>HG995384.1:28750000-30000000 GCA_905333075.3 Atethmia centrago
TTTCCTCGCTGAATTGCAATGCTGATGCGTTGCGCGAGAAAGCCGCCAGCTTTTCGGTCACCAGTTACATTAACTAGACGTTTCGCGATTTCCGCAAATAACTTATGCGCACTGGGACCCCACGGACCGAGGGTCTCGACGCCAAAGGGCACAAAGTTGTACTCTCTGCCAAGGCCTCCATATTTAATAACTTTCAGATTTTCGGCATTTTCTGCCGCTGCACCCGCTTTAGAAGTAGTCCGTTGGAGGTGGGACGGTGCCAGTGTGTCTACACAGGTAGCGTCCCACACAAGCATCCGTCCCAAACTCCACGGGACCAAAGACACACCATCAGGTCTTTTGCCATCATCTCTGACAATGCCAGTCGGCTCAAGAAGAGCAGGCACATTGATGCTGGCAAGAGACCGGCGGATTATGTCATTAAGTGTTGCATGTCTTGAAAAGCGGCCTGCACTTTTTTGACAACAAAGTCCGTGGTGACCCAGTCGGTCCACGTCCGTGCCACAAGGGCATGTGTGTGGAGTGCATACCGTGACCCCAAGCCGCAGACCAGTCGCCAGACGAAGCGAGGTCGGATCCAGGAAGGTACCGGTATATGTAGAAGGATGGGCATGTAGCCAATGACCGGCCTCTCTGGTTCCGACCGCCAAAAGTCTTGCGCGATCCGGACCTGAAATGCGGCTCAGAATCGATTTGTATGTTAAATCGCAATAAATATCGTCCCAGCTCCCCTGAGATTTTAGGTTGTCTGGAAATTCTTTACCCGGGCAAGCAATTTGAAAAGCATTCTTGGCATCCTCCAAGCCCGCAGTCTCATAGTTTGTGGGCAAAGCCCTTAGGACATTACCTACGAGACGTGACGTGCTATGGGTGGACGACAAAAAGGCTGGGGAAGCAACACTCGAAATTTTGCGGATTCCTAAACCGCCAAACCGAATAGGGAGGGATGCTTGTAACCAAGATGGTTCATTGAGCTGAATATTTAAAATCGTTTCTAAACTAGTTTTGACTAAATCGTCTATTGGTGAAAGCAAATTTGGATGTTTCCAAAAAGGGCTACAGCGAAGCACATAAGTAAATTTAGGGACAAAAAGGCAAAACTTTAGAATTATAAGAGCATAATGAGGACTGATTTCGAGTAAACAATTTGCGTGACTTTGGAATTTAGAAATAGTGTTAGTAATATAATCAGGAAAAGATTCTTCAAAGATGGGAGAACCCAGGAGGCAAAGTGACTTTCTGTCTACTATTTTGATATTCGGTGCCAGAAAATTTAATTTGGATTTTAAATTATCCAAACCGTAAGAAGTTTTTTGAATGAAGAGTTCACATTTGCTAAAATTTAATTCTAAACCAATATTTTCGAAATTTGTTTTAATATCTGATAAGTCAGATAGCACAGTGTCCACATCGCCTCCCAGGGTTCCGTCATCCAAATACCAAACGTTAAATTTTGATTTTAAATTTTGAATAATCGGATTTATAGCCAAGCTAAAAATTGCTGGCCCGAGGGGATCGCCCTGCTGACAGCCGACCTCCGAAGAAAGTTCATGGGAACGGTAAATTAATTTTGAAGGTTCTGCGTAGCAGGTAAGCAGGTATTGATAGAGTTCCGGAATTTTGTTCTTAACTTCTGTCAGCATGGCATCCCTGTTTACTGAATTGAAAGCATTTTTGACGTCAATTTTGACTACAATTTCGCAATCATCATACGAAAGGTAGGTTCTTAAGGCATGGACGGCTGCCTCACACCCACCTTTCGTGCCAAATCCTAATTGTATAGGTTCGAAAACAGACTGTAATTTAGATTTGATATGTCTCACCTCTCTCATATTAACTAAATTAGGCATGTCAAAAAAAAAAAAAAAAATATCAAATACAAAATACAATTGAAAGAACGAACACAATTACACGAATATATTGTCAAAACGAAGACTTTATTAAATTAGGTTATTTACTTCTATAATTGTTGGTAATCAAGAATAATTAGTTTATGTCATCATCATTTAAAAATTCGTTAATAGAATAATAACATTTCTCAATAAGTAGTGTTGTTAATCTTTTTTTAAAGTTGTGTATTGTGTCATTCTTTATTATGTCAGGTATTTTATTATAAATCGTAGGACCCATGCAAGTCATGTTTTTTTTAAGTAAAGCAGTATTACAGCTCTCAACATGTAAAAGATTTTTATACTGACTCCTGACTGGTCTTTGCCTCATTTGTTGTACTGTAGTGAAAAGGTGCATGTTCCGTTTAACGAACATTGCCATTTCTAGAACATAAATTGCCGGAAAGGTTAACAGTTTTAGGGATTTAAACACCGGAACGCAGCTATCTGTTGTCTTCATGTTCATAATTGACCTCAAGCAACGTTTTTGGGCTTTGAATACCTGTTCCCTCAGACAAGAATTTCCCCAGAAAATTATACCGTATCTCAGAGTAGATGCCACGATCCCATGATATGCAATCAAAGTTGTAGACAAGTTCACTTTCTTAGCTAGATTGAAGAGGACATAAGCAGATGCATTTAATTTTTTGCAAACTTCTTCTGCTTGTGGTTTCCATGTTAATTGACTGTCGATAAATATGCCTAGGAATTTCGCTTTTTGTACTTGATCTATCTTCTGACTATCATATTCAATAATTAAATTTGGTAAAGATGTTCGTTGGTAAAAAGATATTATGTTAGTCTTTTCTAGATTAATTACTAATTTATTTTTTTCAAGCCAATTTATGATGTCTTTTAGTGTATTATTAATGTTTTCTTCATATTTATTTGTATCAGAACAACCAATTAATGCGGTGCTGTCATCAGCAAATAAAATCCTTTTCCCAACTACGTTGGGGTCGGCTTCCAGTCTAACCGGATGCAGCTGAATACCAGTATTTTACATGGAGCGACTGCCTATCTGACCTCAACAACCCAGTTACTGGGTAACACGATACCCCTTGGTAAGACTGGTTGTCAGACTTTCGGGCTTCTGACGACCCATAACGACTGTCAAAGATTTACGAATGACAGCCGGGACCAACGGCTTAACGTGCTTTCCGCGGCACGGAGGGTCTTGGTATGTAAAGATGGTCACCCATCCACGGACCAACCGCGGTAAGCAAAGCTTAACCTGATCGATTGACCTGTGCGGCTGTTATTATTTAGCTACAAGCCCCTCAACAAAAATAAAATAAAATAAATGAAATAATAATAAATTAATTAATTAATTATAAATAAAATAAATGTACTTAAAAAAACTATTAACTGTATTGTTTTATTTAACTACATTCAAAACCCCATCAGGAATTCATCATTATCAAACTGTTGCAGTCAGCTGCTGGACATAGGTATCTCCTAATGCACTCCGCTGAGTAGGTACGATCCTCATCTCAATTTTACCTACTTGATAGTAAGTAAAACACTACAATAATAGCGACAAGCAATCTAGAACATATACTTTATTACCGAAACAATGTTTATGTGCCTGTAAGTAACAATCTACATTGGTACACTAGTACATAACCTTAAAAAATAAAACTAGTTACTTATAACGTTTACGTCCCAAGTTCTAAAAATCCAACAATTAAAAAAGGGCTTGTCTATCGTATTAACTACCAATTAAAACAAAAAATATCCCAAAACACGAAATTTTATTAGCTGTACGAAAGTCCCATACAAGCCTTTTTTTTTTTTTTTGAGGGCGTGAAATCATCAAATAACTTCTCCCGCTCTGGGCGGAGCGGGAGGGTGTGTCAGACTCTTACCGACTAAAACCCACCCGTATTCCTTCCTGTTGCTTGTGTTGCGGGGGCCTCGGTGACCCATAAGTACCTTCCCGCGACCCCGGCAGGCATCGGCCCTAGTGGACCCCTACCTTTGTGCTGACGACATCTCTTTGAGGCGCGCGTGGAATACAACGCGCCGTCGACTCGGGCCTGGTCCTTACCGGACGGTGAGCTACCTATTGCTCACCGTCCGCAAGCCCGCGCCTACGATGGCCGGAAATCCGCCCGGGATTCCCGACGCCCAGGGCGTCTCCTGCGGCGGCTAGGGGCGAGAGGGCGCGAAACATGCCTTTCCCTCAACCGTCCTGCCTCCTCCTTCGCGAGCATTACTGCTTCGCAGAAGGAGGTGACGGCTGCCCATGCCCTCTCGCTCCGTACCATGGCCTGAACCAGGGGCGGACGCGAGAGATCTCTGCCGCCGATCGCCTTCACGAGGACACGGCGGTGCTCTGCCCAAGCCGGGCAGACCTCCACCGTATGCTCCACCGTGTCCTCCTGGCGATCCACACAGTGATCCCATACAAGCCTGCCGTTCGCCTTTGCAGTTGGAGAATTTTATTGATTGTGACTATTCGTGACGTTTAACGATGTATGGGACAACATGTTTTTCAACTATGATGTTAAGATTGTTTTTAGGATAAATTCATCCCAACATTCCCAACCACGGAACCCATGAATGCTCGCAAAGGAGGAGGCGGGACTGTTACGGCTGTATATGTAAGCGGGCACGCCCTTTATACTTGAAGGCTTTTATTTAGGATTTAAGTTCTGTTTACGTTTTTTATCTCTGCTTGAGAATAGTTTTCGGTCTTTTTCTATTCTTTTTTTTTTTTTTTTTGGTATAGTGGTGTGCTAGCTGACATTTGGCTAATAATTTAATGTTTTGTGTTTCACGTGGTGTAAATTGTTTTGCATACTATTGTATAGAATCCATTATTTTCTCTAATTGAACAGACAGCTGTGCTGCTGGGGAGTTTGTTGGCCACTTTTTCTTCCCAGCTTAAGCACTAGGAAGTGGCGAAGGGTGGGCTTTTGGGGGACTGTCTTATGTAATTTTGACGTTCGAAAAGTGCTGATCTTCAGCGTAGTTTGAATAAATGACTTTTGATTTTGATTTTGATTAAGGGTCTGACACACCCTCCCGCTCCGCCCAGAGCGGGATAAGTTATTTGGTGATTTCCAATCCACAAAAAAAAAAAGTTATATCTCTCAATATTGCTCGTACAAACTTACATTTGCAGTTGGAATGTATGAGGGAACATGTTTTTCAACTACGAATGGGGGCCTCCAGGGCTCAATTCTTGGCCCATTTTTGTTTCTTGTTCATATAAATGACTTGCCTTACCTCTTATAGGATAATCATGATATATAGTGCTGTTAGCAGATGACACTTCACTTTTATTAAAACTTAAACGTCAGCAGTTGGTTACTGACAATGTAAATAGTGCCCTCGAAAAAGTAGTTAACAGGGCCTCAAGTCTGCTATTACAATAGTGTCAGAATGGTCTATCATTGATTTCATAATTGTTGATTTTGACAAGTTTGGTAATCTACTAATATAATGGCGTCATTATGACTTTCCAATGGTCAACCACTGACACTCCATTGAAAGATGGCATAGAATGGTAATCTCGTACATAGTGACGAATGAATGACTGACGTAAGCGGTAATCTGCCAAAATTTTGACAGTTCCTTTGATCAGTGACCTACCATTAGAACGTCATTGTGCAGTCATTGCTTTTAATTACTCGATTGTCAAAAAGTGTTTGCTATCTATCGTGTTTGTGGAATATTGAATGGAGAAATGTTCACTACGAGCAAATATTCTCGAGCTAGCCAGCGCAGTGGATGCTAGAGAAAGAAGATGGGCGGAATGCAAAAGACGTCGTCGAGCCCGTCGCAAGTTGTACAATTATTATTATAATTATGCTTCCCACTATAATTCTGCAAGGCTGCCAAAAGAAAAGTATTGCTTACCTGTTACACTTATTTCACTCTTCTGTGATTGAATTTTCTTTAAAGTTTTACTTTTATATTCAATAAAGAACTAAAAAAAGTGCAAAAATTACAATAATGATACATTTTTTATTTCATACTACTAAATAATCCTAGGGTTGGATCTAGTATCGTTTGGCAGGAGTTGGAGGGTAAAAGGGGCTAAAGTTGGTAGGGGTTGCGTCCCCGATTATAACGCTACACTCTTATTAAAAGGTAATGCATATTTTTCGAGAAATTAATAAAAAATGTTTCTAATCTCAAATTAGATAAAAACGAAACGTTAAAATGGGCGATTGACAACCAAATCTGTCCCAGTATCTGTAGTTAGTATCCAGAATCAGTATCCAGTATCCAGTATCAGTATATTTTGTAGTCAGTCCGTGGTATAAAATGTCGGGAGAAATCGATAACACGGAACGTAAACAAAAAAAACAGGTATGCCATTTGCTTCATGTGTCGTTGTCATTCGTTTTCGATCATTCTGTTTCTCCTCGAGTTGCGTGATTTTTTTTGTGTTTGTACTCCCACTGACCCTAAGTGTGTACAAAAGGCAATGTTACTACTGTTACTAGGAGAACTTAGGATGCAAGAGCGAGCGAAGCGAGCTCGGGACTTGGGGCACCCCGACTCGGACAGGTTAGGTTCGAAGGGGATGGCGGGGTCTAGTGAGCGAGCGGAGCGAGCGAACTCAGACCCCGCCATCCCCTTCGAGGTTATTTTTTTTAAACCCTTAGGCCCACAAAGCGGGCCTCATACTACGCCTTTTAAACGACTAAGTGTTTTGAGGTTTGGTTACAATAATTTGTTTTTCTCAAGAACGGTGCGTTACCTTTTCATGGGAGTGGTGCCAGGGGGCAGGGGGCACCACCCCCCAACCTCCCCCCAACTCCCACCCCCCTTCTCCTGCCAAACGATACTAGATTTTTACCTAAAATTTGGTCGCACTCCATCCGATATCGTTTGGATAAACTTCGCCCTTCATTGGTGCGGCTGCAGTGGCCAAGCGCCAGGTCTTGGTGGTTTTCCAGAAAATCAATTAGAGCCGAAATTTGCTCAATTAGCACCATTTTTATTCAATGTAATAAACAAATAAAAGATAATTTAAATACAGATATGTACAAACAAAAATATAATGAAAACACTCAAATGAAAATAAGTAACTAACAAAACACCGACCGCTAGAAATAAAAACCAGCCAAGTGCGAGTCGGACTCGCGCAAGAAGGGTTCCGTACAATTATCCATAAAAACGGCAAAAAAAATCACGTCTGTTGTATGGGACCCTCCTTAAATATTTATTTTATTCTGTTTTTTTAGTATTTGTTGTTATAGCGGCAACAGAAATTTCAACAATTTCTGAGAAAAATTCAACTAACTGTCACGGTTCATGAGATACAGCCTAGTGACAGACGGACAGACAGACAGACAGACGGAAAGCGGAGTCTTAGTAATTGGGTCCCGTTTTACCCTTTGGGTTCGGAACCCTAAAACAGATTAACGTCAGTAAGCAGTAATGTCACATTTGACATTGACAGATAAACAGATAAATATTATTGAGTTGTATAGTTTCACATAAATTTAATGTTTTTGCTATTTACGAACTTCTTACTACTTCAGATTGGTTATAACACTAATAAATAATACGTAAATATATATATAAATGAAATCTGGCATGACTAAATGTTCAAATTAAGTAGTAGTTTTTCGAAAATCGTTTCTACTAACGAGTTTTATAATAATGACAATACGACAATGTCATTCTACCACGATTCTATCACGAGACAATTGACCGACCAATGATCGACCATTATGAATTTAGCAGATTACGAACTTTTAGCAAAATGACAATGGGGTCGTGTTGGAATGACGAATTTTTAAAAAATAGCAGAATGTTGATAACCTACTTCTTAGCGAGAAAAAAACCAAATGTATTAAGTTTACAATGGCGCCGATTCCCTTGTTCACAAACTAAACTAAATTTAAGTTCAGTGCATCTTTTTCTTTCTATTTCATTAAGAAAAGGACAGAAGATAAATTTTAGTTTAGTCCTGTCAAATTAATCAGCGCCTGTCACTACTCTATACAAGTTTAGACGTGAATAAAAACTTGCCTACTAAAATTACGTCAATTTACGTCAAGCGCTGATTAATTTGACAGGAGTAAACTAAAATGTATCTTCTGTCCTTTACTTAATGAAATAGAAAGAAAAAGATGCACTGAACTTAAATTTAGATTAGTTTGTGAACAAGGGAATCGGCGCCATTACCTCATGTTAGACAAGTAAAAACTAGTCGCCCCTAGCCGCCGCAGGAGACGCCCAGATTACGAACGATTCTCTGCCGTTACGTTCAGAAACACAATTAAATATTTAGCGGCAAGTTACGGTTTTACTTAGATCACGTATTTTATGATAATAATAATAAATAAATATGAATCTAGCATAGAAGTAGGTTAAAATATGAACGCAATGTATACCTATTGTGCTAAATAATTAATTTATATCATAATTTTGTGTTTGTAAATTGTAACGCGAGATTATGTTTCCGAACGTAATCCACTTGAAGTTCAGCGGGAAATTCTACCACTTCAATAGAATATATTATTGTTTTACAAACTATCTTTGTTTATTTAAAACATACTTGCATTCGTAAGATTGGTCAGTGGGTCGTCTTAGGTCCGGAGTATAAACAAAAATATGGCGTAAGTGTTATTCAGTGTCTTTAATTAATATTTCGTTTTTAACATGTTATAATATTCATACTATTGTAATTATTATAGTTCAGTGGATGAGAGTTCTCGCTCTCGTCGGCGAGTAACTTATGCTCAGCTGGAAACATTGTGGGAGTTTTTAGATTCCCACAAAGAAGTGGCGATTGGATATAATAAATCTGCCCAAGCACGAGAGTACTCCAAGCGGATGTGGGAATCTGTCACTGAGGCCCTCAATTCCCAAGGAGAAGGTGCTTTAAAAGATTGCAAAGGGTGGTCGAACGTAAGTACTTTTTAAGAAAAAAGTACTCCAGTATAGTATGCTTCCTGGGTACCCGGAGCTGTGTTTGTTATTGGAGTCATCATGTGTTTCCTCAAAGGGTAACCAGAATCACCTGAAATCAAAATAGCATTTTACAATTGTGTTGGAATGTTGATGACTAGTTTGTATTAAAAATAGAAAATTTAGCTAGTTTTCAATTATTATCTTTATTGGTCAACAAAGGACTTTTAGACAGACTTTTAATTATGAACCAACAACAAATAATTATTGACATGTATAAACAGTAAACTTTTTACATACCAAGTAACCATATGGACTCATTTTGACTAAGCTCCTCCAAGTGATGCTTCAGTGGATGGTTCCTCCAAATAAATGAATCATGTGTAGCCCCTCCATAGCTAGCATCCACACTGATTATTTCAAGGTCTGCATTACTAATCTAAAATATTTGTTTCAGGTTATTCTCACATAATTAAAACAAGAAGAATAGTTTCAAATATTTGAACTCATGAATGTTATTACTGATTTGTTGATATATTGAAAATAAATATTGAATTTTTGAGTTATACCTACATAATGTTTTTAAGTATCCTATTAGATATAAGACTTACCAATTGTACATTTAATGAGTGATATTGTTTTCTACAATAAAACCTCTCTTCATTTTCGGTTGGGCGTATGATGGCAATATGACTGCAATCAATACAGCCCAACACTCCCGGCATACCAAACTTATTAAAAAACCTAGAAAGTAAATTATGCATTTAGGCAAAGGCATTGACAAAACAAAAAACAATTCTGAGAATAAAATTTTAAACATTTTTTACCTTACTTCTGCGTTCTTGAGATGTGCTTGGAAACTTAATATATTTTGCCTGTATCTGCGGCAAATTTAATAACCCAGTAATTTGCTTAATTACTGTTGAAACTGTTGGCTGGGATATTTAATGAGAGCCTATATCACCAGTGGGGCGTTGATAGGAGCCAGTAGCATAAAATTACAATGCTACCAAAACCTAAAATGAGAATAATGTTTAGTTAAAACTAACTAAGTTCATAATATTATGATATGTTAAGGTCTCATAGTAAAAACAAAACAAATACCTTAGTCTCCACTGATAAATCCGTGGATTTTGTCGGCCCTAACATGTGCGGTCTCAGCTCCTCACAAAGATTCCGTACCAAATCTTTGCTAAGTCGATATCGTTGTATGAATTGCGCATCATCCATATCGAACGGATTACATTGATCACGAAGTCGTTTTCTTTTGTTCCTTGATTCCCTATTTTGATGTGAAAAGTCACTTTCTAGGAACTCAAACAGTTCATATTCGTCACACATGATATTTCCGTTATTTATATATTTAACACTCGAATAACTTTTCCAAATAAACCCAAAACAATTCAATAAAAGCTCCTCTGAAGCAACGTAAACAGAATGGATTATGAGGTTACTTTTTGACAGTTCTAGTATGAAAAGAAATGTCAAACGAACGTTCATAATACGGTATTGCCAGGCAATGTTCGGGCAGAAGTCGCCCAGGGTGTCACGTGACTGCTGACTGGCTTGTTTGACGAGTTCATAATACGAAATTGCAAGGCAGTTCTGTTTACGCCGTAAACTGCCTGGAAATAAGAGTTCATAATAAGGCCCCTGGGCGTCGGGAATTCCGGGCGGATTTCTGGCCACCGTAGTCGCGGGCGGTGAGCAATGGGTAGCTCACCGTCCGGTAAGGACCAGGCCCGGGTCGACGGCGCGTTGTATTCCACGCGCGCCTCATAGAGATGTCGTCAGCACATATAGTAGGGGTCCACTAGGGCCGATGCCTGCCGGGGTCGCGGGAAGGTACTTATGGGTCACCGAGGCCCCCGCAACACAGGCAACTGGAAGGAATACGGGTGGGTTATAGTCAGTAAGAGTCTGACACACCCTCCCGCTCCGCCCAGAGCGGGAGAAGTTATTTGATGATTTCCCACCCTCAAAAAAAAAAAAGACAAGTAAAAACTAGTGTTCTCTTATAGGGTGAAGAGTTTAACCCCGAAGATACCACTTTGTTCTTAGGCATAACTTTGGATGCCAAGCTTCAATGGGCCCCATATAGATAAATTTTCAAAAAAGCTTAGCTCTGCAGCATACGCCGTTAGAAAAATTCGTGATTTAACTGATTTAGAGACACCCCGTTTAGTATACTTAAGTTATTTTCATAGCGTAATGTCGTACGCTACTCAGTTATGGGGAAATGCCGCCGATATTCAGACAATTTTTGTTTTACAAAAAAGGGCAATTCGTTCAAAAATTTACTCCCAGACACTCCCTCAGAGACAAATTTATAGAGATTAAATTAATATAATGACTGTAGCTTCTCAGTATATTTATGAAAATCTTTTGTATGCACATAATTAATAACATTAATTTACATTTAATAGAATATTATTTGTAAATACTAGGAAAAACACAAATTTGTTGTTCCTACAACCAAGCTCAAAAAAATAGGAAGCTCGTTTAGTTGCCAATGTATACATTTTTATAATAAACTTCCTAGCCACATTTAAGAACTAATCCTTAATAAATTCAAATGATCTATAAAACAGAAACTGTGCATGAAAGTCTTTTACTGTTAAAGATTACCTATATTGAGGACAAATCAAATCAAATTAAATCAAATCAATTTATTTGCCATAAGTGTTGGTACAATTTAGGTCTTAACATAGATGATACAGATCCATAACACTTAGTCATAATAATGTGACCTGCAAACATTTGTGTTTATACATATTTCATTTTATAATTTTATAGTCATAGTCATAATTCAATTTAAATTAAGTAGCAATTTTGTGATTGAGAAAGGCTTGGGATTGAGCTGCTCCAATAAATTTACAGTTGTAAATTTATTGGAGCAGCTTGTTATTTAATGTTGTTGTCTACTCTTTTATTTTGCTAGCTATTTGTAGTTTAGACATGAATATTTACTTTGTAATGTACTTATTATATTATTTTAATTATTAGGAATGTGAGGACTATTTGGGTCATTGTTTTTTTTTTCTCCCTCTTAGATAATATTAATGATGGTCTGGCAGTATGAGTACTTTATGCGGCCAACCCAAATGTCTTTTCTTTGATATTGTTCATCAAATCATTGAGCTCCTTATGTTTTGAGTTGAGATGCATGATAACTGACAAATGCGTGCACTGACTGGACAGGTCCACTCAAATCTGTGTGATTCTTTCCTCAAAAGACCATTTCAGATACCAATCTACATGGTCTTCACATGATCTGACCAAGATTATGTCTGGACTTTAAAAGAGACTGTGACCTGACCTCTGAGTTTGTTTCGGCCTTTCTTGTCAGAGTAGTCAGATAGGAAACGCCGACCTCATCTCGTTTAAAAAACTATAATTGACGTGTAAAAGTGTCTGTACAACCTACTTACAGCAAAATCATTTATCATTTACAATGTTAAGTTTGTTCTTGGGATAAATTCATCCCAGCTAGGGATGAATTTATCCCAAGGATATTTTTAGGGATGTTTTTAAAACTATTATTGTAGCTGAAAAACATGTTCCCTCATACATTCCAACTGCAAATGTAAATTTGAACGCGCAATATTGAGAGATTTACCATATTATTTTAAGACCACGTACTTCTTATAGATCCTCCTTTAGGTAATCTACGAGTATTAATAAAGAAAGTATTATCCGTATTTATTCTACTCATTAGTTTCGGAAATATTTTCATCTATCTTCTTAAATAATTTTTAAGTAAAAAAACTACCTACTGAAATCCTGACAACAAGCCATTTGGTAATGTCGTATTTACATTTTGGAAGAAAAAAAGCGCGGGAAACTTCTTTGTAGACGTGTCCTTTTTTACCTAAATTGAAAATTATTAATTAACTTGTATTATAGGATCAGTAGTAGTAGTTTTAGTGTTTTATCTTCTTTTATTTTAATTTTAGTTTTGTATATTTTCTTCATTAGGGTAAGTTTTTTTTACTAATATTTTGTAGCGCGGGAAAATGAAAGACCCGCCTGACCCGGGGAACTTTGTTCCCCCGGCGGGCAATTATGTTACTATAATGTCTAATGAATCGGGCATGGATACGGATGGGTCGTCGTCGGCTCGCCATCTAAAAAGAAGCCGCGTGCATGTGTGCAAGAATTGCAATGAACGCCGTCGTACCCGAAAAAACCAAGGTTGAGTCTTTGGGTTGTGGTTGCTTGGACTCTACACCTCCCTCTCTAACTCCATCGGAGCCTAAAAGCTCTGAAATAATTGCTTGTAAAGATATTCCGGATATTCCTGCTCCGCCTTCAGTTATTCCCCCACTCAGGTATGATTAAACTGACAGCGCGCCATACGTTGTTCATGTACAAAAAATATTATTATCACCAGATGATGGAACGTCATTGCACCCTATTACATTTGGCAAGTCCCTAAAACACAACGCTTTCCAAAATATTATTAACGGTAGCGTCAAAGAAATCGGGCGTAATAAAATATCTATTTCCTTTTCCAATTTCCTGGACGCAAATTCTTATATTACACATAATAGCCTTGAAACATATAATTATAAAGCTTTTATACCTACTTTTAATGTCACTAGAATGGGTTTAGTGCGCGGTGTTCCTGCGGAATGGTCTCCGGAGGAAGTTATTGATAATATAACAGTACCAATTGGTTGCGATCCAATTTTAAAAGTCAGACGCCTCAATTTTAAAACTGTTGTTGATGGTACAACCATTTGGAAACCATCCCAATCTATAGTTATTACTTTTGATGGGCAGATTCTGCCTAAAAGAATTTTTATGTGTTATAATGCATTACCTGTAGATTTACTCGTATATATTTTCCCTACTGTACAGTGTTTCAGTTGCTGTCGTTTTGGTCACACAAAAATTCAGTGCAGGTTCAAACCACGTTGTTATTAATGTGGCCAAGGACATACTGGGGACAGTTGTGAAAGAGAACAAGAAAGTGCATCTTGCTGCCTTTGCTCCGGTTTTGACTATGCTACTAATAAATCTTGCCCAGAAATGTCTAGGCAAAAATTAATTAAAACATACATGGCACAAAGTTCAGTATCTTATGCTGAAGCGGCAAAAATGTATCCCCCAGTTACTAAATCGTATGCCGATACACTTTTATCTTTTCCTTCCAAAAACTTTGCAGATACTCTATCTTTCCCTTCAACTAATAGAGTACCTGTTTCAAGTAGCTATAAAAAAACTGTCTTCCTTAAACCACGCTCACCACCCAAACCTGTACAAGGATAATATAATAAAGAGGCTCACAATGCCATTATTAAAGACTTCAACATTCCCCAACCATCAAACGTTTGTGCTTTTTCTAATCACAATAATGGACAAATTGAAGCAAGTTTTTCCATAAACGATTTTCTTTCTGCATTACACAATCTTCTGTCTCGGTTCAACATTTCACCGTCCAACGTTGCCCCATCTTTCAATGTATTTCAATCCATTCATAATGGACAACACATCCAAAATAATCCAGTGGAACTGCCACAGTTTTAGTAAATAAAAAGAGTGATGTTATATATCTTATAAATAAATATGAGCCATTTGCCTTTGCTTTAGCAGAGACTTGGCTCAAATCTAATCATAGTTTTAAAATTAATGGTTATTTAACCATTAGAGAGGATAGATCTGATGGATTTCTATTTACATTCCTCACCCTTCTTTTTCTGTTCTTCAAGAGATGAATAACCTTGTTTCTTTTCTTACAAAGGCATTATTAATACTGGGGGATTTTAATTGCCATCACCAATCATGGGGTTGTGCAACTTCTACCTGTTATGGCGATGAGTTACTAGATATAATAGACTTACATAACTTATGTATTTTAAATTCAGGAGCTGCCACACGTCGTTCAGATCCCAATCAGAACCAAAGCGCAATTGACCTTTCTATCTGTTCTCCAAACTTAGCCTCTTCATTAACTTGGCATACTTTAACCTCTACTTATGGTAGTGACCATTTTCCAATAGTTATTTCTTATCCTCTTTCCAAACCAAATGCACCATTATGGAAATCAAACGTAAAATATAAACTACCTAATAGAAATAGTACTGACTCGGACAAATTTAGATTGTTGACAGTAAGCTTTGCACATTGCCTGTAATTTCTGATGGCAATGAAAATAGTTGTGCTGAAGCTTTAGCACTCATATTAATTGCAGCGGCAGATGACGTTTTTCCTGTAAAAAATAACAACATTAGTACAATTCCCTCGCCTCCGTGGTGGGACTCTGAGTGCACTGAATTGATTAAGAAACGTAAAGAGGCTGAATACAATTATAACCTTGATATGTCTGATATTAATTTTGATATCGTTACTAAGTTAATTAATGAAACATACAAAATTTTTAAAAAGAAAAAAAATGATTCTTGGCGTAACTTTTGCTTATTAATTTCACCGAATACTCACCCTACGATTGTCTGGCGCAACATTCGTAGATTTAGGTCCATTTATAACAACTCTTCTCCTATTCCTGTTTCTTTAGCCAGTGAAATTTTGGATAAATCCTCCGCCTTGGGTTCCTGAGGGTATTTGTACTAATAATAGCCTGTCTCGCGAATCCAATAACCAAGACACTCATACGACGCTAGATCTTCCATTCACTCTCACTGAATTAAAGGTTGTTATTCATAAGACAAAACGCCTTCTGATGCTTCTTCCTATCGTCCCATAGTTTTGTCTTCAATTCTGATGAAATTAGCGGAACACTTAATAAAAAATCGCCTAGGATGGTATGTTGAAAGTAAGGGTCTTTTGGCAGAACACAATATGGCTTTAGAAAAGGTAAAAGTACAATTGACTGTTTAAGTATTTTAACATCTGATATTCGGTTATCCTTCTCTAATAACCAATCCACCAAGGAAAACTGCAAAGTTTTCCTTGATATTAATGCAGCATATGATAATGTTGTATTATCGGTTTTATTATAGGTTTTACTATCATTATTTCAGGTGCAATGAAGTCTAGTCCCATTAATGCACTTCAAGTGGAATGCAGGGATGCTCCTTTAAGTCTTAGAAGAGAATTCCTATCTGACAAATATTTGTTCCGGATTCTTCAATTCCCAACTCATCCTCTCATTCCTAAACTGGACGCTTTAGTGTTGCAGATTGAATCTTCAGATTACTGGTCCCATAAACGTGCTCCTTGTTTAGTTGTAAGTTATAAAAAAATCCTTTCACTTTCTTCTCCTATTTTCCGTTCCAATAAACTTCCCCTATTTAGCAGTAGTTATGAGAGTTTACATTTCAGTCCCTCTATAAAATATAACTGTGTAAGTAAATCAGATCCCGATTGTCATTTAAGTTTTAATCATTTTCTGTCAGAACACTTAGAGTACCACCATATTTTTACGGATGCTGCCAAGGCTTCTCCGATGGGTTGTGTTGGGATAGGTACTTACCATTCTCAATACAACATCGTACAAAAAATAAAACTACCTTCGGAGACTTCTGTTTTTACCGGGGAATGTTTTGGCATTTTTAAAGCCATAGAATATATCCGTATTTTGAAGCTTAAAAAATATATAATTTTGACTGATTCTCAAAGTGCTCTTCTAGCCATTAATAAATCTTCTTTCGAACACAAATCGCAGTTACCTATCATTTATTTAATAAGAGAATTTGCTTTCAGGACCATCTCTGAGGGTAATTCACTACAATTTGTGTGGATTCCGGCCCATGCTGGAATCCATGGCAATGAAGTAGCTGATAAACTTGCCGGTGATGCGGTGCAGTGTGGGGACTTAGTTCCATATACAAATTTTAGTTATGATCTCGCGTCGTTACCAAAAACTTTTCTTCGGGAAACCTGGAAGGTAGCTTGGGATATCGGAAGCAAATCGAAGGGACATTATTTTTCACTTATCCAACCTGATGTTCCAGAAAAACCATGGTTTGGCAGGGCCAAGTTTGGCAAGATGGAAACCTCCATTCTAATACGGATGAGACTGGGTCATGTTTGTTCTCCAGCCCATCTTGCGAAACTTTCTATCAGCGACGATCCCATTTGCTTATAGGCACAGATGTAGGCGACTTAGATCATATTTTTTTCTCCTGTCCTTTAAATTACCGTTCTTTCTTTCTTAGTAACCTCTTATCCCTCCGTACTCCTTTTCCTACCTCAATACTTTCCTCTTCTTTTACTTTGTACAAATAGCTCTCTTGTATATAAATGTATAGTCTCATTCATTATTCTAAATAATATCAAGTTGTAATTTTTTTTTTGGTTTAATTTATCCATGTGGTATCCTTGTTACTTATAATTATACTGATCCTATTTTTCCGTCCTATTCTAAATCCCGTTAAAATATTTATAATAATGTTGTTTCCCTACCTTTAAATAAAACTTAACATGACATTGGCTAAATGCACAAACCGTGCGAAGACAAAGAAAAAAAAAAAAAACAAGCCGTTTCAGTTTCGCGGGAAAGTCCGAAAGGAATACCGAGGCCCCTGGCAACCAAGGCAACGGAAGGAACACGGGTGGGGTTTAGTCAGTACGAGTCTGATACACCCTCCCGCCCACTTTTCCCGCCCAGAGCGGGAGAAGTTATTTGATAGTTTCCCATCCAAAAAAAAAAACCCTTTCATTTGATAAGTCACACGGTACAGTTTCCAAACCTTTCTTTTTAATTTTCTAATTTACTCCCGTTCAAAAGTGACCCCCATATTCAAAATTCATTTATTTACGTTACACCGGACGTGTTTGGGTCACAAAAATTCATACCTATATGTACCAAATTTCAAGTTAATCGGTCCAGCAGAGAAATAATTTGGTTGTGACAGACGGATAGACAGACACACGAGTGAATCTTAAAAATACAACCTCGCTTCACAACTGCAGAACAAAATCGCGTCCAAGTCAGCTGAGTGAAACCACGAGCCGACCCGATTTACCCCGAAGTTAGCCGAGCGTCACATAATACTGCGAGCTTTACGAAGTAGGCAGTGGTGACGATTCCCTTGTTCACAAACTAAACTAAATTTAAGTTCAGTGCATCTTTTTCTTTCTATTTCATTAAGAAAAGGACAGAAGATAAATTTTAGTTTAGTCCTGTCAAATTAATCAGCGCTTGACGTAAATTGACGTAATTTTAGTGGGCAAGTTTTTAATCACGTCTAAACTTGTATGGAGTAGTGACAGGCGCTGATTAATTTGACAGGACTAAACTAAAATTTATCTTCTGTCCTTTTCTTAATGAAATAGAAAGAAAAAGATGCACTGAACTTAAATTTAGTTTAGTTTGTGAACAAGGGAATCGGCACCATTAATTCACACACTTTCGGCTTGGCCGAAGCTTCGGCTGGTTTATGACCGAAAACGAAAATATGGCCGAATCATGATTTTTTGGCCGAAAATGACCGAAAACGAAAACGAAGCTTCGGTCGGTCACTAATAAAAAGTAGCCTATGTCCCTGCTGTCCTTCTCTAAGTCTCAGGCTAAATATCTGTCAGATAACGATTTAGTCATGATTGAGTAAGAGATAGAGTTACTTCCGCATTTATAGTTTGAGTAGGTATGGATCTATCAGGAGAGCGTGGATCTGCGCGCTTTTGACCGCTGATACATCATGAGAGCGTCATCTTTATGCTTTATTTTTTACCCGACTGCCTCAGGAGGGTAATGTTTTTCGAGAGTATATATGTATGTGTGTAATGTATGTATGTATCTATGTATGTCTATTTCTTCGGCACGCTCTGTAGCCTAAACGGCTTGATGGATTTTAACGTATGAGGTGTCCTTAGATTCGTCTTAATTGTGGGAGTGACATAGGCTATATAATATTTATAAATTGCATCTGCAAATACAAAAAAAGGAGGGGAAGTTTTTTTTTTTAATTAATTGCAACAATATTGGTATCAAATAAAAGCTAGTACTAATGAGTAATTTTCAAATATATATATTAATAAAACTAAAAAGCTTGAAATAAAATAAATGATTTAAAAAACATAAAACCCGACTGCAAAAACACATAGGTAACTGAAAAGGGAAAAACAAGCATTATAATCATCGATCACTAATGATTATAATCTATATAATTTTGGTCTTGCAGGCGAATAACCTGAAATATGGTGTAATTTTTGATTGTCCCCGCCTGCGATACCAAAATTATATAGATTACTTATGTGTTTTTGCAGTCGGGTTTTTTGTTTTTTAAATCATTTATTTTTTATGGAAGTGCACAGAGTTTTAACGAATAAAGGGAAGGGGGACTCGTAAAGGAACACTGCTTTTCGTTGTGATCTTATTCTCGTAACTGTAATTATCTATACTGCCGTCTTAAGGAAAAAGGGCAAAACTACAATTTTTTTCCGAAATTTAGTACAAAAAACAGGCAGATGCGTCTTTTTTCTGATTCCTATGTATATATTTTTTGATGTCTCAAAAGCCTTCGATTTAGTTTCTCACAATCTGTTGCTCAAAAAACTTGAACTTGTAGGTATCAGGGGTCCTACACTTCAGTGGATAAAATCATATCTCAGTAACCGACAACAACGAGTCATTATTAGAAAAATTGATGAAAATCAAGTTAAGGTGCCTTTTTCATCGGAATACAAGCACAATCCATGTGGTGTACCACAAGGAAGTGTACTGGGGCCTGTCCTGTTCTTGCTGTACATAAATGATATTATTAATATAACTGACCACCGATGTATATTATTTGCTGATGACATAGCTATTATTATAGCGACAGAAAAATATAACAATTTTAGAAATAATCATGAGACTGACATTAATGATACTATAGATAAATTAATACAATGGCTTGACATAAATAATTTAAATATAAATCTTAATAAATCTGTTTATATTAATTTCAATAAATCTAATAATCCTAAATATAATATTAAACTAAACGTATCAAAAATTAAAGAAGTAGCACAAACGAAGTTTCTAGGCGTAATTATTGATGAAAATTTGAATTGGAAAGAGCATGTGGATAACGCTGCAAAGAAAATAAATAAATTTGTATATGCTCTTAAACAAATCAAAAATATTACAAACTTAAAAACAGCTCTCATGACCTATCATGCATATGTAGAATCGGTACTACGTTACGGGCTTATAATATGGGGAAATAGTACCGATATAAACCGAGCATTTGTTGCTCAAAAAAAGTGCATTAGGGCAATTTACGGGATGCACTCGGAGGAATCTTGTAAACCCATATTTAAGAAGCTAGGTTTGTTACCGCTGCCGTCGCTTTATATATTTGAAATATGTATGTTCGTTAATAAACATAAAGACCTGTTTATATCAGCCAATGATATTAATCCAAGGAGCCGGCGTGATCCACAGAGACTCGTTCTGCATGATCTTCCCAAGTTTGCTAAATATAATAAAAGCTGCTTATATAATTGTGTTAGTATATATAATAACATACCGAGTAGCATAAAAAACTTAAACTCCAGATTATTTAAGGGAAAATTGTTTGACTGGTTAAACTTGAAAAATTTCTAGTCTTAAAGAATTTATGGATAACAAATTCTCATGTTAGTATTAAGTGAACATATGCATGCTAAGTACAATTCTGCCGAAACATGTAAGATCTTTATTGTAAATTATTTTAACACCATTTATACCATGTTTTATGCAAATAAATACTTACTTACTTGCTTACTATAAATACATTTCGGAATAAAAATTAGTTAGGCTCTTTTTTGTTAAGACGGCTTCTTTTATTTTCGTAGCATAAACATTTAAAATGTATGTATATGTATTTATTAGGATATGTATATATCTGTGTATCTATTCTAGTATATTGTATTTATTTTTTGCACCAACGACAGTCCCACTTAGGTTAGTCACTTAAGTTCAGTCAAATGACTATCCGTTCCATGGTTGCCTGGAAGAGATCGCAAAAAGCGATAAGGCCGCCCATTGTATATTTTGTAGTGATTTATTTGTTTGTGTTATTATGTATGTTTTGGTGTATAATAAAGTATACATATTATACAAATTATAAATAAAGGGACAGTCCAAAACTGAGACAGTGTTCCCAAAGACAATTATTGTTTCTGATAGTATAAAATAAAACATTCCTATCTTTTTAGATATTATCATGAAACCTAGAGTTACCTAGATTCCAGAGAAACTGTTGCTAACGACGTGATCAGCTTGAGCGCCTGCTTGCCTTCAATAGCTAATGCTTCTAACGAACGAATCTCGGACGGAGGTGAGTGTGACAGGACACAGAGGACTAACTGCGGTGTCGTAGCGTAGTATACTCTTGTGTGATGGATAAGGTACTCTTTTTCCTTCGTGATTGATGTTAGATTGCTAGGCAGCAGTAGGAACCTATATTGTACTGAAAGTAAATAAAAGTGTATTTTGCATGGCTCCAAAAATGTATAATAAACTTCTTCAAAGCTGGAAGCAATTCAGGGACGTAGCTTTCTAAAAAAAGTCAAAAATTTTCTAGCAGATAAAGCATATTATTTTAATTTAAATGAGTTTTTAGATGACAGCTTTCGCAAATGTCTTACACTTTTTTTTTTTAATGATCTCTATGTTACCATGACATTTTTAAATAATTAGACTCCTAAGACTAGGAGCTCCATGTTGTTCTCCTCATCGCTGTCACTGTGGCGAAGTTGTCAACAGCCTTGGACACCACGGCCTGTCTTGCAGCCGAAGTGCGGGTCGCTTAGCGCGGCACGCGAACATTAATGATATCATCCGACGAGCTCTTGTCACCGTCGGCGTTCCAGCTGTATTAGAACCCAATGGCCTGGCACGCGACGATGGCAAGAGACCAGACGGCATGTCATTATTTCCATGGAACGTGGGTAGGCCTTTAGTGTGGGATGCAACGTGTGTCGTATTTTATTAATGTTTGCTTGCCAATGTGTAAGGCAAACGTGAACTGTTTTTTATATGTTTTTTTTTTTAATCTTGCATGCTGACAATTTGTGTTGTATGTTTTGTACTCATGTTTGAGCAAATAAATGATTCTGATGAATAATAATTAGATCTAGAAAAGTCAAAAAAAGTCAACAGAATAAGCAGCAGTGGCAGGTCATCTAGAGTTGTAGAATAAATATGAGCACTTATATTTCGTTACGCACCAATTTCTCTTCTTTTCGAGTCGATGGAGTTTACGGAAGTATTTTTATGAAATGAGTTTGGCTAGTAGGTGGCCACGTTCATCGAGGGATCCATCAGTGGCGTTTTTTAGGTCCATTGTAATGCTGAAATTCGGATCCTAAGCCTATGAAGCGCTCATCAGATGCAAAACTTGTAAATTAGGAAAGACCTGTCTATCATTTGATTGATTGTACCACAACACGACCAATACGTTTCTTACATAAAAGCAAGCTGTAACAGTTCCTGCAACCAGTTTTTGTGAATAACATTACATTACCTACAGTCTTCCATGTTGTAATTACCGATCATTAAGTCATGACGATGCGTCAGGTAACAAACGTCGGTAAAACATAGGTAAAGCCGTGTAGTCGTGATTGAGGAGTCTTCATGCTGAATGTTTTTCTTTATTATCCATTTTTTGTCCATTACTTTGAGGATATTCGTTGTAATATACAATCTTATTTATTGTTTTTTTTTATAGAAATACTAGCTGACCCAACAGACGCTGTCCAGTCCTTTCAATAATTCATACAAAAAAGGTTCAGTTCAGTTATTCCCCAATTTCAAGATTTTTCGGGAAACTTTTCATATTTTTCATTCCGTAAGAACCTGATTCAGTCGATTACGAATATTTTAAAACAAAAAATTTCCTAATCAGCCCAGCCGTTCTCAAGTGACGCGCTTACCAACAAACAATATTTCATTTTTAGGGTTCCGTAGTAAACAAGGAACCCTTATACTTTCACCATTTCCTGCCGGGGTCGCGGGAAGGTACTTATGGGTCACCGAGGCCCCCGCAACACAGGCAACAGGAAGGAATACGGGTGGGTTTTAGTTAGTAAGAGTCTGACACACCCTCCCGCTCCGCCCAGAGCGGGAGAAGTTATTTGATGATTTCCCACCCAAAAAAAAAAAAATAAGTACTTTCACCATTTCCGTCTGTCTGTCTGTGCCCGCTGTATCTCAGAGATGCTTAGTACTAGAAAGCTGTAATTTGGCATAAGTAATACATATTAATCACGCCGACGAAGTGCTAAAAAAAATGAGAAAAAAAAAATTGTTGGTACCGCCTTTGCACGTAATGTAGGGTTGATATTTTTTCTCGTCTACCCCATGGTGTGGGGTATTGGATAGGCCGTTCAAAAATATTGTGGGTCTGTGAACACCACAACACCTAAACCGCGGTAACTGTCAGATTGCGTTGAAAAGAAAGAGAAGTGCGAGGACACAACGCTTGTAATTTATTGCAAAATATGAAGCAATTATCTATTTACTCAAAATCGAGTTGAGTAATCGAAAATAAATAAACAACCAAATTCTGCATTCAAATAAGACGTTCTTGTTATTAATTAAATACGTAACGTATGTTGATATTTAATACAGATATTTTGGTTTGAAACTCAAAGTAAGAGGTTAGTTTAACGTTAGTTTGTATCGAGATTTTTTTCCAAAACGTGTTTTGGTAACAACTAAGTTCTGGGAAATATGTTCACAATTAACATATATTTTTTTTCGCTACCACAAACTATACAGATTTGGCAATTTTTCTTCTTAAGAGAAGCCAATTTTGGTCGATTGGGTCTTGTCAGCGCCTTAAAGTGCAAAATTGTATTATTTATTTATTTTGTTAGAGTCAAGTGTCGTCGTCGTCGTCGTCGTCCCCCGAAAAAATTCATGGTAGTAGTACATATACAAATTAAAAAAGGAAATCTATCACAGCTAAGTAGGCATAACAAGATAACGAGTAATAGTCGACCAACTTAAATTTGCAGTTGGTAAATTGACCGTGGCATATATCACTGTATGGGCACTATTAGCATAGTACACCATTCGTGCTAACCCATTTTAAATATATATTATGCTTGTGTTAAATTTGTTTTCACGTCAATAGTATACCAGCTGGATATCGAACTCATGACTTTTCGCTCGCCACAGTCCATGCGCCGACCTATTACAGTTTTTAAATTAAATAAAAATGCGTTGCTGGATAATTTTACCAGTGGCCTAAGAAAACTGAGGAACAAACAAGCAAAGTCGAGTAAAGTGGTTTTAAATAAATAACTTAGTCATTGTGAAAAAATGTCGCTATGGTCTTGTAGTATGCAACTTTAAGTCATTTGTTTTCTAAACATCATAATTTCCACATTTTTGTATGGTGTTTACATTTTTTATGCAGATTTATTTTATTCATAGCTATACATTCCTATGTGATCTTTATTTATAAACTTTGTGGAAATAAATTAAATAGAAGGATGTCCAAGTAGTTGAAGAGGCTTCCAAGTATTAAGTAACAACACAAGATAGGGTGCCTCGCTTAAAAAAAAACATACTTTTCAAAGAAGAATCTAATGATTTAAGGAAAGTGAATTACTTTTTCTTGCTGGATTCTATTTACCCTGTTATACATAGATTATGGTCCATCCACAGTGTCCAAATCGAGGCACAAGATGTCAAGTCGTTGATTCTCATTGTTTATTACAATTTTCATCTTGACAATGAAAGGGGATGTGCACGAACAGAGATCAGTAGTCGTGTTTGTGCACTATCAGTGGCATGTCATCTCAGCTGATGCCGCTCCGCACGCTGCAAGTGATAACGCAGTCATGTTTACAAACCCGGAATGAGGTTTGTTCATACTGGTTACCGTAGTGCTATATGGATGATACTGGGCTGTTCGTTGGGGTTTTTCTATAGCTAGCTGGTACTTAGTTACAGGAATAGCATATAGGATGAATAATTACAAAAATATAAAGGAGTTCATTATACTAATATCCACCAAATAATAATTTATTAATCAATTTATTTTTCGCGTGTTATTTTGTAGATCAATACCTCAAGAAAAGCAGTCTCGCTAACATTAAACTAACATTCTAAGGATTAAGAAATACTCTGAAGTGAAAAGTATTTTTTTTTTTAATGATCAGAATAAAACGGCGCCGCGCCCGCTCCTCCTGCCGCGACTGTCGGGTCGAACTGTATAGCATCCCTGGTATGTTATCTAAAGGATTATAGAGACACAAACACAGTCCACAGACAGTCGGCAGTGTGTACCGTGTGTACCAGTCGTATCTCACCTGAAGCAATCACAGACGCACGTCTATTGTTGTTCAGAGAAGCTATAAACAGCTATAAAGGTTTATGATCGCCCTCGTTATCCCAACAAAGCTTCCTAAGTAACGCCCGGCTCTAGGACAGAGATGGGGAACCTTTTTCAAAGACAGGCGAAACTTGACGAAAAAAAATGTTTTGGTCAAGACGTGCCACCGATCTTCGCAAAATTGAAGTAAAAGGTTCTCATAGCAAATTTATACTTTATTTCGATTTCGTAGGTCAATCAATGGGAGCCTGACCAGTCAGACTCCCATTGATTAACCTGCCTGCTACCTGTATGCAATGAGACCGTCTAAGAAAGAGGCAAAATATATGAATAAAAGATAAGGCACTAAACATATTTTGATAACGTTTTGCTTCCCTTGGCTACCAACCAAGTGCCGGGCGGTCGTCTTGATGCCGTACTAGATGTTCTGTCTCGCACGAGCCACCCATGGGTTTACCATCATTCCGGATTTGTCCAGACATATCCGGATTTTCGGCTCCCCATCTGGAATTTGTCCGGACTTATCTTTTGTGCGGACTTTTGGACAAAAGCGGATTTTATGACAATAGATTTTTTTTTTTAAGTATTGTAAAATGAAAGATTAAAAGTAAAGTGTTCAAATCTTTTTTCCAAATTTCTAGCCTCTTGTTAGGACTTCAAATTTAGAAATAGTAACCCTAGGTGTAGGGCTCCTGAGGACTACGCTATAGGGCTCGGGGGCAGTCGGCGGGCGCAGCGAGTCTGTTTACCCGCTACCGTCTACCTGCATCTCAGCGAGCCTGCGACCACCTGTGCGAGTCGTGCGGTTGCTAGCTTAGAAATAAGACGCACGACTTGGGGAGTTTTCTTTAACGGTGGTTAAAAGAGTTTCGTCTCGTGCTTGTTTTGGTGAATATGGTTTGTGTTTAGGATGTTTTTCTGCCTAGATTTAATATACATTTATAAATGATTTTCTAAAGTTCTATACAAAATAGTTTGCATATACATGGATAGTAAAATATTTTGTAAGGCAGCTAAACTTTAATTTACTTTAAGTTTTTTATTTTCTCTTTATATTAGAATGACTAAAAAAGTCAACAGTTTCATAACTTAGCCCGTGTGTAGCCGTCTAATGTAACTGTTTACTTCTTTACCAATAACCTCTATGCAACTTTTAAGCAACCCCGACATAACAATGCAAAGTCAAAAATGAAATATTTACGCAAACTCGCGTGAAAAATATACCTTTTGTGCAATTTAGTGTCGTGGAGCTTGCCACCCCGTGTAGAGCGAGTGGTAGCCGGCCGGCCGTCAGTCGCTAGTCCGCATCCGAACCGAGTCCACGTCTGTCGTCGCGAGGTGCGCAACGACACGTCACCAAAACTTTCCAACCCGAACTAAACTTTCTTCTCGTCCCACTAAACTAATATAAAATAATAACGCGAGTGGCCAATTTTTATTGATATTATTGTGAGTGTTTGTATAGTGTTGATGTGGTTTGAGGTGAAGTGAAGATGCGGAGCGCCTGGGAGGCGTTCTGCCTCCTGCTGCTGGCTGTTGCAGCCGCAGCACAGATCGACACGAGGCATTTATCAGGTCAGAATATATAAAATTACTTACATAAAAAATAGAAACACACCTTACTTGTTAAAATAAAACACACTGTATAGCTGATTGACTTAGTTTGAATGTAGAACGCAACTTTTAAAACTTTTTAAATATCTGTATAGCCTTTTTTGATCTATAAAAAAACTACCGCACAAATATGTTTTGCATTTGATTTGATTCTTTGGAAGAAAACCTGTAAATTATTACCAAGATTCGTAGGTAACGGTAAATCTCGGAGATATTTTGTCGTGATAGGCAACCTACTTAGCAACTTTTATCGAAACCGTTGTCTTGGGAAACTTAAAGCCGTCTTTTTATATTTAATAGAAATAAGAACAGGTTTATATTAATTTAGTATAAGTACAAGTAGACGAAGGAACGTAGACAATTTATTCGTTTTAAAAGTACCTAAACAGTCGCGTAGTCAGAGATATCTTTTGAAAAATAAGCAACTAACTTATATAACAAGTTGAATTATTTCATTTAGTGGTTGGTTTAGCTTTTTAATTCCACTTACCAAAATTCTATTTGATCCACACAAAAACAACAGTAGGTACCTACCTATTTATACCTATATATACTAACAACATATCAACTAATAGGCCACTTCAATTTGATGCCCAAACAAAGTAGGCAGGTATAGGTCTATCAAGAAATAAAGACGTGTAATTCTGTCGCATTTTTTACGAAAGGTTCTAAACACAGAACTGCCTACACAGGCGTGAAGTTTCTATAATTAGCGATGTTGGCCGTACTAAACAACGGTGTGTCTGCATCACAAAAGCCATAGACAATGGTCTATGGTACGTGGAATGAATGGCGGCTGACTTGTGTTCGTTGAACTGCCGCGTTTTTTGTTCGCCATCTTTTGTGAATATTAAATAACTGTTGAAAGCCACAAAATATAGGGTATACGCGATATTGTGATATTTTAAGGATATTTTAGTATTTAAAAGTAAGACGAACGAAAACGTATTTCGACTCGAAAGTTTGGTCGGTACTTTGTGTTATCAATTTATCATGTCGTATCTAAGTGGAAGAATTCGTCTTCCAAGGGTGGTAGGGTAAAATTATCTTATCAACACCAAGATCATAACTTAAGAATGTCGAAGACAGAAAAACTCTCTTTAAAAACATCCACTACAGATAATATTTTTTAATTTAAATTACACTTAACACTAGTAAACAATACTGGTTCTTAACACATTGATCATGTTATTAAATTTCATTTTTTTCAGTCGAAAGCACTTATCAAAACGAAATGACATAATTTCTATTATTAAAGTAAAGCGCGCTCGTTGAAATCTTTTCCACTGCACTTCGTTTATTTACGTTCTAGCATTATTTTATTTATTTGACTGAACAGTTAACAGGGATTTGTTTAATTATATTCATTCGTGAAATAGGGTAGTTTTAAATAGTTAGGGTAATCATTATTTATGTGTCTTGTATTATGTGTATCTTTTGTAGGAGATCTAAATAAATATAAATATGGGAGAAGTTTACCTCATAGAACAAGAAGTTAGACAAAAACTATTTATTGTTTGAGGTGTTCGAGCGGTTTTGAAGTGAGACTATTCTGATAATATTTGTTTATTTATGTACAGGACAACCAACGGCCTTATATCAAGTCGCCTTAATAGGTGGGCGGGATGGGTGGGGGAAGAGGTAGGTTTGTCCCCCACCTTTTCCCCCTGCCAGAGGCCCGAAGATTTTTATTTATTAAATGTTAAAGGTTAAAAATGTATTGGATTAATTCGGAATAAAATCGCCTTTATTGGTGGAGCAAGCAATAATAACAAGGCGTAGCCGCGGCTTTGCTCGCTCAATAAAACACCATTACTTTAATGTATAAACATAAACAACCATTTAGCTGGCAGGGGGGAGGGGACACTTGACTCTAACAAAAATTAGCACTATAAAGCTGAATAGCACTTTAATCAAGCCGATCCTTGATTCGAAAAATGGTGTTCACAGACCTGCAATATTTTTTTATTAGACGAGAAAAAAAATATCATCCCCACATTACGTACAAGGGAGGTACCCTATTTTTTTTTGTTTTTAGCACTTTTTCAGCGTGATTAATATGTATACCTATGCCAAATTACAGCTTTCTAGTACTAAGTTCCGTATTACAGAACGTCACTCAATTCTCAAGCATTACTTAAAACTAGTTTTAACCAATCAAATGGCTTGAATCTAGTTTTAAGTAGTGCTTGAGTATTGAGTGACGTTCTATAATACGGGCCTAAGAGTCTCTGAGCTACACAGTGGGGACAGACAGAAACTATGTGAATTCTTTGCAAAGTGCTTGAAATCTCACTTTTACTTAAAAGTGAGTGCGATTTCTGCCTGAATAACAAATAATTTAATTTATATGATTCGGGGCTAAAATACAGATGTAAAAAAAGAAGATTCGTGGTAAATGACGTCACATCATGCCCGCGGCAGAAGTAGAAAATTGTTGGAGTTACATAATTTTTTTGAGCAACGAGCAGTAGTTGAATTTAACTTTTAATACTTTTCTTGGTTTTATATTACTATCTATTATTGATTTAGTGAACAAAAAAATTATATGCATATTCCCTATTGATTTTTATTGTCATATAAACTTTGTTACTACGAAAAGCGAGGTATCGAAAAGTATATTTGTAGTAGGTACGACAAAATGTCAAAATACTAGATAATGCGAACGTGATTGTACCCTCTAATCTCAAAATTACCGACCTTTTGCACACCCATAATAACAAAAAGGTATTTTTCCAAGACCCAAATGTTAAATGCACAATCAAAGTGCAATTTAAACGGATCTGCCGTTCATTGCAAAGTGGTGTACAATTTTAGTGTCATTTTGCCATAAGCACCAGGGTCAGACCTATGATCTTTTGAGGTCGTTGCTGGAATACGGGTTAATGACCCCGAGGATGACATCACGACCAAAGTGGCCATTTGTTTTAGGGCTTAAAGCTTTTTTAACTATTGGTGGTTTGGGGCTATCATTGTGAAACCGGTGCAGATTAGTTTGACATTGAAATCGTTAAGGAGCAAAAATTGTGTTCTATTTGATCGTTTTATTTCAGTTTCTTTTTGTGCCTTTTCGTGTTTTATCCTATATATGGTCTTAATTTATGCAAAAAAAAAATTGTCGATAAAACAATACTAGTAAATAATTTTCTCGTTTCTTGCAATTTTTGGCTGGACTAATTTAAGTTGTGTTTCCTGCCTGTTGTGAGATTTGTGTTTAACATTTTTTTTCGTACTAAATTAAACACAGATATGTATGCGGTTTGATACATTACTGTTTGCACTAAGAAACGAGTTCCAATCATTCAAATTGACATGAATTTGAATGATTAGAACTCGTTTGCACTGCCATTAAAATAGCCAAAAATTTCCGTTCACAGAAGTTTGCAAATGAGATTCAGACGCGCCTCCAAGCGAATAAACCCACTAATTAAATCTGATGGTCCACCGCCACTACTGAGATAGTTTGTACAATGTACTCACTATTGTGATAAACTAGAGATCCAGTTAGATACTACAGAAGTTCTAAGTGAAACCATGCACGGAATTAACGCTGGAAAAACATCACATGCATCCCAAACAGACTAAAAGATTACTAGTACCTAGATCTACTAATTGTATACACCCTCAGCTTTTCAAGAATATATACTCAATATATTTATTGCAAACGGAAAGACCAAGTCAAGGCACTTTTTCATTTTAACGTTTTTTTTTGACATTGGTGTGTAAAAAAAAATGTTAAATGAAAAAGCGCCTTTTGGCACTACACTGCACCTTGTATTTGGTCTTTTTAATGCCGAGCCTTTCTGTCAAAATCTCTCAATGCAACATTTCTTCAGCCTATTGCATTTCAGCATTTCACATTTCGCATGTCACAATGTCGTCTCTTGAAGAGGGTGTAGTAGATGTCGTGGTTAACACGTGGAACACCAAGTCTTTCACCCCAACGCTGCACCAGTGACATTCGGGTTTGACATACTCATTTTTTCTCATAGTCCAAGTCTTCTGATTTCCCATGATGTGGCGCGATGACGTCGCCACACAAACGTGAATTTCAACCAATCGAGTAGTCCACAGCCGACGACATTGACCACCGGAAGACGATTCGTCGCGACGACGTGTTGTCCGCTCAATAAGTCACTTCCGGTAGTACGACTCAATGGGGCAGCATCACAGTTGACATCGTACCTTACTGCTAAACAAATAAAGCCCTATTCCTTCTGGACGCAATATGTTTAGTCTCCAAAACGCTGATGCGTCTGAAATTTCATACGAGTCGCAATTGAAATTGGCTCAAACGAATTTATTGCTTAATGCGCTAGTAGTAGAGTACAGAATTGCATTTAGTAATTGAGAGTTGCATTGCTGTGTTGTTGACCGCAATCTGGCGATTTGGGTCACGTGGTTAGTACTTTTTTATTTACAATTGATTCTTTTTCTTTTTTGCGTTAATTGATTTCACGGTCGCCGCCTGAAACCTCTCACTTGGTAAAAGTAGGCTTTGTAATAAAAAGTTCATGGTTCAAGTTTTCGTAGGAGGTTCATTTTGGGAACAAACTTTTTGGTAACAGCTTTTAATAACAATTGGAAAAGTAATATTTTAACCACACTTTCTGTTATTGTATCAAATTGTGCAGAAGTAGGCACAAAAATAGGATAAACTAATAAGTAAAAACTTTTTGGCTCCATCCACTGGGTCCATATTGAGGTGTATACGATAATCTCAGAAATAAAAATAACTACAAAAACGGACCATAAAAGTAACAATTGAAACATCTTTGTGCCCGAACAAACAAAATAGTTTCTCGCACAGATAGCGAAATTAAAAAATAACTTCAACAACTTTTACCGCGATGAACGTTTTTATGAAAAAGCGGTCGAAATTACAATAGACACGAACGGAGGCACTTTCTCCCGCGCCCACTGCGCTCACAGGCGAACTGAATCGCTTTTTTTTAGGAGTTCAATAACACCTCAAGAGGTTCACAGATTCACTGAGTTGTGAGTGAATTTCGGCGTTTTCAGACTTCTGAATTGAGCTAAGAAAGTAGAAACTCAAGCTTTGTTAGGTTTAAACATTTTTTTTATTGTATTATCACATGATAATAGCACGTGTTTTACCTGATGCTGGAAGTGGGACTTCCCCGCAGACGAATTCTCGCCTTATTGTTAAAATCAACACGCTTTAGTAAACAGATAGCTTATTAATTTTATTTTTACTGCACGTGCTCTGGAAAATACTTTATCATTATTAAAATATTTATCTATTCCGTTTATTGACTTGGGAGTTCTGAGACCTACAAGGATGATATTTCTGCCAATCCTGTGAACCTTGCGGTCACTTGGTAACTGATAAGTATCTCCACTGTTCTTTCAATCAAGAATGAACAAAATTCGGGAAATCGGGACTCAACTATTTTTGCGATAATTCCATACTTGCGTTTTGCCCAGCTTTGCAATTTGTTAACATAACCATTTAACCTCGTGCTCGTGTGAAGAGAGAAATGGATAGCTTAATGGTACCATTAAGCTATCCATTTCTCTCTTTTGATCTACTACCTGTTTATATAAAACGTAATAGCAGGCTAAACGTCCTATAACAGGGAAAGGATTACTTTCTCATTGTTATTGATATTTGAACTGCCTTTTAACTAGTCTTTGTTATTTGTTGATGCATTTTTTCTTCTGAATGCATTATGACGATTCTGTTTGAAGTGAAAATGGTTTACCTTAGACCAAAACTGTTCAATCACACTCCTGGGCTATAACTTTAAGAGACAGAAGGATCGTTCAATAGCATTTATGTAATTTAGTATCAAATCCACAAACAGTTTTTGTCCCAACTTGTCAGCTTCATTCAATAAGTCTATTTGTCACTACCAAGCTGATTAATTTCCATAAACTTTAAACAGACCGGTCCATGATAGATTTTACATCAAATTACTACGAGTTAGTTCAAAACATTCTAAAGTGGTATCTAAACATGTGGCGTCTCGCTCTTTCTTCGCACGAGTGAAAGGGAGGGAGAGTAGAACCAGTTTGGCAAGCATTCGCCTTGAACTTGTATAACCGCTAGGCCAAGTGGTAGAGTCAACCGCACGTCCATGGTAACAGTTCGACATGACAGCGCCTTTGTCTTAGCAGTAAGGGTTTTCGTGGTTTAAGTGTTGCTACTCACTCAGTTGACCGTACCGGGCTGTGAGATAGTCCAGTTTGGTGGGTTTACTCGCCAACTTGGGTTTTCCGACATTAAGCAGGTACCCAGTGAGTTTGAAGTTGGTATGTTAGGTGGTTGATCTGGAAAAGTTTCCGAGTAGGTTCCAAAACGACCGAAGGCAGGAAAGAAATGCTAAAAGGTGTTCGTAATAAAAATACGCTAATGATTGTGATTTGGTTTGGCAATCGATTTAAAATAATATTATGTATGAGGATCCTATATGGTTTTTTTGTCGTGACTACGTCAATAGGTTTTTTTATTCTTAAGATTGAGTAAGTAGGTATTCAAGATCGTATTCGTAAAAACTGAATAACAACATGATTTAGGAACTATTTAAACAATTTTAATTTGCGCTTCAAAGTCCAGTTGTGTATTCATAATAAAAGTGTTGCTACGTATGCTTATCCTAGACTGTATGTATACTGAATATGAATATTTTTCAGTGAGACAAAAGCATTCTTTTAGCAAAAGTTATGCCATCCAAACTTACTTTCACTTCGTCGTCACTATAAAAATCTCGTCAGTGTTTTTTCAGCCATTAACGGTTGGTTTCTTCACTGAATTCAATTGGTTTGTTTCATGAAAGTTTTGCATAACAGGAAGCGTGTTGGGGGCAATTAATTGAAAAGTTGTGATTACGTAGCACGTGATGGCGTCGCGCCGCGCCGGCCGATCGCGTGCGTTCAAGGTATTGGTAATTGGTGATAGACTTATAATGACGAGCTGTCAATTTTGATGGATGGCTGTCGAGCGGTGTCGGTGTCGGTGCCTTTTTAAAAACATGTGTCTGAAAAATTTTCGAGAGTTGTTTTTGCAATTTTTTTCGTGAATTTAATTGTGTCACTAGTAATTTTTCGTTTTTGTCATGTTGGGGCCGTGCACTAAATCGACTGAATTTGATCAATTTCGTTCATTGTTTGTGAGAAATTATGTATGATTTTAAAAGTTGAGTTCTTTTATTTGCATGGGGCTGAAAGGGATTTTTCAAATAAATTAAGTATTCATGGAAAATCACTTAAATTCGCAACAAGATTTTCAAAAAAGTGACACTAGACTGACGTTTGATCATCTTTTTACAAGAAACTATTTTTGATTTTGAACACCTCACCACACCCACATCCACACCCTCCCGCTCTGGGTGGAGCGGGAGGGTGTGTCAGAATCTTACTGACTAAAATCCACCCGTATTCCTTCCGTTGCCTGTGTTGCGGGGGCCTCGGTGACCCATGAGTACCTTCCCGCGACCCCGGCAGGCATCGGCCCTAGTGGACCCCTACATTATGCTGACGTCAACTCTTTGAGGCGCGCGTGGAATACGACGCGTCGTCGACCCGGGCCTGGTCCTTACCGGACGGTGAGCTACCCATTGCTCACCGTCCGCAAGCCCGCGCCTACGGTGGCCGGAAATCCGCCCGGGATTTCCGACGCCCAGGGCGTCTCCTGCGGCGGCTAGGGGCGAGAGGGTGCGAAACTTGCCTTTCCCTCAACCGTCCTGCCTCCTCCTTCTCGAGCAAAACTGCTTCACTTGCACATGGCTGGACCACACTTTTCAACTTTGATAAAAATATAACATAAAAATTATGTTGAAAACACTTATTTTTCGAAAAATACCTAGTCTGTAATTTTTTTTTTCCTATTATTTAGCAAACCATTTCAAGAAATTTAAAAATCACACATTAATTTTCAGCTATCCTTGAAATAAAATCAAATTTTTATTTTGTGATAATGCAATATCTTCGACGAAAATGACAAAAGAGGGTATTTTTCGTGCACGGAGCCTTATCTTAATTATTGTATTATGGTGTCTAACTAAAAACAGGTCATCATAAAAGTGAGGTGGGCCGTACGCATGTTCTAAATACTCCCGGTTGTATATTTCAGTAGTTGGAAAGTGGCATTTTGGACTCTCTCTCGGTCTTGGTCTTGTTTGATCGGCTAAGAAACCTATTTTCTTCGGAAAAAAAATGCAATAACATTATTATTTGTTACTTTTACACGTACCGCACCACAATTTCATTGCACACGCGTGCACGAATAACCTTCAGCCACCATAAAAATACAATAAAACCTTTTTATCAGTGCATTGTCAATGTCAAAAAACAGCCTCGCGATGAACGAAAACCGCTTACCAATGCGCGGGCGCAAAAGAATGACAACGCAGCCCCCCACTTCGATCTTCCCTCTTATAATTGAAACATCACAATGTTTCGCGTCTGTTGACGGCTGGGTATAAAGTTGGTTGTGCGTCACGCGAGTCTGGACGGCAATGGATGAGAGGTAGAATGAAAGTGTTGTCAGAGTAGGTCATTGACTCGCATGCTCCGCTGGGTGTGGTGGAAAATCGCCGGCAGTTAGTAACCATGGCGGTGATAGGCTTTCAAGGGCATGGGGTTAAGTTTGTATGCTTCCTTCGCGGCTGCTAAACGTTCTACATGGTCATATGTTGGACGGAATACAGATCTACGAGTATTGCAAGTCAGTTTTCGACCCGGTTTATCGTAACTGGCCACGACTTTAGGTACTTACATACATACAATGTGTCAGTATCGTATTTTAATACTGAGAGTCGTGGCTTTCCTGTACTTGATTTTTTGCCGAGGGCACTCAGAGGGGTCTCTAATAGTATTAAACTTGTTTCTTAAGTACCTATGTATTTTATTATTTTGTACTGATAAAATCAAAGCTACTTACGACAAAAAATCAACCACCACAATGTAGCAATACATTGTCGTTGAATGAAGCGACTGAATATGTTAGCATTACCGTAGGTAAGCAGTCTGTTCGCCTTTAAACTCTTTACATTACCTACTGCTGGTTCCTGTCAAAGAGTATGTTTTAGTGTCCACTGGTTTTCATGAAGGAAGAGAGAGTACGACCTTGCAAGTAAAAGGTATGCTAGACTTGACCTTATTTAAATCTTAGAAAAGTAAGTGAGATTCCATGTCGAGAGACTAACAAACTGTCACTAGAGACTGAAAGTTTTGCTAAGAAGTTTTCAACTCGCAGACTTTAATGATGTATTGATTATTATCGTTGTATCGTTTATTATTAACCTTTTGGCAGCAAAAATCCTCTTACTGTTATAGATGCAGTCCGAAATTCGAGTTCATTCCAAATAACTTCGAATCACCCCTATTGGATTATCGTAAATCTCGATAAGTCAACCAACGTATAACTATAGATAACACAGTTTAGGAGCTCGCGGCCCCATAGTTAATAGTTCGACACTTAGTGAGGCAGACTAATTTAACTTTGAAAGGGGTGATTGATGGGAAAAACTTCGCTCATTGAAAAAACTGGCTCAGTGGGCCGCCATTGTTGGCTCAAACTTGCGTAGGAGTTGAATATTACCGAGAAACCTTACAATGATTTAGATTGATTCAGAAAACTTCCACTCCACTGCCGAGTTGTGAGAAAAATATTGCGTTGTTGCCAAGGGCGTCGTTTATGGAATGGTTTTATCAGTACGATCCAATATGGCTAACAACAATCCCGTTTACCCGACGACGCGCGACGTGGTGAGACAAAATTCTGTTCTGTGACTAGATTGTTTAACTCCTGGATGAAGGCATGCACAAAATAAGGCTATTTCTGATGGATAATCCTCTGACTGACTGTGCTGGTTTTTCAGGAAGCATTGCAGTATCAGTAGTAGTATTGGTTTACCTGTTTAACGGTTTAATTAAAAAATCTAAAATACAAAGTCATTTATTCAAACTAGGCTGAGAATCAGCACTTTTCGAACGTCAAAACTTCATAAGACAGTCCCCCAAAACGCCCGCCCTTCACCACTTCCTAGTGCTTTAGCTGGGAAGTAGAAGTGGCGCAACAAACTCCCCTTCTCCCTGTAATACCTACCTCTTAAGGTTTTATTAACTTGATAATATGCACAAAGTACTTAATTTGTGTTTACCTATAAAAGAGACGTTGTTATCAGTAGATTTCATCACAGATATCTTGGTTTCCTTTGTCTCTGTAACACACTGGCCTATGACTATAATGTCAACCAACTTCTTTCTCCTTCCTTCCTCACCAAGAGTGACAATTCCGGTCACCGACTCATGCGCCACACAATCAGATAAGGATGCTAAGATGACCGACCATGATTGTCTACACTACGTGTTTACAGACACCACAATACTTTCCAATAATAGTAACCTTTCCATGTTTTCTGTACTGCTTTAAGAACTTGCCTTTGTTTCGCGGTGCTGTTATGTCATTTGTGGTTATGGGGTGATGCCTAGCGATATATCAATCCTTCATCTTGCTGCTCCCAAGGTCTGTTCTGCTCGGCGATAAATCTTGTCATAAAGTATCAAGAATACCGATAGATGTCTCTCTTTTCTGTTCATGCAATTTTTTCTTCACCATATTCCGATTTCCGAACCGTATTGTACCTAAGTAATATTTTATTTATTTTTCTTACTTCCTCCTTCCAAAAGCGTCATGCGTCATTCAGGTCACCAATAACAAAACAAAAAACTGCCAGCCCTTTTCAACGCAAAAACAACAGTCCAACATTACGATAATAGCGAACGTCGTCGCGTCCTCGGCTCAATGCTATAGATTAAAGAACTGTTAGCCGACCTCTGACACGCAGCTCTAGCGAGGCCAGAGAAACTCCTGCGCATGTAGGTACACTCTGCTTGAATAAATGGATGTTTATTGTTGTTTGTTTAGTCACGATAGGCGGGGTTATGCCGTTAGGCAGTGATGGGCGTAACTAGTTACTTATGTAATCTAATTAATAATTGAATTATATAATAATTTGATTAAAATGTAATCTAATTAAATAATATTCAATTACATTGTAATTAGATTAATTTGGATGTGCTATGAAATTAATTACAATGTATTTAATTACAAAATAATTTGATTATATTGTAATTATAATAACTTTAAATATGAAATGTCGCATGCTTGCGCAGGTATGTGTTTCATTTTCGTATTTGTCAAAAATGTATAAATTTTTTGTAAGACGCCGATGTCCTATTACGGCCATTACTAATATAAATGTGTAATTACGTTTTATCAGATTACTTATAATATGTAATCTGTTATAAATTTATAATGTAATTAGATTAACTTGTAATTAAATTACTTTGTATTTAATTACAGTAAGTACTCATTGCAATTAGTTACTTAAGTAATCTGTTCCAAAGCATTTTAATTACTAATTACAATGTAACTGTAATTTGTAATTATTAATCTAATTACTTTTTGCCCATCACTGCCGTTAGGTAAATAATAGAGTTGTTAGACCATTCTCCCAAAGGAAATATGTAATGCACTACATTGCGACACTACATCCGATTCCCTATTCACTTTCTCAGATTCGTTCATCATGTTTCTTGATGTAGATTGTCAGAGAAATGGAAATTACATTTACAGCCGATTTCATCTCTCATTGTGGAAGCAAAAATTGTAAATACTTATTACAGACAAGCACTGTGCGTGCTGTTACTATCCCTAGGTATTGTAGTTCGTAATGAAATTTACATGGCATATACCGTCTTAAAACCACCAAATATACAACACCTTTTAGCTTCCTAAAACTCAAAATACCTTTAATAAACACCACGCAAAATACAGCGTGTTCACAAAGGTTGTCGTTGAATTACTTAAAAGAACGATAGGTAGTTCCCGTACGGTCCCTTTGTACCTTTAAATATATAGTGGTCAAGATTGGTCACAATGTGTGTACGTTTAGGGTTGAGACGTGGAAGGAACGAAAATCACCAAATGGTCTTGTGGTACTAGCGTTTACTAGCATGGAACGATATACAGTTAACATACCCATCATCACCACACTCTTACTCTCACCGACACACATACTCACCCCCAACACTTTTGCCACCAGAATTGTTTTACTTTAGTTTTTAATTTTCCATTTTATTTCATTTTTGTTATTATTGATTTGTAATAGTGTTTTATTGTGTACGTCCTGTATGTTCATTTAATACAGTCATAGGTCATAAGTAAGTTGACAGATAGAGGGTAGGCCTGGTGATCTGTAATACAGGTTTTACCTACAACAGACACCAGTCTCTATTAAGTGTTACCTTGACTTTGTGCTGTGTTTGTGATTGAGAACAATAAAGAATATTTTTATTATTTGAAAAATCCTAACGGGTATACTACCCGCTACGATTTTTGGTTAAAACTATTGGTTGGAAAACTTTTGCTTTTTGGGCCCGTATTTTGGCTGACAGGATGAGGGGTTATTCAAAATCAAAAGTCTTTAGAACCTTTTCGTCGGATATTATTTTGTCCGTCCAATTGCAGCACTTATCACGTTACATTTACATTTCTCAAAAAGATATCTAGCTTTTTGTGAGGTTAGTAAATAATCATTTAGTTTTTAGTCTAGTCATCGTTACTATGAAAATAACTGACAAAAAATATCGAGTTTTTTTCTCCTCACACCTCTTGCCCAGTCACCGATTGGCAACCTTAACTGTGCCATATTTATGTACAACAAATACATCAATAGGTACATTATGTACGTCTATGTATTAGCTATGGTTGTAATACGTGATTAGCATGGTTACACTCGGCGAGGGGCGTTGTGGTAAGACGTAGAATGATTTATAGAGCCCCCGTGCTGTACTTACGAGGTTTTGATCATGTGTTATGCCACGTGTACATAATGGGCTATACTGGCCACTTGGAACGTTATTACAGACAGGTTTTTACCACATTGGATGGTCAAGAGGTGAACATTAGTAGAACAACTCAATAACTACGTATAAAAAACAATGGACGATTGTTTTTTGTCCAATGTTCCAAGCAAGGCCTTTGGTAGAATGCTGTTGCCTAACCCCGCTTAAATCATGTATACATGTTGAGCCTACTTTTCGTTTATCGTTTACACCTCAAACAAGTTGTAATGACAAGTTGTATTTAAGACTTGTAGACAACATGACAAAAATGTAAAAAAAGAACACAATAGTTAACAAAACATGTCTCTCACACGTCAATACATACATATTATACGATATTCATGTTTTTTAAAAGTCCTATAGAAGAGTTGTTGAAAACAAGTATCACAACATATAAAGGTGTAAATACGGGGTTATGGGCCACATTCTTAAGACAAAACTATTGATGCCTTATAAAAAGAGGCGTTGTTTATTATTTTATAAGAATCTTAGAACCACGTGTATGAGATATTGAATATTCTTACAATATTTAGGTAGAACAATGGAATTTTCCTTCACAACATTAGATAAATGCATTCATGTTGACAACTCATCAACCATTGTGTAATTTCCTGAAGCCCAAATTCTTAAAGAAATAAAATAAACCATCAATTAACAATAAAGAAAACTGTATTAATTACCTACTTTATTATTTTGAGATTGAGATAATACAAACATTTTTCTTTGTAACATAATGACGCCAAACCTTTGAAGTCTGTTATTATTTATTGTTTGAATCAGATAATGGATAAAATAAAAGACTAGTTAGTATTCAAGGATGCTAATGTAAACATTAATAACTAATAGATACTATAATAATGAGAAACTATAATTAATGATTAATTATAGTTTCTAATTATTATAGTAATCTAGACCAATAATAAATAAAAGAAATAAAGACGACTGTTGTGATTTGCTAAATGTATCAAGACTTCGAGAGGATTTATGAGCGATTTCTACTAGAATAAGATGTTTCCCCTGTTTTCTTAGGCCCCTTGCCCTCGTAGTACGGGCTTAAAACTTACCCCGTCTCACAGAATGGAATAAAACTTATTGAAAATATTCATAGGTAGGTACTCATTGCTCGTACGTTGCTCATTTTAAACAAAGTAAATATCAGATACAAAATCAACGTAATCTTTTAAAAATTCAATCAATCAATCATGAAATTGGCAGATTGCATGATTTTTGTGTAGTCGTGGCTTAAAAATTCCACGCAAGCTGGAAAATTAGGAAACTGATCAGTAGAACCCAAAATTACACCAAAATACTTACTGCTGGAGACAACCTGTCTAATCTATTCAGTAAAAATCTCACCGTGAATGGTGGTGGAGGTGATGTAAACTGTCAATCCCTAGCATTATATGGAATGACAGCGCACGTGCGCTCTCATTCCATATAATGCCATCTAAGTTTTTACGATGAGATTTTTACAGAATCGATCGGCAAATTATTATTAACCTATTGACCGCCACGTCAAAAAAGCAAAGACGTGGCCTCGGCGCCAAGCTACGAATTTTTCCCCTAAAATCTGTGATGTAGTCGTGACCGTGGCGTGCTGGGCACATTTTGGCTCTGTCTGTCTATACATGACTGTGGCGGTCAAAAGGTTAATTAAGTTAGTGAATAGCATTATAGTACTTGAGGGCTAGTGGCTAAGTAATAACAGCCGCACGGGTCGATCAATCAGGCTACGCTTGCCGCGGTTGGTCCGTAGATGGGTGACCATCTTTACCTACATACCAAGACCCCTCTGTGCCTCTTAGAGCACGTTAAGCTGTTGGTCCCGGCTGTTATTTGTAGATCTTTGAAAGTCGTTAGAAAAAGTCCGAAAGTCTGATAAAACCAGTCTTACCAAAGGGTATCGTGTTACCTAGTAATTGGGTTGTGGAGGTCAGACAGGCAGTCGCTCCATGTAAAATAGATACATGATAGATATCAAACACAGACTTCCCATCAATTAACGTCTCTTGCAAATACGATGAGCTGAGCGGCCGAAACTACTCGTAAGTCCAATACTAAGTTAATGTAGGTTCGTTGCCTAACTAACTAAAGTTATCATAACTTTCTAATAACAAACATGATCTGGCCAATTAGAAAATAGTTTAACCTATCACAATTCTGCAGTTCACTTGGGTCTGCTCGTTAGTTTGTTCAGTAACTGTTCAACCTAAGTATACAATGGATATATTATGTAGTATTGAGTTTTTTAACAGTTAACAAAATACATTTTTGGAAAATAATCACCAAGTCTTCATCATTTATCAAGTAAACTCATTGGTTATTTAACTTACATATATTTAGCGTAAGGTAAGTGAGTGTCATAATGATTTCATACTTATATTTTTTTTGGATCGGAAATCATTAAATAACTTCTCCCGCTGACTAAAACCCACCCGTATTCCTTCCGTTGCCTGTGGAGCGGGGGCCTCGGTGACCCATTAGTACCTTCCTGCGACCCCGGCAGGCATCGGCCCTAGTGGACCCCTACATTTGAGGCGCGCGTGGAATACGACGCGCCGTCGACCCGAGCCTGGTCCTTACCGGACGGTGAGCTACCCATTGCTCAACATCCGCAAGCCCGCGCCTACGGTGGCCGGAAATCCGCCCGGGATTCCCGACGCCCAGGGCGTCTCCTGCGGCGGCTAGGGGCGAGAGGGCGCGAAACTTGCCTTTCCCCATGATTTCATACTTGAAAACATAAATTTTGCTATCGAATTATAACAAAGAATTGTTCGACACAAGAGCTCCTTAAATGCTAAACATATAAATAGAATAAAATATGTGATTTTGTATACAAAAATACCACAACCCATACAAAACTTCAATGCCTGCTCTATACAAATGTATGGGACGCTTGATTATATTTTCGCGATTAATTATGGTGTTGGTCCCAAGGGGAAAGTCGTTCAGTTTGATGTTCTGTACACCCTTAAATATGACAAGACTGTTTCTGATACATGCTGTATATCCTACTAATATTATAAATGCGAAAGTTTGTAAGGATGGATGGATGAATGTTTGTTACTCTTTCACGCAAAAAGTACTGGACGGATTTGGATGAAATTTGGCACACAGATAGTTTATAACCAGGAATAACACATAGGATACTTTTCAACCCGATATACCCGCGGGGTCAAAACTTATGCGGGTGAAACCGCGGGGCGCATGCATCTAGTCAATTATAAAGTACCAGAACCTTGAGATTACCTCTAATATCATAGTTCATTGTACTTAAACTGGGTTACATTCGTGTGTACAAGTGTCGAGTTCAATAATAACCTAATTCACTTTCAAAGGTATTTGCTGACAACCTTCCATCTGGTTCCAAGTCTGCCACAGCTGCTTGACCTTGCGCTCATCTGTCATTGGCGTGTTATATTTGTGAAATGTGAATGACACGGATTGTTTTAGTCACGGTTGCCATGTTGTCACTGCCACCCATCATATTCCAAGCCGCGTTGTTGTTGCTTAACCTGGCATTCACCAATGTCACAGTATTTGTGTACGCAAGTGTCGGGTCTCAATGGCGATGGCGCGAGTTATTTTTTCTAAAGAAACAACTCAAACAACTATACTTGTGTTGTGTTTTTAAAACGGCCTCCGTTCTAATAGGGTTGACAGTCGCTTGATTTACCTTACTAATTAAACATTCACAAACTATTGAGTTTAAATCAATTATTCCATAAAATATAATTTAGAAAATATTACGATGCCATTTTATACTTCGAAAAAATCTGCCAATCCAGTGAATGTTCACCACTTCTTTCCCAGCTATTTATACACCCTATGTAACTACGAGGGTCATTCAATAAATACTTAGCCTACAAAAAGTAAACGAAAATTTTGGAAAAGTGGCAAATTATTTTTCAACAAAGTCTCCTTTTAGTTCGATACACTTAGCCCAGCGATGCTCCAACTTTTTTAACCCGTCCGAAAAATAGTTTTTGTCAAACTCTGCAAAATAGGCCTCCGTGGCGGCGATGACCTCCTCATTCGATCCATATCTATTCCCGGCGAGTGATTTTTTCAGATTAGGAAACGGAAAGAAGTCACAAGGGGCCAAATCTGGAGAATACGGTGGATGGGGCAACAATTCGTAGCGTAATTCGACCATGGCTATGGCAACGGCAGACGTGTGAACCGGTGCGTTGTCGTGGTGAAACAGCACTTTTTTCTTCGCCAGATGGGGTCATTTTTTCTTTAATTCGGCGTCGAATCGGCCCAATAAATCGGCATAGTAAAGCCCTGTAATTGTTTTACCCTTCTCGAGGTAATCGATGTAGATCACACCTTGTGAATCCCAGAAAACGGTGGCCATAACTTTTCCGGCCGATTTTACAGTTTTCGCCTTCTTTGGAGCACGTTCCCCGGTCTGGATCCATTGTTTTGATTGCTCCTTGGTCTCTGGTGTGTACCAGTGGATCCAGGTTTCATCGACGGTCACAAAACGACGCAAAAACTCCGCTGGATTCCGCTTAAACAGCGCCAAACACGTCTCCGATGTGGTCTCACGGTTGCGCTTGTTTTCTGGTGTGAATAAACGCGGCACCCATCGCGCCGACAGCTTTCTCATGCCGAGTTCCTCGTGAAGAATATGATGCACTGTTCCTTCTGAAATGCCTACAGTCTCAGCTAGCTCCCGAACCTTCAATCGGCGATCTGCCAATACGAAATCATGGATTTTTTTAATGTTTTCCTCCGTAGCAGCTGTTTTCGATGCACCTGGACGTGGTTCATCAAAAACCGACGTACGGCCACGTGCAAACTCGTTGAACCAATTCTTGACGGTGGCCATCGATGGAGAAGAGTCACCGTACACAGCATCCAAGCGCTCTTTGATTTCGATGCGCGTTTTCCCTTCCAAAAATAGGAATCGAATCGAACGATATTGCTCTTTTTCCATTTTTGTAAAACCGATCGACACGTTCGCTTCCATAAGTTGTCAAATTAAAACAAATGAAGGGATTGGAATGAAAATTTGAAAAAAGAATTAAAAAAGAATGTGCTACACTGTGGTAAAACTCTTTTGAAACTACAGCGCCCTCTGGCGATGAGGCTAGGTACTTATTGAATGCACCTCGTATCACAGACAAACACTAAATAATTACATAAGAATTTTCCCACCTTTCACAATCTATTGAAAATCTCTCATAATTATAACAATTATTATTATATTTTCAAACTAAACCACCTGCTAACAGTAAGTGCCGGGCAGCCCTAGACCGGCGCGCGCGCTGGCTGGCACGGCCCGGCACCGCTAATGCACGGATCATTGTCAACCGTCCATTGTGTGCAGGGCTATTGGCCACGCTGGCAGTATCACAACATTATTACTGGGGTTTTGTCGAAAAATACCAAGTTATTGAGTCATCAGGATGATGATGGCAAAAACGTGGCGATCTTCCGTCTTTGGTTTCTGACTGAGGAAATATTTCAAAAGGTCTTCAGGTCATAGTTGAATAAATTACTTATAAGTCTGAAGATATACCAACATTTCGCCTAGAGGTAGAGGTAAGGCAGTGATGCACTATCGTCGACTATCGTCAGCTCCCCAAGTGCTGACGTAATGATGTTGGTCGATAATAATAATTGTTGAGCAGTCGGAATGACAATCCTTATAATTTTGAAATTTATCTACATAGTCGTTATGGAAATACTTCTGTATAAAGTAGATATGACGTAAAACACTGTATTTAAATGTAAACCAGTTTAGCTATAAGTAACAAATTGCAGTAGTTCTTTAGTCACGTTAGTGTTTCTAACGCGAGTCGTAAGATGCTCAGTCAACAACGAATGAAACTGGGGCACGTGGTGATAACTGATAACAAAGTTTCACTGTTTATGGCGTCTTTGTTTTTAAGATTTAAAAGATTAGTTTGAAGATCCTGGAATGTTTAAGGGGCACTTTTTACGGTTGACGCGGAGATTGATCAAGGAAAAGAAGGTTAATCAAGATCCGAACGAGCACACGTGGCGTGTGGTGGTCATGTCTTGAATGCATGCGTGCACGTCACCGGCTGCACTGGCGTGGCACGGTGGCACGATCCTTCGCTGTCTCGAACAGTACAGAATATGAGCCTGTTTATATGCACTGCTAAACTTATGCCATGCCGTCCAAATTGTCCCAATGATGGCTACAAAGTGACGGCCAAAGGAATAGCAGACGTGATCTATTCGATCGTTTGTTTTATTAAAGACACAGAGATTGTTTGCTGAAACCAAAAAGGAACTCAACAAAGATCTACATTAATATCGAAATAACACAATGTCAGGTGAAACCTAAAGTAGTTCTATGAGAAATGCGATACTGATATTTCTGCCGTATCTAATACAAATTCGCCACACATCGTTTCAGTGGAAGCAAAATAAACGCCTTCGTTCTTTTAATCGGTAACCAAACTGCTTAAAGTAATATAAACAAAAATACACACAATGCGTTTTATTTTAAAACATGCATGTGTTTATAAACTATAGAGTACATCAGCAATTGTATCGTTGTGTTCGGCCTAGTTTGCGGCACGTATCACGGTCATATTTAGGATGGGTGTGCACATTTGTTGCTGACTCAGTTTGATGTAATTGTCTGAGAAGTAGGAAGTAAGTTATTGTTATTGTGGTTTGGATATTAACTCTAAATACTAACGTATTTTATATTTTTTGGACACTTGGTGGAGGGAGCGACTTTTAGTGAGAAAAGAAGTTTTGAGTATGAATGTCGGTGGCTGTAAGGGAAGACCAAAGAACTGATGGATGGCTTGTCTTAAAAATAATGGTCTGAAAAGAGGTTAGTACTGATATGAGAGCTAATAGAGAAGGAAAAGACAGGTTGCGCGCACCTCAAATAAATTGGGATAAATCTAGGATGGTGGAGGAGAATCTACGATACTGAGGAATGATTTTATCGCAGTTTTATTTTACTTATCATTGTTGTAGTATTGTGAATGAATGAAATGCACCGACCCCAGCGTGGTTAAACCAGACTCGATTGCTCGAATGAACCGAAGGATTCACACTAGGCCCTGGAGCCTCATGTTTCATGGGACTAAGGTGACCATTGCATATCAAATAGTAACTGTCTTAACAATTATATTAATAATATTAAACGTTCCAAACATTTTCATTTGCTCATAAAATGTCGAAATGTATTGTGTGGACGCAAAATGCTGGAATTGAGACACTCCATGCGAACAACAGCGAACCATAGACAATGCCTTGCTCTGAGTTATGTTATTAATGACGAGTTATTTTCTGAAATGATTGTTCCACATTGACGTGGACATGCGGCTATAATTCTTCTCGTATGAATAGCATAACGATTACTGTAATTTTTTGGCATGATGTAGTGAATTTTCGAGCGGAAAACAACAGTTTTGCTTTGATGAGGTTGTTTTAACTAAGCGTTGGACACGTTTTAGAAAATCTGTGGTAACAGGCCATATTGACTTGTCATTCAGTTTCAGTTTTGTGTAAATTAAGTCAATTGCGCTACTACTTTCGCTATCAAAGTCTGCTCGAAGTCTAGTGTATTTGACACATGTCGTGCATCTCTCGTCTCACCTTCATTTCAGTGACGGTCGATGGTCAAAATTGTATGTAACCATTAACAATTCTTAACTCAAAACTATCAGCTGTTCCGGCCGCAACAGCCGCACTTATCCTAGCAATAAATACAGCAGCTATAAGCAGAATGCAGCGGCTGCAAACGTAGCGCATTACAGTTATCAGCCGCTTGCAGCCGCTGCGTTCCCGTTTACCTTATGTAATTGGACTGTTTGTCTGCCGCTGAAGCTTTCCGAGGTTTTCATTGGCGGCAATTATTTTCATTGGGAGCTGTAATTTTGTTGAATTGTTCGTCAGTGCAATTGACAAGTTGGGTGAGGTCTGTTATCCGTAGCAGGCTTCTAATTGCGGGTTTTTTATTGTTTAAGACTGTTCTCATTCGTTGTAGGCTTTTTTATTTTTACTATTTGATTCACTTATTTTGTTGTTAGTTTTGATTTATAAATTATATTTTTAGAATTTACTCATTTCCGACAGTATCCGCGATTTGATACGGATACTATTTGTAAATGCTTTGAATTCAACTCTGGTAGCGTGATTCTTAATAATTATTATGACATAACTAGAATAACTTATGACAGCGCTTAAAAAAATCCGGCGTTCGATTTCTGTTCTACCATTACATACAGAATATTAAGACTTAAAAATCCACATGTGCAAGCCAACATCTGTCTTGTTCCCCGGCAAAGTTATGAAGCTGTGACCTTGGATCCAAAACAGACTGCTGTTAATCCTCCAGTGACCCTTCGTCGCTTTTTACAACATAAGTAAAGTAAGTATGTAGGTATATGAACTAAAATTGTTGACGACCTACATTTTTACTGACCCCACAAACAAGAACAGGCTTGAAGGCACACGGTGTATGACTCACGCACCAGAACAGTCTAAACAAATGAGGAATTGTTATTGAAACACCTGGTTGTTATGTATTCCAATAAATAACTATTTTCATGTTAATTTCGGTGCCTGTTACAATATAACCTCGACAACCTTGAGGTTTTAATACTCAAGTTGTTATGTTGTTATGACGTGTCACGTGGTACTGTGTGCGTGTTCCTTGCGTTGACTGTGCCCAATAAACATATTTCTTTTTTTCTGTTGTTCAATACGTGCTGTTCACACATGGTTCAAAGGGTTTTTCTGCTAGTTTGCATTTTCCGGGACACTGTCAGTTAATAATTCAATTGAGTTTTTTGCATTTCAATACTGGACAAAAGCTCCATTTCAAGGATCCAGTTAACGCCAGAGAAAAATTACAAAATTCGATCATGTTTCTCTGATTTCTGGCAAAAAAAAAATAAGTGACTTAAACAATGGCGAAATGATGATGTACTTAGGTACATCTCTGCCCAGGCGTGATGTTATTGTTATGTATTTTTCTTATTGACAAAGCGCATCGACACTCCTTGCCGATAGCCTGACGAGCACCTAACTGCGTGCACTATCGATCACAACCTGACTGATTTTTAAGGACATTGCTAATATGTTCGACAAATTTGTCTGCTCAACAACGTAGATAACTGAATGAATGTTGTTGAACTGTCAAAATGATATCCATTGCTACTGGCTAGTAATAAGAGTGTTACGCAAGTACCCCGCAGGTGACCATTCACTTATATCAACATAATTGATATAGATACCTACTGAAAATGAAAAGATCCCCCTTATTAAATAGTTGCGGAAAATGCTCGGGTTCACCGGCAGCGAACCGGACCGGATACCGGACGCCGTGCAGCTGCGCCGGACACTTCGTTGCCGTCCGCCGTATTCATTGATTGCGTTAGTTTATTATTAGCTGCCCGGTGGACTGGATACGATAGACTTTTGATTAGTTTTTGTTGGGAAAAATAATGGCGTTTCTATTTCATTACGTTTGAGGGTTTATCTGACTGGCCAGTTATAAACAAGTTGTCTGTATGTGTTGCCCTGAAGATTTGTTACTTGTGGACCGAGGAAACATGAAGAAAAAGAATAATGTAGAAGTGTTTCAGTATTATTCTATCGATGGTTGTTGTGTTTATATTTTCTACCACAACATTTTGTCTAACCTAACAAGTGATGTTAACTCATTTCTTTTCGATGTCATGATTTTCTGAAGGGTGCATGGTACAGGATTTCTGGGATGCTGATCTATACCTAAGATGCATTCTACCTTTGTTAACTGTCTCTTTCGCTCATTATCTTGTTCATGATATCCAGATACTTCATAAACCAGTAGTATGTAAGTGTCGTCCTGTCCCACTTCCCCGTCCACTGTGTCCACTGTCCACAACGCTCGCTCGTGCCGCCTACGCGCCTGTCGGCTAATATTTGTGCGGCGCTGTTTGTGTTGCTCCTGTATTTGCGTATTATTTTAACTAAACACCGCTTGCAGTGCCTGTAACTGTAGTTAAGAGAATCTAGGATAGTTTTACTTAAGTTTTGAATGCAGTTTTTATTACCTAATAGAATATGTTTTCATTTGCATAAAACAGTGTTTTAAAAAAAAAAAATCATTACTAGGATGGTTTTCTCTCTTTTTTTTTAAGTTTTCTCCATTTTGAAGGGTACGTACAGTATCCGTTCATCTCTCTCTGGTCGAGTTAGGAACTATTTGGTCAGTGGACTGACGACTGACAGTTCCAAAAATGCCAATAGAGCAAAGATTAAGAAAGTGCATTGACAATATCTTTTGATAAACGCTTGATTTTCCTTTATGGCGATCAGGAAACGTTTAAAGTCACGTGCAGACTAGCGCGATATCGCGGGCGCGACAGGCAGCAATATGTCTGTCGCGCCCGGCGTATCGCGCCAGTCTGCACGAGCCTTAAGTCCCATTTTTCAACAAAACAGTAGTTTTCCGTGGAGGTTCAGGAAGTGATACCTAACCTATGATTTCTCCATTAAATTAGCATTGCAATCATAAGTAAGAATTGATTGCGTCGTACCGTCATAATTAATAACAAATTAATAATTAATATTGCGTTCGCGGTGTTTAGCATTCTTATGCGCAGGAGTGGAAACCTGTGCGGGGGTTTCTTAGAAAATGCGATGAGTAGTTGATGTTAATGAGTAAGTTACATAGTTGTGGTTTTTTATGGTTGATTAGTAGTGTTCACGCAGGTTGATCCGTAGAGGGTAGGCAGCTATTCAAGCGGCTCCGTAAATATTTCCGTTTGTTATTTATGAATAATATTTTATTTCCAACATAAAATCAATTAATGTTATTATTCCTAAGTTTTATAAGAACCTCCATTCAATAACTTTCCTACCCACTTTAAAATTGCAAGTCAGTCGCCAATAACATTGTTTGCCTATTCATCAGTTACTCAATCAACAAAACCGAACAAAAAAATAAGTATAATAATAATAACACCTACGTCTACCCAATTAATACCTACCTACCCAAATAATTCATTGATTAATCCATTTAATCAATCAACCCGGCTTACCGGGCTCTTGGCCGGCCTATAAAGCCCTTACACACCAGCGAGCCAACACCAGCCAAGCGATTTTAACCCAAGTACACACCGTCCCGATAACAGCAATTACTAGGCTCCACTGAGCGGAGCAATTTGGCAACGAACGGTGCTGTAATTAAATGTTGCTGAGTAGTGTGCACCTAGTCGTATTGCCTATGAGAGGTTCTATTGCTCTTAAGATGGTGGTGGTGGATGGTGGTCTAAGATGTTGCTTTTGTTTGGCTGAAGGACACTGAACGAGGCACAGTAAAAGATGTATTGTTATGAGTGTCCTTCGAAGTATTAAGGTGTATTTAGACGGTATGGAACTTGAAAAAAGGCTCAATTTAGCGCTCGTACCCACGGGCGATTTTTGATTGCGCACTGGATTAGCACTGAGTGTTGAAAATACAACAGTGTACTTTTTTGACGCACTGGCATGCACTCTCAATGCTTGGCTCAACACCAGAGTTGCAAATCCAGTGCGTGAACAAAAAATCGTCGCGTTAAAAAATTGCTCGTGTGTACCTGGGCTTATTCTGTCAGAATAAAAGTATAGATTACAGACATGTGAACTATCGGTTACAATCATTTTTAAACAAGAATTAGGACCCATCAGGCCTGTTCCAGACTGTTACTAAAAGTTTCCTAATGTAAAAATCCATTATCTCCGTCAAACCATTGTACATACATAAAGTATGAACTCAGGACCAAGCACCGAAGTGACGTTTGATACCCTTAAAACGAATATATTTTCACAGTCGATATGTTTGACCGCCTCTTAAAGCAGTATTATTTTAATATTGCTTCACAGTGGGAAAGCGATGGAGCTATACCCCTTGTATAGCTTCGTCTCATTTTCACATTGATGTAATATTAATATAATACTGCTATATGAGGCATTGTTTGGCTCCCAATACAAATATATAAGTAATCTGCAAAGGGTTTGATGTTCGATGTTGCTTCGATGGGTCCAGACGAGGTGGGGCGGGAATGATATCGGTGTGTCGATGGGTCCAGACGAGATGGGGCGGGAATTATAGCGGTGTGTCGATGGGTCCAGACGAGGTGGGGCGGGAATGATAGCAGTGTATCGATGGGTCCAGACGAGGTGCGGCGGGAATGATAGCGGTGTGTCGATGGGTCCAGACGAGGTGGGGCGGGAATGATAGCGGTGTGTCGATGGGTCCAGACGAGGTGGGGCGGGAATGATAGCGGTGTGTCGATGGGCCCAGACGAGGTGTGTAAAAGAGTACGATAACGGTGTTGATGATTAATGATGTACTGTGGAAGACTTACTCGTATTCTTTCAAATAAAAATTATTCTTGAATCTTTATCACCTTTTGTTAGTGACGTTCTTTATCCACCAATCCGCGGACAAAGATGAGCCTGATGATTTTGGACACCATAAAATTATTATTTTTTCTAAGTCAATCTATACATGCAGAATTTAGAACGGAATTTATAACTGTAACAATGATTGGTCCTTTGGCCCAAACCTGGTAAATTTGTTACGTAAGTACTTATGTACAAGTAGTGCTGTGTTTTCTTTAGGTAGGATCACCTGATCGCGTCAGCTTCTATCTATTAAATCAAAAACAAATAAAATATGTTTGGTCCTTCGGTCCGATCGACTCAGTCAGTCTTTGAAGGTTCCAAGTCCTCTGTGAGTGGCACTGGACCCAACCCCAGTGCTTTGACCACCGATGCATGCTTATCCATATGATCAGGGTCCGAACCGTATTAATTCGGGGCACACACACAATCGCTTTTTTAATGTACAAACACGAAGCAGCGGGTTCACGAAAATTACAAATTCCTTTGTTAGAAAGTCTTTTGGGCGAAACTTTGATGAAAGGGCTGGAGGATTTGAATTTGAATTTTAGTTCAGTGAAGGATCTTTCATGCTTTTTATTTTGTTTATTTTTTTTAAGCATATATTTAGATAGGTATTTGACTGAGTATTGAGATAGACTAACATCGTGTCCTGTTTAAATTGATGGTTGATTTATCTAGCAAGCTACGTAGTGCTGGTGATAAAAACATTATTTAAAGTATTTTATTAATTATAATGGAAGAATATATATTAGGCTCAGTTCGGTCTGTGTAAACCATAGCCTCACGAAACCCCAATTACTAACAGTTTGCTAAAAAAAAAAAGTCGGTGAATCTGCATATTCAGCAAGTATCACAAATTGATAGAGCAAATCAAATACTAATATTGCTGAGGTCATCAACATAAATTCTAGAAAATGCTTGCGTAATGTAATAAAATAGTCGGTAATTATGGTAGAAAATAATATTTGAGTTTGATTCATATCTACAGACTATTTAAGTAATGGTTAATTAGTTATATAGTCTGTAGATGTGATCTGAAAGCACTAATGTTTAACTTCATCGTTCATTTGATTGAATGTTCACTTTCGACCTATAGGCACTGTGACCCATCACATGACAAAGTCACAACTCACAAGTACCTCAGTAATATTTACTTAACAGTTTTTTAAATGATTATTTAAATTATATTTTTAATAGGTAATTATTTTATTACAACTATTGCTTAGGCAACCATATTAGCTTCCACATTTACCTCAGAAGTCCACACAAATTGACAGTTAATTTTCAGATGACAAGATAATTGTTCCCGAAATCCGTGTTACTTTAATTAAGTCCTATGTTTGTCAGAAATTACACCACTTCTCAGAACTCATAAATGACCTGATTGTGATTTGACACATTCCATGAAAACTGACAGATTTGAGGTAATTGTTTGCTAAACTTAGCACATAGCCCCAGCATCGAGATACATAGATTACAAATAAATTGTATTGATACTTACGTATGCCACACGCCGTGCTCGATCGATTCGACCGGAAAACGCGTCACGGAAGAGTGGACCGGCTTCCGCTGCGCATGCGCATACGAACGAAAAAATCCAGTTAAACTCATATTAGAACCGAACAGGGCTCTAAAAAGTGCTTAGATAACTGATTGGTTAAGTAAAAGTGTTTTAGTAAACAAGTGTGACTCTAAATTGGGATAATACAAGAGTAGCTTCTGGTTTCTAGAAGCTTGTTTAAATCTTTGGTTAATGAATCTGCTGTTAACTGTTGGTTTTGGTCCATTAAACACTACAGATGACGTACTGTATAAGTATAAAATTAACCTGGTTTTGGTAAAAATACAGGTTAATATACTTTACGGGCAATTCAAAGACCAAATGCAACATAACTCTTTTAGGCATTACCATTTTCTATCTTATATAAACATTACGATATTCAGCAGTTGCTTTTAGGAGCTTGACCCCTACAAGAATTGAAAGAAGACTACAACCACAGCTTACTAATTCATTGTCTTAATGAACAATGATTACAAGAAAAATCTTCCATATTCCATCACAATAAGTTCTTAATGTTCACATTCTGATATAAATCATGAAACAAGGCATATTGTTGAGCCTATCTACCATCTTGTAATTACGTCGGCTGAATAGAGAAGATTAATTACATATTATTATTAATGCTGTACACTATTTACATAAGAACTACTTGTTCAGCTGGGTTTCATAAGAATGATGTCTTACCTACTTTAGTGGTGTTAGGTTGCGCATAGTTCTAGATTTGGTCCTCAGTGTCGTGAGTCCCTTTTCATATCTATGTCATTAGCGACGTACTAAAATAATAGAAGGTTGTTAAAATTGTGTTTAATTTCTTTGTTTACAAAAACAACCTGTTTTAATAACTGTCTATTCTACACAAATGGTTAAATACCATTTTGGGGCATGTTAGCCTGAACGAAAACTTAATTGATTCATATTATTTTAAATGAGAGCTAAAACGTAAAAGAGCCTGTTAACCATCAGTTACTGCTATCAGAAGAGGATCATAGCTCAGCAGGTGCTACTGACAATTTAGTGCATAACCCTTCCATGGAATCCCTGGATATAAGCACACACCACCGGTGTTTCAGCATATAACCGTTATCCGGGCTCGATAACCGTCCGACACATTAGCTAGGGCCCCGGGCGTCCGGACGCGTCGTGACTTTCCGTCCACAGTCCACAGCGTCCGGAATTCTGTGTTTTTAATGTTTATGCGGACTGTACAAAGTAATACTAGATTTTTAGCATCTCCAGTTTTTTATTTTTTGTTAAATTAAATAAGTTAGAAATTTGTGAATTGAATGTTGGTCTAGGACTGAAAGAATTTTAGAGCTGGGTATTCAAGACCTCCAAATTTATAGAATAATCGACCTCAGGTTCGAATTTAAAAGTTTGTCCATGATAGAGATAGTCTGATTCCTATGAGCCATCCTGAACCCTGACACGCTAATTTTCCATCAAGGCATCGGCTATATTTTCATTCAACTCATTCCAATTTTGTTAACTTCTCTGCGTTCAATATAAATACGCCTACAGCTTGTACCTCAACTTCGATAACACTTAACCCGTAACACCATATCACCTTCTACAAACAGACCTCTACGTATTACCGATACCTCAGCCACCAACACCGCGAGCAGGTTGAACAGTATCGGGTGTTATGTTAACCCTCGCCTGCTAATGGTAGGCAGCGCACGACCCGGATGTGTCGGCGCTTGCTCCGCGGCGCGAACGGGTTACAAAGCGGAGGTAGTGTATAGTGTAGCTACATACTGCACCTGCTTGGCTGCTTCGGGAAAATGTTGTACAGTGAGAAAAAGTGCTGCAAATATTTCTGGTTGAAAATTTAAAAGAAATTTGATAATGGAGCTAATGCCCCACGGAAATATCTAACTACATTATGGCAGCAATACCATTGCCTTTGTTGATTGCTAAATAAATGTATTTCTTTCTTTTATTTTTTTAAAGGCTATTAAGATATAGGTATAGATTGTCTGTTCGATCTTATTACATAGTAAAGACAACATTCATGGGAAACAATAAGTAATTGAACAAACAACACACAACTTCTATATACTACATAATATGTATAACACTATTGTAATTTACCTTGCACATAATATCTTCACCACAGAATAACGTTTTGTTATTATCGCACACATTGTAATCTACATAACCCAGTTAGTATCAAAGGACCAGTCTTAATATAACTTTTGTACGACCGAAGCTTTTTTTCGTTTTCGCATTTTCGGCCAAAAAATCATGATTCGGCCATATTTTCGTTTTCACTTTAAACTTGCCGAAACTTTGGCCAAGCCGAAAATCAGAAGTTCGTGAATTTTCGTGCGTCATTCGGCCTATTTTGTAAAGTTCGGCAATATCAGGTGACGTTCGTCTAACTTATTGAATTATGTCTGAATTATCGTGTTTTTAATATAGGCTTTAAAAGTAATCTTTAAAGCCTATATTTGCTCTTTGTCTCCCTAGGTAAAGTTTGGCTCAGTAGTTTTGGAGATAAGGGGGAATGGTCAATTTACATCTATTTTCGTAAATAACTTTAAAAGTGTTTGTTTGAAAATTATAAAAAATATATATCTGAAATCCTTACGAGCTCTTTCATTTGTTATGTCGGACGGTACAGTTTGTAAAACTTTTTTTAATATTTTCTATTTTGCCCCCTTATGTGACACCGATATTCAAAATTTATTTATTTACTCTACACGTCCGTGTTTGGGTCACTGAAATTCAAATGTGAACCTAATTTCAACTCGGTCCAGTAGTTTCGGAGCTAATCGGCTGTGACGGACGGACAGACAGACAGACAGACACACGAGTGATCCTATAAGGGTTCCGTTTATTCCTTTTGGGATACGGAAAAACCCTAAAACAAACAAGAATTCAGTGAACAGCGGTTTTTTTAATGTCTAAATCTTTTTCGTGTTCGTTTTCGGCCGAAAATGAGACTAAGCCCGAAGCTTCTTTTTCGTTTTCGACTGAAAATCCATTTTCGGTCGGACAATAAATATAACTATGTCATCTACGGCGCCTTACAGATCAAAACAACAAATATTGTGCATCATACAATGCATTCATATTGCATTCAATTGCCAGTGCAATAATAGACAACACAATGACATGACATCATAGACGTCACTCAAATCTATTGATTGTTATGTGTGATGCGCGCCTTGTAATCCCTGACCTACGATACTGTTATCTATTCTCGATCGCTAAGACAGTTACGCATCGTCTGCCTACCCCGTTACAATACAATAGCACGAATAGAACAATTCCTACCCGCATGCTCGCACAATAATCACTTATCAACTACAGTTGGACAGATTACCTAGCTACCTCAAGGGGCATCCGACGCGGAACTTTGGACTAGTCATCTGACGGTTTCCTCATCACAAACAAAGGACCAACCTTGCGTACCCAAGGCTGTAAACCTGCATTTTTCCTTTACAACGAGTTTCTTGTTATATTGGCTTGCAGTCACGTATTGGCTATACTGAGATAATATTTATGGGTAATATGTTCGTGACGATAGTACGAATATTTTTCTGTTAAGGTTTGTTTTACAAGTTGCTGATAGATTATATTATAAGAAATGGCCTGACAACCTGTTATCACCTGTTGTTACCTGGCTAGTATTTACTTATTCTGGGTCAGACTAGCTTTGTTTTAAGGCTCGTGTAGACTGGTGCGATATTGCGGCGCAACTAGCAGCGCGATACTCCCTGAAGTTTTCATATAAATTGTGCTACCAGTGTCGCGTCGCGCCTTTCTGCGGGATCGAGCCTTTAGGGCTTCGACTACGTATTATAGTTTTTTAAGTTATTCCCAATATCAATATTTTATTTATTTATTCATATGGCACTTCAACGACTTAATCACTAAAATATACACAAACAAAAATCATATGTACAGTAAGTATTGTGTATTCGTCACTGAGGTGCACAGCACTAGCAGAGAGCTTATTGATTAAAGGGCGTATAAGAAATCGTTCGCTGAATGAGTCACAAAATGAACCGATAGTTAGCTATGTTCATAGATACGATAGGAAATACATAGGTACATGTTTAAGATTATAAAAAAATCAAATAAGAGATTGGAAGATGAACAAACAATATGATCCAGGCGTAGAAACACAATACACACAAGCTTTTCTTCACGGCGTTGTTAGACCAAAGGTCAGTTACCGCTTTATATTTTGATGAATGGTGTTTGCTTGGAATCTGGGTTTGGTCCTAGGGTTTCCCGGAAAAACTCTTCACGTCGGAGGGGTAAGCCTTCTTCCAATGGGAGAAAATACGGTTCTAGGAAAGTTCGGCGTGAAATCTATGATGTCCGCTTGAATTCAGGTAAGTAATGGACAATTCCGCTCTATAAATAGAACTACACACCGTATTTTGCTGAAACGGATCGCATGCAATGCACAACTACCCTCCATACATTTTGCTAACCCAAACCGGCCACTAACACATTTAGTCCAACAATAACACATTATATTCACGCTCTCGTACTCGGGGGACCTGCAGCAAAGCCGCTATTATGCCACAACAAAGGAGGAACCTAAGAGGATTTAGAAGGACTCCTTCCACAATGGACGGTTAATGTTGCCAGATTATTAGCTTTTATCTTGTTGCAATATCATTATACTAATTGTACTTATATTTAGGAAGAACACGTTAAAAGTATGTTTTAAGGAGAAAGTTTAAGTGTTTGACGATTTGCTTAATTGACTCAATGCTCATCCAAAACTATACACTATAATTAACTGTCGAATTTTCTCATCGCGCCTGTATCCTCTGAAGGGTTGGACAGAGGTGTACCTATAGTATCAACCACATTTCCCGAGTTATAGCCTATTGCCATCGCCCGGACACAAATCCAGACTCCGGGCTGATACTGGAAAAAATCCTAATAGAAATAACCGCCCAAATACATGTCGGACCACGCACAATGACGGGTTTCGTTCTTGGGATGAATGTATCCCAAGAACAAACTTAACTTTTAGTTGAAAAACCAATACATTCCAACTGCAAATATGTACTACTTTACCGACGACGACCATAGAAACACGATGATGATGAGGTCCACAGGGAAAGAGGAATGCTGGTAGATTTATAAGACGGTGGGCTGATGACATTATCTAGGTGTCAGGAAACGACTGGAAAAAAACCAGCAAGGACCGGTATTCGTGGAAAAAGCTGGAGGAGGCCTTTACCCAAAAAGGGGTATATTTATTTGAATGAAAGAAGACTAACCATATTAACAATAAACAATAAGTAATTTACTAATACCATACTAACATCATTTGAAATGGAACTTAGAAATATGGAATAAACGGCTTTTTTATTTATTTATTTATTTATTTATTTATACTAGGTACTGCTGTGATTTTTTTCATATCCATAAACAACCATTTAGCTGGCAGGGCCCACACTTGACTCTACTACGCAAATGAATCACTGAATCGGAAAATTAACGGCCTATCCAACGAAACCCCACACTACGGGATAGACGAGAAAAAAACATCATCAGAATCAGAATGCTTTATTTGTAAACATAGGTCAAATTACAACAGAGTGTGAGATGTTACAGATAGGTAGATCTTCTATGTTTTGCCCAGAGGCGTACAAATATATTTAATTAACATTGTCAAATTTTTACTTTTTAACACACATTAATTTACTTTTAAAATACATATCATAAAGTGGTAGAATTACGTAACTGTCACATCGCTCGTAAAGTCAGTATTAATAGATACATGCACATCAATACAAATTTATAATACAATCAATTTCAATAAATGTCAAATAGATTAAGTTACATGTCATATTAATGTTAATATCAAACAAAATTCAAGATCGTCAAAATAGGTGAGGTAATGAATAATTTTCTGTGGCAGTAATTAAAGAATTGTCCACCAAATATTCCTTTATTAAATTCATCCCCACTTTACGTACAAGGGAGCACTTTACGTGCACTACAAACTACTTTTTTTTTTATTTTATTTACCTGTTGGTTAATTTACATTCCCATGCCAAATTACAGCTTTCTAGTACTACGAGTAGGTATCTGAGATAAGCCGCGGACAGACAGACAGACGGACATGGCGAAACTATACGGGTTCCTTGTTGATAATGGAACCCTAAAAACACTTTGCCCGACCTGGAAATTAGAAATCTAAATCAGGCCCGGCTCAGCAATGGTGCCACTAGACCAACAAGCCGAATTTTTCCAATCCAAATTGTGTTCAAAATAAAGAGTTTCCTTCTCATTGATCCTCAGCTATTTATCATCACAAAGAGATAACATCGTTACCACAATAATTAAATACTAATCAATAATATTATTATCACGTTATTTCTCGCCTGGCACATGGTGGACAAGAAAACCTATCAGTAATCTGAACTTTACCGTAATACTAATAAAGTTTGTTTTTCTTTGCAGGTAATTGAACACGATTTCTTGGGATCCGCTATGGAAAGACTTGGAGGATTTATCCAAAGAAGGTAGATGTTATTATATACTTAGTTATTTGTTATTCTTAGTACGTCTTTCTTGTTTTATGCAAAGTTATTATACCCAAGATGTTTCTGTTGAGAATATTTGTGCTTTCAATGTTCCTAGAGAAGTTACTCGAATCCTTTAAAAGTTTAGGGTGGGTTGCACCAAGGGAAACGTTATTGTTTCCGTCAAAGTTAATTTTCACAGTAACATTAACAATTATGTTGCACCGTCATGTTAAGTGTAAAAGTTAAAGTTAAAAGGGTGACAAGTGACAAGACGTCTGTACGTGGCTAATTTTTTTGGCAATGATAACTCTTCAAGTTTACTGTCATGCTTTCATAGATCAAGATGTTTTTCAACGGGATTAATGATTAAACGCGTGGTTTTAAATTACAAGTTATTCTGCTGTTAAATATTTGAATAGAAGTGTATAAATAATTATTATAAATAGTTTGAACTCGTCTGGGGAAATTCTCTTGAATACTAAGGTAATTAGACTAATTTGCCATAACTATGTGTGTATTATTGACGTATACAGGAGAAACTCCGATTGGAAATGAGACAAAATCTTATCGCTATAAATAACCATTTGCACATTGAAAAGACATTTAGATTGGACAACGAATCCTTATCGTTACGCTATGTCCGTCTGTCCGTCTGTCCGTCTGTCTGTCTGTCTGTCTGTCTGTCTGTTCCCGCTGTAACTCAGAGACGAATTAATGTATACCTATTCCTATACAGTACTAGAAATCTGTAATTTGGAAATTTGGAATAGCTATACATATTAATCACGCTTACAAAGTGCTATAAATAAAAATAGGGTACCTCCCATGTACGTGATATGGGGATGATAATATTTTTTCTCGTCTATCCCATAGTGTGGGGGGTGTGGGGTATCGTTGGAAAGGCCGTTCATTTTCCGATTCAGAAATCCGTTTTCGTAGTAGAGTCAAGTGTGGGCCCTGCCGGCTAAATGGTTATTTTTGGATATGTGAAAAAAATCATGGCAGTAGTACATATAATAAAATTAAAAGGAAAACTATCACAGCTAAGTACGCTTTACAAGTTAACGAGTAATAGTCGACCAACTTAAATTTGCAGTTGTTGGAGAATTGACCGTGGCATATATCGATGTATGGGAGAACATGTTTTTCAACAAGAATGTTAAGTTGGAAGTTGGGATGAAGTTATCCCAAAACTACGATCCCTTCATTGTGCGAGGTCCGACACGCACTTGGCCGATTTTTAAAAGTTTACTTTGCCCGCCTTTCAAGACAAAAATACATCGTTTATTTAAACCGGTTCAGTCGTTTACAAGAATAGAAGCATACAAGTACAAACTTACATGCAAAGAGGAAAATGCATAACACTTCCTTTTGTCGGCGACACAGTCGGATAACATCGAGGAAAACCGGAAGTGGGCAGATTTATAGCTTCCTATTAAAGTGTAATTTACAGCATTTTAGTTGGAACCTCATTATGTAGTCTTTCCCAATCGTTTCCATTTATATTTTGAAGACGAGGAACATTTATTAAAACATTCTTGAACGATTTTCCTTGAAAACCGCCAGTGGTTGGTAACACCGCCAGTGGTTGGTAACACCGATAGTAACAAATTAAATTATTAACGAGCTTTTTATTAAAAATAAAGGTTTCACTGAATTTATTTCAATTGTTCTATGTTTATTTCCGTTCACACGACGAGGTTGTGAGTTTCACTTTTAAATATAAGTTGTACTCACTTACTTATTTGTAAAACCGTTCTATACAAACGAAATATAATTAATTAAATTTCATACATACATAAACTCACGCCTTCTTCCCATGGGGGTAGGCACAAACTATAGAACGCCACCTGCTACGCTCCTTACATACCTACTCCTTTTGCTTCGTTTACGTTCGAACATCTACTCATACACGCCGGTTGCGAGTACTACGCACCTGACGTTTTTGAAGAATATTACCAATGAGGTCACTATATGTCTTTCTGGGGCGTCCCCTCCCGGCATTTCCACTCATATCTGCCTTGTAAATACCTTTTGTTAGTCGCCTTTCATTCCTCCTCTCAACATGACCAAACCATCGAAGCATAATCTTTTCAATTTTTGTCACTACATCTTTCTTTAAACCGCACCGTTACCTTATCACATCATTTTTCAGCCTATCGTTTATAGTCACGCCACACACGCTTCGCAAGGAACGCATTTCCACATCATTTACTCTACTTTCATGCTTCTTTTGCCACATCCAACATTCACTTGAGTAAATGCGGGAAATAAAGTGAATGATGCTATACATGCGATGGTGACCAACCAGTCGATGCCCAAAGAGGCTCGACTGGCTGTTCATAATGGTTTGCTGGTGCCTACGTTTATGTATGGAATTAAATTAATTTAATAAATATTATGCTTTTCTTCCCTCCTCTCCTTTAGACCAAAACGGGGTCACCCAAAGTTACACGTGTTTTGCGGCCTTCAAATATAAAATTATCTCAGATCTCTTAAATCTGAAGTAAGCCTTACTAATAAGACTTTAGACAAACGTGGATGTTTGAAATTTATCCCCAGTTTGACAGAGACATGAGAGTCGTGAGGGATTGTCAATTTGTCATCCACTGAGCATGGTGGAGTCCTGATGGATTGAAGACGCCTGTCATATGCTGGGCGGTGCTCCAAGGTGTGGGGGAAGCGGGAATACGTGTCATTGTCATTACCTAAAAAAATGGGACGTAAAAAATTAGGATTCCTCGTTACGACTAGATTCTTTTTTTTCTGATAAGGTGATCTGCTTTAAAATATCAATTTTGGTCAGAATTACGTAGCTTTTTTCTTTGCAACTGTTTATCTATCAAATTAGAAAGATACGAAGATATGACAGCCGATATGCTGATCAGAGACTCCATAATATAGGTCGAGATCTATAAACGTAACTTAGCTAATTAATAGATAATAATTTTACGGAATGTGGCTATGCCTTATTCCTGTGATTATCGCACAACTGACAAACTGAGATGAGGACATAAGCCAAAGCACATGACAATTTTATATCTCGATCATAATCAGAGATCGGATATTCGGATGCATATTTACCTAAAGTTAAATTTTGGCTGTGAAAGTATGGAAGCGGCTTCTTAAAATATTTTTATCTTTAAAAAAAAACACGGGGTGCCAGGAACACCGGGAATGCATAGCTAGTCGGGTGTATAATAAAGAAGCGACTTCTAAAATATGTATAATTATGTAGGGTGTAGAGGAAGGGTGGTGTGTGTTAGTTAAAACAAAAAAAAAAACACCCGAACGCATGGCAAGCACAGCGACGAATGCAATTATTGTAATTAAATAAACTAAGAGAACTATTTGTCGGGGTAGCTACTTGCGCATAAGCAGGTATAATTTGCCGCCCCACTCACAAACTCGCAAAATGCCTATCGTCGTTTTCTATTAATATAATGGTGCTAACATATACTGTTTTTTTCGCTAAGTATGTGGAGAGGAAAGGAATTTAACAGAATTTAACTAAGCACAATATTTTTTAACTATTTGTTTCAATAGGTAGCTACATCAATTATTCTAAATATATGTAGTCCGTTATCTTATATTAACGTTATTTGCTATGGCAGTTTGGTATTTACCTACCTACTTTACAATATTAGGTAGGTAGATATGCATCCGCTTACATACCTAGTCAGAAAAAACACAAAGTTTGTCGATTCCGGAATCGCGGGTTTTTTTTTATTTACTATTGTGCATTCCATTTAAGCCAACATTTGAAAGTAAGTTATATGTAGTACCGATTATAATACTAATCTGATTCAATAATCAGAAACCTTGTTGATCCTGGAACCGCGGGATTTTTTCGATACAAAAGCGCATTCCACATTCGCCAACATCTCAACTTTAGGTGAATATGCATCCGAATATCCGATCTCTAATCATAATGCACTGGGGTTACCTCTGCAAATCTCACCATCAAAACACTGCATCCATTTCAATATTCCAACGAAATGCTTCACGAAACAGCCGTCCATATCTTGCACCAGACAGTCACATCCTCTCTCAGAGATTAGCCCGTGGCGGCCATTATTTAAATTCGACACCCCCTCATCGCGCCACCCTTGTCGACGTCTCATTATTCGCTATACTATCGGTAATATTGAAAAGTGCCTATTGATTGGAGAAGATTGAGACCACTAACAGGGGATGGCATGTTGTGGAATAGAAGGCTTATTAATAGAAGTTAGGAATTAAAGTCGTGGCTGTGTGCGGGAATGGATTCCTTTCACTTCAAGGGATTCCCCGTGTGCAATACAGGGGAAGTTCGAGGTGTTAATGCCCCCAGGTCGTAGGTGCTAACGATCTGTCACACGCTATCATTTATCAACTAAATGTGTGAACTGATAAATGTAGATTTTATATAAACAGCACCTGCACGGTGAACATTTATTTATTATTGGCTGAAACAACACACAGACACACACCTACATTAGAGTGAATGTTTTAATATACGTTTTTCTTTATTTAGTTTTTAGTTCAGTAATTATTTAAACTGGCAGTTAATTCGCTTATCAATTAACTATATTATCCCTGATTTTACAACAATTACAACGATCCTCTTTGATGAAAACATTAGTTTGAAATTTACTTATTAAAGAGAAAGGCATGCAACATGGAAGACAAAGCCGGAATTTATTCAAAATGCCTACCTAAACTTTTATAGCACTAGAAATGTTCAGTATATTTGCAGAATAAAAATCCGCAAAACATAAGCTGGCTTTGTAAGTCGTAAAATTATTTGCATATAGAAAGAAAGTACTTGAAGTGATGGTGAAAGAATAGGAAAAGTTAAAGTATTGGTTATTAAAATACCTGATGAATGAAAAGACGATACACCAACACTTGACAATAAACGTGTCTTGCGAGTTCTTTTGTTGGCGCAGACAAGTGAAAATCGCTTTCAAAGCATTTTGTAATTCTACATCGATTTTCAACAGAACTAATATAAGGTAACTTATGGCAGTCCCACACATTTCTGACTCTTCCAAAATTGTTATCGCTGACAGAATGTCAATTTGTCTAGGCCCTCTGGAGAGACTAGCATAGCATAACTCTTACCGATGAAAAGTGATAGTAATGACCCCAGAAAGTTTGTCCTGATGTCTAGACGAATTCAAATAGATAGATGCCATATAAAAGAATGATAAAAAATATTAACATGAATCGTGAGAAATGAAGGTAGACAAAGCTTCTACTAACCTTAGTATATTGAAATTTAAAAGTGCAAGAAATTGTGAGTCAAAAGATGATCTCAGTTGGTGTTTAGTATTCTTCCAATGTTTCCAAGTATATGACCTTGTGCGGGGACAAATGTAATTCACCTGATAGGTGACTTCTCGACTTCTCGGCTGTCTTGTGGCATATTCAGAGAGTTTAAATTTTAATATTTTGTGAAAGTTGTATCAATATAGTAAAAACCTATATCATAACTGGTGAAATGATGCCTTCTACTTTCTTCGGGGAATACTCGTACAGGCGTGATGTAAAATTCAAAATGTCTATTTTGATATCTTGCAAAAATGATTTCCTAAAAGCATGACCCTAAGTGAAATATAAACTTTTGAACTAGAAAAGAGCGTTTACAACACTTCTCGCAAATAAACGCCACTTTTCTCTTTATCTTCAATAATTAATTTTAAATTCTCAGTAAACACTCGAACTCCTACAAACACACTTCTTTTCGTCTGTAATTACAGAGGTTCATCCGATAACGACACACACTCATCTATATTTAGCTCCAAATTAAGCCTGTTGCCGGATCGCGGCACTTGGAGTCCCGACAGCATCGGATTACACGTCTGCCCTGATTGATGGTCCGCTCCAGAATGGTGGATTGTTACACCACTCCTGAGGATTTTTGGAAACGTGCCTATTTGGCCAATCCGTAGGCTTGATCGAGTATGTGCTTTGAACGTTCAAGGACGTTCGTCATTTAAATATTTCTCGTTTGCGGATTGTGGAAATGGAGGTGTACAAAACTAAAAGTAAACACATCTTCCCGTCTTATTACAAAACAAGGATTATCTTTAGACCCAGGTTTAAATTATTGAGCCATTTTTTAATTTCGAACTTTCTTCCGACTACGTTAAAGTTCTTAATGCCAAACTGTCAACTTAGTACCAGACTAAATAGTAAGTTTTGTATAAAGAACTGCATTTCAATTGCAACGTTCTTATTACAAAAACTAGCTCGATGGTTTAAACCATGTCAAAAGAAATCCTTGTTTTGTAATAACACCGATCACGTTTAATTTACATCTTAGAGTAGTGTCGTGAGCTATCAAGACTAACTACCTACTCAATCCAATCACGACTTAATATAAGGATACCTATTAAGGTGTTCAATACGTGAAATCCATACGCTGAAGTGCATGAGACTAGTGAGTTTATTTCCTTCAAATTCTGGAGTTGGATGGTGTTAGCAATTTTAAGATTTACATGTTCATGTTGAGGGCAACCACAGGACATAGATTATTATAACTAAAACGTTACTTATTATTACTTATGTTCTTTGAGGCCAACTTATACTTAGCTTTATCTGACCAAGATTATGTCTGGACTTTAAAAGAGACTGTGACCTCTGAGTTTGTTTCGGCCTTTCTTCTCAGAGTAGTCAGATAGGAAACGCCGAGCTCATCTAGTTTTTTATCTAAATATGATTGACGTGTAAAAGTGTTTGTACACACCTACTTACAGAAAATAAAATCATTTCATTTCAGGATATTCTATTATTCTGGAAGTTCTACCAGATATTTTGGACTCAGTTTGCAGACTTGGATACTTTCGACGTTCATCACGGCTTGCAGTAGGAAGCCGTGATGAACCGTGAGCCGTGTTAAATAGTCAGATTCTTATTATTATCATTATTATTTTTCTTGCACAATAGTGGGCTGTCACGAGCCCCACGTCACCACCACGTCTGCGACAAAGATGCGCGTAGGCACAATGAGACAAGAGACAGCGGCCGTCGACTCCGCTATGCAAACATCAGAGCCGCATTGTTTTGGGTCAATCACACGGTGCGGCGCCGAATGACGATCATATAAATGAACGCATGTCTCGGGTTCTGAGATATTTGTTTATGTTGTTTGTTAGTGGAGGTATACGTAGTAGGGACTTAGTGTACTTAAGTCTTACTAGCAAAAAGTAACAGTTGTTACCCTTTTGAAACGCTCAAGCAAGGGTGTCGAGGTGGCTTCTTGAGCAGCAGGTTGCTAGGTCAATCCTGGGTGAACCAATGTTAGTTTTACTATGCCATCATTCTATACTGACAACACTGAGGCAGTAGACCCATTGGCCCAAGGCGAAGATAAACAACGTGAGGAAATCTAGGCACAACACTCGAACTTGTCGATATCCTCATAGTGACCAATAATCAATGTTTGTTGAGATGTTCTGGAATGACAGAACTAATGTCCATTCCTGAACCAGACTAGTTACTAGCCCCACCCTTACCTATAAATCTTTGGTATATACCAAAATATCTTGATCCGCTACCGAAAACAATAAGCCAGCATTCAGAGCTCATCTTTTAATGGACCCTATTGATGACGTCACACATAATACTGGTCCTGCACCATATTGTATGGTAATGTAAAGATTAGCTATTATGATTGTTCTCTGTACAACTCCGATGAGTAACTTCAGCAGGCTTAGCATGACGCTTTGTATTTCTTCGAAGAATAGACACGGCTCTTTCTATGCAAAGTGACATTTCGTTTCTCCTTTTTTGACTTCCCACCGTAGAAATCCTTCTACATAAAAAAGGACCTAGACAAAGATCGTTAGAAACGAAAGACAAAATGACAGATTGTAGAAGGATTTCTATGGTGAGATGTCACCCTGGTGACGTAGGCAACAACAAATTGAGTACTGTGAATGAACGAGGCTCTCGCTACTTCGTCACCCATCCATAGACAGACCACGGCTAGCGCAGCTTAACCCGTCAAATCCATCGATCTATGCGTTATTGCTTATCTATGAGTATTTTTTTATATCTGTCCCTTTTAGTAGATATTCCTTGTGGAAACGGCGATATTTGTCTAGTTCTACATAATTGAATTAACGAGTGCGTTTCCGCGTACAATTTAATTTCCGTGAACGTGAAGACATGACGCTGAGCGATTAGGTAGCCGCTCAGCTGTGTAATTGTGCAGTCTGGCTCGCGATTCGGCGTAGCACCGCGGCACAGGATAGACAGAAGGTTTCGTCCTTGAAGGATATAAAAGGACAAGCATTCGCGCATAGTCCACTGCAGAACATATTTCTAGTTAGAAAGTGTGAGAGCTTTTCTTCTTCTTGTAGTGGCTGGGCTATTTGTAATTTTTGATGGGTTTTTTTTATCGAAAAGGAGCTCAACTCATACCCCAATGGAACTACTTTTGAGCAAGGTCGTTGCACAGCGATTTCACGGCTGTGGTGCTTAATTCATTGCATATCTACCAGATGTTCTTGTTCATTAGTGGCAGCCAAAGCAACAAATAATTGCGTTTTTTGTTAAAACATTAGTTTGAAATACCCAATTCATGTTTAAAACTCATGCCTAGCTAGGTAGTCGTTGTTCGGAGTGGTCCTTTTGTACCTTGCTATACTGTGGTAATTGTGCAGTCTGCTCAGAATCGGCGTATCGGTGATCAATGATTTGTAATACTACGCATAGTGAATATATTTGGAGTGATGTTTTGTATAGCCTGAAATAGATCATTAGTGACAGCGGTTTTGAGCCACATGGAGCGTAGGATAATATATAGTTCCAAGGATCGTTGACAATGAAATGTCATCGATATGGTAGTAATCTAATTCCCTAGTTACTGAATTTCATAGCAAAGCGATATTTTTTTCAAAACACGGTTTTAGTTGCGATCTATTCTGTGAAAAGCTCACCTTGAAAGCGTAGGTGAAGGGAGTTTGAAGTGAGCTGTCAATAGTGTCAATCCCTACATCAGGTGGAATGACAGCTTACTTTCCCCCAAGTTTTCACGGTGATATTTTACTAATTAGACCGGAAGAACTTCCCTTCGATACTTAAAATAGTAAGGACAATCCCGCCTACTTATTTAGCCTCTTAGTCACAGCTCCCACTAGAACACTAAGGTCTATCTTTAGCTGCGACCGACCACCCAACATTTGAATAATGCTCAATAGTCCAGTGTATAAAAAACTGTGTTTATTAGTCAGCGAGCCACACTGGGTCGTGGGTGTCCGCCTGTAGTGGACCGTCTAAACTTAGACCTAGCGGCTAGTTATAGTGTTTGTAAAACTTTAGTAGTCAGTACGTAGGTTGAGTCATTATTAGTAGGTTGCATACGGTTTTATGCTTTAAAAGGCGAAGAATTATAGAAAATTAGCTGCTCTATTTTACTTTTCGATGCTTTCATAACTTATTCAAACTTTAGCAATTAATGCGCCATGGTGTCAGCGGTGGTAACACCAGTTATGTTATGCAACCATTGTGCATTAAGATTACCGAATAAAGGCTCGTACAGACTGGCGCGATATCGCGGGCGCAACAGGCAACGCGACTCTTTTTTCCATGAAGTTTTCATAGATATTATGCTACTAGTGTCGCGCCTGTCTGCGAGAGCTTTAATGCTAATGTCATGAGGGTTTTTTATTTCTCTAGCGCTTGACCTTATCGTATAGGATCTTGCGACTGTGTGGTATTTTATTACGATCCTCTTGAAAAAAATATTTAAGAATACGGTCTCTACATAGGTAATTAGGTATATACCTAAAAATAATAACTAAATTATTAAAGACTCTGTTGGAACATCTACACCTACCCGATAAAAGATGGTGATTATTAGTTAACAATCCTAAATGTGCTATAAAGACATCCAAGTGCCAGTTACGGAGACAGCAGTACGACCCAAGTGACGCCAACATCTGCCCCCAACAGCTGTTGACACTCGAGGGTGTGCGGCCACTTCCGAACGATTGGAAACTGTAAAGATAAGTGGCGTCTCACTGCTTTTATTGAAAGGTTGAGGAGTTTGGAGTGGTATCACATGCCAGCACACTTTAAGTATGTCTACGAAAAGGTCCGTTGCGATAGTGGGTTGTAATTAATTTTCATTGAATCCTTTAATTAGGTCTGGTTTGGTCTTAACAAAAAGGTAATTATTTTCTTATCCAGGCGTGTCTTACATGGTTGTTAAGAATCCTTAATTGATCCACCAAGCATGGTGATTATAATGGTTTATTTCACATTGATCTTTCACTGTATTGTCGATTGAGTTATCCAGTGAACTATGGATCCTGTTTACCCCCATAGGAAAAAAGGTGTAGTGTATTTCTAAAACCATTTCGAATAAGGTACGTGTTAAGACGTTCAGTAATAAATATAATTCGATACGTCAAACACTTGTGACCCAGATAGTTTCACGATCTACAAATATGTAAATTGTTACCACAAGTTACTGTATTAGAGTTTTAGATCTAAATTGGCGTTACACTTCATATTAACGGTTATAAAATTGAAATATAATGGTTATTTCTTATATTTTTTTACGTTTGAAATGTTAGGCAGTGTGTAGTCCGTTTTAATGCTTTGTATATATGTATATGCTTTATATGTGTATGTTTATGGGACATCCTGTAGGGTCCCGTAAATAATGGATAATCCTTAAAATATCATATAATAGACCGATGGCCGTTCTAAAAAAAATACATAAAGAATATGCTGCTAGATATTTTTTTTGGGTCTTTGAATGGCCATAAGGGCATCACATGCTTTTTCAAGGTTATCCGTTATTTATGGGACATCCTGTATAAGGCAGCGGTTAAATTACAAATCTAGTATTATTTCGTACCTATTCAAGAGCTGAAATCGATTGATACTGCGTTTAAAATTCACTATTTACTATACTCGTAATAGAACAGATGTCAGTATGAGATGCGTCGTTACATCAAATAAATCTGTAACAATCTCTAAAAACTTTCATACTGTGTATTAAATTACTTTCGTGTACCACATTTTATACATATAATAAAAACAAATAAAACATTATGAAAACTGCGGTAAACATGTCATGTGGATGATGGTATTATGGTGATTACTTCAGTTGCCTACTGAAATATTATTTCCATCATCTACCATGAATGAAAACTTTCACCAAGTAATGGGCTTCAACAAAGGTTCAAAGGCGTGTTGTTGGAACCAAGGTAGAACCTATATTATGTAAGGTTTAGGTATAGACAGGTATATAGATAAAGCGTATGGTTAGCTAAGATATTACAACAGGTACTACATATTTTTTTATTTTGTACAGTCGCTCAAGTCTGTTCTACGGATATGACTTGGAGGCGAGGCAAATGTCGCCTCCATGCGGTCAAACTGACCCTAACACCGCGCGACGACGGTGAGCACGGTTTGATTGGTATGTTTGCATCTGAACGTGTAGTGTGATTTCGTATTTTTACAAAATGCTGAATTGTTCCGTCCTTATTTGAAAAATAGGACAATTACAACAAACCTTAAGACAAATGGCGTGCCCTACCACCGGTAATACAAAAATCACTGCATTAATTATAATATTTAAGGATTTTACATATTTATTAATTATCTTGTATTGAAATATTTTTGACTTTCGTCAGCCTAATGACAGACGCGTGTCAAAACAATGCATTAGTAATGCGCGGCGCTGAGATATGGATATCGATAATTAATTGTTAGTTGTTATATCGGAATTATTTAATTATTACTAAAATAAAAATGTAACACCCAAATAATCAAAGCGTCAGAGATTGTCTAAGTATTTACATTTCACAGGTCATTAATTTCTTCTTATGTTCAGTAGGTACCTATTTAAATTGTTATTTTATGTTCGATAGTTGAATAGTTTTAATTTTATGTAAGAGAGAAACTGAAAAAAACTGATTTTACTTAAATGTCATTTGCAAACAAATATATTATATTTTTCGTTGATTTTGATTTATTGGTGTGTACAATATACCACATCGAAAAACAGAAAAAGAACATTTTCATAAATTCCTATTTATATACTTAAGAGACGATTGAGATGATTGATTGATTGATTGCCTGATTTGAGATTTTAAGCACACGTGGTTGCGGTAATCTTGAAATGGCATTATTGTAATGTTCACACATTTAGTACGTCAAAACATTATTTTATGTTAGATATTAACTAATCAATTGTAGTTGTTGTTGTTCTCATCTCATTTGGTAACGATTTTTATGTATTCCATTAAGTTGTCGTTGTGCCATTTGAATAATCTATCACTCTTTATGATCCTGTTGACTGTTAGAGCGTATATAAAGCGTCTTTTCTTCCCTTAAAACATAGTCCTGTGCGATTAGTCGAACGAGTACCATCTCGCTTCTGACTGAAATATTGATAAATACGCTAGAGCATTAAAGTAGTTGTCGTAATTACTGCTTTGTCATTGACAAAGAGCCAACACAATATTATTTGTATTTCTACAAAAAAAACCTAAATGTTTTAGTTTTTTTTTTTAATTATATAGGTAATATTTTAAATATTTACAGACGATCAGACGCCTTTGCGTACTTTGTCCCAAATTAGAATTCCCTGTACTATCTACCTTTCACAAATTCTTGACAATATCCAAAAACCAGTAGTCAGAGATGGTCAGCTTCCCTCAAAGTATCTATCATACATTATAAAATACGTCCAAAAAACACTTCTCTTTTTTGCAGTCGGTTTTCATCGATATTTTTATCGATTAAATATTTATACCAACCCACCTTCCCTAGTTGAGGCTAGAGTTGCATGTGTGCGTTCAGTGACTGTATCTATACTTTCTAGTGCCCGCCCCTTTTGTCAAGTCTTAGTGTGCAATAATATAGCACAAATGTGTTATGCATATTTTCTTGTGTGCGTGCGAAAAAGGCATCATGTGTTCCGTATCTATTTCTTTTGTTTTTGTTTGAGTTTCTGGAGTGGGGAAAAGGTGGCGACACTTGAACTTGAACAAATATAGAGTGAAGGCATGTCTTCGGATATCTATGGTCTGTTCCTACTTACCTAAAGTCGAATTATTCATTCACTGGAGTAAACTGACATGTGCTAGTTGTCACTTAGGTCCGTATTACAGAACGTCACTCAATTCTCAAGCATTACTTAAAACTAGTTTTAACCAATCAAATGGCTTGAATCTAGTTTTAAGTAGTGCTTGAGTATTGAGTGACGTTCTATAATACGGGCCTTAGTGTAATAAAATGGTCTTATATATTGTAATGATGATCGTTTAGTTTAATCGATAAATATAAGTGTAAAAGTCTAGAATGTAATATAATATGACCATTATATTACACTAAGTGACAGCTAGCACATGTCAGATTACTTCAGTGAACTATTAATTCGACTTTAACATTGATAAGTGGATTACAATTCTAAAAGTAATTAGCAATAAGAATTCATTCAAGAGTCAAATTAGAGAGGATTCGAATGCGAAGCGCGTTTCAACTTTAAATGAGGCGACGATGTTCTGGTCGATTGATCAACGAGGTTAAGTGTGGTTCGTCGTGGATGGGTGACCAATGAGGATCGGGCGGGACCGTCTCATTCTTTAAAGAGAATGTGTAAACATTCTATCTACTGTCTTGCATGCACCATTGATAGGTACTATGACTGGCTTAAAATACAAGTTTAAGAAGATCTATAACTGGAGGAAAAAAATAAAACTTGCAGCAGGCGAAGCTGCCTTGGTAAAACTTTTTACAGCTTATTCTTCTCACAACATTTTTTTAAACAGTATTCATAATATTCAAATGAGCAGCATCCGACAATCTAACTGTACCACATTCATTCAGAGATGAAAAGTTAAATTTTACCTGTATACGGATTGTGGAAACACCCAAAATGTCGGCCTTAATCAAATATCCGTTTACAATAACCTAAAAAGTATATTACAATGGTCTAACATTTAATTAATCATTCAAACACATAATCAGCATTTAATCTGTCGGTTACTGTCTGACGGACTGTCTCCCACAACTTCAATGGCGATTGTTCTTCCGTCGCGCTCTCACGTCGCGCGTTTGTTTGGGTGTGAAAGAGATGGGTGTGATGCAGTGAATCACGTTGCGCGTGAGCCGCGGACCGTTAACTGTGATTGCTGGTGGTTAAGTTGTAAGCTTGCAGCGATGGCGGGGCTGGTCACAGTTAGTTGACTGTCGATTAACTCTGTGTGTGGTGGACAATATGTAAATGTTACTAAACACTTCCAATTCCCCAGTAACAACTTGAGATTTTTTTCAAATGGGACCTCAAGTAACAAGTTACCGTTCCAATAGCGAAGAATCCATAACACATTTGTGGTTTTAATCGTTTCTTTTAAGGTAAAACCGTCGGGGTAACCCGGCGGGGTAAAGAAAATTTGAATTTCGCATTAAAATTTTCTTACACTGACCTGCAAAAACGAAAGAAAATTTTAATTTCGCGGGGTACTTCAGCGCATTCCCCGCAAGGTGAATCCGCAGCTGTAGCGCGGAATTCGATTTGCTTACGTTTTTTGCAAATTTGCAGGTCAGTGTCAGGTTGTAGGTATCTTGATCAAAATATGATTCGCGACTATAACAGGTATGTATTTACAGAATTATAATCATTAATATATCTCTCTAAGTTCGATTTGTTTCCCAATGTCATGATCTCATTAAAAAGTAATTCAATGGAACAAATCTAACTTAGACAGATGTATTAATGATTCTTATGATGGTAATTCTGTAAATACATATCTGTTATATTCACACGATCAGGCACGATCCTATTCATCGACTGAGCAATACCTTATGACTCCATGTCTTCTGAAATTCAGACCACTCCTCGCTGTTTCTTGTCACTTGGACGTCTGCTGGTACCGTTACGACTTGTCGCTGGGCGGCCGGCAGCTCAGCTTTTATTTGCTCTGGCTCGGCTGCGGGTCACGGATGTGGGTCACAGTTGGTTTGTCCAGTTGGTGATACTGCCTCGATTTTGTTGATACATGTGCTGCTGACAATAAATGGGGATGTCTTGGTTAAGTGTGGTTTAAGTTATTCCCCTTTCTCTTTATGCAGCGGATTGATTAAAATTCTGACTGTTCTCAGCGGGAGTTGAATTTGCTGTAAAAGCAGTATGAGCTAATAGTAAGTTAGCAACTCAGCCAGCTTAGGTAACTCGGTTGGTAATGAATTAGAAGGATGCCGTACTTTCCAAAAAAATGTTAAGATTTTTTTTTCTCTGTCGGTAAATTACAATAATTTGAGTGTATAAAAAAAGGCATTATGGCTTGCTGATTTCCTCATGTTTATCACGGCATAATTTTTGCTTAGCTAATGTTCCAAAATAAACCACATACAAAATGTGACCTAGTCGAAAGTAGCCACTAATCCAAATCGCAATAATAAAATACTTTACACAAGTATACGTGTATTTTCAGTTCGTTGACTTGTTTTTACGGTAGTTGGTCAAACATGGCGGTTGTACCACAACCACGGCAACCACAGTAACAACATTCAGTGGCGTCCGGAGTAGCTCCTCATGTATCATGCCATGTCAACGAAATAATTGCAGGATAACTCACAGTGGTTTAGTCGAGGACTTCTGCTTTTTGTTCTGCGGTTCAATTTGATCATAGGGTATATTTTGTTCTGCGGTTCAATTTGATCATAGGATATATTTTGTTCTACGGTTCAATTTGATCATAGGATATATTTTGGCCAATTATTGTATTTATTGATTTTTTACTTTTATGGTGTAGTTGAGCCTACTACCCTACTCTGGTTTTTGTTCAACGGCTAGATTAAATTGTCATACAGATATGTTTCTAGGATTTATATTAATTAACTGCTTCGTTGGTGCTAGTGTCGGCCAGCGGGTTTTTCAATTTGGAATTTCTCAGTGGCAGTCCGAATTCTAGATTTATGCCCGGTTGATAGCATTAGGTTCGCCACCTATTTTATGGGACAACTGGCAAAATGTGGGTGTGATATACACCACTGCCTAGCCCTTCGGTGACTACAGGCGTTGTGTATAAATTAATAATTTTGGACAAGGATTATAAGTCTCGCCCCCATTACACGGGAATTAAACATAACTGGCGAAATGTGAGTGTACTATAGGTACACCTCTGCCCACGGATATCTATGCCTCTGCATATACAGGCGTGATGTCATGTGTGATCACCAGCAGTATCGCCTGCCACGTCGCTGTACCTGTACTGCGACTAGCTCCAACCAGCAGTATCGCCTGCCACCTCGCTGTACCTGTACTGCGACTAGCTCCAACCAGCAGTATCGCCTGCCACCTCGCTGTACCTGTACTGCGACTAGCTCCAACCAGCAGTATCGCCTGCCACCTCGCTGTACCTGTACTGCGACTAGCTCCAACCAGCAGTATCGCCTGCCACCTCGCTTTACCTGTACTGCGACTAGCTCCAACCAGCAGTATCGCCTGCCACCCCGCTGTACCTGTACTGAGACTAGCTCCAACCAGCAGTATCGCCTGCCACCTCGCTGTACCTGTACTGCGACTAGCTCCAACCAGCAGTATCGCCTGCCACCTCGCCGTACCTGTACTGCGACTAGCTCCATCCAGCAGTATCGCCTGCCACCCCGCTGTACCTGTACTGAGACTAGCTCCAACCAGCAGTATCGCCTGCCACCTCGCTGTACCTGTACTGCGACTAGCTCCAACCAGCAGTATCGCCTGCCACCTCGCTGTACCTGTACTGCGACTAGCTCCAACCAGCAGTATCGCCTGCCACCTCGTTTTACCTGTACTGCGACTAGCTCCAACCAGCAGTATCGCCTGCCACCTCGCTGTACCTGTACTGCGACTAGCTCCAACCAGCAGTATCGCCTGCCACCTCGCTTTACCTGTACTGCGACTAGCTCCAACCAGCAGTATCGCCTGCCACCTCGCTGTACCTGTACTGCGACTAGCTCCAACCCGAACACAAGCATTTTTTTCACAATACAATCATGTTTTATCGCATAAGGCTCTAATTAAGTTCCGACTCCTTGAATAAACTGAACTCTTTATTGTTTTATTTGGAAAAGCCAACAAATTGTTTTGTTTATTCTCAGATTCCAGGGGCTAGAGAATAAATCGCATCGTAGCTCGTCACGCGTCAGTCAGACACCTTTGTTTCGTGTACTTACTTATCTACTTTATCGTATTTTATGATGTCTCATATTTAATTAAAACGAACGTCTGCATCTCACTCAGAGATGTATCTGACATAAATTACATTATCTGCGAGAGTAGTTCGTTTTTCTCCAGCACACAATTAATGCTCTGACGTTATTGGGATAGATATTTTAACGTTGAGAGTTAGATCTAATTAATCGAGATCCACTTACAGTAAGGGTAATTTACTTGTGATTTCAAAGAAATTACTTTCTCTGATTTGTATTGGTTCATTAAAAATAATTATCTTGCATTGGAGCAGGTGACCCCTAGAGTGTCCTCAGCGAATCGGCTAACGTGAAGGACCGACCAGAACAGGGGGTCAGAACACTCAGAGTGAACGCGAAAGACTGACAATTGGATGTTTTCGTGCAACCTCGGAGATACCTATTGTGGACTGCGATGCGATTGCGTTTTACAGAAAAAGTTAAAGATTTTGACAATTGTTTTGCAAGTCACGGGTATTATGTTGCAAGTCACGGGTATTATCAATTAAACATACATCACGCCTATTTTCCCTAATGGGTTAGGCAGTGGTACCTTATGTTAAAGTCCCATGTAATAAGGGGCGAACCTATTGCTACTAACCAGACACCGTCGCGTTCGAGACTCAGGAGTGATGTTATGTTTGTTATGATGTTTAAACACATAGAGCCATTGAAATGGCTGCTGTCATTGTAGATATCGTAATAATTCTAGTCGTTCTCTATCTATAAAAGGATTTCTCTCAGGACAATTTATTGATAAGTATACTTGAGTGTGTGTTAATTTAGTCAATTAGTTGTATTAATTAGGCAGTACTGAGTACTTATTAGTAAGCATCTCCCGAAACTTATGTTCAGCGTTGTTTTTCTTTAGTGATTTGTTTTGCTATCACATTGTTTTGATTCGATTAGGTAATTTAACTAATTATTCTGTGTACGAGACTGTGTACTTGATGACCCAAAAGGATTGTTAATTCAAATCTTTTGATTCAATAAATAAAAATTGTTAATCGTCAAAACTATTTACAATAAGATGACTAGATGGCGCTACTGTGCACCGATAGATCGCGCTGTCGTTGTCGCTCGCCAGACGGTTAGGTCCCGTCTACAATGTTGTGTGACTGAGTTTTGTTAGGTGTAAAGTAGCTTCAAAAGTAAAGTCTCGTGTTTAACAGATAGTTGTTGCTTAGTTTATTTCTATTTAATTATCGTATTGCAACTTACCATATTTTTTTTGGCTTCAATCGGTTTTCTGACTGTTTTCACTACCCATGTTTCGGCATGGCTGCGACTGCTGTCGTGTATGGCACGTCGAACGGAATTAATTTCGAAATTTTCGGTGTTGATCTATACTTACTATCTGGCGATAGGTAGTAAAGGATATGTCTGCAGCAAATGCAGAGATTGGCTCCGAACGAAGTGCAGCTTTGTTCGCATAATTTATTGTCTCTTATCCAAATCAAATAACTGTAGTGGTATATTAATTGTTGCTGAAAAGTATGTGCTCGCGAGGCCCATAACTGTTCGCAGAACTACTAGTATTAAATGATTAGAATAAGAAATATAGTGTTAACTTTCGCAGAGCTAAATCTAGCCCGAAGGTAATGGCTGTCTGATTTTTTCAGGTTTAGACCTTTGTTACAGGCGGATTTCGTTCCACTATAGTGAACGGTACATTTCTCATATTTTTTGTTACTTTCGGATCATTTCGAGCGTAAACTCTCGTAGTTACAGACTTTTTGTGTATCCGCGCTAATCGGGTCGGTTTCTTGACGGTGCTGATGATGATAGTATTATAATTATAATCATTTGTCTGCTGATTTCGGGAGAAAACGTTAAGTATTAGTACAGGCGGAAATATGAATCTTAGATTAGTCATATTCTTGCTGACGGGTATTAAGTAGGTACACATGAGTGTTTTCTGATTTTTAAGATTTGAAGTGTGACTGTGAAGTTGCTCTAGGTAGATGCACATAAGCCAAGCGCAGAAAGTTGACGTCAACAAGATGACGTCCTAATTAAATAGATAGACGAGACAGACTAGCAATATTAAATTTTATACCGGAGATTTAGTATGCGGGAGCTTGAATCACAGCTGGATACCGGATATTGCTGCTTTTAGCATTGAACGATCCTAAGCACTAAACGTATATCATGGACTAGCTTATACCCGCGACTTCGTCCGCGTTAAATTTCTTGTTTTAACATAAAATATGTATATGCCATGACACGGCAATGCTGTAGCTTCCTATTAGTGAAACAATTTTCTGAATCGAATCAGTAGTTCCGCAGATTTCCCCACGCAAACTAAAAAAAATACCTATTTATAATATTAGTATTGGTAAGTATAGACTATAACTGACTGCACTGTGTGGATTTACATCCACTGCTCGGGAAAGACAAATAAAATGAAATAATTCACTTTCTTCCTACAAACTTCTCTCATCTAAACTATAATTAAACATCTTAATATAACATTATCTTTGTACCGTCATTGCAGTATTGTTTAATGACAAAGAATGCGTTCTTATGCAAATAGGTACCTACAGGCAGATACTCAGCAATGTGAGCAAACTGTTTCTACCGATAACATACTTGTGTGTGTGTTTGTCTGTCTGTCTGATAACAGTAGTTTTTGTTCTCAATTGATAGGGATAATTTGTTAGTGATGATTCAGTATTCTTTATGATAGTTTTTAATAATAAATAATATATTATGAATGTGTTAGAAGAAAGTCAGATTATAACTTACTTATATCAAGAAACTTATTTGTGAGGCAAGTGGTGCGTTATACGCTAAGTAGTAATTGAGGACGAAAGAGGGATACCTAATTAAAAAATGTAATCAATAAGAATATATAGACTTTTATTACTTGGTGATTAATTGGGTCTCTCTTTTGCCTTAAATTCGCATAAGAATAATGGGATATAATAGAGATTCACATTACTTACAATCAATCTATAACCTAGTTTAAATTAAATAAAAAGTCGAATGATTTACGCAAAATCGGTTCAATTTCAGCCAACCGAAAACATACACATTTTCATACTCCGAAACGTTTTCTACAATATATTTTGTTGTGAAAGTTACATCTGAGACGCGAGGAATTTCAACAAACACATATGCAGGTGTACCTACAACACACACACATACAAACTTCTAACACATGTTATAAGAACATGGTGGTATCTAACGAGACGCTCGCGTGACCGGTGCTGCTCGTCCACTTGCTCATTAATTGCTTGCTCATTAAGGGTTGCATTCGAGACTTCTATGTGATGGATATGGGGAAACCTGCCTAGACTAGGATGACTGATTATTGTAGATGCTGGACATGACCGATCATTGAGATGATGGAGGAGGTACAATGAATAACGTATGGGGTATTGTGAAAATCTCGGTAATAATCCGACTTTTAGAGGTACGTATGGTTAGCACGATTTGTATTAGTCTTTTGAACTAATGCAGGGGTCAGAGAAGAAGCTAAAGATTTCATAGCAAACCTTAATTGATTTGTATACCCAGCTGCCTTTTTATTGAACTTCACATGTGGATGCGTAAGAGCATTTCCATGTACATAATGATATATCTAGATACATTCAGTGGTCAATGGTACATTTCAGTTGACAGCAAGTTTTCTTTGTTTTACTCTTGCCCAAAACTGAGTTATCAAATTCTCTGCCCCGTAGGTATCTGAAACTGAATGATTTTATCATCTTTTAGTCAATTTGTCAATATTTACCTCTGTACTTTCCTTGTACAGTTTTTTCTGGTATCCCCTAAAATATTCTTAACTCTCCGATTACCACTTCATTCCATGAACTTGTTACCCAATAACAAATGTGTCTTATCAATTATCATATTTCTGTCGATCACAATACGTACCACTGTCAACTGTCGAGCTGTTTATAAAGTGTGCCTCGTGTGACGGTGTGTCGGTGCGCGCCGGTCCTTATTCATTCAGTTTTGTATCAGTTTACAAATGTGTTTGTAAACATTAGGTGGGCATTTTTACAAAAATGCATAGGTGTATGTTTAGTCCTGTCCCTCGAAAAGATTGTCGTTTTTATTTTTTGTTTTCTATTATTACCCGTATAAACAAAAAACGATTACTTTTAGCTTTATAGACACTTAGTTAATATTCCGGTAGTAACTTAATTCCCCAAGTACTCGATTATTTAAATTAAATATTAATTAAGTGATAGGGAGATAGCATTTTGACTTGTCCCTGGACGATGCAGCTATATGTATAGATCACAAAATATTTACGTTTTATCCTAAGAATTGACTACAGGAATACTATTTTATTTATTCAAGAGATTGTGGTAGACTATTTTAAAACAAAATTCAAATATTATATCTTAAATTTATTAAATTATGGGAATTCAATTATAGAACCTAAATTGTGAGCAACCTGACACGTCAAGTTTGTTACCGTATTTTTTCCATGAATTACTAAAATTTTGGTATATTTTATTTAGCAAAACCAGAAGCTTTAAGTCATCCAACATTTTGTATCGTCAGTTTTGCCCATAACACTGTGTAAAGTGCACGTGCGCAGTAGCACTCATCGCTTGGTGGAAAACTTTCTGTCAAGATAAGTCACCAAAATATTGTATAAATTAGTATGTAAACAACATGATTGTGGTAGTTTTTGAAAGCTTTAACATCTAGCAGAATAAATAAATAGTTAACGACGATTCACTGCAATTGTTCCTATTTACGTTTAATATAAATCGCGCAAAGGTAAGGTAACGTTACGTCAGTTTTAAGTACAATCTCACATACAAAATTAAGTTGAAATTACATCTTACTTCTTTTAACTTTTAGTGAAAATGCCCAGGTACCAATTATTGAATTTTAATTTGTAATTGTAATTTAATTTTACGTTGATAGTCGAACTTGTTACTAATTGTGGATGGTAGGTCGTAAGGCGGACTATTGATTAAATATCAATAGTCCGCCAAACTTTATTGAATGTCGATTTTACAATCTCCAGATATCTGAGGAATCACACAATACTTTGACAGCTTTGGAAAATTTGATAAACCGCCATATTTATTCTCCAGATAAAAGTTATCGGACGATTGAAAAATCGTCCCTTAGCTACGAATAAATTAGGTGATAAAAACAACATTGGTAAATATCTAATGTAGGGGCCGAAAGGGCTACCCGACTCTTTTTGTGGGTATCGAAAACGGCAGAATCATTCGCGAGGGTGGTTACACAAAAAAGTAAACATTATGCTTCAGTACGTACCCACTAAATGCGTACAGGCTTAAAAACCAGAAAAAATGTTCTAAATAAGAAGTAAGTTTATGAGGATAAATAAAAAGCAAACAGTTTTTCCGAATAAGGTAAACAATAGTGTCGTACTTGCTGAAGAACATTAAAGTCATATTTTCTCAGTATTCGTCGCTGAAATCATAGTTGAATAAACTTCGTGTTTATCATGGATTTTTCCTATTCAATATTTATGGAGTGATGTCAATTCATCTTGACAGTCATTGACTTGTTATTTGACGTAATCATTAATGAATGTACGTTAGAGTTTTTCGGAAAATAACAATATTCACGCTGAGTTTAGAAGAAAACCTGTAATGAATTTGCGACCAGCAATCTATAATAGCGACAAACAAGAAAACGTTGGGCATGGATGTTTGGGGTGGTCGAAGGAATAATAATAATCTGTTTTGAGGAAGAAAAACATGCAAAAGACGATAATGATAACGTCAGGAAGCTATTTAAGTATGATAGACCATATTTTTTTTTAATGTATGAACATCCTAACAAGCTGACAGAAATGTATATAACATTATGCATAACCAGGTATATAATAAAGTGTAAGACCTCATTGGGTATTAAAACAATTCGTCCAAGTCGCTGTCAATGGGAAAAGCCCAGACGGCTGAACGCTGAGGCTGACGTTGAATGGCAATGCTGATTGTTTAAAGTTTTTTCTTGTGTCTCGCATTGTGTTCAGCAGCCGTAGTTCTATCTCAAGTTCACAGTTCACTGTTCAACGATAAACTGTCGTGAGTTATAGTTATAATTTTATCTCAATACTTCACTCAGGTTGTTATAAAGTTGCTGAACTCAAGATCGTATCATGTTCAAAAGTGGTGGCTTCTCGTAGGTATTGCACGCAAAGCAAACGACGATAGAAGGGCCACTTCAAATGAAAACGCGACAGTAAACTTTAGAAGAAGCAGATAGGTCGCTTTTGAATCTATGGATTTCTCATGCATTGGAACTGATGTTACCTGCTACTAATGTTACCTGCTACTAATGTTACCTGCTACTAATGTTACCTGCTACTAATGTTACCTGCTACTAATGTTACCTGCTACTAATGTTACCTGCTACTAATGTTACCTGCTACTAATGTTACCTGCTACTAATGTTACCTGCTACTAATGTTACCTGCTACTAATGATACCTGCTACTAATGTTACCTGCTACTAATGTTACCTGCTACTAATGTTACCTGCTACTAATGTTACCTGCTACTAATGTTACCTGCTACTAATGTTACCTGCTACTAATGTTACCTGCTACTAATGTTACCTGCTACTAATGTTACCTGCTACTAATGTTACCTGCTACTAATGTTACCTGCTACTAATGTTACCTGCTACTAATGTTACCTGCTACTAATGTTACCTGCTACTAATGTTACCTGCTACTAATGTTACCTGCTACTAATTTTACCTGCTACTAATGTTACCTGCTACTAATGTTACCTGCTACTAATGTTACCTGCTACTAATGTTACCTGCTACTAATGTTACCTGCTACTAATGTTACCTGCTACTAATGTTACCTGCTACTAATGTTACCTGCTACTAATGTTACCTGCTACTAATGTTACCTGCTACTAATGTTACCTGCTACTGATGTTACCTGCTACTGATGTTACCTGCTACTGATGTTACCTGCTACTGATGTTACCTGCTACTAATGTTACCTGCTACTAATGTTACCTGCTACTAATGTTACCTGCTACTAATGTTACCTGCTACTAATGTTACCTGCTACTAATGTTACCTGCTACTAATGTTACCTGCTACTAATGTTACCTGCTACTAATGTTACCTGCTACTAATGTTACCTGCTACTAATGTTACCTGCTACTAATGTTACCTGCTACTAATGTTACCTGCTACTAATGTTACCTGCTACTAATGTTACCTGCTACTAATGTTACCTGCTACTAATGTTACCTGCTACTAATGTTACCTGCTACTAATGTTACCTGCTACTAATGTTACCTGCTACTAATGTTACCTGCTACTGATGTTACCTGCTACTGATGTTACCTGCTACTAATGTTACCTGCTACTAATGTTACCTGCTACTAATGTTACCTGCTACTAATGTTACCTGCTACTAATGTTACCTGCTACTAATGTTACCTGCTACTAATGTTACCTGCTACTAATGTTACCTGCTACTAATGTTACCTGCTACTAATGTTACCTGCTACTAATGTTACCTGCTACTAATGTTACCTGCTACTGATGTTACCTGCTACTAATGTTACCTGCTACTAATGTTACCTGCTACTAATGTTACCTGCTACTAATGTTACCTGCTACTAATGTTACCTGCTACTAATGTTACCTGCTACTAATGTTACCTGCTACTAATGTTACCTGCTACTAATGTTACCTGCTACTAATGTTACCTGCTACTAATGTTACCTGCTACTAATGTTACCTGCTACTAATGTTACCTGCTACTAATGTTACCTGCTACTAATGTTACCTGCTACTAATGTTACCTGCTACTAATGTTACCTGCTACTAATGTTACCTGCTACTAATCACTGATCCTAGTTCTACTGGAAATCGCAACAACTGTCACATAATCGTCATCATCATCATCTGCTACTGCCATTCGTTTATGCTTTAGAGCGTCAGCAGAGTTGGCATCATGTTTGGTGAGCTTCCAGATTGGGGACGCTTGGTAACCCTTACTTAATACTACACCGTGTTCCAGAGTATAGGCCTTCTGCTCTTGTCTTGCAATGTCACCAGTGTTGTCAGATTTTATGTGACGTGGTGTGCATGAAGCATAACTCCGTGAAATAAAGACGTAGTGATGCTGTATGCGCCGGCTGAGCATATTACAAGTTATGTTCGCCGGCACTGTTCTAAGAATATGAGTTTCTTTTAGTAGCTTCATATTCTTTTATGGGCTACGAGTGTTTTATGCTAATGCTTAGCTTCATTTGGGCAATTTTGAGATTATTGCGAGGATTAGTGTTCCTTGAAAGAATTGGTCTGACGATTAAGAGTACCTATGAGGAGTTCTTTGAATGATGATAGTTTTTAGGGTTCCATACCCGAAGGGTGCCAAGCGGAAACCTATTACTAAGCATGCGCTGTCCGTCCGTCCGTCTGTCTGCCTGTCAGCGGGCCGTATTGCAACGTACCGTAATAGGTAGACAGTTGAAATGTTCAAAGATTGAAAACAAATAATAAAAGTAAAATAAAGTTAAAAATTCACGATTCATACACTTCACGTTTCTTGTCTATGTCCATACAAAAAACGTGTTTTTTCCGCGATTTTTACCAAACATTGTACGGTGGTACGGAACCCTTCGTGTGCGAGTTCGACTCGCACTTTGCGGCTTTTTAGTCTTTAATGGAGAGAGCAGTTTTAGGATACCTACCTGATGTCTGGTATAACAGGCGACCTGAAAAGATTCGTGCGATAGCGACGATTAGCGTAATTTAACATAGCACTAAAAATGTGGTGACTTTACACAGAAATGGTGATCAAGCTAAGAATCAGTCACTAGCATTGGTTTTGTTTTCAAATTAGTCACTGGAAATTTGTGAAGTATATTCTTATTCAGGGGTTTGACTACGAGTATTCCATTTTACTTCCCTTTGCCCCATAAATATCCGAAAGAACAAAAAGCCACTACAATCGTAAAATCCGCAACAATTGCACCTTCCATCCGAAGCGGACCAACTATCAATTGTATTTGACTACGTCGCACAATTCTTTGTGAGTAACTGCCGCGTGCGAGTGTGTGAACTGTGCAAATATAATAGAGGTGCGAACGTTACGATTGTGCGAGTGATGCATGGCTGCTGTGTGATGTCCCGCAGTCATTTGTCACGGCTGTGTCGACTGGCCTGCTGTGGCCGGGCTCGGCAGGAGAACTGGTGGGATAGGTTTTGAACATGTTTATATGTTTGCAAGAGGGTGCCAGCGATAGTTGGAAGTAAACTAAGTGGTTGGTACCAAAATTAAGAATTTGGGATAGCTTGTATATACAAGTTGCTTGTAGTCCCCAGTAGAATACTGTATGTATACCTAAATACATACATATAAGTGGGATGACGAGAATACACTTTTGGTTTGACAGATTTGGTATCAGGTTAAGGCCAAGGGAATCTGTTTCGGGAGTGTGCGCTAGAACTCCTACTAATTCGTTACCTAGTTGTAAGTTTTGGCATCTCGAGTTCCAGAACACGAGCGTCTGTTTCATCCTGATGAGTTCGCCTTTGTCGCCCAACTTTCTTTACATTTGTTACTTTTGGTATAACTTCTTGTTCTTGAACATTTTGTAGGAAACTATTTCAGAACACTGCTTTGTTGTTTCAATTTGAACTTCTGACCTTTCACTTACTCTTCATTTCTGGTAACAAGTTGTTTGTTTCACATGACTCATGCGATTTTATACTCTAATAAGTTCTATTAAGATCTATGTGTCATTTTTGTTTGTCAATTTGGGTACAAGTTAATCCCGTGTTGCCGGTATGTAATTATATAGTTTGGTGACGTAAGTGTTAATATAATTAAATGTTTTAAAAGTAAATGTCAGTTGATAGTGTACAAAGGTGACATTGTTTTGTAGATGATGTCAGTATTCAAATGAGGTATAATGTGGGGTTAAGATAGATAGCTTCTAGTTTAAATTAACTGTTCTGAGGGGCGATTCCCTTATTTTTAGAACTTTCGCACGTCAAATAATCCTCTAATTTACATTTGGTTTTTGACATTGGTTGAACGTTCAAAATCTAGTACCACTCTCATCTCAGCATGAGATTGGTAGGTACTAGATTTTGAACGTTTTAAATTACGGAAATTGACCATCTGGTATCTTGTAGATTTTTTGCTTGTAACAAACCGTGGTGGTAAGGTTGAGGGTAGGGTTTTTAAAAGAAATGACTTTATGTTTATCACCTTCGTCAGTGATTTGCATAGATGTCTTAAATAAATATATATGTGGTTGTTGTCAATCATCACGGTGACTAGCTCAGCGTCCTCGGCCGCCGATTCAGCTAACTGCAATAATGACATAATTAAACGCGGTCCAATCAATGCATTGTCAGTGACTGTTGATATGTCATCAATGCAACTAAACGATAATGCAATGGAACTAAACAATGCGACGCTTTAACGTATGATTAATCTCTTGATTGCATCAGTAAGGGTCTATGCACACGGGGTTGTTTTAACGCGCTGTAGACGTGCGTATGGTCCCTGCAATTGGCGCTGGTTTTCCAATAGTAGTTGTGTACTTCTGCCGATATCTCCTACCGACGTTATGTAAGGTTTAAGTTACGTGCCCTAAACCTTCAAAATATTAGTTTATAATCTGTATTATCATGTTCTCAATATTATGTGTTTACATAAGGATGTATGTAGACATACGTGATTATAATCGTGTTAACTGTTATCACTATTCATTGATTGCTCATTGATTGAACGAGAGAATTCCAACGTTGCCACGCTATCCATGAAATTGAACTTTGATTCAATTTCTCGTGCGCACGAGGCTAGTTCTATTATAGTATGATCTGGAAATGGACACTACACCACTAAGCAACGTAAGTAAAATATTGTCTCTTAGAAACAGTTTATTACTTTCCACCATGAATGATGTAAACAATATTTTGTAACCATAATAATATGTTGATTTAAAAGAGTGTCCTTTGAGATTCTTGCTCGTTCTTCTCCATAGGTACCTACTACGCTTTGGAATGGGCAACTAGCTTCATCTTTCTGACTGACCGCCCCTTGACAATTCTAAAGTGCCTGTAATTGGTTTATTTGAAATAAATGGTTTGAGTTTGAGTTTGATCAGTGAAAGACATTTTCGTAATCGGATCACTATTTTCAGAGATTACCTGTTGATAACATTTATAATATTTAGTTTAGATTTCGATGAATAGTCTATTTTTAGGGCGGTTTATGTTAGGTCGCTGATCTATCCGGCTCGAAGGACCAAGTTTATGTTGAGATTTGCCGGTGGCAGCTGGTTGCTTGAAGGAAACACGTATACACCAGACATAACTTTTTATTATTCTTTGATTCTTAGACACTTCACAATAGAATGTGTTGATAAATTCCACAGTTATTAATTTATTTCTACAGAGCGCGTGTATGACTATCCGAATGGCTGTACCAGACAAAGAGCAAGAGAGCGAGAGAGCGAGATTGTGTGAAAGGGATGGATAGATATGAATATAAATTAGTATGGTAATAATAAACAGGTTACTAAGACTTAGTGTATGTTATTTAATAATGATTGTTAGCTTAAACTTATATATTAATATTAAGCTTTCAAATAATGGGGACTACTCCCAATAATTAGTTATTTCTGTTCAAATAATTTAGGCTCCATTATGGTTACTAAATATGATTTTAATTTGTTCTGACTAAATACTGAAATGTAAAATTAATTAATGCCGCTCGTATTATTAATATGCTTTTAAAGGCTTGGATTTACCTGTGTTAGTCTGTAGATAAATGCATTTTGAATTTCACTGAAAATGCCCTAATTAACCAAAATATGTATGTACATTAGTAGGTACAAGTTTTACTCTGCCGCAAATGAGTTAAATTACAGCGTCAATATTTTTAGCTTAGTCTCTCAAAGGCAGGCACAATAACTCTGTTACAAGGTAAACAGAGCCGACAATGAGGATACGACATTCTGCTCGATTCTCGGCAACTCTCATCCAGCTGCTACCAGCCACCCTGCTCGTGTCGTCGCTCCACCTAGCCTGATGGCGTCCTACCTTACGTTTGCCGATTCGCGGTGTCCACTGAAAAAAACATGTCTAGCCTAACAGTTATAGATTCTAGGGCTAATATTGTAAGAACGTCCCTATGCGAATTCAATTGACTGATTATCTACATGGAAAATCAAATACAAAAATCCGTAACTCAATATTTGTGACCCAAATATATTCCCAAAAAAACACGGATTTAAAAACATCCCTAATTTAATGTTCTGTTCACCCCCGCTTGCCGGCCAGGCCGGTGCGGTCCGGCGTGCTAATCGCCGTCTATTGGCGCCCTGTGCCTCTAATCGGATTGCCGATTTACCTGTATCAGCGAAACGCGCGGATTATTAAAGGGTTAAATTATCGATTTGAAATACAGACGAGGAAATTTTTGGAGCAAAACAGGGTTTTGTTTTACACCAATTTGAGGCTTTGACGTTGACCCATTGAAAAAGGGTACTTATATATCCATTTTTATTATGTTTTTTATCGAATCAATTATTTTTCGAACTCCATGTTGCTGCTTACTTTGTAAAGTTTTACTTATTATCAAATTATCAGGCTACTGTTTTTATTATCTTAATAAAAGGGTTTAATTTTTAAATCAAATCATTTATTTATTTTATTTATTTGGTAATACATATAATGATACTTAAAACCAATAATGTTTCTTTGCCGCTATTTGGTTCTTGTTCATTTGACTTTGTACTACACATACACAACATCACGCCTTGTTTCCCCGAAGGGTTGGGCAGTTGTGTACCGGTAGTACACCCACATTTCGCTAGTTATGTTTAAGTCCCATGTAATAGGGGGCGAGCCTATTGCCATCAACCGGGCACAAATCCAGATCCGGGCTGCTACTGAGAAATTCCAGATAGAAACACCCAATAACACTTTGTACTAATTTCTTGTTATTTGTTACAGGTACGTCTACAATATTTCCAAAGTATGGTGATGAGGAGACTTGCGGGGGAACACATTGATCGGTATGTTACTATCATATTCACATCAAAGTAACTTTTTACACACAAACTCTCAATACTTATTTCCCTTTGAGAATTTTAAAATAAAACGTTTCTTTATACGAATTGCATTCTAAGCAGCCGTGTACTGCTGCAACTATTTCAGGACAATTGTCAATACATTAGCATTCTTATTGTGTGACTCCTAAAGTCTATTTTCAATTGCAAATGTAATTGAGAATGGATTTTATTTTTGAAGTATCGCAGATTTTATTTGTGAATGTTCTAGTGGGTTTCAGCTGCAGTACTGATGTGTTTCAATTACTTAGGCAAATGCTTTTTATTGGCATATCAGAGGAAAAATATAGACTTTTTTTATTGAGTACCTGCCTATGTTCTCAACAACGGTATGTTGTAGGGAGGGGCCGAACGTGGTTTGAACCGAATACGAACTTTGGTCGAACATTCGGTGGTAATAAAAAGTTCGGCCGAATTTCGGTTATTTTCACCGCGCTTTCTCGAAAATTTTAAATACCAGTTAATAATAAGGTTTCATTTTTGGCGATAATTATTGAAATGTTAAAATTCTGATGATGTTTATTCTAATTATTTATTATTTTAGTCAAAACATTTGAGTTATTCCAATATTTTTAACTGGCTTCCAAAAAGGAGGAGGTTCTAATACAAGTATGTTCGTCGGTATGTTTTTTACCCGACTGCCTCAGGAGGGTAATGTTTTTCGAGAGTATGTATGTATGTATGTATGTATGTATGTATGTATGTATGTATGTATGTATGTATGTATGTATGTATGTATGTATGTATGTATGTATGTATGTATGTATGTATGTCTATTTCTTTGGCACGCTCTGTAGCCTAAACGACTTGATGGATTTTAACATTTGTGGTGTCTTTAGATTCGTCTTAATTGTGGGAGTGACATAGGCTATATAATATTTATAAATTGCATCTGCAAATACAAAAAAAGAGGTTGATTTTTTTTTTTAAATTAATTGCAACAATATTGGTATCAAATAAAAACTAGTAATGAGTAATTTTCAAATATATATATTAGTAAAACTAAAAAGCTTGAAATAAAATAAATTATTTAAAAAACAAAAACCCGACTGCAAAAACACATAACTGAAAAGGGAAAAACAAGCATTATAATCTGTATAATTTTGGTCTTGCAGGCGGGGACAGTCAAATAACCTGAAATATGGTGTAACTTTTGATGGTCCCCGCCTGCAAGACCAAAATTATATAGATTATAAAGCTTGTTTTTCCCTTTTCAGTTATGTGTTTTTGCAGTCGGGTTTTTTGTTTTTTAAATAATTTATTTTATTTAATGTATTTTCATCGATTTCTCCGTCAATTGTGGACCGATTCTGAAAATTATTTTTTTGTTTGTCTCCCATTGTCACCAAGTCAGAATCTGATCCCATGGAAATCGAAATCATGAAATTTTATAGGCACACCTATAGCGATTTGGGTATTTTTATAGTAACTCGTGCATTTGCTCTCGGAAAGGACCATTTAGTGAAGTGGAACTGGCGTTGAAGACCCGGAGACCAATGGAACTACTTTATAATAAGTATTTCACGGGTTGCGATTTGATGAGGTACTTCAATATTGTTGCTAAACAATTTCTGCTCGTCACAATGCAGATTATGGAGCAGTTCTCCTGATTCTTACCAAGAGAACTCCTTAACAATTAACGTCATTGCAGGCACTGGAAAATCAATATTTTGTAAAAGGTGAGGAGTAGTTGACATAGGCTACTGTAACTTAGATTAATTACAAACTGCGGGTCAGTTTGTAATTATTTTTTTTATTTTTTATTTTATTTTCAATTTGACAGGACTAAACTAAAATTTATCTTCTGTCCTCTTCTTAATGAAATACAAAGAAAAACACGCACTGAACTTAAATTTAGTTTAGTTTGTGAACAAGGGAATCGTTACCAATGTCTGTGACGATATAAGGAACGGCTTTAGCACAGGGATCACGTCGACAGGGTTTTGTAATATCGCTAATAACCTTTTGAAATTGTTGCAATATGCATTGTTGTTGAACAAAAAAATAATTTGAATGTTGCTTTTGTCCTTATCGGAATAGTTAGACCTCACACATAATTATATCGCTGCATATTTTTAGTTATCTGTCGAATTGCTGCTTACCTACACTTTCATTCTAAATCTTTATTTTCTTACTCTGTAATTTCAAAACACTGCAACATTTTCAGTGTAATCATTGAAACAATAAATAAAAATAACTGTCGGTGTCAAAGTTTACAATATGCAACATTCGGGAACAGACGCGACATTTCATTGCGGCGCCACATGTCGCTCTGCTGACACCCGGCTATAAAGTTGACGTGAGTGACAGTGCAGCTTCGCTTTTTATATTCGTTTTAAGGATTGCTGGTTTTCAGAGCTTAGGGATAAAATAAGGGATGAATCAACATTTTGTTTGGATGTATCGGTTTTTTTGGAGAAAATGTGAGAAAATGTGTGCTTAGGGCCGATTCACACCGGGATAGCGCGGCGAGCACTTTCAGTGTGAAATAATTTTAAACTTTATCTACATAATTAAAAGACCACTATCGCTTGGAAAGCTCAAAAAGGTCGCGCGGCCGCTCGCGTCGCCGTGAGCGGCCACGCGCGCCTTGTCACAGGTACTGCTCGCGGCTGCCCGCGTCGTGGCGCTGCCGTTCCTGTGTGAATCGGCCCTTAAACAACGTTTGCTTTCATTTCACATTCTTCTAACTTGCCTACCATGTCGAATATCCAGTCTATAGAAGTAGTTCGTGAAAAACTATTGATTTTGCTCTATCCTGTGCAGTGTAGGAATTAACACAGAAGCAACCAAACATGTCAAAAAACAGCCCCGTAGAAGTTGATCAAAATCCAGTTCTCGTTCCTCCCCTTAAATTACCCAGCTCTACTAAATTCTCACATATACCTCAATTCTGGCTCACAAACTCTTTAATTTACGTAGCGAGCATTCCTGACCGGTTCCATGTTAATTCTTCAAATTGCTTCGGCGGCCATCCTGGAGCAATTATGTCCATTTTGCTCTACAATCAAGATCTACCGCTTTTATATATTCTAGTTCCAAGTTTTTGCATCAGTAACTAACTAGCCTGGCTTGTAAAACGGAGGTGATTTTATAAAAAATGGACCGCGAAGTATATTTTAATTAATAGTAATGGTGTGATTCCGCGTAGTTATGATGACTTATGACGTCAAAAGATTGTGTTTAATATCTTCGTAGTTCGTTTGGCTTGTTGCTTTTTAATAGCAGATATATTCAATATAAGTAAAACGTATGGAATATCAGTTTTTTTGTAGTGTATCGAACTACAAAAAACTGATATTCCATACGTTTTAAACGAATTCTAAACGTGGATATGAACAAAACGCTTCGTTTGAGCAGCTCACTGACAGGATTATCGAATAAATTGGAGTGGAGTGTTTGAACCAGTGTTTTTACCTTTTGTGGCTCCCGTGTCTACTTTGTGCAGGTTATTATGTTACTTCATGGAATAGATGTGGGTAAACCCGTATTTCCATCAGAAATCTACAGGTAAATTAAGCAATATCTGATTATCTGTTTGTCGATTGCGACAGAATTCATAACGTCATAAGTCTGAATTTCAATTTTGACTATTGCGGCTTAAAGGACCAATTTTAAAATCCTGGTACCTACTTTAATACTTGAATTTTAATATCAAGCAGCTGATTTGCGTTAATCCCACCTCGATCCTTGCTTAGCAAACGCAATAGCCGATCATTGAACCGGCAATTAATAACGGCTTGCTACTCGCCCTCTGTATTTAGCTATCTATTGGTGGATTCGGCTCCTAGGTCACGGGAATATTTGTATGGGGCGTTTGATTACATGGGTCCAATTAACACCATTTCGGTTTAACGCCTCTAACCACTTTGGGGTCGAAAGACATGTATGTTGTTTTTGTATAATTTTTATTTGAGTTTGGGGAGCAAGGAAAACAAGGGTTACTTTGGAATAAAAAAAATAACACTAGATAATCCTTAATAAAAAAAATGATTTCAATAAATAAAGTTCGTACTTTATTAATTGAAAACATTTCAAATCAATAGTTTCTGTTTCTCCAGTTAATAACTCTTATCTTCCATTAACCTTTGTCTACTTTTCAATTAAATGTGTATGTCCCCTTGAAATAGTTAATTAAAGCCATATAACAGCGTCCATTGAACTGATAGACATGCGTGTCAGTAAATTAGCTATTAACACTGTGAAAGGGCTGAGTGAAATGATTTATGGTACAATGACAGCCAATTGTGGCGAGCCGTTCACGCGCGGTTACTGTAATTGGTTGACAATGAATTTACTATAGTGTATTGTTCTAGCATGAATATTGTGTTATTATTCATAGATTTTTAGTTATAATAAAACTGACTTATAATTTGTGGTTTTGGAAAAAAGACAAATATTGGTCGAGTTGGGTTAGAGCACAGTTGCTTGGTGGCGAGAATAGGTGTGGTGTTAGTAGAAGCCCTTTTGTGAGGGTCAAACACATAAATCCACACTCTGGGCTGTTACTAAGAAATAAGGGTCAATGTACAACTAATCACTTTTCCACACAATCTTGAACAAATGAGCAGAAAATTAAAACCTAGTTTCATTTCCTGAAAGTTTTCACCTCTGAACAATATTTACTTCTTTTATCACCTATTGTTTTCCAAATACCTTTGCAGCACTTCAATCAAAAACTAACTTTGCCAGCTACAATTTAAAGCAGATTTTAGTAAGTAGAAAGGTATATAGTGCTAAGCCCAATGGAGTTTATCAGAATGTAAACTAAGTTCTCGTGTCGATAAACACTATCAACAGTTGACCGGGTGGCGGGTGCCGAGAGTGCAAAACAGTTCTGCGTTTGCTACCCACATTTAGGTACAAGTTTGTTTGGCTTTAGTAGCATAGAACGAATAATTACTGGGGATATTTCGCAAAGACGTAGCTTGGTTGGCTTAATAAAGGTATGGCTGATTGCCATCTGAAAAGAAATTTCCGAAGTCGTGGTTAACGTAAGTCGCCTGTGGTCAGCAGTGTTTATAATCTGCTAATAAAATGGACAACTAATAATTACTAATAATTTGCTCACGACTTCGTCCGCGTGGAGGTCAAAAATTATCCCACAGGAACAGGTACTATCGCGATATGAAGTATTCCGTGTCCTAACCCGAATCGAAAACGGTTCAGCCGTTAAGGTACGAAAATTTAAAAGATAAAAAAATAAAGTTAATTTGGAATAACTTAAGTTTACAAATGATAACGAAGATAGCCGTAACAGTAAAATACTGTGACCCAGCTATCGACCCCCAACTCAAAATATATACAAAGTCATTGTTCCAGACTTCCCAAAAGAAAGTTAATAAATAATGAATTGAAGAAATGCAACATTTTTAAAAAGGAATATCAAAGAATATAGTCTATGTGGAGGATACTATGTAGTACAATGTAGTACACATGTAGAGTGGAGGTGGGGTGAAGTGTGTGGAGGATACTATGTAGTACACATGTAGAGTGGAGGTGGGGAGAAGTGTGTGTGTGTGTGTTGACCGTGTACCTTTATGATACCATAAGTTGCTCAGTTTCTTCATAAGACAAGGAATTAAGCCAATCAGTCACTTATCTCTTTAGTAGATTTTTAGTGATAGGGTAAATATATTTATGTCATTGTAAAAATAGACAGACTTACTTTCGCATTTATAATATTGTTATAATATGGATTCTCAATCTGTTTCAAAAAGGATTTTTCTCCAATCATTGGATCTATTGGCTCCACTCTCAGTACGATACGATCCATCACGATGTCCTACAAAACCCCTAAGCTATAAAAGCGATTAAATCTTAACACTCCATCAACATTTCCACGCTCCTCCATTTATTTTGCCCACAGGCCGTTTTAACAAAACACTTTATTTAATTACTCGGGAAAAAATAAAATATAATACTGAAGTACGGTCCGTTTGTGCGCAATAAACCATTCAGATCGTCGCAACCGCATCTCAATTGCATCTCCATTTAAAAAACTTTTTAATTTAAGCGCTGCATCGCTTTCATGTATTTTCTGTTGAAGCGCTTTTTATGAGGAATATCACGGTTTAATTATGCGAGATTAGTGAGATTAAAGGATCTTGATGTTCAATGAATGCTAGGTTAGCTTTTAATGAAGGCGTAAATGAGTATGTAGTCTCGCAAGACATACATTTTCTATCAAATAAAAAAAATTACATGTCGTTAGACACACATATTTGTTTAAGAATACGTCTTCAGAAATACGCCCCTCATTCCCTTATTTCTTCCAAAATTCACAACAAGTGTCACTTGAGTATAATACTCACGATTCCCAATCTCCGCCAAAGTATAAGTATAGTAACAACTCTCTAACCGCGATTCCACTCGCCAAACCGAGTACTGAGCCGGTCCGGGCTCGTCCCGGTCTGCGGTCTCCGGAATTAGCCGCCGTGTCCCGGGATTAGCTCGAGTGCGCTGCATTAATTGAAGCACTGGCTACTTATTTGAAGAGATTTAGGTACGTGTCCGAAAATTTTGATTCGAAGTTAAACTTGGTAGATTTAAGTACTAAGTACATAATTAATCGATACACATCACATGCAACAAAAACACACAGCTATGTGTGTTTTTGTTGATATCTAGGGTAAATAAATGATGAGTTAAAAAATAATGCTTCATAATAGAGCACAGGCAATCCTTATTAAAAGATTGTTGTTTGTTTGACACTTACACTGACAAAGAATATCTGCTTAAACTTCACCACTATACATATAGCGGATACAGAACCACAGACCATTCATCAAAGCATACAGCACAGATGTAAAATAAATTAAACTACTTTAATCCCAAGTCCACCATTTTCGGACGAAAGGACCAAGTAATCTCACAGAACCGCATACACTTGACAAATCAAACACTGCCGAGTCGCCACCCGCTGCGGTATCCCGGAATTAGTCCCCGTGTTCCCGGGGATACTCCGCATTAGTGCTGGAGCTAGGGTCTTCATTAAGTGAAATTTTTGAGCTTAGCGAATTGACATGATCTCACACGAAACGGCTAACTGTGTTATTTGGAGCTTTCGATTTTCCCTTCAAATCTTAGTTAGATGTTGTTAAAGTTCCGTCCCTTTGACCGTTTTAATGTATAAAAAGATTATACATTTACGTGTCCAACAAGGCATATTGTCGGAGGTCAACCTTTACATTTAACCCTCCTTTGGTCTCCTAATATTTATTTTCTCAACTAACTCTTAAATTACCATGTAGTCCTCTAATTTTAAACGTATTTGCAGTTGTTTCGTGTACGAAGTAAGGAGCGACCACAAACTTGACTAGACCCTTATAATTCAACCCGTGCTATTAACTGGGAGGACAGCAGGCACGGCCTCACGGACTAACAGCCACAGTTACAGAAAGTTTTTGTTCGTCAGTTTTTGCCACAGCGCTGCCAAGTTACAAGTGGCTTCTTTGACAGCTCACGGTTTTTGCTTTCGGGTTTCGTCGGCGAAGTTCGGCTAGACTTTGCCTTTTGCAGAATTTAGACATTGTTTAGGACATTTCTGTTTGTTGGGGTTGTAAGTTTATCTGGCTTGGTTTGAATCACATCTGTGAGAACAATTGTTGTGGTTAAAAGCAAGATGTTACTTTCTGTCCTGTTGTTTTACAATAAAACAGAAATGTGATACATGATAAATGATTTTTATTTCTGTAAGTAGGTTTGTACAAACACTTTTACACAGCAATCATATTTTTAAAATAAAGCTAGATGGGTTCGGCGTTTCCTATCTGATTACTCTGAGAAGAAAGGCCGAAATAAACTCAGAGGTCACAGTCTCTTTTAAAGTCCAGACATAATCTTGGTCAGATCATGTGAAGGCCATGTAGATTGGTGTCTGAAATGGTAAGGACCATTTCAGACACCAATCTACATGGCCTTAAGGAAAGAATCAAACAGATTGAGTGGACCTGTCCAGTGAGTGCACGCATTTGTCAGTAATCGTGCAGCTCAACTCAGAACTTAAGGAGCCCAAGGAAAGGACATTTGGGTAAGCCGCATAAAGTCATAAAGATAACTGAGAAAGACACAAAACAAAATATGACCCACATAGTCCTCACATTAACAATAATTTAAATAATAATATATTAAACTCCACAAAGTAAATATGTCATTGTGTTTTGAATAATCATTAAATGTCAAAGTGTATATAAATAAAATAAAAGTTTCAGTATGCAATAATTGGAGCAGCTCAATCCCAAGCCTTTTTGTCCTCAATATAATCTTTAACGGTATAAAAGGCTTTCTGGCACGACTTACTTTTAATAAATGATTTGAATTTATTAAAGCTTTGATCTTGAACGTGGCTTGGAAGTTTATTATAAAAACGTATACATTGACATCTGAATGAGCTACCTATTTTCTTGAGCCTTGTTGTAGGTACAACAAATTTGTGTTTGTTCCTAGTATGTATATTATGGATATTACTGTATTTTTAAACAATTTTATATTTTTATGGATATATAAAAGATTTTCAAAAATATACTGAGAGGACACAATCATTACCCTCTCCTTAAATTTCTCTGTGAGAGAGTGTCTCGGACTTGATTTGTAAATTGATCGAACAGCTCTTTTCTGCAAAATAAAGATAGTCTGAATGTCAGCGGCATTTCCACACAACAGAATACCGTACGACATTACACTATGAAAATAGCTAAAGTACACTAAACGGGCTGTCTCTATATCAGTTAAATTACGATTTTTTCTAACAGCGCATACGCTGTTAGAAAAAATCGCTATATCGCAAGAAAACTAAGCTCCGTAGCATACTACGGAGCTTAGTTTTCTTGACAAATTATGTATATGCGGACCCCACTGAAGCTTAGCATCCACAGTTAAGCCCAAGAATACTGTAATGTGTGACAATTCTATGCCCAAGCAAAAGGAACAATCGTAAATAATCTGAAACTCTGTCATTACAATATGGGCAAATATGTAGTTGTGATCATACTTTCAACAATGTGTCAATGTTAATCAAGCTTCTGGTTGAGGGCTTCAAAGAAACCTGCCCAACTGCATTATTATCGTCTTTAATTGCCCTCATAAAACTTTCGCCAATGCACCGTCCCTTTCTTTCCCAAAGTAAAAGTAGCGGAAATATGGAAAAGAGTGAAATACATAAAGAACAAGTTTCGGAACGCTCCACAAAAAGGCACAACTTTCACTGACACTTGGCCTGTTCTGTTATGTACCGAATGTTTCTTATTTTGAAGATTATTTTTGATTTAATTCTGTGCTTGTAAACAGAAAAAATAATAATGATTATGATAAAAAGTTTGGTTGGCGGACATAGTCTCATTTAGGCCATAGTCGGCTTTAAGTACGTCGTAGTACCATTATTGTACATACATTAAATCAAAATTACTAATTAATTCTTCTAAGCAATGCTTTTAGATAGTGATCTCCATATTCAAATAAGTCCAAAAATAGCACACCTGGAATACTAACCAAGGACTTTAATTTCCCTTTTATAGCCCCGCCATCTTTAAACTCAGTCTCATCTGCCCAGAAATAAAAAAAGAAATTAAGTCAAAGAAATAAAGTACTGAACTTAATTACAGTATCCATCTGGTGTAGGACCAAAGGACCAAAGATTACACCGGCATTAAGGCCAGGTGGTCGCCGTCTGACCTTCGGGAAACTTGCTAACTTCAACTGGTCAAGTTTTGTATCGAATAACGCTAGTCTGGGTTAAGTTAGGCATGATGGTGGCAAGTCTATGGGGTGAGTTTATGAGACAAAAGGAAAAGGGAAACATTATTTCGGCTGATTGAAACTTATCGATGTATTTAGTAGTATTTATATAATAACTGTTTTCAATAGCAAGTGCAAGACTTGTGAAATCACTGTATTTATTTGTCAGGTTATTTTCTTAGGATTTTATGTGCTCAAAAAACAATAGTGCTCACTATCTTTCGCTGTGTCACTAAAGTCACTATTCACTACATTCAACGAGATTGTGTTTCAATGAATATTCTTATTTCGATTAACACGTTCTTGAGAAATCAACAAAAAGATTCACCACCAATAACAAAGAAAACAAAAATAGCCCTGAATCAAATATAGAACAATTTCCCCTCAGAATGACCAGCATGGCCCATTCTCACAAGTTTCACCCCCTGCCCCTCCCCGACCACGGGCGGTGGTGACTTCAAACTGTGATTAGGGCAGTTTCACGCACGCGGCTTCGCTTAAACTTACATTAAGTGTCGGCAAAAGTTGGCCTTAGGTCTACTCTTATTTATATAGTGGTTGCTATTGGACTTGCATGTGACTTCTCGCTTTGTGGTCGGTGTGTAGCTAGACTTCTTTAGTTGGATAATTAGATTGGTTTGGATTGTTAGATTTTCTGAAGTTTAAGTATGTATTTAGTAATTTTATGTATAATACCTAAGTTTTTGGTCTTTAGGATCGATTTATCAAAAGAACCAAAAAAAGTACGAGTATGATGGATGACGCTTTGAACTTGTCAAACTTTTAATAAATATTTCTTACCTCTGTATTATAAAAGGCTCATCGAAGACCAAGCATGCATGAAAAACATATGAATCATAAAGCGACTTACCATACTTTATAATTATGACAGAACACGTCCACATAAAAAAAAAATGACAAAACAAGGAAAAGCTTAACGAAAACGTGAAATGTAAAAAGAAAAACAAGAAAGAAGCAATAAAGCTAATTGCCAAGTAAAGAAGAGTAATCTCTCACAAAGGTGCATTTTATCAAATCTGGGACGTTTACACAATAATGTAATGGCCATTGCAAAGCGTTGCCATTTATTTCTGTCTGCTTACTACGCTCATTTGCTAACTACTTGAGAATAATTTGAAGTTGTCCGGGTTGAGGTTCGCGTACACTGCGGGGCTGACATCTGTGATTTGTGGGGGCTTGTCTGTTGCGAATGAGTTTTTGTCTTTAAGTGGGAATCAAAAGAAATGGCAAAGGTTCTTAGTGGTCATCTTTCATTTCATAGTTGTTTTTTTGGCTTGATAAATCTGTTGTGATTTATTATTTTCAGTTCAACATATTTTTTCTCGTAAAGTTTATTATAGTTACAGTTAGCTGAAACTTCTTGTATGGACTTTAGTCCAGGTCCATACATGTTTGCGGGTTCTCCTTTAGTTTAACAACTCAGAGCTGACATTATTTCAACAACCATGCCAACTTGAAACGTTTGTCCACTTTCGCACTTGCTCGACACGGTACGTTACACCACAGTGACCGCGATCCCTAAACTAAATAGCACCAATGAGCGACTGTAGTTTGTTTAAATCGTATCGCAGCACACCGTAGCGTCTCACTCGGTTTATACCGAGTCTAAGTTTGACGACTAATTAACTGAATGTCACTGTTTTACTTAAACTCTAGCGTGTTTCACTTTAACCCTTAGCCACCTGACGTCGGTCCTGGAGACCTCTTGCGTATTCTCCATGTTTAATAACCATTTTTTAACATATTACATTAAATAAAAGTCACATCTGTATTTTCATTATATTTTTTATCATTATAAGTTTTTAAACTATGCAAAAGTATGCATTTACTTATCAAAAACAAAACTTAAAATAATTATATAATTTTTGCAAATAATCTAGGAACTTTAAAAATCTGAGATCTGAGTAGGAATTTTCACTATAACCCAATAGTTGTTACTTATTCACGACAAGTTCGATATATAATCTCTAACTTAAAATATTTTTTGGTACGATTAAGGCACAATTATTACAAAATCACAACCCACAAACTTTCACAAGTTGCGACGACAATTAATGGACATTTTTTGGCTGCATTCAATGCAAATCGGATTCTAACATGCAAAACACATGTAAGCAGTTTTTTGTTAGGGTCACTGGTTGAACATGTCTTGCGGTTGTCATTTTTTTTTTAGAATTACTTCAAAAACTGAAAATTCTGAAGAATTTGATCTATTTTTACGATTCGACGAATGGTGCACTGAAGTTCCCTTTGTGTGTTCCCTGGAGTTTTATAAGTATTATAAGGTCTTGTGCCAATTATTTTTTTAATGAAATTCAGTCTTTGAGTGAGCTTGGTTCATGTTACTGATAGCATACGCGTTCACTGCTGCAGATATGTCAAACATTCTATAATATATTGCCATTGGCCATCGTTGAGTTCTTCGAGACGTGAATAAATTGCGCATTTCTGGTCTAGCATGTCAACGCCGCCTTTTGTGCTATTGTGAAACATAATCATTTCTGGTTTTTGAGTATTTGAATTAATGGTTGATGTGTGGTGCATGCTGGACAGTAAAAGCACAGATATTTGGTACAAAATACGTCAATGTGGTATCCTGTTTTGAACCCGAAAATGGCTGACCCAACTTCTCGATGACGGTTAGGAAGAAACTGAGGCGGGATTTCAAGTTTGTTTTTCTTCAATGTTCCCACTAGGAACAGTTGCTTTTATTTTAGCTCATTCATAAGCTCCACTGATGTGAACCAATTATCAGTTGTCACATTTCTGTGCGTACCTTCTATTGAAGTTACCACTCAAAACTGCCTGGGTAAAAAAAAAAATATACGGTATAACCAAACTAACGTAACTACCTGACGTCGGTCTCACAGACTGCATACGAAATATAAATTACCTAAAATGTTTAATGCGCGCATGTCTGAAGCTCCCGAGCGCACGGGGCGTACTGTCGGGGTAGGGGAAAAAGTACATGGACACGCAATTGCGTCGCTTGCATAGTAACGGAATGATTTGAAAAACAAAATTACCAGTCTCTGAGACCGGCGTCAGGTGGTTAAGGGTTAAATATCAAGGTGTTCGGTGAGGAGTGGTATTAGTGGGTTCAAGAGATACTTAACGTGTAAGCGTGGATTAGCTATTGCAATGGATGGGTTAATTTGGTGACAGCATACCCTGTGCCAAAGGCTATTGTGGTAACACGTTTTATAGGTACTTACATGTTTAAAGAGAGGGCTTTGCAAACGGTGCAGTAACATATTTTTAAAATTCGACCCGTAGTTTTAATACCCAAACTAAATATTTCAGTGTGGAAATTACCATATCCCGAAATTCAGGTGCCTAGAATAAAATGAAACTTCCCATTATCAGATTCATAGATTTCTGTATAGAACAGTATCTGTTTGATCAATAATCTGGAATGTATTTACTTTCCTATCCCCGAGTATCTGTAAGGAATATCTCGAATTACTCACATTTCCCACTTTATTCGTCTTATGCTGAGTGTTATTAAATTTGAGCGCTCGAATAAATTTTAGACGGATACAAGCGATTACGTACTTTGAGGACTCGGAAATAAATATTGATATAGTAAAATGGAAGGCGATATAATTTCGAGGTAGATCCTAAGTAGAGTGATTGATAAAAAATAACATCATTTTTTATTGACCGATGTGCAGGAGTAATAAATACTTGGTGTACCTGTATGCATAAAGACTGAATGTTTTTCATGATCTGTGCTGGATGAGACAAAGTGTTAGTACACTGTTCATAAATATGGCGGCAGTGTGTGTAATAAATGTTTAGAGCCATACTGTCGGTTTGGTCTTTTGAGTCTACACTAAAATAATGAAGGGTTACCACTTCACGAATTTCAGTTTTCACTAACACAGGTGACTGGCTTATTATCCCAACATTAACGTCTACATAAATATTCTGGTAATTTCGCTAATATAATTAGCTTTCCTCCGCCACGCAAACCGGCGGCAGTGCATTACCATTGTTTCGTCGACGTGATCCCTTCTCCCGTCAGATTTGTACCGTATTACTACATTTTGATTCGCTTACACTAAAATATAATTATTATTTCGTGTTTGTTTTAGACGTTTTTTAGCAAAGCCGGACTACACGGAAGAAGTGGGTTATGGTTTAGGAAGAATTATAGTCGCTTCAGAAATAAATACATTTTCTTATTATTTTATACTGTTTTTATTCTGTCCATCTAATTAAAAGAGAAGTGTAATAGAAAACGATTTTCAAAGTTTTCACGTATTAGTCAATCCGCGAAATAAATTGATCCCAAACCCATTACAAAAAGGGTGGAAGAAAAGGATGGGGCCATCCTTTTCTTAAGTTTTATTGATTTAGATATGGGGGCTAAACATTACATGACAACTCAAAGGCAACGGCTTTACCTGAATCTCAGCGCAAGATTTACCTCATATGTCCAATAAGGCTAATTTAACTTCGCGGACAGCTGCACAAGCAGCACAATGCAATCTTAACAGCAGTAAAGTAAACCGCTCCCCAAACTCTCGACCTGTGAACTTGTGAGTCAACACACCGTTTCTCACACGTGCACTATGCAAAATGGCCGTCCCCTTGATAATAAGTCTCCGTGAGTTTGCGTCTACTTGCCAACTTTGAGCCATGTGGGAAAGATTCTAAATTTTGTGAGTTAAATTACACCTCTGTTGGCGTAAAGGCTGTATAGGGACATGTCTTTGCGAAAGTAACGGGGAAAAAAATAAGTTGTAAGTTTTATGACCGGTTTGGGAGATGATAGGTTTTTAACGTTGCGATTATTACGGTGAATAAGTCTCTAGGGAAAGCTAAGTATTAGTAATGGAACAATTTGGAAAAGAACTAGACTGATCGTTGACTTCACGGAATTACTGCTGTAGCACTCAGTGAGGAAGTGATCCAGTGCTTCGCTCCTGATTTGTGGCACATCGAGTTCAATCTTTTCACACTACATTCATCGATATATTACTGTGAGAGTTTTGTATTTATTTGTTATACTATTGCAGAGATGTGAAAATGTAATCAGAATTTGAAAAAGAAACGTTAAATATTTCCATTCTTACCAACATTAAAACGGACGTCAAATGAACAGTCAACTCATAAAGCTTTTATGAGTTGACTGTTCTGTGAAAAAGTAAAAATCAAAGGACTGTTATAACTTCTCTCCTTTGCATACAGCCTTTTAGTACTTTTTAGTGGTATATTACGACAAAATAGAAACGTCGCTTCGTCGTTCGGTATTGACGGCGCTCAGTGCCGTTTTCAATTAACTCGGCTTATATCTCCTGTAAGATACATTGACAATCCCATTTGTACATTCGTTAGGGAGGTTTTTGTTGAGAATACCTCTTTATTGCTGTTTCCTGGCTGTGAGTTACTTTGAAGTGGATTGAGGAAGGTTAGTGTGTTGCTGAAAATTGGACACTAATGAATAGAGAGTTTTCGATTGCGACTGTATTGTTTTTTGGTCTGAGTAATTTTGACTGGGCGGATTTTGGTCCAATTTTATTTATATTGTGGTTACACACTGTGACATACATAACACACATAATCAGCCTATAATGTTCCCGCACTGCTGGGACACAGGCCTCCTCTCCGTGAGAGGGAATAGGCCATAATCCACCACGTGAGCCCAGTGCGGGTTGGTGGATTATGGCTTAGATGTGGTTTGATTTGGTAGTAATTCGTTGATAGGTATATAATATAAGGCCAATCCTAATTTCGAAGTGTTGTTGTTAGTTTCACAAAAACATTTTAACGACAAAACAAACGACCAATATAATCTTTTTAATACCCTTGTCGCACAGTGGAACGAATGTATGGGAGCGGTTGGACGTAGACATGTCCGAAAAAAAAGAGTAAAATTATGCCAAACTAATGATGCCATCTTATTCGATTACTTAATGCCTTCATAACTTGTGGTGATGAATTTCTTCATAACTCCCATATTTCGGGAGTAATTTGAGAAAATGTGAAATTTTACTATGAAAATGAGTGTATCGAGCTCTCTCCCTCCTGATTCCGGGCTTGTTTCAAGTAGCGGTCTCTAATATCATAATGCTAATACTAAGAGCTATATTTAATACTAAGACACATAGTGCGCCAAATGTGCACTTTCTGGGATAAAGAGTGATGTTTATTTTATAACACAATTTTTTTATTTTTTGTTTATTTTGTTGATTAAAACCGTTTTTCTAAAGGTTTACCTTATTACAATAACATTTCTGAGCAGCCAATTAGAGAAGATATAAGCTAATTAGGATATATAATTAGGGACTTAAGGTTTACATATAAAACTGATGCACTAATGATTACTGATAAGAACATTGCTATTATTTAATTACTAAATGGCTCTTAATACACTAATTTAGCATGCATCATTTACTAATTATCACAATAACTAATTACCTTGCAATATTTAACAAAGGATACCTGGGATACCTGGATTTTATATAAATAGGTCACTATTAGTAACTTTAAAATCAGTGTTGATTTACACCTCGTTGTATCCAAGCTAATCTCGCAATGTATTTTCCAAATTTTAATACAAATCTTGATATTCACGTTGCTTTATGCGCACGCGCACATAAAGATTTACGCGACTTTAACTATTTGTTCAGTGTTTTAAAAGATAACAGTTGTGTTCAGTTATGTGAAAGTGCTGAAACAAGTTTAAAAGACTGGTGTCGTCGATTTTGCTACCGCATTTATGCAAAATGGACACAGTCTGGAAGAAGCACAGATAAGTTTCGGAAGAAACATGAGATTTGGCTACAGGCTGCAATTCAATGGCCGGAATTACAGAATGAAAATATGGAACCTTCTACAGAAAATATAAGTGACGTCACCGAGCCCATAATTTCTCCTGCTAAATCTGATGCTTCAACTTGTACACATCCTAGTCCTCGTAAATCTTTTGAGGACCTTAGTAACCGGCAAAAAAGAAGACGCACTGAAGATAGTCTTTCATGCAGCAGTAGCAGCGCTGAAATTATGTTTTCGGCCGAAAGGGCGCTTCAAAAGGCAGGACAAAGCGATACAGCTTATGTTATGAAATACTTGACGGAGAATCCAGAAGAGGCCTCAAAAATCAAAGCCTTCATTGAAGGTAAATCAATTCAGGTACGGGAAATATCCCCTTTGAAGGCATTGGCTCTTTATGTATCGATGAACTTATCGAAATGGCGCTATAACACTCTTCGGGATTTCAACACTCAAGAAGGAGCTCTTCAATACCCGAGTTACTACATGTTGGTTAAAGAAAAAATTAAGTGCTATCCGGCCAAAGAAGATCTCACAGTTACAGAGAGCTCTGCAAAAATCAAATTACAAGCCTTGATGGATTTAACCTCAAGAAGACTTATTAGGTCGTTAGAAACCCCTGTTGATCCCAATCAACAGCTCGTATTGACCAGCAAATGGGGTTTTGACGGATCATCTAGCCAAAGCATTTATCATCAAAGGACGAGTGAAGATGAGCAAATCGATCTTGCTAGTAATTTTATGATTAGTCTTGTACCACTGCGGCTCGTCTCAAAAGGTGTAACAATTTGGGAAAACGAGCGACCATCTTCCACTTCATTTTGCCGGCCAATATTGTTTAAGTTTATAAAGGAAACCAAAGAAAATGTGCAGAGAGAGATGGCTGAAATCGAAGCAGAGATTGAAGCCTTAACTCCATCCACCATCACTGATGGAATTAGTGTCAAACACCAACTGCTGTTGACAATGATTGATGGTAAAATTCATTCCATTATATCCAATACAGCAGCTTCAGTGTGTGACATATGCAAGGCTTGTCCTAAAGAAATGAATAATTTAGAGTTAATCAAAGATAAACACGCAAACGAGGACATGTATAAATATAGCTTAAGCACCCTTCACGCTTGGATTCGCTCAATGGAATGCTTATTACACATTTCCTACAAATTAGACATAAAATCATGGCAAGTAAGGGGTGATATAGCAAAAAGGCAAGTTGATGACAGGAAGAAAAGAGTTCAAGAGGCTGTAAGAAGAGAAACGGGCTTACTTCTCGATGTTGTGAAACAAGGCAGTGGATCCACCAACAATGGCAACTCGGCAAGGAGATTTTTTGAAAACTACACTAAATCTGCTGAACTGACCGGAATAGATGCTATGCTTTTAAGAAAAATCTGTGTGATCTTGCAGTGTATTTCATCAGGAGAGAAGATCAACGTAACTAAATTCCGAGAGTTCTGCTTTGATACTGCTAAGCTTTACGTGGAGTTATACCCATGGTATTATATGCCTTCTTCACTTCATAAAATTTTAATGCATGGGCCAGACATAGTTCAGAACATGTCAATTGTGCCCATTGGTTTTCTATCCGAAGAGGCATCTGAGGCTAGAAATAAAGATTTTAGAAAATATAGAGAGGGGCATTCTCGAAAGCATAGCAGTATCTCATGCAATGAAGATATTATGCACAATCTTTTACTGTCTTCTGATCCACTTGTTACAAGTATCCGTCCAAAAGGAAATAAGTTTGTAAAAAAATCTTCTTTTAAGGAATTTTATGAGCTTACGGATTCTGAGAAAAGTGATATCGAATTTGTTAACATAAATGATTTAGCGGACATCGATTCTGAATTTGAATTAATTGATGATGATGATGATGACGAAGATAATTAAATGATGTTATTGTTTTAAAATGTGTAACTTAGTAAATTAGAGCTTACATCTTAATTATTTATTGTACTTTTAATGAAACTAGGTAATTTATTATCAACTTACTTAAAAGTCATACTCTCATCAGTTCTTGTGAATATTTTTGTTAATATATATTTCTGTATATATATAATATATTTATAGACCTCTTAATAAGTCTGTCTGCGGTTTAAAGTAAATACAAATGGGGAAAAAACGTTTTTTTTTTTAAATTTTCATTTCCTTTTATCCCAGAAAGTGCACATTTGGCGCACTATGTGTCTTAGTATTAAATATAGCTCTTAGTAATAGCATTACGATATTAGAGACCGCTACTTGAAACAAGCCCGGAATCAGGAGGGAGAGAGCTCGATACACTCATTTTCATAGTAAAATTTCACATTTTCTCAAATTACTCCCGAAATATGGGAGTTATGAAGAAATTCATCACCACAATTTATGAAGGCATTAAGTAATCGAATAAGATGGCATCATTAGTTTGTCATAATTTTACTCTTATTTTTCGGACATGTCTACGTCCAACCGCTCCCATACATTCGTTCCACTGTGTGTCGATGAAATCAACATTTTTGTTTTGCTATAAAATAAACTAGTAGGTACTGAGATTGTCTGAGATCAGGCTAAACAAGGAGAAACCGGTAATAACTGGATACAACTTGTAATATCCGGTTTGTGCTGAACGTCTGCACGATGTTGAAAGACAATCTAATTATGAAGAACTGAAACAGATGCAAAATAGACTTTGATCAAAGTTTTAAAATTGGAAACAGCAGTCGCCAAAGCAATTATTTAGCTGGGGCGATATCGCGATGTCGCGCTAGTCTGCACGAGCCCTTAAAAGTGAAACTAGTTGTAAGTAGCTCCCTGTAGATTTATATACCTGATTGTGAACGTGTATAGGTCGTAATGCCAATTCTTATGACCTTTCAAACGTTGAAATAGCCTCATTAAGACTGCGATATATCGTATGAAGGCACAAGAGAATGATGCTTTTGTTGCTCATTCTCCTGCCATACCTTAGCTGTCTTTTATTAGTCCCAACGGAGGGGAAAGGTGGCTGATACCGCACATAACTACTCGCTTTAGTAATCACATTTTAAAATTAATTATTTCGAAGGGATCTTCAGTCACCCTGCGATGGGCTTAGACCTGTGTAAATAAACGTTATTACAAAATTATGCCTAATTTCTGGAAAACACGAAAACTTTGCTCCTTCATTATTATATTTATTTCTATTACAGCCGGATTCTCAGAAAATATTTTCCCATTAAAATTGAAATGGGTTAGAATAATGAACTTCGTAATATAAATATTTTGAGTATCGCTGAAAAACAAAAGTACCTTGACTTACAAGTTGAACTCATTTGAGATTTCTCGAAGTGGTTAAGAAATCTTGCAGAAATAACAATATTATTTTCGTTGTAGAGAATATGTTATATGGCTCAGCTAGAGCTTTAATGCCAAAATTAACATTTTGAACCTTTGCAACGGCGTCAATGTTTTCACACATTTACATTATAATCATAAACACATCCAGGAATTCCTTATCATGTTTCAAAGGCCGATTTTTGATTACAGTTTTGGCGATATTATGTAAAGAAAAGATTCCTTCCAATAAAATATAACGTACCCAAACCTACTCGAACATGTCTCCCAAATGCTGTTCACAGTTTTACGTCGCTCTCGTGTTCAAAGTATAAAATATATTTTTGCAGACTCCGGCTCCTAATGCGAGTTCTATGTATGTAGCCGGCGCCGGCAGCGGAGTGCAGCGACAAATGTACCAATAACTGTTCCCAAGGGCTTTGTTTTTTGCGTTCCAGAATGTAACCGTGTTCTTCTCGTTTTTTGGTTCTGGATAGCAGTTTTCTGGGAGGGAAATAAAAGGAGACTGTATTTTAATGTTGTTGTGGTTAATACGAGTAGTAGAAAGGTTTAGGTTGGCTTAGCGTCTAGCAACGTTTAATTTTGGTAACTGGCTCCTGAAGATCTGAGTTGAGCTACCCGATTACGGACAAATGTGTCACTGACTGGACAGGCTCATTCAAATTTGTGTGGTTCTTTCCTCAAGAGACATGATTTCAGACCCTAATCTACATAGTCTTCACATGATCTGACTAAGATTACGTCAGGAATTTAAAAGAAACTGACCTCTGAGTTTGTTTCGGTGTTTCTTAGATAGAGTATTCGGATAGGAAACACCGACCTCATCTAGTTATTAAAACGTTATTGACGTTTAAGTGTTTGTATAAACCTAAGTACTTATAGAAATAAATATTATATTCTCATTTAAATTTGGAAGTGTTTACCGATACGCCTCTTAAGTTAAATCCTTCTCTTTGATGGCATAGCTCGAGCCCATCAACGCAACAGCACCAGATATGAAACAGTTCTACCTAAGCCAACTCATGTGTCTATTTGTGTCTTATGTTGTCTTAACTAACCCCCTCCAACAGAAAATTTTTAAGATTATATAAAAGTAAAACGAATCTAACATCCTCTTAGCTCCAACCTTTTCGTTTATACCTCACTTTTCAAAACAATAATATTTCCCCGAATATTCTCGAGCAATAATCCGCCAATAACGAGACAATACCAGGCTGAACGTAACGAGAATGTAACAAATGGTTCAAATCTGTTACAGGTACGCTTCTAGTGATACATCATACGTTTCATTACACGCCCGATTTGTTACATCGCTCAAAGCACTTACCTTGGTAAGTTTTTTTTATTGTATTCAGATTTGGTTTATTATGGTTTTAGGGGCTTTTAAGAGGCTCGAACAGGGTGGACCGATGGCTTTGTGAAGGCTGAAGGAATCCGCTGGATGCGAGAAGCACAGAACCGGTCAACCGATGTGGCGACGCTCGGGGAAGGCCTATTTCCAGCAGCGGACGTCTTTCGGCTGAAATGATGAATGATGAAGAGGCTCGTCCAGTTGTACCCTAAGGTTGATTGTCAACAGAACTGATGAAGTTAAAAGAAATTGATAGGTTTTGAGCAAGAGACATCAAATTTTTGTCATATTTCATTAGTTTCGAGTTGTTCTGAATATGTAGCAATGGTGGTCCAGTGGTAACGGCCCCGACTTACGAGTTGTAGGTCGTGGGTTCGAACCCAGGCTGGCGCTTTACTTTGTGTAAGTAATTTCATCACTACAGCTTTCAAAACGGTGAAAGAAAACGTCGCAAAGAAACTGTACTAGAACCAAAAATTAGAAGACATGTGACATCTACCATCCCGCACCGGGCCCGCGAGGTACATTTCAGCTCACCCTCTCCAAGAGAGGAAGCTTGTGTCCCAGCAGTGGGAGCATTGTAGGCTATGTTTAATATTTTAATTCACATGACGATGACATTCAACATTGGCTATACTTTCCCTAAAGGCTCGTGCAGACTGGCGCGACTTGTCTCGCGACGCGACAACGGTTTCCACACCTTTTTCATAGAAATTGCTCTACCGGTGTCGCGCTCGTCTGCACGAGCCTTAACTCGACCTCTCGATTTTTCTTCTATCTACTTACATTACGTTTCTTCCTGAATTTCCTTAACAACTTGCAAATGTCAGTGATTCGGTATACCCCAGTAGATAGTACGTTATCGGCTTAAGTATTATTGATATTGGCATTTTATTGGGCGTGTGACGTCAGCAGCCCATCTGCGGGCTTAGGGTTCCGTAGTCAACAACGAACCCTTATAGTTTCGCCATCTCCGTGTTTCTGTCCCCGGCTCTTAGCTCAGAGACTCTAGTACTAGAAAGCTGTAATTTGACATGGGTATACATACTCGTATTAATCACGCCGACAAAATGGTAAAGAAAATCTTAAAGAAAATATTTTTAGGGATATAAAAAAGAATATGATCCCCATTTAACGTGTGAGGGGAAGTCTCACACGTAAAATGGGGATGATATTTTTTTTCCCGTCTATCACGGAGGGGCTTGTGGCGAAGTAATAACAGCCGCACGGGTCAATCGATCAGGTTAAGCTACGCTTACCGCGGTTGGTCTGTCGATGGGTGACCATCTTTACATACCAAGACCCCTTCGTGCCTCGGAAAGCACGTTAAGCCGTTGGTGCCGGCTGTCATTCGTGGATCTTTGACGGTCGTTACGGGTCGTCAGAAGCCCGAAAGTCTGACAACCAGTCTTACCAAGGGCTATCGTGTTACCCAGTAACTGGGTTGTGGAGGTCAGATAGGCAGTCGCTCCATGTAAAATACTGGTATTCAGCTGCATCCAGTTAGACTGGCAGCCGACCCCGACGTAGTTGGGAAAAGGCTCGGCAGATGATGTCCCACGGCTTGTATCGTCAGATAGTCCGCTCAAAAATATTGCGGGTCTGGGAAACCATTTTCCGACTCAGACTTACGTAAACGGGTGTTTACGTAATATTAAGCTTTAAAGTGCTAATTTTTGTTACAGTCAAGTGTCAAGTGCTTGCTAAATGGTTGTTTTTGGATATGATTGAAAAATTCATGGCAGTAGTAGGTATGTATAAAAAATGAAAAGGAAAACTATCACAGCCAGTAGGATTTACAAGTTAACGATTAATAGTCGACCATCTTACATTTGCAGTTGGAGAATTGATCGTCACGTATATCGATGTATAGGAACATGTTTTTCAACTACAATTTTATGTTTGTTGTTGAGATAAATTCATCCCAAATACGGAACCCTTCATTGTGCGTGGTCCGACACACACACACTTGGCCGGTTATTTATTTATATTCTTTGGCGACACTTTCCTGAATTGATCCGCAGTGATGGTAGACTCTTTGTTATATTGAATACTACTTACTTGGGTTTAACATTAGCAGGTATATAAGTACATAGCTCACAGAATAAGCAAACTGAAGTGGTAATGGGCCGGCCATATTAACCGTAGAACCGATGACCGTTGAGGTAGATGTGTTCTAAGGTAGGACGCCCTCAGGCTAAGGAAATTGACAGCGTACTTCAATTTGTCGTTTTATTACCATTTCATACAACTCTCAAAGAATGACAGCTGCGATTTGAATCATCATGCATCGTGGCGATAATGGCAACCAGCCCCCCCCCCCCCCTTCAGGGTTGCCATTATCGTCACGCTTGGCAGGCGGGTTGGCGATCGCAATATGGTGTTAAAATGCATAGAGATCGCTGCTGCCCATTCTATAGTAAATCCCTTAGACGCATTTTACGACACTCATGGGAAGAAATGGGATGGTGCTATTCTTTACGTCCAGCACCACACGGAAATACGGACTTGAATTACGGGTGATTTGAATATACGGACAATTTAAGTTGGTAGTCAGTTTGCTTAACAATTAATTTCCCTGAATTTACATTCCTTGACTGCGTACTTCAAAAGAATGCCTACAAGAATAAAGGCAATTCTGCACAACCTCTTGAAATTCATACATCAGTAATACAATTATGTATATTTCTTATTCTTTGTAGTTTTATGTCTAGGTATCATCTTGTTTGTTTCTTCTACATTTTTATTGACGGGTTTTTTACTTATTATGCTTTTGTAATCAGTCATGTCTGGCGTCATACTGTCTAATGTCTTTTATCAATGTTAGTTTTATTATGACATCTGATCCGCGATCGCAGTTTGGCATTGTTTTTATTAATTTTCATATATTTTGCAATGTTTTGTTTGGATACATGCTTGGTGAAATAAAAACTTCATTTAACTAGATTTGAAAAGTAGTTTATTCACAATGAGATATTAATATGTATTTTTGCAACACGGTAAAGGTCAATTATACACAAGCGAATGGCATTTATGCGATCTTAGTGTGATCTTTTCTTGGAGGTAAACACTTGCAAGCGAGATTTACGACTGATTCAATAACGGTACGATTCAGAAGCGTTTTGTCGACGGAAGGGTAGACAAAAATGTTGATTCCGTGTAGACATTTGACAGTTTTCTACTGAGAAATGTAGACAAGCGATTTCTATTCTACAGTAGAGTAGAAATAGACAGACATCAGCAGGCAGCGTGACACGCCTGCTGATGTCTTTTGTTAAATACGGTTTTATTACTGCTACATCTTACTTGTCAGAATAAAAGCAAAGGTTTTTCAAGTTTTTAGTTAATCTTCAACTCCTTTCTACAAAGTTCCTATAAAATGCGATAAGATGAACGAACCAAGCGTCCAGCCGTGGTTAACACGTTGTCTATGGGATCCTCTTCCTCATAGTCATGCGCAGCCCTGTTCCACTCACTGCTGACTATAGGTCTCCGACCTTTTGAGCCATGCTTCCCTGCACCCTAAATTCTTAATCCATTGCTTCACATCATGATTGTAGATTTTTGGGTCATCCGTCCCATCTGGCTGTTGGTCTGGTAATGGAATGAGTATTGCAATTTGAAGATTCTAGTAAAAGACTCATGTTTAGCACTGGGCTGTATATAATAATAAATCTATAACAAAAATTTAGTGCACGGTGCCGTCCTGGTACCATTGTTATGTTTCTACTAATAATTGTCTATGCCTTCTTGGGAATTTACATATATTATTAGGTATGTGTACTTTGTTTATTATACAATCATTTGGTCGCGTCCATTTAATGATGTAGAACGGTTTGAGATTATTTTTCCTTTAAAGGACTATGCAATATGCAACGAAAGTACGGCATGCGCATCTTACAGGCCAAAAGAGACGATGTTACATTAATTTAGGAAGAATAAAAGGGATATTAGAGGTGCAGATGAAGCTAAAATGATACCAACATTACGTACTAAAAACATCTACATTCTGTAATGGTGTATTTGAAGAAATACTAATTTAAGATTCAGTCACTAAGAACGTAACAAAGCCAGAAGCAAGCTTCAGCTAAAAATAGCGTCGGGTGCAAAAACACTATAAGCTGAATCGGTCACAAACCTAGTGGTTAAAATAAAAAGATCCCACAAGAACCTCCGTGTATCGTTGTTGCTATTTTGTGCAAAAAATCAAGTGTAGAACGTAGTACGGTAATCAAAGTGTTTTGCGCGAAAAATTCCCGCCGTTGCACACTAGCGCCATTGTCGTTTTTGTGGTTATATTTCGGAATCACGGTGCCGCATAATGGTTATGTACGAAGGCGGTATTCTTTTTTAGAATCGACATGAAATAGTAGTATTTTCGGAAAATAAGTCGTTTTCTGGACTCCAGATTACCACTCAAATTCTCAACTTCCGTTGAGCACTACGAGCCACTGACGCAGTTCCAGGCTAAGCTTTACTAGGCCATTCATCCAAATGATCAAGAATGCAGCCGTGAAAAGCTAATATTTCTTAATTGAAGTATATTCCAAAAAAATGTTGTATCGAAATAGTACCTAACTTAGTGGGATATAAATATCTCCTCCTAACCCTAACCTTTCCTCCAGAATACGCCGTCAACCAGAACAATCCCGAGAGTGTGTACTGTGCCTTTGTGATACGCGTATTGTAGTTTATCGGGTCCTACGATGCGCAAGTTTACCTAGCGCCACAAGGCTTAGTTCAAACACACGTGCCTTGAAAACTCTGCATTATTAAGGTATAGGCAGGCGAATATTTAATTGTGCCTAGTGCACCCAGATTATTGAAGTTATCTGGTAGGCGTCCCATGTTATAGGGGCCATTAGCCTAGGCACAAATTCAGGCTCCTGGTTTTGCTAGTGAGAATGTCCTAAGAGAAAAACTCAATAATACTTTGCTTGACTTTTTTCTTTGGTTGGGAGATTATCAAATAATTTCTCCCGCTCTGGGCGAAGCGGAAGGGTGTAACAGACTCTTACTGACTAAAACCCACCCGTGTCCCTTCCGTTACCATCCCGCGACCCCGGCAGGCATCGGCCCTAGTGGACCCCACACTTGTGCTGACGACATCTCTTTGAGGCGCGCGTGGAACACGTTGCGTCGTCGACCCCGGCTTGGTCCTTACCGGACGGTGAGCTACCCATTGCTCACCGTCCGCAAGCCCGCGACTTTGCTTGACTTGGGATTGGGTCCCAATAAATTTATTAAACTTATCTTCAAACAAATGTTGATTCAGACAGTTTCCTATGTGAAAAGCACGTGTTACGTAATTTAAACTTGACAATTTAATGTAAGCACGTATTCTATGTACGTTAAGATTTTAGAAAATACAAAGCTTTGCCTGTCTTATACACCGCAAGTATACGCTAAAATGACGCTCCTTTGTGCTCCACACGACGTGTACGACGTTTCAAGATGATTACCATCTACAAACTTATTTAAATCCATCTTGAAACGTGACAGGATGATATAAAGCTTCACTCATTAACGCAGGTATTACAGCTGACTGGACACGTCCACTGTCCACTCAAATTTGTGTGGTTCTTTCCTGAAACGACCATTTCAGACATGGATCCACATGGTCCTCATATGATCTGACCGAGATTATGTCTGGACTTTAAAAGAGACTTTGACCCTTGAGTTTGTTTCGCCATTTCTTCTCAGGGGTAGTCAGATAGGAAATGTCGACTCCATCTAACTTTTTCTTTAATATGACGTGTAAAAGTGATTCTAATATCCTATTTACAGAATAAACAATTTTATTTCACAGGTTTCATACTTTCATGAAGATATTTTTAGATTCGATTAATATTCCGCGCAAGATGCAATATGGCGCCTTGCAATACGGTCCGTTTAGAACAGCCACGAGGGAGCTACGTTCTTTGTACAAGCACGTATCATAATAATTAGTTAAAGTTAATGTTAACACTTATTGCATATGCAGGTTACCACGCGTACCTGAGCTACGATTAGCTACAAATTGCAATTACCGACCTGGGCCTCAACTCTGCTATTACAATAGTGTCAGAATGGTCTATCATTGATTTTATAATTGTTGATTTTGACAAGTTTGGTAATCTACTAATATAATGGCGTCATTAGTGAGGATCGGAACAGACCATTCTGACACTATTGTAATAGCAGACTTGAGGCCCTGGTCTTTAACCACGTATTGTCGTATTTAATTTAAATTAATTTATTTGCCAGAATGTATGTAAGTATGATCTTAAAATTATAATGGCCCCTTTACATTCTACCATTCTATATGGTGTGCAAATATTTAACTTTATCTTGCACAATGCTATTATTTTAATTAAATGAAAAAGAGACAGCAACAACAAATAAGAGCTCATGCATATTGCAGTTCAAGAGATAAAGTTTAATATAATGTCAGATTAAGACTACCTATACAAATAATTTTAAATTGTAATTGATAATGTCTTAACTCTTACAATGTCAAAGTGTTGATTACCAGCTGTATATTCCGGACATTTGTCCTGTTTCGTGGTCAGACAAGGCAAGGTGATGCGAAGGCGATCTCTGCGTTACCTACTTGCTTGATGTTGCTTGCCAATTGATAAAGACATGACAATTGTCTCGTTGGTGTTTATAAATGCAATTCGATATAATTTTTTGTTTATCAATATACACACTCACACACACTCACACTCACACTCTGCACTTTAAGAACCAGGGTTAAAGGAAATGTCCTCTTAGTTTTCACATGGCATTCCTCTGTCTTCATAAATGACTCTCCCATACAGAATTTCCTGAAAGTATACCGAAACCACAACATCGTGGTCCTAGAATACGCGCCGCCCGAATATTCCCGCGAGGCAGCACAACGCCACTACGGCACTACGGCATTACGGCACTACGGCATTACGGCACTACAGCCTTGCTTTGTACGGCACGTATCTAGTTATTTATGCCCTTTCAGCATCCTCCGAAGATGCACTTTTAAACCAGTCGCGTATCGAAGTTTTGTGCTCGGGTTTAATATCATAATACTTGCTGGATGCATCTGTGCCGCGAGGCGCCTCGGAATTACTAATTTTGTAATTCTGTGTTGAGAATTTTATGAAAAATATGTTTATTGCGGTTTCAGGTCATGATAGGTTTTAGGTCAACCTAATAAAGGTAGTGCGTGAGGTGCTTTTTCTTTATTTTAAGGGTGAAAACTAGATTTCTGTTCCTACCTCATAAGTTGCACGATCAGATTTATAAATGACTAGTTTCTGGCCGCGACTTCGTTCACGCGGAAGTCACAATATAGTAAAATAACAACCACTTTTTATAAAACTCCGCTGTACTCCCATCTTACGTAATGGCACAACGCTGATACAATGACTTTCATTAATACAGATTATTCCTGACGAACGGCTTTAATTAAAATAATATAACAGAAGAGAACAATCACCTAACCATAAATTGATACCTATTTTAGATGTCAGAACAGGCCTAAGTTCAAGTTTTTCTGTGTTCTACGAACTATCGTAATATAAATAATACTATAACAAAACGTAAAAAACACAAAAAATATCAATTCACACGGCGTGAAGCCGCTTAGCTATTTGCTTTGTTAAAAGTTGAAAAAATAGTCGTTCTTATATTATGTTATGATTGACTGCTTAGCTCCAAAAGGGTATAGCGTGATAATAATCATTTAAAATCTATAACTATCTGCAATATTGTAACCTTTTAACTCGTCTTACGAACATGCAGTATTGCTCATCCTCAATAGCAAATAGCGTGATAATTGGTACCCTACAGATTGATCAGACGTATAGGGAATATCTATGCAAAATTTAAACAGAATATATCCAGTAGTATTGGCTTGATGCTGGAACATACATACAGACAAACATACAAAAAACTATATTTCCGGTATAAGATTTGTTCTCAGAACTCAGACCAAAAATTACAAAAAAATAAAAAATACTGTATAGTTTTCACTGCGCTACTATTTTATGTAATGTATAGATAGAACTTCGATGAGAGCCCATAACTTTGAAAGTGGTAAAAAGGTAACTAGCAACGTATTAAAAACGGAGGATGTCCTAAAGACACAGAAGAATTTTTGTGACAGTATTATTTATTCCAAAATATGGAATAAATATGACTCACAGAAATTCTTTGAATGCACCGAATATGATGCAATTCTTATTCTAAATTTATTCCTGATCATTAATTTCACACAAATTTCCTCTAAATAAAATAACAAATATGTCAAGCCGAAAACTTCGCACCCTATCAACTATTCATATAATTAAATCTCGAAAATGGTTGCGAAATGAGTTGCTCTGCGACGACGGAGGACGGTGACTCGGTGACCGAGGTGCATTATGCGAATGTAGCCGGCTCGAGACTTGCTCTGTTTACTTAATGATCTGTTTAGCATTGCTTCTGCTGCAACTTTCAAGTTTTTGGCATGAATTTAGTAGATTATTGCAACGTTAAATAATTTCGAGTCCGCTGAAGGATCTTGCACTTTAATCTTTATGCATTCTTTTCTATATTTTGTAAGGTGGCGAGCAGATTAGATTTTATCATATGTGAGAAAGTGCAATGATCTCATAGGGAACCTATTTGTCCCCTTGCTATAACCGAATTCTTGGATTAGCAAAGTAATTTCAAAGTCTAAACTGTGATGCCTTTCCAAAAACTTCAAAAAGGCTTTTAACACAGAGCATTTGATTCAACTGCACTAATTAAATGAATTCTATCGTTAGCCTCTAGTTTGAAAAAGTATATCTCAAAGTTTCTCAGGTTATCAGGCCTGTAGGCTACAACTCTGCCTAGATTTCAGCACTAACTACTAAAAGCGTGACTATGCCACGATCACCCGGATCTGATTCGCCAATTTTTGTCACTTCGTGACCATTTTCATCCCATTATTTATTTTCAATGTCAATAATTGACCGTTAACGAACTTCAAGGTTACTTAGCAGACAAAACATGAAAAGTGAACTCGGATCTCTAGACGTTATTGCCGAAAGTAGGCTTTTTTTACTAGTTCAATAAGTGGATTGTTTTAACCCGACTGCGGCGAAGCTTAAAAGGACGGTAATGTTTTTCCTATTGCCTTTAGTAGTCATCTCTAGAGCAGTCAATAACAACTGCAAATAACGTCCAAATGATAATCTATAAATATGTTTACAAGTGATTTCTCCTACCTGACATAACGTCTACATATCCTTGAAAGTTTCACACTAAAATTAAATATCCTATTGCAGTCCAGTCTACAAACCGTCCTATTTAAACCAACTACTGACGTAGTTGGTTTAAATAGGAAATTTACAGAAGTTGCCTACATGCATTACAGCTGCAGGGTGATCTTACGATAGCATCTGCGATATGAGACGGTTCTGCTGAAAAATGCGATGTTTCATCGGGATAACGTCGGCTGCAGGCTACTGTGTTAGTGCATTAGTGTAATGCAACCTACGAGCTCGGGGCGCACAGGGCTGTCTGTTGTCTAATGTTTCATTGTCCAAAATACATAGATATTACTTTTGGGCATCTTTAATTAGGCAACGTCTTTAAGTATCCCCCTCTTTCTGAGAAAACTTTGGGCCGTAAGAACAGACTCATCTCTACTAAAACAACACGTTGGTCCAACTCTATACATAAGTGGCTCAGGGATCTCCTATGTAACACACAAATACAGTGTGTCCCTGGATAAAGTGCACAAACGAAAATGGGTGAAACTAGACCATGATTAATCGACAAAAAAATTGGAAAATAAAATTTAAAAAATCGTAATAATTATTATCGTTTTTTTTTACTTTTTTATTGCCTATTAAAGGCCGTATTGAAACTGTAATAACTATTTGTTAGTCGAGGGAATTTCGTTAAAATAAAATTAATAATGTTGGCTGATAATTGAAAACGAAAATGGGTGAAACTAGACCATTAGTCTAGTTTCACCCATTTTCGTTTGTGCACTTTATCCAGATACACTCTGTATATAGCACACATCCTTAATGTGCTGTCATTTGAATACCATACATAACACCTTAGCATCTAGGCAACATTGCTGTATTGGTTCAAAGACCGGTGTTATTTTAATGTCGTCATCAGTTCATCACGTCAACAGTGTACCCTTTTTTTTTTGGGTGCTTCTCCCGCTCTTGCCGGAGCGGGAGGGTGTGTCAGACTCTTTACTGACTAAAAATCACCCGTATTCCTTCCGTTGCCTGTGTTGCGGGGGCCTCGGTGACCCTTTGGGGTACCAAAGGCTCACTATTTAAATGTGAACAGCCGGGGAAGGTATTCCCCGGCTGTTCACATTTAAATAGTCTTTCATACGTGGTTCTAGGCCAGATGTGGTTCACTGGTCGTATGTTTGGACAGCCCTGAAATAAAATACCTCCTGTATGCAGCCACTGTTCTTGGATTGCGATTGTGGAGTATAAAGCTTTCTAAGTGGCGTGTTTCTTGAATTTTTGTGATTTATTCGTAACGACTATCATTAGTGGAGTGCCTTGTCTGGTTCTCAGGAGTGTGTGCCATGAGGGTCTGCCTGTCCATAGTTATATCTATGTATTGACTGGCTTCGATAACAGTTGTTAAAGCTTGTTCGAAATTGTTATTTCTGTTTTATATTAAGCCTTTTTTGTTTTGCTGTGAGTTCATTTTAGCTACACCCTGATAATGAGCAAAGATCCGTTCTGCGACAGAAATACAGGATATTTTCCAAATAACTTTTTTGCCTGTTAGTGAATGACTGCTTAACGATGAGTAATCAGGATGGCAACCAACCGATTATCCTTTAAAGTCAAAGTTCGCGAGCATATTCGTAAGAAGCTGGCATTATCATCACAATAGTAATGTTTTCCCATTGTTTGTCTTATCTGTTTTAGTATATTCGTGTATTTATGTGTATTTATTAGGTTTTATATTTATGTATAATTAGGTATATATATTTGAAGTTTTTAATGGGTATATGTATGTATATCCTTATATTTAAATAAATATTTATTCCACAGTTTTCGCTATTGCACCTACCACTGTTTGTCTCTGCATCACCCAAAGGTTGACTGGTAGAAAATGCCTACGGCATTAAGTCCGCCTCTGTACATTTGTGCTTAAAGTATTAAATAAATAAATAATATAAAACCTAGTGCTGTTTTTGTGAATGTGAGGTGAGAATGCAATACAATTTCCTCGTACATAGCTCGTAATGATTGTGCTATATTAGTCAATCGTATGAAACTGCACTTTCTCTACATTACACAAAATCTATTGTATCGTTACCAAACATTGAGAATGCAAGCGATAATTAGTCAATTAAACAAACAGTCCGAAAAACTGTCCAACCGAATTAATTAATGAACCAAAACGTGTTAACACTGCCACAGAATAAAGCGTTGAATACAGAAGTACTACTCTATACAGTCCTCGATAGCTGGCATCGGTTGGCTTGTCCAATTGATGGACTTCTAAAGATGGCGGACTAAGTTTTTTACGCTTTCCTACAATATTAGTATCAAATGAAAGGCATTGCTGAGAATACGACTGCGAGTTAAACTCCTTTGCTCCAATTCCTCTGAAATTTTGGTGTACTGGGGTTTTTGAACTCCTCGCTTCAAATTCAAATTCTTTATTGCATTCATGTGTACATTTAGTTGTTACAATAGAAGTAAGTTCCAACATGAAACCCGGTTAGGGCACGGCAATATAATAATAATAATAATTTTAACATAATAATAATAATAAGGTTAAGAGTATGAACTATAATAAAATATGTACCTAATTATTTATCTAAGTAACATATTTACTAAACATTCTGTTCTAGGTATTCTGCGACCGAGTAAAAGCATTTTTGTGTTAGGTATTCTTTTAATTTCCTGTTAAATTTATTGAATTTGGTTTCTTCTTTTATTTGTTCCGGTAATTTGTTGAAAATTTTTATTGCCATATAATATGGGCTATGGTACAGCATTTTCGAGAGGGTGGAAGATGTAATCTATTTTTATGGCGTGTATTTAAGTTATGGATATCTTTTGTTTTTGGAAAAAAATCGCTATTTTTAAATACAAATGTGCAAAGGTCATGTATATATATAGAAGGTAAGGTTAGGACTTTTAATTTAACAAAATATGGCTTACAGCTTTGGGTATTGTCAATGTGGGCCAGTATTCTAACACATTTTTTTTGGATTATAAATACTTCACTTGCTTTGACGCTGTTTCCCCATAACATCACTCCATATCTTAGCCACGAGTTTGCGTAGGCGTAGTATGCCGATAGTGCTGTTTTTGTATTTGTGCTGTACTTAAGTTGAAACAACGCGTAGGAAAATTTAGATAATTTAGATTTAACTGTTTCTATGTGCTTTTTCCAATTGAGATGTGTCTATGTGTATACCAAGTAAGTTAAATGTAGTTACTGAATCTATAGGCGTGTCATTAAAAATTACATTTGCATTTAGGGGAGGGGTTATATACGATCTAAATTGCATCATTTTAGTTGTATTATCGATTATGATATTGAGGTTGAATTGTTTGAGTAGGGTAAAATCATTAGAAGGTCTCCTTATTGAAGAGCTAGACTGTTTGAAATGAACCGGCAAATGACCTTGCAACAATGATGCGTTGAATGAGATGAATAGACCGAGAAACCTGTCCAGCGATAACTAAAAAGTGAAAAATAAATTAAAAGTAAAAAAAAACTTTTTTTAAAACAAGCTTTTATATAAATGCGCTAAAAATAATAAAATAAACTTTTCCTTTAAAACTTTTACTATCAACTATAACGTCATTAACTCATTACACAATTTTTATGATATAAAAGCTTGTCGAAGGATTTACCTGCTCGCGACAAGCTTTTATATCATATAAATTGTGTAATGACGTGATAAGTTGATAGGAAAAGTTTATTATTCTTTTTAGCGCATTTAAATAACAGGTAGTTTTTAAAAAGAGTTTTTTTTACTTATTAGTCATAATTGTGCCAAACCTAATCTTCCTTTCAGTGCATGTTTGATCAACAAAATACCCTCGATGATCGAATAGTAAAATATTGAGATTAAGCGTCGCTTGTTGAGCCTTCTTTGCCAGATTTTAAGGATTTTAATTTATTTCAGCGTTTTTGGCGCGTGTAACTTCTGCACCCTTCTATTCAGTGGCACTGTGGAACTACGGAATGGATGTTTTATTTATTTATTTCTATTGAAAATTTATTCAATCAGTTTTTCCATTCCGCGTACACTTTATATTGTACTTAATTTTCATTTTGTGTTAACGTTATTTGTTATATACAAAGTTAGCCGCATGTGGGCCACTTTCCGTAGCCACTGACCATATAGGATGGCGATTATAAGAAGTTTTCAATAACGTTTTTTTGCCATTTTGGTGAATTTCAATAATGTTCATTATTGATCACCATTTGCTAAGACACACGTGAAATAAAAGAAATAGACTCAGAATAAATTAACAACACACACACTCGGAATTATCGAAAGTCCTTGTAAGTTTGAAAGAGATTGTACTGTTAGCTAAATGTGAAAGAACTAACCTTGATACTAAAAATACATTCTTTACAGAAAAAAATAATTGTTTGCCTACTTGACAACTTATTACAATTTGTTATTACAGTGACTACTAGTAACTACTGACTGCTTCGTTGACTTAGTGGTCGTATGCTATAGTATCCAGGACCTTTTTTTTTTTTTTTGGGTGGGAAATCATCAAATAACTTCTCCCGCTCTGGCCGGAGCGGGAGGGTGTGGGGTGTAAAATAAACTTTTATAGCGGGAGGGGGTGGGGTGTGTCAGACTCTTACTGACTAAAACCTACCCGTATTCCTTCCTGTTGCCTGTGTTGCCAGGGGCCTCGGTGACCCATAAGTACCTTCCCGCGACCCCGGCAGAAAGTATCCAGGACCTGGAATCGAACCCAGGCTCGATTCCCAGGCTGGGTAAAGTGTTATTGGGTTCTTCCATCAGGAATTTCTCAGAAGCAGCCTGGAGTCAGGATGTGTACCCGTTTGATGGCAATAGGCTCGCTTCCTAATACATGGGACATAAAGTGGCGAAATGTGGGTGTACTATAGGTACCTACACCTTTGGCTAACACTTCGGAAATTACAGGCGTGATGTATTGTTATTTATATTATTGCAGTAATACAAGTTATTGTATAAATATAACAGATCTTTTGTCAACAGCAATTCAATTGCATTTCATTGAAGTGCACTCCAACGATTCCCTGCTCGGTAGGTATATTGAAATGTCAACAATAACAATTATTCAGCATGATGCCATTCAAACGGTTGAAATAGAAGGTTTACTCTACGCAACTAAATGAGTCGTAAATGTAACAATACATATCAGGTGTAATTTGAAATAACTGAAAACTTGTAATCGTCATAATGAACAATTTTTACTGTGGGGTCAAGCCTGAAATCGCCAAAAAAAACAGCCGCTCCATACATTTATGTTCGCATGTAGGGACAAGCACATTTCTTTTCATGATTTGTCGATAGGTACAGTCATTCGAGACTGTTCCATTTCAACTACACATATCTTATTTCATTCCATAATCGTCCACTGCTTCGTAAGATGTTGCTGCTGTTGGTCTCATTGCAAATGATCGCCTTATGCTGCCACTGGTCAAGGAAGATACTGGCATTACATCATCCCTAATGCCTTTTACTACTTCTATAAAAGGCTCTAATTTTGCTGGAGTCCACTGTAGCAGTTTCTCTTAAGTGACGTATATGTGGCTATGGTTAGTATTTCGTGTATTGCATAATATTGCATCGTCTCGAGTGAGTCTTCTGTTCTTCATAATCTGTGGTAGTGATTATTTGGCCGCAACCCTCCGCTGCTACTCTACATTTAATTCCCAATACTGGCGGTGGGTACTTTTGATCTCCGTCACTAGTTGACAATCAAAATATGAGCTGTGCGGTTGAATTGTCCAAATGCAGTGGGGGTTAGGGTTGCTCCAGTTTTCAATATACTTCAAAATAATAAGGGCTTGGACCATTGTTTAATAAGAAAATAAAGTTTCTATGTATATATAAACCATTAGATGATCTTTGTTCCCGGATTTGCCACGTAAGATCACAACTGATTTTGAAAATTCTTTTCAAAATCAGTTGTGATCGATTTTTTCACGGATTTACTTTGGGTTTCGACTAGTTGGGCTACGTTATTTTCCGTAATAACATTTATAGAGAGGCATCGTGCGTTACAGATAAACATTGCTAACACGGCAAAAACAGCTTACCAATCGCTTGGATCCAACTAAAATTCATTCGGTTGCGGATTTTTGGTGGCTCACATATGCGGATGCGGATCTCAAGCTTTTTTAAGGGATCCGTCAAAGCGGTAGGACGAAAATCAACACTTCTTACTTTAATGCAAATTGCAGCGCAGTTTCGTTGTAAGTTGTCATGATTCAATTCGCGGCAATTATAATAAAATACTGACTATATTACAATCATTTAAAAATCAATATAGCTCTCCAAATTCTACGTGTTTGATGGATATAAGACTATTTATATTATATCAAATGTGACGATTTAGCGCTATTTTGATGATTAACTTCCATTTTGTTAGCGCCGCATTGATTAATGCATCCGTATCCGGATGCATATGCGAATATCCGTAACGTCCCTGATTCCTGATTCGTGATGTCAGGCAGTTAACTACCAATGTTCAACTTAATGGAATAGAGTTGGACCCTGTTGAGTCGACAGTTTTTCTTGGAATAACTATTGACGCTAAATTACAATGGCGCCCACACATAGAAAAATTGTCAGGAAGGCAGAGTTCGGCCGCCTATGCTGTTAAAAAAATTCGACAGATAACCGATGTAAATACGGCCAGAATTGTTTATTTTAGTTATTTTCATAGTCTTATGTCATATGGGATTCTTCTCTGGGGAACCTGTGCGGACATTAATACCGTCTTTGTTTTACCAAAAAGGGCTGTTCGAGCCATTTACAACCTAGGTCCAAGAGATTCCCTTCGAGAAAAATTCAAAGAAATAGATATTCTGACTGTAGCCTCTCATTTGATAATATTATGTATGTACACAAAAATATATCAAATTTTAAGAAAATGTCCGAAACTGTGGATCAGTTTAAATACCAGGAATAAACATAATCTTGCTGTACTTCACACTCGCCTCCACAGAGTAGGCAACTCGTTCATGGGTCAATGTATACACTTTTACAACAAACTTCCTATTGCTATTCGAAATTTACCCATTAAACGATTTAAAAGCTGTATCAAAACCAAACTTTATAAAAAAGGCTACTATAAAATTTCTGATTATTTAGAAGCCAAAAAGCTTGGGATTGAGCTGCTCGCTCTGATAAGCCTTGTGCTAAAACCATAAAACTTGACATTTAAATTATACAAAATCGTCATTATATTCAACTAGATATTAATATATATACATATATTGATATTGATGAATATTATAAGCAAAATTAAGTGAATATTTATGTACCTTGAAAAGTATTATATTACTTTAATTATTGTGAATGTGAGCACTATGTGGGTCATTTTTATTTGTTTCTTGTTGTTTTTTTTCTCTCTTAGTTTTAATGATGGTCTGGCATATTGAGTACTTTATGCGGCCTACCCAATTGTCCTTTCCTTGGTATTGTTCGTCGAGTCGTTGAGCTCCTTAAGTTTTGAGTTGAGCTACACGATTACTGACAAATGCTTGCACTGACTGGACAGGTCCACTCAAATTTGTGTGGTTCTTTTCTCAAAAGACCATTTCAGACATGGATCTACATGGTCCTCAAATGATCAGACCAAGATTATGTCTAGACTTTAAAAGAGACTTTGACCCTTGAGTTTGTTTCGCCATTTCTTCTCAGGGGTAGTCAGATGAGAGAAACGTCGAAAGCTTATTTTTTAATATGAGGTGTAAAAGTGATTCTCATATCCTATTTACAGAATAAACAATTTCGTTTCATTTCATTTCCTATAGCGAGGCAACCCTACACAGATACCGGCCAATTATCGTCCCGGGCTTTTCATCGCGCGGCTATCGCGAACTTATTTCGCGCGGAAACGATTGCCGATGCGATTCCGTGCGATTCGATGCGATTCGCCCGAATTTCGGACGAGCGCGTAATTGTCCGAAGAGCTACTATTGTGAACGAGTTTATTATATTTCGCGTACGTTTGTTTTAGTTGGACGTAATTGGTTGGCAGTTGAGTGCGACGGAGTGGAATGAAAGTGCTCGTGTGGCAGATAATGTGTTTTTGAATTAGTGTGTATTGAGCTCGAAATCGATTAAAATACAGCCGTCACAGGTTCACCGAGTATTGGGAGCATCACGCTTTTGTATATTAATTTATTGTTGAAATTATCATTTTATGCTTTATACGCAATTACCCCGCCGCCACAAATCTTGGTCACTGGAAATGGGATGAGCAATTCTCTTAAAGCTCAAGCCAATACAAGATGAGAAGATTTAAGTATCATTTTTACGCAGCAGATTAATGACCATCTCTATGAATCACTTTCATTGTATGATTATATCAAGTAATAGCCTGAACAATATCATAAAGATACCAACCATTAGTAAGTTTCATCATTTGTCTTATTTATGTTCGCAATAATATCCCAGACGTCTTCGTTCACTCGTTCATTCCCTTCACTGAAGCACATATGAGTTCAAAGGGCACCTCTCGATGGAAAGTCATGGAATCATAGATATGGAAATGAGAGAAAATTGTCTCATAAACCATCATCAGGCATTATGGTAGTTAGTATTTTCTCTTTGGTGACACATCTATGTTATTGAATTATTAATTCACAGTCTCTTGTATGTCTACTTTGTACGTTTTCAAAGCTATAAACCTTACAGATTGTATTAATAGGGTAGAGAGTAGCTTAATAATTAAAATAAAAGTAGACGTATAGGTAATATGCACAATCTTTCTACGATCATAATAATATAATAAACCACTCAAATGATATTTGAACGTTGAATGTCGAATCATTTTAAACATCTCAACATAATGGCCAACTACACTCTCTTGAGTCATCCAACTTTCTTCCAATTACACACAGAAAACCTTTCCTTGCCAGAGATCCACCAAAGTGCAATACCAATAAAGACTGTGTACCTCTGACCCATCACGCGACAGTGACTTCATTAACAAATCATAACAGTAAGCAAACTCTGGGCGAAAATACACCACAGATCATATCTTAATGAACACATAGATTCTTATAATGAGCTCTTGTGAGCCACTGTAGCTTTTAACGGCTCTAATAGCACTAAAGGCTCTTACAGACTGGGGCGATATCGCGCCAGCCTGTAAGAGCCTTAACTTGAGACTAGAGCTGTCACTAGTAAGGTAAGTAGCGCAAGAAGTGGGTACACCGCGGTGCGCGTCGCGTGACGAAACAATCACACAAACCGAATTGAGGATGACCCGGAAACCTCCACGACACGACTACACCGCTGAACAAGGTATAAGAGGCATTCGTTTTATTCACAACACTTTGGTAAATAATGGACTTCTATAGCTTCCTTAGTAGCAAGAAGTGAAATGAATAGACGGACTTTAGCGTAATCAGTCTATAATGTTCCCACTGCTGGGACACAGGCCTCCAGGTGCGAGGGAGTGGGCCGTAACCCACCACGCGGTGCGGGTTGGTGGATGTCACATGTCTTTGAATTTTTGGTTCTGTGACATGCCGGTTTCCTCACAATGTTTTCCCTCTACCTTTTTGAGAGCAGTGGTGATGAAATTACATACGCAAAGTAGAGTGCCTGCCTGGGTTCGAACTCACGACCTCAACTCATAAGTCGGGCCCGATACCACTGAGCCACCACTGCTCAGATGAACTTTAATTAATCACGTTCAACAGGGCAAGAGGACTAAGCGAAGGGGTTATTTGAAGACTCATACTCGTTTTTTTCTGAATGAAGAAGTTGTTTTAAATGTTGATCCATTTATCGGATACGTTTTTTCGGTGGATTTGGTGCTTCTATCTGCAACATACATACTTGCTGTAGAGATGTATTCGGCCAAGAGCACATTCCCACTGTGACCAAAATGATCACCACTGTCTTCTCACAAACCCTTGGATCTCTTTTATCACCAGGGCAGGCTAAGTTTTATCCCGGGCGGATTTCCGGTCACCGTAGGCGCGGGCTTTCGGACGGTGAGCAATGGGTAGCTCGCCGTCCGATAAGGACCAGGCCCGGGACGGCGCGTTGTGTTCCACGCGCGCCTCAAGACATGTCAGCACAAGTGCCTAGGGTCCACTAGGGCCGATGCCTGCCGGGGTCGCGTGGCAGTCCCAAAGGGTTATCGAGGCCCCTGGCAACACAGGCAGTGGAAGTAATACGGGTGGGTTTTAGTCAGTAAGAGTCTGACACACCCTCCCGCTCCGCCCAGAGCGGATTATTATTATTATTATTATATGAAGTTATTTGATAATTTCCCACCCAAAAAAAAGGCTAAGTTTCATTACATCTCCATCTTCACTGCATCTCGCTGCAAGCTTGCACCTCGTGCCATTCTCTCCGTCGTCGTGTATGCGCGCACGCACTCGTGGGAACACTTTCACTCAGGGCTCGGATACCGGTATATTTTTCGTAACGGTTTCGTCTTAAATACCTAAGAAACGATTTGTTTCGGTTGTGTTCGAACGGAACGTAATAAAAACGTTTTTGAAGAAAGAACAAAATTGAAATCGTTCTGGGTTAATAAAACGTTTTTAACCGGTTTTTTTTTTATTTTTTTTTTGGGTGATCGATAATATTACGAATTTCATTCAGGTTCATTTCACAGCCGCGCGACTTAGTATCGTCGTTTCGTTAAAACTTAAAATCTGTGACTAGGTATTAGGTATTTTGTGAGTACGAGTAGAAAAATAGTGTGTGGTAGGGTAAGCATGGATGATTCAGGCGAGTACCACTACCATTACACTACAGATCAAATTTTGTATGCTTCATTATTAATTCATGAATGTAAATTGGTATTATTTAAGAAATTTATTTCAGATGTAATCCAATCACCGGTTTACCAGACAGTCAACCATTGTTTATTGATCAAGAGGAGGACATAATAATACGTAATTACCAATATAAATATGTGTTCTAGTTGAATGTATCGGTGTGGTAACTATAATCCTGCTAACTCACGGAACGAATGTTTTTAAACAAAAATGTATGTACTTTCATAATTATTGTTCCAAAATTTGTTTTATTTTATTTATAAAACATGTACCTATCTACTAAATAAATATGTATGGGTGCTTTGTGTATAAACATTCTTTCCGTAAGTTGGATGGAGTAGGTATAGTGGTTGTTGCGTGTAGATCTATCTAGAGTTGAAGTGGTTATGATATTGCTCATGTACGGTGCCAACTAAAAAGAAACAAGGACGTAAACACATAATTTATTTTTTTAGAAGGGAAAACACATCTGGCATTAAACGTGGAAGAGTCGCAATCTCTGTTGGCACCGAAACGACGTACAACAGAGAATTTAGGTATGTACCACGTTTCTTATCTAGACTAAACTAAAATACTTAAGTAATGTAGTAAATTAAAAATAATAAGAGCGTTTACGCACTGCATCCCTATCCAATCCAAAGCGAAAATTCTTCTTTATCTTCATGTGAATAATACTACTCGTATTATTCACATGAAGATAAAGAAGAATTTTCTGTGTCTGTTTTCGGATCGGACGTGGATCGGAAGCAGTGCGTAAACGCTCTAAAACTTGGCAAAAAATTAAAAAAATCATCCTAAACACAAATGAAATAGTTAAGTAGTCCCTTTATTATTTCAGGAATACAAAGGAGTCTAATTATTGTTCCGCAAAGTGAGAATACCCAGAAGCATACGGATAAATCTGCTTTGTCAAGTCAATATTTAGAACAGGAAAATGAAAAATATGAGTGTGTACTATGCAATAAGATACGCAATCAGAAGGATTTCAGGAATGAATATTTTGGAAAACTTATTTCATCAGAATTAGAATTTGTCGAGCCATGCATGCGCACTTATGTATATGTGGAAATACTGAAGCTAATTCACAGAAACAAAAATGTACACATGCCACATGACGTTAAGGAAATAAAAAACTAAATGTAACCTAATTTCTAACAAAATTTTCAACTTTTGCTTAGTGATCCTGAAAATGTAATATTATGTTTCTATGTATGTAACATAACAAAAAAAAATAAGACTCAAAAAAATAACATACATAATAATAAATCAACTTGGTTTGTCATAAATGCTGTTATTTCTTACTACCAAAACGTCGTCAATTATGGAATCTTTTAATGACATTCTCAAGTTATTTAGAACAAATTTTAGCGAAGAAAACAATCTTTCAACACTAACTTGCGTTGGTGGAGTAGATAACGCTATATTTGATAAATAATACAATTGTGGATCAGTGAACCTTTTTTCGTACCAATATTTCAAAACATTCTCATGTGTTGGCAACAGTGGATGATTTAAAAAATCAATTAAAGAGTTTTTTATCTGGTTGCATGCGTTTGTTGGTCGTTCTCTCTGACGTTCCCTATATCGTCTCTCAAAGAAACAATCTATGTTACTTCGTGATGTGTGTGGTTCTACAGGAAAATTTGCTTGATTTGGATCATTTTCATTTGCTGGTTGTTCCTGGGATAGCAACTGCAAATTATTATATCTTTGGTATGTATGCATTAAATGGTTACGAGCTCTTTCATTTTGTTCATCCGAAAGTATCGAATTAACTCTCGGGTCCAAATAAATAGCCGATAAAAATGTGTCGTTTGTCAGAAGATTACTCTCTCTCTCCTTCATACATATCACCAAAAATATTGCAATTATACTGTTAATTTGTTCTAGCTCTGTTACACATTTTATCCACGCGATGTAAAAGTCCCCGAATGTCAATTGTTCTTCTTGCAATCGTTTGGATAGTATTCTGCACGGTTTCAGGGCCTGTAAGTTTTCTTCAATTTTTGTCCATGTTTCATTGTCAATTAGAGCTGGATAATGTTCTTCACAAAAGTCTTTTAAGCTTACTAGCCTATCTAACATATCGGCGGTAGAATCCCATCGAGTTGGACAATCGAGGATTGCCTGAAGCAATTGGTTTCGCTTTAACTCCAGCGCCACGTTAGGTGTACGAAGAGTTCTCACTGCACGACGACATGACTCAAAAAGAGGTTCTTGTTCTTTGCAGGCATCTCTCACTGCGAGCTGCAAAGTGTGCGCGGCACAACGTACAGCTGTCACCATAGGTTGTGCTACATTTTCCCTTTCGAATTGCAAACTTTCCACTAGATCAAGCATTTCTCGGTCGTCTTCCTGATTAAAATTAATCTGACATTCTTCGGTGTGTTCAGTGCTGTTCAGATCTTCAAGAGAATCTTGTATTTCCTCTTCAATTTGACGAGACATTGCAAGCATATTAGCTCCGTTGTCCGAGGTAATGGAGTATAGTTGCTGAGCTTCGATTCCGTAACGGCTTAAAACCATTAACACAGTGTCTTTCAGGAATGCTGCAGTATTTCGTTTGTGTAGTTCAATAACACACAAATTACGCAGCTGAAGCTTATCTTCTGAAATGAACTGCAAATTGATTCCAAGAAATCTTCGTGATTTTACGGAAGCTACATCAATTTTCAGACATACAAGTTTACTTTTTAATTCCTCGTGGATCTTCCTTCGGACATCGTAGGCTTTATTCTCAATACATGTTCTTATGTTTTTAATATTAGGTTTTAATCCACAATTTGGTATCATTGTAATTAAATTTTGAAGAGAGAAGACGAAGCAGTCTTCTAGTAAAGATAACGGCCTGCCGTGAATTGCTACTAAATTTATGCAGCATTCAAGAACTCTACTATGTTCCGCAGTGGCGTTTACATCATTGTCAGAAAAATTCCTAGCTTGAATTCTGTCATGTTCAACACGGTGCTGTGTAAAAAAATGTCGTAACAAATTTCCAGCGTGATGCCCCTGTAACAAATTTAGCTTGTTTATTGATAGGGTTCCATAGAAACTATTCAACAGAACGATCTAAATTTAAGCGAACGGACCGTGGCTGTGGCGCCAGATAGATGTCACCACTATTGCATTAAGATTAACCATTACCTTCGTTAGGAGTTGCCTCGAAATGAGAAGACACTGGCTGCATCACTGCCGTGCTAATGGTGTCGACCAGGTGAACATTTTGTCGAAATTGAGTTTTTGTAATAAACGTATCGATTATATGTATATAGCGAATAAGATTATTTAGTTCGGCATCTTTCCAGGGGCCGCCATGGCCCCTGGAAAGATGCCTAAACTTCGGGAACTTAAAAAAACAATAAAATCAAATAAATAATCCTAAATCTGGTAGGTAGGGTTAAATGAGGTTATGCCAAAATATAAATAAAATATACTTTAGGTTGGGACTGCCTAGTAGCTAAGTAGGTATTAAAAATACTTGTAACATACTGCCCCGCTCCTTCAATCATATACCAGTGCGTGTGTGTGTGTATGTGCGTAAGCTCGTATGTGCGCATAAAATAGTAATTTATAAGAATAATAAATTAGTATGTGTAAAAAAATTATACGTAATATTATCACAGAAATAAGGCTCTTACAGACTCACGCGATATCGCGGGCGCGACAAGCACCGACATAGAAATTATGCTACTAGTGTCGCGTTGCACTCGCGATATTGCACCAGTCTGTACGAGCCTTTAAATAATTTCTATTAGTGCTATTATTATGTTAAAGGCTTGTACAGACTGGTGCGATATCACGGGCGCGACAAGGGTCGCGCTGCGTGTCACGCCCGCGATATCGCACCAGTCTGGACGAGCCTTAAAAAAGGACGCAAAATAAACACTTTAAGAAAACGATTTCAAAATCAAATTGATAGCGATATCTTGTACTAACTTAAAAAAAAATACTTATTGTAAATAAATCTCCGATAAATTTTGTGGTCGTGACGTCAAGAATTATAAAAAAAACTTTGTTTAGCGAGATTTTCTTGGTTTCATACTTCGTGCAGTTATGGTTAGTCTCCAAGTCTCCATTAGCACGGTAGAGCACCAGCCAGCCTAGCATGCGCACTACGACTATTTTCGACACTCGTCTCGCGATGTCTGTCCTGTTATCATGTGCTGTGTGAGCGGGAATTACATCGCGATAACGAGAGAAAAGTGTCGACAAAATTTTGTCGTGGTGAGCATGCTAGGCCGCCGGCCGGCAGGTCGCTGGACACCATATTGCATACTATTAACCGTTAAGAAGTTAGGCTGAAATGAGTTGATTCTCGCTGCAGCATCAGATTGTTTTTATCAAATTATTGGATTGTCACCGAGTATGCATTATGTGCCTACCTACCAATGCAACGTTTCAAAGCAATCGATCCAGCAGATATTCTACATCATTATAATTAAATTGCAAAACTAACGTAGTTATTCAGCGCACACAAATTAAAGAAACTAAAACATTATAGGTGTAAATCCTCTTCGTAAAGGCACAATTTTAGAGAGAATTATAAAATATGGAGAGGGCCATACGTACTCTGTATTCCACAACCCACTCTAAAATTTAGACGTTACAGTGGCGCCGATTCCCTTGTTCACAAACTAATCTAAATTTAAGTTCAGTGCATCTTTTTCTTTCTATTACATTAAGAAAAGGACAGAAGATATATTTTAGTTTAGTCCTGTCAAATTAATCAGCGCTTGACGTAAATTGACGTAATTTTAGTAGGCAAGTTTTTAATCACGTCTAAACTTGTATGGAGTAGTGACAGGCGCTGATTAATTTGACAGGACTAAACTAAAATTTATCTTCTGTCCTTTTCTTAATGAAATAGAAAGAAAAAGATGCACTGAACTTAAATTTAGTTTAGTTTGTGAACAAGGGAATCGGCACCACTGTTTAGTTAACTTTGTGCGCTGTTGAATAGCTACCTACCTTATCTAGTCTAAAGATTTACAATCTACATCAAAATTATCTAAATATAATGAATACTTACTCGTATTTCTTGCTGACATCCTTCCATCTGACATTTTGATTTGTTCGTTTCATCATTGTAAGTGTAATAGGAGTAAATTGGGTTTTTTCTCTTTCGTCCCATTTTGTGAGCAAGAAATAGTACTTACCAATAACTAACTAAGAACTCGCAAGTCGCAACACACCCCCAATCAATACGTAAGCGCATCAGAATGAACGATGTAATGAAATAAATCGGTATCTAATTTAACTACACAAGTTCATACTCGTCGCCGCACGCTGGGCGCGGCTACGTCTTGCGGAATAAACCGGTTTTTGAAAACGGTCTCATTTCGTTTTCGTTCCGAACAAAATGTTGTACAAAGAACTGTTAGAAACGTTTTAAAAACGTTATTTTTAAAAACGTTTCCGGGCCCTGTTCACTGCGCCACGCGAACCGCGATGAGTTGCTTTTTGTCAGACTGACCTGCTTTGTGAAACTAAGCCAGTAAGTGTTCCTGGATGCCTTTGTTTTGAAACCTAAATTGGTTTTTCTTGTTTCGATGTTTCTATGCAGTTCGAGAGATTGAGAGCAATCCTTTGGTTCATAGGACTGGAAACTGTAGAAAAAGTTATTATCATGTCGTTTTACTAACATAATTAGGGAATCAAGTATATTTTCGAAACGTTTAAGTTATTGCCAGATAAGTTATTAGGGGATTTTGGTTTTTGAAATTAAAAGCTTGAAACATTATTTATTAGTCTTCAGTAACGTTTATGGATTAGACCCAATCTGAACTAAAAAAAAAACAACCGACTTCCAAAAACCACAAAGTGCAAAATAACTTTAATTTGCGAAAATTCATAAAAAATGTTTCGAAACATCTGTTACTTCATATTTTGCTTCCTAGACTCGTTACAGGTAACTGTACAAGCAGTAAACAGTGCAAAAACGTCAATTGTAGTCGCAACTCACTGGTATACCTAGACAGTTGAATACACGGAGTTTTGCAAACTTCTATTTGAAAAATACCAAAATATTGCATTTGGGACTATTTTGTAAGGTCAACGCAATCAGATGTTAAGTAAAAAGTGGTAGATTGGTTATATTCGCTTCGCAAGTGACACGTCAACTTGTCTATTTAGCCAAGTTTGCTTCGTCTTGTCTCTTTTTCGCTCTCGATAATTACGCCGTCCTACTTCCACGTGCAATAATAGTACTCCACGTGTCTTCTAATAATGTGACATTGTGCCGTTTTTGAAGATCGAATGCTGGGTAGGTAACCTATCTACCGCTTTGTATTACTTATAATATCATCGGGTAGGTAACCTATCTACCGCTTTGTATTACTTATAATATCATCGGGTAGGTAACCTATCTACCGCTTTGTATTACTTATAATATCATCGGGTTAACGACATCTATGAAACTATCACATGTGCGGTCCAATCAACTGTCAAAAACTTTGTGAGAAAAAAATACGGGTAGTTGTAAATTGTGAAGCGTCGGTCGTAAGTTGAAAATGGAACGTAATTTTCTTTTGTTTGGAACACCAGGTCAAAGTGGGTATTTTGACCTGCCTGAAATTCGTAATTACAGAAGATGGAATCATCTTTATAAGAGGATGGTGAAATATTGCCTTATTGTCTCGGACAGTTAAGTAATTAAGTTTTGCCATTATAAAAGTAACCTCAGTGCGGCTAGAACAGTCGGCGTTGTTTTATAGCCGAGACAGACGCTACGTCTAAATGGCTTTCTTAGAAGTTAACCTCGTTTTTTCAAAATTTGTATCTCAGTAGGTACTCTGTTACTAAAGAAAATATGACTGCTAGATTTAGAATAAACTACGTAGGTAGCTACTAAGTAAATATTAAAGTTATAACTGTATGTTTTGGATCGTCTCACATCTTGTAATAACATGTTCAAGTAGCTACATAAGCAGAACTCCTTTTTCATGAAGGTACTTTAATATAAAAAGTAAGAAAAAAGTACTTCAGTTAATTATTCCGCCTCATCAACATCATAATCTACAGGGTATCTGCAAACTGGCCACTAGTCGTCCAACTAGTCGGCCGACCGGTCGGACGACTTACCAGGTCAACGAACCCTGCTAAATGTCATGAGAAGATCTCAGTGATATGTACGTTCTAATGGCTCCCGATAGTAAAGCTGTTTATTGACGCTAACCAATCGTTTCAAAGCCGAATGTTTTATCTTGATTGGTGATGTACCGTTTTGATTCGAAATGTTGTCAGATTTGTTCTGCCTTCAGCTTGACCTCGAAGTTGTTGTCAAGTGTCTGGGCATAATACTTACCTGTATTATGATGCACCTGTAGCTGTAGGTATGTAAAGTCTGGGAAATTATTTGTTAAACAAATTGACACCCTATGTAAATTCTCCGTATTATAGCCATTTCATGTAACTGTCAAAGAATGACAATTGTGATTTGTTTTTTTATACGGACGATTTTAATTGGTAAACATTTTGGTTGGTTTTATAATGTTACTGCACACACAAACGCGCCGTACCGTTTCTTAAAATTAATAAAATAAAGTCAATTAGCTTAACAATCAATTTCTCTGACTGACTACAGTCTAATAAATATTATTAGGATCGACGCCATGACAGATAGCATTCAGTCTCATCATTTGACAGCCACACTATAAAAAGACCGTTCTGCGAGTATATCGGTCATTTTGTCGGTCGGCTTTCGAACGGCGAGGTTGTCAGGCGATCTTCACTATTTCCTATTTGTCGTTATTTTGAATTTGTACATGTGTTATAAAATTAACGGTTGTTTGCTAATGTGATTTTGATATGTTTATTTAAAATTCATTAAATGTTAAGAGAATTCTTAAAATCTGCGTGATTATTGTTTTTTTTTTTATTTATCTCTACTTCTGGTTCCTAAAATCAGAAGTGGGATAGGCCTGTGCCCATTTAAATTCAAAAGCCGTTGAAAAATAAAAACAACCGTTAATTTAAAAACTTCTTAGAATGCCTCGACCATTTCGTTCGCGTAGTACATCCAACAAAACTTCACCTTCTAGAGTACGTAAACGACAAAAGAAATCGCGTCGACACCACCGTGATTCCCAGTCGCGTTGCCCCCGGTCTCGTAGTTGTGATAGTTCTGTTAAACAGGCTTTGAGTACGATTATGACGCGATTAAACGCTATTGAGGAAAGTACCGCGAGTGTTTCACGTACACCAGTGCCATCAAATCATGACAACACACCTCAACGGGAGGAACAGGGTAATAGTGCGTCAGATGCAGTAAAAATACTGGCGGATGGCGTTGCTATCTGAACCAAGCCACAAAATTATTACATATCCAACTTTGACCCTGCTATCTGTAACTTTGAGGTGTGGTGTGATGAGGTGGAACGAGCCAGGTTAGTGAATCATTGGACCAATTTAGAATGGTTGTCGTGTGTTGCTAATTGTCTTAACAAATAAACAAATGATCGCTCATGTTCTTATTTCGTTAAGGAATTTAAGCCGTTGTGTCCGTAAAAGATTAATTATGCCGAAACACTTCATGAGGTTATAAACACAACGTCCGACAAGTTTTCGTCATACGCCGAGTACGCGCGTCGTTCATTATTGAGATTACGTATTGTAAAAGGGTTAAGCGATGTCTTAAGGACTTTGACTAAAACCGGGTTCTCAATTAACGTGCGCAAGTATTTCTTTCTTACCGCCAAAGTAGAGTACCTAGGTCGCGTTATTAGTCACGGACAGGTTAGGCCGAGTCCCCACAAAATCAAGGCATTAGTTAACGCACCTATACCTGGTAACGTTAGATAAGTACGCCAGTTTTTAGGGCTTGCGGGTTACTTTCGGCGTTATATTGAAGGTTACGCGACAAACTCTGCGTATATCTCGCGTCTCACAAAGAAAGACGTAAAATTTGAGTGGGGACCTGATCAAGATAAAGTCCGATAAGATCTTATAAAACGATTAACTAGCGAGTCTAAACTTGCGATTTTTGAGTCGAATCTTCCGACAAAGCACACTGACGCCAGCAGTGCAGGATACGGTGCTGTACTCATCGGTACATCACTCGCGTGATAGCTTATTTTAGTAAAGTCACTCAGGGCGCGGAGGCAAAATACCATTCGTATGATCTGTAAACGTTGGCGGTCGTCAAAGCACTGCAACACTTTCGTCATTCTTTGATCGGGATAACTTTTAAGATCGTAACCGATTGCAGTGCTTTGAAGGCTACCGACCGTAAGAAGGATCTCCTTCCTCGGATTGCACGCTGGTGGATTTATCTACAGGGTTTCAACTTTGAATATCGAAAGGGCGTGATGATGGGTCACGTGGATTATTTAAGCAGAAATCCACCAACGTTGCAAGTCAATAACTTTGATAGACCATTGAATTGGGCACAAATAGCCCGGTCGGCTGATCTGTCAATCTCATCCAATTATTGAGGGATAGTCTCTTGGACTCTAGTCGATACGTGTCAGAACGATGTGCTCTATTATCGCTATTCACCTATTGGAGAGGAGTCGCGCTTGCTATGTTATATCCCTAAAGGGCACCGGCTCAGTTTTTTTACGTGTTTTTTACGACGAGCACGAGCGCATGGGGACTGATAAACTTATGACCTTATTTTAAAACATTTCCGGTTCCCTGGACTGAAACAATTTGTTAGAAAGTATACTTCCGATTGCCTAATTTGCATTTCCAAGAGACGTGTTCCAAGAGCCCCTCGTCAGCCTATTACGTCATGGGATAAATCAGACATGCATTTCAACACGGTTCAAGTTGATGCATTAGGCTCTTTACCCAAGTCAAACGGATATAATAAATTTGTACTTGTTTTGGTCAATTATTTTACCAAATTTTGTTTGCTCTATCCCATGTACAGACAAGATGCAAGCGAATTAAAACGAGTTTTCAATAGCGCTATATCTTTATTTGGAATATCCAAGCTGATAGTATGTGACCGTGGTCGCATATTTGAAGCGTCAGTTTTTACCAGCTGGATATCTGAAATGGGTTGTGAAATACATTGCATGACGCCCGAAATGCATCAATCCAACGGGCAAGTCGAGCGTTATGTAAGGACCATCCTTAATAGGATTCTTGTCGAGAGTAGTAATTATAATTCCATTTGGTCTGATAGTTTATGTAAAATTCAGTTAGTTTTAAATGTTACCAAGCAAAAAAGAAAAACCACGCAGTACTCAGCTCTGTATCTGTTAATTGGTACTAAGGCGACCACTCCTGTAATTCGTGCGCTAATCCGTGACGTGGCCGTCGAGAACTCCAGTCCAAATCGAGAAGCCATGAGGGAACGCAGCAGGAGCTCTGCTAAAGAATCTCTTGACAAAAATCAAGATAGACAAAACGTTCGGGTAAATCGTCAGACACCAACCAAGGGTTTTCCAGGTTAACGATCAGGTGTTCGTAATAAAATATTCTCAGTCCATTGGGAAGCTTGACCCTGGCATGAGGGGTACATACCGCGCAACTAAAACGTTACCAAGTGCAGACACGTATTTTATACGTGTATTGGACATTAGTCCTGCAGACACATATTATGTATGTGTATTGGACAATAGTCCTGCAGACACATTATGTATGTGTATTGGACATTGGTCCTGCAGACGCGTTGTGTATGTGTATTGGACATTGGTCCTGCAGACACATTATGTATGTGTATCGGACGTTTACGTCCTGGAGACACGTATTTTATACGTGTATTGGACATTAGTCCTGCAGACACATATTATCTATGTGTATTGGACAATAGTCCTGCAGACACATTATGTATGTGTATTGGACATTGGTCCTGCAGACACATATTATGTATGTGTATTGGACATTGATCCTGCAGACACATTATGTATGTGTATTGGACATTGGTCCTGCAAACACATTATGTATGTGTATTGGACATTGGTCCTGCAGACACATTGTGTATGTGTATTGGACATTGGTCCTGCAGACACACATTATGTATGTGTATTGGACATTGGTCCTGCAGACACATTATGTATGTGTATCTGAACACTAATTCTGTAGACACATAGTGTACCTATGTGTAACTGGAGTCCTATAGAAACATAAATGTGTGGACTTGTTCTTGTAGGAGTATGAGTGAGATATGATGTGTGAAGATGTATGCATACTTTTGAAAGCGAAGTGCTTTAATTTTGGGTGTGAAAGTGGATTTCTGTATGAGGGCCTTGTATGCGCGATGAACAACAGAATAGGCAACGGTATATGTCGTCACGTATACACCGTAACCACTTGTTTCTCACACAGATTGTAATTACGACAACCATGACAATGCTGGTGAGGTTACAGGTGCTCCTGCTGGTCCTTCTGGTGTTCCGAGTACAGACGGGACCAATTCAGACCAATACGGCGATCAAACTCTCGCCGTACCTGCCAGTGCTTCCAAGGAAGGAGTCCCTGGTGCAGCCGAGGACGGCGCACGATCAGGAGAGGCCGTATTAGGATCGACGCCATGACAGATAGCATTCAGTCTCATCATTTGACAGCCACACTATAAAAAGACCGTTCTGCGAGTATATCGGTCATTTTGTCGGTCGGCTTTCGAACGGCGAGGTTGTCAGGCGATCTTCACTATTTCCTATTTGTCGTTATTTTGAATTTGTACATGTGTTATAAAATTAACGGTTGTTTGCTAATGTGATTTTGATATGCTTATTTAAAATTCATTAAATGTTAAGAGAATTCTTAAAATCTGCGTGATTATTGTTTTTTTTTTTATTTATCTCTACTTCTGGTTCCTAAAATCAGAAGTGGGATAGGCCTGTGCCCATTTAAATTCAAAAGCCGTTGAAAAATAAAAACAACCGTTAATTTAAAAACTTCTTAGAATGCCTCGACCATTTCGTTCGCGTAGTACATCCAACAAAACTTCACCTTCTAGAGTACGTAAACGACAAAAGAAATCGCGTCGACACCACCGTGATTCCCAGTCGCGTTGCCCCCGGTCTCGTAGTTGTGATAGTTCTGTTAAACAGGCTTTGAGTACGATTATGACGCGATTAAACGCTATTGAGGAAAGTACCGCGAGTGTTTCACGTACACCAGTGCCATCAAATCATGACAACACACCTCAACGGGAGGAACAGGGTAATAGTGCGTCAGATGCAGTAAAAATACTGGCGGATGGCGTTGCTATCTGAACCAAGCCACAAAATTATTACATATCCAACTTTGACCCTGCTATCTGTAACTTTGAGGTGTGGTGTGATGAGGTGGAACGAGCCAGGTTAGTGAATCATTGGACCAATTTAGAATGGTTGTCGTGTGTTGCTAATTGTCTTAACAAATAAACAAATGATCGCTCATGTTCTTATTTCGTTAAGGAATTTAAGCCGTTGTGTCCGTAAAAGATTAATTATGCCGAAACACTTCATGAGGTTATAAACACAACGTCCGACAAGTTTTCGTCATACGCCGAGTACGCGCGTCGTTCATTATTGAGATTACGTATTGTAAAAGGGTTAAGCGATGTCTTAAGGACTTTGACTAAAACCGGGTTCTCAATTAACGTGCGCAAGTATTTCTTTCTTACCGCCAAAGTAGAGTACCTAGGTCGCGTTATTAGTCACGGACAGGTTAGGCCGAGTCCCCACAAAATCAAGGCATTAGTTAACGCACCTATACCTGGTAACGTTAGATAAGTACGCCAGTTTTTAGGGCTTGCGGGTTACTTTCGGCGTTATATTGAAGGTTACGCGACAAACTCTGCGTATATCTCGCGTCTCACAAAGAAAGACGTAAAATTTGAGTGGGGACCTGATCAAGATAAAGTCCGATAAGATCTTATAAAACGATTAACTAGCGAGTCTAAACTTGCGATTTTTGAGTCGAATCTTCCGACAAAGCACACTGACGCCAGCAGTGCAGGATACGGTGCTGTACTCATCGGTACATCACTCGCGTGATAGCTTATTTTAGTAAAGTCACTCAGGGCGCGGAGGCAAAATACCATTCGTATGATCTGTAAACGTTGGCGGTCGTCAAAGCACTGCAACACTTTCGTCATTCTTTGATCGGGATAACTTTTAAGATCGTAACCGATTGCAGTGCTTTGAAGGCTACCGACCGTAAGAAGGATCTCCTTCCTCGGATTGCACGCTGGTGGATTTATCTACAGGGTTTCAACTTTGAATATCGAAAGGGCGTGATGATGGGTCACGTGGATTATTTAAGCAGAAATCCACCAACGTTGCAAGTCAATAACTTTGATAGACCATTGAATTGGGCACAAATAGCCCGGTCGGCTGATCTGTCAATCTCATCCAATTATTGAGGGATAGTCTCTTGGACTCTAGTCGATACGTGTCAGAACGATGTGCTCTATTATCGCTATTCACCTATTGGAGAGGAGTCGCGCTTGCTATGTTATATCCCTAAAGGGCACCGGCTCAGTTTTTTTACGTGTTTTTTACGACGAGCACGAGCGCATGGGGACTGATAAACTTATGACCTTATTTTAAAACATTTCCGGTTCCCTGGACTGAAACAATTTGTTAGAAAGTATACTTCCGATTGCCTAATTTGCATTTCCAAGAGACGTGTTCCAAGAGCCCCTCGTCAGCCTATTACGTCATGGGATAAATCAGACATGCATTTCAACACGGTTCAAGTTGATGCATTAGGCTCTTTACCCAAGTCAAACGGATATAATAAATTTGTACTTGTTTTGGTCAATTATTTTACCAAATTTTGTTTGCTCTATCCCATGTACAGACAAGATGCAAGCGAATTAAAACGAGTTTTCAATAGCGCTATATCTTTATTTGGAATATCCAAGCTGATAGTATGTGACCGTGGTCGCATATTTGAAGCGTCAGTTTTTACCAGCTGGATATCTGAAATGGGTTGTGAAATACATTGCATGACGCCCGAAATGCATCAATCCAACGGGCAAGTCGAGCGTTATGTAAGGACCATCCTTAATAGGATTCTTGTCGAGAGTGGTAATTATAATTCCATTTGGTCTGATAGTTTATGTAAAATTCAGTTAGTTTTAAATGTTACCAAGCAAAAAAGAAAAACCACGCAGTACTCAGCTCTGTATCTGTTAATTGGTACTAAGGCGACCACTCCTGTAATTCGTGCGCTAATCCGTGACGTGGCCGTCGAGAACTCCAGTCCAAATCGAGAAGCCATGAGGGAACGCAGCAGGAGCTCTGCTAAAGAATCTCTTGACAAAAATCAAGATAGACAAAACGTTCGGGTAAATCGTCAGACACCAACCAAGGGTTTTCCAGGTTAATGATCAGGTGTTCGTAATAAAATATTCTCAGTCCATTGGGAAGCTTGACCCTGGCATGAGGGGTACATACCGCGCAACTAAAACGTTACCAAGTGCAGACACGTATTTTATACGTGTATTGGACATTAGTCCTGCAGACACATATTATGTATGTGTATTGGACAATAGTCCTGCAGACACATTATGTATGTGTATTGGACATTGGTCCTGCAGACGCGTTGTGTATGTGTATTGGACATTGGTCCTGCAGACACATTATGTATGTGTATCGGACGTTTACGTCCTGGAGACACGTATTTTATACGTGTATTGGACATTAGTCCTGCAGACACATATTATCTATGTGTATTGGACAATAGTCCTGCAGACACATTATGTATGTGTATTGGACATTGGTCCTGCAGACACATATTATGTATGTGTATTGGACATTGATCCTGCAGACACATTATGTATGTGTATTGGACATTGGTCCTGCAAACACATTATGTATGTGTATTGGACATTGGTCCTGCAGACACATTGTGTATGTGTATTGGACATTGGTCCTGCAGACACACATTATGTATGTGTATTGGACATTGGTCCTGCAGACACATTATGTATGTGTATCTGAACACTAATTCTGTAGACACATAGTGTACCTATGTGTAACTGGAGTCCTATAGAAACATAAATGTGTGGACTTGTTCTTGTAGGAGTATGAGTGAGATATGATGTGTGAAGATGTATGCATACTTTTGAAAGCGAAGTGCTTTAATTTTGGGTGTGAAAGTGGATTTCTGTATGAGGGCCTTGTATGCGCGATGAACAACAGAATAGGCAACGGTATATGTCGTCACGTATACACCGTAACCACTTGTTTCTCACACAGATTGTAATTACGACAACCATGACAATGCTGGTGAGGTTACAGGTGCTCCTGCTGGTCCTTCTGGTGTTCCGAGTACAGACGGGACCAATTCAGACCAATACGGCGATCAAACTCTCGCCGTACCTGCCAGTGCTTCCAAGGAAGGAGTCCCTGGTGCAGCCGAGGACGGCGCACGATCAGGAGAGGCCGTATTAGGATCGACGCCATGACAGATAGCATTCAGTCTCATCATTTGACAGCCACACTATAAAAAGACCGTTCTGCGAGTATATCGGTCATTTTGTCGGTCGGCTTTCGAACGGCGAGGTTGTCAGGCGATCTTCACTATTTCCTATTTGTCGTTATTTTGAATTTGTACATGTGTTATAAAATTAACGGTTGTTTGCTAATGTGATTTTGATATGTTTATTTAAAATTCATTAAATGTTAAGAGAATTCTTAAAATCTGCGTGATTATTGTTTTTTTTTTATTTATCTCTACTTCTGGTTCCTAAAAATATAATCTCAAATTAATAATCACGCTTCAGAGGCAAATTAATTCGCGTGTCGCATATTGTGATATAATTATACGTATAATAACCCCTTTTAGAAATGGTAATGTATTGAATAGCGTTTACTAGTGTGATTTTAATTACCACCTATTATCACTGACAAATGCGTGCACTGACTGGATAGGTCCACTCAATCAGTGTGGTTTTTTTCCTCAAAAGACCATTTCAGACTCCAATCTACATGGCCTTCACATGATCTGACCAAGATTATGTCTGGACTTTAAAAGAGACTGTGACCTCTGAGTTTGTTTCGGCCTTTCTTCTCAGAGTAGTCAGATAGGAAACGCCGAACTCATCTAGTTTTTTTTCTAAGTATGATTGACGTGTAAAAGTGTTTGTATAAACCTACTTACAGAAAATAAAATCATTTAATTTCATTTCATTTCATTTCATCATCATTTCATTTCATTTCATTTCATTTCATTTCATTTCAAATCATTTCATTTCATTTCACGTCATTCTTTTATAGAAAATAGGCCACCAAGAGCTGCGATACTTGTAAAAATAGGTATGTCTCAATATTTCATCAAATTTTTATATAAATGTTAAAAGAGCTACATCGCCTACATGTTGATAATTTTCTGGAAAATCATTTGCAAACACTATTTTGAAATCTATAAAATGTTATAGTTTACAAAAGAGGTCTGAATATCGTTAAAACTTATCAAAATTCCAATTAAAATATTCGCCTAAGAGAAGTTTCACGGATGTATTTGAAACTTGCACCTGAAAACGAAATACTTTCTGTTTCATACAATAGGTATCGAAACTTTTGTAATAATCTTTTGAAAAAACTTAAAAATCAGTATGATAAACACGAATTACAGAAGGAAAAAATAGTAAACTTGTCTGGAAATTTATAAAACAAATACATTTAGATCGAAAAATCCCGAACCTCCACTAGATTTACTATCAACAGAGATAAACCCATCCGAAGCAATGAACAAAGTAAACAACTTTTTTGCTAACGTTGGTAAAAACTTGGCTGAAAAATCTTTAAATTCTAGTAATTCTTCCCCTCAAAACCCGACTCCGACATCCCCTAAAATAAAATCTTTTGTTTTATTAGATACCGACGTTAACGAAGTAGTAAGAATAATAAACGGGTTAAAATACGTTTGTGCTACTGGGTGGGATGACATACCTAATAATATACTTATAAGATTTAAATACCTACTTGCCCCTCCTAAATGCTAACACACATTTTTCAGCTATGTTTATCTAAAGGTATATTCCCTAAATTGCTTAAAAAAGCTGTGGTTACACCTGTATTCAAGTCTGGAGACAAATACTGTGTGAATAACTACAGACCCATTTCAGTTTTAACAGGACTCTCAAAAGTTTTAGAAAAAATCATTAACAGTAGATTGATAAAATATCTGGAAGATAACAGACTACTTGCAGACAGTCAATTTGGATTTAGACCCAAAAGATCAACTAGCCCAGCAGTACACAAATTAACTAATTATATTACTACTAATCTGGAGAATGGTAAGCACGCAATCGGGATTTCTCTAGACCTTGCCAAGGCCTTCGACACTATTTCTTGTACTTTACTTTTGCACAATCTTGAAACAATTGGGATAAGAGGAGCACAACTTCTACTATTTTCGGATTATCTCAGCGATCGTCATCAATGTGTAAAAATAGGTCAGTATACAAGTTCTGAACTTAAAAATAATTGTTTTGGAATTCCACAAGGCAGCATTTTGGGCCCCACGTTATTTTTAATCTATATAAATGAACTGTGCAGCCTGCCACTCCAAAATGGTATCATAATATCTTATGCGGATGACACCGCTTTATTGTTCTCAGCTAAATCAAGAGATGAGGTCTATGAACATGCTCAGAACGGCTTTAACATTGTGTCTGATTGGCTCCATAATAATCTCCTAACATTAAATCCAGATAAAACAAAACACATTTTATTTACAATGAGAAATACTAACATACCGCTTACTAATCTAAACATTTACACATATAATTGCAGCACGTGCGCTGACACTGCATGTTCTTGCCCTACTTTAGCTAAAGCTGACCATTTGAAATACTTAGGTGTCACTATTGACTCCAATCTAAATTTCAGAAAACATATCGATTTACTATGTGCTAGAGTGCGCAAATTATATATGTTTTTAAGAATTTACGGAACATAGCCGACTATAAGTTAGTTAAACAGGTTTATTTAGCTTTGTGTCAATCCATTCTTACCTATTGCATAACTTCTTGGGGTGGTGCTGCTAAAACAATTTTACTCGCGCTAGAGCGCGCTCAAAGAGCAATTCTAAAGGTTGCTACCTTTCGCCCTTTTAGATTCCCTACGCACCAGCTTTACATAGCATGTAATGTGCTAACAGTGCGGCAATTATTTATTCTGAGCATAGTACTACACCAGCACACAGCACTTCCTTTTGACCCAGTACCTTTCGACAAGAGAAGGAAAGACTTGGTTTGCATAAAGCCTCAAACTAAACATGCGTTTGCAAATCGATTTTATGTATTTTTAGGACCTTTTCTATATAATAGACTCAACAAGGTACTAAGCCTCTATAGTGTAAGCTATAAAAAATGTAATACGATGTTATCAGAATATTTAGCGAAGCTCAATTACACAGACACAGAAAATCTTCTAGAAATTTTGTCATGATGATAATTTATTCCCTCGTAAGTATATACTTTTGTATATTTATATAGGCTAGATTTAGGTATTTAATGTAACAATATGCTTTTTCTCCTAGTTGTTAATAGATTATTTTTATATCAGTTTTACATAAAATCTTAATGTCCCAATATACAATGTGAAATGTAAAGTGATGGCCTGAAACACAGGTTTGAATAAACCTAGATCGGGCGGGTCGCTACCTAACATTCTAATTCCAAACCATCATCATTTGCACCTGTAATTAACAATAGTTTAGTTTTAGTTTATTACTAGGCACTATTATTTTATAGAATATTTACTACTGTTGGCTAAATGTACACTTTTTGTAAACGTTTTTATTAAATAAATTATTATTATTATTTAAAGTTCAACGTAATCCTAAAGCGTGACGAATGGTGGGTGTGTACTTCAGCATTAAAATGCTTCATTCAAAAACCTGAATTCAAAACGATGTGCAGAGTTTTCACAAAAAAAGAGATGCAATGTCCGTTTATAAACAGGGAAACCAAGTGAAAATGGACAGCTGCTATTAATACAATCTGCTAAACGTTCCCCAGATGGAGAAAAAATACCACAAAAAAGGTGGCGGGTTGAAAATTTACTTCATGTCCAACCACACAGAGGCTGCAGACGGGTATTCATTCTTAGATAAAATCTTAGCACTGAAGTTGATGGTCGAAATAATGTATGTTGTAGAGTAAACACAGGCAGACTGACTTTTGACAGTTTAATGTAAATGTAAAGTTCTCCTTATGTCGAATGTATCGTAGACAAGTAAACGGCGGCTGATGCTAAATAATAGCTACATGGTATCGCTGAATTTCTTCCAAATGATTTTGCGACTTCCATCCGTTGAAGGCTTGAATTTTGAATAAGGTGCCTAAAATTCTGCCACCCTTCGTTTTTACCTTTTGATTTGATACTGTCTGGGTGAGGTAACCTAATGTAAAGTTGTCCTTCTGGCCCCCTCGTACTCGGTGGTAATTCCAGGGGACCCGTAAATCAAAGTTGCTTAGATGTCGAGATTTAGCGAGCGAAGCCAAGGCACAGGCCGAAAACTTTACGCGTTATGAAACGATGGACATTTTATGCAAAAATTAAGGTAATTTTTTATGGAGCGTATTTTAACAGTTTATCTTTATTTTTAAAGATGTTTTTCCTGAGTCTTTTTTATTTTCATGCACAGACATACATAAATAAGCGTAAACAGCAATAAAATTATGTTTAATTGTTCTGGAAAAAGTAAACATCATGCAGCAAAGTTTCTCCTTTTTAGAGACTTTTTAGTCTGAAGCTAATTCTCTAACCCATAAAGCTGTACGCCAAACCGCCCCATCACGCGACCACTGCCCGCAACTACAGTCGTCTGGCCGGATTCATGAGAACTCTAAACATTTGGCAACATTTTACTGTATATTTGGCGCCCAACATGTACAATGTTGTATGTTTGGCGCCCAACGCGGGACTTGTTCAGTCGCTAATATTCCCAAAATAAAGGCTCTCACCGGCCGTATCGCCCGGGATCCGCAGCTGCGAACTTGTGTGAACAGTATTAGAGAACATAATAGTAGTTCTCAGCTATTTTGTTAGCACTTCCTGCATTGCTCCGTGATGTTTATTGTGTAATGCCACAGTTTGTTGAATGTTATAGTTTGTTATAGCTTTGATAGTATTTATTGTGTACAAAACAAATAATCAGCTTTCATTTATAAATGTTTTGAAGATGAAAGATATCAGATATTTAGCTCAAATAAACAAAGGTATTCACCTAGTTGTGTCTGAATCGTTAATGGAGCGTTACTAATTTATTAGGTGATATAAACCCTGCTTCTACTGTTTCGTGTTTAATATGAATATGATTAATATTGCTTAATTAATCTTAGTGCTCTGTCTAACAATCAAATCTATTATATATTTTAAAATTCTACAGTGGATCTACTGGATTTGCTCATCTATCAATCTTTTTAAAATTGCATCATCATCATTGTCGCTTTTGACCATTTACTTTCTCACTTCATTAAACTCCTGTAACATTTTAACCCCTTCGCCCTTTGCATTTGCAAAAGCAATTGAAGGCATTTTAAGTGGTATTTTCTATAACCGGCGCGGAGTGGCTGTGACATTTCCATTAAATTTTGCCAACTACCCTCTGCATTATCCCGCCCATCAGCATTTGTGCAGCATTCAATTCTTATTTGTACTTCACTTAATGATTCACTCCCATTGTCAGATGAGTTAAGATGAAAGGTAGAACTTGGTAATCTTGCTCCTATATTTAGAGTCGTTTGATCATAATTTGGAGAGATTTGTGTTGTTTCTATAGACCCCAAGCAAAAAGTTATTCACCATTGTCTTCACTTCCCACATATCTATTATTAGGACTGTCATTGCGATGATTTGGTGACAAGTCAAGAGTCTATTTTAAAACGAATGACATCAAACTTTTTAAATCCAGCTGGTTTTTACTGCCCATTACCGCGCATATTTTTTATGTTCTTTAACATTCAAATGACTGACGCTAAGTAATTATGGCGCGTCATTAAAATCTACTTCATTACTGAATGCAAGCTTGAATTGAATCTATTAATAACTTGTACCTGTACTTTTTGTTTCTTTATTTCATACTTGTGGGGGAAAAGATACCTTGTCGTTAATTCTAAGAATTGGTGAGGTGTGGCTATAAAAAAATACTTGAACACACATCCTTCTATTCAATGCATGTAGATAGATATATAAATGTTAGCTTTTTGCACATTCATCATCATTTTTCCGAGATGATCGCAGACTCGTGAGTTCGTTAATTACAACAAACAAAGATTCCAGCAAGTCTATTTTTTGTCAGCTAGAAAGCTATAGAGGTATGAGGAACAGGGTATAAAGTTCACTCATCCTCCATATAAAAGGGAGGATCCTTCGACCAGACGGGTGTTGTGTCTGGTGGGCTACTGCCCGACGATTGATGTCAGGACGTTGTATATAATGTTAGTCGCGCGGTAAACTCTGCTTGCGCGATGCAGGATTTTGCATGACGTCAGTGTGATGCGTATGTGTAATTCGTATGTGACGATGTAGAGATGCAGCCACAAAACTTTTATATTTTTTTTACAGTAATAGGTATACACTTTTTTTTTGACACGAAATCGAACAACATTTTTAAAAGGTCAACTAGCAATCACACGAATTCTATAAAATTTTCAAACTGTTAGGTTAGGTACTTATTTAGCTTGTTCCCGAATTATCATGTATACAATGAGTCGAAATTTAAACATCAACGTAACATATTATCCCAAAGCAATAAATATCATATTCAATTATTTGTGTTAATGAATCTCTTTTGCCTAAGGGTAGTGTTAAAGTTGAAACTCCTTGTTTCATATGGGCACGAACCGTGTAGGTGTGCATACAACGAACAGTAATCTTATATAACAGTATTATCTTATATTAATCTTTGTTGACCAATAATGAGCAAGCCAGCATGGTAGCAAAGAGCTTGAGGTGTGCTTAGTTTGAATGTTTTTGCAACTATTTAGTAAAATTTCCAGTTTAAATTACCTTTTCACAGAAAATTCATAATATTCCAGGTACAATTGACTGCCACAGGTAAACCTTAATATTCATATTGGTCCTTCCGCTCTTTCAAAAGACCGTAATTTCATAATAACCTAACCATACGCAATAAAAACAGCAATAATAATAGTTCAAAATAGAATCTGTTGAAAACTACGATTAAATTCCGGATTATTTACGTAATTTACAGCCAATTTATTCATGGTAGTACAAACTTATTTTTGCGTTTCATAAAATGAAGGTTTTAATGTTTTTGTATGAAAAATGTTAGTTAAAAGGTTGTGAAGACGGTAAAATCGTGTTTGCGGGTGTGTAAGCCCGCTGATTTGTCATTATGGCGGTGCCAGTCGGTGCCTTGCGCGCGCGCAGCGTGTCTAGCGTGTTGCCGTCTTGCTTGCACGCACCATGTTACACAATACTGGCGCACAACCTTGATCAACGAACGTATGAACTTTTTATGTGTCTACAAAGTTCTGTCTTCAACGTTTTGCGAGGATTCCCAGAATTGAATTATGTGAGGTATTGTGGTGGACACGTTTTGAATTACGTTCTTATGTTCTTGATTTGTTTCGGAGAAGTATTTGAGAAGCTTATTTTGCGTATTTCAATAGAATAGGTCACGCACGTGTCAAAGTAGATTATAATATTGTAAGATATAATCCCATAATCAGTGTCTTAATTTTCTTTTTGTTTCAAGGGTTGGAAAATAATACAACCTATCTTATTGCTACTTGTCACAGAAATTACGGTCCATCTGTTACACAAGATCGTAAAACGCACATCGTTGAAATTTTATTTCTTCTTGAAATAAAGGTCACCTATCTATTAATGTGGTTGTGGGTAGTTTAGCGGTGGATAGCAGTCATTCATGGTGTATTCTCAATTTTAGATCGGTCTCTTCGAAAAATTGTGGTTGACGCTTCATTTATCTCCATTATGTTTCTTGGATTTAATTTTATTTCATAGTAATTACAGAAATGTTGCAGCCTATATCAAGTTTAACTAATAACTCCAGAATATCGAATTTCATCAGTCAAGATTAAAGCCAACCTTTCTTCTACAAATTAGAAATCCAAATTTTTCCTTATGGAACAAATGGCCGCCATTAATACAAAATTTAATAAACCTTGTTTCAAATTTCTGTCATCCCAAATGGCAATTAAACTAATGAAAACTTTTTTGTTTCAGGTACTTTGTCCGAAGTTCTTCTCGTCATGGAGTCAGGGGGTAAAAAAAAACGATTTTCGGCCCTAAAAGTACTACAGCGACAATCTGCATGAATAATAATTTTTGAATTATTTAAACCGAGCCCTGTCTTGGTGGATTAATGAGAAGTACCTTGATAATGACAGATCTACATATATTTGCATTGAACGATACGATTTCTTTCGCATTATCCTTTGGGAATGAAGGCCCGGCTGTAAGACCTCGACTCGTAGCGTAAACGTTTGGCGAATGTATAGGATTTTAATATTATTGTACCTATTTTCTTTGTTTTTACAAAGAGAGTAAAAGTAATTGAATTACTGCGGAGATTAGAACTATAGATGCTGGCGGGAAAAATTCCGAATCATTCCCGTCGAATACTTTGGAAGTATTCCGAAATATTCTGAAACTTTGGGAATATTTCAATTGTCAAAAAAAAACCGGGAAAATTGTATTAACCTATTAAAAGTCACTGTACTCGATTGAGTACAGCGTAACGAAGTAAAATAATAAGGTGTATCACTTAAAATTTACAAGATCTGTAATTTACACTTCGGGATAAGGCTGTACTCAATTGAGTACAACATACTTTAATGGGTTCCCTATCCATTAGCATAAAATTTTAAGACCTAATATAACTTAGCATAATGTTGTTTGGCATAATTATTTTTTCGCATAATATAATTACGCATAACAGCTCATGCATAATTTTTTTAAGCATTATGTCTATAACCATAATAATGATTAGGCATAATATTTTAAAGCATAAACTTATTAAGCATAAAGTTCTAAAGCATAACTTTTTTAAGCATAAAGTTCTAAAGCATAACTTTTTTAAGCATAATATCCTAAAGCATAAAAGTTAAGCATAAATAACAAGCAAGCAAGCAAGCAGCATGCAGCAGGCAGGGTTTCTGTGACGGCTCCGGCGCTGCGGCCCACCGGCGGCCCCACGCGTGCTAATCGTCGCAGACGGCTTTCGCTCACCACCGCAGCTTCGGCTTGTTGGCCGGCTTCGCCGGCCAGCCTCAGCCGTGGCGGCTCGCTCGCAGCCGCCTGCTCCTCAGCCCGCGGGCCGCCTCGCCCCTACGCGCTTACGCGATTTTAAATAACACTCTAGGGGCCTACCCCTAGAGTGTTATTTAAAGTCTTGTTTGTCCTAACAAACAAGACTACGTGAAGTCGGTTTTGCAGCAATTCGGTTCTGTGACTAACTTTTGTTGCACAGAATATTAATTTTTTAACCAACAATATTATTTGATTGTTACAGGTACTATAGCTAATTGGTTTGCTCAGAATTATGTATGGGGCACTACAAGTTCACCACCACCATTTCCACCCAAAGTCTGGAGTATGTATTTACTAGTAAAGGAAAATATACTCAGGACACAAAATCATGCAGAGGCATGGCACAATAGATTTGCTCATTTTGTGGGAACTGGATTTTATTTTTGGCAAAAAAGATAGTTCAAGAAATAAGACATCAAACCATTGAAATAGATAAACTGGATATCGTAACATCACTTATACCAAAAAAAAAAGAAAAAATACACGGACAAAACCAAAAAAATTGAAAAAATCATTGGTAAAAAAGATGAGTATCCTTCTAAACTAGAATATTTACAAGCAATTGCTAAAAATATACACCTAAAATAAATAATTAAGGACTACTATTTCAATCAGTTAACTTCTATCTGAGGAATAACCGCCATATTTATTTCTCATAATAGAAGTTAACTGATTGAAGTTAACTAATTCACTGCTGTGTGAAATAAACGTTTCTCGCGATTGAAAATGTCATGTATATTTATAATAAATCATTTGCATGAACATTGTTTTTGTTATTTATATTAATTGTATGCCTAAATATTATTATGCTAATAGCCATTAGGCCTACTAACGTTATGCTAAAAGTCTTTAGGCCTACTAACGTTATGCTAATAGTCATTAGGCCTACTAACGTTATGCGAATCAAATTTATGCCAAAACAAATTAGTCTTTAACATGATTATGCCAACATAAAATGTATGCCTAAAAAAATTATGCCAAAGTATTATTATGCCTAAAAAAATTGTGCCAAAATCGTTATGCCGAAGTATATTAGGACAAAAAACATTATGCGAAAAGAAGGGATCCCACTTTAATGGGTTAACAGTAATAAAAACAGAACGGATTTCAATAAAGTTCCGTCTTTATTGAAGTTGGTTCTATGTTCTAAGATTTTATTGAAGAGGTTGGTTTGAGGTGCTCCGGCTTCATTGAAGTTGGTTCTATCTTTTTACTTAAATATTTTTATCTCAACATTTGTTTATGTCACGTATACATATAGTGACTATAGTCCGTCTTATGAAAGCGCGACCTGAGAAAAAGAGGTTAAAAACAAAAATTTTGTATGTGGTATTACTAACTAGTAGGAGAATTATTTCTTGACACTTAATTTTTTTTTTGTTTCCTACAATTGCGGCTGAATAATGTTGCCAATTAAATTAAAAAAAAACTCCATGTAGCGCTTTCATTAGACGCACCCTAGTAATATTGTTCTAAAAACTGCATCAAAAGCGGTTTAACGCGAGATAATCGCGGACAAACATACACACCTACATACGGTTCAAACTCATAACCTCCTTTTTATTGAAGTCAGTTAATATATATCAAAACCTACTCCTAAGTATAGCAAATAGGTACTTTTCTGAAAACCGCATCAAAACGTGTTTGCTTGCAAGGTTTGCCTTTATTTGTTTTTATTGACTTTTATACGCGATATGTAGATAAGTAGGTAATGATTAATACATATCTATGTGACTCGCGAATACTCGGGATGCGAACAGAAGAGCTATATACAAACTAATCAAAAACATAGGTATCCCTTTTTCAAAAAACAAATCAAATATGCTCGGTGGTTTTTTATTCCACAACTAAGTACCTAACATTTAGAAAAAGAGCATTTGCAAAAATAGCACAAAGAAATAAAAATCCTGTTAATCGCAGGATAACATATTTACCTATAAAAATATCAACATAATATATTATAGATACTTAATCAATCATATTTATAATAAAATAAACATTTATATTTTACTTACTTATGTGCCACTGAAAAATAAATTCACCCACCACACAACAAAATAAACACGTTTATTCCTGAATAATTCGGTCGAAATATTCCGCGGAAACATTCGATTGCGGGGTATGAATCTTTCTCCGCGGGCGGAAACTTCCGGGGAGCATCTCCCCTCTTACCGCACCCCGCACCGCCATCGCCTGCATCACCGCTAACAAAGAGTTTCAAATAAATGTCACTAGATGGCACGACATTTATTGATCTATGATTGAAGTGTAATTTCAAAGTTTTTGTTGACTTTTATAAGGTTTATTCATACATAATCAACAAATAATAATCATAATCACACCAAATTATGTAACAATAAGCTCTTAGTACAAATTTCAAAGATGATTGGAATGCACAATTAATATTTATACCAGTAGATGGCGCTGTATTAAATTTCAAAGGTTAACATCTCGATTTTTTAAATTTTGTTTTGTTTAATAATATCACTGATAATAGGAGTAAGGAGTACGTAGCAGCAGTACAAAAGTACAGTGTGCTTTTAACGTCATCTATTCGGAATAAAAGTATAATGTAACCCTTCTTGCAAAGTCGCTACTAACACCATCTATTGGGAACGAACGCGATTGATGTACAAAAATAGCTATAATTGCCAGATGAAATCTGCTCTTTACGTCGGGACATTTCTTTGTATGGGATGAGGCATCTGTATGCTAGTATCGATGCAAAATACGATATTTCAGCAAAAAAAATAAAAATTTCAATAAAATTCATTTTGAATAATTCTGATTTAAAGAAACTTTCCCAGAAGTATTCCGGAATTATTCAGAATTTTTCAGAAGTTTTGCAACTATAATTAGAACTGACTTTTTCGGCAGTAATTCAATTAATTTTAATACATAGAATAGATTAGAATACTCTTTATTATTTACACCATAAAAATAAGTCTCTAATAATCTTAATATTATCTATGTGACGAATACCTTGAATCCATTAACAGATTAACAGCAAATTTATCTTTATTCGATATTATTAAAATTGTAGCTACAAAAAATATTCTGAAATGAAAATTACCAGTTAACTATGAAATACAAAATTGATTAAACTACAATGATGATATTCTCGCAACAACGATGCAACTTGTATGTATGTACAGTCAACAACACGCCAGGTTATACGAAACTGTCAAATTTCTCCAAAAGATTTTAAGCCTTAAAATGCTGATGGTTAAGTTCAAAATCAAAACCATTCAGTTTGTGGTAACTTGATGTGTTGGCGACTGTACGTGCGAATCTCAATCATTGGAATGATTGACTCATCGAGTGTTTATTCATATGTATAACTGATACACGGAAACAATAATGTTTCTGTGAATCAGTTATAAAAAAATAAAATTAAAATATACCTTTATAAAAATGGATTTTTCCGATAGACACAAGACCAGTGTAATTTTAATACAAAACTTTTATTTATGAATGAAAATGTTTTTTTATAAGTGCTGTAGTACTTTGTCTCTTTGCCATGGATTCTTATCGCAAGAAATCATAACATAACAACATCCATCATTAAGATCAGAACTTCAACATCGTAATTCGTCGCGGCAAAAACATGTCGTTCAAATAAAGTCGGCTGAAGCGCTGAACACCGCTGTAGGTGTGTAATAGTGTAAATATTCCGCGAACATGCAGCGGTGAGCGGATCCAGGGGATACACAAGGTAAATATTTGATTGGTCCCGCGCGCTGTAATGCGCTGCGCAACTCAAATACGTGGTCCTAGGAGACGCAAGTGACAAGTGATGAGCGGTGGATAATTAGTCATTGCCATGTTGTGACACAGGTAGTGCTAAATAATATAAGATAATGTGCATGGCTTACGAGAGCAAACGATGGATGGACTGTGTGAAAGATGATAATTATGGCTAGAAATACGAGTAGTAATATCTCAGTAGTCGTGGTGACTACTGAGATGACGACTAATAGAAGAGAATGGAAGAAGACATGGTGCACCAATCCCAAATAAATTGGGATAAGGACAAAATAGTGAAGATTTACAAAGTATCTTTACAAATTAACGTTTAATAGAAGCTATTTAATAAAGGTTCAGCGTATGAGCGCATCAGAACTGTCTTTTCTTATAGGTGCACTGTCAATATCTGCTAGTGATTAGTATTACTAAAGAACGTAACGATTAATAACCATGGTATTAGAAAATAGAATCCGCAAATTCATCAAATCATCGCGAACGTGACTTCGTCGTCCACTACTAGACTACATAAAAAGTCTTCCATTCAGTACTACCTACTATTTATTAACAAATCGCTTCAACTCTTCACTTGCACCACACAGCAAAATTCTTTCCTAAATCACGTTACCGTACCGCCCGTGGCTTGGGCCGGGTAAACGCACTAATTATCTGCTTAATGTGGAGGGCAGTCGCGGTCACCCTTTGAACTGTCCCGGCCCAAACATGTGTTCATCAAATACAAATTTCTTATGTATTGAGGTACATTTCTGTTAATTTCGGCGAGCGATTTACTTGGTTTTGTTGGTACATTTTGGAATGACTTCTGGGCTTATGTGTGCGTACATAATTCCGAATGCCCGAAGGCAACCTATTCGCTGTACTTGCCGTTGCCTTGGCCATACACATGCGTGTCGCGCTCACGTCGCGCTCACGCCGCGCTGCGCGCTGGCGCTGTTCGGTTTCATAGGGAATATTTATTTTTGGTAACAGAAATATGAATATTTGGAAAAACTAACAAATAGAATTATAAATAATAAAATATTCTGTTTAAAAAAAAATAATCACGAAAATATCTTAAGTAGTTCGAAAGTAATATGGTATTTTATGCTTTGGGTAGACATTATTTCCTGAATTTATTTAATTAAGTATTTTACTACAATCCTTAAATATTCACATATAGAATTGATGTGTACGTTCTAGTTTAACATACATTTTTTTGCATAACTTACTTGCATTATATGAAGGCGTAATAACAGATTTAAAACTCACTAAAGTCATATATCTGCGCTAGATTTTTTGTTTTAAATTTTGTATTATTTTTTAATGATTGTGCTATTTTTTAATTTTTGTTTTATTTTTAGGTCTACATTGGTAAGTATTTTATATGTTGTAAAAAATCACGTGTACTCTCAGTTTTATTTCCTAACGGATTTAAACAAGTCAAGCAGTATTTAAATAAAACCACATGTATAGTATAACCATAAAAAATCTATTCTATAAAGAACGTTAATAAATGCCATTCAAATTAAAATAAAAACCAGCCAAGTGTGTCTCGGATATATTTTCTGTATTTTTTCATCATTTTAGGCTCAGTAGTTTCGGAGATAAGGGTCAATTTTCATATATTTTCTTAAATAAAATTATAAGTATTATTTTAAAATAATTAAAAAAATATATCTTCCAACAAGCCCTTTTATTTGATATGCCATATGGTACAGTTTGCAAAACTTTGTTTTTAATATTTCTAATTTGGCCCTCAAAAGTGATCCCCATATTCAAAATTCATACGTTACTCGTCCGTGTTTGGGTCACAGAAATTCATATGTGTACCAAATTTCAACTTAATTGGTTCAGCAGATTCGGAGCAAACTGGCTTTGATAGACGAACAGACAGACAGACAGGCAGACACACGAGTGATCCTATAAGGGTTCCATTTTTTCCTTTTGAGGTACGGAATCCTAAAAAACAACCAACTAATTAGTTTGATGAATTCAACAATTATTTCAGAAAACATAAAATTAAATTTGATTGTTTGAGTAATTATAAAATTAATGTCATACAAATTGTATTTTAAAATCAAATATTTATTCATGAATATTGATGTATTAAAAAATTATGTTATCTATCGCTTTAACTCATGACTTGGAGTTAGGACTATCTGCACAAACATAATAATTACTGGTCTGCTGGTCCGCGGTTGGTCCTTTGAGCAGAACGAGAGGCGACCTTTTCTTGTGGCCAGATTTGTTTTACGCGTTTTTTATGGCCCCATCAGCGTAAAGTGGATTTTGTTAAATAACCAACTTTGTAATGAGAGTTAGCGTTTCTGAAAGCGTTGAATTAGGGAAAGTACTTCAATTTAACACTTAAAAATTTTGGCAGTTTCATTGCTGTTTTTGCATTTCAAATAAGTTTTACATGATACAATAAATACATACAGCGTTTGGTCGTTCCTTATAGAATGTAACCTGTTATAGATGATTCATATCATGCGTGAAGATAAAGCCTTGTATGCGGCTATACATAATTAGGTATTAAAACACTCATGCGATACTATTATAACCCACATTCGTGTTTTAATACTCCTTATTATACAACAGTTGCATAAATAACTATTAAATATCAACCACATGGCCACTATGGACATTGGTAAGGATTGTGTGTATTATACAACCCCTACATAAATCTTATTCTGTAAATTTTCTTCCATACAGTTTTCTACTGCCCTTAAGTTCCACCACACATGTCCACCACACATTTCCACCTCTACCCTCACATAACACAATCTCCTAGAATAATGACATGATGAATAAAAGATACGATAGCTGACGTCACTCGCCATGACGCCCCGACGGGCTGCTGATTGATTTAATTTCCGTTCTCTCGTCTTTTGTGCTTCTTCCTTAATGCCTATAGACAACCACTGAGATGCTTTTAGAGCTGAAGACGTCTTCCTTACGATGTATCTTGTAATATGTTTGAGTGAAGGAAGGACTGGGCGAAGATTGTGTTTGAAGAAATTTTGGTTCTTAGTGAAGTGCAGAAGGACCAACTTTTACAATTGTAACTTGAATATTTATGTTGATAGAGAAAACTAATATTTTTGCTGGAAACCTGTAAAACTGGGAGTGAAGTAGACAACACTTTTTAAACGACTCGATGCATCGAATTAAGCTTTATGATAGAACCTTAATGTGCCTGATTTGGTTTTGTTATTGATCATCCTATACTCAGTAACACTCGGTGTTGATAGGAGCAGGTAAAACCCATGATAGAACCCTAATGTGCCTGATTTGGTTTTGTTATTGATCATCCTATATTCAGTAATACTCGGTGCTGATAGGAGCAGGTAGTATAAGTACATACATAAAACAATAATTAATATTTTTAAAAGTAATTAGTTTACAACATTACTAATATTTTTAATAAATACATATATAAACTCATAGTTTGACTTATTAAATGCCAAGCGTTCTTCCTCCTCTCTCCTACTTTTATCTATGCTGTGCCCGACAGGGTCCATAATTGAGACTGATGTAACTGTTTTTCCCACCAACTGTATACATTATGGTACGCAATAAAGAATTGAGAATTGAATTGAATTGAGAAACCCTATGATAGAACCCTAATGATAGAACTTTATGATAGAACCCTAATGTGCCTGATTTGGTTTTGTTATTGATCATCCTATGCTCAGTAACACTCGGTGTTGATAGGAGCAGGTAGAAACCCTATGATAGAACCCTAATGATAGAACTTTATGATAGAACCCTAATGTGCCTGATTTGGTTTTGTTATTGATCATCCTATGCTCAGTAACACACGGTGTTGATAGGAGCAGGTAGAAACCCTATGATAGAACCCTAATGATAGAACTTTATGATAGAACCCTAATGTGATTTGGTTTTGTTATTGATCATCCTATACTCAGTAACACTCGGTGTTGATAGGAGCAGGTAGAAACCCTATGATAGAACCCTAATGATAGAACTTTATGATAGAACCCTAATGTGCCTGATTTGGTTTTGTTATTGATCATCCTATGCTCAGTAACACTCGGTGTTGATAGGAGCAGGTAGAAACCCTATGATAGAACCCTAATGATAGAACTTTATGATAGAACCCTAATGTGCCTGATTTGGTTTTGTTATTGATCATCCTATGCTCAGTAACACTCGGTGTTGATAGGAGCAGGTAGAAACCCTATGATAGAACCCTAATGATAGAACTTTATGATAGAACCCTAATGTGATTTGGTTTTGTTATTGATCATCCTATACTCAGTAACACTCGGTGTTGATAGGAGCAGGTAGAAACCCTATGATAGAACCCTAATGATAGAACTTTATGATAGAACCCTAATGTGCCTGATTTGGTTTTGTTATTGATCATCCTATGCTCAGTAACACTCGGTGTTGATAGGAGCAGGTAGAAACCCTATGATAGAACCCTAATGATAGAACTTTATGATAGAACCCTAATGTGATTTGGTTTTGTTATTGATCATCCTATGCTCAGTAACACTCGGTGTTGATAGGAGCAGGTAGAAACTCTATGATAGAACCCTAATGATAGAACTTTATGATAGAACCCTAATGTGCCTGATTTGGTTTTGTTATTGATCATCCTATGCTCAGTAACACTCGGTGTTGATAGGAGCAGGTAGAAACCCTATGATAGAACCCTAATGATAGAACTTTATGATAGAACCCTAATGTGCCTGATTTGGTTTTGTTATTGATCATCCTATGCTCAGTAACACTCGGTGTTGATAGGAGCAGGTAGAAACCCTATGATAGAACACTAATGATAGAACTTTATGATAGAACCCTAATGTGCCTGATTTGGTTTTGTTATTGATCATCCTATGCTCAGTAACACTCGGTGTTGATAGGAGCAGGTAGAAACCCTATGATAGAACCCTAATGATAGAACTTTATGATAGAACCCTAATGTGCCTGATTTGGTTTTGTTATTGATCATCCTATACTCAGTAACACTCGGTGTTGATAGGAGCAGGTAGAAACCCTATGATAGAACCCTAATGATAGAACTTTATGATAGAACCCTAATGTGCCTGATTTGGTTTTGTTATTGATCATCCTATGCTCAGTAACACTCGGTGTTGATAGGAGCAGGTAGCAACCCTATGATAGAACCCTAATGTGCCTGATTTGGTTTTGTTATTGATCATTCTATGCTCAGTAACACTCGGTGTTGATAGGAGCAGGTAGCAACCCTATGATAGAACCCTAATGTGCCTGATTTGGTTTTGTTATTGATCATCCTATGTTCAGTAACACTCGGTGTTGATAGGAGAAGGTAGCAACCCTATCTTAATTTCATCCCATCAAACGGGAGGCTGTAACCAACCTTCATAATATCAATTTATCTAAACACTCCACATCATTTTCCTTTTTATCACAAAACATGTTTATCACAATAACTCTTATATGTAAGTATTGCAGATGCGAATAATATTGTAATTTGTACTAAAGTGTCGGCGGAATAGGTACCCTCTCCTCACTCAGAATGTTTTGTCGGATTCCTACCGTTCTGAGTATATTTTCATCTTTTCAGCACTTTCTGTTAAGATGAATTATTAGAATTACTAAGGTGTATGTAGGTACTGTCGAGTTTTTTTACTTATTCACGTGTGCGCGCTGGGTTCAAGGTTCACGCGTTTTTTAAATGAATTAAGCTGCTAGTTATATAAATACTAGTCTAAGTACTCACGCGCCCCTGGCAACACAAGCAACAGGAAGGAATACGGGTGGGTTATAGTCAGTAAGAGTCTGACACACCCTCCCGCTCCGCCCAGAGCGGGAGAAGTTATTTGATGATTTACCAACCACAAAAAAAAAGTACTCACGCTTGTATCCAGGGCCTCAAGTCTGCTATTACAATAGTGTCAGAATCGTCTATAATTGATTTTATAATTGTTGATAATCAAGTTTGGTAATCTACTAATATAATGGCGTCATTAATAAGGATCGGAACAGACCATACTGACACTATTGTAATAGCAGACTTGAGGCCCCGATCATTTGAAAAAATCATTGTTCTAGGAAAACCATCGTGAATCCAGTGTTGTCGGTACAAGTACCTCTTACAATATTTCCTGTTTGTCCTAAATTTATTCCCCTTCACGATCTTTTGATTCGTTTATGAGATATTTGATATAAGAAATCATCATTATTTCACAAGTATGCGCTTCGTATAAGCTTCAAATTTATTTGTTAGCCCTTAGTTCAAGAAGACTGAAGCGACGCGACTGTCGTAGCGGACTTACGATATGAATTACTTCTATCGGAAAAATGGAAGTTGAAATCTGAGTCGGCGCGATCAGATATCTCGGGTTCAGAGTAAAATCGTGAGATTTATGATAATATTGGCTGAAGAAATAAATAGGAAAAAATGAATTGAAACATTTTCAATTGCTTGCGTTATTTTTGTTTTTTAAGTCCTTCGGTACGCAAAGAGATATCATTTGATATCATATTATTTTTCCAATATTTTCTTAGCAAGTTAAATAATCATTATTTTCTGTACTGGTAGGTACTATTAGAAAGAAGATCTGAAAAAGAAGTCTCAATTTCTGACTAACTTGAATTTGAACTATTGTTTACAAATCCCTTCAAAGTTGTAGAATGTTGTCATTGACCCGTTTGTGACGGCGGGAAGCTGGTCCGATGACGGACAGCAATTGGATTGATTGGACATCCGCTGGGGGACAGACACTTCACACGATTCTGTTGAGGAAATCTTCGACTGGTCTTTTCTTGTACTCTCCGGATTTTTTGGGTGCTGAATGACACGTGGTTTTTTCAGGAAAAACATGGATTAAAATGATATTTTATACCCGGTTAGGTGAGATACTATTGCATTTACGGAAAGCCGGTTTACCTGCTCACGTATATTTTAATACTACCTGATATGTGTATCGGTCATAAGTTCGAAAGTTCGATTTCGATGGACCACAGATTCGAAGTAAAAGCTTTATCATTTGTGTCAAGATCAGTCCTACGAGATAAAGAAAAACTTGATAACGATTTCCGCAAACACAGCCTACAGTTCTTAGTTGATATGGAATATTTTAATGTCGAATTAATTTAAAATTGTATATTTTAGACTGAATGAAACAATTCAATCGGTTGAAGTTGTGGTATATCAGTAACATCTTGATTTAAATTAGCATTCGATTGCATACTGAGGCAGTTACAGTATTATTTATTTAGAACAATCATGGCGACACCATGTTTTGTAAATGTCTAACATTAAGACACATCATCGCTTGAAAAGTAGGTATAAACCTCCATTAAACATACTTACAAACAAAATCGTAGTAGGTATATGACCTTTGAACCAAGATCTTCGATAACCTTCTCACCTTAGATATGTATCACTGGCAAGCGAGGCCGCGGTTTACGCCTCTAGCATTTCATATGGAAATTAACGTGCTTATAAATCATTCGGGTTGGCAGGTTTTTCATTTGGCGTCTTCACGTAATCATGTGTTATCAGCCGAGTATTATGAGTTTGCAATCATTTTCAATGTGATATAACGAAATTATGAATTTTGGCTCCAATCTGTCACGAGTGAAGGTTGAATTTTTATTGGATTTAGTGTAAACATCTTGGATGTGTTGTAAAGGTCGTTTTTATTAGGTGTTCCTGCTATTTGGTTACGCATTTAACTGACATGACACGGAGTGCCGGATATACTGTTTGAAATCAATTTTACAGGCCATGATTGTACCCAATTTCAAACAAGAGTTTTTTTGCAAATAAAAGAAAAGAAAGAATTAAATACGAGTACGTCAAATGTTTTTCTGAAAGTCAGATCAGCAAAAATGGACTAGCATCCCCTTCAAATAGAAGCACCCAGATCAAGTTCCTCAAAACACATTCAACGTCAAAATAGACTCCTTATTTATCTCCGTGGTGTTAAGTACATACTAAACAATCCGGTATCATTGCGGTGTGTCGTCAATTTGTCACTCTCAGAGACATTAGTCATGGCGCAATGTTGTGGAGGCTCACTTTAGCAAACAACTAACTGTTGTGCGAAGATATTTGTTATACTCGTACCAGTTTCTAAGACGCTTGTGGTCGTTATTTTGTATTATTAGTTCAGGAAACGTTAAACTTGTACGATAGTTATTATTATTTATTTAACAGTTTATGTACACACATATAAACAGACAAGAAGAAAGGAACAGAAAAATATACAAGTTGTTCTTTTAATTCCAACAATATTTTGTCAAATTTCCTAGTCTCTCATCACACGAAGAGCACTTACTGTTCCCAACTCAAACCCGTTTCATCTCCGTCCTCACAGAGTACCGTTGAAGTGTAGCCAACGTCTACCATCGTGTACATACCCATAACACTTACACCAATCAGCTAAACATATTAATACGACGCAAACAAATGGTGCGTGCACATCGCTAGCTATAACCCCATCTCCTTCCATCCCTGGGCGTCTAAACCGCAATGGATGGCGCTCAGCAGTATCTTCGTCGCCCAGCCCTCAGATGCATCCCCCTTGATAACTGCAAGCAATTATCGTTTGCTTGTTTCAGAGACACTGCTGATCATTTTAGTGTTATTACTTAGGGAATGGAGTACTGTTTCATGTGGTTATGTGTTGTATGGAGCAGTTCATTAATTTGAATTTTCTTGGAGAGTAGACGTAAAATGTTGATGATACCTGGCGTGTAGGGTTAAAAAGTTAGGCAGGGGTGCAGAATACTTATGTTGAATGTTTATGTTTAAAAAAAAAAAAAGCTACAGTAGCGAGATATTTTTGAATGATAAAATATAGTTTCCTGAAAGTTAAAATCATTTTCACTTTAAAATGTCGAAAATAATTAACAAGGCAATTTCCGTGCAGCCTTTGCAATTTTAACAGAAAGAACACTTAAACAAACCATTAGGAATTCAGTAAGTATCCTTTAATATCAAACCTCAGCGAAAGAATTTCTTCCTTTCAACCTGTAAAAGCACAGTTAAATAGCTGAATTGACGATTTGAATGCTGGTTAGTTCTGAGCAAACAGTCCCTTTAATTAAGACGGTAGGACAGGCGGGGCCGGGTTATTTACCTAGCTATAGAGGAGACCTTCATCATAATTGTCACTGGAAATGTTGGTATGATACACAGCAACCGGTGATTAGATTGTGGTAATAAAATTGTAGGTGGGAATCAAAAGTTTTATGGAGAAAGAAACTTATCTGTAGCTGTGTTATTTATTAAAGACTAGGTTCATTATAATAAATTAATTTTCTTTCTACTGCCGTCTGCTGACTGTTTTCTTTAGTTCTAGTTCAGTTTCCTTAATTGTCGATAACTAGGTATAGTCTGTTTTGTGGCACATTATCAGCCGTATTTATCATCAGCTTTGGCTTTAGAATATAGAGCTACCTAGAACGTATTCAGAAAAATATTGGATCATCACCAAACAAAATTTTGGCGATTGCAGATAATATAATTATGTTGTTAAAATCACACAGCAGGGCGGGATCTCATGGCGTCATGGTTTATTTCCTCTCAGAGCACCTGCCATCTTATCTCTTCACCACCCTTGGTTGACTGGTAGAGAATGCCTAAGGCATTAAGTCCGCCTTTGTACTTAATTGTGTGCGAGAAGTTTAAATAAATAAATAAAGTACGGTTGTCGCAACCCAGTGCTGGGCACGCCACGATTGCGGCGATAAGTCCCCTCTTTGAGGAGTGGCTGGAGAGGCGCCACGGCGTCCTCACCTTCCGCCTGACGCAGGTCCTCACCGGACACGGCAGCTTCGGGAGGTTCCTGTGTCGGATAAGGCGGGAGGAAACGTCCGGGTGTCACCACTGTGTGGATCGCCCGGAGGACACGGTGGAGCATACGGTGGAGGTCTGGCCGGCTTGGGCAGAGCACCGCCGTGTCCTCGTGGAGGCGATCGGCGGCAGAGACCTCTCGCGTCCGCGTCGCGTGGTTCAGGCCATGGTACGGAGCGAGAGGGCATGGGCAGCCGTCACCTCCTTCTGCGAAGCAGTAATGCTGCGGCAGTAAAGGCGGGACGGTTGAGGGAAAGGCAAGTTTCACGCCCTCTCGCCCCTAGCCGCCGCAGGAGACGCTCAGGGCGTCGGGAATCCCGGGCGGATTTCCGGCCACCGTAGGCGCGGGCTTGCGAACGGTGAGCAATGGGTAGCTCACCGTCCGGTAAGGACCAGGCCCGGGTCGACGGCGCGTTGTATTCCACGCGCGCCTCAAAGAGATGTCGTCAGCACATATAGTAGGGGTCCACTAAGGCCGATGCCTGCCGGGGTCGCGGGAAGGTACTTATGGGTCACCGAGGCCCCCGCAACACAGGCAATAGGAAGGAATACGGGTGGGTTTTAGTCAGTAAGAGTCTGACACACCCTCCCGCTCCGTTTGATGATTTCCCACCCTAGTTCTATTAAATTCTGTAATAACATTTCAGCAACAAAGTTAATAGCATCGTGGTTGACACAACATCAATTAAATATTAAACTGTTGATGTATTTGATAAAACATGTCAATCAATTCCCTTGCTGAATTATATATCAGCTGGTCGGCTGCGGCTTGCTTTTGTTTGGCTCGTGGACAGGGGGCTGTTTGTGTGACTTGTGGACAGGGGGCTGTTTGTGTGGCTTGTGGGCAGGGGGCTGTTTGTGAGGCTTGTGGACAGGGGGCTGTTTGTGTGGCTTGTGGGCAGGGGGCTGTTTGTGAGGCTTGTGGACAGGGGGCTGTTTGTGAGGCTTGTGGACAGGGGGCTGTTTGTGTGGCTTGTGGACATGGGGCTGTTTGTGTGGCTTGTGGACATGGGGCTGTTTGTGTGGCTCGTGGACAGAGGGCTGTTTGTGTGGCTTGTAGACATGGGGCTGTTTGTGTGGTGTGTGGACAGGGGGCTGTTTGTGTGGCTTGTGGGCAGGGGGCTGTTTGTGTGGCTTGTGGACATGGGGCTGTTTGTGTGGCTTGTGGACATGGGGCTGTTTGTGTGGCTTGTGGACATGGGGCTGTTTGTGTGGCTTGTGGACAGAGGGCTGTTTGTGTGGCTTGTAGACATGGGGCTGTTTGTGTGGTTTGTGGACAGGGGGCTGTTTGTGTGGCTTGTGGACATGGGGCTGTTTGTGTGGCTTGTGGACATGGGGCTGTTTGTTTGGCTTGTGGACAGAGTGCTGTTTGTGTGGCTTGTAGACATGGGGCTGTTTGTGTGGTTTGTGGACAGGGGGCTGTTTGTGTGGCTTGTGGACATGGGGCTGTTTGTGTGGCTTGTGGACATGGGGCTGTTTGTGTGGCTTGTGGACAGAGGGCTGTTTGTGTGGCTTGTAGACATGGGGCTGTTTGTGTGGTTTGTGGACAGGGGGCTGTTTGTGTGGCTTGTGGACAGGGGGCTGTTGGCTCGTGCACAGGGGGCTGTTTGCCTTGGTGGGACTTGTACATACCTGGGGTTACTGTTAAAGTGGATATAGTTAGATAAACCGCCTCGTTGGTCTAGTGGTCGCAAGTGCTACTGCTGAGCATGAGGTCCTGGGTTTGATTCCCGGGTCGGGCAGTGTTATGGGTTTTTTCATCTGGAATTTCTCAGTAGCAGCCCGGAGTTTGGATTGGTGCCCAGTTGATGGCAATACGCGAAATGTAATGTTATCTACATAAAAAAAAAATATATCTATACAGAAAAAAAAAACCAGCGCCGTAATATTGACAAATTAAACCAATATTTCTTTTATTTTGATGTCTTATATCAAAATAAAAAAAAATATTAAATAAAACTCGTTTAGATATTTTATTAGGATTTCAAGTCGGGAAAGAAAAGTATTGAACCAATCATGATCTAAGACTGATACTGAACCCCCAAAAAATATTTACGCACTGGTATTTTTTTTTTCCTGTAAGTACACGTTGTCTGATCCTTCAGGGAATATGATGTTATGTTAAGGATTATACACCGTGATTTTTAATTCACTGTCAACCTTTCAGGAGATGAAAGTACTGCAGGGGGGTAACCATTACCTCTTATAGCAGTATTATTTCAATATTACTTTAGCGTGAGAAAGAGATGAAGCTATAAGTCCTGTATAGCTCCATCACTTTCCCACTGTGAAGTAACATTGTAAGATGTGATGGTTACCCCCTGATTATAAACTACTCTCGCTATGGTAGGGTCACACAGCTGATATTTTTTAGATATTTCTGAGTTGCTTTCATAGTGAAAGTTGTTCATTAGAACTTTCACACTATATAAAACGCACACGGTATAAAAAAAAATAGGTAGGTTGGTTTTATGATAGACGTCATTTTAAATAAGGTGTTTTTAATCGAATTTTGTTATTTGTAACCTTTGTTGTTTCCTAAGTGGCTGACGTCAATATTGCAAGTTAGTGAAAACACACATTTTCCTCATTCCTAAAATGTGCCTGCAGTGGCAACACTGACAAAAATTTTACTCTACCAAAACAGAAAAGTAAACAAAACTTCAAAATTTTAGTATTTACCAAATTTTTCTGCAAATACTACATACTTCCCAAACTCTCATTTAGAAAACAACAAAAGTACCGTCAACAAGAACTAGCCAAGGTCGAGAGCGCGGAAAAACGACAATTAAACACGCCATTAACTTTTTGTGCGGACCGTACTGTCGTCACTTTTTGTTGTTCCGCCGCCGCGCCGACCGGCTCGGACGTACGCACGTATTTAGCCCAATTTACGTTTATATTGGTTATTATAAGATTGATGACATACTTCAGCCATATGGCATAAAAGTTCTTCGGCTGCCACCATATCATCCTAAACTAAACCCCATCGAAAATGTATGGGGAGTTTAAAAAAATTATACTGCTTCGCATAACGTCGAACAGAATTGACGGAAATAATTAAACTTATAAATCGACGTTTTAGTCAAATTGAAATAAAGAAGATGAATACTATCGACATTTTGACGTGAAATCAGAATTCATACTCCTAATTCATTAATTCTTCATTTGGTTTTTCTAGTAGCGATACAGAATAATATGTTCAATAAACATGCATTTACCAAACTAAGTTGTTTTTTTTAAGAATCCGTATATTATCAAACACAGCAGGTTACAATAACCTTAAAAACAAAATAATCTAAACTAATTTACAATAGTTACTACTCGTCACCGAGTTGTTCTTTTTTATTTCAATTTAAATAATTGTATTTGTATTTTGTATTTGACTGTACCTCTTGTCGTCGATTTTATTTGTTGGTCAACTTTCAAAGTTAGTTAATAAATACTTGGTTAACTTATGTACATACGATCATTTGAACTATGTATAATACAAACTGCCACTTTCCCAGTGGGTTGTGTTGTGTGGTAACCAACTTCCTTAATATTTTTTTCTAACCGTACTTAAGTTTTCCTTTTAAACGGGAAGTTACGACGCTCATGTATTTCCTTCATTTCGATTTTTCCACATTGTTGTCGAGTAATATTTAAACGTTAGCTAAGTTCCATTCGATTCTTCCCTATATCGATACCTACACTTCCCCACAAGTAACAACACAACATTAATCCCGACACCCTAACCCAAATAAAACACACGCTTCATAATTTTGTCCTCCTCACAAATAGTTTTAAATTGCAAATGCAATTATTGGAACTGACCGCGGCGCGGCAATGCTATGCAAGTTTTAATTACGAACTGCTGCATAATTGCACGAATCGGAATGGAGTGCTCGTCTCGATGTGGACGTGCTGTACGGGGGCTTGTTTTATAGGGAGGTTTTATAGGGGTTGATGTATTAATTATTGTGTTCCTATGTTTTAATTAAGGGGTATTGTGTCTAGGGACGTCGGGTCGGGGTTAGAAGGCGTTAGTGACCCTCTATAAGTATAACTATATAGTTTCTTGTGACTTGGCTCGCTACAATTGTTTAGTTTGATTTATTGTTTACTGCTTAGTTTCTTTCATATAGTAGAGTTAGGGGTTTATTATCTATCTTCTAACTTATCAGACTTTGTTTCTTTCCTTTTTTCGGCAGCTACTTGGCGACATGACTTAACCTAGACTGTTTGTCAAAACAATCTCTTCTATTTTTCTGCACAAATGGCAATTGCTGGCTAGGTGCTACTTATTTTGATTCTCGTATCATATTCTAACAAGTATAATAACCTAGTCGGTAATTATATTTTCGAGCCGTTTGGGGTTCAAACCCTCGGGCCGTGGGGTCCGAGTGCTCATGGCCTTTTTATGGAAATCTCCAGACGGCTGGTTGACACTTGCCGTGACCCAAGGGCTGGGTTTTACCTTGGCCAGAGGCTAAGCATTGCCATACAACGTGGCAATGCCGCCAGTCTCTTGGGTACATTACCAGTCGACAGCGATGTGGATGAATTTTTCGACGCCCTATTTTAGTTTGTGTATAGTTTTAGTTATTTTTATTAATTAATTAGATATATTAGTTTTTTTTATGTACAAATCAATATTAATTATTTCAATAAATAATTTCATTCCTATTCTAACATCGTTTAACTTCAGAAACTTACCATTCTGCCTTCAGAACCTTCCCATTGATTTACCAACGGTACACCTCCTCAGAATATCACGTATCATTCGCACATAACCAGCTCGTCTGATGCACTACCTATAAAAAATAACAATGTTAGACAGAGATGAAGCTATCTAGGCTTCAGGACGTGTGAAAGAGATGCAAGACGAGGGTGTTGAAGCTTAAATTGCGGTGCTCCCATTGACATTACGAGACGATGAAGCCGTTCGTTTTTATGTAATGAAAACATGAAATTTAATGATGAATAATAATTTTTTCACTTTATTTCGGACGATGAGTTCGATGCACCCAGAAAGTAAAACGGAAAACTGACTTTTGGTTACGTTTTATTTTGTATTTAACAAGAATTTGGTTTTGGCGTGCAATCAAAGCAGTCTATGTAGGTATGGCTGGCAGTGGATTGTTTATTATCAATTAAACCCAAAGAATCCAAAAATATGTATTTTTGTCTTCCGAGCTGACAATTCAGGATGTAAGTCGAACCATAAATATTCTCTTTTTGCCTTTTTAGTATCTTCTTGTACATACCTATATTTATTATATCGTAAATATTCATTAAAATAAGGTAACGTGCAGTACCGTTTCGTGGATATAGTGGAATTAAGGAAGTTAAGGCTCCGGGCACGAAAAAACCCTCTTTTGTCAATTTATTATCTAATTGTGAGACTGCTTAAAATAATTGAAACATTAAGTCTGTGTGCCTATAAAATTTGTTTTCGTGACGCTAAACCAGCGTCAGTGTCAGTCACAGCACTTTCATCATTTTTGCGCTCTCGAAAATGTACGTAGTTAATTTCGACTTTGATTTACCTATTGAAGATATACCTAGTACTTTCATAAAATATAAATTTTTATTTAGCTTAATAGCTGACGACTAATGTGAGATTTATAATTTTCTTGAATGTTTTGCTAAATAATAGAAAATAATACATTATAGATTAATGTACTCGTACAATTTTAATTTCTATCGAATTAATTACTATATTTTCTATCGAAGTTGAAAAAGTGGTCGAGGCACGTACAAGTATAACGTACAATTAGGGTGATGATATTTTTGAATGTTCAAAATCAAATTAGTTTCTTGTAAAACTGTAATCAAACGTCAGTCTCTCGTCATTTTTCGGAAAACTTGTTGCGAATAAGTGAATTTTCCACGAATTATTTATTTGAACAATCGATTTCAGACATATTTGTATGCAGAACAAAGAACTCGACTTTTCAAATTGTGAACAATTTTGTTTAAATCATTTTTTCCTTGCTCTCTCAACCAATGAACAAAATTGATCAAACACAGTGGTCTCCAAAATTGATCAAAGTTCCTGCAATATGCATGGTTTACGGCTGTTGCTTTCAGTTTAATTAAAAATCAGTTTGAACAAAGAAGGGAAACGATAATAATAACCTGAGAAACTAAGAGTGGACAGTCTTCTTCTGAGGACGCTCTTTCCTTTCTCCTTTTCTCTTTCCATCTTCAAATTCAAGGTCTTTATAAGACTTACACAAACCGGTTGGAAGCCTTATCTTAGCATGTTCCATTGCCTATTACACAAGTATAAGCGTGTCCTGGCCCACCTCGCCACGTGTCACGACACGTGATGGAGCCGACACGACGAAGATCAGTGACGTGCTGTTAGTAAATAACAACATCGGTAGGTCTCTCGGGTGGACTGTGTGGCGTGTAAACTGTTCCTTGAATGAAAATGTTTATAATGCTGATTTTCAATACCATATCTTTCGTCCTACTGCAAATCATAAGACACTTCCCTAATACACAAGTATTTCTCCTTCTTGTGCCAGTTACAAAATTATCCAGGACGACAAAAAAAAATCAATCCTCGAATGTCCACCGACACGCTTTTTGTCAATGTATTTTCCCATCACTTCCTCCAACAATGCAATGTACCCTACTTTTCCATCGAAGAATAATATCCGAATACTCTCGAAATATTTTGAAGAGGAAGGTAGTCAAATAATTCTTTTATATTCAAACAAGATCATTACTGTTGTCAATGGGTGACATAATTTATTTGTCGCCTCTCCACGAGCGTGCAAAAGACTGATAAAGAGGCTGTGAAAGAGGGGCCGCGAGTGGTGCCAGGTGACAGGCGAGTGTTCAGGGCCGCGAGGTTTGATGCACTTCGGTATAATGCTTTGGAGGAAAAACTAAGACTAGATTTTTTTTAAATTAGATTGTCTATCAGAATTACTTTGTCTATCTCTTGAAGAAACAGAATTTGCTGTTATTAGTTACTCTCTTATTCGCAAGTTCATGACATTATTTCTACTATTCTTGTATTACATGGGAATACTGATACAACATTTGTTCCAATGAGTGATTATTTCATTTTACAGCGCGATACGCTTTGTACAATCAAACGCACTTGCTTTTTTGCCAAATTGTTACCATGGACTTCCGATGGTAACAATTTGGCGTTGACGCCCTTGTTTCTTAGCAGTAAGGGTGGTTTTGTTGTTCAAGTGTTAATACTTATGTGTGATTGACAGTCGTTCCCGCTGTCGCCTGTCACTTAGCCAATACCCTGGCAGCATAAGAGGGCGGAATAAAGTCCCATTGAGCGTAGGCCTCGCAGCACCCGCTCAATGAGCTCACTGCATCCTTTGTAACTTGCTCATACTTACATAGTATATTATCAAAAACGTATCAAGAGCTTCACACATACTTTTATAAAGGATCTTGAGCAATTCATTAAATACATATACCTACTGACTCTTTTAGGCTTCAAATTTTCTGTAAGTTTTACATCAAGGACTTAAAGGATCACAAAATAAAGGATTTTTTGTCAAGACTCCCAGGATAACAAAAAAGATATTTATTTTTCAAATAAGTTGCTTCACCATGTAAGATTGTATTAATCTTCATATAACAATGTTGCTACGGGAAATCTTATTTATCTTTAACAAAGCCTTATAGATTACCTCTTTAACCGTGAACCCTAGGACCATTATCAATACCATACATCCCATTTAGTTCGTCTTATTCTTCCATCAACAGTAAATGGTTCTTATGAAGCTTAATACCATAGCTCGCTGTCTAATGTTCCGGAAATCTTTTCATAAGCGATACACAGTTCCTTTCAACATGTTTATGGGTCCCATAAGGAGGACCTCAAAGAGCGGTAAGATTAAAGTATTGCGGTGTAAGCAGAAATCAAGGGTTTTGTTGGTAAATACTTTCTTGGTGATGAATGTTATGTATGACGATTATAGAAGTTTGAGAAGAAAAAAAATATAGAGTTGTGACTCTGCAGTTTGATTGATTGTATAAGATAGGAAAAAGTAAAATCGGGGTGAAGAACAATACGATGTTTTCTTTCGATTCATAGAAGATAATAAGAACAATACTTTCTGAGTCAGTCGAACCTTCGACCTTTTTTAGCGCATATGTCGCTTTAACTCGCATTGCAGCTGCACTGGTTTAGAAGTAAATATAAACATTTGTCTAGGCATTCTTTTTAATCATAGATAACACTGTCTTTAAGTAACTTATGGCTATGCCTGGCTGTTCCATTTTAATACCAATTGTGGTAAGAGCACGTCCATTTTATTGTCTGATTTGGCACCGCTAAGCAAGGACAAACCAAACCAGTACTTATACGAATATCTTAACGATACGCAGTCGAAGACACTACACAATCCCTCTACCGAATGAAAGGCAAAAGACCAATTTCCCACGAGCCGGCGCGTACGCACGGGTCAACGACCTCGCACCTCCGTAACCTAGCAACGGTACCCGAGCCTTCACCTCCTTGAACTATATTGCACACACAAAAACAGAACCTAATCTCTTTCAAACAACGTTCAATTTTCTTCGCATTAGGACTCGCCGTATCATGCGTAAAACCACCTGTGTCGTTTTCGAGAACTCTAGGCATATTATCATAAAAGTGATTTTCGTTTGTGTTTTTATAGAGACCAGTCCATTGAGTAAATGCGTGATTGACAGTGATATAGTTTATGGTTTCACTTTATTGTTTTAAAGATGGATGGCGTTCGTGTTTCACGTACTCATTCATACAAGAATGGTCGTAAGTGTGTCAGTTAATTACGGTAAATGATCTGGAAGTAATTTAAGACCACTTTCCATCAAGGAATGATAAATAAAAAATACTCTGCTAAACTAGTTTCTATATGTCTTTCCTACTATTGTTAGGATAGTCAACTGGTCTAGCCTATTATATTAAGTAAAGTCCCTTTTCTGAACTATTTTCTAACAAAGCTTAGCTTAAGTGCCTCCGGTAAATGTTACTATATTGGATCGTACATTGAGCTCCAATCGGCCAATAGATCTTGTTGAGAAGTTCTGTAGCATTGCATGGCATTAGGCAACGTGGATCGCAGGACCAGTAAGACCCGCAACTTGCGCTTACGAATTACCTCATAGATTTATTTCTTGGATGGCAAACATTTTCCAAGCAATACATTTTTCCGTCTCCGACGTATTGTTGAAATCATCAGCCTAATACTGTTGGACATTTTATTGCACAAGGCCTTTCTTACTGCACACTATTAGCGCAGCTGTCAGCATACGAAGCACGCGAAACATTGTATAAGTATCTTTAATTAGGTAATTTAATCACTAGGTAACGAGATGATTCTACTCTTTAGGACGTCAAAAACGCTGTTTCGAACAGTAGGTATTCCTTTCACTTCCCGGCTCATAATGACCATATTCCATTGCAGTGTAATGAGTTGATGACGTCATAACTCACGTGGATCTGAATATTATCATAAACGTGTTAACGTCAGCTCCGCGATTCATTAGCCACTTTACTGGACTAAGAGACCATACACACTGGACAAATTAATGTACAAAATCTTTCCAACCCTTTTAAGGGATGTATTTTCAAAAAATCCTTCCTCAGTGCTCACTTTTGTTATGGAAATCTTCTGCAAAATTTCAACCTTGTTGACCCAGCAGTTTAGGCTGTGATATATCTGTCAGTAAATTTAAGATATTTATTACGTAGATCATTTAATACCCCTAAATGCTTTGTGACTTATCGCTGTCAGACATTACTAAAGTGGTTGACTAATGGCTATTATGAACAAGATGAGTTGGTTATTCTCAAGGTTACAACTTTTAAGGTTTTAGCAGAAGTAGACTCATGTGGAAGTTATGCTAAATATCCCCCGCCATTACTTCGTAGTACTCCTACAGTACTCACTGCTAAACTAAACATACATAACTATAACGAAAAATATGTTTCGTTTCGTAGATTTGCTAACTAAAAAAAAAAAAAAAAATTTCATGTTCCCCCATGTTACAATCACAAGTTACGAAACACGAGTTATTGTCATTGACAGTATCGGGTGCTACTTGCTATAAGTTTTTGATGCCCTGCAGCGTGTGTGTACATTTTTAAAGCAAAAACAAGTGTGTTCTATTTAATATTTTACATTCCCAGCATATTTTTATGCCCACTTCTACATTACAATTTACAATACATATACCATATTGTTTTAATTTCATAATTTGATACGCGTGCCGATGTCAGGGTAAACAATACAGTTCTGCGTATTATCCGCCATTTCTATTGTTTTCAACTTGTTTTGCTCGTGTAATTGACAGCTCACAAGCACTTGTGGAGTTTAATGAGTGTGGAGTCATGGCTATGTTTATTGACACCTGTTTAGGAAGGTATGTGAAGACTGTTGTTTTCTCCAATACTAAGATTAAATAATGATCAGACTTTTAAAGAAAAACATGTCATCTAATCCTCTTCATCTTTAAGTCTTGGCTTCAACAGCTATTGTCAACCTTCACAATTATTTTCATCGATATACAAGGTGTCGTTTTGCATCCTCGTCAAATTCAAGGAGGAGTTACCTCCTTGAATTTGGCACTGTAACTGCCCTTTTACACACACACTACCGCATACGCAACGGGGTGATTCTGTTCTGTGAAAGTGGTGTATTCTAAAATACTGTCAAATTTAAATAACTACAAAAACAAGTATGTATTAATTATTGAGCAGATATCTATATAATTTATAATTATATAATTTTAATTGATTATATATATCTTTCATAGCCGCCTCCTGAAATTTGACGAGGATGCAAAACGACACCTTGTATAATACTCGTACATAGATCACACCTCTTACCTAACTAAAGTTCTTTCATTAGTTTTCCCACATTTTGTACCATGAGACCAGAAAGCCTATCGCCTATCAGGCACTAAGTAGTTGCCATGCCAGTATCTATCAGCAACAGACCATCCTTATATAAACTCTCAATGTTTTTTATAAATTCAAATTCCTCGCTCGGACAGTGTGTAAGCAACACAACAGTGACAACAATTAGTGCGGCGTACATTAGTTGTCGCGATGTCGCGTTGACGCGGCATCCTGTTCGCGACATAATTTACATCGCTCATTGGTTGATAACTACAACATGGTTAGGAGGTATGGAGTCAGCAGGTACAGTTGCACATCAATCACTGGGGTAAATGCTTCAGTATGATTGGATATAACGAAGAGGGAACACAGACTCTCAGAATGATCTGAATCGGAAACAAATTGTTTGCTGTAAGTACACATGAACCGTGTTCTGTAGTAACAATGGTGAGGGAATGGCAACAAAGCATTCATTGAATAGATTAAAATACTACAAATTCATTGATGATATCCAACCAACAACTTATTCGTCAATCAATTTAGAGAGCTGTTTCATAACAGTACCCATGATTTTTACGCACACAGCTTTAATTTGGCCATATTTACTTTGACCAAATTAATTAATAATAAATTAATTAAATAATTAATAAAAATAATAAAATTAATTAATTGTGTGGGACGCTACCTGTGTAGACACACTGGCACCGTCCCACCTCCAACGGACTACTTCTAAAGCGGGTGCAGCGGCAGAAAATGCCGAAAATCTGAAAGTTATTAAATATGGAGGCCTTGGCAGAGAGTACAACTTTGTGCCCTTTGGCGTCGAGACCCTCGGTCCGTGGGGTCCCAGTGCGCATAAGTTATTTGCGGAAATCGCGAAACGTCTAGTTGATGTAACTGGTGACCGAAAAGCTGGCGGCTTTCTCGCGCAACGCATCAGCATTGCAATTCAGCGAGGAAATGCCGCCAGCATCCTCGGTACAATGCCCCGAGGGCCTTTTTTAAGCTTAACTTAGTTTTAATTTAATTTAGTTAATGTTTTTTTTTTTTTACTTTGGCCATACTTCCATTTCCAAATGGCCACAACATCCGTTTATCCACCATCCACAACGAATACACCTGAGACACCTAAAATCAACTAAACGCAGTTTAACATCAAGATACTCGTACATGTATTTAAATGTAAGTGCAACTAATATTGATATACCAACAACTAGATTTATTCAAGATTATGGTTAACCAGTCTTGTTATGGTGGCATTAGCATAGCAGGCTGTGGGCCTTGGACCAGTCGTGATCGCCAGCGCTTGTCACGAACACCATGCTGAGGAATATATTTTGTATCGGGTTTATATATCAGATATAATTAATTTATGGAATTATCGTCGAATTAATTATGCTTAGTTTATGATCATTTTTATTTCATACTAGCAAACTGGTCGAAGGGGCTTGTGGCTAAGTAATAACAGCCGCACGGGTCGATCGATCAGGTTAAGCTACGCTTGCCGCGGTTGGTCCGTGGATGGGTGACCATCTTTACATACCAAGACCCCTTCGTGCCTCGGAAAGCACGTTAAGCCATTGGTCCCGGCTGTCATTTGTAGATCTTTGACAGTCGTTACGGGTCGTCAGAAGCTCGAAAGTCTGACAACCAGTCTTACCAAGGGGTATAGTGTTACCCAGTAACTGGGTTGTGGAGGTCAGATAGGCAGTCGCTCCATGTAAAATACTGGTATTCAGGTGCATCCGTTTAGACTGGAAGCCGACCCCAACATAGTTGGGAATGATGATGATGATGACGAGCAAACTGGTCCTTAAACACACAACGGACCAAGATAATATTTATGTTCATTAAAATGTCTTCTCCAGTCATCGCCTTCCCAGTTTACTACATTAAATCCTCAATAAAAATACCTGAATGTTCCATCCACTACCAAAGAAAATAGTACCTAATATTTTTTTTAATGCGAAACGCACAAGGAAAACGTAGTATCTATTTAATTATCCTTAACCCTTGATTATTGCAAAAAAAAAAATGCAAACAATAATACGAACTAAGTATTTATTCATATCTCAAGATGTTATTATGACTTAGTAACGTCTAGAGGTTGCTCAGCAAAGCGAAATTTCCCACAATTAGTCTGGTCTTTTTGCCGACTATGCTTCATATAAATAGTTGTAATAACTAATAAGTGTTGATTCTCATGCTAATTTAATACTTGATGTAGCTGAAACATTTTTTGAGTAAAATGTCATCGTGACGATTTAATATTTTTTTTTGTAATCCTAACTAATATTAAAAATGCGAAAGTGAGTTTGTTTGTTTTCTTTCACGCTAAAACGGCTGAACGGATTTGGATGACATTTGGCACATGGGTAGACCATGACCTGGATTACGACAAAGGGTACTTTTATCCCGATACTCCCACGGGATCAACACTTATGCGGGTGAAACCGCGGGGCACAGCTAGTAAATTACAAGCGAACATTTTAATAAGCATATACTCAATATTTTATCGAAAAACGAAAGTGAGAATTCGAAAGGCTTTTGGTATACATTTTTATTCACTTAGATTTCTGCTTGTCCCTAAAGCTGAAAATAAAGCACGCGAAATCAGAAAATTCTCACTCTCGTGAAAATTTGCATTCGTATCTACAAAACACGGTACAAAAAGTACGTTTGTACTAATTTACATATAGAATTATACTTCAAAGAATTTTTTGGACTTTCTCGTCAAAGCTTTCTGCGTGGCTGTAAATATAAAATTAGGAGAGCTTTTTTGTCGATTATGATTAAAATGAAAAGGACATTTCGTTAGTTCCTTTTAAAAGTTCTCAGTAATTTTGTCTTGGTCCTTCAGATCAGAAACAAGTCAGTCAAGGTAGTTTGGTCTATCCAAATTATCTTGACTGACTTGTTTCTGATCTACGGATTTATAATTATAAACTTTAACCTTTAGCAAATAATAGGTACAAAACGAAATCCATGTTTAGATCAATCATCGCTGTCACAATAGTAATGCTTGTCCTGTCACAGGTAAACTCTTGCGCAGACACGCACACAAGTACCGTTAGTTCACACATTCACATTAATTCAATAACTGTGACACCTGAGTATTGAAGTGACACCATTCCGTATTACACCAACACCAACTTTAATGTAACAGTTACAAAGTTGAATGTCGAATGAAATAGACCTGAGTTTTAGGTGTGTGAGTGCGAAGCTTATGTAAACGCGTCTCATGGTCATTCCTTTTTAGATCTTATCACACCAATTTTAAAGTTCATTTTCAGTGTCCCCACACATGTCAATTCAAATGCTGGTTTATATCGGTCGCAAAAGATTTCCGACTTTATATAATGTGTGGTAGGATTTGTTTTCGGTCGTGCAGTGATGTTACCAGCCCGTACCACTCGGTGCCAGGCGTCGTAAGAATGCGTTCGAACACCGAGTAGGTACAGTTACCTACGTTCGTCTGTTTATAACAACTCGTTTGTCTAATTTTTTACTTAATTCTCGACCTTGGGGGATTCACTCGTAATTTTTCCATCTGAACAGTAGATGTTTCTTGCAACCGGTTTTTGAATTGTTTTTATGACACTATTCATAGTTTTATACCTTGTAATGATACCTACTAGATAAAAATTTTATTGGTTAAGCTCGGATCTGACATCAAATAATGTGAACTGAGCTGTTTGTCGAAGCGATTCAGAAAAAATATAAATGGCACTTCTTCCTTTATTGACGTCATTTCCTTTTGTGGGGTGTCTCTTAGGTATTTTTATCGCAAATACTCGGGTCTTTATTTTTATTGGTCACATTTAAATTGGGCTTGACATTAAAAAAACCTGAATCTTAAGTTTTGGGCCTTCCCGGTCAGTCGGTAATGCGTCCCCCCACTAGGCTGTTGACACACTTCTCACCATCGGTGGGCTTTTTGAGCACGGTTAGGTATTCAATAAAGGTGACAGCTGCATCCTTTTGGCTTTTCGCAGCGACTCATTTCAATTAATTTAGAATTTATTGCTATGTACTTATGTGTATTGGAATCATTTGAACTTGAGCATACTCTTTATTTAAGTTATGATCTCTTCAAGTATTGTGTTGTTCATGTTGGGACAATTCTAAAAAACAACATTTTAGTTGCTTTTCTTTCATCTTATTTTAAAGATAATCAACGCAATTGCATCAACTGGGTACAAACTTCTTAACTCTTCTAACAATCGGTCACTATATGATATAGTGACGTCAGTCTACCCACTGCACTCTTTCCCATCTCTCCTTACATGTCCTGTAACATCATCGTCCTGCCTTTCGTCACATTTCTGTCATCTTTGCATACGAACAGGACTTTGCTGATAACTATCACTTTGTAGTCGGCCCTAACTCGAAGACGTAACATATTTACATATTCCCATTTCAATTAGTTGTGAGTACCATACTGTTTCTGAACGAGCATCAAGTAAATTTAATTAACTAGCGGGGATAATTTATGCGAGTTTCGGAACCTCGATGCCTAGGGAGTGCCCTGGGGGAGTCCACAGGAAGATTGACGTCGATACTTACCTAAGAGTTATTGTTGAAACGCTTAATGATCCTACGTATGGAGTATATTGTGATGTGGTATTAGCAGTATGTTTTTTTTATTAATATTATGAAATGTTAATAGGCAGTAATCCGACATTTACGACAGACCCTCATTGTTTGTTTAATAGATGTCGTCTTAATGCAACATACATAAGTCCACATCTTTGGTTAATATTACTAAGGCAACAAACATACATTATATCGGCAACGAACAATGAGGTATACTTGCTCCAAATATTGAGCTCCGACATAACACACACTTACAATATTCAAAATCAGTGCATACTTCATCAACTAAAAAACAATGTCACACTGCAAGACTGGCTACAGTCTACACCAATGTATTCAGAATATTACTGCGGACTGGCACTCCAAACGAACCAGGAATTAGTCCTCTTCTAACCCTCGCCTCCTTCCTTGCTAATTGGACGGACAGACTTTTCCTAACTGCCTGCCTCCAGCATGTCAAAGCCTGTTTGATACTGTATAGCTTTGATAGAATATTTCCTAGTTGAGATAAGGTTGCTATGCTAGCTATAGTCAAATCTTTTGTTACTATTTCTCGTTATCAACATCGAAAAGTGTTTAATTGTATGCTGAAAGAGGACATTCAAAGACATTCTTCCTTTTCTGCTTGTTGCCATTTACATAATTTATATAGTTTTTCAGAAAGTGCTATATATAATTATACAGTGATTTATAGTCTTTGGAATTAAAATCTTCCGCCCTCAAGGACATTTTAGTCACTTTTGTAGCAAGATTTTATACACCCCAAATTTGTTTGAATATCACCTTCTAATGCTTACTTGTACCTACTTATAACCCTCAACGTTATGTCATGACACCACTGTTATCGCCTCCAATAATAAGTAGTATTGGAGGTCTAGTAATCATAGTACTCATACTAATGAATTATCTACTTCCACGATCCAATGAATGAGAACCAAACTTGTTATTATGATCACAAAGTTGTGTCCAACAACCTGTTCCCTGCATTACTTACTTATTTGTAGTCGTTATTATTTCTAATGCAATTTCAACATTTCACGGCTATAGCTTTTCCAATTAAATCGCACTGAAAAATGTTATAAAACCGACTGGTATAATAGGTAAACAATCCATAGTATGGACTAATTTAATTTTGAAATTAATTACTTAATATTTAGTAAGCAATGATGTCTTGTAGGTTTGAGTTGTTTACTTGTAAGTATTTGAGTTGTTTCATGGATTGCTGAATTTAATTTTTAACTTTAAACTTTTGTAGGACTTACATACTTTTTCATCCGGGTTATCTCTAGCCCAGTAATTTGTTCATGTTAAAGTACCCATGATTGGTACTTACCAGAGAAGTCCGTGTGAAACTAAAGTTTGGGTCTTCCCAAAAACTGTGATCGCAGTTTGAGTCCATATATAAATACAATAACTTTTCTGTGCATAAATAACCACTTCACTGAGGGGCTAAGTAAGAACAGCCACACGGGTCGTTCGATCAGGTTAAGCTAAGCTTGCCGCGGTTGGTCCGTAGATGGGTGGTGATCTTTACATACCAAGACCCCTCCGTGCCTCGGAAAGCACGTTGGTTCCGGCTGTTATTTCTAAATCTTTGACAGTTGTTACGGGTCGTCAGAAGCCCGTAAGACTGACAACCAGTCTTTCCAAGGGGTATCGTGTTACCCAGTAACTGGGTTGTGGAGGTCAGATAGGCAGTCGCTCCATGTAAAATACTGGTGTTCAGCTGCATCCGGTTAGACCGACCCCAAGTATAGTTGGGAAAAGGTTAGGCAGATGATGAACCAGTTGACATTAAGTTGATAACTTATATATTATTCAAAAAGAAGCAAACATTATGCTAACTAATATTTTTTTTCCTTTTCCAGGTACGTACCAAGATACCAAACTGTAAGCATCCTTCGGACGTCAAGTTGGGTATAATATTGTTTGTTTATTTTATTTATTTATTCACTCGTACAAGCAAACGATCGCTCAGGTAAGCGTTTTTATTACCGATCAAAAATACTGGTCAAGGTTTACCTTGTTGAATCTGCGTAGCTGACGGAGCCAGGTACGGGACTGGTCTTAATAAAAATACTAATTAAGCTTAACAGGAAAGTATTTCTTTAGCTGCAGATTTACGCAAATAAGTTGATCCTACCATAGTATTGTAACATTACCTGTCTTACATAGGTACACAATTAACAGTCTCTAAAAGACTAGCATGATACGACGAGCGAATGTAAAGCAACATCAAACTGTCTGCTTATATCAAGATGGAGTCCGTCAAGCGTGATGATTATAGAAATTCAATTTCCCTTTTGTAAAAATATTTTGAGGTTCATGTTTACCTGTGGGCTTTTTAGGGTTCCGTACTAAACCCTTATAGCTTCGCCATGTCCGTCTGTCTGTCTGTCTGTCTCTGGGTTACGCCGACAAAGTGGCAAAAAATTATTGAAATAAAAAAAAAATATTGTGGGGATGCAATTGTGGCTTTGCACGTAAAGTGGAGATGTTATTTTTGTTTTTCGTCTATCCCATGGTGTGGAATATCGTTGCATAGCCGGTTCAAAAATATTACGAGTCTGTGAAAACCTTTTTTCGATTTTGGGATCCGTTTGCGTAATATTTCCCCCTTTCCGGCTAAATGGTCGTTCTTGGATCTATTAAAAAAAAATCAGGGTAGTAAGGGTAGTATATACAACGAAGTTAAAAGGAAAAGTATCACAGCTAAGAAAGCTTCACAAGTTAACGAATAATTGTCGACCAACTTACATTATTTTGCAGTTGAAGAATTAACTGTGCCGGATATCGATGTATGGGAGAACATGTTTTTCAACTACAATGTTAAGTTTGTTTTGGGGTAAATTTATCCAAACTACAAAACCCTTCATTATATGGTCCGACACACAGTTATTAATTTTACTAGGACGAAGCGACATAGCGTTCAAGCTAAGCAGCCTTTTTGTGGTTCTTCTTAAATAAGATGAATAAAGCAACGAGCAATCAAAATAACCATGTTTTCCTCTTTTACACAGGGGAGAAACCAACCACATCAGTTATACTAAAAGGTAAAAAAAACTATTATTTATTATAGATTTGAGTATTTTCCATACAATTTTCCTGTTATAAGGTCCCTCGGATAAAAGGACCAAAGGTGACACGGTCCGTATACGGAATAAGTCCTTTGCAATTACTGATAAGCGTAATTTAAAATAAGCCACGAAAGGATAGAAGGGTCTCCTATGTCCAGCCATAAGGACTTAAGGCTCCTACATACTGGCGCGACTTGTCGCGCGACGCGTCGCGACACAAAGGCACCGCTTGTAGCGCTACACGCGGTGTCTTTGTGTCGTGTCGCGTCGCGCGACAAGTCGCGCCAGTATGTAGGAGCCTTTACCTTCGATATTGCTGAAGATAAAACAGCTAGCTACCATAACAGACAACAAGCGATAAGATATAGGAATGTGGCTCGAATGATTCCATGCTCTCTGTTTCTCGTAGTCAGTCCAAGGTCATGTCTTTGGCATTCACTCGGCGTCACCAATTTAAGGTCACATTACAATGTCAAGGTCACTTGAATATTTGCCAACTCAATGTCGATGTCATGTCGTAGCGATCGAAAACTGGATAAATTGATTCAATTAATGGCTTGTTTGCGTTTGGAAAACATGGTTTTGTCCTCCTAATTAGGAGTTGTTTTTCGAGGTAAGTTAAATAATAAGACGCTCCATTATACCCATTTTGGGTGTCGTAAAATACGGATCTTTAGATCGAGGAGTTAAGAAGATGGGCACGAGTGTCTTGTGTTGTAATAACAACTAAGTAATTGCGATCTGACGAATCTGCTAAATAAGTACCGCTTATTAAAGTGATTTTTTTTGGAGTCCTAATTCTTTGCAGCAGTGCACGTTTATGGACCACAAATTATAATATCTTTCGTTTAGTCAGTGTAAAAAAGTGAAGTAATTAAAAAACAATTACTTCACTTTTTATTGCAACTCGTAGAACGTGTAAACAACTACAAATTACGTCATTCTATTGTTATGAATTTCCTCTTCCAAAATTCCAAATAGGTTCTCCAAAAATAATTACTAATACCTACATAGTTAAGTGATTATTTTACCTCCGTCCATAATTTATGTAAAATTTATATTGTGTGAATGTGAACAGTTCCCGACCTTGCTCTTGACAATGACTGCTGAAACTTATTCTGTTTGAGCACTTCAACAGTGACTAATCGATCGTGTTTTTTTTTTGTAAAAAGAAATTTTAGTTGTGGTCCCTAACCCATACTGGCAGGCTTTCGTTACGGATTCACGACAGTAGACCAAATCCATACTGTAGAGCAAATTATAGAAAAATACAAAGAATTTGAAAGACCTCTCGAAATCGCATTTGTCGACTATAGCAAGGTATTTGACTGCATCAGCTATAACTCGATCTGGGCAGCTCTAGAAGCGTGTGGGGTCAATCAAAAGTACATCAGTATCATCAGAAACATCTACCGGAAGATCAGAAGTAAATTAAAACTGAAAAAGGGGAGAGAAAATTGAGATAAAGAGAGGTGTTAGACAGGGAGATCCCTGTCACCAGACATTATTCATTGGGGTTCTAGAACAAATATTTAACAACCTTTATTCGAATGGAAAACGTATTAGAATAGGCATCAGTCATTTGAACCACCTTAGATTGCTGATGATATAGTCATTTTCTCCGAAAACGCCAAAGAACTCGAATAATTGTTATTAGATACACTGGCTCAAGAAAGTTTTAAAGTGGGCTTAGAATTAAATGATGAAACTCAAACTCAAACCATTTATTTCAATTAAACCATTTACAGGCACTTTTTGATTTGTCAAGGAATCCGTCAGTTAGAAATATGAAGCTAGTTGCCCATTCCAAAGCGTAGTAGATACCTATGGAGAAGAACGGGCAAGAAACTTCATGGATACTCTTTTATATTATATCTGATAAAACCAAAGCATCCCTTGCTTTAAATATCCTTGGTTTAAATATCCAATAAAGAAGAAATAAAATGAAAAAAAATTGGTCACACAAAAGAAACGGCGCTGTTAGCTGAGATACAGGCTCACGCCTAGTTCAGCTGCGGATGCTCATTCTCTTATTTATAATTAAACTGTAAACCTAATATTTGTTAGAATGTACTGTACCTACCTACTGTTTTTGAGTAAATAAATATTATTATTATTATTATTATTATTAAATTTTTAAAGGAGACTACGACCTTAATATGAAGAAAATAGTCTCACCTTAGGCTGCCAAATGTAGGTCTACACTATCAAAAGTAAATCCATGCTGAGAACCTGCCAAAGGAGTATTTTAAAATAAGTGAAGTCCATAAAATTAGAAGTTAAAGTATTAGAAACAAGACGAAGGTAACTGATGCGATAAATTGTGCACTAAAAATTAAGTGGCTATGGGCTGGTCATCGAATGTTGCCCGTCTAACAGACAATAAATGGACCATTAAAACCACAAAATGGAAAGGACCAGACGGAAAGAGGACATTTGGTAGACCTAACAAACGATCGATCGACCGAACTAAATGGAAAATGCTAGAGGAGGCCTTCACCCAGGATGGGGTCCATATCTCAAACCCAAATCGTGATACTTCAAACTAATATTACTTAACTACAACTAGATGTAAGCAAATTACTAAACTACATACTAACATTTATATTATTTAGGGCCGATTCACACCGGGAAAGCAGTGGCCGGCAGCGGCGCGGCGAGCACTTTCGGTTTGAAATAATATTAAACTTTATACTACATACTTAATTAAAAGACTAATATCGCTTGAAAAGCTCGAAAGGCCTCGTGGCCCACACGGTGCCGCGAGCGGCCTCGCGGCCACGCGCGTCTTATCAGCGGTACTGGCCACGGCTGCACATGGCGACGCGAGGCCGCTCGCGGTGCCGCTTGCCGAATGTAGAAACTAAACTGGCCAAGAGGACTAGGCGCGTGGTGTCGGAAGGCCGCTGCCGGCTTCTGCCGTTCCGGTGTGAATCGCCCTGAAACTTGTTATTTACTATGAACCGACCACTTGGCACCTGTCTGACCAACGTTTTATATGAACTACACAGATGAAATGGCAGGGCGTGCCTTGCACACTAATTAATGTGCCCTCGAAAACGGTCGCCAGCACATAGTGTCGTAGCGACAAGTGGGCAACATGCGGTGCTTGTGAGGAGTGGGGAGGTATCCTACGGCTATCAGGACAATCACAGAACCACGTCAAGTTCCCTACCTGCATTTTACCGGAATAATTCCTTACTCCGAGCACGTTTGCTCTTGCCAATCTCTACTCAAGACGGCCAATAAGAGTAAGCCAGAAGGTGAGGAACAAGACAAGGAGATAAGGTCCGTGGGGTCGCTACTGCCCAACTGCTTGCCACACGCTGCCCTGCTGGTTTCTGTATCTCTCTTGGTGTGGCTCCTCACCCTGGACCTGTTTCGGCAAATTAAACTCTGCCTGCACAGACCTAGAGTACATAGGAGCGCGCCAGCTCCACCACGACGTCACCGTGTGCGGCGCGGTGGGGTTATTATTATTATTTTTACCTACCCCACACACATTCGAATACCACTACCTGCTATGTAAATAACAGTAACAGGAAGTTATTATAATATCATCCACATAGACTAGTGGGAAAAATATGTATTGAAAATTTATATGGGTATATCAATTTTCAATACATATTTTTCCTAGGCCCATTACCAAAAAAAATGTTTTTTTCCAAATCTGTCCAGCCATCTTCAAGTAATCGGAGAACATAGATAGAAACAAAAATAAAGATTCCGATGAACTGAGAACCTCCGTTTTTTTGAACTCCGTTAAAAATACACTTTTGCAATCGCTAGGTACTTTCATAAAGGATTGGCCCACAATCGCAGTAGACCGGGAAACGTGGAAAGAGGTGAGGGAGGCTGGAGGAGGGCTACGCCCTGCAGCGGGACCACTCAGCAGATAGCCAAGAACTCGACCAACACTTGAGGAGGCTCTCGTTGGGCAGCTGGATTTTGAGCTTGATTCAGAAAGCGGTTCTTCTGGACGCGGCTCGCTGGAGAGGCACCTCCTGACCACCGGTAGCTTGAACCCTGTTCCCGATACCGGTGGGCTACAATTTCTTTTTAAATATATTTTTTCTAATATTTAAAAATGTAATTTATATGTATTTAATGAAATAAAAGAAGTAATTATAGGTACCTAAAAACTTAAGAGTGAAATCCGTGAAAAACACATCACTTTTGAAATCACATACTTACTAAACGGAATTTATAACATCAATATTTATACGAACCACTCTACCCTCCACATATTATTAATTAGTGTCATAATTATGCACAAAATCACCATTCACATTGCCAACAATCCAACATCACCATCCATTACAAAGGTCAATCACTTTTACACCTCAGACTTTCCGATCGCGACCGTAACCTCTGTCGACCCCTAATTTCCTGTAACGATGCTCGATATTTCTCCGAGACCTTTATAGGATCCATTTGGACCTTTGAGGTCAACAGGTAGACCCCAATTTGTGGACGTAATGACGTGTTCCGGAGTGATGCTTCGTCGGTTTGATTCCTGAGTAGTGAAATTTCATTTTAATGAGAAAGGTTGAGGTGAATTTTTGATCTCGAAAAGGGTTCTCGTGAGTGTCATGGTTCGTGTGAGATCTCTGTTGTAAATACGTCGGTTTTAATGCTTATCGGTATTTCCGTATATCGAGGTTTTGCGATAAATCAAATTAGGTATCACTTCAGCGTGTATCAAGCCAATAATTTATACTAAACAATGCTGTTACTCCGTAGATACGTGACGGTATGTGTAGCTTGTACGTGTGTTCGAATTCTTTCTAATTGTTGTGATACTCAAAATTTGTTTCAAATCTCCATCAAAAACAACGTGCTTACCTGTTATACACCTGTTACAGTATAATATTAGGTACTTTGTGAATAACAATCACAAAGTACCGTCATACAATAGTAATGTTCATTTTAATTTACAGTATAAGTTTCACTAGTGTTGGTATTCAGCTGCATACGGTCAGGCTGGAAGTCGATCCCAACATGGTTGGGAAAAGCCAGATTGATGGATGTCACACATAGCAGCACACCTGAAGGCTCCGGAGGGCTGGCCACAGATATAGGTGCCTATAGTAACACACACATTTCGCATTTAAGTCCCATGTAATAGGGAGCCTGTTGCCATCAATCAGGCACAGATCCTGACTCCGAGCTGCTACTAAGAAATTCTTGATGGAAAACCCAATAACACTGCCTGACCTGGGATTCAAACCCAGAACCTCATGCTCAGCAGTAGCAAGACCAACGAGGCGACTTTTAAAAGCACGTGGCATGACAATACAAGGCGTCGTTTTGCAACCTCATCAAATTCAAGGAGGTAACTATGCTAATGATTCTCGACACGAATCAATAATAAATAAGTAGGCCTTGTTTTTTGTTTTTCTAGTTTTCGGAAATCGGCATGTGTGGGACACGCATGTTAAAACGTGGCCCGTGTGATACCGCACTGTAACTGCCCTGTTACACACACGCTACCGCATACGCATAGGGGTGATTCGGTTCTGTGAAAAAAAAAAATTGTTTAAAAAATATAGTGATATCCATAATATAAATACTAGGAACAAACACAAATTTGTTGTACCTACAACAAGGCTCAACAAAATAGATGGCTAATTCAGATGTCAATGTATACGTTTTTATAATAAACTTCCAAGCCACGTTCAAGATCTAAGCCTTAATAAATTCAAATCATTTATTAAAAGTAAGTTGTGCCAGAAAGCCTTTTATACCGTTAAAGATTATATTGAGGACAAATAAGCTTTGGGATTGAGCTGCTCCAATTGTTGCATACTGAAACTTTTATTTTATTTATATAATATATCTACACTTTTGACATTTAATGATTATTCAAAACACAATGACATATTTACTTTGTGGAGCTTAATATATTGTGTGGAATTTAATATTTACTTGTAAAGTATTATATTGTTTTCAAATAATGTGAATGAGAAGACTATGTAGGTCATTGTTTCTTTTTCTCATTTAGTTTTAATCTTGGTCTGGCAGTTTGAGTCATTTAAGCGGTCTACCCAAATGTCCTTTCTTTGGTATTGTTCGTCGAATCGTTGAGCTTCTTAAGTTCTGAGTTGAGCTGCACGATTACTGACAAATGCGTGCACTGACTGGATAGGTCCACTCATTCTGTGTGGTTCTTTTCTCAAAAGACCATTTCAGACACCAATCTACATGGTCTTCACATGATCTGACCAAGATTATGTCTGGACTTTAAAAGAGACTGTGACCTCTGAGTTTGTTTCGGCCTTTCTTCTCAGAGTAGTCAGATAGAAAACGCCGAGCTCATCTAGTTTTTTTTTCTAAATATGATTGACGTGTAAAAGTGTTTGTACAAACCTACTCACAGAAAATAAAATCATTTCATTTCAGAAAGTGGTGTATTCTAAAATACTGTCAACTTAAATAACAAAAAAAAAAACAAGTATGTATTAATTATTGAGCAGGTATCGTATTTTTATTTGATTATATGTGTCTTTCATAGCGGCCTCCTGAAAATTGACGAGGATGCAAAACGACACCTTGTAGATAAAAAGGTTACAATTATGAAGGAATACTGCACGAACGTACACCCTTCGTGATTAACAATGGCGCCAAATTCAATTATCCCTTTTGTAGTGGTCAAAGATTTTTTCGTCACAAAGGTTACTTCGCGAAGAAAGTTTTCCTATTCAATTAATTGTAGATTCCTTTCAGAATCGTAGATATTATAATTTAAAACATAATTCTCGATTCTTGGTCCTTTGGGATTACTTCTACTGCATAACATTAACTTGTAAGAGGCTGCCAAAATATTGTCTTTTGTTAAATGGCTCCTATTTATTCTGAGCTTAGTTTAAAATGAATACAATTAGTCTTTGTGTGTAATTTTCGTAAAGCTTTTGGGGTAACGAACTAAAATGTTTAATGTTTTACTATTGTAGCAGTTATAAATGTTTTCCAAAATTGGTAGAAATAAGTATTTGGCCACCGTTTTTTCTCATGTGAAAACCTGTTTACAACATTAAAATGACATGTACATTTTAATATCAAAATTAAAAGGAATATAATTCATAAACGAAAGAAAATGTTTTCTGGCGTTTAATAACTATACCCCAGAAAACATTTTCTTACCCTACAAAGTAAGTAACAGGTTCTCCGTGCTAGGATTGACTGCGACTCCCAGGGCCATATCATTCATTTTTTAAATTCCATTTAATCAAAATTCAAGCTTCATTCCACCTTCCAATTATCTGGCACCATCTTACTTGGTCCGTCTCGTAGATAATTCAGGCTGCGCCGGAGATGACGTGGTCCCGGCGGTCCATTCCTCTAGGGATGCTGACTAGCTGCTACAGATCTCATATGTGATTAGCACGCTCGGTGATTGCGTTTTGGCATTTCGTATTACAAGTTTGGTTCAGTACATTAGTGAGTTGATTGTGGAGTTTGCGTGGTAGATGGTGATAATAATTATTTAAGTCCCTGTTTACATTATTTTAGTTTAATTATATTGCCATAAATATTGCCTTGAAGCAAAATTTATATTCCAGAGTTGCTAAAGCTTCGAACATAGTTTCCAATAAGTAGGCATGTAATGAGTTCAAAAATTAATCTAGTTGCTCATAAAAAACATGAAAATTAATATTGAGAACAGACCAACACGCGAGTATTGTGAACTGTGACAGTCGGAACGGCGCCGGCGGTGGCCGTCAGTATATTAATCTGCGTACAAAAAGCAATATTTCAGTCCGTCGGTACTCGGCAGATATCAGCATGGTATTGCCGAATGACAATAACTCAGCTGCAGCGATGCTGTCCGATACAACATGCTGCTTACCGCTGCACCATGCTCTACACAGCATGGAAGGAATGGTTGAAAGGACCAAAAATTGAAGGTAAAGTTTTTTGGTCCTACGTCCTTTTCCTTCACTATGCAATAAAGATCTTCTGACTGCCACCAAACCTTCATTCAAAACATAAGAACACATAAATTAATATGTGGGTACTTTAAGACCATAAAAATGCTTTTAAATCTTTAAGTAACAGTTTGCAATATGGTTTTCCATTTGTTTGTTGATATCGTTGTTTAATAAACCGTGGAGATGTTCGTGATTGTTCTCCTATCGCCGCCTCAAGTACTGGGAAGTGTGTCAAGGATTATTTTTATGCGTAAATTGATTCAGTCAAGAAAATTGATTTTTCGTTGTTAGTACTTCAGTCACTTTGAATAGCAAATTAAGTTACAGTTGGCACGGAACGGGAATTGCATATTATTTTTACGCAATTCGATTGTAGATTTTTATTTTAAGCTCAATTTTTAAATCATATATGAAATAAGAATTAGATAGATGACGTTGCGTATTATCAATCGTGTAATATACATACTCTTGCGCTAAATTTATGAAGTCAAAGTCAAATGAATCGGCAATATAAAAAAATACAAATAAATACCCTTAAAGTGTAAAAAAAAATACTTATGACTAGAGATCGGATATTCGGATGCATATTCACCTAAAGTTGAGATGTTAGCGAATGTGGAATGCGCTTTTGTATCGAAAAAATCCCGCGATTCCGGGATCAACAAGGTTTCTGACTATTGAATCAGATTACTATTATAATCTACATATAACTTACTTTCAAATATTGGCTTATATGGAATGCACTATAGTAAAAAAAAAAAAAAACTCGCGATTACGGAATCGAAAAATTTTGTGTTTTTCCTGACTATATAAGCAGATGCATAATATCTACCTACCTAATATTGTAAAGTAGGTAGGTAAATACCAAACTGCCATAGCAGACAACGTTAATATAAGATAACGGACTACATATATTTAGAATAATGTACCTATTGAAAAAAATAGTTAAAAATTATTGTACTTAGTGAAATTCTGTTAAATTCCTGTCCTCTCCACATAGCGAAAAAAACAGTATATGTTAGCACCATTATATTAATAGAAAACGACGATAGGCATTTTGCGAGTTTGTGAGTGAGACGGCAAATTATACCTGCTTATGCGCAAGTAGCTACCCCGACAAATAGTTCTCTTAGTTTATTTAATTACAATAATTGCATTCGTCGCTGTGCTTGCCATGCGTTCGGGTGTTTTTTTTTGTTTTAACTAACACACAGCACCCCTCCTCTTACACCCTACATATACATATTTTAGAAGTCGCTTCTTTATTATACACCCGACTAGCTATGCATTCCCGGTGATGCATCACGTGATTTTTTTTTTACAAATAAAAATATTTTAAGAAGCCGCTTCCATACTTTCACAGCTAAAATTTAACTTTAGGTAAATATGCATCCGAATATCCGATCTCTGCTTATGACAAAAGCGATTCCGCTCAGATTAATGTCAGATAACAACTCTTGGTACTGCCACTTGACGGAGATTTTTCTGCAGCCCACGAGTGGTCAAACTGTTTTCTTGTTATACTGTTGCAACCAGATTTTACGCAACAGTTCCTTCCAGCCTTCTACCTCCGCGTCCGGATGTTAGATGCATCTGCAACAGATTTATACGCGGCACGGTCCCGGTGGATGCGGTACTTTTCTTACTACCCGCACTTTTTGTGAGCAGCTAAGAAAATGATTTATGCTCTAGTGTACTGAGGATTTCGTTTTGTGTTTGGTTTAGATAGGAGAGTATGATGTGAAGAAATAAGGTGGGATTCTTTGGTGGGAGGTAAAACTGGCTTTATTGGCTACCCTTGCAAAAAATGACCTTTAACGCGGTTATAGAAATAAGGAAAGAAATCATTGAGTATTTTTCTTAATATCGTTGTAATATTTCGTATATGCTATCCCAAAAAACTACGCTATGTTTGTAGTGCATACTTAAATGACAAGTCTGAACTATGCTTACACTCTTTAATAACCGTAACCAACTTCAACAAAGCATTCTACAGAATTCCAACACTAGCAGCATGTCACATGTCTGCTTATAAAACTATTAACCCAACACTAACAAGTATGATTCAGCACAGAGTTGCACGACAAACATTGCGTCGCCATATTAAGATGCAATTCCACGAGACACTCGGAACGGAACAATTTTAAAAATTGTGCGCCGCCCGCTAGTTCCCGCCACACCGCATTTTGCTAACATTTTCTTCATGGATGGGTTTTAATATTCGCTCCTTGTGCTTGAAGGGTAGTGGACTTAGTGATGATAGGAAAGCGGACTAGAAAAGGAATTATTTTATTTTCATTTTATTTTATTAAGGAAAACAAACAACGTTAACGACTGTTAAAGTTGTACAGTACATAATAGTAAAATATTCTTCTTCGTGTACACAACTGTGTATTAAATTTAATTTGCCCAAAACTAAATACACTGAGAATATATTAAAAGATAATAATGCATTAATCTTCAATTACTCATACAAGTACTAAGTAAGAAACAATACAAAGATTAACAATTACTTAGTGAAAAACAAAACAATAAGTTATCTTTGTTTAACCATTTAGTATTTATTAGACTTAATGCCTATAGCAGTAGGTCCGCCTCTGTACATCTGTGTGATTAAAGTATTAAATAAATTATTGTTTTGTTTTGTACAAAGGTTGATTGACGAAGATTCGACAGGTTAGTAAAGAACGGTTACACCTACGTTTTAATTAAATAAAGTTCCCAAAAACTGAAGTTCATTAATAAAACTCATTTATTTGGCGAGAACAAATGGATAATTAGAGTAAAAACAATAAAATTCTGCCTTTATGAGATTGTTGACATTTATGTTTTCCCAGAAATTCTTTAGAAAGAGTGGGAAGTCTTCTTTATTTTGATAGTCCTAGAATCGAAAAGAAATATTCATAATAAACTATCAGCATTAATTAGACGTAACAAGTTGTCAGTAGAGCTTCCGAAAGAGTGGGTCTTAAAATGAACATGGACAAGACAAAGATCATGTCAAATGCCCATGTTACACCCGCTCTCATGAAAATCGGAGACGCTACGCTCGAAGTTGTGGACGAGTATGTTTATCTAGGACAAACTGTCCAGTTAGGTAGGTCCAACTTCGAGAAAGAGGTCAATCGTCGAATCCGACTTGGCTAAGCAGCGTTCGGAAGCTACGCAATATCTTCTCGTCCCACATACCACAGTGTCTCAAGACAAGAAAGTCTTAGACCAGTGCGTGATGACCTATGGCACTGAAACGTGGTCGCTTACAATGGGCCTTATAAAAAAGCTAAAAGTCACTCAAAGGGCAATGGAGAGGGCTATGCTTGGAGTTTCCCTACGTGATCGAATCAGAAATGAAGAGATCCGTAGGCGAACCAAGGTCACCGACATAGCCCGAAGAATTGCCAAACTTAAGTGGCAGTGGGCAGGGCACATTGTTCGCAGAACAGATGGCCGATGGGGCCGAAAGGTTCTGGAATGGCGACCGCGTACCGGAAGACGTAGCGTTGGAAGGCCTCCTACAAGGTGGACCGATGACCTTGTGAAGGCCGCAGGAATCCGCTGGATGCGGGAAGCACAAAACCGGTCGAAGTGGCGGTGCTTGGGGGAGGCCTATTTCCAGCAGTGGACGTCTTTCGGCTGAAATGATGATGATGATGATGATGAACAAGTTGTCTTTACAAATCGCTTTCGCTTATAAGATGTTACACGCTGTCATTTATTACTGTGCTTCGTCCGCGACATAGGCGTGTCTTGTCGAGTCGTTCGTAAAGCCATTCCGCTCACTGCGACGCTATGCATTGTGCATTCTTTTGTCCTGTCATTCATTACCATGTCACCGTGCTTACTATGGAATGTTTAATGGGAAATTCCGAGAGTATTTCTAACACCTTTCGTACTAACTTACCTGGCATACGATTACAAATATTGATTTCTAATAGCATTATGGTATTGTAGGCAAATCAGTTTGTGATAAATCGCGCGGTTTCGTAAGATGTGTGACTAATGCCCGTTTTCACTAACACTAGTTGACACCTAAATAAATGACGAAATAAAATCCAACAGTACAATATACATGTATCCTTGCAATATTCTGTTCGCGTAACAAAATACATTAAAAAAAAATGCCGTCTCGCTTAAATTATCGCTACAGTTTATCACTGTGGTCCAGTACTATTTAGGGTTCCGTACCTCAAAAGAAAAAAACGAAACCCTTATAGGATTACTTGTGTGTCTGTCTGTCCGTCCGTCTGTCACAGCCGATTTGCTTCGAATCTATCTGTCTGATTAAGTTAAAATTTGGTACATATGAGTTTCTGTGACCCAAACATAAACGTGTAACAAAAAAAATAATAATATGGGGGTCACTTTTGGGAGGCGAATAAGAAAATTTATATAAAAGTTTTGCAAACTGTACCGTGTGGTGTGCCGTGTGACATATCAAATGAAAGGGCTTACAGCGAGGGTCTCAAATGTTTTTTACATAATTTTAAATAAATAGTAATAAAGTTATTTAAGAAAATAGATTAAAATTGACCGTTCCCCCTTATCTCCGAAACAACTGACCTAAAATTTTGAAAAAAAAAATATTTTTTAAATTTCTTATAGATGATAGGAAAATCTATAAAAGTTTATGTTCTTAAAATAACATGGCAAACGTTTCAATGCACATAACAATATTGTTACATTTGCAGTTGGAATGTATGGAATAACATGTTTTTCAACTACAATGTTGTTTGTTCTTGGGATTAATTCATCCCAACTACGGAAATCTTAATTGTGCGTTGTCCGACACGCACTTGGCCGGTTTATTAAGACATGTCGGCACAAGCCACGCTTCCCACCGCGGGTAGCGGGTGCAACGCATTCTTCTGTCACGTCACTTATTGCGATAACTGGCAAGTAATGGAAATTCCTAACGATTCTCTGATTGGCGGAGCGGAAATATATTGTTTGAAGTATGTTTTCCATTTTCTGTATGAATTTCAGACGAGCATGTAGCATGAAACAAAATGTTTTCCTGTTGGAGCTATGGTTATTCAATTATGTAGGTATAGTAAATTTTTTGTCCTTTTGTGACCAAAAAATGGTGAGTATCATCATTCTAATAAAATAATATGAGTACTGGGAGGTCGTCATAATTAAGTGCGTGCCATAAACACATCTATGTTAGTTTACAAGTGCAACAACTCTAATAATTTGAAACAAAGGAACATCACATTTCCTCACATAAAAGTACACTAAGGAATCAAGTTGTAGCAAATAGATGACGCAGATGTTGTCCCACGTGTTTTTCATATTATAAGTACCTACTAAGAGTCAACATAATTATTATTACATTAAGATTATGGTCTTAAATAACTGACACTTATTTGTATCCATCAGAACATAATGTACCCAAGGACCAACATTTCACGGTTAGCTCCAACCTGTTTACTGGTACACGATAATAATCGTCGTATTTATCGCGTCATTTATCGGTAATTGATACGGCAACGAGTTTCCGCTCACGTGTACAGATGACACGGATGAGATTAGCTTCCTGTTTCCATTGTTGTAAGATTTGCTATTTATATTGCTAGGATTTACTTTTCCTTGTGAAATTCCCTGTGATAAAGTAAACTGGCTATAAAAGCATCTTCCTTCTTGTTATGCCAAAAATAAATTTTATCTAAATGATCTATGAAGGCTCATGCAGACTGGGGCGATATCACGCTAGCCTGTACAAGCCTTACCACTGTGTAAAACAGATTGATGTTCACAGAACCACTGTTGATTGATATTGTTATTTAGTATTTTCGTTCGAAAGTGCACGGGTATAATCTGTCTCCTATTCCTTACCCAGTAATCCAGAATACTTAAAGTTCTAAAGAAGAAAGAAAGAAGAAAGAAAATAAATTTATTTGACCCAGGTTAAGGCACACAATTTTCATACAAAAACAAAAAACAGATAGTAGTTAGAACACAGTATTGTGTGCCTCACGGCTGCGCCAAGTTCTACGTAACGAAATGTAAAAAAAAGGTGTACTTATGTGATTATGACCACAAGATAGAAGTGAAAACATATATATTTATCTAATTTTAAAACATATCACATACGAATTACAATATATATTGTATATATACAACGTTATGATTGCAACGATGCAGTCCTTGTTAGACAAAAAAGGCAGCTGATGACGACTGGTCAACTCAGCGCTAAGTAAACGGATTCAGCGTAACCGACCGACTGGAGCCGAGTATATCCGATTCAGCGTAACCGACCGACTGGAGCCGAGTATATCCGATTCAGCGTAACCGACCGACTGGAGCCGAGTATATCCGATTCAACGTCACCGACCGACTGGGGCCGAGTATATCCGATTCAGCGTAACCGACCGACTGGAGCCGAGTATATCCGATTCAGCGTCACCGAACCGAGCGTGACGGTTCAGTTTCGTTCACTGTTCAGAAAAAGCGTCCTAAAGAAGTTTTCACTATTAAAAGTCTGCATCATCAATTTCATCGGCCACAATCCGACAGTCTCACGGGAAACTCCGACAGTGTGGTTCTCTATGAAGGCGCAGTATAACGTGATGAGTGCTATCATACAATCACGCTAATTTGCTATGATTGCATCTGTTATTATTATTAACCGTCACGCTCGCTGATCAAGGACGTGCATTATGAAGCTATGGCATGTTATTAGATATTAGCTATAATTTACTGGAAATTTTCCTTCAAAATAGGATAGCTTTTCATTTTTATGCACTGTTATGTTGAAGTGCAGTAGAAATTTCAAGATTTTGGTTTTGGTTCTTTGTTCAGCTTATTTCTCAAACATTATTAAGCTTTAACTTAGTTTTAATTTAATTTAGTTAATGTTATAACCATCTTGTAATTTAATTATGTAAATAAAATTAATTTCCCAATACATTTATAAATATCAGCTGATTTAAATAATCTGACTAAGGGAATCTAATTAAGGAAGGTTTTTTAAAAAAAAATATTTCTTCGTACCCAAGGAACACCAGACGTTATCATAAATAAACAGGCACTTACTGTAAATAAACCCCCACAAAGCACAATATTAAATTACCAGATAATAGCCTAATAAACAAATGCAGACAAAAGCAGTACCGATCAATCACAGACGAGAATTAACGTTGCAGCCGCATCGAATGTAACGCGGCGCGGATAATGGCGCGTGCGTCGGAGCGGAAGTGACGTCGACGTGTGACGTAATGCCAGCTCATTTCCGGTCGGGCGTCAATACCCGCGAGTGATTACCCGAACCTGATATACTCGGAGCTTTTATTGGAGAGAAGCTGCGTTGTTTAACGGTAGGCGGGGATACTAAGCAAAGAATATATTTTATTTAAATAGATACTTTAAGAAGAACGATTAGTATAAATAGATGAGTCAAGTTTAAATAAAATATTGACGCAAAACGACAAGACACGCAAAGACACACCGTTTATTAAACACATTAAATAAAAATAACAAGACCTTCCACATATTAAACAAATGGTCATAAAAAGGTGATAACACAAGATAAGCGCGCACAATGTTAGTATCTCCACATAAACACGTAGGCACACAGGTAAATCATCCTGGCAACAAAAGTTGCCGAGGTGCATTTATAAAAGGCACAATTTCGTGAGCTCACGTACCCTCGTATATTGTGCCGTGTATTGAATAACGTGCGGGGACGGAGCAGGGCTGTTGGGGACGCATATTTCAGAAGTGATTTTGAAGATAGGACCCCGGGTCTGGTGTTAGTGTTCTTTGTGGTGGCTAAGTAATGTGTGAGCTCAGCACCCTGCAGAAATTAAGGAAATCCTCTGTTTTCCGCAAAATACGGAAGTTTCCCGGAAAATGCATTTAAGCCTGGACATGCTTCTAAAATACTACATCTTACTATGTTGATTTCTCAGTTACATATCCTTATAAAGCATAACAGTACGTATAGTGATCATATTTCTACATCTTAAGTGCTTAATTTTAATAGTTTCATTAGAGCTTGTTCAAAACTTGTATTCCATCCCTGTTCCGTTATAGTCTGCGGCCGGACCGAGACGAATAGTTGTTATAAACTCAGTCGGACTGTAACGTCTCCTTAGTTTATTTGCTCCGTGACTAATGTGTGTTTCTGTCTCACTTGTTGCGCCTGTCCTTGTTACTTTACACTATTTATCTGACTTGAAAGTCTTTTGAGGTTAGTAAGAATATTCAAGAAATAGGTCAGTCGTGCGTAGTCTATTTTTGAGTTTTCGGCTCGAATGGCGAATTTTTAAAATATATTACCAAATACATATGTGAGTTTTGGCACATTTTGTGTTTATTGTAATTACAGACTAATGAGTGTACCAACATTGAAGAAAATATTTGTCTGAAATCAAATTAATTAAATAATACCTCGCCTAACTTAATAGAATCTCCATTTTATCCAACATAGAGGCATTAACAATAAGGGTTCCAAAACAACCGTCCACATTTACAAACTTCAGGCGGATAAACTAATGGGGATTTTGTGCCTAATGAACAAATTACTCTCCATTATTCAACGAGATCCCTAATATATTCGATCCACGAAGGAATTTCACGCATCGCAATACATTGAAGAGTTTTTGGAACTATCTAAAGCATACAGACGTACAAAATGTAATGGGTTTTAAAGTAGAGAAAAGTTGGTGTAAATAAAGGTTGTCTTCCGCAGCCCCTTGTCGTGTAAGTCGCAACAAACAATCGTAGATAACTTGAACCGACTCGTCACTACGTGCTATTGCATTAGGATTTCTAGTAAACTTCTAAATTCTCTACGAACTTGACTAAAAGCTTGGAAACTAAATATTGCAGTTGGAATTGAATTGTATTTCTCTTAACGGTCCATTAACGATACTAACTTCTATAGATGGCAGTTGTACATTAAACGTAAAATATCGTAAATATATTGGCGAGATCACTACACCAGTTTGAAAGGTACAAATTTACTGAATAACTATATCGTCTGCTATAAACAGAATCCGTCAACAAATTTATTTAACAACATTCATTATTCTAAAATTTTCGGGTCATTGGTTTCGGAGATAAAGGAATGAACAAACTTCATCTATTTTCTTAAATAACTTTATAACTTTAAAACTATTCATTTTAAAATTGTATAAAAATATTTGAGCCCCTCATAACAAGCCCTTTCATTTGATATGTCACACGATACAGTTTGCAAAACTTTTATTTTTATTTTCTATTTTGCCCCTCAAAAGTGACCCTTATATTAAAAATTCAGTTTTTTACGTTACATGTCCATTTTTGGGTCAAAGAAATTCATATGTGTACCAAATTTCCACCTAATCGGTGCACTAATTCGGAGCAAATCGGCTGTGACGGACAGACAGATAGACACACGAGTGATCCTATAAGGGTTCCGTTTTTCCTTTTAAGGTACGGAATCTTAAAAACAATAAAAAATACATAATCAACATCCACTGCGCTTTCCGCAAGGTAGACTTCCGATGATACACCTCCAAAACATCAACAGACCTGAAACAAAACCGTCAAACTGCACCTCAGTTTGATAGCATGTGTCAGCTTGGCTACCAGTCTGATTAGCATGAGAGTCATTGAAGCCAAGCTAGAACAATGGCTGTCGATGATACGACGTGATACCTCTACTGAAACGCTTTGGGGAATAGCGATATGGAAGAGGAGATAGCAAACTGGAGGTGTACGGAAATAGATGCTTTCATGAAGTTTGGTGTTCATTGTAGAGGTCATGCTTCACCGGGTGAGCACGAGCACAAAGAGCTTTACTAACTGACATTTCAGATGCATTTCCAAGTTAACACTTACAGTGGCGTAGTTAGCAAGGTATATCTTAAACTTAGGGAACCTGGCACTTATTTGTTTTTTTAGGACATTGTGACATACTACGAAACGATAAAGTTATACTTTTGTCATATTTGTAATATAACCCTTATCCACTTATTATTTTCCTTTCCTCAACGCAAAAAAATGCCTCGAACCCGAGACGGCTCGACTTTAAAGACCAAAAACATATAATGCAATTTTCTTGCTCATCCTGGCAAATATTTGCGAACAATTAACAATCGGGTACTCGCAAATAGAACAATATCTTTGGCAAATAGAGCCGTATCTCAAGTGAGATAACTGGATCCGTGGAGTGCAACGTGCCACCGGAAGTGTACGTGTCCATTGTCCGCTTCCGGCGCCCCGGAGCCTTGTTTGTCAGTTTTGTGTTGCTCTGTGCTGAGTGGGATTTGATGAAATTAAAAGGCAATAAAATAATTTTATTGCTGCTTTATTTATTCCTTGTTAGACGATTTACGATCTGTCAAAGTTTATGGTCGATTTGTTTGTTTAAGTCATGGTTTTGGTCCTAAGGGATGCGGCTGATATCGACTTAAGCAGCCTCTCCCCTTATAGGAAATTACACGTTGATACAAATAATTTAACCAGTTTTAAACTATTGGCTATACTCACACATCTTTTACCATGTAAAAAGTCAAGTATTGCCAAAAAATATGAAGCAGCTGAAAACCCGTAAGCAATGGAGCTGCACCACAGCACGCTGCTCCCAAGTGGGTCAACAGCGTACTAACTTAGACCACCTGTCGTGGACAGAGTGCTAAACAAGACTCAGCTCAAAACATAGGCCACGCAGACTTGTACCTACTTGATAGCTCAGCGTGGGCTCAACACCTTGGTGTGACAGTACCAGGTAACAGGCAGGGTCTAAATGAGAAAGTTCAACACATAAACAGTATCGACGCCTTTAAAATTGGGAGTAGAGGAAAGGAAACACAGTCAGTAAGCACACTCCCTGGTATGTTGTATATACCTTAATGAGTATGATGTGGGAATTAATATGAGTCAGTTATTGGCGGCATGCAAATATAATAAAGTGAGAGATAAAATATATTGTAGACTGGCATAATCTCTTCCTTTTTTCGTATACTACATTGCACGTCAAAAAAGATGAGGCTATTTCTCTAACCCAAAAAATCAAAAATAACTGTTTGACAAAAACATCTTCACCTTTTGATTCTCCCAAGAGGGGAACATTATCTAGAATTAAATTAATTGAAGGCAAAATTGCCGACGGGGATCTCAAAGGCGACACACGTCTTCTTTTTACTAATGACGTGTTGTCGCCTGATACTCCTGATACCCTTTCGGCTTTGCATTCGAAACATCCCCCGGCTCCCGTGATCCGTATTTTTTCGACTCTCCTACTGCAGACCAGGCCTGCCTCGAAATTGAAGGCAAAGACGTTATTGACGCAATAATTTCTTTTAAAACCGGTTCAGCGGCGGGCCTGGACGGAATCTCACCCCAACATTTAAAAGATTTAACTTCTTATTCTGTGGGTGATGCAGGTGAGCAGCTTATTTGCTCTATTATAAAATTAATAAATTTTATGTTTTCAGGCAAAATCAACGCTGATATTGCCTCACTTTTATTTGGTGCTAATTTGATCGCCCTAACTAAAAAGGACGGGGGGGTGAGACCCATTGCTGTGGGGTCAACTTTAAGACGTTTGGCATCCAAAATTGCGGTGAGACATATCAAATCTAAATCACAGTCTGTTTTCGAACCTATACAATTAAAGGTAGGTTCTTAAGGCAGCCGTCCATGCCTTAAGAACCTACCTTTCGTATGATGATTGCGAAATTGTAGTCAAAATTGACGTCAAAAATGCTTTCAATTCAGTAAACAGGGATGCCATGCTGACAGAAGTTAAGAACAAAATTCCGGAACTGTATCAATACCTGCTTACCTGCTACACAGAACCTTCAAAATTAATTTACCGTTCCCATGAACTTTCTTCGGAGGTCGGCTGTCAGCAGGGCGATCCCCTCGGGCCAGCAATTTTTAGCTTGGCTATAAATCCGATTATTCAAAATTTAAAATCGAAATTTAACTAATTTTTATTTTTTGGTATTTGGATGACGGAACCCTGGGAGGCGATGTGGACACTGTGTTATCTGACTTATCAGATATTAAAACAAATTTCGAAAATATTGGTTTAGAATTAAATTTTAGCAAATGTGAACTCTTTATTCAAAAAACTTCTTACGGTTTAGATAATTTAAAATCCAAATTAAATTTTCTGGCACCCAATATCAAACTAGTAGACAGAAAGTCACTTTGCCTCCTGGTTTCTCCCATCTTTGAAGAATCTTTTCCTGATTATATTACTAACACTATTTCTAAATTCCAAAGTCACGCAAATTGTTTACTCGAAATCAGTCTTCGTTATGCTCTTATAATTCTAAAGTTTTGCCTTTTATCCCTAAATTTACTTATGTGCTTCTGTACTGTAGCCCTTTTTGGAAAAATCGAAATTTGCTTTCACCAATAGACGATTTAGTCAAAACTAGTTTAGAAATGATTTTAAATATTCAGCTCAATGAACCATCTTGGTTACAAGCATCGCTCCCTATTCGGTTTGGCGGTTTAGGAATCCGCAAAATTTCGAGTGTTGTCCCCAGCCTTTTTGTCGTCCACCCATAGCACGTCACGTGTCATAGGTAATGTCCTAAGGGCTTTGCCCACAAACTATGAGACTGCGGGCTTGGAGGATGCCAAGAATGCTTTTCAAATTGCTTGCCCGGGTAAAGAATTTCCAGACAACCTAAAATCTCAAAGGAGCTGGGACGATATTTATTGCGATTTAACATACAAATTGATTCTGAGCCGCAGTTCAGGTCCGGATCGCGCAAGACTTTTGGCGGTCGGAGCTAGAGAGGCCGGTCATTGGCTACATGCCCATCCTTCTCCATATACCGGTACCTTCCTGGATCCGATCTCGCTTCGTCTAGCGACTGGTCTGCGGCTTGGGGTCATGGTATGCACTCCACACACATGCCCTTGTGACACGGACGTGGACCGACTGGGTCACCACGGACTTTGTTGTCAAAAAAATGCAGGCCGCTTTTCAAGACATGCGACACTTAATGACATAATCCGCCGGTCTCTTGCCAGCATCAATGTGCCTGCGCTTGAGCCGACTGGCATTGTCAGAGATGATGGCAAAAGACCTGATGGTGTGTCTTTGGTCCCGTGGAGTTTGGGACGGATGCTTGTGTGGGACGCTACCTGTGTAGACACACTGGCACCGTCCCACCTCCAACGGACTACTTCTAAAGCGGGTGCAGCGGCAGAAAATGCCGAAAATCTGAAAGTTATTAAATATGGAGGCCTTGGCAGAGAGTAGAACTTTGTGCCCTTTGGCGTCGAGACCCTCGGTCCGTGGGGTCCCAGTGCGCATAAGTTATTTGCGGAAATCGCGAAACGTCTAGTTGATGTAACTGGTGACCGAAAAGCTGGCGGCTTTCTTACGCAACGCATCAGCATTGCAATTCAGCGACGAAATGCCGCCAGCATCCTCGGTACGATGCCCCGAGGGCATTTTTTAGGCTTAACTTAGTTTTAATTTAATTTAGTTAATTTTAATAATCATCTTGTAATTTGGTTATGTAAATAAATGTTAAACTTAGTGAGAGATGTCCTTGTCCAATAAGCAACGTCTAGCGAATATGATTTTTGTTTTTACAAAAAAATTAAAAGAATTAATTAAGAATCCGAGCCACAAAACCAGTGAAAAATAGTTTCTGGATTCTTATAAGTTATACATTTTATCTGCTCACAAGAAAAAAAACACTTGTATGAATTAAGCGATTATATTGCCTTCGTGGAGTTTCTTGCCGGCTCTTCTCCATAGGAAGCGACCTATTGGAACCGTGCACCTAGCTTCTGACGTTTCATAAGTGCCCATGTAGGTTTATGTGAAATAAAATAATTTGATTTGATTCGTTTAAACCTGCTTGGTACAGTCTTCTAAAAGAAAGTAATCCAGCCGTCTATTCTGCCCAGCAGCATGTAACTCCCCAGACTCAACACGAACTTAGAATTATGTCTAAGCTAACAGTGTGCTCAGACTCCAGACCTGCACCGCTCCAATTTTATCCAATTTAAACTTCCACGAAAGCCATCGCATTAAGTTATAAACAGAAAAGAAGTTTAGATTATACTCTGATTTAGATCCTAAGGTTAGCGGTCGTTCAGATATTCAATAATCCTTTCAAACTAAATTTTAGTAACCAAATTGGACAGAAAGGTGTTTCTGAGAAAAGTGTGAATGGTGTAATCCTGAAGAGGGATGTTCGTGGTGCAGGATATCTGGGAGTGATATGTTCGTGGTGCAGGATATCTGGGAATGATATGTTCGTGGTGCAGGATGTCTGGGAGTGATATGTTCGTGGTGCAGGATGTCTGGGAGTGATATGTTCTTGGTGCAGGAGGTCTGGGAGTGATATGTTCGTGGTGCAGGATATCTGGGAGTGATATGTTCGTGGTGCAGGATGTCTGGGAGTGATATGTTCGTGGTGCAGGAGGTCTGGGAGTGATATGTTCATGGTGCAGGAGGTCTGGGAGTGATATGTTCGTGGTGCAGGAGGTCTGGGAGTGATATGTTCGTGGTGCAGGATATCTGGGAGTGATATGTTCGTGGTGCAGGATATCTGGGAGTGATATGTTCGTGGTGCAGGATGTCTGGGAGTGATATGTTCGTGGTGCAGGAGGTCTGGGAGTGATATGTTCGTGGTGCAGGATATCTGGGAGTGATATGGTCGTGGTGCAGGAGGTCTGGGAGTGATATGTTTGTGGTGCAGGATATCTGGGAGTGATATGTTCGTGGCGCAGGAGGTCTAGGAGTGATATGTTCGTGGTGCAGGATATCTGGGAGTGATATGTTCGTGGTGCAGGAGGTCTGGGAGTGATATGTTCGTGGTGCAGGATATCTGGGAGTGATATGTTCGTGGCGCAGGAGGTCTAGGAGTGATATGTTCGTGGTGCAGGATATCTGGGAGTGATATGTTCGTGGTGCAGGAGGTCTGGGAGTGATATGTTCGTGGTGCAGGATATCTGGGAGTGATATGTTCGTGGTGCTGGATATCTGGGAGTGATATGTTCGTGGTGCAGGCGGTCTGGGAGTGATATGTTTGTGGTGCAGGATGTCTGGGAGAGATATTTTTGTATGGTTTCATGTTTGTTCAGTTATATTCTTTCATACTTAAGTTTAGATAATAATGGAAATACGTGGTTTTAATAGGTACATTATTTATTTTGTGTCATTACAGCTGTGCCTTTCAAAACAAGTATTTACGTCAATCGCCTTTCATATAAAGATAAGGCTTTGAAATATTCATAAACCATCAGTAACACTTGAATATCAACAAAAAAACAACAAAAAAAAACAGAACACTGTATTTTATGAACAGATGTGTTACTCGTACACCTAGTCGCATATACTCGTAACTAACAACGATTCATAATAAGTCATGTACGTCGTGAGGGATCGTCGTGTGAATAAAAGGCGTATTTGTTAATAGGACAATTATTTCTTAATAAAACTACTTATTTTACATCTAGATGGCCGCTGTCACCTCTCCGAGCTGACTTGCTACTCTTTTCTATTCTTCTGATACAATAGTGTTTATTACTTGTTATATCTCTGCCAATAGGCTCGCCCCCTATTATATGAGACTTAAAAATAACCGGCGAAACGTGGGTGTACTATAGGTACACAAGTTTTTTTTTTTTTCATCCCGCGACCCCGGCAGGTAGGTACACCTCTGCCCAACCCTTCGGGGAATACAGGCGTGATGTTATGTTATGTTTATAATTACGCCATTAACTCATAACATTCTTGGAGGTCACAGTTGACAAAGCCATTCAGATTAAGCCTATAAAGTGCACACAAACGTATGGAACCGACCAATATTTCGTCCACCAAAACGATCTAAGTACGTCTCACAGCGCATCTCTTGTCGCCCTTTGCACTCACTAATCCTTTAATCAATGCAATGTTAATCCCTGCACCCCGAGCCCGGCGCGGCGCTGGTATTAAAGTTGATACTTATTTAGGCGCCGACAGCGGCTTACGGCTAAATTATGGGTGCTTTTGTTTCTGGTCGAATTTTTAATATCTCCGGGATCCCGGGCCTGTGTTGTGTCCCCGGGCCTCTCTGTTTTGTTATCCGAGGTTTATATTAAGCCCAGGTAAGTTAGTAGTATTAAGATCTTAGATATTGTTCGGGCAATGTTGTGTCAATTTTGTTAGAAATACATTAATATTGGTTAGAGGCGTTGGAGCCTGCTGTGGTTGAGAAGTGGTCCGAGTGGGTATAAAACCGCATGTGAGGTATGTCGAACTGATCAGCTGGTCTGCTCGGTCGAATTTAGCGAAAAAAAAACATTCAGTAGGTAATATATAGCCCTGTAGCTCTCCCGACCCTCACACAGTATTAACTGCTACATCAACACCAGCATAAAAATGATTTTAGCGGGTTACGTCAAACCCTTAAATTTTACGACGGACCAAAGTTCGATTCCCGGGCGACGCGCGACGCTAAAATGTAATGTACAGATATAAGGGAAATAGTCTGCGTTCGTAAACGACAGGTGTTCTCTGTGTTCGTTATTCGAAGCAAACCGTTTAACTATAACCGCTGAACCGAGGTTTTATGAAAAAACTTCAGCTCGGTCGAGACCTGTCGTTTAGTAACGCCATCTATCGACATTTTCTTGAACTATGTTAATGTAAGCAACAAATTTATAAATATTGGTTTGAATTTGCATTTTGTATGTATCTCAAGCGCGTTCTATAATAATAGAATTAGAGCCAAGAATTTGGCTTATTTCGGCGTGGAATGCAGCCGATCAGTTTTCAATGGTCCTTTTTGTTGATCTCACACCTCACACACACTAACAGAGGTGCGATGTGTTCTTAAATAAACGACACTGGTATCTAATAAATAGAAAACCATTCAAAAATATATAAGCACGTATTTTCGGTTCTGAATACACTGCCTCGTCACATCCCATGGGACTCGTAAGAGCCGATAAAGACGGAAGATCAACACAACTCTTACGACAGAGAAATATCTTTACAGAGGATTAGAATATGGCACGACAGGCTACTTTTCAATCTTTTATGTTACCCACTGTTGGACATAAACGAACTCCAAGATAATTTCTCATTTCTTTTATTAGAAAAGAAAGTAGAAACAAAATTTTAATTATTTAGGGTTCCGTACCACAAAAGGAAAAAAACTGAACCCTTAAAGGATCGTCTAGTCTTCTAACTTCGTTGTCCGTCCGTCAGTCTGTCTGCCTGTCAAGAACCTTTTTCTCAGGAACGTGTGGAGGTATCAAGTTGAAATTAATGCCAATTACGTAGGTCTACGGTTTCTTGGAAGCTTTAAAAAAATTAAGTTTCTACGGCGGCCATGTATGCGACATATTTTGATACTCGTAAATAAATCAAAACCGGTACTTCCCGTTGACCTGAAGAATGACAGTTTTGGTGTCGCTTAGTTTCAGAAGCGTTCATGAATGAAAGTATGAAATTAATAATATTAAAAATACCTACATTATGTGAAACAGTTACAGGGCTTTACTTTTTATGCATCAGCTTTTTTTACTAAGCTGTACATAGAAAAAAAAGAATAATCAAATATTTTATTATATCTGACTATCAAAACGCAATTATTTGCAATATCTAAACGCAGAACCTGGCACGATAGCTATGGAGTGACTATACTCACCAGAATATTTTATTCCTATTTCTATTGTTATGCTTATTAGCACGAATTTGGTGGCAGTGGTTTCATCGTTTATAGTTTAAATGATTAAATTAAGAGGCTTTTACTAGTTATTTCAATTACAAAGTTAAGTTTGTTCTTGGGATAAATTCATCTCAACTACGGAACCCTTCATCTTGCGTGGCGGACCACGCACAATGAAGGGTTGCAGTGGTTAGAAAAATAAGGATTTTATATTTTCTTATACAAGGAAAACTTTATTTAGATAGTGACCTTTTCCAAAACAAGTTGTTTATTTTCTACTGTAAATAACGTGTAAAACACTCTTGGAAAAAAGGATGGCTGCCAAGAAATATCGTAGCCAGCTTTACGTGCTGCGTTTTTTATAATAACTTTTCCTATGACGTCGGCCACATGTACACTGATCCGCTTACAGTTACAATCAAAAGGACCACTTGATATTGTCGTTCGTTTAGGATACGGTGAGGAAAGTGAGGAAATGATGATGTATTTTTCTGTTCAAACATACGGGTTGCATCACAACTTCGTCAACACTTGTCATAATGTAAGTTCTCAGATTAATTTGAAGCATGCTAGATAAATCTAATTAGATAAAAAAGTGGAAGGAAAGAAAACAACGTCACAGCACTTAGCGGAACGTCAAAAGGTCATCATGAGGTTCATGAAGCAGTGCCTCTTTGAAGACTGTCCTAGCGATTATTAATTTGGTGGAATGTCAATAATTATTGTGAAGTGTAGTGGACTTGAAATCTTGCGTAAAGTACATCGTGGATCTTCGCATCTATCTGTTTAGAGCCAAACCGCCAGAAGCGAGTGTAATGTTAATTATTTTATCAGAAACGAGGATAAAGAATCTGCTTCACAGTTCAAATACACAATTAGCTTGCTTTTCTAGAACTTGGCAGTTACATGTAAGACCTATCTCATTATTTTAAGTTCTCTTAATTTGTTGGAAGTTACGTGTTCGGACCGGTTTTATATATGTGTGGTATTATATACGTTTACAAATATATTTTATTGCGACCAGCCGCGCGTTGAACAAGTTCTTGGCGATCTTTGTAGGCACTAGTATAGCAGCAACTGTAGGGGTGTCGGGCTACGAACTAGTAACTATGATATTCCAAATCTTTTCCAATTAACCAACTCAGACTGCCCCATTCAAAAGGACAATATCCTTCCCAAAAATCTATCAAGCCAATAAATTGGTCAAATTAAAAACTACCCAATTTTCGCGTAAATAATTCCGATGTCCGAACCCTGCATTTTCCGCACACAAATGACAAGTCTGACACACATGCTATTGAAAATAGACGTAAAAGTCATTACGCCATATAATTGTTCCCCGGCTCCTCTTTGTTAGCGAGTTGCTGTAACCTGTAGGTTCCCGCAAATTACCAGCGGTTACAGTTACGAGTTGCGAGCCGTTTATTGGAAACGTGCTGTTCAATAGAGCTCGAAGATTTCCGCCATTTAATTATTTTGAATAGAGGTGGAACTGGGTGAGTGGGACGCGCCGCTTATTGGGTCGTTAAGCTTATTTTGTTTTGACTGTAATAAGTTATTCTGGTACTTTGTTTTCGTGGCTAGTTCCAAAGTAGAACTTAGGTCTAGATACTGGTGGATCGATGTGATATAAAACTGTTATTACATTTATTGTCATGTTCCGTATGTTCAAGTGGCTGTCCTAACTGCCCATGGTGCTTTAGCTAGCTAGTAATGAAGTTTACTCTGCTTCGTTAAAGAAGAATTTGGATTGTTCTCTACTTATAGTGTCTCTCAGAAAAGTTTGTTTACAAAACCCGATTTATGTAAATCCAGAACTACAGCAAACCAAATTATTTAACAGATATACCTACGTACTCAATATAACCCCAATCCGTCCTCTTTGGCTCTTTAATTGTATCAGAGCTTACTCCCGTAAGCAAATATCTTCATTTACAATGGAAACTAGCAACCGGCAGCCGGCGGCGCCGGCGCGGGACGGCCATGCGGCTCGACATTCATTATTAACGATATGAAAATGCAGTTGATCTGCATTGTGGATCCCTGATTACCATTTGTAGATATAATTGTTTACTGGCCATTTGAGGTAGCCACTATTACTGTGTTTAAACTTCACTTGATATTGGAGGGCTAAATCAAAAGTTCCGTGTGTTGTTTATAGAATAGGCCACGGGTTATTCATCTTTCTCCAAGTATTGTTGACGACTATGACGTGTCTTCTTTGGACATCGATAGCAAGCCAAATAACAACATTATAGAACTTACAATTGTTGTACAGCAGTTGCAGGTTTTCAGTTCTTGCATACCAAATGTATTGTGTAATAGAGATGTTATGTGCCATGTGTCATCCATTGCATTCTTATTTTTCCTGACAGTCCTGGCCTTTTTTCCCTCGTCAGTTAAGGGTTCATGCTGAAATTCCAGAAAATAATAAAGTATATCGCTATCAAAATATAAAAAAAACCTTAACTTACTTCAATTGTACCAACACTAAATGTACATTCAAGTTTCACTTATTCTTACAGCACAAAGTGCAAGTGTTTGGTCCTCAGTACAGTCTGAGTAAGCCGGATATTCTCTAGGCGCTCTACCACTCTATATAGAGCGAAGTAGAGCGATGTCGCGACGGCTCTACAAATACATTACCATTTAATTGTCACTGCTACGTCTTGCTACAGTTTTGTTGATCGCAAAATAAATTAGTTTAAAGTTCTTTGGTTTAGTATTCGTTTGTTTGTTTGTTTGTTTGGGTCTCACGAAAATACAACGCAGGATTGGCACTATAATATTAAAGGACTGTTTTCTATCTAGGAAGGTTTTCCTGAGATTATGTTATCAATGATTTAACGTCATTTGTGAATTAATTAGTACATATGTATAATGAATCCTCAGTTGAATCCAGCTGCAAGATTTTTTTATAAATATTTCTCAATTTCGAAATAGTTACGAATAGTTACTTCGTATTTTATTAGAAAAAAGTTCAGAAATAGAAATAACTTCAAATATTATAAATATATACCAAGCCTGGAGTAGGTAGTTGGCTTTCAGCAAATGCCGTCTGACCTAATAAATGTCCCAAAACAATTATTGTTTCATTCAAACCATAATAGTTACAAAAGCTTTCAGCGTTAGTATCGAGGGATTCAACCAATCACGACAGCGCAAGATATACTAAGTTATAATTAAGTACAAAACTAAGAACATATTAATTACAGATAATGGTAGCAGCACAAAATACATAGACATTAGAACAGAAGGTCACAGCGAGTGCAAGCACTTGCGACTTGCATTCGTTTGACTCATGCCAACATGTCTGGAGTATTGTGAGGTGAGCGTATGACTGTCGAGTACTTGTAAACTTTTGATTGTAGTTAAATAATGTGTTTGTGTCTTTAACTAATGTCTGGCCTTGGCCTTGGTCGTTTGTTTTATGTTAAAATAAAATAAATAAATAAATAAAATGCTCGTTCACATCATCCCAGAATCATTAACGACTGCAATAGTGTCGACGATGTCATCTAGTCCAGTCCTGCACTAGATTGATTCACTGGATAACTGTAGTGCTGTTCTCTAAAAATCTCACCGTGAAAACATAGGTGAAGCTTAAAGTGAGCTGTCAAGAATGTCAATCCCTAGCATCAGGTGGGATGACTGCTACCGTCAGCCACCGTCAGTTACCGTCAGCTCACTCGGTGAGTTTTCCTACAGATTAGATCGGCTAGACTAGAATAATATAAACCGGGAATTAGTTTGAGATCGTTTTACGTACAGTCACAAGCATACTAACATTCAAAGTTCACGTTTTTAGGGTTCCGTATATCCGGATGAAAAACGGAACCCTTATAGGATCACTCGTGTGTCTGTCTGTATATCCGTCGGTTACAGCTACTTTGCTCCAAATCTAATGGACCGATTGAGTTGAAATTTGGTACACATATCAATTTCTTTTTCTTTTTATCAATCCAAACACGGACGTGTTACGTAACTAAATTAATGTTGAATATGTGGTCACTTTTGGGAGACAATAATGAAATTTTAAAAAAGAGTGTTTCCGACCTTCTGTACCTATCTGTTCTGTGGTAGCGGTGCACGCGGTTGATTGTGTTACCGTTTAACTTGCACTTAGCCAACTTAACTCGATGAGGCGAGCGCAGGCAATAACTTAGTATTAAGCTTACATACTCGTATGTACTCGCACAGCTTAGCTTATTGAGATCTTGAACTGTAATGCACATAGGTATTTTTTTTAAATTTCCGCCTTTGTGTATTTTGGGAGTTATCTCGAAAACTACTTGGCAAATTTTGGTTTGGTTCTTGAGTTCTCTCTCAATAATTGGTTAAATATAGTCATATCTTAGCGATATATGACTGTTTTAAACCCCCGAAGCAAAAAAAAGATGGGTGTTATAAGTTTGACTACTATGTGAGTGTGTCTGTGGCACCGTAGCTCTTAAACGGGTGAACCGATTTGGATGCGTTTTTTTTTTATTTGAAAGCAAGTTTTCTAGCGGTGGTTCTTAGACGTTTTATCAAAATCGGTTCAGCTCTTTCAAGGTTATCAGCTCTTTTGTTAGCTGTCGTAGATCCCTACCGCAGCTTAGACGGATAATGGGTATTTACTTTACTTTCAAAATATGTTTGAAACGTATGCTATAAATGTATGCTACATCTCTATGCAAGATTATGGAATTCGGATCTGATTCTCCAGCCAGGATATCCAGCACACTAGTACACTCTTGAAAAAATAATAGCAGATATGTCGTGTTTGGATTCGTTTTGATCCGTATTTTTAACCCCCGACGGAAAAGAGGGGTGTTATAATAAGTTTAAAGTGTGTATATGTACATCTGTATCTGTCTGTGGCATCATAGTTCCCAAACGGCTGAACCGATTTTGTTTTTTTTTCAAAGTTGACTTAATCGAGTGTTCTTAGCCATGGTTCAAGAAAATCAGTCTAGTCCTTTGAAGATTATCAGCTCTTTTCTAGTTGATAATTGGATGTGAGCATCTACCACAGGTCTGATTGAGTCGAATTTGGTATCCTGTTACTTTAATGATATTAGAAATTAGTAACCTGGAAGAGATGCTGCAGCATCTCCTGGAAATTCAAGATACCCAACTCGCTCACCAACTTATAGCAGAGGTTTCGTGTTTGGGCACATTGGAATGGTCTCAATAAATTGGTTATAGATATATGGTGATCAGGGTCTGATGAAGGAGAAGAAAAGAGAAATGAGGATAAATTAGTAACTACCTTCACTTTTTTAAAAATACCTACAGGTGCGCAGATTTCGGCGAGCATTTATCGATGGTAGCGTGTCTGACCTACTAGTAATATATAAAGTTTAAAAAGTAGGTATTAAAGGTTAAATTTAGCATTTTAAAAACCTAGCAATAATTAATGTACGCTATTGTAGAAAGGGTAGTCGCTGTTAACTTCGTATTTTCATTAGCCTTCCCCCGACTCGACGACGATTGGCTCAAAATATTACCTAAAACTTAGGTATGTTGAACTTAAAGGACCCAATACGTATTATTTTGTTACTTTTTAGATGTTTTTGTTAGTGTCGGTTTTTTTTTAATTTCAAATTTACCCTTAGTCATAAATAGATAAATATTGTTTTCAGAATTAAATAAAGAGTTTAGTTATTATCCCGGATAAGTGGAAACTTGAAATAGGGTGCCTAATAAGTGACGGAAACGGCTATTAAAAAATCACTTTTAATCAAGAAAGCATTTCCCGATTTCGAACCACCTCAAAAAAAGTTTAAACTCACCTCTATTAAGAACCAACAAAAAATAAGTGACTCCAACTAGATACCGATCTAGCCAACCAAGTCGTGTGCAGCAGAACCGTTTGAGGCGAGCATCGAATCCAGGACGATCCCTCCCGGCCTCGTAAGCCGACAACAGACACGCTAAGCCCCACAAAATTACTCGACGGCAAGTTTAAATTGCATTGGTTTGCCATTCTAGACCTGAACCCAGGGCCCGTAATCATTGAGAGAAGGTCTCACTGTCAGGACTTAAGTTTGGTTGTAGGTTTACAGTTAGGGAAATGTATTGTTTAGCCATTTTAATCGACTGATAACTTGGGAGTAACTTCGCTGCTTCAGTCGGAGGAACGGAGTTATGTCACTGAGAGTACATTGCCCGGTGTTCCGATTAATATCTCATCAAAAGAGATACGGAATACCATACAGTCGATGACCAGAGGCAAATCTCCGGGTCACGATGGCCTCAGCGTAGAACATTTTCAATATGCTGTTCCGCAGCTCCCAAGAGCTGTATGTATAATCCAATATTGTCTATGCTGTATAATCTTTGTGTGAGGCACTCGTATCTACCGACTGATCTGATGAAGACGATAGTTGTGCCCACAGTCAAGAACAAGACCGGCGATGCCTCAGACAAAGATAATTATAGGCCAATATCGTTGGCCACCACACATTGCTACACTGCTAAGGTTCTTGACATGATGCAAAATTCGGTTTAAGAGCTGAATACTGCTGGCGCTCAAGCACACGGTCAGGTACTATACTGATAGAAATACACCTGTGTATGCTGCTTTCTTGGACCTCTCCAAGGCATTTGACTTGACTCAAAACTTAGCCCCACACCATGGGTTAGACGAGAAAAAAATATCATCCTCACTGACAGTGTAAGGGGCCTTAAATTTTTTTTTTTCAAGATTCTATTTTTGATATTACACTTTGCCACTTTGCATATGACACTCACGACACTCACTTAACATCCTCGTGACACTCACGTAGGTTCACAAAATATGAATCCAACTGTGTGGGGAGTAAACTCATTCAATACACCATTCTTCATCAAACATCCCTTTTTTCCTCGCTTCACAGATTATAATCAAAGAAAAATATTTGTAAGCGTTGCATGTACCTCATACCTCTTTATACTCATGGCATCAAGCACATTAGTTCTTGGTCGACTGCTCTGAGCGAGGCGTTGGTATTGACACGTTTGCACCAAATAATGTGATACTTTAATGTAATGTGGTAAAAGGTGCACATTTTGTTTTTTTTGTGCATATTTTGGTATTTATTAAAGCTATAAAAACTTTGAGCTTTTAAAAAAGCTTTAACTTAAAATATATAATTGTATTGCGGCGTCGCTGAAAGCCAACGCTGGGACTCTGTCTCGCATAGGGTCCGCGCAGCATTAGGTATGCTGAGCGATGGCCGTTTTGCGCGAATGTGACGCTTATTTATATTTTCCCCTAACTTGTTCTTTTTTGTGTTTGTGTTCTTTGTTTGCGTCATGTTTGCCGCAAATAAACGTATTTTATTTTTATTGGCAGCATACACGAAAATATTTGAATAATTACTTTCTTATTGCATGTAATATTAAGAAAAAAAATCTTTCCTAAAACATGAGATGATTGCTAGTAAATAGGCGATCCGATTTTAGAACATCAAACAGACAGAAGTGAACACAGTAAAAAGTGAATTTTCAAGGGATATTTCCTTGCTATAACAGTCCTAAAAGTCCCTCTGAAAACCAAAATATTATCTTCCTCAAAATCAAACGACAGTACCTACCAAATTCAAACTCCATAATATTCCATCAAATTGTCGCTGCAGATCCGTACCTTATCACTAAACAAGCGCTTTATCTGGCATCACGGCGTCTAAGCTATAAATTCGTTAGTTCTCGCACGTTCTAGAAAGTTCTCGACTTGTCTGGAACTAGTTGCGAGTGGATCACAGCGTCAAACAGGAGCAACTTGCTAATGCTATGCGCTCGGAACAGTCGCGCTTCGGACTGACGCACAGTGGAACGAATGTATGGGAGCGGTTGGACGTAGACATGTCCGAAAAATAAGAGTAAAATTATGCCAAACTAATGATGCCATCTTATTCGATTACTTAATGCCTTCATAAATTGTGGTGATGAATTTCTTCATAACTCCCATATTTCGGGAGTAATTTGAGAAAATGTGAAATTTTACTATGAAAATGAGTGTATCGAGCTCTCTCCCTCCTGATTCCGGGCTTGTTTCAAGTAGCGGTCTCTAATATCGTAATGCTATTACTAAGAGCTATATTTAATACTAAGACACATAGTGCGCCAAATGTGCACTTTCTGGGATAAAAGGAAATGAAAATTTAAAAAAAAAAACGTTTTTTCCCCATTTGTATTTACTTTAAACCGCAGACAGACTTATTAAGAGGTCTATAAATATATTATATATATACAGAAATATATATTAACAAAAATATTCACAAGAACTGATGAGAGTATGACTTTTAAGTAAGTTGATAATAAATTACCTAGTTTCATTAAAAGTACAATAAATAATTAAGATGTAAGCTCTAATTTACTAAGTTACACATTTTAAAACAATAACATCATTTAATTATCTTCGTCATCATCATCATCATCAATTAATTCAAATTCAGAATCGATGTCCGCTAAATCATTTATGTTAACAAATTCGATATCACTTTTCTCAGAATCCGTAAGCTCATAAAATTCCTTAAAAGAAGATTTTTTTACAAACTTATTTCCTTTTGGACGGATACTTGTAACAAGTGGATCAGAAGACAGTAAAAGATTGTGCATAATATCTTCATTGCATGAGATACTGCTATGCTTTCGAGAATGCCCCTCTCTATATTTTCTAAAATCTTTATTTCTAGCCTCAGATGCCTCTTCGGATAGAAAACCAATGGGCACAATTGACATGTTCTGAACTATGTCTGGCCCATGCATTAAAATTTTATGAAGTGAAGAAGGCATATAATACCATGGGTATAACTCCACGTAAAGCTTAGCAGTATCAAAGCAGAACTCTCGGAATTTAGTTACGTTGATCTTCTCTCCTGATGAAATACACTGCAAGATCACACAGATTTTTCTTAAAAGCATAGCATCTATTCCGGTCAGTTCAGCAGATTTAGTGTAGTTTTCAAAAAATCTCCTTGCCGAGTTGCCATTGTTGGTGGATCCACTGCCTTGTTTCACAACATCGAGAAGTAAGCCCGTTTCTCTTCTTACAGCCTCTTGAACTCTTTTCTTCCTGTCATCAACTTGCCTTTTTGCTATATCACCCCTTACTTGCCATGATTTTATGTCTAATTTGTAGAAAATGTGTAATAAGCATTCCATTGAGCGAATCCAAGCGTGAAGGGTGCTTAAGCTATATTTATACATGTCCTCGTTTGCGTGTTTATCTTTGATTAACTCTAAATTATTCATTTCTTTAGGACAAGCCTTGCATATGTCACACACTGAAGCTGCTGTATTGGATATAATGGAATGAATTTTACCATCAATCATTGTCAACAGCAGTTGGTGTTTGACACTAATTCCATCAGTGATGGTGGATGGAGTTAAGGCTTCAATCTCTGCTTCGATTTCAGCCATCTCTCTCTGCACATTTTCTTTGGTTTCTTTTATAAACTTAAACAATATTGGCCGGCAAAATGAAGTGGAAGATGGTCGCTCGTTTTCCCAAATTGTTACACCTTTTGAGACGAGCCGCAGTGGTACAAGACTAATCATAAAATTACTAGCAAGATCGATTTGCTCATCTTCACTCGTCCTTTGATGATAAATGCTTTGGCTAGATGATCCGTCAAAACCCCATTTGCTGGTCAATACGAGCTGTTGATTGGGATCAACAGGGGTTTCTAACGACCTAATAAGTCTTCTTGAGGTTAAATCCATCAAGGCTTGTAATTTGATTTTTGCAGAGCTCTCTGTAACTGTGAGATCTTCTTTGGCCGGATAGCACTTAATTTTTTCTTTAACCAACATGTAGTAACTCGGGTATTGAAGAGCTCCTTCTTGAGTGTTGAAATCCCGAAGAGTGTTATAGCGCCATTTCGATAAGTTCATCGATACATAAAGAGCCAATGCCTTCAAAGGGGATATTTCCCGTACCTGAATTGATTTACCTTCAATGAAGGCTTTGATTTTTGAGGCCTCTTCTGGATTCTCCGTCAAGTATTTCATAACATAAGCTGTATCGCTTTGTCCTGCCTTTTGAAGCGCCCTTTCGGCCGAAAACATAATTTCAGCGCTGCTACTGCTGCATGAAAGACTATCTTCAGTGCGTCTTCTTTTTTGCCGGTTACTAAGGTCCTCAAAAGATTTACGAGGACTAGGATGTGTACAAGTTGAAGCATCAGATTTAGCAGGAGAAATTATGGGCTCGATGACGTCACTTATATTTTCTGTAGAAGGTTCCATATTTTCATTCTGTAATTCCGGCCATTGAATTGCAGCCTGTAGCCAAATCTCATGTTTCTTCCGAAACTTATCTGTGCTTCTTCCAGACTGTGTCCATTTTGCATAAATGCGGTAGCAAAATCGACGACACCAGTCTTTTAAACTTGTTTCAGCACTTTCACATAACTGAACACAACTGTTATCTTTTAAAACACTGAACAAATAGTTAAAGTCGCGTAAATCTTTATGTGCGCGTGCGCATAAAGCAACGTGAATATCAAGATTTGTATTAAAATTTGGAAAATACATTGCGAGATTAGCTTGGATACAACGAGGTGTAAATCAACACTGATTTTAAAGTTACTAATAGTGACCTATTTATATAAAATCCAGGTATCCCAGGTATCCTTTGTTAAATATTGCAAGGTAATTAGTTATTGTGATAATTAGTAAATGATGCATGCTAAATTAGTGTATTAAGAGCCATTTAGTAATTAAATAATAGCAATGTTCTTATCAGTAATCATTAGTGCATCAGTTTTATATGTAAACCTTAAGTCCCTAATTATATATCCTAATTAGCTTATATCTTCTCTAATTGGCTGCTCAGAAATGTTATTGTAATAAGGTAAACCTTTAGAAAAACGGTTTTAATCAACAAAATAAACAAAAAATAAAAAAATTGTGTTATAAAATAAACATCACTCTTTATCCCAGAAAGTGCACATTTGGCGCACTATGTGTCTTAGTATTAAATATAGCTCTTAGTATTAGCATTATGATATTAGAGACCGCTACTTGAAACAAGCCCGGAATCAGGAGGGAGAGAGCTCGATACACTCATTTTCATAGTAAAATTTCACATTTTCTCAAATTACTCCCGAAATATGGGAGTTATGAAGAAATTCATCACCACAAGTTATGAAGGCATTAAGTAATCGAATAAGATGGCATCATTAGTTTGGCATAATTTTACTCTTTTTTTTCGGACATGTCTACGTCCAACCGCTCCCATACATTCGTTCCACTGTGTGACGCCTGAATTGATATTGTTACCAAGTTATTGTATGCTGATTGCAGTTCTTGACTGTATTTGTGTAGATGGTAGATATAGAAATGGTAAGATGTCTGAATTCCGACAACTTCGGATAACCGGGTATGATTCGAGCTAGGGCATAATATACATATAAATACTTTATAGTAAACTAGAAAATACATAGCAAAAAATAAATTTAACACTACAAAACATACAATGGGGTTATTTCAATTATTTCTAATTTAGCTAACTTAGTAGGTAAGACTTTCAGTTAATTAAAATTTCATTTGTATGCCCTTTAAACTAAACGGTTCTATTTACCTATGGAGATGTCATCCTAATAATATTATCATGCCAAGTTGTTGGTGTCTACTTAGGATTACGAACGCAATCGGTTAATGGAGAAATCATCGCCTCTTGCTTATTAAATTCTGTGACGTACCTACCTTATAATTATAACTTATGTGACAAACTTAGACGTTGTAGAAAAACAACAAAGAATATTCCCGGTTTCATCGAAATTCCAGTGTCCGCGGCACAGCGGGATAGTCTGGCAACTTTTCATTACCTGCACAGACTACAAATGACACACTTTTCACCGGTGTTGCCAACTTATTGCTTGCCAAGCAACTAACTTATAACACTAGCACAAAACTAAAAATAGTATTGTCGTGACGTCATTAAACTTGCGACGGTGGCGACAATAATAGGAGTTTGTAGTGGGGAGTGTGCGAACTAAAGCTATAAGCGAACTTGGACGTGCTCTGCCGTATGTGTCGTTATAATGAGTGGCAATCAATTGTCGGGCTATATTCTAGAAGCGTATATGCATTAAGTTAAAGGAGGGAATGCTGTTAAATAAAAATAAAAATTCGCTTCATTACAAAGTAATCTAAAACGTTGAAACTGGGGCGACATCGCGGGCGCGACAAGCATATTGCTGCCTGTCGCGTCCGCGATATCGCGCTAGTCTGCACGAGCCTTTACAGTTTAATAAGTAGTGAATCAACATGTTTAAAAAAAAATATAGAAAATAGAATACCATTCTTATAATTCAAACATTACCGCAAACAATTCCTTGGGATTCAAATCCAATACTAAGATAATCCGCAGTATTGGGTATTCATCATAATTTGCTGTCAATGAGCCCGAAGAGATAAAGGGAAATGATGTCCTCACCGCCTCCGGAGCACATAGCGATCATTTACAGAAGACCAACTCTGCGCGGATCTCAACAACTTCGAACCACTGCCAATCTATTCTTCATAAATCTCACCGTGAAGTGAGCTGTCAGTAGTGTTGTTTTTACAGAATAGACCGACTGAAGTCTTCTTAGGGATTACTTTTTGTTCGGTTATAAGTCCTTATGAGCCACGTAAACGTAAACGTACGTTGTCACTTGTAATGCGATTACCATGTTTGCCAGTTGTAGAGCTTATAAATAGAAATAAAATAAACCATATTAATGTGTTTATTTGACTAGTTAACTTCTTTGCAGTTTGCGCATTCGTACAACTGGCGATAAGCGTAGTTGCGCTCATACTTTTAAAAAGCACAAAACCTTCTGCGAGGTTGTTTAATTTTAACCTACTATTTTATAAAATACGGCTCAAAGGTTAATTCTGTCATCATTTTTGTAGAACATGTTATCTTTTCGTTAATTCGAAACAATAATTCTATGGTATTATTCACTGGATCTTCTGGATAAATAACTATGTACCATTCTATTACGCTGGTTATTTATCTTGTCAGCGGCGCTTCGTAATCTGGGCTAAACGTTTCATTAATTCGTCTTCTATTGTTTCAGGTAAATTACTAATATTCTAACTTGGACCGTTATTCTGGTGCTTGCGTCGGTTTTCTTTTGGTAAGTAGACCTTCACGCTTGTTTATATGGAGGGTGCCAGCAGAAAGATTACGTGTAATATGTTGAATTTCATGAAACTCGGCTTTTTTTTTAGAAAGATTCAACTTTATTCTCTATTGAATTGAGAAATTGCAATAAAGAATGAGATAAGTACATGTAGATAAACTATGTTTAAAACTTACAAGTTTCTAATTAATGACAAATGGTGATTAAAGAAGTGTTATTGAGCGGCGCGGCGTCGCTCGCCGTGTTGTTAGCTCGAATCCGCAGCCTGATTGCTTGCGGTGAATGAATGGGGCACACCGGATACGTTATTTACTTCTCGTTTTATAGAAAACAAAAACATTAAAGGCAAAAAAGGGCTGTTTAGGCATTTTACAAAGAGAACGACTTCTATTCCAAAATAAAGTTTCCTGAGGAGCAGAATAGGCAAGATTTTTTCTCTTAAAATAACTATTTACATTAATTAGCTTTTCAGATTTGAGCACGTCACTTTCAGTAGTGACAAGCGAATGATCAGTAACAACGCGGAATGTAAGCCGCTGATCCTTGCTTATGTAGATGTGCTAATGGATGAGGAACAATTCATAGTCTTGAAGTCTTTAGAACTGCGAAGACCGAAGATTTGTGGTCAAACCTATGGTTAGTAAAGAGAAATGTTAACCAGTGTTATTTGGAAGATAAATAGTTCAGTGTTGGACAGTGCAAAACGATGAAAAGTAATTACTTTTGGCACTGGACTTTCGAAAAGCGGCGTGTTGTTACGCTCAAAAATACAGTTACTCCATTGAAGTATTAAAACAATTGTTTCACAAACTCCACCCTACTTGATGAATAAACCCTGTATCACAACATACAAACAGTTTCAAACCACTCGGCACTCGGCCACGCTTCTAACAATGTTACGCCATAGAGGTCGAGTCTATAGTCCTGACTACAGATGGGTGTCGATGTCGAAAGCGAGATAAAATGCCGGCAGGTGATTGTCTATCGGTAGCACTTTGAGCAATTTGTCGGGGCATGCGCAGCACTACGCGCTTTGGAACTCGCAAATTGACTTTGGGGCTAAAAGTTGATTGGAAGTGCTACCTTTATTGAAGTAAGTGGAATCTGAATAGTTAGTTGGGAAGTGTTTTGAAAAACCACGTCTTTAGTTTTTTAACCTATTGTAAGAAATAAAAATTGTGGCATTTTGGAGATTTAACCAGCCCAGAAACATTTACTTGTCACAGACTCTTTTGGTAAGAATCATTTCCACTTAGAATTACTTTTGATGGTGTTCTGAGCCGCTGTCAGACATTTTTCATCCTCCTTGTAATTTAACACCCGAATTCTCCGTACTTATAAACACATTTCATAAAACGATATGCATTATATCTGCTATAGGCATCTGTACATCTGTCTGTCGATGGCACTTCAAGCAATTTGTTCCAAGAGTTCTGCGAGTACGGGGCCATTAACTGCCTCTCCACACCTTTCACTCTTGACACGATTTTGACGTCACAAAATGTACCTAGCTCAAATAATTTTTAAAAACATTAACTGACGAAAGCTGAGTGATCTGTAGGAGTCTTTATTTTTATTCTTTTGTGGCGAAAAGTTAAAACAGACGTGTTATTATTAGATAAAACACATGTTTTTTTTTTTAATTTTTGTTTCGGACCCCCAATAGTTTTAGTAATTACAATTGCTATGGAAAAAAGCAAGTCCACATAAAAATGAAATAGCCACGCGAATATGAGAACCAAAGGGATTCCCACAACATGTGATTGCTAGAGTTATTCAAAAGCTCCTGTGTCACATTCGAAAATAACATACGTAGGTCCCGGAAACCTGATACCAATATTTAATTCTACGGTAATGATAAAAGTTTTACCCGGGAAATATTTTGACATTCCCTTGTGGTGTCATAAAATCTAAATTTCTCATATTAAATACGTGATTTAAAGGCCGCTAGAAGTGGCGTTAAATTAAAACGTAGAATATGAGGCACGTGGAAGCACATGAGTTGCATCATAATATTCATAATCATATGGAAGGGGTGGGGTGGGGGGGGGGGGGACGACAATATATTGGGAAAAGCGGTTGCGTCAAAACTATGTACCTACTACAATAAATGGGGTACTGTACTGTAATACAGTTGCCGTTTGACCTACAGGTACAGCTCGATTCAAATGACGATGCCGGCTCTGGAGTGCGTCACTCGCTGTGCAGTACCGCACCCGTCACCCCCGCTGACATGTGAACTTGTTAGTGCGCGTCTCATGTTCCGAGTCGTCATAAAGTTTGAATCGAGCTGTACCTTGCAGTACCTACAGGTTTATTTTCAATATTGGGACATGAGCAATAAGTACAGTTTTAGTAAACCTTAATTTTTACTACCAAAACTCTTATTTTGGAAAACTTCGCTGAAGCAATAATTTATACAATGTTGGAACTTGCTGGCAGCTTGGAATGTTCCCATCAGTTGGTATGTTACAGATAGTCTTGTAAAATATAGTAAAACCGTGGACGTCCTGCTAACTCCATGTCCTCGTCACACACCTGTACATATTTAAAATGGCGTCGCTAATCAATCACTTGGAAAATCGATGGCATTTCTATGTTAAATCGTTTTGGGTCGACCCGTTTGTTTATGAAAGAAACGGGCCGAATGATGGAGGCTGTAGTATTTACTAACCTTCGTCTGTCCGCCTATTGAAACTAGATATTGGTGGTGAATGGATGGTTGCGCCGATTAGGGATCAATATTATAACAATAATGTTTGATAAATAATGTTTGGAGGTGACTATCTTTGTGACTCGCTTGTGCACTTGAAAGCCCTTGCTGCGCGGCGAGTGGATCTAACCAGCAGTGAACTTTGACAGCTTGTGCTGATGACGATGACGTAGTGTGCAAGGGTCTAAAAAGAAATAAATATGTATGATAGACTAGCGCCCGCCCCAGCTTGGCAAGGGTACAATCTGCTACTCATTTCAATACTTATGCATTATCAATCGAATCAAAATCCATTGTGTAGTTTACTCGTAGAATAACTAAGCCGTCGCGCAGACACGAAAAGCGATTTTGTTATAATATGTAGGTAGTACAAAGGCGTTGTTTCAGATAGATAGTTTACTAAAGCGTTACAGATCCACGCCGAATTGAAACAATTGGTCTTTTGATACTTTCGAGACATAAAAGGAACTACTTTATTACCTGCAGGGATAAGTCACATAAATGTTCCACAGAATCCATAAAAGCAATGAATGCGAGTTCTGTAAGTAGTAGCTCCTGCAGATGGATGTTATTACGAGAGTAACATTAGTTTTAGCTTTACCTCCCGTTAGTACCTAGTAGTTAGTTTCATCTCTGATATTTGTATTTAAAACAAACGAGCGAGGCGAGCCTTACAGTAGTCGCGTGTGATGTGTAACATCTGACATCTCACCTTGGTAATAAGCATCTGAGCAGCGACAAAATAACCTCAATTTAAAAAAGCTATACTGAAATATTTATTCGAATAATTATTCATTACTAGTGGTCGCCCACTGGTCGAAATTCGATCCCCTCTACTTACAATCTATATAGTACTTACTAATACCATGCTATTAAAAAGTACCTACTCATTCCATGCTCAAGCTGTCACTTCCTGTCTACACACTTCCGTCTCTTTCACAAAGTCACCCCACTCCCTCCTTTCCTCTCGCTTTCTGCGAGAGGAAAGATGTTACACATCAAAAATGAAATATAAAAACACGCAGACGAAGTCGCGGGCAACAGCTAGTACAATACAACTAGTAATTAACTGCAAAGACTTGAAGGACCAACAGAACCGTATTCGTGAGCCGCGGCCAGCCGCCTCCAGCTGACAAGTACCCATTCACGTTGTCCTTACATTTAATCTCAATTAAACCTAGTAGGTACCTGTAAGTTTGCGTCTGATACTCGTGTGTTCCTTTATTTCCTCGTGCGTGAACTAATTGTATTATGTGTATCACTTTTACACACGTTTCGCTGTCTTCATTAATATTAAGTGGTGTCTCTGTAATTATATTATTCCTCATGTGTTTTCTTATGATAATAATGGTTTCCTAGAGAAATCCATGTTTGTTTGTTTGTTTGTTTGAATAATTTGAATAGCTAGATATCGTCTCTTCCTAAAGACTCTCAGTTATGTTAAAAGATAATAATTTATTTTCAGTTAAGAAGCAACAAATATCGCTTCGTTTAAGTACTTAAGGCTCTAACTATTATAGGTACTTAGGTACCCCATAATTAAATCAAACAATAAAACCAGTGGGACCATAAAATATAATAAGGACTCACTTTCTTTAAAACACATAAAAACTTTCTTAATTAATATCAATTTATAACTTTCAGCTAAGTACCGCTTGGTTTCAGAACTCGTAATTATTAAGTTGGAACTTAGCTGAATTTTTCAGGTGCAAACTTCGTTGGAGAGTTTACTCTAGGTATGAACTTAGCCTGTGTTTATGCCTAAGCACTGTTGATAAGTTTAAGAACAAAGACTGCTAGAGCCGCGGATAATGCCAACTAAACAAAACTAATCAGTTCACTTCAAGCGATTAATTGCTTTAAAAGTTTATTTATTTTTCTAGAGCTTTATCATCTATTGGTTTAAGAAGTTCTAAATTTTCCTTTTCCGATAAAAGTTCGTACAACTTGTACAAGAATCTTAAACCATTGAATTAAAATTGTGCGCTTCTAATAACACCAATCTAGTCCGATTTAATAGTATCCTTCTTTATTACTCGCTACAATGTTAAATACTCGTAGCTTCATTTCGTCGGAAATTATGCTGCGTTCAGACGGTGCTAGTTGGGATCATAAAGGCTCCTACATACTGGCGCGACTTGTCGCGCGACGCGTCGCGCCAGTATGTAGGAGCCTTAACACTAAGAGTTGTAAGCTGTAGGTAAACAGCATAACTGGCGTCAAACAGTCGTAACTCGCGAGCCGAGGGCCTGTATAAATCTCTGCGTAACTGCTAGATCCGCGGGCTGATGTGCGTTTGTTTTGCTGGCAGGAGAGTAGATGAGACAGTATTGAAAGATGTAGGTCTGTTTTCAAGGGCAAAAAGTTTTTATGTTGGCACAATTTGGCTTAAAACACCAAATACTTACTAGTAAGAGTATCTCATGTCTGTCAGATTGCCCAGTATTATATTCAGAAAAATATATATTTTATGTTAAATATAAAAACCCAACAAAAAGTTTTTTGAACAGCTTAAAGTAGAAGCTTTTATATTTAAACCAGATTCAGAAATAAAAGATTTATTAGTGTACATAATTTTGGGTAAAAAATATAATATTCAATTTGGAACTTTGAAATATCTTAAATATTTAATGCTTCAAATAAAACACTGTCTTTTATCACTTTATAAGTCATCACTTCATCAGCCTGATAGAATGAAATGAAACAGTTACAATAGGACAGTTCTATGCAAAACCAGCTATTGCAGTGACTGGCTTGCTAATATGTAACTGCTATTAATAGAGCATTAGGTACTACACATATCATCTACGATACTTATCCGCTAAACTAACGTTAGTAATGTAGCACAGTTAGAATGTTTGCCCTTTGTTGTGCGGCCGATGTACGGAAGTGGAATGATGCGTACATAGGCGTTTTTATTCATGAAGATATTAACAAAAACTTACAATATGAATTATTTTTAATAAATTAAAAAATAGAATAATTCATTACTAAAATATATTTCAAATATAAAATGAAGAACATATAAGAAATTCTAATTATGAATATAGAATAAATACATTATGCATAAAAATATTTAAAAAATATCTCTAATCATAATAGATGAAAGTATTCATCCTACTATCTACTACATACATACATACTGTGCCCTCCCAGTATATTTTTGAAAATCTTTTATATGCCCATAAAAATATAAAATTGTTTAAAAAATACGGTGATATCCATAATATAAATACTTGGAACAAAAACAAATTTGTTGTACCTACAACAAGGCTCAAGAAAATAGGTGGCTCATTCAGATGTCAATGTATACGTATTTATAATAAACTTCCAAACCACGTTCAAGATAAGCCTTAATAAATTCAAATCATTTATTAAAATTAAGTTGTGCCAGAAAGCCTTTTATACCGTTAAAGATTATATTGAGGACAAAAGGCTTGGGATTAAGCTGCTCCAATTATTGCATACTGAAACTTTTATTTTATTTATATACCATTTTGACATATTTACTTTGTGGAGTTCAATATACTGTTTGGAACTTAATATTTACTTGTAGAGTATTATATTGTTTTCAATTATTGTGAATGTGAAGCCTATGTACTCGTACCATTGTTGTTTTTTTTTTCTCATTTAGTATTAATCATGGTCTGGCAGTTTGAGTAATGTATGCGGCCTACCCAATTGTTCGTCGAATCGTTGAGCTCCTTAAGTTCTGAGTTGAGCTGCACGATTACTGACAAATGCGTGCACTGACTGGACAGGTCCACTCAATCTGTGTGGTTCTTTCCTCAAAAGGACCATTTTAGACACCAATCTACATGGCCTTCACATGATTTGACCAAGATTATGTCTGGACTTTAAAGGAGACTGTGACCTCTGAGTTTGTTTCGGCCTTTCTTCTCAGAGTAGTCAGATAGGAAACGCCGACCTCATCTAGCTTTATTTTAAAAATATGATTGACGTGTAAAAGTGTTTGTACAAACCTACTTACAGAAAATAAATCATTTATCATTTATCATACATACATAAACTCACGACCTCTTCCCATGGGGGTAGGCAGAAACTATTAATGCTACTAAATTATTCGAAGATCTGTATATCTAATTGACAGCGCCAGACTGTCTAATTAGTAGATCCTATACCAGTACACTGGTGTATGTAAACACGGCATGGAGAATTTCAATGAGAAACCCTTTGGTCGTGGCGGAGGCTGCGCGGGGAGAATCCTAATGAAACTGCTTTGTTGCTTAGCGTATACGAATCGAATGTATCAGACTATCAGCCGGTCGGGCGGGAGCTGCGACCTTACGTGAATTACTGCTCACTCGGTAAACGGTTCAAATGTTCACGTTTTCTTTTACTTGCTCGACAGCAAGCTTTTGGTTTGTGTGTTAGTTGGTCTTCTGACTTCAACCGGCTTTTCTAAATACGTATATGTTACGAAATAATCGTATTGTGTTTGTTTGAATAAACCTGATTGGTGACTGTTCCCTCCAAGGTTATCTGTTCAAATATATCTATTATAAAAGCGAGATATAACGAAATGAGTCACGATCTCACGACTCGATTAAAAATCAATTTAATATCGAATGCTGAACTTTCCACATTATTATTCGACATTTTGATTAGCACTCGAGACTCGACACCTCTTCCGTTCATGCCTGGCCATCTGATTGGCTGGCCACTCCTCAACCCATTTTATTAAAAAGAAGATGGCGTTTTAGATAAAACTGTATAAAACTGCCATCAATGCCCAGTCCTAGAACGAAACGTTGCATTTTATATATGTAGGGGACACGGGGGAAAAGCGATGATAGTGTGAGAATAGTTCACTAGATAGCGCAAATATTTTAAATCCAGCAAGTTTCGAACTCGTTTCCGAAGTTGGCCGAAGTTTTACGGAGTTTGCCAAACTATGTCCGACGAAGCACACTTAATTCTTAACAGGGTGAACCAATTAAAGTGTTTCTTGCGGACTGACACGGACAACAATGAAAGATTTTCTTAGAATGGATTATTGTAGTTCTGAAGTTTTCTTAATATGATCTTAGGACTCTAGACGCAGTTTTTCTTTCTTGCTTTGTATAAAAATGGGTTTACTTCTCCAGAAGTCTTTGGCACCAGTCCTTTGAGTGCTCTATTGAAAATCCGTTGTGTTATTGCCTTTGTAGTTTCCTAAATCTACGTGGATTTACTTTTTACTTTGAATTGATCATAGCAATCCTAACCGGATTGCTATTATCAATTCAAAGTAAAAAGTGGGAGCACTTCTTTGATATTTCCTTTATGTACCCAGTGGAATAAAAGATATTTCAATACAGTAACGTGTTGCCCGATTCTACCTCCCGATACTTATTTCGACTAGCAATGTGTTCCTTAAAACCGAATATGAAAGTGTAAATGGTGTACGTTTCCATATAAAGACAGCGTGTCTTTCTGTACCATAACAATGTCGAATTTTTTGAAGTTCGTTCACAACTGTTCTCTGAATGCTAACATTCCTGTGGTAAATTTCCTAGGTATGGTTACTCAAGCTTTTTTATTTTAACGACTGGCTCTAGTTAGGGCTATACTCAGCTTGGTCTGAGAGCTATCTTTTTTATACTAGACATAAATACTTGGCTCATTACTTTATTTAATATGGCCGTCGTTAACCGATTATTGCTTACAATTTTGTAAGCTAGCTATAACGTTTACTTTGTACGTTTTAGTTACTTTGAGAAATTTAAAAAAAATCGTCTTCGGGACTCAATCACAACGAGACATTCATGTCTCCGGACTGGCTCGGAAATTAATATACAATGTGACTTCTAAACTGATGGAAACTCGTCTCGATGCATGTTTATGACACTTGTGATGTCAATATATGATATACGATACATCTTTAAAGATTGTGTCGAATCAATAAACTTAGCAGTTCTGTTACCTATACGATAAATTAAAAATTAAAAAAAAAAACAGAAAATAGCCTACCAAAACAAAAAACCGCACAGATTGCGTAACAAGGATCTGAGCCCAACAATGGGCTCAGATACTTGTGTGTGGGCTAAAAGCAAAGCTACGAACACACTGAAACAAATTCACCTCAGTCATCTTTTACAACATCAACACAAACTATTTACATTTTGTCTATAAAAAAAATAAAAAAATGCTGTTCGTTATAATAAGCACATCACTTGAGAATGGCTGTACCGATTTTGCTATGATCTGTTTTAAAATGTTCGCAAAAGTTCGAGTTCGATTTTTAGGAAAGAATTTTTAAAAGTTCCCCGGAAAATTTTCCAGGAAAAAACTGAACGGCCAGTTTCCCATGGGGCTTTTATATGCATTATTGAAAATTGGACAGGACCACGTCTGTCGGGTCAACCAGTATAATAACAAAAGTTTATTTAATTTTAAAACTAAATAAACTTAAATTGTAAACACAAAATGTAGCAAAAATGTTGACGCCTCTATTTCTCCGTCGACAGCTGTCCTCTGTTAGTTTTTCCTACAATCATCATACACATGCTGGTAATGGCGCCTCCAATATATTTCCAACTTTATTCGTGCTTGCGACGACACGCGAAATATTTCAAGAGTGGTTGAGTTATGCCGCGTCTCCCCCTCTCATGCTAAAATAAATGAGAAGTATGACGCGTTGGTACCAAGATGGTACTGAGTTGGTACCGGGTTAGTACTTTGGTACTTTTAGTACTCGGTTTTGGTTCGTTCAAGCGTTCTGCTGCCGTAAATGAGTGGAATGAAGGCTGGTACAGACTAGCGCGATATCGCCCCAGTCTGCGGGAGCCTTGATGGTGGTGGTTATTTTTATGTGAGCATATTTTAAGGTGACCTGCATTAAGTAGGTATGGAAAAATACATATCATGTTCGGCACCATCTCCACGGGCGAGAAAATTGCGGCGACAGTCTCGCCGTGCCATTAAATTCAATAGAAACTTTATGAATCAATCTCCACGCGGTGATATCATCGCGGCTATGACGGAAGGCACAGCGTGATTATCACCGCGGTTCTCTCGTCCGTGGAGATGGCGCCTTACTCTTCTTTTCATGTTATATTTTGTTGATTGTATATCTTACTAAAATTCTAACAATCTAAGAACGACGATATTAAATAAGCACAACAGTTTGTCTGTGCTTTTTCAAAGACGTCTACTGAAAACTGAAAATTCTATCATTGTTCGCCATCACTTTAATTTTACCACAAGAAGTATAAAATTTTGGTGTACCTTGCGAACACGCCCAGTAACACTAAGGATAACATCAACTATCTCATCATTCACCCGCTCCCCATAACACGGGGTATACATTTTCCTCCCCATAGAATATGTTAAACTCCGCTTCCGATACTATACCCCATAACCTCATAAATATTGCTCCGGCCATATTTTGCTCAACCCTATCTGTTTGAGACACAGTTTCACACTCAATTAATTGCTGCAAATGCTTTCGATATTGTTGCAAAGAAAATTAATTTATGTTGTTTTCTTTGTAAAACTATAGTAGGTAGTGCTCAGTTGATGGTGGTAAAGGCTCGTGTAGACAGGCGCGACGCGACACCGGTAGATAAAAAACCCGGAAGTTTGATAGAAATTGTTCCACCAGAGTCGCGTCGCGACTTTCTGCGGGAGCCTTAACGCCTTCTATATGGATAGGTATATATTTGAACTACAAAAACCGTCTCTACTGCTACGAAATAAAGGCGCTTTCAAAGTCTTTGCCGTGCCTTGGTTGTCTGTGAGGTAATGGCCAAAAGAAACTACCCTACTACTCACGGCCTATCCCAGTCCAATGCTGGATATAGGCCTCTCCTAAGTTCCACCGCAACACCCGGTTCTTCGTATCCAGTCACCAAAAGCATATAGAACCCACTATTCACTGTCGTATTCTCAAAGTTAATATTGCAGGCTGGGCCGACATCATTCTTGGGCTCCCACACGACACGACCAAGCTGCGTGCAAGCACACACGTCACGAAGGCATGCTCTGGATAACATACTGGCTAGCTGGTGTCACGTATATCTGCTACAACAAAATATATTCAAGCCTCTACTCACTGCGTGGTTGTACCTACCTACATTTGCATCATCCATCTTTAATCTCAGAGCAAGTTCAAGCATTGCCAGTAGCCACTACTCCTGTTTATTCATAGCAATAAAACCACCAGCTAATGTACTTTTTGGCCCACTGACTGTAAAGCAAAGAATTCTTCGCATATGACAGTGATGGAATGAGAATGTAATACGGCACGCACTCACTGGTTTGTGATTATGTTTGTTTGTGATAACTGAGGTTTAAGTCCATATTTTGTTAAACCTTATCATTTACTGCAAAACAATGGTAAACACTGTATACCTACGAAGATTTCTATTTCTATTCACCTACTTTTTCAATTTTGTAAGAGCTTTTATTGCAAATAAATGCTCTTGCAAAATTTAAAAAACTCAGTCGCATTCATTCCTTTTTGTCTGATTTAGAACTAGCATTTTCGCACGCGAAAGTAATTTTTCACAGTTGCAAAAAAAAAACGATACAATATTATAGAAATCTAAATGAAATAACTACAAAATACAAGAGTGTTTAGTGTCCAGAGTATTTTATTTTAAGCTTGCTTAGTGGCGGGTAGTTTGGACGTCGGCTTTGTTCCTGCTCTTTCTACCCACTTCTAAGAGACGCGATAGTGACTCGTGACTCTGTTCAGACTTTTTGCGCTTTCTTTATTCCTGTTTGTTGAATAGAGCAAATGAAGGTGATAATTGTTGGCATTTTGGTATGATTTTATTTGTTGTAAGAGTCGTAACGTTATTTTCTTGTAAAAGACAGAAAAAAGATTGATTGGGACTTCCGAGGAGGATATAAACTACATAATACTATGCTAATTTTCAAATTTATAGGAAATAATTTCTTAAAACCGGAAAACTCATTCTTTACTTCACAATAAAAGCCTTCAACCCTAGAATATTAAGTGGATACCCAGACTAGATAGGTACCCATCCGCCCTATAAAGCTAACTTCCCTTTTACGACACCTATGACCACACGAGATGGCCTATACGACCACACGGCTCTTAGACTTCAATTCACTTTTATAAGAGGCCCATAACCCTGAAGACTACGTTGATCCCCAGGCATAAAAACCTATTACATAGTAATAAACGTCAGGAAAGGCTTGTAACACGCTTATAATGCGCTTGTAACACACTTGTAACGCTGCAATATCGCGCAAGCAATCTTCTTTTATACTCTAGAGCACCTTTTAATCTCATTAACGTTAGCTAAATGTGTCTCTAGACATGATAGTTTAATTTCACGTCGTGTGCACAATTAATTTGGATTACTGAAGAGTACAGTTTTTTTGTAAGAATAAGCTGTTAAATGTTGTTGTCAATCTTTTTTTTGTTATGTTTTACATTTGAGAATTTCTCAATCTGTTTTAGTATTTCGCGTAATATACAATTGTTTTCCATTATGATGACCTACTTGCGTGGCCAGCCAGTTTAATACCAATCTAAAAGCCGGCTTGGAAAAACATCAGAATATTTGTGTGACTGGCACATTAGGCTTAACTGTAGCTTTATTGTCAGAGAATTCAATAAAATGTTATTATCACTCGCTTTTAAAATCCTCGTTATTTCATACGAAATGTTAACATTTTTGCAAGAATCTAAAATATTATCGAAATCACTCTGGTCTTTCGGTCTGCAGACCGAAAGACCAAACCAAATGACTGGTCCTTACATCCGAGCCCCGGGAAACTTAACCTACGATCCAGGAAGCTATTCCGTCGTATAATAGCTGTGATATCGGCCAGTCTCAAACGTACACGGCTCAATTATAGACGCCTCGCCTCGCGGGACGAGCCAGCGATTGCTTTCGACGAGGCTTAGACGGGAAATTTTCTATTTGTACCATTTCAAAGAGAAGAAGATTGTGACGAGAGGGTCTTTTTTGTAAGTTTCGATTGACTCGCGCAAATTATGGTATTGATTAGTACACCCATCAAAAGTGTCTAGAGAGCGAGGTATTTTTTAAATTTAATATTTTACTGCCCTATTGAAATTAAATAAAAATGTCTATTTATATTGATTATAAATAAAATGTTTTCGTTTGTTTAGATCGACGGTATTCAGCTGCATCCGGTTAGACTGGAAGCCGACCCCAACGTAGTTGGGAAAAGGCAGGCAGATGATGATGATGATGATGATGTGTAGGTCGACGAAGAACTCTCTGCTTCTGCATTAACAAAGACTCGCGATTTATGCTCATGTTGGTTTTTATTACGTAAAATAAACAATTAGTAGTCTGTATTTCCGCCGTTAACGCTTATGACACAATCGCAGTGATTCGGTGGCATACTCCGTTGTAGCAGGCCAAAAATATTTTCTGGTGTGTGTACGGCATCCATATTTCGCAGAGCTCTTATTTGAAGCATATTATATGCGTGCTTAATGGGATTCAAGTTTGGTGATCGAGCAGGCCATCATGAAGAAGCAGAATTGAAGCACCAAACTGGGTCCGCGAAGGGATGACAGCTTCTGATACAAACGTTTCAGCGTAAATAAGTGCATTGAGATTGCCTCTGATCCAAATCAGATCGGTTCTTCCGCCGATCCAAATACAGTTCAGATCATGATTATTCCACCACTGTATGCATGGACGTCCAGGGATCCTCCAATACCGTGTACGTCTAGTATCTGGCCTCATATCAAAGGGAGATTCGGCAGGAAAACACACAAATCGCCACTCTTCTTTTGCCCAATTTCTGTGTTCACGAGCCCATTGTAAACGGGCTCTGCAATTGCGGGGCTCAATAGGTGGTACACTTAGCGAGCAGCCTTTGGGAACGGGGTTTGACTTTATGCAAGCGATTTCTTATCGTTTGATCGCTTATTAACATCCCTGAAGAGCTATGAAGCCTCGTAACTAATATCATCGTGGTCATTGTACGATTTCATCGAGCAGTAATTTGTATGTAACGGTTTTGTCTGCGTGTTGTGATGCGAGCTCGTCCTCCATGTCGCTCTGCCACGCTGTCAGTGAAGCGGTAACGTGTCCAAGGACGACTTATAATACTTTGTGTAGTGGCCAAAGCGATTTCCACAACACGTTGCCGAGAACCAGCGTCCATTCCCACGGCTCTGATCACTTCTTCTCTGCTCAATCCACGTCGTCTCTCCACAATAACATTGATTTGTATTTTTATTCCACTCAGAAGTCATCATCTGCCTGCCTTTTCCCAACAATGTTGGGGTCGGCTTCCAGTCTAACCGGTTGCAGCTGAATACCAGTATTTTACATGGAGCGACTGCCTATCTGACCTCCACAACCCAGTTACTGGGTAACACGGTACCCCTTGGTGAGACTGGTTGTCAGAATTTCGGGCTTCTGACTACCCATAACGACTGTAAAGATCTACAAATAACAGCCGGGACCAACGGCTTAACGTGCTTTCCGAGGCACGGAGGGGTCTTAGTATGTAAAGATCATCACCCATCCACGGACCAACCGCGGCAAGCGTAGCCTGATCGATCGACCCGAGAAATACGCCAACAAATTTACTGATTTGGCCTCAAACCCGTTTAAAGATTATAATTATAGGAATAGGACTTGACAGAAGATCTTTTGACTGAATTTCAAAAATTATTCGCTTTCCAAATGACGAAATTTACTAAAAAGTATTGATAGGAGATACAAAAAATATTATTAAAAAAACATATTTTAGTAACTAGCCAAAACGTGTTTGATCCCTAGACGCTTTGGATGTGTGTATTTTATTTGAATTTGTCTTATTTAGCTTACTTATTGGATAGTATATTATTAAAGCATTATTATCTATTACCAGTATGTGAAAAGTAGATAGGGACCAATACTCGATAAAAATAAACAGAGCCTCAACAAAAACAGTTACCACAAGGTGCTGGTTGCACCTACCCAACATTATCAACACCTATTGTCTATTGAATTTACACCTGCCTACATGATTAAATTTCTATAATAATCTTCAAAAGAAAAGTCCTTTTATGACACAAAATGCAGTCCTCCACTCCTCGTTGTCTCCGCTAATTAAGTTTCTTCGCTGACAAAAGACATCTGCAATCAAGACATTCCTAAAACCAGATTAATACTCGTATAATGGTTGGTGAGCAAAATGTTCTAATATGCGGAGCGTATTATGTTTTTACGTTCTCTGTTCATCGTCGCGTTTAATTTAGATGGCGTTCGGTGCACTCTCATAAAAATGTAAATAGCTGTCGACAGTACAGGAGGTACAGGCAGAGATGCCAATTATTGCGAATGCCCAGTTTTGTGTTTTTAGTTTTAAAACTTGTAATTTTATGAATAAATGCGAGCATTTGTTTTTGTTTTATTTTCGTTTTTGGTTTAGTATCCTTCTGTTAAGTATTAGTGCACCATCTTTCATTTAATACTTTGTGAATAGTAAAAACATGCTTCCAACAAAGTTTTTAACAAAGCTTTCCAAACACTTTCCAAACACAACAAAGTTTCTAAAACCAGCCCAAATATTATAACCATTATCGAGTCGAGTTGTGCCAACGAGAATTTTTTAAAGACATTGTAACAGCGTATTTGGAATTAAACAACTACATATCTAGATGACTAATGGTTTGCAAGAACCACTTTACTATAACCTATGGCCCTAGTTAATTATTCAGTTTAATATATCGTCACTATAGTGAAGCTACTAATAATTTAATTTAGCCATTCAGCCCCAGCACATTTACGCGATGTATCACTATCACTCTAAAATGTTGCATACATTATTTAGGGCCTCAAAATAATGTATGTCTGTAGAGCCAAGTTATGGCTGAGTACTACTTACAGTATGTAAACGTAATGGTGATGTACCCAACTAGGATAATTTCAAACACCATCGTAAACATAGACATTTTTGGTTCGATAAAAGCTTTTGCGTTGCCTTCTTTGTATCAGCAATTTCTTGCTCATTTCTGCGGCTTTTTCAACATCGTTTTCACAGAACCGTACGTTTATCAACAGATTACCCGTTGATAAATGTACGGTCCTGTAGAACACATTCTTGACATTCGCCCCAAAAGACCAACGGTCCTTAGATACACAATCTTGCGTGCATTTTATGGCAAGTCAACAAAGTCATATTATAATGGCGTCCCGCTCGTCAGGCGGCCGTGGCGTGACTGTAGAACCAGCGTGCCAGTAATTGCACGGCCACGCGTGTGACGACATCGCCTCATGGGGCTCGAGGCGGCCTCGCATACAACGTGGTCCTATTTTAAAACGCAGTGCCTAGAAAAATGCAGGAGTGTGGTTACGGCTGATGATATAGTTTAAGGTTACTTCGGAATAGAGATGCGTCGATGCCTTTGACAGTGTTGAAGATTTAGATGAGAGTATCAAAGCCATCTGGAAAGCCTCCGTTTACACGAAACTTGAGAGATACTTGTAATTGTTCTTGATAGTAAAGGAGACGATTGTTGAGAACTTTAGTTAATATTTTCTACGTAACATCTATAGAAAAGTATAAATAACAAATCCACTTTTACTTAGGCAAAATTTTAAAAGCTGAAAAATGATGAATGAAAAAATGATGGTTGGTAACCAAAACGACTGATATTTACAGGTAAGGGAAACCCAGCATCGCCTGGTCGTCGACGAGCACAGAGCAATCTACATAATATAATTAGAACGCCTCGCCAGTCCCGAATTGATAAAACGTACCCCTTTTAGCAAAAAAGCGCCGAATCTCGGGAAACACAGAATTTTCCAATAGAATTTAAAGTGGATTTCGGTACCCAATTCATTAGTGAGGTCGGACCTTTCGGTAACATGTACCTACGTACGAACCGATTTGTGAATGTATTAGCTGTAGGGGGATGTTTATTAGAATTGCTTTGATTGTTACTGTGGACGGTCGAAGACACCACACAACATCACGCCTGTGATCCCCTTCCCATAAGGGTTAGGCAGAGGTGTGACCTATAGTACACCCACATTTCGCCAGTTCTGTTGCCCATGGCCATGTAATAGGGGGCGAGCCTATAGCCAACAACCAGGCACAAATCCAAACTCCGGCTGCTGTTAAGAAATTCCTTATAGAAAAACCCAATAACATTTTGCCCGACCTGGGTGTCGAACCCAGGACTTCATGCTCAGCCGTAGTGCTCCAAGACACCAGAAGAGTCAAAGAGTGCACCGGTTTTTACTTGTATTGTAGTGTATGTATACTCGAGCTATGAACGACAGCTTAGCGCTGTCAGTTTATCGTGGCCGGAGGTGTACTAAAGCTTAGTTTACTTCAATTTGATATAAATAATTTTTAATGTCTTTTAATTTTTAGTTAAAAAATAGAGATTATGAATATTGAAACCCTTCCTTACAGTGAAATCTGGAACTACAGTAAATAGACTAATCTCACTATATAGTGAATGTTTTTTCCTGAAACATGTTTTTATAAACAAAACAGTTTCACCAGATATTTAAGTATGAACACAAATTTAGCAAAAATAAGTTTTTTCCCAGTTTGTCCAAAATATCCTTTTGGTTAACTCTTACGATCCCTATCATAGCTTCAATACCTAGCAATATGGTCCCGATCCTGCAGAGGGCACTTAGACCTAACTACAAACCGTACTTAGCTTAGCATGGCCTATTCCTATTTGCGGTTAAATCGAGCCGTATGTTACGTAAATCTCTTTAGCGTAAAAATGGGAGGCAAAATGTGGAAGAATTTACATACCTATACGTTAGCATCTGAGGCTAGTTTTGAAAAATTCTGAACTATTTTTAGATAACAATTTTAACAGAGTTTAGCTACAAGTTTAGTAAAAAGTTAATATTGGTAAAGAGTATTCTTTATCGAGCGACAGAAGCGGTTTTGCTTATAAAACCGTGGTCACTAGCACCCGTGAGCCACGGAGGGGCTCCTCAATGTTTGTTAGTACTAGGTGGCTGTGGCGCCACAGCCTTACTTATGTTACCAACCTTAATGTAGATAGTCACTTTGATCCTTAACTTACGGTACAAACATTGTAACTATATATTTGATTTACCGGAAGACGTAGCGTTGGAAGGCCTCCTACAAGGTACCCCATGAAAGATGAGTCTACTTTAGCCAGCCTGAAACCTGGTTGAACTAATTGGTCCCTATTTCTAGTGATATAATTGTGTCTTTCACCTCTTTTACTAAAAAGATGTAGATTTTTCCTTACGTACATGATGTTTTCATAGATATATTGACAAGGTACTGTCATGATGTTAATTTCTTTAAACAGTTCCCTTAGAGAGTCGCACCTGCCGAGGCCATATATGGCTCTGATGGCTCTTTTCTGCAGAATAAAAATAGACTCGATGTCTGCAGCCCGTCCCCATAGTAAAATACCGTACGACATAATACTATGAAAGTAACTAAAATATACTAGCCGTGCGGTATCTACATCAGTAAATTGACGGATTTTTCTCACAGCATATGCTGCTGAACTTAGCCGTCCTGCAAGGGAAGTTAAATGAGGCCCCCATTGAAGCCTTGAGTCGAGCGTAATCCCCAGGAAAACAGTTTTATCGATGAATTCTAATTTCTCTTGATTCAATACTATTTCACAAATACTACTTTTGACATTTGGTAAAGAAAACCTTATGCACTTAGTTTTTTTCCCATTTAATACTAAATTATTAGCAGTGAACCAATTTTGGACCTGCCATAGGGCGTTATTTACGTCGTCAAAATTTGAGGCACGTCTATTAATTTTAAAAATTAAGGAAGTATCGTCAGCAACGACCTTGTGAGGGCCGCAGGAATCCGCTGGATGCGGGAAGCACAAAACCGGTCGAAGTGGCGGTGCTGGGAGGAGGCCTATGTCCAGCAGTGGACGTCTTTCGGCTGAAATGATGATGATTTGATTCAAATCAAATTATAATTTACGATCAAATAATCAGACTAGCTATATTCACACACTGTAGGTACACGAGACAACCATACGCATCGCGCGATAGTTTCTAAACGTGTTCACTCCTTGACCGCCTCCGACAAACTGCACTTAACTTCGGTCGAGCGTTATGTTGTAAACTCTGTCGAGCGCCACTTAGTGGCGCTGGCGTCCCGATTAGTCAAACGAGTGACTAACGTATTTCCGACATATTTATATGTATATAAATTCAAAAGCAGTATTTGTCAGCAGCATCTCGATGGTATTTGTTTAGAACTAAACATAAAGCGACTCCTCCGGAGCTAATGTTGCGGAAACATCGAACGGTTACTGATTTGTTCAGCCCTCTTTATCGTCTCCCTGATGTCGTTTGTTATTATCATTCTGTGCTTTATGTACATTATTTAAAAGGCTGTCGAGGACAGTGTTTTTAAAATGTTTTATGAATATAGAATGTGCGGTATATTAACACAGATTTTTGAAAAGGATCAAAACACGGACACTGGTTTGCTGCTCTATATAAGTTATAAATGAGATCTGTAATAATATTCCTGGATTGCTACCAAAAAAAGATAACTTTTCCTAGTAGGTACCTCACTAAAATAGCAGTGAAAATATTCCGTCGTACCAAAAATGTAACTTGGTGCTCCCGGTCGGTATTATGACTGCTCTCAAACTGCTGGCAGCTGGAGACCCGCGTCGAGTGTCTGTCATATTGCGTCTTGTTGCACTTTCATGTCTTCCACTACCTAAGTACATATTGTTAGGAGATTTCTGTCCGTAATTGAAAGACGTCTTTTGAGATCACTGACGGCGACTAATCATTATTTAGACCATTCCATTTTTATTGAAGTGGGGACGCGTTGATAACAATTTGTCAAAGAGATATTCATGAAATTCAACATTTTATTAAGTCTGAAACCAAAAGCATCTGAGGTTTTATTTGCAAAATATATGTACAGGTCCGACTGTCACCTAATGTTATTCTCAATTTTGTTTCAGGTACGCGCCAGAGAGTCACAGTTTACGGTCAAATAATTTAAAGGACTAGCCACGGCGAATATGTAAATATTGTGTGATTTAATATTCATTTTATTTACAATTTCTGACAGCGACAACCAAATGGAAGGTTTTTTCAGAATGTTCTGGAATGTTGGAGTACTAATTTGCTGTTCCTAAGTTGCGCGGCGTAAACATAATAGGTATTATTGTTGTACAGAAACATTCACAAGTTGCCGACGTTTCATTTATATTGTGATCATTTTAAACTGTAAACTGTTTAGTTTTGCTGAAATAAGTGAGAAAATTTTCTGCAAAATATTAGCTTTGCACAATTTAAGGTGGAACGTAAAAATTGGACTTTTATAAATACATTATGTAAGAATGGACCATCCAGAGAGAATTATGTACTAATTTATTTTAATGGTAGGCTTTAGACTGAAAATTCTTTTAAATTAATAGTGCTCGATACGCGACGACGTCTATGGTAGTGAAGTATTTTTGTATTCATTTCAATGAATTCGAAACTTACATAAGCATGTAATGAATCCCGAAACCGATTATAAGTAATTAGCTCCAGGCAATTCTGGGTAAATATCTGCAATTGACAATGAATATTCAATGTGGAACAATAGCTGCCACCATACGTATTCATACAATTCACATCTGAAAACGAGAGGAGATTAGAGCGTTATTATGAAGCGAGGAGACGCGGCTAATTCGACGGCGGCGTTAATATTGAACGGTACCATTCCGCTTTAAGGATTTGAATGCTTAATTATTTGCTTATTAATTAAACAGAATGGTATTCTTCAGACTTTGCGACGAGTTAATCTGCAAGACTGTAGCTATTGTGAAGCTGAGCCAAGATTTGTGAAGAAAAAGTTACTGTTAATTATTAAGTGCTATTTGATTTCATTTTCGTGTCACGAAGTGAAGAGTTTGAAAGACAAAATGACGGAATGGTGGCGACGCTCGTAGGTAACTTACAAGTTAAAGAAGGCTTGCTATAAACAGATCATCAAGTAATCGATAATGTATTTGAGCTTAGTGCGCTGCTGTTGTTACGGAACTTATACCGGCAAGTTTTTGCAGAGAAGGAAAAACCACATGATTTGGAGGGATAAATGGAAATACGTCCGAAAATTGTTGCTATTACCAAGCTGCTCGTAATCCGATTCCGAACGAAGATGTTCATAAGCTAATTTTTTCTACATTTACATTAAACCTTCGGTAGGCAATATATTTGATAAAGTAATTACCATCGCTGAAAAAAAAAACATTCAATGAAAAAAGATGAAAGCTGACATTTTGCAATTTTTTTTAATAAAAACATTATTTCACAAATATTTATATGGTCCCTGTTAGCACACTTCGTATTAAAAAAATAGAGTTTAGTCCTTTTATTCTCATACTACTTCATGTACTAACACAAAATTATAAAGTTATGTTGACGAAGCAAAAATAAATTCAATTTTCACAGGGAAATTGCTTATGAAATTGTGTAATTATATTAAAATTTGTCTCGGCACGTCGCTCGGTGCGTGAGACAGACCCTGCTTTTAAATATTAAGTAGGATCATCGGGTTTCACATAAAACTAGGATTTTATGCTCCTTTCAGGTTATTTTACACTCCTCTCAGATTATTAAGCGCTGCAACAAGGGTTGGATTAGCCGTAAAATATTTTACATACATTTTAGCAATACGGAGATGGTAAAATTGGAGATTTGCTACGAGATTTGTAGTGGTATAGAATTGGGGTGACCAAGAAAATGTTTAATTCAAATTACTTTCAAACATGTTATAAATCAAGCGATTGGTACGACGAATTTTATTACAAGACAGATTAGTTCAACACAGCCGAAACATGAGAGGCCAGCTTTCACATATTTCCTCAGAAATTGTCATTGAAATATGTTAATTTCCTTTTCATTTGCAGAATATCCACAGTAAGTATTATTACAATTAAACATTTATAGGAACCACCTTAAAAATAAAAAATAATTAAATATTAGAACACAAATACCAAAAGACTGAGAACAAATTGTAACAAGAAAAGGAATTAAGAGCTCAAACTCAAACAAAACCAAAATAACGTAAACAAACGCTCAAGTCAGTGCCATTTTTAATGCCTGGATTACCACGAGGCGCATTCGATCTTGCGACTCGGCTCGATTAGATTAAAATTAAATTGTCTTCCGATTCCTACGGCTTAAAGCATTACTCTTTAATCTTCGCCAGTTATGGTAAACTTGGTAATTCCAGCTTCATTTTAAATTTCCTAATTTGTTTTACGTATGTTTTTAAATACAAAATACCTACTGTATACAACTCAAAGGTTATATTTACAAAGATAAGGGATAAAGCTTCGACCTTTTGTGCGTATTTTTTTTATGTTTTCAGCGATCTAATGTTCTTGACAGCTCTGCGCTTATTAATAGAAATAAACGTTACATTACGGTTTTATTAAAGCTTTGTGGTTTTAACAAAGCTCCTTAGCGTTATAAATTAATCTAATCATTCGTAAAAAAAAAAATTAAATGAACATTAAAAATTGTAAGATCAGCAAATGATCTTAAAATTTCCGAAGTTCAAAAAAAATAACTTTAATAACAATGGTGCCAACATCTTAGTTAAAACAGCAAATAAACCCGTTTGAACTAATAAAGTTTGATATTAGAGCGATGGCGTATGTTTCCAGGACGGACGGGGCGCATGAAGCCTCGCCTGCCAAAGCAATTCCTTAAAAAGATTCGCTTCAAAGGTACGTCAGTAGAGGGCGCTTCTAGGACCGTGTTTGTGTTCTTTTCTTTTTAGCTGGCCTTTGTAGTTCGTACTGTTCACTGTACTTGTATTGGGTTGTATTTTTATGCGATGCGATTTTGTTTAGTCTGTATTTATGTACCTAGTTGTTGTATCCTAGCTACTTGTTGTTTTATCTTTTAATACTTTATAAGTAATGTATTTTTGTTATTTTGTGTCTGGTCTTGCTCTCTTTAATTTCGTTTTACAATATTTAAATGAAGTCTGCAAATAACACTGTTTATCGTTTATCTCTCACAATGTCATTACTATCACAGAAAAAACCGACACAGTTTTTTTTGAGTTTTTCTAATCCCGTTTGATGAACTGCACACAAAAAAAAAACCGGCCAGGTGCGTGTCGGACCACGCACAATGAAGGGTCCGTAGTTGGGATGAATTTATCCCAAAAACAAACTTAACATTTTGAAGTTTTATTGTTATGACGTCTATGTGCATTTACTAGCCTTCAAAGTGTTAACATTGTAGTTAAAAAATATGTTCCCCATACATTACAACTGCAAATATAAGTTTGTACGCACAATATTGAGTGATTTACCATGTTATTTTAAGACCATAGACTTTTTATGGGTTTTTCTGTAATCTATAACATAGAACTACTTTCTATATTTTTTCGAAATTTTAGGCTCAACAGTTTCGGAGATAAGGGAGAATGGTAAATTTTCATCTATTTTCTTTAATAACTTTAAAATCTGAAATCCTTATAACAAGCCCTTTCATTTTATATATCACACGGTACAATTTGCATTTTTTTAAATTTTATTTTCTTATTTGCCCTGAAAAGTGACCCTCATATTCAAAATTCATTTATTTACGTTACACGTCCGTGTTTGGGTCACAGAAATTCAACATAACGAAATTCAATATGTGTACCAAATTTCAACTTAATCGGTCCAGTAGATTCAGAGCAAATCAGCTGTGACAGACAGACAGACACACGAGTGATCCTATAAGGGTTCCGTTTTTACCTTTTGAGGTACGGAACCCTAAGAATGGAAGTTGATGTGTGAAAAAACGGTTTGAATAATTCAATTTGGCCGTTTGGCAGCTGCATGTACATTTGAATGCCGCTGGTTTGCCCAACTTCCGGACATCAGCACTTTTGTCTGTTAGTTTTATATCTCCATACAAATGAGTTTCATTCCAAACTTACACTGTTCCTGTGAGATACTTTTATGTACATATGTATATGTGTTAGTGAGTGTGTTTGTAGATTGTGTGTGTGACGTCTACCTATTTCGTCTACCTACCTTTCGTACCTGTGCGTGTGTAGATCTTAGTTTTAATTCTTGATTTTTTGGGCAATTTAGTAATAATTAGTTGTTAAGACATTTGATTTCGGCATCTAACGCTATTGTAACGCTAAGGGCGTGAGAACTAAGGCAATAATTTAAGTCACTGCTTTAATTGTATTCTTATCTTTTGAATTGTAGGTAATAAATGATTTTATTTTGACATTAATCAAGCGATTAACCAAGTACTCGTAGACAATTATTTATTTTGTATTATTATTGTATTTAGTATTATTTTCGTGGCGTTAAACTATAAGCAATTTATCACCGAAACAAAATATTACTCTAAGACCTTACGATTTATGGTGTGGAAAAGTGTCGTAATTTATGCAGGCCTTAGGGCCTGGCTTATCTTCGGACCTCACGTAATCGCCACATAATAAACTGTTACTTTCGGGAGATTGGTTCTTTTGTTCCTTATCAGTTATCACACTCCGGCTTAAGACTTGTTTACTTACTGCTATTGTTCGTGCAGTGGGCTCACGGTGAACTTGATTGCGAGAACATGCTTTGCGCTTTTCATTTGCACAAAATGAATTCTCTTGATTCATTTATGTAATTCGTTTGGCGCCATTCGAAAAATTGTCGTTTCCACAGACAAATATTGTCGTTTCCACAGACAAATATTGTCGTTTCCACAGACAAATATTGTCGTTTCCACAGACAAATATTGTCGTTTCCACAGACAAATATTGTCGTTTCCACAGACAAATATTGTCGTTTCCACAGACAAATATTGTCGTTTCCACAGACAAATATTGTCGTTTCCACAGACAAATATTGTCGTTTCCACAGACAAATATTGTCGTTTCCACAGACAAATATTGTCGTTTCCACAGACAAATAAAACAAAACTAAACAACTGTCATTCATACTTTTCAAAATACCACATTACGTTATTCTGATGAAACATTTCCCCACAATCGCAAACACAGGAACTCACTAGCATACATTAAAAATATATCGTCGGTTGCTACAAAATCAATTTGGTGACCACTATGAACGGCGAGAGGGTTAACTCGGTCAGCAAATATTGGCCGTCCCATCGACGGCACGGAACCGTGTCGTGTCCGGGCCGTGTTTCGTGTGAATGGACGTACAGTTTGCCGGTCATGGAAAATGTATGAAATATTGAAGACTAAACACTTTAGTTCTTTGATTTGGATAATTGTGACACACTCCTCACCACCCCTGGTCCCAACTATGTTGGGGTCGGCTTCCAGTCTTACCGGATACAGCTGAATACTAGTATTTTACATGGAGCGACTGCCTGTCTGACCTCCACAACCCAGTTACTGGGCAACACGATACCCCTTGGTAAGACTGGTTGTCAGACTTTCGGGCTTCTGACGACCCGTAACGACTGTCAAAGATCTAAAAATGACAGCCGGGACCAACGGCTTAACGTGCTCTCCGAGGCACGGAGGGGTCTTGGTATGTAAAGATGGTCACCCATCCACGGACCAACCGCGGCAAGCGTAGCTTAACCTGATCGATAGACCCGTGCGGCTGTTATTACTTAGCCACAAGCCCCTCTATGTGAAATACTATGTAGAAAATATTTTGAATTAAAACAGAATGATGGGGAAACTTCTGTTCCGTAAAAACATTTAATATTTCGATATAAGTTGAAACGCAATCATTCATAACTACATAATTATTGAAACCCAGAGATTATTCCTGGATCTCACAGAATACACCGTTTTACCACGGAGAAAGCCCATATATTTATCCCGCATTATGTAAACGAACGTCCAATTATTGGTTAAAGAGATATTTCCCCGAAATATTTAATCATCCATTGGGTTTGCACTATACAAACAAGGCAGTCGGAACATTTAAACTGTCTTTACGTAATACGTAGGCGAGAATAAATAGAGCATGCGTAATAAATGGAAAGGCCTCAGTGGCTGCACCCGACCAGCCCGAGTTGTGAGCGACTGCTTTCATAAGAGATACGGAAAAGACGGATGCTTTGACAAATGTTATGAATATTGTTTATTTAGGAATATGTTTAAATGATGAACATATGTATCTTCGGGCGTCTTTTAAAAAAAATACTGTAAAGGTTTAAAAATGTCTGCCTTGGAATGCCTTTTATACAAACAATTTTGAAATATCTTCATAAAATGTTCTATTCCTATGCACTTAACATACACCCCGTAAGTCACAGCATCCTAGTCAAGATATACGGAGGTGATCTAAATACTTTTTATGGCTATTTTCTTGTTCAAGAGCTGCCCTCACTTAATGTACGACGATGGGATGGCTCGGTCGAGTTATGGGCTTAAATGTCGCCCATAATAGATTGAAATTGTCAGTTTTATTGATGGGGCCTTTTCAGTTTCACATTACCACCCCATTGAGGGCAGGTAAATGGAATCCAATGACCGGCAATGTTGATAGGACGGTTCAGATATTTTTGACCTTATTAAGTGGTTATAATTTAGAAAACGACTTGTGTGTACATCAAATATTCATGTTTGATACAACACACTTCATACTTTACATATGTCTTTTATTAGGATTCGTGACCAGTTTCCTTGATAAGTTCTTAATATGAATTTTACAACCATATGCATTATTTAGGTACGTAAAGGTTTTGTAGTACATGAGGGACTTACATGGTGTCGGTACAATTCATTATTGGGTGAATCAATTGTTGAAATGAATTGTTGGGTGAAACTGAATAATCTGTATTTAGGAGAAAAGAGACAGAGGAAGAGAGCATTTAATTACACAAAGAAATCCCACAAAGTGAGTTTGGAGTCCGTTCGTTCCAGTTATGTATCCACATCGATAGCTTCTTATTTTCCGACTATTTCGAAACGTTTCCATACGCTGATATTTTGAACCGTTCATTCATTAAAAATGTAAAACCTGGCGCAGACGGAACTGCTCGGTTTGTCAACATTTGTAATTTAAAAGTTTGTTTATAAATGCTACTGTGCTGTTTGCTGCGGCAATCGTGACACATTTAAATTAATCAAACGTTTAACAATTAGCATCGATTCATACGGACGCTCATGTTTTTTTTATTTCGTGTTCATTGGTTTTGATGAATAGCGTGAAGTCCTAACAAAACTTACTAAAAATACGTTGCCGAATGTTACGAGAGTTTAGTCGTACGTCTTCACGTATGACTAAAATCTCGTAACATTCTGCAAAGTATTGTGTTTATACGAAGAAAAAAAAAGAATTCTTAGTATAAACAATGTAATAATATCGTACCAATCAATTTTAATATTTTGAGGTTATATTTTTTGAGTCCTTTCTTATACAAAATTAGTGTCAGCGTTTATCTCAAAGCTCTTTTCTTTGCGGTGTCAATTTTTTTTTCGAGTTTACTTTCCAGTATTCTCACGTGTCGGCCAACTGTTTGGGTCCTCGAAGATACAACACACTTGAAATAGGTACATTCTTGGACTTACTCTCACATAATTTTCTGACAACATTGCCATCGTCCTTTGAGAATTCGCATTATATTCTTAAACTAAGCGGCAAAGTAACGAAGGTCCTTGTAAACTTAATTCGCTAGACGTAGGTACGTATTATGATGACTCTGTTAGAAAGTGAGTGACGAGCACGCTCTTACAGCACGGGTAGTTTTTATTACATTCATCTAACTTTGGCACCCTTACCATGTTACAGACAATTTGGAACAGCAGACCACTATGCAAACACACAGGTGGTTTGTTCTTACCACATGATTCCATAAAGTGATTGCGAAAGCACGAATAACTGAGTTTACTACTTTTATATATTTTAGAAATAACTTTTGAAGTGAAGTGTCTAAGGCGGGCGGCCATTCGATAATTGGACGAGAATTAACTAATATACAAATAATTAATTTATTAATGAATTAAGTATATAAATCTCTCTGTCTCTCACTTTAAATCTCTTATTTTTTAATTTTTAAGAAGTTTCATTTCTATCACATGTACGGTATATAATACATACAATATCAAGAAGACAAACTCGAAAAAGTTTCCCCCTGTGGACTTCCAAAGCAAGTTTAAACTCTCGTTGGCAGAAAGTCAACATATTTTCTGTGCTGTGGCGGCGAGCTATTAATTGAGCGATTCAATTTGTGATCGATGAGCAAACTTGGCTCGGCGTCAGCAGATCGAATTATCGAGAGACGAGATGCCTGATGTCATTAACTTATGACACGGTTTCAAAAACTTTTTAGGTCGAATTAAAAAATTGAGTACTCACTGATAGAGCAAATTGTAATTAGTAACATTAAGCTCAACTTTTCTTGCGTTATTTTCTTCATTTACAAAAAACAATTGGAAACTGGAAATACTGTGCTAATCTAACTTTAACGAGCACAAAAATCTGAATAAAACAATCTCCGTCGAAACAAAAGGGAAAGCTGTGTCTGCTCATCAAACGCACATTCATTAAGAATGTAAATTCACTGCAAATATCAATGTGTATGAATCAAAAACAAATTGAAAAGCGCCCATCCTGTTATCCCGTCATCCCGTCACGTTAGCTTTGACACCCGCCTAACTACTGTAATGCGAATTACGTTCGTCGACGCTTTTAACACGTGATTTACAAAAGAAAGTCTCTCTTTCTTCCACACATCTTTTCGTATATGGCCATCTCTTTCTCATATAGCGTGCGACACAGAGCCGGTGTTTGTGTAACGAAATTTAAAAACAATCCACACGAGACGCGCGCAGCAATTTATTTTGTTGTCTACGAGATTGTTTCACCACTCTCTTTGTGCGCCAGACGGTGTAATGTATGAGAGACGGCGGTGTCGGGGTATGATTCAATACTTGTGGCAGATACAAGCGAAGCAAAAGTCCAAATCGTGCACCAAAAGTCTCAACATTCTGAGTTGTTTTGAGCAAATACATTGTTGCTGTTTCAACTGCATTATGCGCAATCAGAAAATCGCAATAATAAACACACACATATAAGAAATATATGGTCCACAAATAAATTACAGCCAACGATTTCGCGTCACTGCCCTTATGCCTAGCTTTTTTATTTATTTCATTGAAAATCTCTTGAACCAGCATCATACGTGCGAATTGAGCATTGACAGATTCATCCGCATTGTAAAATATATATCCTTGTTAACTTTTATCTCAGCTGCGCTACATTTCCCTGTGAGTGCCTACCACCCTCTCTCAGCTGAACAACGAAATCATAACTCGGCCGCACTCGAGCGGATTGGAAACACAGATAACGCTGACATCTCCGGCTGCCACCTGATAAAATCCCGGCGACGAGTACCGAGACTGATCTGGCGAATTTTTCACATATTTTTCTCTAAAATTAGCCTCAGCGGACGTCTGCAGGTATGAATCTTGTTATGAAATTGACCCTGAATTTTAACCTTTTTTGCTAGGTGGGCATTACCAAATTAAAGAAGTATACATTTTCTAATGCTGCTAATGTTTACATGTTTGAATGAAATCATCATAGTCCATAATAATGGCCCCAAAAATGTATGACGGCCATTGTACCTTTACGCATTATAAGAAAGGTTCTCACGCTGGGCGCCATTTACGTTATCAACATTTGTGTGCGCTGGAATGTTCCAATAACAAATAATGTGTTGAATTTTGAAAATTACCTTACAAATTTACACGTAGGGCCTTAATACGACAATAATGAGAGTGTCTTAGAACGAAGCGCTGGTCCCACATTGGGCGCCATTATTTCTCATTTTTACATTATTATGGCTGTGCAATATGAGTAACGCAACCAGCGCTACTTATTTCTCATTTATTGGAGTGAGTTATTTCTACGTTCCCCTTTCGTTGTCTTTCATCTTATGATTAACTATTCAACGGAGCTGTTGAATTTATTTTCGTTGAGTGTGTTCTACTGTTAGATTTAAACAAAATTTAATTACGGAATATTAACAAAATGTAATCGCATTTTAGGTATTTCTAATTTCCACATAATATTTGCCAACTCGAAGTAAATTTTCAATTACTCAAACCTTTATAACCCTCACGTTTATTCTTTCTTATCTTTCCTGAGAGAACTTCCTCAAAGCATATAATCATATAACTAGCCAGCAAGATGGCGCGAGCGTCTGGCGCGAAACGACACTCGGAAATTAGGTGTTCTATTACTGTCCTTATCTCGGTCACCTGAGAGCCCACGATACTCCGCCCGAGATATAAACTGCTTTATAAACCCAGCGCTGGGCAATTCGACTGGAGTGCAAAATTAAGGTCAATGATAATATTGAACCGACAAAGTAATTAGGTCTCATTTTGTGAGCAAATTTCTTGTATTTAGGTTAGCTGTTCGGGTTCGACTGAGAGAGCTCTTGTCATTTGAATTACGTCGCTGTTGCTGCCCATCTGTGGTTTAACGTAGTTCAATTAATATGGTGAATACATTAGAACGATGTCCGGCTGTATCTAAATAGTTAAATAAATTAGAACGATGTCCGGCTGTATCTAAATAGTTAAATAAATTAGAACGATGTTCGGCTGTATCTAAATAGTTAAATAAATTAGAACGATGTCCGGCTGTGTCTAAATAGTAAAATAAATTAGAACGATGTCCGGCTTTATCTAAATAGTTAAATAAGTTAGAACGATGTCCGGCTGTATCCAAATAGTTAAATGAATTAGAACGATGTCCGGCTGTACCTAAATAGTTAAATAAATTAGAACGATGTCCGGCTGTATCTAAATAGTTAAAAACATTAGATCGATGTCCGGCTGTATCTAAATAGTTAAATAAATTAAAACGATGTCCAGCTGTATCTAAATAGTTAAATAAATTAGAACGATGTCCGGCTGTATCTAAATAGTTAAATACATTAGAACGATGTCCGGCTGTATCTAAATAGTTAAATAAATTAGAACGATGTCCGGCTGTATCTAAATAGTTAAATAAATTAGAACGATGTCCGGCTGTATCTAAATAGTTAAATAAATTCGAACAATGTCCGGCTGTATCTAAATAGTTAAGTAAATTAGAACGATGTCCGGCTGTATCTAAATAGTTAACTAAATTAGAACGATGTCCGGCTGTATCTAAATAGTTAAATACTAAAAGTAGTAATAGTGAACATTCGTATTTCTCTCTAAATTGAATTTACGACTTCATATCAACAAATATACTCATATTATTCCAACTTGAATTCCGCAAAGGTTCCAATATTAACAAAATTTGAAATTAACAGAACAAAAGTATTTACTTAACATGAGTGTTTTAATCTATCCGCGAATAAACGGGGTATAAATTAAAAGGAATGAACTCTTTAAACTCGGTGTATTTATTTTTGGCGCGGTTGAAAATCACGGCGATATCGCGCCGGCGAACAATCGCACATAAATTAGCATCCTTGCCAGCAACGCGCGTCGCTTGCTGGCTAGCGGGCACGGCGCGAGCTACAAGCGGCGGAGATAATATAATTCTTCATTGTTTACATATGAAAATCCTTCGAATAGTTTGCTTGCACAAACTTTGTCCACTTTTAAAATTCAGGTAAAAAAACACTTTCTCTCTCCCTAAACATCATCATTACTTATAGTTATATAGTTCTTGATCTTGTTTCATGTTTATGGCATATATATATATATGTATGTATGTATGTATGTATGATATATGTTATGTATAGTATATGCTTTATGTATTATAAGTATTTATTGTATATGTAACTGGTACACCACTGACTACCTGCAGTATTGTCTCTCCTCCCCCTTTAATCCATCCAAAGGTTGTCTGTAAAAGATCGCTTTTAGCGATAAGACCGCCCATTGTGTCACCCCTTGTAAAATTTCAACATTTGTATCTGTAATTTTTATGGTGTACATAATAAAGAGTATTCTATCTATCTATCTTGCTTCAAAAATATTGTATTAATTCTGTACGTCAAAGTTCCATAAAGTTAAATAACTGTAACACATCGAACCCTAATCTATTCTAAGAATTCAGTAATGATTATAATGATTTCACAAAGTTTCATTGAGCTTTTGATAACGTGTTTAATTAGTCAAGGACAGCTAATGAGACACAATTGATTTTCTGTTGTTTGACTCCGAATCGGTGTCGCGCGGGGGTTAACAGGCTAACACTTTACGGCCCTCTTTTATTTTCACACCTGTTTATACATAGGGCACATCTTAGTGTTATAGAGGTATGAGTGTAAAGTTCACTCAACCTCCATAGGATAGGGAGGATCTTCCGACCAGACTGGTTTTGTATATATTGGCTACTGCCCGACGATTGATGTCGGGACGTCGTCGTATTTATGCTAGTCGCGCGGTAAACTCTGCTGCAGGATTTTGCGTGACGTCAGTGTGATGTGGTAGTTCGCGTGTGGGGATGTAGATGCCGCCACATCACTCCTGCCGGAGACCAGAGTTCGATAGTGGGCTGAGTCGTGTAACTCGCGATACTTGCCAGGGCCAGTTGAGGTTCTAGTGAGTCAGAACCGGGTGCCGCATAGTTCACGGTGCATCGGACCTGAGTGAGTCGGGGTGATGCTGCGTTATGCTCCAGTGAGTCGGATGTGGTACAGTATCAGCTTGAAGCTGACTGCTGAGGTCGATCTGGAGAGGGTTTTTAAGGGCTTTTTCTGTGGACCGGCCGACAGTGCAGTGTTCTGTGCCAAGGTTGCTGATGAGGCTAAGGGTGACGTCCAGGAAAGCGCGTTAGTTGCATGACGGTGGTCAGAATACCTGTTGATGCCGTGGGACTCGCCGCTCAAAGCTTGAGGAAGTAATGATGATGACGTCACGCTGAAGTAGGTACACGAAGGCTGCGCTGACGTTCATCCTGGTATGAGGAATAGGGTGTAAAGTTCACTTATCCTCTATAAAAAAGGGTGTTGGGTGGGGTGTTGTGTCATCTCACTCAATATTACTTCTAAAGGCGACAAATTGTGTAATTAGTTCCTTGCAGTTTCAACTAATTACTGACGGAACAAAACTCGTTGTTTAAGAAAACTGTTCATAATTTAAAAATATTTTTTTCTACATTCATCCCGAAACTGAGCAGCAAAATCGATCGGCCTCCTTGTTATTTCGCGCGTTTGACGGAAACACTTCAAGTCGGCCCAACACATTAAAGTCATCAGTGACTATAATATCAGTAATAACCCTTCGCCCTTGTACCATCTGGTAATAACGAGTGCAGGCCGGAAGTGCGTCGGCGCGGAAGCCGGTAACGCTTCCCGCCTTTCCAGAACTTCCGCCAACATGGCGGAGCTCCGGAGGCTCGATGCGCCGCCCTCGGGCTTTTACTTCGAAAATGTGCTGAAATGCTGTCAATGTGTTAGGAATTTGGTGCCTCTATAAATTTCATATCCAGCGGCACCCTGAATTTTTCGAAAAATGTCGCAATCTCCCGAAAATTCGTGTTTTCATCTTGCTACACTGTTAGCTGCGGTGTAGTAGCATCGCTTTCGATTGAACTTCTAACTTTTAATAGTTCAATACGATCCTATTATTAAGAAAACCAATTCAACCAAAGACAAGTAAAACATTTAAAACTATTGCTCTTTTGGAAAACTTATACACCAAGATAGTAAAATTATTCATAGAAAATGTTAATTAGTTCTTATAAATATGAACGCTCTCGACTTCGGCTCACTCAAGCCTCGGATAGCGGTGGTCTTCCCCGCCACCTGTGGCGCGCTTCATTCCTTAACGGTTATATGCCTCATTTATCAGCTCGACGAGTACCTCGCTATCAACTATATACCATCATATATCGCTGCTGTAGGAATACGTGCAGGAAAGCACAACACTTTGAATTAATGACAGTTGGTAAAGTCCTTTGATGTGACGGTGGGTACATTAATATCAAAAATAAAGCATCAAATTTTCGAGCATATAGTGCTCAAGCCCGTCTTTCCGGAAAATATGTAAACCCAAGCTGAGCCACGACAGTAGGTAGCCTAGGGGCCTGAAACGAATTGAGCACTTCTGCAATCTTTACAGTTTTTTTTCTTGGTCCATACGGTACGTTGAATATATTTCTCTTGAAAATGTGATTCTTGTGCGTAACTTCAACTTAAAAATAGAATTGTAAACTTAGTCTTGATTTGAAGTAAATCTCTAAGTAGTTTTCCAAACTTTCACACAAACCAAAGAGTCAACGCTGCACCTCAAAAACAATCCAAAGTAGTTGAAACAAAGCTAACAGTTGCCGGTCAGTACAGAAAGCGCATAAAGAGAGGATTCAATAGGATAGGAGTCGGGAGCTCCCTGCTCAGGGACTCGCCGTTAAGTGCAAAGTGGTAATTAGAGTCTCCGCCGCGATTCTTATCGGCCGCTGCAGGTCCACTTAAACGGATTATTCAATCGAGAGATATTATTAGAACCAGTTTAAGAACTCGTAAGTTTTCTCCGGCTTTGACAAAGGACTCCTTCCTCGTTTAAGGGCTATAAAGGATTGTTTTGAAAAACTTGTTTTACAACAATCCTGCGTAGGCCCATATAGATCTAAGGAGTTCCTCAGGTGTGTGGCTTTATTAAACCAGCAGGATCTATCGTAATTTCCTTGTTAAATTAAACGTCAGTGTAAAAGGTAAGCACAAGTTCTATTAACAAGAAATACGCCGTAATAACATTTTGCGTTAAATAGGATATGTATGAAAAATTTAATAACGTCGCGGCGTGCAGTCTATAATTTTCATACATCTGCATTTAGAATTAGACATAAAATCTATTTCTATTTATCTTTTAAGCTATTTAATTCTTCCCACTATAATACAGTATCAATAGTACATGGCTATTATGACTGTCACTGGCGGCCTTATGTATTGAAATGTCAACAAGTTAATAAATTGTGCACAAATAAATTTTAAGTTATAATCGAATCTCAACGTATCTATTCTATATTTGCGTCTAATTCATCATAATTTGTATCGTTTACAATTGTTTGCTCATTTCAAACTAACAGTCTTAAGTCTTTAATTGTATTTCGCTTCAAGGCGCACTCGTTGACCTCGCCAACTATCTCCGTCTGTCAGTTTATTTAATGTTTCTAAAGAGAACTTAGAATCCTTGTGTGCCAAATTGTTAAGAACTGAATTAGTACTTACTACTTCTAGGTTAACTACCGAGTATAGCCAAGGGGCTATACTCGGAAATACAGTCCTTACGACTCCGGGATTAGGCTCCTTTTTACTCAAGCAAGTTCGAACTGTAAAAACTAACTACAAAATTACAATAGCTCTATTTGCGTGGTAAAGTGAAAAGCTGAAAAATGCAATAAATTAAGTGCACCATGCATTTTGTTCTATTTATATTATTGCATAGAGATTCTTTAATCACACATTGAAGGAAAAATGCATACAGATTTTTCTACTAAGTCATTTCTAACAGGGCTCCTGAGATTACAATGTTTCACTGAAGCTAAGACGTATTAAGTATTTGCAAAAAGAAAATGGAAAAGCTGTTAGATTTACCATTAAGTATTTTTATTTCCTTTGAAGCAGACGTAGTATCTACCGAAAAAATCAACCCAGCAAAAACGTTTCATGTAAAGAAGGTTGCCAGGACTTACATAATGCTTTCACTGTTAAAAAGTTATCAGATCTAATGTCTCTACATTAGATCTGATAACTTTTTAACAGTGCCAAGCCCCTAACTCCACAAGGCCTTTTAAAAACCGTTAGAAAATGTTGCTAGATGAAAATCAATCGGTGTTTTCTCCGTTCTAAATTCAAATCTGCGTGGCGCGCGAACACCTTACATCTTGGTCAAAATGTATAGCTTGGCCGTTTTGCGGCCGTCGCACAGACACTCATGGGCTGATGGTAAGAATTTAAGTCACTGGTCTTGTTGCGTCAAACAACAGTTATTGTTTTTGTGCAAATTCTAGCCTGCTTACCAAATTTCAGCTTTTTTAAGACTTCGGGAAGTACCCTAGAGGATTTATTTTATATACAGACCTGAGGTTGAAAGTTACAGATTTCTTACTTTTTTGTTGTTCGTGTGCAAATCCTTGTCTGTAAACCAAATTTCTACTTTCTAGTACTTTGGGAAGTACCCTAGAGGTTTTGAGCAGTGAGTGAATCAGTCAGTTAGTGAGTTACTGACTTAGTATTTTAGGTATTAATAAAATCAAAAGTATAAAAGCTAGGCAAATGAAACTTAGTGTGTTTTATAAGTCTGCTAACTACGTCTTATCCTGAGAATTTGGGCTCTCTGGCATTATCCAGGACGAAGCTATGAGGGTATGAAAGTACAACGAAGCGCTTCAATAAAAGGTAGATAATGCCCCCTGCCTGGCACTACCGTGCTCCCACATTTCTATTTTCTATTCAAATATCTATTTTGTAGAAGGCTTTACGTAGGGTTATAGAGGGTAGTATGGGAAAACAGATAATAATATATTTGGCAATGTTGACGTAATAAAACAGCCTAAAGATGACATAAACACGTAATAAAAAGTTTGATGTCTCACTCGTAAACCGTTTAACGTGACGAACATTCGTTAAGTAACGTTTAGGGACTTTCTCGAAATATGAGGTTATTATCAACGACTGAAGAATCGGGAAATGGATAAAAATATTTAAACACCACCCCGCCCAGTTCTTTCGTTTCTAAACAGGAAACCTTTAGAAGATTAGGAACTATCAAATTGGCTACTGAAAAATGAAAGCTTTGATTGTGGGTGTTCAGTACTTTCAAAGCTCGCCATTATCCAGCTTAGTTAGGAGCGTTTGACAATAGAAAATCCCTTTGTTGACTTCAGAATTTGCATGGGATCATAGATGGTCGGAATAACTAGAGTTATCCTCTGATTTCCATAAAGTTTGATATTTTAGTACCTACATATCCAAAAACCCTTATTCAAATGCACACTGCTAAATTTATACTATCTACCTGAATTCTCGAATTCAAATTCAAATTCTATTTACATCTTTACCAAGCTTAATAGTCGGGACACAAAGTAAACTAAACCACACTCCTTTAAACTTAAATAAAACTACTTCAAATCCTCGCTCATCAAAATTGACAGCCCTATTTCCGTGTAAATTTACACAAAAAACAATCTTATGTGCATACAAAGAGGGTTTATTCAACGTGTAAGTGATAGTTGTATAGGGTTATGACGCTCGTCAATCCACGCCGTTCGTTCGTTCACATTGAGTCGTTCATCGGTCTGTTGAATAAAAGATGGCGATGGTCCCACCAAGCTAACGAGCCAGCAAAATGGCGGTGTTAAGGTAAATAGACACTACTTACATTGATACCCGCCTTATTGAATTATATGCGAGTTAGTTTGTGTCTAGATAGCTAGGCAATGGCTGGAGGCTTCTTTCATTTAATGAGGATAATATTATTTTATGATCGTAGATGTATTTCCGGTGAACGAAATGTGGCCGCTAGAAATAATTTGTGATGGAATAGAATTGACGCGAAAAAATCGTAGGGTGGTTATGATGAGCAATTAATAAGTTAATTTGTCCTTAAACTTAAGTGAGAGATTTTGTAAGCTTAGATCAAAGAGCGAAAGTATTCCTCTTTATATCCGTATAAAAGTATAAATGTCATAAGGAAACATTTGAAGCTATACATTTACTTAGCAAAATGGGAACACGTCAGTATCATGTCTAATTTTCTCCAAATAAGGTATTTTCTTTGACTCCGAATACAACACACCAATTTGGCAGACCATGTGTCATAATTGTGTACAGCATTACACACTTTATTGCTTTCATCTCGGTACGTGAGCGTGTGTACGTGTGCCCGGTATGTTTCATTATGTCAGGTAACTACGATTGATATGTATTAGTAATGTTTTTCCTTTCGCGCCAAATTTGTTTCGGCTACCCCATTTTCTTTAGGAAATTCTGTTGTTACGTGATATAGGACGTGCTTAGGAAACTTACTTGCTGTTACTACGATTCGGTTATTCATATTATAATATGCAACGATATTACAACTTTTCTTGGTCCCACGTTGGGCGCCAAGAAGAAGCCTTCTACCTACAATGCAAAAAATCCATTGCAAAATTAAATCAGCGCAATGAATTTCATTTAACTGGAAGACAACTCTGCGACGTTACAAGGAAGACGGTAAGAAAGTTAATTTTCAAGTTCTCTGAGGGGCGGAATTGTTTCAGTATAAATGTCGGGCTCGGGTTCGGCCCAACCTGAGAGCAATAACGGCTGTGTTAGCCGAGACCTGTTTTAATAACGATATTTTACACGTTATTTTCAAATGATGCTTTTGGGAAGCTAGATATTGTGTTCAGGTTTAAATTACGTTGTACTGCGGCAAGGTGAATGTTTTAACATTTGCATAAATTGTACACCTGTGAGATTTTTTTGGAGAACGTGCTTAATTTCGATAAATGTTTAAAGCTTATTCAATATGAATAAGTTAAATAACGTATTTAACTTTGGATATAAACTTTTTTACATAGCGGGACCAACAAATATAGACGACACACCATTCCACATAAATCACTGACCTAATCCTGAAATACCGGAGCCTTTGTGGACTTTTTGTATCTTTTTAAACCACGCGTTTTAAAAACCGTTAGAAAATGTTGCTAGCTGTAAATCAATCGGTGTTTTCTCCGTTCTAAATTCAAATCTGCGTGGCGCGCGAACACCGTGAGATTGGCGCCATTTTTCAACGTTGGCCGCGCCGCCGCCGCTGAGTCGACCTTTCACATTTGCGGACGTATGCTGTACGCGTAGATTTACATCTCGTGCCGAACTAAAGGTTACAATGTGGTTCAAAGATTCTTGGTTATTAACACTACATTCTACGATATAATTTGTCAACAATAGGGAAATTAGTTTCTCGTTTAATATTCCGATGCCTGTTTTCCTAAATTTACTATGAACATGAAAGCTTTGTTTCTGCTGTCAAAATGTCGGGACCAATAACGTTGATTAATATTCATCATTATGCTCCTATTATACAAATTATTGGTTATAATACTATGATGGATGATGCTTTAAATCGTTATTGATGTCAAACCTGTATATGATTTTTCTTCAGTTCTTTTAAGGCGTACATCGATAAAAAACGTTCTTCACCGTTTTCCCGCCTTTCCACTCTAGGTCGGCCATTATTATTCCCTCAACGCGTTCCGTTACACGCACTAAGCAGTATCATGTTCACTTTATAAGCTTCGTAAAGCGCCTGCTTCAGGAAAATGTCGTTACACTCAACTTTTAAGTTAAATATTTGTGGTTTCAGCAGTTATTAAGTAAAGTCTCGCGGAGTTTTATGTACACCAATAAGATTATGAATAATTTGAAGGATTGCAGTGTGTTTTCACATTGGTGAATTTATGTGGGAACTGTAGTGGAAATGTCGCTGATGCGCCGGGGAATCGAACCCCGCACACAATATCGCAAAAAAATTAAACGCTTTCTTCACCACATAATACGTATATTAATTTTGTAAAAATAGAAGTACAAAAATAGATTTAAAAAAAGCATGTTAAGCGGTGGAGCTTCGTGGAGCATTTCGACGTTTGGCTCCCAAACTGGAGCGGGCAGGGGCTGCCTTTAAGCGGCTCCTGCCCAATCTAGGGGGTCCAAACGCCTCCTGCCGGAGGCTCTACGCGGGGGTCGTGCGGTCCGTGGCCCTTTACGGGGATACTGTGTGGGCGCGTTCCCTGGCCAGCCCGCCGGTTGAGCGCGGCCCAAAGGGTCATGGCCATTCGGCTGGTCCGGGGATACCGCACGGTCTCCTGTGCGGCAGCGAGCCCCCTTGCCGGATTGCCGCCATGGGATCTGGAGGCAAAAGTCCTCGCGCACGTATGGGAGTGGCGCGAGGAGGCGAAACGCCGAGGCGTAACTCCGCTGCCACGAGAAATCGCGGCACAGCGGACGGAGCTCCGGCGGAATCTCATGGCGACATGGAGAGTATGGTTGTCGCAACCCAGTGCTGGGCACGCCACAATTGCGGCGATAAGTCCCCTCTTTGAGGAGTGGGTAGAGAGGCGCCACGGCGTCCTCACCTTCCGCCTGACGCAGGTCTTCACCAGACACGGCAGCTTCGGAAGGTTCCTGTGTCGGATGAGGCGGGAGGAAACGCCCGGGTGTCAACACTGTGTGGATCGCCCGGAGCACACGGTGGAGCATACGGTGGAGGCGCGGGCTTGCGGACGGTGAGCAATGGGTAGCTCATAAGGACCAGGCCCGGGTCGACGGCGCGTTGTATTTCACGCGCGCCTCAAAGAGATGTCGTCAGCACAAGTGTAGGGGTCCACTAGGGCCGATGCCTGCCGGGGTCGCGGGAAGGTACTAAAGGGTTACCGAGGCCCCTGGCAACACAGGCAACAGGATGGAATACGGGTGGGTTTTAGTCAGTAAGAGTCTGACACACCCTCCCGCTCCGCCCAGAGCGGGAGAAGTTATTTGATGATTTCCCACACAAAAAAAAAGCGGTAAAATTTTGGGATAAGTCAGCTTCAGGAAGTTTATGGTAGATTTTAATCACCCGTCAGTTTCGCGTCGCTTTTCACTCAGATATTACAAAAAAAAGAATCAACTTAAGTTTCCCAGTACAGATGTTAAGGATCTTGAAATGTTAGATAGAAGATTCTCATTAAATTGTTAAATATAGGTTCAACGTTATGTGAGTCTAGTATAAGGAAAGTTTAGAAAGGAAACCACTCCTGACGAAGGTGTGTTCCGATCCTAGATGGAGGACGGCGCGAAGTAGCGTCACCTGGATTCGCAGGCGTAAGTGGCCTGGACTGCCTTACAGGTGACGTGGTAGATACGTACGCACACATCGGCGTCAAACAGCGCTAGATGCTGCGGATGGACTATTAGGCCTGTTCAGTACACCAGTAGCCGGTGGTAGAGGCCAAAATTTAACCCTTTGATTAGTCTTACACCTATGACAAAATAAAGGGTTTTTTTAGACCAGCAGAAGACAAAGATTGCGTAGGAAGTAAGAGAATCAGAGCGTTGAGCAGAATACATGAAATCTATCGGATGTAGAGAAAGCAACATCAAAGACGGATAATTACTTAATTTACTCTGATTATTTTATCCTAGTTTATTCTTTCCATAAAAAATATATATATATATTGGGGAAACATATTTAGCTTGTATTAACATCACAACACTAACATGGTTATTATTTCATCTCATATTATAAAATGTCAACCCCTTTTGCAGCAGAATTTCCAACGACTGGCAAAATGCTTTGAAAATATTGATAACGTTGTTTGGAAAGAACATCTATTTGAAAATGTCAAAATTTAAGAATAAAAAAGAATTGACCGTTTTTCGCGCAAAAAGTATTTACAGCAGAGGTATTATTATTACGCTGCAGTACGCACTGTTACTAATGTGTTGTTGGTATCTTTTGCTCATTAATGAAGAGCACATATAACATCACACACCGGCTTTGTGAAAGAATTTCTAAAGAAAAATAATTACCGACTCTAAAATTAGAGATTTACAGGTAATTTACTAAAGTGGTATAATCATTCATAGATTGAGTCTCCGCCAGATTTTATAGATGTAGGTTATGTTATATTAACTTCCGGGCCCGTAAAACTCCAAAAAAATCTTTGGACATACGGATATCTCTTACAAAGGAATTGAGTTTGTAAAAAATCTTCAATTTTGTTATCTTCAAGTTAATTTCTTTTTAATATCCGCGAAATCTTATAATAATTTAGGCGGTTTATGTTCCACTCGCAAAGTAAATTATGTCTGTCTCGTAAACATTGGCCCTTTACATTTTTATTTCTTATTTTGAGTGCTTTTGTCTCAATCAAATTATCTTTATCATTAACCTTATTTATTAATTTTGTAAGAAGACGCTCTTTAACACGATTTTTGTGTCGTGAATGAATGAACGAAACCCGAAAGTCAATTATAGATATAAAGTGAATTATATTATAATACTTAATAATACTTATTTTTTTTTTTGCCAGGATCACTGCATCATTTTCATATAATTTTGAGACATCAACAATCGATTTTCGTTTCATAAACAGCCGACATTTTCAAAGGGATTACCTTTGCATTAATTAAACACAACGGCATTATAATTTCCATGCAAAAACTATTGCACTTGGAAATACCACCAGTGTTGCCATTTAATTACCCAATCATGTTTCCATAATCGCTGCTCTGAGCCGATACTAAAACCACCAATTTCAAACCGTATTTTGTTTTTGCATATTTTACACGATTCACAGTTTGTGTAGGTACCTACCTAGCAAGAAAATATTGTTTCTCGGCGAAAACAATAATAAACTCACCAAAACACTAAAAACTATACGTACTTTCAAATACTTCCGCTCCTCTTCCCCCCTCCCCTGCCGCCGCCAGCACCTCACACGAGCTCGTTAGTTCCGGTAAATCGACACTCGCATTAATTAATAGCAGCGTTGTTTCCATCGGCGATGAGAGAGGAATTATCTGCTCCGCGCCGGGAATGCCGAAATGTGGGTAGTCGAGGAATAACCGACTGCAGTTGTGCGGTATTTCAATCTAGTTGCTATTATACATACAGGTAGTTTTGAGTTAGTTATTGCGGTCGAGTTTTGGACAAAGAACACCACAAATTCACATAATTATGATGACGTGCGAGGTTTTTTCCATATTCAATGTTAGCATAGTAAATATAACTAGGTAAATACGAAAACCTGATAAAAAAAACTTCAAAGTGTCAACGCTCAGTTTCATGACATTGGCGCACTTTTGAACCACGAGTACCTACTGCTAACTCGTGTTGTACTCGTGATTCAAAAGTGCGCCACGAGTACTGCTTCTTATTCTTAGTGCGTGGATTATTGTAACATGTAGGCTGATGTTATGGCGCTGACTAAGTGTGTGAATATCAACATTTACGTATACTGGGAACTCGGGAAATCTTCCTGGAGATTAATTTTAAAATTATTACATTGTTGGTGTTCTGAAAGTTTGTCGAAGTGATTCGTTCTACACAGTTAGTAAGACTGAAATTATTTATTTATTTTTACTTCATTGATTTTGGTTTTTGCGTTTATAGTTTTTAGGGCCGCTTTTCTAAAAGGGAAACTTTAACTGTAATTCTAACTTATTATATCAAATAACCTAAAAATTTGCCAAACGACAAAGTCAGACAAGAAGGCTTTACAGTTCTGTTCTTGTCTTCAAAAGTCCTTTAATTCTGTTCTCAAAATTTTTAACTTTGCAATATTTAACCACAATTAAGTTTCTTTGAGAACAAGGACTTGTCAAAGTTTCACCGTAAATTGGTGATAATAACTTTAGATAGACAATCACGAAGATTTATGGGGGACAGAGATAATTTTGAAGGTGGTATGCGGTGATAACGCTGCTATGAAGACAGTTCCAAAATACTGAACAAAAAATATGAAAGGAGAACGATTATGTATTTTCAAACCGCTAAAAAAAACAAAGTCAGTCAATCCTAAACAGAGGATTATTTGTAGCCACAAGCTAAACACAAATTCTACTTATATATCTCGTAACCACAAAAATGTGGTACCTCTGCCGAAAATGCTCTTATTCAGGCAAAACCGGTGTTCTGTGTGAATTCACGGTTCCCATACATCCGTCACGACGATCACGTGCGGCGCGTAACTCCATTCTGACGGTAACACGACAAATTGACGTAAGCTGATTACATTACCTGAGCATCCGGCGAAAGGCGCGAGACAGATACGCGATTTGTCGTGCGACTGATAAGACGCAATCGTTTGGGAAGTGTTTGTTTTGAGAAAGTATTTATTTTATGTCGATGTAGAATGTAGATGGCTGTTTTTGTGTGTTGTTTTGTTTTTGTTTTTTGAGTATTTATGTTATCTTTTATATTAAAATACTTTTGCAACATAATGTAACGTGTATGTTATTCGCATTGAAGTATTTCTGGGCTCTCACTGATTTGTTTCCGAAATCTTTCAGCTCTGTTGTGTTGCCATTAAGTGTGCTCGTAACCTAATTTATTTTTCTAGTTTCAATTGGGATGTTAACTATAGCTATTATACAGTGTTATTAATCTCTCTTCTTCTTCGAATAACCTTAAAATATTCCTAACACTGTTTATTCTCCACAGGCGACACAATATGTCCGAGTGGCATGTTCAGGTGTCCAGAGGGCAAGTGCATCCCAGCGCTGTGGGTGTGCAACTACCAGCGCGACTGCGAGAAGGGCGAGGACGAGTTCCAGTCGTGCCGTGAGTACACTGGCCTTATTTAATTAGCTTTATAGCGGCTTTGCATAGGATGTTATTCCTAAAGCTGAAAACCATTTCTTTTGATAATTATGTTAATATAGATATTAAACTTAGAATTAATTAGATATTAATTTAAGATGTGTAGAGAAAACTTGAGCCTCTAACTTCTCTGTTTAGAAATTGCTTTGCACTATTTATAATAACTGACATAGGATGTCGTGTTTATTTGCAAATTTATCAACTTTTAAAATTAATGTCAAGAAAATTCTCAAATTATTTTAATTAACCTCGAGTGTATCAACGCAAAATATTGATATATTAACAAAAACTGCACCGAAGTTTTAGCGTAGGAGACTACCCTTATTAACAATCTCTTTCTTAAACTGTCCCCACCCCCTCAGGTCCCTCTACGGCCTAAACACGAATGTTTCCATGCTTTGCCCACGTGTTCTCGTGTCCCTCATACCGGCACGTCCTAAGTTCAGTCGCGTGTTAATGCCGGCACTAGGTTATACGTCCCCATGGCCGGCTGGCTGCAGGTTATTCTAGAACGTGACTGAAAATTCTTAAACGATCTATTAAAGGTAGGAAAGTATGTGTTGACTGGTCCCTGCTGCCGAGTGCCGACCATTATACTACTGCCGAGTGCCGACCATTATACTACTGCCGAGTGCCGGCCATTATACTACTGCCGAGTGCCGACCATTATACTACTGCCGAGTGCCGGCCATTATACTACTGCCGAGTGCCGGCCATTATACTACTGCCGAGTGCCGGCCATTATACTACTGCCGAGTGCCGCCCATTATACTACTGCCGAGTGCCGGCCATTATACTACTGCCGAGTGCCGGCCATTATACTACTGCCGAGTGCCGACCATTATACTACTGCCGAGTGCCGGCCATTATACTACTGCCGAGTGCCGACCATTATACTACTGCCGAGTGCCGGCCATTATACTACTGCCGAGTGCCGACCATTATACTACTGCCGAGTGCCGGCCATTATACTACTGCCGAGTGCCGGCCATTATACTACTGCCGAGTGCCGACCATTATACTACTGCCGAGTGCCGGCCATTATACTACTGCCGAGTGCCGGCCATTATACTACTGCCGAGTGCCGGCCATTATACTACTGCCGAGTGCTGACCATTATACTACTGCCGAGTGCCGGCCATTATACTACTGCCGAGTGCCGACCATTATACTACTGCCGAGTGCCGACCATTATACTACTGCCGAGTGCCGGCCATTATACTACTGCCGAGTGCCGACCATTATACTACTGCCGAGTGCCGACCATTATACTACTGCCGAGTGCCGGCCATTACAAGCGGTCATTACTGTCTGGAAGTTAATGCTGCAATGCAATGTCTTTTACTTTTTTTACTTTTATTATGTAGGTATAATTAAAGCATTAATATATATATATATTACGTCCCTAATTAATTAAATGCAATGTTGACCAAAAACCTCTTCTCAAATCAGATTTCTCTCGATTTTTTAAAAATCTAGTCTAAGACTTTTCGCTTTCTGTGAACATAAGGACTATTTCCAGATCATAATCTCAGAGAACGTCTGATCTAAGATGAAGAATCTGACCAATTTTATTACAATCGCCAATTTCAATACACTTTTTGTTCTTGGACCTTTTTACTTTGAAAAATCCCTCCCCCACCCCTTCATTCCCTCCTTAACCTGAGCTACATATCGCGCCCTCGTCATAGACCTTTGACTACCACTTCGGAATTTTATTAAAACGATAGTGAGGATTACCTACATTAATGACTTTTCCGAAGGGACATCGTTGAAATTTAATGGGTGTAAAACAGGAAACTAGTTAAATGTAAAAATACAATCCCTTTTTACATTTTATCACAACCTAAATGACTCGCACTGATTTATTAAGAAACTCAACCCGGTTCTGAAGTGTAGTTAAATAATTAATAACATTTTGTAGCTATTATATATAAACATTATAAGCTTGCTGTCGCCCGCGGCGCCGCCCGCGTGTTTTTCTAAAATAAAAGTACCTAAGTTACTCCTTATAACATCAGCCATCTGCCAGTGAAAGTCCCGTCAAAATCGGTTCAGCTGTTTCGGAGATCAGCCGGCACAAACAGACAGAAAGACAGACAAAAATTTGAAAAATAGTTTTTTTTTTATAAGTACCGTATATACTCGATATCCGTGGTATATACCGTAGTGTTATTTTGACATTACAAACAGGCACTTCAGTTTAATTTATTTGTATAGATTAAAGTCACTTTTCACGTCTGTCTGTGTTTTTTGACGCGGTTTCACCATTACCATCCATCAGAGAATTTATTCCGGAAGGTATATGTGTACAATACATTAATATTAAACCTACATAGAATAAAGACATCTCCATGTCTTGCCACGTAATAAAAACCTTGTGAAGCAGGAGCGGGTCGCTAGATTCCTATAAATCCATTATAACAACACAAAATCAAAATATTTTATTTCATATAATCCTACATGGGCACTTAAAACGTCAGAAGCCGGCAAGTAGTGTTAATAGGTATGGGAGGACAGTGTAGGCCTATCAACAAGTACCAGATAATACTTAAGAAAGTAAAGAATGGGCTACAAATCTACAGCCTATTAAGCCTACAACGTTTTCACATTCACAAAATATGAAAGAATCTATGTGAAATGTTAATAAAATAATAAAAAGAAAAACCTATTTAAACCAAATTTCATGATTTCATTACAACACTGTAACGAATCTGAATTAATATCCTGTCCACAAAAGCCACTAATAAATAGTTGAAATTAAGATTGTAGGTATTATGTCAAGAAAGTAAAAAAAAACATCGTAATTTGGGAGCAGTTTGTCACAGACGTAATTGTATCGTCAGTCGCCGAACACAAGTAATTGTATCGTCAGTCACCGAACACAAGTAATTGTATCGTCAGTCACCGAACACAAGTAATTGTATCGTGAGTCACCGAACACAAGTACAGGTGAACTGCTAACTGCTTTACATTGGACGTGTTCACAAAGACGTGTTCGTCAATGGAACACGTCACGCTGTCGCCATCAATAATCACGGTGTTAGAATTAATTTGTTGCGCGATCAATTGCAGGGTTTTGGCAGCGTGGTATTTGACTGGTACTTGAACGTTACCGACTTACCGTTATTGTAAATAAACTTATTTTGTTATAACAATCAAACAAATAATTTGTAATTAGTTTGATATAAAGAAGAATTGTTTAATTCATTCACTTTATACATTGACAGTACACAATTTGTGCCCGGTGGGACAAAAATTCACGTTTCCGATAAAATAATTCAATTCATAAAATCTATAAGTATTTCCAACATGACAGATTGTTATTCTGATAAAACCGCATAGATTATAGTCCCAAAAATATTACTGCCACTTGGCTGTTTCAGTGCTAAGCATGTAATTACGCCATTTGAATCATTAATGCAGCAATTAATCAATTCTCGGCACGAATATTTGCGTGTGTTCTAACAGCGTGACAGTTGTCCCTGCGGTCGCTGTTATTAGCTATTGCAATGTTAGAGCTTTGTGTTCAATGTTTATCATTGTTTACGCGAGAATGTTGAAATTGCCCGACCATTAATTATATTTTTATACCCAATTTAAAATTAACATAAGTTTTATCGCACAGAACTAACATTCAGGCTGTAAAACCTTGGTGTTTGTTACAAAACTACATGTAGGTACTCGAATTCTTGACATTCATAGTATAAGGTATAAGAATACTAGTAACCTAATTCTGATTTAAGCTCACAAACGCTTCAATATTCTCAAGCTATTTAATGTTAAAAACTGATTAAAAACAATATAGACATAGAGATAACACAAACTTATTGACAGAAAGAATACTCCAAAATAGAAGCTTTGCACCTTTTCAAGTATGTAAAAGCGACAATGAGCGTGTATGCACAGCTAGCTATTCACGCTATAAATAATCACGCTGATGGAGCAATCCTTAGTCACGCTGCGTATTAATTCGCGTCACGATCAGTCGCGTGCTCCGGTCGGACATCCGAATTGTTGTTATTTGTAGAACCGGTGTCAAAGAACGCACATATTGTGGGTTTATTGTGTGTTATTACGAGTACAACTTGGTAGGCTAATAAGTGAGGATGTTGTGAATTTGGTGTTTTAGTATCGACGATGTTGAACTGTCTGGTCCTCTGTTCTTAAAGCGTGTTGTTTCGGATAAAGAACTGATAATATTATACTTTTGAAAGATTTTTTTTTAATCGTAAAATATCATTCATAGCCGTCGAGCTGTGGTGGCCCAGTCATAACGGCCCTGACTTACGAGTTGTAGGTCGTTTGTTCGAACCCAGGCGGACGTTTTGCTGTTAAAATCATTTCATAACCACGGCTATCAAAACGGTGAAGGAAAACATCGTGATCATCACATCACATGATAATGGCGACTACCATCTGTCCACTCTAAATGGGACCAGAGTTCACATTTTCTATTTGCACTTTATCCATTTTACGCCAGTCCTACTATCGGAATATGCGCCTACACACACCAGACAAAAATACTCTTCTTCATCTGATGTCGGTGGTGATGTCTTCCGTTTGTTCGCTTTGTTTTTTCCTTTTGGTTCATTAAGTTTTTTCTTTACCTTTTAAGCTTTCAACCGTTTTTCTCTGTCTTCATATTCTTACCTTACTGCCTCTTTTTCAGGCGTGTCGGTATAAGTGGCAGACTTTTTGGTTCTGGAAACTTATGATTTTCTTTGGGAAGTCTTTCGAAAAGGCCGAACAATATCAAACACGAGTGGTGTGGCTGAAGATGACGAAATTGGCTGATCATTGCTATGATTTCGAATTGAAGATTCGCTCAATATGGATGGTGAAAGTAGTGGTATTTCATCATTAGGTCCACGATCGTTCTCTCCTAACGAAAAGTCTAATAGTTGTGATACCGGCGGTATTTCACTGTTAGGAGCAGGATTGTTTTCTTCAGTGTCTGGGTTTGGTCTGTTCGTTATAAAAGATGATTGGATATTATTTGTGGATCCAGTCACAGGGCACATTGATAAGCAAACCTGCTTATCAATTGCAGAAGATGATGTTGCAGGATTGTTCCGTTCAGTGTCTGGATTTGGGCTGTCCGTTATAAAAGATGGAGCGAAATCAATTTCATCGAATACATTACGATTGTATGGGTAAATACCAGTTTAAAAAAAAAACAGCATGTTTATTCGCTTGTGTGAAAGCTAGAGGCATTGCAGTTTTTACAATACCTGGTATGTCGTAGAATGACATTGTTCTTCCAGGGTGACTTCGCATCCACTCGTCACAAGCAGTGATAGCTTTTTTAAACGTCCAAATAATGTGGAGGAAATTAAGGCAAAGTGATTCTATTTTCTTTACAAACATTCAATGTATTAACTGGATATGTGAGGAATGATTATCTAGCACTAGTAAGACTATGCGTTGGAGTAGCATTTGGAAATATCTTAAAATGTTCGAGAAATACTAGGAATGGACGCATCTCGCATCCAGCGTGAAGGATTTGCAACTCCAATCGATCCTACAGGCCCGTCTTTGTCAAAATGATCGTGATAACGAACCCGAGGAAATATAAATAAAGGAGGAATAGTATTGCCCAAGGCATTTACAGTAAATGTAACTGTGACCAATGTGCCTCGTTCAGCTGAAGTAAGAGCTCCCGCTTGCCGTATGCGTCTTGCTAATACTATATCGGGTTTTTGGACGGTAGTGACCCCTGTTTCGTCAACATTGTATATATCTTGTGGCTCATAGGTGTGTCTGTCCAAAACAATTTGCAAATTGTCGTAAAAAGCTACCACGCTTGTTTTATTAAGGCTCGTTGGTCTTGAAAGGCTAGTAGCTTGAGCTACATGAACAGCCAGTGAAGGATTTCTTTTCATAAATGAACGAAACCATTCCTCACCATTCTTAAGCCAAGTAGCAGCTCTCTTGAGATAATATTTAGTAAGCTCAAAAGCTAACTTCCTTAGGTACCGCTTTCGGAGACAGGCCGAAATATATGCAGAACGTGTAATACACGATTATCTTGACAGCTGCTGTTCTTGCTCCTCAGAGAAAACTTTATTGTGGTCCGCCGGCTTAATCGAGTTTTCGAATGTATCGCAACAAAGACATGCGATTAACTTCGTGCATTTCGACAGCTCTCCGTAATGATGTTCCTCGTTTCACTTCTACAGATATACGTTTCTTCATATTTTCCTATTTCACATTGATCTCTTTAGTTTTAATGTTACAACTTACCTGTACTTGTACAAGTAAGTGTCATGTTTGAATTAAATTTAAAAAATGTCTTTGCAGACCAAATAATCAACTATAACTGTTTTTATTTTAAACTAAGCTCAGTTTACTTAAAGCTCTAAATCGACACATTACTCACTTAATCTTCCCCATGCAAAACACCCGATCTATTGACTTATCCATCACCTTCTCTGTCCACGAGGTCGACACATCCACGTCCATCCTCTAATATCCACAGTATTGTACATTTATAACAACAACGCTGACATTTTTCAGACTTGCTGCCTCTTGACAAAAAGGCAACAAGTGATATTTTTTGAAGGTTCGGATACGGTATTGACTTTGGCGACATAGACACTAACATGAGGGCCTTAGGAAAGTGACAGGTGGTGTTAGAAATTTTTGTTTGTTTTTTAGACAGAAATTGCTAACAAAATAATATTTCTCCTAGTCTTGTCATAAAACCTAAGAAAAGATGTGATTTCAATATTGATAATAGTAGTACCTACTATAGTGGACTTAGTAAAGTGAGGCACTATATTATGGTGTCGCCTTAAGAAAAGATGAAAAGATGAAAAGATTGTGTGAGGGATGACATGGTAACAAGGAGTGAATGATACAAGTAGAGTGATGTGACGTGACGTGGCTGATAGGGTAGAATGGAAGAACAAAACGTGTTGCGCTGACCCCAAGTAACATGGAGCAAGTCGAAAGACTAATCAAGATCCAGTGATACCGATAGTATAGTGCCCAAGAGGCCAGCAACATGTTAAGCTTTTAATTTGAGACTGTAGATACATCTGGGGAAACACACATCACAAGCTCCAGATACTTATTTATCTTGTTTGACGTCGACGCTTAGCGAATGTCGCCATTCTCCTCTACGCACGTATATCTCTTGTACAGCTTTACGTGCTGCTGTCATTACTAGCTCGTAGATAATGTAGATACCTAGGTAGGCGACTCGTAATGGATGGGCGACAGTTAGCTTTACCGTTTCATCGTAGTCTGTGTTAGATTAAGGCTAACTGGTTTTGATTTGGTCTTTTAATAAATACCACATCAAATCCACAATATACCATACCAAAAAAAATATCAATCTTCAACTTTCAGGAATAAAATCTTTAACTGATATGATATTATTTTGGTATGTTAATTTACTTCATAAATAAACACTGAAATAACCCCACACAACCACAGCAAAAACCTCTGACAAATACTAAATTAAAAATTGGCTTATAGGTAACTAATATAGTGAGCATAAAAATTGTTTAAATTGAACCCGAATCGTAGCCAATTTAGTAACATCCAAAACCACATTGAAGACACCAGTTAAATTATATTATCAAACAAAAACACCAAGTTACGTAATCTCTATCAATCTCACAGTCAGCATTCTTAAATCTTCACAAAGCAAGCCATTTCACGCGCCTGTGTTGCCAACCTAAGATTTGGCGTAACATTGAGCACATCAACATTAAGTGGGCGACATTTGGCATTTGCCTGCCTAAGGAGGTGGACGCGAGCCAGCGTAGATCTCTATCGGAAACAATTTAAAATAAATCACATATTTACGAGAGCACAGATAAGCAGGTATTTATGTGGCAGAATGGAAGGTTTCCTTTGTTGCATCTGCGCTTTTATTCTTGAACAGTCGGAAAATCTGCAATATCAGATTTTCTAGGAAACGAAAATACTTTACATATTTATTAAAAAACATTTTCGTTTACTATTTAATGAAAAGGTAATGTATAATCAGTGAAAAGCTGGTATGAGTACGAAGCTTAGTTTCGTTAAACAACCAACAACAACATCTCCTCTTATTTCAACTTCTCCAATTCAGTAAAAAAAAAAACTCCAGAGGACGCAAAAAGATACCATTATTAACAACAGCACCGCGATGATAATTAACATTCACGGACATACTCGATCACAATAAACGCACGGCGACTGTGCCTCCACGCCGACTCAATCCATCAGATCGTACAGCGAGAGGCGCAGTTGGCAGAAATAATTGTCGGCGCGTAAAGAACGCTGTTCATTTGCTACTAATCAACAAAACTCAAAACTGGTATCGAAATTGTTACCGCTTTTCAAGTCATTTATCTCTAACTAGCGCCACCGCCGCTGCTTCGCATTGTTTTTACAACTTGATAAAACATCGAGATTTTATTGTATATAAGTAAGTTTAACATTAATGTAATAGACACATATCTACATTCCAGAATAAATTCTCAAAATGATGGTGAGAACCGCATCAAAATCCGTTGCACAGTTTAGAAGAACATCGCGCTCACACAAACAGACACGAAATTAATTTATAATATGTATGCAAAAGCTAATAAAGTGTTAACTTTATAAAGTTAAGAATTAACCCTTTAGCAAAATATTCTCTGCCTTTCGCTGTATAAGAAGATAGCATCACCGTGTACTGCGAAAAGTACAGTATTTTGTGCACGTACATGTGTTTGTACAGTACGGGAAATGAATTGTTTAGTAGATTGACCTTTTACAATTTTCCGTAATACAGCCATATTTATGACAGCTATGATTTGAATTTAAGGATTATTAAAAATTCCTAGTGTTTCCGCGATAGTAACTGTTAAAGTCGCGTCGCCAATCCGCCAGTGAGCAGCAAGTTGTCCTCGTTACAGCATGTGAGTAATGGCGGTGCAGTTTTTCGCGTCCATCTGTAGATTTCCCGGGTGAACGGATAGTTGACTACGGTGCCGGCAGTTAGTTAACTACTGCTGACGCGGCACATACGGCTGTAGTGCACTTTTATAATAACTTGGAGGAAAACGCGAGAACTGCTGTTTGTTATCAAGTAGAAAAGTAAACTTGTGTCAGGTATAATGGACTTTATACAAAGAAATGTCAGTGTGGGCTCTTTTATTTTTTGTTAAACTTTACTATTTATTAAGCACGACACATTACAATAAAATTATAATAGGTACTAAGTGGCTAGGGTATATTATAGGTACTAACAGGGGCTATCATTTTTGAGCTTTTAATCATTAAGGTATTCCTAGGGATGTCAAACATCCGATGATACTCGAGCAGCGAGCGCGCGTAGCACTGGCGTAGCGTTTCGTAGCTCATTCGTAGCCATAACGCTACGACGCTAGGCCGCCCGGGGTTACAAGTTTATGATCTGTGAATTCAGAATTTGTGAGATATTTTCCGCCTTACGCATACGAGTAAAACTTTGAATAAATTGATCACAATATCGTCTAAACATTAGCTAGGCAGTTTCTAAATAAACACATTCATTCCTTTAAATTTAATAACTAACAATGTAAAAGGAATCCTAGCTTATATTTGTAATTATAGGTTAAACCTTTCACAAGCCAGTTCCGACTATATCCTTTGTGCCTGCAATGTGCCACGAGATTGGCTACACATAGACCAAACGACAATTTGATAATTTCCAACTGCAGATGTTTAATCTTATAAGTCTTTGGCTTAGTTTTGTGTCATGACGTCATTGTGCATTTAGGCCTGTACAGTCACGACCATGCCACGCCCACGTTTATCACCATGAGGTAATAATTTAATTTTGACAGAGCCTTTATGTCGTAGCAGTAAGAGTGGTTTTTGTTCAAGTTTTGATTGGTTACTACTGACATGCGGTTGACCGTACATACACAAAACGCCGTGCTCTGTGTGTCATCAAATATGCTTTTGTGTGTTTGATTGCAATTTAGATTCCTTATTTAGCTGCTGTAATTAGTATTTCATGTGATGTATTGTAAACGAAATCTGTCATTAGCTGTTTATTATTATAAAATATGACACAGGTTTTGTTTGGTAACCCTAAGAATAAAGCTATCTATAACAATAAAATATAGACCATTAAATCACTCAACAATTTCTCAAACCAATAAATTATACAAAGTTAAATTGCGAGACGCAAATCTACAGAACAATAATAACGGGCTCATTAGGACACAAGCGTCCCGAATCAAACTATTTGAGCGTTTGAGCGGAAATTCGATTTGCACCTCGGCCTCAATTAAAGGCGGGTTGTATAGTCGCCGCTTCGGAACGCCTCGAAGACGCCTCGTTGCGGACGGTCGAATGCCTCGCTAAGAGACGGACAGAAGGCTTAGGTACTAATAATGTGTTGGAAACAAGACACATACAAAGTGTAAGAAAAACAACGAGAAATCATTTTAAGGGGTTAGAGGAGCCAGTCTTCCAAAACGGTAGGAGTTGAAAAAATTAAATGATCAGCGTTTCAATATAAAAAGATGTTGCACAGGTGCGCTTGTTTCGAAATAAGTAAAGCAGGGAGACGGATAGACAGCACAATTCGGAAATTAATTAAATTCAGAAATTACACATTTCTTTATTTTTTTGAATGGGAAATCATCATATAACTTCTCCCGCTCTGGGCGGAGCGGGAGGGTGTGTCAGACTCTTACTGACCAAAACCCACCCGTATTCCTTCCTGTTGCCTGTGTTGCCAGGGGCCTCGGTGATCCTTAAGTACCTTCCCGCGCAGAAATTACACTAGATACAATTTAATCCACACACTAGAGTAGACTGCACTAGGTTATGCTATATTAACAATGACGAAGAGTGACCTCATTGCTGATTAAAGATTACTCTTATAACTGTCTCTGATTTTTTGCAAAGCTTTTCGTTTACAAAATGAACTGGACTTTCTGCTCCTTTAGCTTATTACCTGCGTCCTGATTGACACCCTGCGCTGATTGCGGGAACCTTCTTCTAATGACCGGATTGATTCCGTTTGAGATTGTAACCTTTGTAAGACACTCCTTTGGTGAGTTTGGCCGATTGAGGTGTCGCTCTGTGAATGAGAAGTTGTAAGCGGTTTTTGTTTGTTAAATGATTTTTGAGGCTCAAGTTTCACCCCATATTTCATCTTTTGAGATGAAATTGTGTATAGTGTAGTAATATCTGTGTATTTACCATCCATTCCTTTGTTTCCAGCGCCTCCAGAATGTGAAGCCGGCCAGCTAACGTGCGGGCAATACGTGTGGAACAAGACGTACTGCATCCCGCCGCACTACCGCTGTGACATGCAGGTGGACTGCGTCGACGGCACCGACGAGGCGGACTGTAGTGAGTACTCCAGTGACATCTCTAAAGCACGTTTGAAATGATGACCGGTGAAAGTTTTATAAATACTTGGCGAATCGATTGACATACTACACAAGCTAACTACGGCAGCTTAAATTCTCGTACGGAACAAATACTTGATGATGTAATTAACTTGGTCTGGGAGCTCATGTAATATTTGTATGCTACAAACGCACTTACAGTGAGATTTTGATAAGCCGTGTACGCACGATCGAACAAAACATGGTGCACGAACATCAAACACGGAACATTTGGTTCGTCCGTGTGGACGTAAATTATCAAAGCGAACACGAACATCATACACCGTCCACACAGAATAACGAAATTGGATCACCACGAAAATTTTTGACAAGCACAGTGTTTGATGCTCATTATTGGTACGCACATGCGAACAAAGTGTTCGATGCTCGTTGTTCGTTCGTGCGCACACGCCTTTAGGATCAACATTTGGAAGAACATGATAGGTATATTATGTTTGAAATTATCAGGTTCTTGGAAAAGGTGAGGAAATAAAAGGTTTCTCAAACTAGGCAAACACACACAGACAGTAACATTGCATGTCCACATCGATGCATTGTGTCTCAGCTTTATTTAGTTACTACATACTCGTACTACCTATGTATGTATACCTAATGTATGTAGCGGATTAGGGCTACATTACACGAGAGCGTCTATGTATGTCCGCGCATTCTCGTCAATAGTTTGACCAACAATAGGGATTAGCTCTGCTAGATATTATTGATGATTTCGCTACTTTATGTTAATTTGATAACTGTGAACTTTTCCATCATAATCATGAACATTTTTCAAAAGTTCAACATAGACGTACTTAGTATTTATGCTTTTTTTTTAAGACGGTTCGGTGTATTTAAAAAATGTGGAATAAATAAAAAGGCACTAAACTAATCCATAACAGTTTCTGTCAAATACTTTTTTTCAGCCAGTTTGTTACAGTAACATAGCTTAGAATTCATACAAACATGCCGTAGAAGTTGTGATTAGATTTACTGAACTAATCTGAATCACAATACGGTCTCTCGAACTCAAGTCAATAAAAACTTTTCGTAGATATTCAAATGTAAAACCTGTATGGTGATGCCAATTCTGTGATAATTTCAGGGTTTCGTTCTGTAGGCAATCATTTAAGTATAACATAGTACTGAAAACAACAAACTGGGACTATTTGTGACAATACATAATTAAAAAATCCTGCCAACTATTTATTATTCTCTATACATATACTTCATTTTCGTTTCTTGCAAAGTGACTTCACGCATATTTTACCTACAATATCAGTATGAGAAAGGGGATGAATCTACAACAAATAACAAGTACCTAATCACTCTAATTTCGGAACATTCCTTGCATTTTTGACTGTCTCTTTAATATTGAGGATTCTTGTCGTTGATAAAAACCATGAAAACAAAGAAATAATCCACAAAATAATTGATCTGTCTAAATCAGCAAGTTAGACAGCACGCGTGCGTCCCGGATACGAATCGTATTAAAAGTTGGATCTAGTTTACGTCCGGGACTGCTAACAGAACCACACCGTCCCGTGCGGATCACACTGTATCATATAACCCAATTTATTGTGGACAGCAATATGGTTCAAACTATAATTGGTGGCGAGGTGTTAAAAAATCTAGTATCGGCTGTGTGCTGAAATTGTATTTTCAATTCTGAGAAAATTCAATTTTTGTGTCCGCGTTAATGTGAAAAATGCTATAAAATACAAATCACATGTAAGCGTGTACCTACCTACGCTACCTACGGTACTCAAGGAATTGTAAAACAAATATTTTGATTAAAAAGGAAGCGACAATTTCATATCATAGTGGCGTGCTCTCTGACTGGTCCATGTTCCCATATGTGACGCAATCTGACTGGTCCATGTTCCCATATGTGACGCAGTCTCTTACACTGTATGTAAAGTGATCGAGCGCGCGCCAGTGTGTTGTTGTTTCTGCCAAATATTTTAAGGACCACAGCACCTTTACGGAACACTAAGGTGTACCAATTTCCCTAAAAGCGCTCATATCTCACAGGCTTTACACAACCCGCACTTGTTCCGCCCGCTTTGAAGGTTGCAAGAAAAATATTTTCGTTCGCATTCCGCATCTACGTACCACCAATTACCGAGCAATACTTAAATAAACATGGCACCGAAATACACTGTCCTATTTCTTTTAAAGAGAACTCTTGTAAACGAAGTACCACGGCCAATTTGTTTAGAACCCCTTCACCCCCCTTAGCAGGACTGTCAGGGTTGAAAGAGGGGTACTGTCTGAGATTCCAGGGGTCTTAGTTAATTGGTCCCAAGTGCGGAAAGTCCCAACAAGTGGGCAAGTTTTAATGGTGTGGAAATTGCGTTTTTGTTTGGTGTTCGTATCTGTGATGTGCCTGTTTTCATGTAAATCTGTTGTCTCTCAAGTTTTTAGATGATGCCGCGATATCCGGGAAAGGGCTCGAAGAATATTTACGCAATTAATATTTAGCTGTCTATCTCCAAAAGATTTATCATCCAGAAAATCCATCCAGATATTTCAAGACTGCAAAATACATTCAATCCTTCATATGCTTGCCTTCATTCCTCATTTTCTTATAAATGCGAAGTCCACCAGTTTCAACATTTCAAGGCAAGAATATCAAACTTGACGTGCAGTTTTTCTTCAGTTAATATAATAGCGTCTATTAAGGCAGTGCATTTGAATAAAGTTTTAAAAGCAAAGTGCTCCATGGCGGTATGTCCGCTCGACTTACTCGCAGCTGCAACTTCCTCGTTGCCATGGTAATTAACCCTTCTCCCCCCCCCCATCTTCCGTATCCTGGCAGACCTTGATCAACACCTAAGAAGTTGTTGAAGTTCTGCTTTAAGACATTACGGGATGAGCGTATCGATAGCTTATGTTATGTCTGTTTGTTTTTTTACTTTATCTTGTAAAATCTCATTTATAACGAGGCATCTGGCCGAGTTAAGTACTGAGTTACGCCAGAGGCTGTTATCAAAATCGGTTTGATAGTTTATGCTTCACGTACCTAAAAAACAGACAGAAATACTTACCAACAGATAAAAAAACACTAAATTGTAGCATTATCTTCATAACAAATTCCAAAAGTATCGTGGCTCCAAAAATTCGTCGCAACATCTTCAAAAGTATTATTACACCTGCAGAGAGACCTTACGAAACTTCTTAAAATAAGCTTACATCGCAATTTTTAAGTCTCTGATCTACGTCGAGACGTTGAGCTAAGTTGCCAGCACAGTAAACTGTATTGCCAGCCTCAAGTTCCAATGAAAAAGTTTTAATAGACCGCGATTATTACTTTCTTTTTATTTGGACACTCTTGGAGTTTCCGTATGGTGCGGTGCTCTGTAAAACGCGCGACGTAAACATTTCATACTGATGGAGATTTATGGAAGGAAGTTAAGTTGGATTGTTAAGGACTTTAATAAGATATCAATTACGTGGCTTAAATTGAGTTTTATTTAATTTTTTGTTCTGATACATCTTCAGTTTTATTGTTAGCTTTTTATCTTCTTAAGTGATTGTGATTTCCATGTATTCAGAACACATAAATAAGAATAAAAATAAGTAGAGCAACTTTTGTATCATCTCAGATTATTTCAGTAGGGTAGGATGACAAAGGGCCTACCCCTTTGACATTCTACCCTTTTTTTTATAACTTCTCCCGATCTAGGCGGAGCTCCAGGGTGTGTTAGACTCTTACTGACTAAAACCCACCTGTGTTCCTTCCGTAGCCTGTGTTGCCAGGGCCCTAGGTAAACCTTTCGGACATTCCCGCGACCGCGGCAGGCATCGGCCCTAGTGGACCCCTACACATGTGCTGACATCTCTTTGAGGCGCGAGTGGATCATAACGCGCAGTCGACCCGGGCCTGCTCCTTATCGGATGGCGAGCTACCCCTTGCTCACCTTCTGCAAGCCCGCGGACATCCTACCCCACTGAAATAATCAGAGATGATCTCCCCCGCACACACGATTTGTTGTCCCCCGCACACACGATTTGTTCTACCCCGCACACACGATTTGTTCTCCCCCGCACACACGATTTGTTCTCCTTCGCACACATGCTCTGTTCTGGTTTGCATAGTGCATTTTCTAGTTTTGGACTTCCAAACTACGCTCTTAATAAAATATTGTCTGCTGCTTTTGCTCCTCTCTAAATCGCCTCAATTTTGTTAAGCAAACAAATGGTCCTTCAAATCAATCTTTAATCATCATCGTCTAATTTCAACATCAGTTTTCTTTTAAATTAGTTGGTCTTCCATTCAATATCTTGGAGTTCCGTTACTTCCTTGACTACTTAGTTTTCTGTATACTTTAATTTTAGGGTGAGATTAGCTGACAATATTTCCTGGCTGAAGCTTTAATTTCCTTTGGAAATAAGAACATCCGGTCCCGATAAGATTGATCGATATTTTTTGATGGAATGATTCCCACGATGTTGAAGTAAAATTATGACGTAAAGCATAATTATTATGCTCAAACATTAACTGTGTGGTTCGGAAATGCTCTCGATTGGACCCGAAAACACAAACGTCCGCCGGCTCGGTCCTGGGTCCCATTGGACCCCAGAATTACGGCATTCGACACCCTAAATTAATTATGTAAATATTTATTATGCTACCTATCAAATCTTATAAGTGTGTGTTTATTAAAAGAGTTGGATTAAAAACTCAAATGTTATTAAATCTTTAATATTTTGCTCACTAATTTAATTTACTTGTACACTTAATGACATAATCCGCCACTCTCTTGCCAGCATCAATGTGTCTGTTCTTCTTGAGCTGACTGGCATTGTCAGAGATGATGGCAAAAGACATCAGGTCTTTTGTCCCGTGGAGTTTGGGACGAATGCTTGTGTGGGACGCTACCTGTACAGACACACTGGCACCGTCCCACCTCCAACGGACTACTTCTAAAGCGGGTGCAGCGGCAGAAAAACTGAAAGTTAATACATATGGAGGCCTTGGCAGAGAGTACAACTTTGTGCCATTTGGCGTCGAGACCCTCGGTCCGTGGGGTCCCAGTGCGCATAAGTTATTTGCGAAAATCGCGAAACGTCTAGTTAATGTAACTGCAGTGACCGAAAAGCTGCCGGCTTTCTCGCGCAACGCATCAGCATTGCAATTCAGCGAGGAAATGCCGCCAGCATCCTCGGTACAATACCCCGAGGGCCTTTTTTAGGCTTAACTTAGTTTTAATTTAATTAAGTTAATTTTTAACAATCATCTTGTAATTTGGTTATTTACTTTATAAAATCGAAGTGTGTATTTGCGATACTTGCCATTTTGATGAAAGTGGTCAAGGCTAAAAAAACCCACAAATTAAGGATTTCGGAAATCCAAACTCCACTACAGGGGCAGTGATAAACACATCATTTTGTTGTTTGAGGAGCAACAAACTCCCCTGCAGCACAGCGGACTGTTCAGTTAGAAAACTTGATTCTATACAATATTATGCTAAATAAGTGACATTACACTAAAAATTAAATTATTTTCCATATGCCAGCTAGCACACGCCACTATGCAAACAAAAAAAAAACATCGAAGACTATACTCAAGTCGAAATAAAATAAACAAACGTAAACAGAACTTAATACCTAAATAAAAGCCTTGAGGCATAAAGGCTCCTACATACCGGCGCGACTTGTCGCGCGACTCGTCGCGACACAAAGGCACCGCTTGTAGCGCTACACGCGGTGTCTTTGTGTCGCGTCGCGTCGCGGGACAAGTCGCGCCAGTATGTAGGAGCCTTAAATAGCGTGCCCGCTTACATGTACCTACGAGTATAGCTGGTTACAGCTATAGCTACATGTAAGCGGGCATGCTCGTGTTACTAATGATAAACTAGGACCATCGAAGTAAAATAAATAAACAATTAATTACTAATAACAATAACAAAACTATGGTCAGCAAGACGACCACTCAGCACAAGCTGCACCCATTCACAAGCATAACGCAACAATCAGCCACTACCCTCTAGCCATATTTAAGGGTTGAGGCAACTTGATCACGACGCTACCGCAAGCAGTGGCTAAGGGAGCATGACGAACTTGCTGCCAGTTGCTCGAGCAAGAATAATTATGATCAATAGTCGATATCGCTAGCTAACCACTTATTGCAATACAACTCATAAAAAAACATTGTAATGAGTAGTTTCGGCTCTGCGTTGAATCAACCAGTCAGTCAGGTCTAGTAACTATGTGTATAGATATCAAGTGTAACCTACAGAAGGATATAAACGACTTTAGACTAAAACAACCAATCCCTTTCATTCCTATGTAATGTTTATCCAAAATTCTCAGAATACATTTCAATTCGTTCGTTCGTATTTAGGTGCAGTTTGTGTAACAGACTGGGAGAACTATGTGAGCCTTTGACATGCACCCGTGCCTTGTCGGGGCTTGCGGGGCTCACGGGGCTTGCGGGCTTTTCGGGGCTTGCCGGTGCTCCACAAAGCCGGCTTACACTATATTGAAGTCGAAAGTGACGATTACCCGGGACGCCGTTTCCACCTGTAGGTGTGGCCTTATTATAGTTTGTGGGATTGAATGTACTCTTCGTACCACATAGTCAAATTACATGTTGGAAAGAAGGAATATTCATTAAAAGTTAAAACTTGAAGGCAAATCTAAGAGAAGTCAAAAAGGAAATGTAGGTAATATAAAATTCGGACTACTCGTTAGCTAGCTAGCTCGAAATCAATATTCACAATCAAAGAGTTTTCCCTAGGAAGGCTGTATGGAATTAAACGGAAAAGAAAATATTCTTGCCTAGTTTCTGCACAACTCCTTTGATCATCATAATTCATTCATCACTCGGTTCAAATTGCATTTAATTTATAAGAATATCGGAAATCGACCAATCTTGAGGCTATTAGAAAAATAGACAAGAATAAATTGAGTGTAGCATTGTTTGATGCAGAACTAAACAACTAAGTACCTATTTTGTACTTTAGGATGATACTGCTTTTAGTAACATGCTTTAATCTTGAGAGTTTATACCTATTGCATTAGTTCAGCCCGTTCAAATGGTGCACTATCCGTTTTAATATTGCTACCAAAAAGTCCATATTTGGCTCTGAATATAATCAGTACCTACTTCAAGAATATGGTTATTGTTTCCTGAACTATTACATCACGACAGAATTCGTAATTTATGCAAAGCTTGGTCATTTTAACGGTTCAATATTTATTACTTATTCATAAAACTGCCGAATCATTTATTATTCAAATCAAAGCGTTTATATCATGCACAGAGATCTATAATTGTTACTTAAAACAAAAGAATTATTTTACTTAATTGTATTATGGAAATTACAAGATGTTTTTTGTATGGATACACAAGTTTTCAATGTTCTTAAATTCTTAGCTAAAGGAAGTAATGGTCTTAACTCATGCCTCATTTCACTATATAACTAAAGTTCTAGATTCAAACCAAAATAAAAAATCGAATATACATACACACAATAAAAAAGATCAAACAAATGAAGCTCAATCTTACTTTACATGTTAAAGAACCGTTATCCGATGCACTAATGCCCCCGGACACCGGACAACGTCGTACAGCGTCGGAAAATGTCGGACACATGTCCATAGTCGCCCATGACACTTAATATTTATTGCGGTCAGTCCCTAAAGATATCGTTAACGTGTACGTGGGAATTTACGTGCGGTGAATAGACCTGTCGGTCTGTGAATGGGATGTTTGCATGCCCCTGTTAATGCATGGTAATTTGTATGAATGATATGGTGAAAGTATGGCTATGTATCGAGTTTGGAGTTCGCAGGCCGTCATACAATAGGACTGATAAATGGTATAGGGCATAGGAAAGGGTCGTTCCCACCGTCATTTGTTTGAGTCTAAATACCCTATTCCTATTTAGAGTGTCAAACAAAAGGTCACACATTAATGAGCAGCTAAAGCCGCTGCCTTAACTTAACAACATAATTTTAAACAGAATACTAAAACTTCCAAACCTGGTCAAAAACTGATCAAAGTTACCCCAGTTTAAGCTAAATAATTATGCCGCTACAAAAACAAGCACACCTATAAAACAAATAGGGCACAATCAACTTGGTCCCACCTGTAATATTATACACTTTCTATAAGAAACTGTTTAAAAAGGCTTACTACCGAGACTTTTATAAACTGTATCGGCTTTGACGTGGTCGAGGCACTTCGCTGCGAGCGCCCTCTAGCGCCGGATTTTTACATAACTTTATATGAAAATCGCATTATCTCGACAAGGGCGGGCTAAGAATACATCACATAACAACAGAAGTTTCATGTCTTACAATATACTAGAATAGGTGAATATGAACACACGGTGTTACTGCATATGGTGTCATGTTGTCTGATGTAAGCGGCTTGATGCAATATTTTTAATGTATATATTTTTGAATGGTTTGGCAATCAACGTCAACAGTATGTAGGTACCTAACACTTACATTTTACGACAAAACATTTCGGTGAAAAGAAGCAAAATATGAAAGTGTTTTGCCAATTTCCAACTCCTAATTTGGCCCGTTTAGTCTGAGTTGAAACATACATAGGTATTCGATGAATGATGATGAACACCGAAAAGCCAAATAATATTCTGAATACTATATTGTTATTTTTTCGGGACTGTTCAGGTAAGTATTCCAGTACCGAGTCTATTAGTACATACTCGTATATTACTAGTGTGATCAGACTTGTACTTCTGTAGTACTTTCATATTTCGTGTCGGAACAGTTTTGTCGTAAAAAGACGCACACAGGCATTTTTGCATCTCATTACCAATACGGAGAGGATTAGATTAGCTGTCGACAAGCCTAGGAGCCTGTCTGGGCTAAACAAACATTGCGTAAGCAACACGTTGCGGAGATAAACAACGGAATTACTGAGACGGGGTTTTGTGACCAGGTATATACAAGTACCTATATTATGAACATATATTTTGAACAGAAGGACAGGTCTAGATCAAAGTAATATTTGCCGTAATAGGATAAAATACCTTTTATTATGTACACGATATGGATTACATATATAAATGTAGAAATAATAGAGGTACCTCATATTTCTACATATATAATATATTAGCTTTTGCCCGCGGCTTCGCCCGCGTGGATATCAGAAAATATTCCACGGGAACGTACTACCGGGATTAAAAGCTCATAGCCCAAGAAAAGGTCATTGGCTCCTAGCGTTGCGCCCGCCGCTCTCAACCATAATTATTTTGTTACGCCTAATTTTGAATCGGTGATGTTTTTTAAATTATGCATTTAAATGGTATGATGTAAGGTATATTTTAATCTAAATTAAATGACTATATTAAATAACACATTTTATTGGATAAGGATTAATATAATACCGGTTAAATAGCTTCGGAAATAACAATTACATTTTTATGAAATTCTGAAAGATATAAACGGTTAATGTGGATATTTTTTTTTTTTGTTGAACAGCTGTTGTTTTTTAACCTTTTAAGATGTACAATCCTGTAGAACGTACAATTAATGTATCTTGTCAGTAAACCTCCCAATCGGCCTGATCTTTTCTGACATCTTCCACAATAATAGTTATTTGTGCAAAGTTGCTTTTTAACCGCCTGCTCAATTTTGATGACCGAGCAAGCGAAGGATTCTAAAATTAGAATCAGCAAAAAAAAAACATTTACAATCACAAGATACTTTTATTTTAGTTTAGGTATCGTAGGCGGGGACAAACTAATACGAGTAGCCTGAAATATGGTGTAACTTATGTTTGTCCCCGCCTGCGATACCAAAATTCTATAGATAATAAAGCTTGTTTTTCTCTTTTCAGTTATGTGTTTTTGCAGTCGGGTTTTTTATTTTTTAAATAATTTGTTTTATTCGGTAAACTATCTGTCATACCGATTCATCGGATTCCCTTGGCGTAAATGTTGGCGAGAGATGGCTATGGTTAGGTGTTTCGTAACGGCTCATTTTTGATGTAGAAGGGCCAGTCCATGGATCTGACTAATCTGTGCAATGGTTTCTACGATGCCTTTACATATTTTAGACTTATTTTGGATGGAATCCTCTATGTATCCCTCTACAACCGCATTGGACTTCCAGCCTCCATGGCGCTTAAGGGACAGGAGATCAGCTCCTGAATCGGCCAAAAGTGTGGCTGAAGTTCGTCGGAAACAATAGCCCGTGTACAACAGGGGATCTGGAAGTTCAAGAAAAGTTGCTATTTCTCGTGGGGTACTGCCAATTTTATTAGCACTCATAGGCTGTCTCACACACTTTCCGTTGCGATATTGTATTTAGAAAGAATGGATTGATTGGAGTGTTAGGCGGGCGTAAGGCTTGATATTTCTCAACCATTGTTACGTATTCCTTGCGAATGACGAAGTTGCGGTCTCTTATTGTCTTTGTATTAGGTAAATTAATTAATAGTAAGTCATCTGAATGTTTCTCAATGTTTTTGACATTAAGATGTGATAGTTCATTAGTTCGACATGCTCCGCTTATATACCAATAATAAGAACAACCTGTAACGTAAAGAGTATTGTAGTAGATAAATTAATAAAATTGATATGCATGCATAATTATGCCTATCAACGTCTACTAAGTACGTATTAGATTACGTTCAGTAGTTGATTAATATACATAAGTAGATACTGAATGTGCAACTGACTTACTTTTGTCGCCAAATATACGGAATCAGGTGCCTCGTTAAGTTTGTCGTTAAGTGCCTTCGTTTTCAATTTCAGATGCTGTGAAAACCTTCGATTTTTTTGGTTGATGACCAGATAAGGCTCTTTTTAAAAATGCCACTAATTTAGGAAAGGTGTCGATATGTATGTTTTTTTATCTTTATTGTTGCTTTTATCATTGAATATGAACTCCATAGAGTGCTTGATTTCTTGGTCTCGGATAGTTTAATAAAATATGCTAGGAAAACGTTTTCTGAGAAAGTTTTGGCTCCTTTAGCTCGTCGCCACGTGTTAAACATATCGTATTATTTCAAATACTTCTCGCGTGATTGTGGAGGGAGAAAGCTCATTTGCGCATTATTAACAGTTTCAGTCAATTCTGTTGGCGTCAAATAAACTTCCTCGTCGCTATAACCAGTCATTTTAGGTTTTTCACTTGTTTTCAAGACAAACAGACGCAGCGGGGGACTTTGTTTTGTAATATGTAAGAATAAAAATAATATGTAACTTCCCATTGGATATAATCCAAACGTTTCTTCTTGCGGAGGAAGTCGAGGGAAATAAAATCGTTTCTTATTTTAATTTCTAATGTTACTCTTCTGTTTATTGCAGCATACCGCAAATGTCAGCCAGACGACTTCCAGTGCGGCATGGAGGGCGCCGGACCGGCCAAGATCTCATTACAGGGACCATGTATTCCTAAGGAAAAGAAATGTGACGGGTAAGGAAATTATATTAATTTTTGTACGTTTATAATGCAGAAGATACACTCGAATACTTCCATTATACTTGCAATTAAATCGGAACTACTTTAAATATTGACGTGATGTTAAAATTGTTTCCCACCTTCCACACCCCTATATGCTGCAGCTGCTTTTCTTCATCTAGCTACCTAGAGCATTCTAAACTACATTTGTAAAAGAAAATCAACAGCTGCAATGTCATACCTCAGCAGATATGACTAATTCAATACATCTGCAACCTACAAAAAAAAATAACATCCAACTTCCTATGTTCTTTCAGGTATTTAGACTGTAGAACAGGTCGCGACGAGCAGGATTGCCCTGGACAACCGCTGTCCTGTCGACTTGACCAATTCAGATGCGCGGCCGGCAACAAATGTGTGGACTCGGCCGTCAAGTGCGACCACAAGGACGATTGCGGAGACAACTCGGATGAAGAGCATTGCAGTGAGTGGAACTTGGGTATCATTGTGCATATTTCAGACTTCTTTCAAATATGTGATTTGTGATAATTTGTGATTTGCGATTCCAAATAACCAACCAGTTCATAAAAAAGTTATTAATTGATATATATGTATACCTCAGTTCATAACTTTCTTTATGAACCAATCCGATACGACAAAGAACTGAATGACAAATAAGCTTAAACAAATGCTTCGACATCTTCCAGGTTTCCCACCATGCCACATCGGTCAGTTCCGCTGTAGCAACGCCCTCTGCATCCCCGCGACGTACCATTGCGACGGCTACAAAGACTGCTCGGATGGCTCGGACGAGGCTAACTGCACGGCTATAGCCTGCCCGGACAACAAGTACCTCTGTCCCAAGGGAGGCCCAGGAGGCACACACAAATGTATCGCCAGGTCACAGCTCTGCGATGGAAAGAAGGATTGTGAAGATAATGCTGATGAGGAAACGGCTTGCTGTAAGTATTTTGACATAGTTATAGATTTAAAGCCTCTTGAAATGTTTTGTTACAATTGATAAAACAAAGGACCAATGATAACTTGGATAACCTAGGCATTCATTAACTTTAGATCGGATAGTCAGCTCTAAATTCATCGCACATACTTCGGGAGTCGTTGATTCTACAAACATCGGTGGCGTTCTATGTGTACCTACTGGGTAATCTATAATCTGTATAACATGGATAATTCAAAAAAGAATATCCATGAATAAAGTGTAACTCAATTATATCTGCCATACTCCACCCGACACCTTGAAATATGCAATGAATATAACGCTTGCACGTGACTGTATTACAAAACATGCGTCGTGACTACATACGAGCTCATTTTTAGACTAATCCGCAGAGAAATAACTGTTTATAACCAAAACTGGTACAAATGTAATTTTCTTTATAGCCTCCAACTTTAAGTGCGAAAAGAATTAGAATGTCTTCTGAGAAAATTTAATACTTCGTGATGGAATTATTTTATAACTGGTGGTAATGTCTCCACATACAAGTCGCCACTGTTTTATGTAAAGCCTGATCCAGAACTCGTAAGATTGGTTGAACGTTCAGTTCACAACAGTGCAACTAGATTGCGGGCAATCGACGTCGACCAGTCGATATTGATTGCCTCACAAAATTAAATAATCGATAGTCTAACACTCGACATCGTTCGACTGCAATCTATTCGCATATTCTAGAGTTAGCAATGACAATTTGGCAATTTTTAAATTTTAGGGATGCCAACTTTTTTCTGCTTTGTCTTTGTAGTGTGTTAAATAATATTCCTTGTTCCACAGCGACGGCATCCTGCCCAGCTCTGGAATGCGAATACAAGTGCGTAGCGTCACCACTAGGCGGAGCGTGCGCGTGCGCGGCCGGCCTCACGCTCGCACCCGACAATCGCACGTGCGTGGACCGCGACGAATGCAAGGAGTGGGGCTACTGCCATCAGCTGTGTATCAATACTCCTGGATGTAAGCAACTTAACGTAACATATCTAGTTAGCCCATATATTGCCAGTATGTTTAAATCCTTTGTAATAGGGGATCGCCTATTGCCATCAACCGGTCACCGCAAATCTAGACGCTAATAAGAAATTTCTGACGGAAACATCCTATAGCACGTTTCTCGATCTTGGGATCGTATCCTGAAATCGCACTTGCGACCACTACACGGCCAGCGAGACAGGACAAATTACTTACTATCTAGTCACTCCAATGGGTGAGAACGTTGGTGATCACAGGTTTGACCAGAATGTGACATTGAGGTGTACATTGACCCATAAAGTTTTAAGCTCTCATGTCACAGGTATTACCAGGCTTGGCCGTAGTCTTGTTTCAAATGATAAAGACCACCAATAAAAACTAAACCTTTCCAGCCTACAAGTGCTCGTGTGCCCCCGGCTACACGCTGGCGGAGGGCGGGCGCTGCGCGGGGGGCGCGGGGGGCGCGGGGGGCGCGGCGCCCGCGCTGCTGCTGGCGCACGCGGCGGCCGTGCTGCGCATGGACCTGCACGGCCGCGCGCCCGTGCACGTCGCTAACGCCACGCAGGCTGCCGGCCTCGACTTCCACTACCGGAAGAACCTGCTGTTTTGGTCCGATCTTAAGACTAGGAAGGTGAGGATCCTATTATTTGCTATTTTAGAAATGCTTCAGAAAGAAAGTCTGCATCAAAAAGCGAAGCAACCTTTTTGAAAAACTCGATGATCTATAAAAACTGAGAAACATAACACGGACTTAGATTGGAACCGCCTAAACGACGACACGGTTTTTTGACGAAGGACCTGAACCTGCTTTATATACGACGCTGCTCAAGAGCAGCGTTGGGGCACAAGTCCAAAACAGCTTTTGGACTTGTGCCCCGTGTATTTTTTTTTTGTTGCTCGTTCTAAATCAAACCACTTTATGTTTCAGATCCACTCGCAGCAGCTGAGTGTGCCAGCCGGCGTGACCAGCTACACCGGCACCGACATCACTGTGGCCGGCTCGTGGGCCCCCGTGGCGCTGGCTGTGGACTGGGTGGGAGACAAACTGTACGTGGCCGACGCAATCGGGCAGAAGATCGACGTCTTCGAGCTGGATGGTCGCTGGCATGCTGTCGTGCTCGGCTCTAACCTGACCAACCCTGCTGATCTGGCCCTGGATCCGACGTTGGGATTGATGTTTGTGGCTGATAGTAGTCAGGTGACCGTTTCACGGATTCTATATTAGTTTATAATGGTCTTCAGTAGACCCAGAAGATTTTATAAATTAAAACATTAATTGGTCAAGGACAGCTAATGAGGCACAATTGATTTTCTATTGTTTGACTCCGAATCGGTGTCGCGCGGGGCTTAATAAAATCTCTTTCATAGATATCAAAGCTTTTTTCCACTTACTTAGTTGTTACTTGCAGATTATCAGAGCGAATATGGATGGAACACACGCAAAGTCAATCGTTTCTGAAGCAACTTACAAAGCATCTGGTATCGCAGTGGACATCATCGCTAGAAGGGTGTTCTGGTGCGACTCGCTCCTAGACTACATAGAGACCGTGGACTACGACGGAAACCATCGGTTCCTGGTCCTCAGAGGTCAGCAGGTCCCCAGCCCATCGAGACTGGCGCTCATTGAGGACCGCGTTTACTGGTCAGACAACACCAAGCAGGGCATCAGTTCCGTGAACAAATACGAGGGACCTTCCAGCATACAGGCCATCTACAAAATGAAGGACATCAGAGAACCGAAGGCTATCACTGTGATACACTCGCTCAAGCAGACCTCAGTCAACAACCCGTGTGGCACCAACAACGGCGGCTGCTCACAGATGTGCATCGTCACCGCGCTGCAGAACGGAGGGCTCGGGTACCGCTGCGCCTGCAACATCGGATACAGACTAGAAACTGACTTAAGAAACTGCGACCTTGTCAAAGAATTCCTTATGTATTCGCAGCAGAGGTTTATCAAAGGAAAAGTATTAAACCCGGTTATAGAAGGCTTCAGCGATGCCATACTACCGATCGTGTCAAAACGGGCCAGATTTGTTGGCTTAGACTTCGATGCTCGAGATGAGCACATTTACTACTCAGATGTTTTACAAGATGTCATCTACAGGGTTCATAGAAACGGAACGACAAAGGAAATCGTTTTGGCGTCGCAGAACGAAGGAGTCGAGGGTTTAGCAGCAGACTGGGCGTCCAAGAACCTTTACTATATCGACTCGAGGAAGGGAACTTTGAACGTCCTATCGACAAGAAATGTAGCTTATAGGAGAACTTTACTGAAGGATCTGAAGAGACCGCGAGCTATTGTAGTACATCCTAACAAAGGTTTTATCTTCTTCTCCGAGTGGGACCGCCCTGCCAACATCAGCCGAGCGTACACCGACGGTACAAACTTGCTGGTCTTCGAGAACGTGACCCTGGGTTGGCCGAACGGCTTGTCCATAGACTTCGATGCGGATAGACTGTACTGGTGCGACGCCTTGCTCGACCACGTCCAACACTCAAAACTCGATGGTACTGACGTTAAGACTGTGAACTCTCGACTCATCAGACACCCATTCTCCATTGTCATCCACAAAGAATTTATGTACATCACTGACTGGAGACTAGACGCAATTGTCAGACTACACAAGCTAACTGGAGAACAAGAGGATATCATGGTTCGAGAGCCTCAAACAAACAGGTTATACGGTGTCAAAGTGTACAGTGAGGAGATTCAAAGGATAGATCCAATGCAGCCGTGTTCGAGGGACAATGGGAACTGCCAGAAACTGTGCTTCGCTGTGCCCAGGAACAACACGGAGTTGCTGACGGTGAAGTGTGCTTGCCCTTATGGGGAGAAGCTGGCTGCTGACGGTACCAGCTGTATCGCTGACCCGAGCTCTGAGCCCCCTGTACAGGCGTGTCCTCATTCGTGGGACTTCACTTGTAATAACCAGAGGTGCATTCCTAAGAGCTGGGTGTGCGATGGGGATGATGATTGCTTGGATAACAGTGACGAGGAACAAAATTGTACCAGTGAGTAGATCTTTTATAATTGATACTCTTATGCTATTCTGCGTCTTTTTTTGTGTTTTCCCTTTACATTGTTTTATATTTTATCAAATAGAAAAAATGAATTTAAGAATAATTTCATATACTTACAATTTTTTTACATAAACACTACTTAAATGTGCGTACAAATGTCAAAGAAAAAATAAAATAAATCACATGTCAATAAAATACTTCCTATACCTTCTAGAAACAACATGCAGCGGATCGGAATTCATGTGCAAGTCGGGTCGCTGTATCCCCGCGACTTTCAAATGCGACTCGGAGAACGACTGCGGCGACTTTTCGGACGAGACCGGCTGCGTCAACGTGACGTGTTCCTCGTCGCAGTTCCAGTGTGACAACGGACGCTGTGTGCCCAACACTTGGAAGTGCGACTCCGAGAATGACTGCGGAGATGGATCTGATGAGGGCTCTCATTGTGCTGAAAAGACTTGCGCTTACTTCCAGGTTTGTTGTCAGACTATGTATTGCTACCTGTCTACCCCTCGTTTACGACAAGGTATAAAATTAGTATTCTACATGTTGTGTCTACTATTTAGTTTCCTTTATCGATTACACCTAAATAAGTTAGTAAAGCTCCCGCACTGGGCCCGCGTGGTGGATTACGGCCCACTCCCTCTCACAGAGAGGAGATCTGTGTCCCAGCAGTGGGAACATTATGCTATGATTATGCTAAGTTGTAAAGACTAGTTGTGTTCTAAACTTGTAGAAACTTTGCCAAAAAGGTAAACAACCAGCAAACGATATATGTGTGAAACAACGTCAGTACATGACATGAATGTTACATGTTTTAAACACGACATGTTTATTACAAGTGTTTTCTATCACTAGTCGAAAACAAGTAGATATCACAAATTGTACATGGATGTAAACGCGGGGTTCTGTCTTACAAAAGCATTTTTTTTTTTTAATTAGCAAGCACCAAGCATATTGGTGAGTTTACCTCTTAAGGCGCTGACAAGACCCAATTGACCAAAATAGGCTTCTCTTAAGAAAAAAAATTGCCAAATCTGTATAGTTTGTGGTAGCGGAAAAAATATATGTTAATTTTGAACATATTTCCTAGAACTTTGTTGTTAATAAAACACGTTTTGAAAAAAATCTCGGTACAAACTAACGTTAAACTAACCTCTTACCTTGAGTTCTAATCCAAAATATCTGCATTAAATATCAACATACGTTACGTATTTAATTAATATCAAGAACGTCTTATTTGAATGCAGAACTTGGTTGTTTTTTTTATTTTCGATTACTCAACTCAATTTTGATTATATAGATAATTGCTTCATATTTTGCAATAAATTACAAGCTTTGTGTCATCGCGCTGCTCTTTCTTTTCTATGCAATTTGACAGTGACCGCGGTTTAGGTGTTGTCAGCGTCTTAATCTGAAAAGCTGACATTTTAGATAAGGTAAGATTTTTTGGTCGGAGCTAAGCTAATGTTTACTTACGTATTTAGCATGACATTATTTGCCCAGTTCACGTGTCCCCGCACGGGCCACTGCATCCCGGCGTCGTGGGTGTGCGACGGCGACGACGACTGCTTCGACAAGCAGGACGAGGCCGACTGCCCGCCCGTGTCCTGCCTCGCCAGCCAGTTCAAGTGCGCAGACCTCAAGCAGTGTGTACAGGTGCGACAGCATAAGAAAAACATCTATTTAAATAAAAACAAGTTGCAAACGCCAAAAAGGCCTGAGCTCAGCGTGATGGCAGATGGCATAATTCTGTACGCTCATTTTCAGCTGCAATCCAAAGCCATTATATTTGGAGATGTTATAGTTAGATTTTACTAGTTTTTACAAAGTCCAAGTCTCGGAACCTTTCACCGCCGCTTGTAACGGCATTATTTAATAATAATAAATAAATATTTATTCAAAATACAAATTGGTAAAATACAGCATAAAGCTTAAAAATAATGTAAGTATTACAAAGTATTATACACTCGGCGTCACAAAAATCGCACCTCTTCGAAAATAAGTTTCAAGCATGTCCCGCCAGCAACGAATACATTAAACCTAATTAATATTGGTATCAATTGAAATTATGTTTAACGACCTTTAAATTAACATCAGTTAGAATTCCTAAACACAACAGATCTCATTAGCACGTAACTTTAAAAAAAATGTTGTCAAAATACGCATTACAACGGCCACTAATTGCACCTCCCTACAAGGGTATAAAACGGGTGACCCAGGTTAAATGTGGGTCCTCCGAAAGGCAACGGGAGCCCCCTGGTTCGTTCGAAACGAGATCCTCCATCTCGATCTTAGAATCCCCACCATCAAGCAGTTCATGAAGCGCATCACGAAGCGCTTCTTCGACTCCGCCACCACCCACCGCAACCCTCTGGTTGTGCAGGCCGCCAGTTATAGGCCCTCCACCATTAGTTCTATTCGCCGTCCAAGGCATACCCTCTCCGACCCCGATGACCCCATTACCCTCCTCCAGGAAAGCAATAGGGCAACGAGTACAGTGTACAAATCACACCGACCTACGTTCCGACCTCGCCGCCGAGGTCCCTCGCGTAAACCCCGACGTAATTGTCCCCCCCGACCCTTGCTCGACGAAGTGCCAGCCCGCGCCGCAGCTGAGCCTGTAGCTTTAAATTCCCCGATTAATAATAATAATATTAACCAGATCCAGCCTGTCCCATCTTGCTGTCCTCCCCCCAGCGACGCCCTAAGCCGAGGTCCGTACCCCACAGGGGGTGCCCTTAGCGTGCAGTCGCTTAGTACTATAAGAAATTCGCCCCTGGCTGGAGGCTTTGAGTTCGCTTAAGGCAGCCACAGGAAAGTCCGGTTAAGTAGTCACGACCTCTCAAGGTCAACTACGAGATGCCATACATTCGCTATTCAACCTTTGAAGTGAACACACGTGAACAGTTACAGTAAGTCATTGCACTACTGCAATCAGGGATGCGGCAATGTGATGTTGCTCGGCAACTGAACTTGTGTCGTTTTTCCGTTTGACGAGTGTTCCAACGCTTCCAAGAGACTGGTGGCTATATCCGAAGACGTGGATCTGGAAGAAAACGGTGCACATCCGAAAGAGACGATCGCTTCATTGTTTCGACGTCTTTACGTAATCGGTTCTCCAATGCTGTTGAGCTGCAACAACAACTGCGATCAGCTCGCAGAACTTCTGTAAGCGTCTCCACAATTAGAAGAAGAATGCAGGAGAAGAAAATTGCAGCTCACAGGGCTGCTACAGGGCCAAAATTGACTGCACAGGATAGGAGAGACCGGTTGCAATTTGCCCGTGACCATGTGGATTGGATAATAGACCAATGGAGGGCTGTGCTCTTCTAGGATGAGACGAGGGTGTGTCTTTTCTGCAACGACAGGCGTCGAAGAGTGTACAGGAGGCAAGGGGATTCGCACAAGCCTGTATTCAAGAGACAGTGGAATAGGGGGTGCATGTTCTGGGGCGGCATGTCAATCGACGGCAAAACGAACCTCGTGTGTGTTTCTCGGACTGGAAGTGCTCGCGGGCAAGGGTCGCTGACTGCTCCTCGGTACATAACAGAGATCTTAGAGGAGCAGGTTGTCCCTTATGCTGGTTTTGTTGGCAGTGGGTTCACGTTAATGCACGATAACGCCCGCTGTCACACCGCTTTAATTGTAAGAGACTACCTGCAAGAAGTTGGGATCCCTGTTATGCGCTGGTCGGAAGACTGGCGAAGTCTAGACCTGAACCCTATTGAGCACCTTTGGGATGAACTGAAACGGCGAGTATGGGCACGTGATCCTGCCCCTACCACTCTCCAAGATCTCCAAGATGCCGTCGTTGCAGAATGGAACAACATTCCTCAAGAGACTGTTGCCATATTAATTAGGTCCATGAGAGAACGCATGGAAGCAGTCATGAGGGCTAGGGGGGTAACACTAGGTATTAAGTTGTTTTTAAGGACTTTGTTGTAATTTTTGCTGATAAAATAAAATTTTACTTTTTAATCATTTGCACTATCTTGCTTTTTTTTATTCCCTGGCAAACAAAAAAACAAATCTATTGATTTATTCTGAAATTTAAATAAATTGCCTTTCCAATGACACCTTATAGTCATATTATTCAATGGTAGACCCATTGATTAATAGGGTTAAAATGACTTTGAAAGGAATTCTTATAGAGGTGCGATTTTTGTGACGCCGAGTGTACTTTGTATACCTACATTACTTTTAAGCTTTATATTATTTTATTGTATTTTTTCACAATTATTTAGGTATAGATACCTAAATAATTGACCTATATCCATGTCCTCAGGAAGCCTACAAGTGTGACGGCATCCCGGACTGTAACGACGGCAGCGACGAGGCGGGCTGCCCGTCCCTCGCGCCGCACCAGTGCCAGCCCGACAAGCAGTTCCAGTGCCGGTCGTCGGGTATCTGCATACCTACCACCTGGTATTGTGACGGTAAGCATCTGAAGACTGCTGTAAATAACAAGGAACACTAACAAGGGTTTCATTCACATGCTAAGTAGGTACGTTTCATTTGAATATGAAAATTATTCATATAAATTTAATGTTCATATTTGTATGAGACGCTTATTCACATTTACTTGTAGGAATATAAACATTATTCGTATAGCAACTATGTCAATAATCCTATGAAATGCTTCCTTTAAGTAAAGGAAGCGTTTCATACGATTATGAACATAGTTGCTATTTTAATTAAGTCAGATATATTTTATGCACGGAATACAAATGACGTCTGACAATTATATGTACGGAACAACTAGAATTAAAATTTATTTTTTCATCCCATCTTTTCGAAAAGAGGCGAAGCGTTCCTCGATAAGTGCGACCAAAATGGACCATTCCGGCGCACTTAATAACAGTGACGAAATGACTTTTGAATTTGGAATAGCTCTCGCTCTCAATACATTATTTTGGTCCCTTGTGACACTATCAACTGTTGTGACATGTCGAGAAAGAAAGATTTTTTTTTATTCTGCATTATTAGAAGAAAATACATAATCACACGAGTATGAGGAACAGAGGAGACGCTCCAGAAAAAAGTTTTTTTGCTAAAACTTGCTTTTATGTCTACGTTCCTTGTAAAGATATAAGTCTGCTTACCCTCCCGTCTTTATATGTATTTGAAACCTGCAAATTTGTAAGAAAAAATTACTCGCTTTTTGAAAAAGATGAAAAGGCTATGTCAAAGCGGAAAATAGCACAAACGCCACTAGTAGTCCCGCGCCATCATCTGCCTGCCTTTACCCAACTGTGTTGGGGTCGGCTTCCAGTCTTACCGGATACAGCTGCATACCAGTATTTTACATGGAGCGACTGCCTATCTGTACTCCACAACCCAGTTACTGGGTAACACGATACCCCTTGGTAAGACTGGTTGTCAGACTTTCGAGCTTCTGACGACCCGTAACGACTGTCAAAAATCTACAAATGACAGCCGGGACCAACGGCTTAACGTGCTTTCCGAGGCACGGAGGGGTCTTGGTATGTAAAGATGGACCCATCCACGGACCAACCGCGGCAAGCGTAGCTTTACCTGATGGATCGACCCGTGCGGCTGTTATTACTTGGCCACAAGTCCCTCGACTAGTAGTCCCGCGTAATAGACTAAAAGTATGCAACAACAATTGTTATACCATGGCGGTGAAAATATATAACCACTTAGCCGAAGAATTTAGAAATGCTACAGATTTAGAATTTAATAGAAAGCTATATAGTTGGTTGTGTGAGAGATGTTTTTATTTCATCAATTAATATTTTGAATGTAAAATGTAAAACTTATGTATTATAATTATTATGACATCCACACATTTTCATTTCTCTTGTTAGTTTTTATTCACATGCCATCATTATTATTGATCGCTATTTTTTAATATTAATTATTATTTTAAATGGATAGAATTGTATTTAATTTGAATTTTATTAATTGCATTGTTTTCTAAACATTGTTGTAATCTAAACTTAAATTATGAAATTATTATTAGTATTTTTATGTTATTGCTAATAATTATTAAATGTGTACTGTATGATTTATGTATAATATAACCAAGATGTAAAATCTAAATATTTGAAAGACTGGAATGCCGAATATAATGAAACCCAGTCCTAAGAACTTATCAGCTGTTTATGTCAGCTACCTATATTCTTGCAAATAAATATATCATTCATTCATTTATTCATTCTGAAATCGCCAACACAAGCAAGCGTGGTGATCAATGCTCGTGCCTTCTCTGTATGAAAAAAGCCCTTTGCCCCGCAGTGAGACAAAAATAGGCTGTTATTGTTTGTTTATTTAATTAGGTTTTACCTCCGCGTACTTTAGATACCTACCAGCTCTGTCTATCACCATAACAAGTCGTATCTGACCATGTTTGCAGGCACGCCAGACTGTGAGGACCTGTCCGACGAGCCGGCCACGTGCGGCACCATCTCGTGCGCCAACAACTACTACCGCTGCCACAACGGCCGCTGCGTGTTCAAGGCGTACGTGTGTGACGGCCACGATGACTGCGGGGACGGCTCTGATGAGGGTCTCGAACATGCTTGCAAGCCGCCTGCTTTCAGGTCTGTACCTATACAATTTCCATGTTGGAAAGAGTAACAGTTTAACAAGCAATTCTTTTATACTTAATATGTTCAAGGGAAACTTCCTTTTTGCCCTTTCCTTCTTTTCATTATTCGCTTAACCCTGTGGTTAAGCGAATCATCGGTAAATACATCTCCATCAGAGACCATTTTTTGGATAGCGCATAAAGTATTTATGTATAATCAGTATAATGCGCTAGAAATAATGCGTTATTATTTTTGTATTCCAGGTGTCCCGCTGACCAGTGGCAGTGTCCTGGAGTCACCGGCAGGTGTGTAAACATCACGCAAGTTTGTGACACCAAGTTCGATTGTCCGAACGGCGCCGACGAAGGTAACGTACAGCCCAGCATTTATATTTTTAGTTTTATAAGGTTCGATTTAAATTAGCTAAATATTACTTCACAGGTGCAAGCTGTGATTTTGCTGAATGTGAACATCAAGACGGTCTTTGCTCTAACGGGTGCAAGCAGACTCCGAACGGACCATTGTGTCTGTGTCCACCTGGTGAGGAGTTGGACGTCGATGGCTCTAACTGCAAAGATATCAATGAATGCGACCCTCCCGGCCTATGCTCTCAAACCTGCACCAACACCAAGGGCTCCTACGTGTGCTCCTGCATGGACGGCTACCTATTGACCATCAACAACCACACATGCAAAGCAAACAACCACTCCAGCGCCTTTCTTATCATATCTAACAGACACTCCATCTTAGTAGCAGATCTTAACGAACAAGGTCTCGAAAGGGTTCCAATCAACGTCGAAAATGTTGTCGCGACAGCCTCCAACATGCACACGGGAACAATATTCTGGTCTGACATGAAACTCAAGAAAATCTCCCGGTTAGACCGCGGCAGTGAGCCACAGGTTATCATATCTACTGGACTGGACCTCGTTGAGGGGCTAGCGTATGACTGGGTGGGAGGAAACATTTACTGGTTAGACAGCAAACTGAACACTATCGAGGTGGCGAGAGAGGACGGTACAGCTAGAACAGCTTTGTTGAGTGGCAACATAACACAGCCAAGAGGCATGTGTCTAGACCCGGCTCCGAACGCAAGATGGTTGTTCTGGACCGACTGGGGAGAGAACCCTCGTATCGAGAGAGTGGGCATGGACGGTACACAGAGATCGGCTATCATTACTACCAAGATCTACTGGCCTAACGGTCTGACATTAGACACGGCAACACAAAGAGTTTACTTCGCAGATTCTAAGTTGGATTTCATTGATTTCTGTTACTACAACGGTTCGGGCAGGCAGCAGGTGTTGGCTGGCAGTCACTACCTCCTGCACCCTCATTCGCTGACGTTATTCGAAGACACTTTGTACTGGACAGATCGTCAGCTGAACAGGGTGTTATCAGCTCACAAGTACAAGGGTACCAACCAGACGGTGGTGTCTCACTTGATATCGCAGCCTCTGTCCATACATGTGCATCATCCGTCACTTCAGCCGCTGTACACGTCTCCGTGCAAGAAGGAATCGTGCCAGCATCTCTGTCTGCTTAGTCCAAATAAGACTGTGGGATATACTTGTATGTGCAAGCCTGGGTTCAAGCTGTTACCTGATGGAAAATGTGTGGAAGGTAATTTTCATCCTAATTTACATAAACGAATATTTTAGTGCTTTATTATTATTTATTTTCAATCAACATTGGATCATACAATAAAACTAAATTAAATTAAAAATTACGAATAAAACTAAAGAGTTACATACAATTAAAATAATATCTTAAGTTCAGTCAGTACGTGAATCATGCAGCAGTAGTTCACGTACCGACATGACAGTCTAAACGTTCGGCGATAGTTGATTATTATAAAACTTCGTGTCTAACGTGATATTTTTAATTACAGAGGAAAATGCGTATTTGATGGTGCTGAAAGGAAGCCAAGTCATTGACTTGTCAATGGACGGCTCAGGCCGAGCTGGACAACTCGCTCCTATTGTTGGCATACAAGGTAAGATACTTTAAATTCTTATGTAAAATTTCGAAATTATTTTGATTTTCTGATAATAAAACTTGCGTATTTTGTGTGTCAGGTGGAGTACAACTAGACTACGATCGTCAAGGGCACATGCTGTACTGGCTCCAATCCATAACAGGCGACAGTGATGACGACGAAAACTGCACAATCTACAGTATGCCTTATGGTGGTGGCAATAAGGTTGAGTTCTTCGGATCAGACACCGGGATCGTTGGCGCGCCATCATCTATCGCGTTCGACTGGCTTGGCAGGAACTTGTACATGGCTAACAGGGTCGCCAGTAACATCGAGCTGGTCAGGGTGGACGGCAAAGTGAAGTACCGATCCATTGTGATGGCTAATGATGGCAGCAGAACTTCTGTTGCTAAACCTAAAGGAATTTGTTTAGATCCCACTGAAGGGTAAGCTGCTACTTATATTTTGTAATCATATCTGCCTGCGAAAGTTCACTTCGTTAACACAATTTAAGGTTAATGCGGACGTTTGTTTTCACAATATGTCCTAATTAGCTTACTGGCGAACTGCCTGGCTACAACTATTTAACATTCGATTTAAACCGCACTGGAAAGGATCAAATAGCCAGATCTTAATATTCGCAATTTTTTATTTGCAGAAAAATGTACTGGTCCGACGAAGGAGGTTTCGGAGTGCCGGCGAAAATCGGTAAAGCTAATATGGACGGCACCAACCCCATCATCCTAGTGGACATCATCGAGAGACCAGAGGCTGTCACCATCGACGTGGAGAAGAAGATAATCTACTTCAGTACCCAGTTCCCGCCTAGCATCAACAGCGTCAACACTGAAGGCAATGACAGGAAAACTATACTGTCTGAGAACAATGCTATCTCTTACCCCAAAGTCATCGCAGTACTCGACTCACGGCTATACGTATTAGATCCACAACATGAAAAGATCATCAAGGCCGATCTACCTAACGGAGATAACATCAAAACTGTACTAGACAATGAGAGTGACTTGAAATCGTTCACTGTATTTCAGAAGAGAAAGATGGTCCACCACCCTTGTTCTCAGAGCAATGGGGGCTGCGAACAGATCTGTATTCCTGGTGACGGCGGGTCGCGCATCTGTGCATGTTCGGTTGGCTACAAAAAAGAGAACGAAGTCAACTGCGTGCCCTACAAGACCTTCGCAGTCGTGTCACAGCTGGACCTCATCCGAGGATACAGCATCGACTCCAGCGCCGAAGCTATGGTCCCGGTCACCGGCGTGGGACACCACATCCTCCACGTAGACGTGCACTTTGCTGAAAACTATATCTACTGGGTAGAATTCAACCGCGGCCAATGGAACGGTATATTCCGCATCAGACCAAATGGCACAGAACTCCAACACATAGTTAAAGACGGTATCGGCAGCAATGGCATCCGAGGATTAGCCGTGGACTGGGTAGCTGGAAACCTTTACTTTACCAACGTCTTCCCTCACGAAAATTACGTAGAAATGTGCTGGCTGGACGGCTCAAACAGAAAGGTCTTAGTAAAAACTACAATGGATGCTCCAAGAGAGCTAGCTGTGAACCCAATCAAGAGACTGTTGTACTGGATTGATTATGGCCAGTACCCAAGAATTGGTAAGGCGTTCTTGGATGGTAGTAACTGGCAAACAGTCGTGAGCTCCGGTATATCGAACCCAAGAGACCTGACCATCGATATGTTGACACATGACCTCTACTGGGTTGATTCCAAACTTGACCAGATTCAGAAGATTTCCTTCAACGGAGGTAACAGGCAACTCATCAGGTCGAACTTGCCAAACCCCATGGGCGTCGCAATACACACTGGCAGCGTCTACTGGGTCGACAGAAACTTGCAAACTATCTACAAAGCGTCCAAGTTGCCCGGCAATATGTCGATGCCAGAGAAAGTTAGGATAAACCTTCCAAAGCTTAGAGATATCGTTATATTTGATGTAAACAATCAGCCTACAGACGAAAACAACCCCTGCAGAAAGCTAGGTAATGGTGGCTGTGACCAACTTTGCTTCAGCTACCCACCGGAAGCTAACAAAGGTTACACACACAGGTGCGAGTGCGCAACTGGACAAATCTCTGCCACCAATCCCAAGAAATGCGAAGTGGTTGACGAATACCTGGTATTTACCACGAGGACTGAAATTCGGGCTATTAACTTAGACCCGAAATCTACAGGAGTTCCGTTTAAACCTGTCGTCAACCTTACGAATGTCGTCGGAGTAGAGTTCGACTACGCCGATAACAAACTGTTCTTCACACAGATCAGGCCATGGGCTAGGATAGGCTGGATGTCCGCTAACAACCCAGACCCTACCACCATTCAGAACATCATCAGTAAGGGCATCAACCCTGAAGGTATATCGTACGACTGGACGCAGAAGAAGGTTTACTGGACGGACAGCTCAAACAACTCCATCTATGCCATGAACCTTGATGGCTCAGAACTTGTCATGATCGCTAGAGTCGAACGACCAAGAGCTATTGTTGTCGATCCTTGCAACGGAACCTTGTATTACACAGATTGGGGACGATTTGGAACTTCAGGAAAGATCTACAGAACAACAATGGCAGGATCATTGAAGAAAGCTATTATTGATAAAGACTTATCGCAGCCCAGCGGCTTGACCATTGACTTTGACGAGAACATGTTATATTGGACTGATGCTGTCAGAGAGAAAATTGAACGATCCAAACTGGACGGTTCTGACAGGGAAGTCCTCATCAGTGCAACTATCTATCCATTTGCTATCACTGTTTTCGGTAACTACATTTACTGGACAGACCTCCAGCTTCGAGGCGTATACAGAGCAGAAAAACACACCGGCGCTAACATGATCGAGATGGTGAAGCGATTGGAAGACTCGCCTCGTGACATCCACATATATAGTCCGAGCAGACAGAAGTGTCAATTGAATCCGTGCAAGATCAGCAACGGAGGCTGCGCCCAGAGTTGTCACCCCGCGCCTAACAACACGGTCGAGTGCAAGTGCGACGATAGCACCAAACTGGTGAACGAAGGAAGGATGTGTGTGGCTAAAAACATTACCTGTGACGCTAGCAAGTTCTTCTGTGCTAACGGAAAGTGCATCAGCAAGATGTGGTCATGCGACGGTGACGATGACTGCGGCGACAGTTCTGATGAAGACAAGAACTACTGCACGTACCACTCGTGCTCACCCAGTGAGTTCCGTTGTAACAATGGCAGATGCATCTTCCAGTCTTGGAAGTGTGACCACGAGAATGATTGCAAAGATGGATCCGACGAAGAAGGGTGTGTATACCCACCATGCGCTGAAGGAGAGTTCACCTGCCTCAACTCTCGCTGCATACCTATGACGCAAGTTTGTAACGGTATCAACGATTGTAAAGACAACATCACATCGGACGAAACACACGAACGTTGTCCGATGAACACAACTTGCCCAACAAACCATCTCAAATGCGAGAAGACAAACATTTGTGTTGAACCCTACTGGCTCTGCGATGGAGATAACGACTGTGGCGACAATTCTGATGAAGATCCTCTACATTGCGCGCAGAGAACGTGTCCGCAAAACAGCTTCCGTTGCCCAAACCACCGATGTATCCCTGCCACCTGGTACTGCGATGGTGATGACGATTGCGGTGATGGCGCCGATGAACCTCCAGAATATTGCCGCTCTGAAGGTCGCACCTGTTTCGGAGACCTCTTCACATGTGACAACGGCAATTGCATACCAAGGATCTACATTTGCGACGGGGACAACGACTGTTTAGACAACAGCGATGAAGATGATCGTCATCAATGCAACGAGCGTAAGTGTGATGCTGAAACAGAATACACTTGTGAAGAAAACAAGTTCTGGCAACGAGCACAATGTATTCCTAAGAAATGGATCTGCGATGGTGATCCCGACTGTATTGACGGAGCTGATGAGAATTCTACCATCCACCACTGCGCGACCCCCACGCCATGCTCTGACGACCAGTTCCAGTGTAACAATGGTCGCTGTATCAACGAGGGCTGGGTGTGCGACCACGACAACGACTGCGGTGATGGCTCCGACGAAGGAAAACGTTGTAACACTCAATACAAGCAATGTACCGACCAGGAGTTCAAGTGTCAGAACTTCAAATGTATTAGAAATCACTTTAGATGCGACGGCGAAGATGATTGCGGTGATCATTCCGACGAGGTCGGGTGTGTCAAAGAGAACAAGACGTGTCCTGCCGGACAGTTCAAATGTAACAATGATCAGTGCATTGACAACAGACTGGTATGCAACAAGGTATCAGACTGTACTGACGACTCCGATGAACCTGCTCATTGTAATATTGATGAATGTGCTAAGCTGGAAATAAATCAATGTGGCCACAAATGCATCGACACTCTAACTGGGTATTACTGCGACTGTAATCAGGGTTACAAGCTCCTCGCAGATGGTAAAGCCTGTGCAGATATAGATGAATGTATAGAAACGCCGGGAGTTTGCTCGCAATACTGCTCCAACACTCCTGGATCTTACTACTGTAAATGCAATGACCAATATTATGAAAGAGAACCTGATGAGCACACTTGTAAACGAAAGGACAATTCTTCTGCCTGGATCATATTTACGAACAAGTACTACGTGAGGAATATGTCAACTGATGCCAGTTTATACAACCTGATGCACCAAGATCTAATGAATGTTGTTGCGATTGACTTTGACTTCAAAGAACAGAGGATGTATTTCGCTGATGTATCCGCTAAGACAATCTACAGATCTAACTACACTGATCCCAATCCCACTAAAGAAGTGGTCATCAGACACGATTCTCATGGTCTTGAAGGTATAGCAATTGATTGGATTGGAAGGAAACTGTACTGGCTTGACAGACATTCCAAGAACTTGGATGTGTCAGAATTGGATGGTACCAGAAGAAAAACTTTAAAGACTGGTGTTACAGATCCTCGAGCAATTGTTGTGCACCCTGGAACAGGTTACTTGTACTTCACTTCATGGCATCTACAAGCTTACATTGGCAAATTGGGAATGGACGGTTCCAATTTTACTTCAATTCTGAACTGGGAAGATGACATCGCTTGGCCAAATGCTCTCACGGTAGACTACTTCACTGACAGAATATACTGGGCTGATGCACATTTGGACTATATTGGTTCAGCTGATTTGGAAGGTCGACACAGGCATGTTGTATTATCTGGCGCAAAGGTGCCTCACGTTTTCGCTCTCAGTCTTTTCGACGATGAGATCTTCTGGACCGACTGGAATCTCAAAGCCATTAGCAAAGCAAACAAACATTCTGGAGAGAATTTGATGATACTTAGAAACACTACACATAGGCCTTATGATATTCACGTAGTACATCCATTGAGGCAGCTGTCCTATCCCAACCCTTGTGGCGATAACAACGGAGGATGCTCACATCTCTGTCTGATAGCACCACCCCACGCATCCAGCTATTTGAACATTGAGGGTTACGGAGAAGAAGGAGCTACGACATACAAATGTGGTTGTCCGAACCAGTTTTACTTGGCACGAGACATGAAGACTTGCATCGCCAACTGTACTGATGGACAACATAGATGTAATGGTCGTGACGAGAAGTGCATACCGTGGTTCTGGAAGTGTGACGGTGAGAAAGACTGTATGGACGGTTCTGATGAACCTGAAACTTGTCCAGTACGTCACTGTAGAGCTGGCTCGTTCCAGTGCAAGAACACCAACTGTACGCCGGCGGCCACCATCTGTGACGGCACTGATGACTGTGGAGACGGGAGTGACGAAGCCGAGTGTGCTCACGAGTGTCCACTCCTGGAGTTCAAGTGTAAGTCTAGTGGCAGGTGCATCCTCGACAGCTGGAAGTGTGACGGCGATACAGACTGTAAGGACAACAGTGACGAAGACCCTGCAATGTGTCACAACAGACCTTGTAATCCCGACACTGAATTTGCATGCAAGAACGGACGATGCATCCCGAAACTGTGGATGTGCGACTTCGATAATGATTGCGGAGATGATTCTGATGAGCCTGCATACATGTGCAGACAGAAGAACTGTACTACAGGGTGGAGGAGGTGTCCAGGTCAAGCGAATTATAGGTGTATTCCGAAATGGTTGTTCTGCGACGGCAAAGACGACTGCAGAGACGGATCGGATGAGTTACCAGAGAACTGTCCTTCATGTAGTGCGGAAACTGACTTCACATGCGACAACAAGCGTTGTATACCCAAACAATGGCTCTGTGACTTTACCGACGACTGTGGAGACGGAAGCGATGAATCGGAAACTATCTGCCAGCATAAGTACAGAGAATGCTCTGAATCAGAATTTAAGTGTGGTAATGGAAAGTGCATCTCATCGAGATGGCGTTGTGACCATGAAGATGACTGCGGAGACAATACGGACGAGGCTGACTGCGGCGGCTTCAAGTGCAAGAACGGAACCTTCCAGTGTAAGTCTGGGCACTGTATCGCTGCGTACTTCAGATGTGATGGCGATAGAGATTGTAGAGACTTGTCGGATGAAATTGGATGCCCACCGCGCTACCCCGGCGGCAGATACTGTCCCGAGAGCAGGTAAATATCATTCCATTCTCATTTAACGTGTAATAGTCTTGTAAATTATCTTATTTACATTTATGCGATGTTATTACAGATTCCAGTGCGCGAACAACCTGTGCGTTTCCCAGTCGGACCTCTGCGATGGTACTGATGACTGTGGAGATGGTTCCGACGAGGCGTCTTCTATCTGCAGCAATTTCAACTGCGATACGCTGAGACGATTCCACTGCGACAACCACAGATGTGTCCCCAGGTAAAAAAAACTATGACATACAAAAATATTAACCGAACGCCCAAGTTCAGTAGAAACTAAAATAACAGTTTTAAATAGCCATATAGTAGTAGTAGTAGTAGAGTATTTTATTTTCATTCATCGTAAACACCTGGGTATTTAAAAAAGGGTCACTTTTGAAATGTCACCCAAAAATAGAAAAAAAGACTATAAATAAACTATGATAATCATTATCAATTAATTTCTTTTTTTCTCTTCCAGGTACCAAGTATGTGATGGCGTGGACAACTGCGGCGACGGCTCGGATGAGAACAACATGACTTTATGCGCGGCGCGCGTGAAGCCCTGCGACCCTTATACGCAGTTCCAGTGCGCCAACAGGCACTGTGTGGAGCGCTCGCAACTGTGTGACTTCGCCGACGACTGTGGCGACGCTTCCGACGAGCTTGGCTGCCATCACACGCACACATGCTCGCATCTCGATAAAGGTATAATTTTAAAATCTTGAATGTCACACTTAGAATTATCTTTATACTTCTGCCGCTATTCCAATTTATTTAATGCAAGTATTTTTTGCCATGTTATGAAATTAAATTGTTTAATCTGTAAATAGGATATCGGAATCACTCCCCTAATTTATAGTCATCCTCGTTAATTCACGACATACTCCTCATTCCTCCACATCAATTACCATGAAAACCGATTAGACATAATATCAAACATAATTATCATGAAAGGCAAAGTACGTTCAGAACATTAACACGAAGTAGCCAATAGAGGAATTATTATTACGATCGAAAGTTAACCGGAAGAAATTTAATACGACAGCAAACAACAATTCTGTGGTTGAACTAAGCTTCTGAAATAGTATTTGTTGTACTTAACCAATATTTCGCCCCTCAGGTGGTTGCGAGCACTTCTGCACAAACCTGACGGCGATCGGCGGCGCGGGCGGCTACATCTGCACGTGCTTCCAAGGGTGGATCATCTCGCCGCTCGACAAGAAGAAGTGTGTCGACGTGGATGAGTGCGCTGCGGGCACGCACCACTGCTCGCAGATCTGTAACAACCTCAACGGAAGCTACAGCTGCGACTGTAGAGAAGGATTCAAGTTAGTAGCATATATTTTGTGTCCTAAAACCCTATTAATGAGAAGGATAAGATTACAATTGCCTTACTTTTACTAGATAACGTTAGAGGTGTTTATAATGAATGTCTTCATTACAGACTGGCAGACAACCTATCAGGCGTATGCAAAGTTGTAGAAGATGAAGTTGTTCTACTATTCGCTAATGGACCAGAAATACACGCCTTTGCGCAAGACAAGAACGAAGAATTCGACGTCATCACAGCAGAGAAGAGAATAGAAGCTATCGACTACGATCCAAAGCAAGAGATGATCTTCTGGGCAGATAGCTACGAGAAGACCATCAAACGATCGTACATGATCAACGCGCTCAACGGTCAAGTCAAGAGCGGATTTGCTCAAGACCTTAACATGAAGGGCAACTCAAAACCAACTGCGTTAGCTGTTGACTACATAGGAGATAATCTATACTGGACAGAAACTGACAGGACAGGGTCTAAACCACGCGGACGTGTCATGGTAGCGAGAACCGACGGAAGATATAGAAGGGCACTTGTCTCAGCCGGAATCGAGAGCCCAACATCACTGGTCCTCGACCCACAGATGGGAAGAATGTTCTGGGCTGACGCTGGCTCCGCTCCTAAGATTGAAATAGCCTGGATGGATGGCTCGAAGAGGAGACCGATCGTCACAGAGAATATAAGACATCCTACTGGTTTGGCTATTGACCATTTGATGGACCATTCCATATACTGGGCTGACACTAAGCTGAATACTATTGAAATGATGAGGCAGGACGGTTCGAACAGGAAGGTGATCCTGAAGGGTGATCTGCTGAAGCACCCACTGTCGTTGGATGTCTTCGAGTCCTCGCTGTACTGGGTCACCAGGGACACGGGAGAACTTGTGAGACAAGACAAGTTCGGAAGAGGAGTGCCATTCGTTATATCCAAGGATCTAGTCAATCCATCGGCTGTGAAAGGTGAGTTGACTTGCATGTTATTTAGTTTTTCAAAAGATCCTTGGCCTTATTACAAAACAAAGTATATTTTTAGACGTAGGTTTAAAGTTTAAACCATAAGCCATTTTTTATTTCGAACTTTATTCTGAAATTGTTATAGTTCTATTCACAAAAACTGTCTTTAAACCCGAGGCTAAGTTGTCAATGTTATATTAAGAACTTTCAGTTGGTTTCTTAGAACGTTGGCTAATAGTTGGGCTTCTCCGATCTTGGGGAGGTGGATACAACTGCACGCAGTCAAGTAGACATTCCCCAGGATCGGCGTGCCTCACGCAGCGTAGAATAAAATGTTACTAACACTAGTTTATAAGTTTGCATTGTTACTAACAAATATGGAAGTGATTCTAAAATAAATGTTTATTTATTTATTTAATAAGGTTCGATACAAAATCTAGCTCGAAGTTTTAAGCTTGGAATAAAGTTAGACCTCGTTTTGTCATAAGACGGCTTGTGTTTCCTCGAGTGTGGCGTATGTCTAGTCCTAGTGTTGACGCTAAGGTATTATCTCCCGTCGCAGTGTACCACCCGCGGCGCTACAACGTGACGTCGCGCTCGGAGTGCGCGCGCGCGCCGTGCTCGCACCTGTGCCTGCGCGTGCCGGCCGGCCGGCGCTGCGTGTGCCCCGACCAGCAGCAGCCGCCCAAGCGCATCACGCAGGAGCTGGCGTGTGACGCAGGTATGTGTCGAATGAACTATGAATTGTAATGTCTAATGAAGGACACGCACTACAAGTAAACGCTGACGCTTAGTATACAAGCGTAACCGCTGGCTTTAGATTCGTTACTGTTTTTAAAAACGTGACGTAACACCTTTTGGTTATCTGTTCGATTTTATTTGATATTTGATGCGATTCGATGTAACTGACAATGAAAATAGCATACATTAATAAAACTTGTTCGTACGCGGTCGGTATTTCAAAACCCCGTGTCGCATTACTGCCGTGCGCCTAGATTTGAAGAAGACTAATTTAACAGGCATTCCTTAGGGTTCAACTCTTGGTTCCTTTTTGTTTTTATCAAAATCAAAATCAAAATATTTTTATTTCACATAAACCTACATGGACACTTATGAAACGTCAGAAGCTAGGTGCACGGTTCCAATTGGTCGTTTCCTATGGAGAAGACCCGGCAAGAAACTCCACGGTTACTCTTTTAAAAATAATTGGCTTTTACAATGTTCTCAAATTACAGTGTTAATAGGTATGTGAGGACAGTGCAGGCCTGTCGATAAGTACTTAACAAAAAAAAAGAAAAGAAAAAGGTCTACAAAAGATCTAGTCTATTAAGCCTACAACGTTCACAACGTACACAAGAATCCATGTAAAATAATATTAAAATAATAAAAACAAAAACCTATTCAAACCAAATGACATGTTTTCCATTGTATATAATGTCAAATAAAGAAAATTTAATGTCAAAAAAGTATGTCTAAAAATAATAATAATAAACACCGTAATGTGGGAGCATTAATAGACATTTACATAGTTATGCCTTTTCTGATGTACCAGGGAAGCCACATGTGCAGAAAGAATTATTGCCAAACTTCCTTGTCTTCAACGTAGTCTTTCATCTTATAATATGCGTTTTTGATAAGGACACGTTTGATGTGGGTTTTAAACTTTCCACCGCTAAGTCATAGTCAGTTTATCATGTTCGTATCGGCATGACTCCCAATAAGCACTGATTAACGAGTACTCGCCCTCGACCCCAGCGGTGGAAGCCCCGCGCCCGCTGCCGCGCGTGTGCCCGTGCGAGAACGGCGGCACGTGCGTGCAGGACGGCGCGGGCGGCCTGCGCTGCGAGTGCCGCGCGCCGCTGCTGCCGCCGCTGTGCGCGGCGCCGGCGGGCGCGGCGGCCGCGCGCGCCGGCGCCGCCGCCGCCGTGCTGGTGCCGCTGCTGCTCGTGCTGCTGCTGGCGCTGGCCGGCGCGGCCGCGTGGTTCGTCATCAGGAAGAAGCCGTTGTGAGTACACGCATCGTTTGATAATGACGTGTCACTGGAGTGAGTGTACTCTTATTAGTGACACGTCATTTAATTTAGACATTTAAAATTTAATTTTACGCATCGTATCTTTTACTGACACATGCATTACGTGGATCTAAAACAATGTCATTGCTGTTAGCTGCATTATAATTTTTTTCATCCCATCTATTCGTAAAGAGGCGAAGTGGTGTATAAGTAGAAGCGGTTTTTTTTCCACTTCGAAGGACCAATACGCGGGGATGTAATTTTTTTTTTTTTTTTGCGGGTTGGAAGATTGGACGACACACAGAATTGAGCAAAAGGGAATGTGTGATTATGAGTAAGAAAGAGGGATGGATGGACTTACTTGAGAACCTTCTGGACGAAGCACGTTGACTCAAGGGGCAGCCTTAGCAGACGTCCCACGTGTTCACGACTTTCTTCCTTTCACTGTGATGCACTATCACTTGAGTTTTAAATGTTACACTTGTGTCGGCCAACACTTATACATAGCGAGAGTTTAGAGTTTTGATATAGTAGCGGATTATTTGCGGAGCGGCGCGGTACGTGAGCGGTTGCAGTAGAACACACACTGAACCATGCGAGAGTGTTTTTTTTTTTTTTTCAAACCGCAGTGGATATATATGCGGTGATTGGCTTTCGCCGCGGAGGAAGTGCCTCTGATTCGGCGTGCGACGAGCGTGCCTCTCGTTCTGTTGTATGGGAATTGGGAAGGAAGGAAATATAGCTCAAAACTGCGGTCGGAAATATTATAATTCAACTTATTTCTAAAACTTGCGCGAGCACGAAGGGTTCCTCGATAAGTGCGAGCGAAATGGGTCATTCAGTCAGTGACGAAATGACTTTTGAATTTGAAACATTATTTAATTAAAGAGCGCAATTCGCTTCGATAAAGTCCCAGCCGGCACTAAAAAAGCGCTCCTGCCGTCGCAATTAAAAAAAAAATACACGGGAAGGTCTTATTCGTTTTTTCATTACTTTTATTCAAAATTTTACAGACAATTTTAATATGATATTATTATAAATTTGTAATTTGGTTATGTAAATATAAATATCTCTTATTTATTTTTCTCATAGAGGGGATGAAAAGCTGAGTGTGCCACACGGTACCAAAATTATTTAACCTCGAGCAACGTATTTTGAATCCCTCGCTACGCTTAGGATTTTACTGTAGAATCCTTCGCTTCGCTTTGGATTCAAACAATCGCTATCGCCCTCAATTCATTATTTTGGTCCGTTATGACACAATCTACTATTTTGTGAGTTTACTTTACCTTACATTTTCGTAATCTAGCGGTAAGGGCGGCGGTCTGAGCAGCCTAGCATCGTCGCAAAGCGTGTCCTTCCGCCAGGGCTCTAACGTGGAGTTCGGCGGCGTGGGGGGCGCGGGGGGCGAGCCTGCCTACACACTGGAGGAGGCACCGCGCAAGGGCCGGGACTTCAGCAACCCCATGTACGACGCCGTCACCAGGGCGGTGGCCGCGGGCGAGCCTGAACCGCCTATACGTAAGTATATACATCTTCGAAAGCTTTTTATTGGGGCGTTTTGGGATTCAAGGCTCCTACATACGGGCGCGACAATGTCGCGCGACGCGTCGCGACACAAAGGCACCGCTTGTAGCGCTACACGCGGTGTCTTTGTGTCACGTCGCGTCGCTCGACAAGTCGCGCCAGTATGTAGGAGCCTTTAAACAAAGTTTGAGGATGTACGTTTATTTCCACAGCCGGCATTTACGAAGTACCGGACGAGTTGAAAGAGAAGGTCGTATCAGCTGTAATCTCGCCGTCATCGACGGAAACGCGCGGCTCGGGGGCGCGCGGCGGCGCGGGCGGCGCGGGCGCGGGCGGCGCGCGCGCGCTGGACCCGGCCGCCGACACCGGGCGCGACACGGCGGCGCTGGTGCGCGAGGACGCCGCGTGCTAGCGCGCACCGCGCGGTCCGCGCCGCGCCGCCCGCCCGCCGCACGCCCGCGCGGCCATTTTGCTGCTCCCCGGCAATCTCTACTCCAATCTTTCTGAATCTTTAGTGAAATAAGTCTTGACTTTTGGGTGATGATCTTCGCCAGCGACTCGGGACAGTTTAACAGCCGCATTTTTACTATGCGCCTCGTTTAAGAAACTAACACTAATTGCCCACATATTTTTAGCAAAATCATTCATTTAAAAGTAAAAGGTAAAAATCTGTAAATGATGTAATACTAAGTGTTTTGTATTTGTTTTCCGGACGTCGTATTGAGTGCGCAGTCTCGCGTTAGTCTCACGTGTATAGGACGCGTGAGTGGTCGCGTGTTATCATCTGTCTGTCACGCTCGCGCGTGCGCTATGACGCGCGACATCTTGGCATATTTTTATTCTTCCCCGATTCTATCCGTCCTTCTAGTTTTAGCTAATAATTTATTTTCGTATTTTCTACTGTGAAACATTCCGATAAATATTTATATTACTTTATTTAACGTTATATTTTCTGTTTATCTTCTATACAAAGATTAATATAGTAATCCCAGCTAGTTCTGGTTGTACTTATATATCAGTATTTTCCATTTAAGTTATCTGTTACTTTTCTATATATTTTGTCCTAAAATATATTATTTTAAATCTAAATAAACCATATCATAGCGTGATACGTATGTTATTATATGTAGAGATTTCTAAAGTGTAGCGTAGGACTTGTACATTCCATTCGTTTGAGACTAAAGACTAAAGTTTCATTCTAGCTGTATTTGGATCTAAGTAATATTTGTTTGCGCGAAGCGTTTCAGGCCCGAACTGTCACTATATTCCTAATATCTGTGTAAATGATGTTGACTTAGAAATAAATGAATAATTAGTACATATATAAGCAAATAGGAATTGTTGTTGGTAACGGCCCAGAGCGCCATTTTATAGGCTTTTAAATTGATTTGACAATAAACAATACACTATATTAGAGAATAATTTATTTATTTTGGTTTAAGACTATGTAAAATAACTATGTTGTGTTTTATAATATTGTCTATTAATCATATAAAATATTAGAATTTTGTGGGACTCTGACGATTTGCCATAAATGTGTGAGATAATGTTTCTGTTGTTTTAATTATGAAATATATTTTGTCATCACTTTGTTAAAATTACAAAACTTCTAATCATTGTAAATACAAGCGTTCTGATTGTGATGTACATTTGATAGGCCAAATTGTAATGATCTATATTGTATTTATTGGAAACATTATAAATATGTACTATACTATATAAAACGATTCTGTGAATATAAACATCACGTTATTATAACTCAATATTTTGAATTGATAAAGTGTAAAAAGGAAGTGTCAATATTATAAATATATTACAATGTTACGGATAAGGAGAAGAAATATTTTTATATCGGGACTATTATAGTTATTAGACAGTCGTCTGAGGTTAGTTAAAGATATTGTGTAAAAATAAAATAATAATGAAATACGTCACTCTTTTATTTACATCCTCCTCACCTTAGACGTGCCTTTCAATACAAATAATAGTCTTAGCTCCTCACCTAATAATACCTACTCTGCCCTGTTGGTGGCCAGATGAAGTACCTACTCGGCCGTATGGCACATTCATTATTCTCACTATGATTAAAATTTTAGTTGGTTATTTAATATCAAGACTTTTATTTAATCAATATACTAATCGATTATTATTAGAGGGGCAAATAATTGAATCAGTTTGTACTATTTTACCAGGTAGGTACCTACTTTATTTTTTATTGCTTTACCTTCTTTACGTTTATTATGTTTATTAGATTAGAATTATAATCCTTTAATTACTTTAAAAAGGTGTATATACCTAAACCTCTTCAGTCTCCGGCGACTAATTTTCTTTCCTGTTTTGAGCTCTCTTGTGAGCTGCTGTGCACAGAAGAGCTGATCAGCATCGTTGTATGTGAACGTATAAGAAGGCTTTGGGCGGCTTTTGCGTACTTGGCGCTTCTTGTCTACGTCTTGCACGACATCGAGCTTTAAGAAGATACTGTCACTGACGGTACTATTAAGGAGGACCTACAGTAGTACTGTTCACGCTGCACTTAAACGACGTAGTACGTTTCCCTATAAGTAACGCTGAAGCGACCACCTACGCCGGCGACACCGCCATAGTGTCCCATGACAAGACTTGGGGGCGGGTGTACCGTCTGTCGGAACGAGGCCTCTCTCAAATAGCGCACACCCTAGACATAGTTACTGAGATGCCAATATAATGCCTTTTCCAAAACCAGCGCTTCCAAAATATGTCTCTAAAAATATACCTACACTTGCGCATATAAAATCCTTGAACGTACGGATAAAATTAAATATCTCGAAATAACTATAGACAACAATTTAATGTAATTACATAGCTCATACCTATCTATGCCCTATCCTGCAGAGTGCGAAAACTCCTCTTTTGCACCCTCGTATGGTCTTTTCCGCACTCTGCCTTTCAATCATACAATATTGTATCACTACAGGGTCAAATTAAATTAGCTAGCGAAACTCCGCAGCCGCGATTGTATCGATTATAAAACAAACGATGATAAAACAAAAAATAAATTAATTCGCTGAGTTTTTTTTTTGGGGTAAATATCAGTGTGAAAAATCTGTTTTCTTTTTTGTAAACATCACAGACGTGATGGGTATCGAAAACAAAACACGATAAAATTATATAGTGATGTAGAAGATATAGTGCTGTTTGCAGACGACACTTCACTTTTATTTAAACTCAAACGTCAGCAGTTGGTTACTGACAATGTAAATAGTGCCCTCGAAAAAGTAGTTAACTGGTTTAATGTTAACAACCTACTTCTTAACGAGAAAAAAACCAAATGTATTAAGTTTACAATACCTAATGTTAGACAAGTAAAAACTAGTGTTCTCATAAAGGGTGAAGAGTTGAACCCCGAAGATACCACTGTGTTCTTAGGCATAACTTTGGATGCCAAGCTTCAATGGGGCCCCCATATAGATAAATTGTCAAAAAAGCTTAGCTCTGCAGCATACGCCGTTAGAAAAATTCGTGATTTAACGGATTTAGACACAGCCCGTTTAGTATACTTTAGTTATTTTCATAGCGTAATGTCGTACGGTATTCTGTTATGGGGAAATGCCGCCGATATTCAGACAATTTTTGTTTTACAAAAAAGGGCAATCCGTTCAATTTATAAATTAAGTCCCAGATACTCCCTCAGAGAAAAATTTAAAGAGATTAATATAATGACTGTAGCTTCTCAGTATATTTATGAAAATCTTTTGTACGCACATAAAAATATCAATTTGTTTAAAAAGTACAGTGATATCCATAATGTAAATACTAGGAACAAACACAAATTTGTTGTTCCTACAACCAGGCTCAAAAAAATAGGCAGCTCGTTTAGATGCCAATGTATACGTTTTTATAATAAACTTCCTAGCCACATTCAAGAACTAAGCCTTAATAAATTCAAATGTTTTATAAAACAGAAACTGTGCCTAAAAGCCTTTATACTGTTAAAGATTATATTGAGGACAAAAAGGCTTGGGATTGAGCTGCTCCAATAAACTTACAGTGAATGTTGTTTTTTACTCTTTTTATTTTGCTAGCTATTTATATTTTCTTATTCTATATAACATTCTATATAAACAATGACATGAATATTTACTTTGTATAGTATTATATTATATTATTTTAATTATTAGGAATGTGAGGACTATGTGGGTCATTGTTTGTTTTTTTTTTTTTTTGTCTCTTTCTTTTAATGATGGTCTGGCAGTTTGAGTACTTTATGCGGCCTACCTAAATGTCTTTTCTTTGGTATTGTTCGTCAAATCATTGAGCTCCTTAAGTTTTGAGTTGAGCTGCATGACAACTGACAAATGCGTGCACTGACTGGACAGGTCCACTCAAATCTGTGTGGTCTTTCCTCAAAAGACCATTTCGGACACAAACCTACATGGTCCTCAAATGATCTGACCAAGATTATGTCTGGACTTTAAAAGAGACTGTGACCTCTGAGTTTGTTTCGGCCTTTCTTCTCAGAGTAGTCAGATAGGAAACGCCGGCCTCATCTAGTTTAAAAAAATATGTTTTGACGTGTAAAAGTGTTTGTAAAAACCTACTTACAGAAATAAAATCATTTATCATTTATCATTTATCATTTATAATAAATAGATTTTCTCAACTCATACTTCAGTAACACTACCAGAGGTTGTTGACCCCGAAAAAAATCATCAAATCTTTCATTTTTATTTTTTTAGATATAAAATAAAAGATTAGATATCGACACCATCACACCTGCGGAGCCTCGCGCCGGTAAAAGCACATTTATTACCCTAGACAGGGTGCTACGGGCTTGTGATCGAAGATCGTTTACTGATTGCATAAAAATCCTTTCAGGTCCCTACATACCTACTTTACCAGGAGTTTTAAGTCCTCAGGGTACGACATATGTTCATTCTCCAAGTAATGCTTAAATACCACGCAACAACAGATGCTGACTACAGAAACATAATAAACAAGCTTGTCTTCAGAGCAGCCATACCAAACGACAAAACTGGCCTGCAGGGCTGAGGGTATTTGACTACTATCAAAGAAATGTATGAATTAATACGTATGTTAAACATTTTACTAAAAAACTTCTCTTTTTAGGGTTCCGTAACAAGGAAACCTTATAGTTTCGCGATGTCCGTCTGTCTGTCTGTCCCCGCTGTAGCTCACAGACGCTTTGTACTAGAAAGCTGTAATTTGGCATAGGTACCTATACATGTTAACCCCTCATGTTAGGCCTCTCTCTTACAGAGAGGAGGCCTGTGTCCCAGCAGTGGGAACATTATAGGCTGAGTATGCTTATGCATGTTAACGAGTAATAGTCGACCAACTTAAATTTGCAGTTGGAGAATTGACCGTGACGTATATCGATCTATGGGAGAACATGTTTTTCAACTACAATGTTAAGTTTGTTTTTGGGATAAATTCATCCCAACTTTCCAACTACGGAACCCTTCATTGTTCGTGGTCCGACACGCACTTGGCCGGTTTTTTTTAATTTTAACCACCTGTCTTTGATAACCATCTACAAAAACAATTAAACAATATTCTACTTATTCTATTTATTATTTCTGCAGTAAATGGACGTACGGTACGGGTAAGGGGAATGTGACAAGCACTTGGCCGGTTTTTTTTACTGGTTTATTTGTTTTCTTTTTGTTAAAAACAAATTAAATCGGTGGAAAAATAGAGAAGGTATACGCTTTTGAAATTATTATTTTATCCTTGTCACACAAAACGATCATTGAACTGAAAGGCGCGAAGTTGCTATGGCTATCCTGTGTTGTGACGTCAGATGCTCCGTAGTGCTGTTTCTATCTAGCGTAGACTTTAAACTCGTTCGGTGACGCAGCTAACAGGTCGGGGACGCGGTGATTCGGTTAGCATGCCGGTGACTTGGTTAGAATGTTGGTGCCGCCGTTAGCATGTTGGGGACGTGTTTAGCATGTCAGTGAAGTGGTTAGCATGTTAGTGACGCGAACCCACAGGTTTCAAACCTACCAAAAATGGCTCACTCTTTTTAATTTCCGTCATTTTTTATTTTAATTTCGGCATGCCAAAGAAAAACATTTAATTTTAATAAAAAAAGTCAGTTACAAAAAATTGAACGTAAATTAAAAGAAGTGAATGTAAAATCATTATAGTACAGTCGCCAGCACATCAAGTTACCACAAACTGAAATTTTCTCATTCGAACTTAATCAACAACATTTAAAGGTTTAAAATCATTTGGAGAAATTTCACAGTTTGTAGTAACTTGATGTGCTGGCGACTGTACATACTCATTCCATGCGTAACATTGAATGAATGAGCCGATGTTGCTTTATTAAAAATATTTGTTTTTAATTATTTGCCACATCATCAGTCTCTCGTCGCGAGATAAAGAACTGTCAAAGTGCCTTTCTCGAATTTACTCGAGCTTACAATAGGTCACGTTAGGCAATAGGATGACGTCAGAACCGTAGACAAATTTTGAAAAATTGAGAAAGAGAGCGTTCTCGCGCTTGTCACGTTAGCCCTGCTAGCCGCCATCTTGGATTTTCATTGAAAGGTAGTAAAACAAGACGTTGTTGTTACTAAATAATTTTATAATAAAATTAAAATAATATTATCCATTTATTTTCAGGCAACACAGGCCCATAGATTAATACCTTAACCTGAACTTACATATTTTTATTGTAAACAAAACTTGTATTAATAATGTTAGTAGCACTTCAGTTTGCACTAGCTTGACTGTGCTGCCCTGTAGAATTTATCCGCGGAAGCGACGAAACGCCACGTCCTGCGGCCAAAAGTCTTCTTCCATGACGAGGGGCAGATAACAATTCGGTACGCGCACAACGAACGCCTTAAAGTCGACGATGCGGGTCCAGTAACTGCACCCTCGGCGTGTACCTTGTCTTCTGGCGCACGTACTCCACGATGTGATAAGCAAATTAATCCATTGCTTAAGACTCGTCTTGGGGGCATCATAAACAGCAATTAATAAAAAAAGAATTGCTAGCACATTGAAAGGTAAGGCTGTTTGAAAATCCGCCCGTAGATATTTTTTAAAGTTCAAATAATATTTCCCTTTTAAAATCAAAATCAAATCGGAAGTCATTTATTCAAACTAGGCTGAGAATCAGCACTTTTCGAACGTCAGAATTACATCAGACAGTCCCCCAAAACGCCCACCCTTCACACTTCCTAGTGCTTTGGGAAGAAGAAGTGGTCAACAAACTCCCCAGCAGCACAGCTGTCTGTTCAATTAGAGAAAATAAAATGTATTCTATACAACAGTATGCAAAACAATTTACATTACGTGCAACATAAAAGATTAAAATATTAGCCATATGTCATCTAGCACACCACTATACCAACAAAAAATAAAAATAAAAGGAAAACACCGAAAACTATAAATTCTCAAGCAGAGATAAAAACGTAAACAGAACTTCATGCCTGGAGGCTTTCCAAGCATAAAGGGCGTGCCCGCTTACATATAGCTATAGCTGTAACAGTCACAAATGATGAACTAGGACCATCAAAGTAAAATAAATAAACAATTAATTACTAATAACAAAACAAAACAATGGTCAGAAAGACGACCAGTCACCACAAGCAGCACCTGTTCACGAGCATAACGCAAAAACAGCCATTACCCCCTCGCCATATTTGAGGGAAGGAGGCAACCCGACCCCCGACGCTACCGCAAGCAGTGACATCTAAGGGAGCATGACGAACTTACTGCCGGTTGTAAGAATAATATAATCAGTTATCGAGGTCGCTAGCTAACCACATATTGCAATACAACTCAACAAAAACATGAGAAGATTATGTCAATAATAAACGAAAATAAAATAAAATTTACTTATGTATACAGTCAAATAAAATAAACAATTATATGAACTCATATAACCTGTCACTAGGTAAGCTAATTCTGGAGAAAGAACATAAACGTTCACGCCATCCTGATTTCCGAGACTTGGCTCAAACATAACCTGCTTTCAACCACTTACCCGCTCCCCGGTTTCGTTTTTCTTCGGAATGACCGGATCGGTAGGATCGGAGGTCGGTGGTGTAGCGATTTACCTTCGTAGTGATTTCCCTTTTAAAATTCTAGCTTCTTCTTCTTCCAATGAATCCGCAGAGTTTCTTTTCCTCGAGGTTTGTGTCAAAGGAGCTAAAACCGTCCTTGGTGTCGTCTATTGCCCCCCTTCTATTGATTATTTCGCTGAATTCGAATCGGTACTTGAATCTTTGGGTTCGGAGTATGTACCTCACATTGTTATGGGGGATTTTAATACCAACCTCCTTGCCCACAACTTCCCTTGGTCCCGTAAACTCCTGCATCTAATCGAGTCAGCCAGTCTGCATGTATTGCCTCTCCAAGCCACTCACCAAAATATAGTCACTGATGATACTTGGCTTGACCTGATCCTCACCTCTAATCCTTCCCTAGTTTCCTCACATGGTCAATATGCTGCTCCTGGCTTTTCCCTTTCTACCTTATATTCCTATCCTATGTCCTTAAACCCCCTAAATCTAAACCAAAATTCCAGTACAGGCGTGCCTTTGCACGTATGAATAGCGAGAGGCTTCAACAAGATGCATCCAATATTAACTGGTCACCCCTGGAAGCAGCTGCTTCAGTTGACGAAAAAGTTAGTTTCTTCAACAATATTGTGGTCAAGCTATATGACACACATGCTCCTATCAGAGAAATCAAGTTGAAGCGTCCGCCTGCGCCTTGAATGAACAGGGGAGTTCGGATGGCAATGCGACGGAGAGACCGCGCGTTTTGGAAATTTAAAAAGGATCGCTCGGAGGACAATTGGACCTGCTTTAAGGCCGCTAGGAATCGGTGTAACCAGATGATACGCAACGCTAAACGCCACCACATCCTAAATAATATCACTTCTTCTTCTCCTGCCGATATTTGGAAGTTCCTTGGAACTTTAGGCATCGGGAAATCGCGGCACTCAGACCTTCCTAACACAATTGGTTTAGACGATCTAAATCGTAATTTCTCCACTGTTCCCACGCTAGATAGTCTAACCAAATGTCAAACCCTTGACTACCTTGCAGGTCTGATGCGCCCCAATATTAATTATTTTGTCTTCACCCCAGTTGACCCGGGAGAGATCAGAAAGATTATCCTTTCCATTAAATCCAAAGCCGTGGGCTGCGATAATATCAGCCGCCATATGATCGTTACGGCTCTTGATCAACTCCTTCCTACAATCTCCCACATCTTAAACTTCTCCCTGTACACCGTTGTTTTCCCCTCCATTTGGCGTAAAGCCCTTGTTCGGCCCCTGCCTAAGATACCCAACCCTTCTCTTCCTAGTCACTTTTGCCCAATTTCCATCCTTCCCTTTCTGCCTAAAGTGCTGGAGGCCAGTGTTCATGAACAATTCTCCCACTTTGTCTACCACAACTCCCTCATCAGTCCCTTTCAGTCCGGTTTCAGGCCCGGGCACAGTACCGTTTCAGCTCTTCTTAAAGTGACTGACGATATAAGGCGGGGAATGGAAGACACTAAAGTTACAGTCGTAGTGTTAATTGACTTCTCCAATGCTTTTAATGCCGTCAGTCACGAAGTCCTTCTATCCATCCTTTCTTATCATATGGTCTCTCCAGAGGTATTGGAATGGTTTTCCTCTTATCTTCGGGGGCGTCAGCAGACTGTTCATGCCGGAGACTCTTCGTCGAGTTGGTGTGATCCTGCAGCTGGCGTCCCTCAAGGCGGTATATTATCTCCTCTTTTGTTCTCCATTTTTATTAATATCATTACCACCGAGCTTCGGACTGCGTATCATCTCTATGCCAACGATTTGCAGCTTTACTGCCATGCAAGTGTTAATAATATTTCTGATGCGATTGAGGAGCTAAACCGGGATTTAGGTGTGGTCAAAAACTGGTCTGACCGATTTGGAGTGGCGGTTAACCCTACCAAGTGTTAGGCTATCATAATAGGGAGCCCCCACAGCATAAGGAAAATTAACTATGTTATTAATTAACCGTGTGTTTCGACGCGACACCACACATCAGCGAGTGCGCAGCACCGCCCACCCACGCGAGTAACAAGGACCGCTGCTATTCCTCATCCCACTCGCACCCGTACGGAGAACGTTCGAGTCAAACCATACACAATGAATACGCAGAGGACACCACCTACACCGAATACCAGAGTGATAAGCGAGAGCGGAAAAACTAGCGGATCTGTACCAAACTTACCCTCCTACTGCGATGATGATAACTATAGAAATGTTAACACATTTAAACGAAAAGAGCGTACTGAGGAAACCGAGTATAAAAAGGATTTCGCAAATTTTCGCACAGAGATGATGAGGTTCCTAGAGAAATTTGGAAAAACCCAAAATGACACTCTAAACTACATAAAAGACGAAATATCTGAGATTAAAAATTGAGATAAAAACTATGAAGTCAAATACTGAAAACTTTACTCAACGACTCGATCAAATTAATGGTGATATGGAAAACATTAAGACTAAGAACACGACAACACAAACCAAGATCAAACATATAGAAGAAGAAATAGCCCATTTAAAAAAACAACAAAACAGCAAGCCATATAGATTGTACTTCGGAGAGTGTGCCCAAGAACTCCACGACCTCATTCCACCGGCCCCCTTCTATTATCGGTCATCTAGGCGCACTTCAGGTTACCATCCCTTCCTGGTGGCTATCCCACCAGCTCGCACTAAGCGTTTCCAAACTTCTTTTATAATGCGCACAGCAAAGGAATGGAACTCTCTGCCTGCGTCTGTGTTTCCGAACGCATACAACCCTAATCTCTTCAAAGTGAGAGTGAACAGGCTTCTTCTGGGTAAGCTCGCTCCATCGTCGACTTTGTTTCTGTCACCTCTGACATAGACTAAGGTCAAGAGCAAACCCATCACAAATAAAAGAAAAAAAAAAAAAAAAAAGCCAGAATGTAGTACGCCAAAATCGCCCGTCTTATACCACCAAAACCTCATTCTCGAGCTAAAGGCCCGATGTGAGCGCGAAAAAAATATCGTAATTGTGGGTATACCGGAAATTAACGAAAGAAACACAAACTCCAGACAAAATCGCGAAAATAATGAGGCGATGAAGATAATTACAACACTGTATGAAGACTGCCCTAAACCAAATAAAACCATCAGACTGGGAAAATACATCCCAGGCAAAAACAGACCATTAAAAGTCTGCTTCAACAATTCAGACATTCCAAAATACCTACTCAGAAATAAGAAAAACCTACAAGACAATATACAGATTTACGCAGATCAAACTCCGGCTCAAAAGGAGTATTTACAATTATTAAAAGGGGAGCTCAACAAACGCATTGAAGCCGGCGAAGAAGATCTCATTATCAAATACATAAAAGGAATACCGACAATCACACCGAAAAAAACCAACCAAAAAAAACCAATAACCAGCTTAATACAAATTGCAAAATACACGGACAGACTAAACCATCAACTAGTAAGTAGATACGAAGATATACCTCACCACCCGTTCTCGTTACGGTTCCTTTATACGAATTTACGCAGTATCCGCAAGGTTGGTAAACTAGACGAGATAAAATGCATAATAAAAGCAACAGCAATGACTATACTCTTACTACTTTTTACTGAAACGTGGATTACTTCGGAAGCGGACGCAAAATTATATCAGCTACCACACTATAAACATGTTTATAACTACAGGCAAGATCGCAAAGGCGGCGGCGTATCAATTTATGTACACGAAAGTATCAAACACGAAATAACAGAAGAAATATGCGAATTTGGTAACCACTACCTATGGATACACATAGATAAACTCTTATTGGACATCGGAGCTATTTACAAACCAGGTGAATCAAATATAAGCAACTTCTTAGAAACATACATCTCAAAATTAGAACGGCGAAAGAGGGCGGTTGTTTTCGGAGACTTTAACATCGATTTACTAAGTAAGGACAGTCACATCATAATATACCTAAATGAGATTAAAGGAACAGGATACGAAATATCAAACAAAATACATAAACTGTACAGTACCCGGGAAACCAGCACTACAAACACTATACTTGATCACATATGCATGAACATAAACAATCACGCGTTCAGCATAACTATAATTGACTCATGCCTATCAGATCACAAGCAGATATTCCTTGAGACAGGTAGCCTGGCACCAAAAATAAACAAAAGGATCCAATACAAAGCACTTAACTATGAGAAATTATACAACAGTACCCTAATAGCAAACTACACTAATAACGAAAACGACTACTATTATTTAGAAAGATTTATATCACAACAAATAAAGAAAAACAAAGAAGATAAGACCAAAATTCTAAACCTACATCAAGAAGACTGGATAATCCGAAATATTATAGACTCAATCAACTTACGAAATCAATTATGGCAACAAACAAAATCTTACCCAACAGACAACAATCTACGGAGGAATTTTAATGAAGAACAGGACAGAGTAAAACACCTAATTAAGACAGAGAAGAAAACCTACTACCACAACTTATTCCGTAACAGCTACAAAAAACCAAAAAAAAAATATTTATTTATTTTTAAAACTTACACACACTATCTTTACAGGATGACCCCAATGCAATAGTGGGTTTGCAACCACACACCAAATACTTGAAACATCAACTTACGTCTAATACTTAAAATAAAAAAATAAAAACTAAACTTTAACAATACAAGAGCAACACTAAACTATTAAAAACACAATCTGTAGTCGTACTACAGAATGTAATGTACGTACATATTATCAAACTAAAATATAAATCACACTTAACACAGAATATTAATATTTAAATATAACTAACAAAATTCAACAAAACTCTTGCGAATTCACTCATGGTGCACGAAAAAATGTCAATTCTCGCATGCACTTCGTTTAGTACACCTATTGTGCGGGTGAGGGGTGTTTTCGACAGCAGGTTGGTTTTGGCAGCAGGCACTACCAGCAGTGGCGGTCGCCGCCGCCTCCACACGTACCGGTCCGGCACGCATAGCTTCAGGTGACGCAGCACATCCGGGTTATGAGCTACTCCACGTAGGAGCTTTAGCACATACACCGCCAGTGTAAATTCTCGGCGCACTCTGAGTTCGTTGTATCCCACCATACCCAGAACAAACAGTGTAGGATACATCAGCGGGTAAAATGGGTAAACCCCATGAAGTTTAAAATACAAGTGTCTTGTAAATTTGTTCTGCACTCGCTCCAGCATGACATTGTATTTCGTTTCATGAGGAGCCCAAATCACCGCACTGTGTTCCAAGTGACTTCTTACTAAAGCGTCATACAACACCCTGAGCGTGGTAACGTTTGTGAAACCCTGCGACTGTCTCAGCACGAAACCCAGGTTTCTGTACGCCTTCTTACAAATCTTAACTATATGATCCCGGAAAGTTAGATCCGGGGTAAACAGTACTCCTAGATCTCGTACCTGAGACACGCTGTATCGGCGCATCCTCTACTTTGTATTCATAGGCTAAAGCAGTCTTCGCGCGGGTAAATGTCATCACTGAGCATTTCGCTGTGTTGAAATAGAGTTTATTTTTATGGCTCCACTCCACCACTCTATCTATGTCTTCCTGCAATCTCTCACAGTCCGACTCACCCTTGACTTCGAGCAGCAATTTGAGGTCATCTGCAAACAATAAACATAAACTATGTCTGACTACGTCTGGTAAGTCATTTATCATTAAAATAAATTCAAGTGGACCCAAATTGCTGCCCTGGCTCACGCCTGACCTGGTGTAGTATGGCTCGGATTCGAACCCGTTGTAGTCAACGTACTGCTGTCGGTCTTTCAAGTAGCTGGCGAAGAACTGTAGTAGGTGCGGAGAGCAGCCAACTTTTGCCAGCTTCTTTAGCAGTACATCGTTGTCGACGGTATCAAACGCCTTTTTAAAATCAAAAAATGCCGCGTCTACTTGCACCCCAGCATCGACGGCCGGCACCACTCTCGCCATGACGTTAAGTAGATTAGTAGCAGTGCTGCGCGCCGGCCGGAACCCGTGCTGCGCGTCCGACAGCTGTGCGCTCACTTGAGCCTGCACGCAGCGTTGGATGGCAGACTCGAACACTTTTGCAGGTGTCGACAGCACTGCCACCGGTCTGTAGCCACTGACTTCCGGACCTGACTTACCCTTGGGAACCGGAATCACTCGCGTCATTTTCCACCTAGGCGGAAACGTTGCCTGTTTTAGACAAGTATTAAAGATATGATGCAGGGGTTCAGCCAGCACCCTGCCACAGTCTCGGAACAGAAAAGCTGGAATGCCATCGGGGCCTGACGAGCACTTTGGCTTGAGCTTTGAGAGCGCCTCCCTCACATCTTGAAGACTAAGGGTCTCGATGTGAACTCGCGCACTGTTCGTTCCCGCCTCCGCCCCCGCCGCCCGCGCCTCCAGCCGCGGCTGCTCTTTATTATACACCGATTCAAAAAATGTCGCAAATTGTCGAGCACACTCCTCATCCGAAAGATGTTGACCATCATTTACGATAATTTGCCTGTTTAACCTACTTCGTTTGGAGCTAATATACTGCCAGAATGATTTTGGATCTTTTGAAAATTGATTTTGTATTTTAAACTTGTGTTCTTTGTGTGCAATTTCTATTGATTTCTTAATACGTGCTCTGTATTTTGAAAATTCAGAATAATCGCTATCCAGCTTCGTTGTTTTGAAAGTTTTATGAAATCTAGCTTTATTCTTTATATCTCTTATAATATCTGCGGTGTACCGTAAAAATGTACTGTAAAATGTGGGAAATCAATTAATAACTTAGCAGCGAATAAAATCAAAAACAGCAATGCTCCCCCCAAACTAATCTCGAACTCCGAATGTATAACAAACGGTAATGAAATTTGTAACGTACTTAACTCATTCTTTGCATCAATAGGCGCGGACTTAGCTAACGAAATACCTAACATGTACCACATAAACACAGGTAATATTCTCATGTACAACAGTAATTACACACATGCCATAACTTTAAACGAACTTTCCCCATGTAACACAGAGGAAATATCAAAAATAATTGACCAGCTTGACTCCAACACTAGTACAGGCTTGGACGGTATCAGCACAAAAGCTATTAAATGCCTTAAGAATGTAATTTTAGAACGATTAACAAACTGCATAAATATTTGTTTAACACACGGCACTTTCCCCGACTCTCTTAAAGTTGCAAGGGTCAGTCCAATTTACAAATCTGGAAGTAGAACTGACCCCGGCAACTATCGACCTGTATCGGTCTTGGCCGTTATTTCGAAAATATTCGAACGAGTGTTGTATAAACCGTCTAAACGAGTATTTGACTAAGAAAAAATTCCTAATCGATCAACAATGTGGCTTTCGCCCTAAATCAAGTACTCTCACCGCCTCAGTAGATTTAATAACAAAAATAAAACTCATTGATAAAAAAAAACATTGTTGTAGGTATTTTTATTGATTAAAAAAAAGCGTACGATACGGTAAGCCATCAAAAGCTACTACAGAAATTAAATAACATAGGTATTTCAGGCAGCGCCCTCAGTATGTTCAATTCATATTTGCAAAATAGGCAACAAATCGTTAAGATAGATAACTTCACCAGCTCGATACAAAACATAACATACGGCTGTCCGCAAGGTTCAATTATTAGCTCATTACTATTTCTAATTTACATAAATAACATTGAGAAAATAGGGCTGACAGGACACCTAGCGTTATACGCGGATGACACCTGCTTTTTTTTATTTCGATAAATCTTTACAGAACATTATAACCGATGCGCAAAAGGACCTTGACCTGCTCAGTGAATGGTTAAAATATAACTTATTGACTATTAACACCTCAAAAACATCATTTATGATTTTCTCCGCGAAAAATAAACCTTTACCGGAGTTCCCACCTCTTTCTATCAACGGAGATACCGTCAAACGGTCTAGTCACGAAAAATATCTCGGACTATGGGTAGATGACAAACTTACGTGCACATCGATCATGTCAAAACAAGATTAATATCACTATTAGGAGCGTTACGAAAAATTCGAACATGTATCCCGAAAAAAGTACGCTTAGTTATATATATATAACTCCCTAGTAAACCTTGAATACTTAATCGAAGTGAGGGGATCAGCTGCTAAATCTAATGTAAATCCACTACAAAGAATACAAAACAAAATTATTAAAGTACTATTTCACTACCACTATCTATATCCAACAAAAATAACATACGAAGAAACTAAACTACTAAATCTCACACAACTTTACACATATTACACCTGCATTCTTATTAAAAAAATCACCACGAATTCTGTACAATCAAACATACAACTACATAAAAAAACAATAACATACAACACAAGAAGTAAAAACAAATTCCAACTAATGACTGCACGTGCACGGACTAATTACGGCAAAAAACAGTATTAGTGGAGGGAGCACAACTGTTCAATGATTTACCGGAAGACATAAAAATGTGCAATAGTATTAATATATTTAAGAGAAAATTAAAAAAACACGTATGTACCCTATAACGTCACCATCGCCCCAGAGGCAAATATTATAGTGTAATTATTATTAAGAAGTACTTAGTATCTCATTATAAGCAGTGATAGGAATAAGTAGTGCCTATTTGCCTAAACTTAGAAGAACAGAGACAAGAAACGGATACTTCCTTAGGACTAACTTTTTTTCCGAGACATCTGTCCCGAAATTTCGAGACAACACATAAATACTTTAAAAAAAAATGTTATTTGGAATAAGTAATTCGTCTATATTTACCTAAAGTTTGCGACTAGATATATCATAATAAATAACATACACAGTCGTTACAACCATAAAATTTTCTGAATTTTTTTTTTGGAGAACATTTTGTAAATGACTTGTTGATCGTAATACACAATGAATCACAATGGCGCCGATTCCCTTGTTCACAAACAAAACTAAACTTAAGTTCAGTGCATCTTTTTCTTTCTATTTCATTAAGAAAATGACAGAAGATAAATTTTAGTTTAGTCCTGTCAAATTAATCAGCGCCTGTCACTACTCCATACAAGTTTAGACGTGATTAGAAACTTGCCTACTAAAATTACGTCCATTTACGTCAAGCGCTGATTAATTTGACAGGACTAAACTAAAATTTATCTTCTGTCCTTTTCTTAACGAAATAGAAAGAAAAAGATGCATTGAACTTAAATTTAGTTTAGATTGTGAACAAGGGAATCGGCGCCATTGTTTGAATAAGAAGCCGTACACGTTTCGAAGTAAATATCTTCTTTCTAGCTCACTCTCGGCTACGTTTAATGAGATTTCTAAAGTTCAAGTGTAAAAAAGGCATTATATGTAACACATAATATGATTTAAAAGAGTGTCCATGGAGTTTCTTGCACGTTCTTCTCCATAGAGACCTACTCTTTGGAACGTGCAATTTAGCTTCACTTTTCTTGGACTGACCGACATTTGACTATTCAAAAGTGCCCGTAAATGGTCTATTTGAAATAAATGCTTTGATTTTGATTTTATCGGTATTTAAAATAAATAAATAATTCATTTATTTGCCAGAATGTAGGTATACAAAGTGGTATGATCTTAATATTAATGAGGTCCCTTTACATTCTACCGTTATACATGATGTGCAAATATTTAGTTACAAATGAAAATACAAATACCTTTTTTTCTTTCATCTTAATGAAATATATTTCTAAAGTATATTTAAAAATGTGCATGATATTAAAATAATTGCATAATAATGGTATCACATTATCACATTTTACGGCAGCGCGTTTCGTTATCTATTCTTAGAAATTACAAAAGGTAACCGCCATGGTCGCATGCCTGTGCGGCGCGGCGAGGGTCTACATACCCCCTCCCCCCTACTCCTTACCGCCCCGCGTGCGCGCAGGTTACCTTCACTTCAATCCTGTACTTCGGTTTGTTAAGTGCGCATCTTCCTGTATTGTTTTTGTGAATATTGTTTTTCACCCTCGCTCGTTTTTTGGTTCATTGGATCTTCTTAATACGACTACTTTGGCTTGAATTTATGGATTACGATTTGCTGCAATAACATTGTTCCTGTCTGTCTACATCAAATAATACGGTAAGTCAACATTTATTACTTTTTAATGTTTTGGCTAAAGTTATTTATTTTATTTCTTGTAGGGAAACAAACAGTAAGTTAGATATAAATAAGAACATTAATGTATATATTATTTTATCTTAAACTAGCAATTTGACAGTCTAGATTGATATGCAATTGTATGAACTTGATATTTTTTAGTGGAGTTTTTAAGATAATTATTGTGTATGAAACGTAGTTAAAGAAAAAAAACATACGCATTTAACTTTTGGTTCAAATATAAAAGTGAACTTCAATACTACCAAGCATAATAATGTTATATCTTTGGTGTCATAAAGAATTGCTAAGGTGGACGAAATCTATCAAAATATATTATTTTTCTGGCCGGTTCTTTTAATATTTAAACCAAAAAGGAATATGTCTTTTGCGCATTGACTAAAATGCGAAAAAAAATTTTCAATAACAATGATATTACGCGTGTTCATATTATCTAACCGTTTTTCTTTATTAGAGCGTAAAATGAAAGAATAAAATCTTTAAATCGATACAATCGATGCACCTAGCTGGAATGCGCGCACCTCTCCCGCTTTCCTTTCCACCTCCCTGTATCTATAAAGGTTCGTTATTCCTTTAGAGGCATGGAAAACATAAATTTTTATTTTATTTTAGGTACTTGCCATCGTACATCTTTTTGGAGACCAGTAAGATTGGAGATGGCGAACAAGCCTAAGAAAGCAACAGTACAAAGTTGGATTGGACTTCATCCTGAATTATATTACGACCCGGCCAGTAATTTGATTTACTGTTCTAAGTGCGAGAGCAGTATAACAGCTAAACTTAGTAGTGTCAAGAGGCACGTTAAAGGTCCGAAACACAAAGGGACAAGTAAAAAACCAAATGAAGAATTTTATTTGGACCTAGTACAATTTCTCATATTATGTAATATACCTTGGATTCAAGTAAACAATCCCGCTTTCAAAAAATTCTTCCATAAATATATTTGCTGCAATTGTACAAATCGACAAAAGCTTCCTGAGCAATCATTGCTGAGAAAAGTTTATTTAGATAAGATTTTTAAAACTAAAATTGACTCGATTTATGAACAAATTGCAAATCAAAAGCTGTGGGTATCTTTAGATGTGACAACTGATTTTTTAGGCAGATACATGGTACATTTACTTGTAAAACCTTTAAATGCGATCACACAAAAACCATTTTCAGTTGCTTGCAAAGTACTAGAAATTGTTAATGGGAGCACAATTGCCCAATTTGTAATAGACTGCTTTGAAATTATGTGGTGCGATTTGTATGAATCCAAAGTAGGAGACGTTGCTGTATTATGCACTGATAGTGTAGCATATATGCTAAAAGCGGAACGTGTGCTGAAAAATTATTTGCCCAACATGATACACGTCACTTGCTTAGCACATGCACTGAATCTCGTGGCAGAAAAAATACGATACGAATACTCAGATGTAGATGAATTAATTTCAAACGTAAAAAAAATATTTTTAAAATCACCTAATAGAGTGCGCTTGTTAAAAAACACCTTTCCCCCCACATGCCGCTTCCTCCAGAACCCGTTATTACAAGATGGGGTACTTGGTTGGAAGCAGTGTCATATTATGCAAAATATTATGATCAAATTAAAACAATTGTAAATCTTTTAAGAAGTTCCGACGCGCTATCTATTAGGTGTGCCAAAAATGTTCTTCAAAAGGAAAACTTGAAATCGGACTTGGACTACATTGAGGAATATTTTAAAGATATACAAATTGGATTAAAGAAATTACAAAAATCGAATTTAACTCTAACGGAATCCTTTGAAATATTTGATCACGTGAGAACTGTGCTTAGCTGGTGTTCACCTGAGCTTATAAAAAATAAACTCGTAAATGTCATGGACAGAAATCCCGGTTTAGATAAAATTAGAGACATATGTGAAGCGATAACAGCAGGAAAGGATGAGCGATCATACTATATGTACGCGCCTTTAACCTCAGTTGATGTTGAAAGGTCATTTTCAACTTATAAATGGATTCTTAACATAAAAAGAAATCGCCTGACAGTTGACAGAAAAAAATATGATTGTGTATTTTAACTTAGATGACTCATCTGACAAAGAAAATTTCGGTTCTAATACTGAACTTGACGAATCGAATCACGATGATTAAATTAAAATCGTTCTTTATTTTTTATGGTATTTGTAACACAAATAAAGATTTTCAAATTCTTAGCAATTTTTGATACATCAAGTTCTTTATCAAAACCGAACAGTTAGTAGTTCAGTATTAAAACTGATTGTCCTAAATGCTTCAAATATTAATTTGTAAACTTCAAAGGTTAATTTGTACTTTGATTTGAGTAAAAATTGCATCCCTCAACGTCAGTAAAATAAATATGACATAGATATTTAAAGATAGATAAACATAAATTTGTTTCTTAAATCTTTCCTTCTGTACATTTTGTTTCATGGTTTCCAATTACATCATATTTTAAAATAATATAAATATACATATATTTGTTACAACAATATTCTGTGTTTTATTTTTCCTTTAGAGCTCATTAACCTAGAGCGATTTTATTTTCCATAGAAATCTCCAAAAATCGCCAGACAATATCGGTGGTGTGAAAGGACCCTTACGTTTTTTTTTTAACTAGTTAATGCCCGCGGCTTTTCCCGCGTGTACTATTGTTTTTGTATCCCATGGGAACTATACTTTTTTTTTAATAGGAAGTAGCATATGTGCTATTCCACACCTTAATCTATATCACTACCAAAATCAGCATTTTCAGTGGCATTGAGTAATGGACATCCATACAAACTATCACATTTATAGACAAACTTTAGATAAATATAGACGAATTACTTATTCCAAATAACACATTTTTTCTCCGTTTCTTGTCTCTGTTCTTCGAAGTTTAGGCTAATAGGCACTACCTATTCCTATCACTGATTATAAGTGAACTATTATTCATAAGTTCTTATGAGAAATAAATATCTTTAAGCCTATAAGGAAGCTGAATGGCTTATCTTTGCCACCTGTAATCTTTGACAACTCAGTCATTCCGTTTAGCTCCGATGTTAAAGATCTTGGTCTGCATGTCGACATTTGTCTTGACTGGCAAAAGCAGGTGACGACTGTTAGTAAAAAATTCATCGGAACGTTGCGGTCGCATCATCGGTTGAGCCACATGCTAACTACGCATCACACTGACGTCACGCAAAATCCTGCATCGCGCAAGCAGAGTTTACCGCGCAACTAGCATATATACAACATCCCGACATCAACCGTCGGGCAGTTGCCCACCAGATACGACACCCGTCTGGTCGGAGGATCCTCCCTTTTCTATGGAGGATGAGTGAACTTTACATCCTGTTCCTCATGCCTCTATAAAGGCAATGCTTGTACAGTCCCTAATCTTTCCCATAATTGACTATGGTGATGTGTGTTACTATGACCTTAATGCAGATCTCCTCAATAAACTTGACCGACTTCTCAATAATTGCACTCGATTCGTTTTCAATCTTCGTAAGTATGACCAATGTATCCGCACACCATGTGCTTCTAAAATGGTTACCCATTCGTCAGCGCAGAGAGGTGAGGGCTCTGTCTATGTTGTTCTCTGTTCTCAACAAACCCACTTCTCTTTCTTACCTTCTTCCTTCTTCAATACTTCCCATAATCAATACTTGTGCTCTGCCCATAGTAAAAATCTTCGTTTCACCAACAATAGTCTTCTTTGATGTCCTTCTCACCGCTCTGGTTTCATTCACTCTTCTTTCTTTGTCCAGGCTGTATTTCTTTGGAATGCGCTCCCTCTGAACATCAGGACGGCGACCAGTTGGTTGTTTTTTAAACTGAAGGCACGTGAACATATACGTAAGAAGTTGGCAGAAACATCCCAGCGCTGATATTTTGCTGGATTCGTTTTCTCCTCTACTGATCGTTATTTCTCCTGACAAAGTTTATTCTGTTTATATGTATGTATCTATTCTAGTATTGTATAGTTATTTTCGTGTTATCTATCCCTTAAGTTGCACCTGCCATGTGTCTTCTCTGCATCACCCTAAGGTTGACTGGTAGAAAATGCCTCAGGCATTAAGTCCGCCTTTGTACGGTATTTTTTTTTTGTACTTGTTCATAAAGTTTTAATAAATAAATAAACATTGTCTTTCTTTTAACATTGTACGGGCAGCAGCTCCGCACACTGAGATGTAGGATGTAGGTGGAAGAATCACTCGGGATGTGTACAGGAAATAAAATCACTGTTTTGTGTCCGATAATGATTGAACATTTATTTAATAAAACAACAAATTATATAATGCCAAAAGTAGGTGGCTTGTGGCGGGCGTAATAGCTTAGTCAGCGAATGTACATAAATCGGTGAATTAGCAACTGCTTGATCAGGTAAAAACTAAAACAATAAATATCATGTGGCGATGCTCGTACATCCTGCCGACTATAAAAGTACAAATGTCCAGTAAAATAATAATAATAATATGTACAATTTATATAAAAAGGGAGGGCAAAATATCACAGGGCGTCAAAAAATTCGTCCGCATCGTTGTCAACAGGAAAAGTGCCCAAAAGGCGGGCAGCATTACCACGTTGTATGGCAATGCTGATTCTTTGGCCAAAAATAGACCAGCCCTCTGGTCACATGAGGAGTCGATCAACCGCTTTGCGATGTCTCTAAACACTAAGTGGGCACTCTAACCCCATGGCCCTAGTGTTTCAACCCCAAACGGCTCGAACATATATGTCCCAATAAGATTTGAGTACTTGCGCCGTTTGAGGTTTTCCGCAGCCGCCCCAGCACAGCCCGCCGTGCTAGGAAGATGAGATGGCGCAAGGGTGTCGACACACGTGGCATCCCACACCAAAGGCCTACCTACCTTCCAAGGCATTATGGTCATTCCGTCTGGTCAGTTCCCATCGTCGCGTGCCAAGCCATTAGGTTGTAAAACAGCGAGCACTCCGACGGTGCCAAGAGCGCGACGGATGATGTCGTTGATGCTGGCGCGCCATGCTATCCGACCTGCGCTTTTACTGCAGGATAGGCCATGGTGTCCGAGGCAGTCGACACCTTCACCGCAATGGCAGCGATGCGGAGCCACGCAAGGAGCGCCCAGACGCTGACAAGTAGCGAGCCGGAAGGTGGTGTCACCCAGCATAGTGCCTATGTTGGGTGACGGTAGCGCCTGAAGCCAGAGGCCCGAGTCCCACTCACCCACAGACAGCATGCGGGCACGCTCAGCAGTATTGGTGGACGTATTAATAAGATTATTCCGTACCAACCTGCAGAGCGGCTCATCCCACTGCCTCAACATTGTCTTGAGTTAATCATTTAAAAGATTAGTACGAGGGAGTGCAGTCAACCGCACGTCAGTGGTAACCATTTGCACTTGAGTTGTGAGCGTCTTTATTTCGTAAGCAGGAAGGGCGGTTTTCGCAATTAGACTGTTACCTCTGAGGTACGATTAACTGTAAAAGATGGTAGGGTAGCTGCGCTAGTTTCCCGGATTGTACACCATATTATCTGTATAGTAAAATTTATAGCACAGTGTTGTTTTTGTTACCTTTTTAGGGTTCCGTTGTCAACAAGAAACTCTTATTGTTTCGCCATGTCTGTCTGACCCTGCTTTAGCTCAGAGACTCTTAGTACTACATACATACAAACATACATAATCAGCCTATAATGTTCGCACTGCTGGGACACAGGCCTCCTCTCTGTGAGAGGGAGTGGGCCGTATTACACCACGCAGGCCCAGTGCGGGTTGGTAGATGTCACATGTCGTCGAATTTTTGGTTCTAGGACATGCCATTTTCCTCACGATGTTTTCCTTTACCGTTTTGAGAGCAATGGTGATGAAATAATTTAAATAAAAAAAAATAATAAAAAAAAATATTTCACATAAACCTACATGGGCACTTATGAAACGTCAGAAGCTAGGTGCACGGTTCCAATTGGTCGTTTTCTATGGAGAAGAGCCGGCAAGAAACTTCACGGTTACTCTTTTAAAAATATTTGGATTTTACAATGTTTTCAAATTATAGTGTGAACAGGTATGGGAGGACAGTGTAGGCCTGTCAAGATGTACGAGTTTCTTAACAAAAAAAAAAAGAAAAAGGTCTACAAAATATCTAGTCTATTAAGCCTACAACGTTCTCACATTCACAAGGTACACAAGAATCTATGTAAAATATTAATAAAATAATAAAAATAAAAACCTATTTAAACCAAATGCCATTACAACAAGTCTGAAATCAAAATTGTAGGTATATAATGTCAAACAATGAAATTATTATGTCAAAAAAGTATGTATAAAAAAAAAAGAATAATAATAAACATCGTAATTTGGGAGCAGTTAATAGACATTTACATAGTTATGCCGTTTATGAGGTACCAGGGAAGCCACTGTGCTGAAGGAATTATTGCCAAGCTTCCTTGTGTTCAACGTAGTCTTTAATCTTATAATATGCGTTTTTGATAAGGACACGTTTGATGTGGGTTTTGAACTTTCCATCGCTAAGTTCTGTAACCGACTTTGGCAACTTGTTATAAAAGCGGATACTGGGTATCACAATTTCATGTTTACTACGTGTATTTATATTATGGAAATCACTTCTTGTTTTGAAAAGATATAAGTTTACGAAGTAAAAGAAGTAGTTAAACAAAGTAAAGCGCCTGTCTGGGTTTGAACCTACGACCCACAACTCCTAAGTCGCGGCCCTTACCACTGGGCCACAACCGCTCTCTCTTAGTACTAGAAAGCTGTAATTTGGCTTAGGTATACATATTATACACGCCGGCGCAAAGTGGTAAAATGAAATCTTGAAAATTTCTCCCCGGCGCCGGAACATATAAGGTCATTAAGGTGCTGAGGACTCAGACCGTCGAGGCCGCCAGCGTAGCCTCACCGGAAGGAACAAATAGATGTGACCAACTCTCGACCTGTAATGTGTGTATCGCTGGGGCAGAGTGTTTACTCTCCAGAGCGCGCGAGCGCGTTTTCCCGGGCGGCAAGACGAACTCAACCTGCTAGGTGTTGTGCCCCAAGAGGTCTAACGCCCCGGGGAACTCGCATCAAAACAGGTACATAGTTTCTGAATTTTGAAAGAGTTTTCCAAAACGGTTCAATAGTGGATGTAGCTGGTATTGTAGGCGTAGAATATGTTGAGACAGGGTCTGTGCAGTTTGTGGTCTGTGTACCTTTCCAATATGCAGATTCAAACCCGCTTACGTTTAAAAAATCGTGCATGGTACACAGCGCCATTTCCCAGAAATTGCGTTTAAGGCCCAAAAAAAATGTGTGCGTGCTGTGTTTAAACTCAAACCAACCAAGCTTATGATCTCACCGGGAATTGGTAAGTCCACCGATCTCACCAGACTTTTATTTTCGCCGCTGTGCCAGAACAAAAGTGAAGTAACATTTGATTGAGCATCAACTTTTCAAACACCTTACTGAGAACTGGCATTATTAACACAGGTTGTAATTGTTAGGTTCTTTACTATCACCAGATTTGAACAAAGGAACTACTTTACTGTGTTTCATGAGATTTGGAAAGACTCCTTGGTCAACACTGGTGTTAAATATGAAAGTCAAATAGGGTGCAATGGTTTCGATGATAGATCTACAGACTATTACAGACATTCCCCAGAGATCTTCTGTTGACGTAATTTTATTTTTTTCCTGGGTTTGCCTTTAAATTATTTCTTTTCTTCAGTAGTTTTAAGGGGAATATTAGCAATTTTTTTTCAAATTCCTGAGTTATTTCTACATCTGAAGTGATGGACCCATGTCTCTAAATTAAATTCATTATTACGCTGTTTTTCCTACCTGTTTCATTATTTATTATTTGCCCGGTAGTTTTTTATTTTATCATCAGCAGATGCACTCCCTTTGGTTTTTAGGGTTCCGTAGTAAACAAGGAAACATTATAGTTTCGCCATGTCTGTCTTGCTGTCTGTCTGTCTGTCTGTCTGTCTGTCTGTCTGTCGGTCTGTCGGTCTGTCTGTCTGTCTGTCTGTCTGTCTGTCTGTCTGTCTATCCGTCTGTCTGTCTGCTTGACAAGCTGTAATTTGGCATAGGTATACATATTAATCACACCGACAAAGTGCTAAAATAAAATCTTAAAAAAAAAAATTTTGGTATACCTCCCTTGCACGTAATGTGGGGATGATATTTTTTTTTCTCGTCTACCCCATGGAGTGGAGTATGGTTGGATAGGCCATTCAAAAATATTGCAGGTCTGTGAACACCACTATTCGATTCAAGGATCCACTTGCGTAATATTAAGCATAAGCAAAAATTAGCACTTTAGCTAATTTTTGTTAGAGTCAAGTGTGCCAGCTAAATGGTTGTTTATGAAGTACAAATAATGAAATTAAAAAGTTAACTATCCCGGCTAAGTAGGCTTTACAAGTTAACGAATTATAGTCAACTAACTAAAATTTGCAGTTGGAGAATTGACCGTGGCATATATCGATGTATGGGAGAACATGTTTTTCAACTACAATGTTAAGTTTGTTTTTGGAATAAATTCGTACCAAGTAATCCCAACTACGGAACCCTTCATTGTGCGACACGCACTTGGCCGGTTTTAGTAATAATATTGCCAGAAGATAACTTTTTATTATTCTCTAATAATAATAGGTTATTTGAACGAGGCTTCTGTTGTGTTACTAACTAGTTTAAAGTGTTATCCGGAGTGACCTCTAAAACTACAACTGAAGAGTCTAGAATGCCTATATGAGTGCCAGCAGGAAGAGAACACCCTATCTGACTGGTAGTGGCGTCCAAGAATGTTGGTATTATCGGTGGATCCTCCTTCGTACAACATGATGATTGATTCATGATTAATCACTATGTTGTCACTATGATAACTTTTTTTTGTTTGGGATATTATAAAATAACTTCTCCCGCTCTGGACGGAGCGGGAGGGTGTGTCAGACTAAAACTTACTGACTAAAACCCACCCGTGTTCCTTCCGTTGCATGTGTTGCTAGGGGCCTCGGTATCCCTTTCGAACTTTCCCGCGACCCCGGCAGTCAATATGTCAGCCTGTGAATAGTATTATTCAACTTATAAATATAATTATTATTATTATCTGATAAAGTATCAGAGTAAGGAAAAGCACACAACATCAGCTTTCCTATATTTAACTTTAATAAGGTATCCACACCATCCACTATGTTCTTTCTGGTAATGGCTATGGACTCCTGTCTGAAATAAATGATTTGAATTTGAATTTGAATTTGAATACCAGTAGGTACTATTACCTAATAGCAAAACCATTGTAAAATAATTATTTAGGTTTGTGCTTGCAATTCTTTTAATCATTTCCCATTGGTGACACACCTTTTCGAGGTAGCCCTATGATTTCTAAGCCACCTCCGATTACGCCTAGGGTATCAAGAACTGCGGTTTCTCCGAATATTCCGTCGCCAATGAAATCAGAGGACTGTCCGCGTTATTTTCCCAAACAGATCTCCCTCGCTAAGTGTAGAATCGATTTTTCCGGTAATTCCTGTGTTCTTCGTCTCAGTGGAGGAACGTAAAGAGGCAGAAGATATTTCGAACCTCAGCCTAATAAAAAAAATCATGAAGCCTGCTCTGGGGCTGCTCTAAAATACTTTTGGTCTATTCGCCATCCCTGTTCGGAGCGGTTGACTTCGAAATAAAAACTGAACAGCTTGTCGATTCTGTAAAAATCTCACCGTGATAACTCGCGTGGAGTGAGCTGTCAGTGTCATCCCACTGATGCTAGGGAGTGACCAAGCATTACATTTATAATCATAATCGAGATTTTAATAATATTTTTAATTTTTATACTTATTCTATTGATCATTTTATATTATTTCAAAACTAGTATTTAAGTGTTGAAACATTACTATTAAGGGGTTTTTTAAATAAAATAGCAAAACAGAAATTCAGTCAGAAACTCAATTTGGTTTTTTTATTCCAATAGGTTTGGTAATTTTCACAGCCACCATCTTGCTTTTTAGATTTGACCTCACTATCGGCTTTAACACCCCCGAAAACCATGAAAACGACACACATGATGAAAAATCTGAACATTTTCGCAGCTGCCATCTTGCTTTTTAATTTTGACCACACTATTGGCTTTAACACCCCCGAAAACCACGAAAACGACACCCATGATGAAAAATCTGAACATTTTCGCAGCCGCCATCTTGCTTTTTAATTTTGACCACACTATTGGATTTAATACCACCGAAAACCATGAAAACGATACCCATGATGAAAAATTTTAACATTTTCGCAGCCGCCATCTTGCTTTTTAATTTTGACCACACTATCGGCTTTAACACCCCCGAAAACCAGGAAAACGACACCCATGATGAAAAATCTGAACATTTTCGCAGCCGCCATCTTGCTTTTTAATTTTGACCACACTATCGGCTTTAACACCCCCGAAAACCACGAAAACGACACCCATGATGAAAAATCTGAACATTTTCGCAGCCGCCATCTTGCTTTTAAATTTTGACTCCATTAACGGCTGTAACACCCCCGAAAACTATGGAAACGACACCCATGATGAAAAATTATTGTAGCCGCCATTTTGGATTTTGATATAAAGGTGGTAAAACCAAATTTTTGTTTGTCGCGCATTTAAGAAAAAAAAAATCAACTTGATATTAATAACAGCGCCTCACGCGCATGCGCGGCGTGATCTTATCACTTCACCCGATTCTCGTAACCATAGTAACCCCCCGCGCCGAAGTGAATCGGCTAGGTGAAGTGAATCGGTAAGCGCGACGCGCGAGTGTCGTGATCTTATCACTTCACTCGATTCTCGTTGCCATAGCAATATCACTTCACTTGGGCTAGTTTTCACGGTGAGAAGGTTACAGAATAGCACTGCTGCAGTGCTATTCTGTAACCTTCTCACCGTGAAATCTTAAGTGAAGTGAGCGTGGAGTGAACTGTCAGTGTCATCCCACCTGATACTAGGGATGGACCAAGGATAAAATTTACAATCATAATCGAGGTTTAATAATATTTTTATGCTAATTCTATTGATCATAATCGGTTAGCTGATTAAATAAACGCAATTCCATGACCCAATCGCGATGTGTTTTAACTGATTAAATAAACGCAATCCCGTGACCCAACCGCGATGTGTTTTAAAGAAGCGATAGTGGATTGAGTCGACTAAAGACTGTGCGACGTTATTCAGCATCGTTATTAACCCAAATCTATTCAATAAAAATAAAATAAATATTTGTTTATTTAAGGCAACTAGGCCCAGCCACAGCGTGCGACAACCAAGGTGCGTCGTACTTTTCTATTAACATACTTAGGATGCTGTTAGAACTAGACCTCGCGCGCGCGCGTTAATAAGAAGAGATAACCGAGTGTGTCAAGTGATCGAGTGCTAAAAGTGTGCCTGGCGGACGGACCGTAGAATTTATCCCCTCACAAACTATGTGTAAACCTAATTAAAGGATGTGTGTCTTTGTACATAAGCCATTAGAATAAAAAACGTGCGGATTATTTAATAAGTACCTTTAAATAAAATCACCGTCATCAATACTATAACAAAATTCAACAGTTTAACTGAAACTCGCGCAGCGCGCGCACCGGCCGGCGGGCGGCTAGGCTCACTTCATCCAGCCCAAGTGAAGTGATGTTGCCATGGCAACGAGGATCGAGTGAAGTGATAAGATCACGACACTCGAGCGCCGCGCAGCTTACCGACTCACTTCACCTAGCCGGCGCGGGTGGTTACTATGGTTACGAGAATCGGGTGAAGTGATAAGATCACGCCGCGCTTACTCGTGAGGCGCTGTTATTAACATCAAGTTGAGTTTTTTTTTTTTTAAATTTGCCATTTTTTGTTTTAAGTGCGTTTATTTTTTATCAAAATCCAAAATGGCGGCTACAAACATTTTTCATCATGGGTGTCGTTTTCATGGTTTTCGGGGATGTTAAAGCCGATAGTATGGTCAAAATTAAAAAGCAAGATGGCGGCTGCGAAAATGTTCAGATTTTTCATCATGGGTGTCGTTTTCATGGTTTTCGGGGGTGTTAAAGCCGATAGTGAGGTCAAATCTAAAAAGCAAGATTGCGGCTGTGAAAATATTCAGATTTTTCATCATGGGTATCGTTTTTATGGTTTTCGGGAGTGTTAAATCCGATAGTAAGGTCAAAATAAAAAGCAAGATGGCGGCTGCGAAAATGTTCAGATTTTTCATCATGGGTGTCGTTTTTGTGGTTTTCAGGGGTGTTAAAGCCGATAGTGAGGTCAAATATAAAAAGCAAGATGGCGGCTGCGAAAATTACGTTAGTAACGTAAATAGTAACGTTTCAACACTTAAATAAAATACTAGTTTTGAAATAATATAAAATTATCAATAGAATTAGCATAAAAATATTATTATAATCTCGATTATGATTATAAATGTGTGGCGGCATCTACAGCGCCACATACAAAAACTACGCATCACACTGACGTCACGCAAAATCCTGCATCGCGCAAGCAGAGTTTACCGCGCAACTAGCATATATACAACATCCCGACATCAACCGTCGGGCAGTTGCCCACCAGACACGACACCCGTCTGGTCGGAGGATCCTCCCTTTTCTATGGAGGATGAGTGAACTTTACACCCTGTTCCTCATGCCTCTATACTGGTGACCCCGAGTATGAACGTCAGCGCAGCCTTCGTGCAACTACATCAGCGTGACGTCATCATCATCACTTCCTCAAGCTCTCGAGCGGCGAGTCACACAGCCAGCCAGCACCCACGGCTTCAACGGGTATCCTGACCACCAGCATGCAGCGACCGCGCATACCTGGTCATCACCCTAAGCCTCATCAGCAACCTTGGCACAGCACACTGCACTTTCGGCCGGTCAACAAGCAGAGCTCTTCAACGCTCTCCTGGTCGACGCCAGCAGTCAGCCCTCAACCCGGCGCTGTACCACGTCCGACTCACTGGAGCATAACGCAGCGCCACCCCGACTCACTGGGGCATCACCGCAGACAGTTCCGACCCACCGCGAACTATGCGACAACCGGTTCCGAGCCACTGGAACCCCACCTGGCACTGGCAAGCATCGCAAGATACACGACTCAGCCCACTATCGACCTCCGGTCTCCGGAGGGGAGTGATGTGGCGGCATCTACAGCGCCACATACAAAAACTACGCATCACACTGACGTCACGCAAAATCCTGCATCGCGCAAGCAGAGTTTACCGCGCAACTAGCATATATACAACATCCCGACATCAACCGTCGGGCAGTTGCCCACCAGACACGACACCCGTCTGGTCGGAGGATCCTCCCTTTTCTATGGAGGATGAGTGAACTTTACACCCTGTTCCTCATGCCTCTATAAATGTAATGCTTGGTCACTCCCTAGCATAAGTGGGATGACACTGACAGCTCACTCCACGTGAGTTTTCACGGTGAGATTTTTACAGAATCGACATGCAGATCAGTTCGTCAGAGATTTCGTCATCCAGGTATCATACCTGAATAATCGTTTAGCTAATCCCATTTTTAAATCAAATTTACTTCAGTTAACTCACAACATGCACTCAAAATATTATCCTTGTCTAGCTGACCATAAGTTTAGTGATTTAAATTCGCTCATTGATATGGCATCTCATTCTAAAATGATGTCTAGCGTAACAAACGATATTCAATTATGCCTCAAATGCAAAAGAAACGGTCATTCAAACGACGATCTCGATATCGAGATCGTCCAGATTTTCCAGGTATGCTATGTTTCAAGTGTCGGATTCCTGGAGTAATAAGTCGTGATAGACCGAAATGCAATCCAAAAAAATGTTTAAACCATCGGCGGTACGTTACGTTCCGTACCGCCCCATTATTGAAATATTAATAATTATGTGAACGTTTAGTTTAAGCTCTTCTTGATTCAGGTGCTCAAATGTTCCTTATTAGTGATAATTTATTCAATGAATTAGGTATTTCTTACCTAATTTATTGAATAAATTATCACTAATAAGGGATCCTCGTGCTATTTCTGCTAATAATTCGCCTATTGATAGTTTAGGAACCGTTTATCTCCCGGTTCAGTTCAATGATACTACTTTTGTCCACGAGTTTTTAGTTGCAAGTTGTATGTCATCTTCGGTTATTCTTGGTATACAAAAATATCAAAGGAAACATGTACAGACCCCTTGTCAGTCAATTACCGCCTCAAGTTTCTTCTGTTAGTGAGGTCCGTTACGTTCATCCCCGTAATGTCTTATTACCAGAACAACAGCGAAGTTTACAAGAGTTCGAAGTCATTTCACACAAAATTAATACAATAAGCCAGCCAATAAGACAAAATCAAAATCATAATCAAAATCAAAAGTCATTTATTCAAAGTAGGCTGAAAATCAGCACTTTTCGAACGTCAAAGTTACATAAGACAGTCCCCCAAAAATGCCCGCCCTTCATCACTTCTTAGTGCTTTAGCTGGGAAGAAGAAGTGGTGGAACAAACTCCCCAGCAGCACAGTCTGTTTAGTTATATAAACCCGACTCTATACAAATCGTATGCAAAGTAATTAACATTACGAAACACAAAACATTGGATTAAATTACACACTTGCCATATGGTAGCTAGCACACGCCAGTATACCAACAAAACAATGAACAAACTGTACCCAAGCAGATAAAAATTACAACAAAAAAGACGTAAATAGAACTTAATACCTAAATAAAAGCCTCCAGGCATATAGGGCGTGCCAGCTTACATAAGGCTATTGCTGTAACTCGAAGTGAGAAATGATAAACTAGCCCCATCGAAGTAAAATAAGTAAACAATTACTAATAACAATTAAAACCATGATCAGCAAGACGACCAGTCACTACAAGCAGCACCCGTTCACGAGCATAATGCAAAGATCAGCCATCACCCCCTCGCCATATTGGAGGGAAGGAGGCAACCCGAATCCCGACGCTACTGCAGGCAGTGACATCTAAGGGAGCATGACGAGCTTGCTGCCGGTTGCTCAGGCAAGAATAGTATAATCAATAGTCGAGGACGCTATTGCAATACAACTCATAAAACACATATTGTAATGAGTACATTATGTCACTAATAAATTCAAATTTAACTAAATTAAATTACATTGACTTATACAGTCAAATAAAAAAATAATCAATTATATGAACTCATATAACCTCTCAGTAGGAAAGCTAATTCTGGAGAAAGAACATAAACATTGTCTTGAGTTAATCACAGCGACCAACTATTCTTATCGTTTAAGTAGTCATTGATACAATAGTATGCCTTTGAACAAAGGGTGGATTTTACTTTAGTTTTAAACGCATTAAAAGGCAAATCTAGCAAAGAAGAGGGCAGCATGTTATAAAAAGTTATACCAAGCCCAACAAATGAGTTATGTACCTTATGAAGCCGGTGAAATGGAGCTCGTAATTTGTCCTTATTTCTGGTGTTAATATTGTGAATATCACTATTTTTAGTGTATAAGTGTATATTTTGCCTAATATATAAGATGTTGGCGAAGATGAATTGTGATGCCACCGTGAGAATACCAACATCTTTAAAAAAATCTCTCAGAGAAACTCTGGCACCAAGCTGGTAAATAGCTCGAACAGCTCGTTTTTGAAGAACGAATATATTTTGAATGTCAGCGGCTTTGCCCCACAGCAGAATACCGTAGGACATAACGCTATGAAAATAACTAAAATAAACTAATCGAGCTGTATCAACGTCAGTGTATTGTCTTACTTTTCTGACGGCGTAGGCGGCCGAACTGAGCCTGCCCGCTAGGCTTGATATATGAGGGCCCCACTGAAGTTTGGCATCTACTGTTATACCAAGAAAAACTGCCGAGTCTACAGTTTCAAGCACCCCATTATCTAAGACGATGTTGGGACCTAGATTCCTAACATTTGGCAAGGCAAACTTTATACATTTCGTTTTCTTGGCATTGAGAACTAGGTTATTCGTCGTAAACCAATCCGTGACCATTGAGAGTGCACTGTTTACGTCATCAAAATATTGTCTATTCCTGTTTACTTTAAAAATAAGTGAGGTGTCATCTGCAAACAATACAACGTCACAGATACCTACCCTTTAAATAAAATGGTAAGTCATTAATATACACTAAGAATAAGAATGGACCCAGTATTGAGCCTTGAGGTACACCTAACTGAACTGGTAACCCGGAAGATTTTACACCATTCACATTGGAACCTATTATGTAAATAAGAATTTATTACTTTGAGAGCTTCATTTTGGACACCATAATGACACAGTTTACGCAAATGTGTAGGAGAGTGTAAGTAGCCAGGTCTTTATGATCTTTTTGCACAGGGATAATTTGAGGTCTATTATGTTGCAGTTCTTAACAGCTTCATTATGTATGCGTGGGTGTAGATAGCTTGAAGAACGTCTTGCCATAAGAGAGTTTGCTTGGGGTATGGGAATCCTAAATGTACGTTTTGAGATTATCTCTGTGTAGTCTGGTCTGGATTTTATTTTTCTGTGTGTTTGAAGTACTGCATTGAGGATAAACAGCTGTCGGACACGGAGGACCGTGAAAACCCTATAGAGATGGTCAGTTGGATGCATTATAGGTTTCTTGAGTATTACTTTAATGACGGCACTTTGTGCTCTTTCGGCTTCAATAAATACGGCCTTACCTGCGCCACCCCAGACAGAGATACCATATTGTAGGATGGACTGGCATAGACCAAAGTAAACAGTACGCAGTATATTAGGGGGTGTGCAGTCACGTAGTTTTTTCATGATGTAGATAAGTTTCCTGACTCTGCCGAATAGTGCGTGTATTTGTGGTTTGAAAGATAAGTTCTTGTCCAAAACAATTCCCAAGTATTTCATGGACTGTATACGCTCAATTGCAATGTACGAACAGCCCGCAATTCGAAGTTTAGGGTTATGGGAGCAAGTATGAAGTGTAAGAGTTAGGTGTTGGGGGGGCTTTGATCTATTGGTTTTGTAGAAAGTAATAATTTTAGTCTTTTTAACGTTTAAGGTTAGTAAGTTCCTATCAAGAGCTTTAGCTATTGTTAGTAGTCCCTCTTCGGCAAAGCTGTACACCTGGTCCGAATTTTACCATCAAGGATTCGTATCCTCTCCCACGCATTCAAGATATCCTGGATACTCTTAGAGGAGCAAGATATATAAGCTCGCTCGATTTTAGGAGTGCATTTTGGCATATTCCACTTGTAGATAATGAGAGTTCTGAGCAAAACCGCGTTTATATTTCCCCAACGTGGTTTATTTGAGTTCGTCAGAATGCCATTTGGTCTCACAAATGCTGCTTCTGAAATGCAACGTCTTACTGATATGATTGTTAATTTAGAATTCACTTCGACCAGTGATGACTGTATTTTTGGGTATGTCGATGATTTAATTCTAATTTCTAAAGACATCCACGGTCATCTCGCTCTGCTTTACTTTCTTTAACCGTCTCAAGGAAGCTGGACTGTCTATCTATCTAAAAAAGTATGAATTCTGTAGAACTGAACTAAAATATCAGAGTTATATAGTAAATGAAATAGGTTTATAGACTGATCCTAGCATACTAGATGCAATTAGAGATTTTCCAACTCCTACTAATGCTGAATTTTTGCGGTTTGATTGGTATGTGCGCTTACTATAAACGTTTTGTACATGGATTTTCTTCTATTATAGCTCTAGAAACTACAGTACTACGGAATGTCTGTTCCGTTCTGGACGTTAAGCTCGATGGGCTACTATTATCTCTCAATATACCTTTGACATCATTCATCGGAATGTGTCGCAACACGTCGCTTCGGATGTTTCATCTATAATTTACGTAAATCCAGTTACTTTCGATCAGGGTCCCGAACATACGAATGCCAGATGGTATAAGAAAGTTTATCTAGGTGCTCAAAATTCACCTCAAATGTTTCCTGCATACACCATCTAGAACGGTGTTCTTTTAAGGCGCATGCCTATCACAAGTCCTTTGTCCCCGGATCCACGGCGTGTCGTTTTACCCGTTGAAAAGGTTCCACTCGCGATTTGGGAAATTCACAATAATTCTGCTTCTTAAATTAATGAATTCTCTTCTTATACATCCTGGTGTCACTAAATCACGTCTCAAAATAAAAGAGATATTTTATCAACCGAATATGTTTCGTGATGTAACTGAAACTTTGAGACAGTGCAATTTTTTAAAGCCTGTGGCGGCATCTACAGCGCCCCATACGAACTACGCATCACACTGACGTCACGCAAAATCCTGCATCGCACAAGCAGAGTTTACCGCGCAACTAGCATATATACAACATCCCAATATCAACCGTCGGGCAGTTGCCCACCAGACACGACACCCGTCTGGTCGGAGGATCCTCCCTTTTCTATGGAGGATGAGTGAACTTTACACCCTGTTTCTCATGCCTCTATACTGGTGACCCCGAATATGAACGTCAGCGCAGCCTTCGTGCAACTACTTCAGCGTGACGTCATCATCAACACTTCCTCAAGCTCCGAGCGGCGAGTCACACAGCCAGCCAGCACCCACGGCTTCAACGGGTATCCTGACCACCAGCATGCAGCGACCGCGCATACCTGGTCATCACCCTAAGCCTCATCAGCAACCTTGGCACAGCACACTGCACTTTCGGCCGGTCAACAAGCAGAGCTCTTCAACGCTCTCCTGGTCAACGCCAGCAGTCAGCCCTCAACCCGGCGCTGTACCACATCCGACTCACTGGAGCATAACGCAGCGCCACCCCGACTCACTGGGGCATCACCGCAGACAGTTCCAACCCACCGCGAATTATGCGACAACCGGTTCTGACCCACTGGAACCCCACCTGGCACTGGCAAGCATCGCAAGATACACGACTCAGCCCACTATCGACCTCCGGTCTCCGGAGCGGAGTGATGTGGCGGCATCTACAGCGCCACATACGAACTACGCATCACACTGACGTCACGCAAAATCCTGCATCGCGCAAGCAGTGTTTACCGCATAACTAGCATATATACAACATCCCGACATCAACCGTCGGGCAGTTGCCCACCAGACACGACACCCGTCTGGTCGGAGGATCCTCCCTTTTCTATGGAGGATGATTGAACTTTACACCCTGTTCCTCATGCCTCTATAAGCCTATAAAATCGCAATCAATCAACCACGAGGCCAAATGTGTTATCCAAAGGAAGTTCCTTTGCCGCCACAAGTAATTTCAATCAATATAATCGGACCGTTACCAATCGCGTATTTAGTTAAAGGTATATTCCTTCCATGGTAGACGTTTTTTCGAAATACATCTGGCTTGTTCCCCTTATGAAAGTTGATGCCAGTTCAGTTTTGTCGGCATGATTAATACCTATGCCAAATTACAGCTTTCTAGTATTAGTACTAGAGACGCTGAGGCGTCTCTGATGTACAGCGGGAACAGGCAAACAGACAGACGGACATAGCGAAACTATAAGAGTTCCTTCTTTATTACGGAACCCTAACAATGGTTACTGTGGGTCATCCATAGAAAATAGACAAATGCTGTCACGGACTTTTTTGTTGAATTTAATAAGATGTACAATCCTGTAGAAATTATTTTATAAATATGAATGTATAATATCTCTTACGGTTTACGCGGCGCACGCCAGTAACCTCCCAGTCAGCATGATATTTAGCGACATCTTCAACAGTCATCGTCATATTTCAGCCTATTTACACAAAACCTTAATGAAACCTAAACCGGGATCATGAATCACTCAATCCATTGGTGAAACCCGTATGAAAACCCGTTCGTTAGTTTTTGAGTTTATCGCATTCAGACAGACAGACGCGGTGGAGTGCGGCGGACTTTGTTTTTATCATAATTTATAGTGATTCTACTGTGTATGTGTGTATTATGGACCAAAGAAAAGATGAATGAAAACGTAGCGAATGATAACGTGATGGCTAACAGCGGAAAATAACAAGAGGCGAGAGCGGGCAGACCGAGGACATTTAGCGAGCCCAGGTAACAAGAGGCGAGGGCGGGCAGACCGAGGACATTTAGCGAGACCAAGTAACAAGAGGCGAGGGCGGGCAGACCGAGGACATTTAGCGAGCCCAGGTAACAAGAGGCGAGGGCGGGCAGACCGAGGACATTTAGCGAGACCAAGTAACAAGAGGCGAGGGCGGGCAGACCGAGGATATTTAGCGAGCCCAGGTAACAAGAGGCGAGGGCGGGCAGACCGAGGACATTTAGCGAGACCAAGTAACAAGAGGCGAGGGCGGGCAGACCGAGGACATTTAGCGAGCCCAGGTAACAAGAGGCGAGGGCGGGCAGACCGAGGACATTTAGCGAGCCCAGGTAACAAGAGGCGAGGGCGGGCAGACGGAGGATATTTAGCGAGACCAAGTAACAAGAGGCGAGGGCGGGCAGACCGAGGACATTTAGCGAGACCAAGTAACAAGAGGCGAGGGCGGGCAGACCGAGGACATTTAGCGAGACCAAGTAACAAGAGGCGAGGGCGGGCAGACCGAGGACATTTAGCGAGACCAAGTAACTAGAGGCGAGGGCGGGCAGACCGAGGACATTTAGCGAGACCAAGTAACTAGAGGCGAGGGCGGGCAGACCGAGGACATTTAGCGAGACCAAGTAACAAGAGGCGAGGGCGGGCAGACCGAGGACATTTAGCGAGACCAAATAACAAGAGGCGAGAGCGGGCAGACCGAGGACATTTAGCAAGCCCAGGTAACAAGAGGCGAGGGCGGGCAGACCGAGGACATTTAGCGAGACCAAGTAACAAGAGGCGAGGGCGGGCAGACCGAGGATATTTAGCGAGCCCAGGTAACAAGAGGCGAGGGCGGGCAGACCGAGGACATTTAGCGAGACCAAGTAACAAGAGGCGAGGGCGGGCAGACCGAGGACATTTAGCGAGCCCAGGTAACAAGAGGCGAGGGCGGGCAGACTGAGGACATTTAGCGAGACCAAGTAACAAGAGGCGAGGGCGGGCAGACGGAGGATATTTAGCGAGACCAAGTAACAAGAGGCGAGGGCGGGCAGACCGAGGACATTTAGCGAGACCAAGTAACAAGAGGCGAGGGCGGGCAGACCGAGGACATTTAGCGAGACCAGGTAACAAGAGGCGAGGGCGGGCAGACTGGGGACATTTAGCGAGCCCAGGTAACAAGAGGCGAGGGCGGGCAGACCGAGGACATTTAGCGAGACCAAGTAACAAGAGGCGAGGGCGGGCAGACCGAGGACATTTAGCGAGACCAAGTAACAAGAGGCGAGGGCGGGCAGACCGAGGACATTTAGCGAGACCAAGTAACTAGAGGCGAGGGCGGGCAGACCGAGGACATTTAGCGAGACCAAGTAACTAGAGGCGAGGGCGGGCAGACCGAGGACATTTAGCGAGACCAAGTAACTAGAGGCGAGGGCGGGCAGACCGAGGACATTTAGCGAGCCCCGGTAACAAGAGGCGAGGGCGGGCAGACTGAGGACATTTAGCGAGACCAAGTAACAAGAGGCGAGGGCGGGCAGACGGAGGATATTTAGCGAGACCAAGTAACAAGAGGCGAGGGCGGGCAGACCGAGGACATTTAGCGAGACCAAGTAACAAGAGGCGAGGGCGGGCAGACCGAGGACATTTAGCGAGCCCAGGTAACAAGAGGCGAGGGCGGGCAGACCGAGGACATTTAGCGAGCCCAGGTAACAAGAGGCGAGGGCGGGCAGACTGAGGACATTTAGCGAGACCAAGTAACAAGAGGCGAGGGCGGGCAGACGGAGGATATTTAGCGAGACCAAGTAACAAGAGGCGAGGGCGGGCAGACCGAGGACATTTAGCGAGCCCAGGTAACAAGAGGCGAGGGCGGGCAGACCGAGGACATTTAGCGAGACCAAGTAACAAGAGGCGAGGGCGGGCAGACGGAGGATATTTAACGAGACCAAGTAACAAGAGGCGAGGGCGGGCAGACTGAGGACATTTAGCGAGACCAAGTAACAAGAGGCGAGGGCGGGCAGACGGAGGATATTTAGCGAGACCAAGTAACAAGAGGCGAGGGCGGGCAGACCGAAGACATTTAGCGAGACCAAGTAACAAGAGGCGAGGGCGGGCAGACCGAGGATATTTAGCGAGCCCAGGTAACAAGAGGCGAGGGCGGGCAGACCGAGGACATTTAGCGAGACCAAGTAACTAGAGGCGAGGGCGGGCAGACCGAGGACATTTAGCGAGACCAAGTAACTAGAGGCGAGGGCGGGCAGACCGAGGACATTTAGCGAGCCCAGGTAACAAGAGGCGAGGGCGGGCAGACTGAGGACATTTAGCGAGACCAAGTAACAAGAGGCGAGGGCGGGCAGACGGAGGATATTTAGCGAGACCAAGTAACAAGAGGCGAGGGCGGGCAGACCGAGGACATTTAGCGAGACCAAGTAACAAGAGGCGAGGGCGGGCAGACCGAGGACATTTAGCGAGCCCAGGTAACAAGAGGCGAGGGCGGGCAGACCGAGGACATTTAGCGAGCCCAGGTAACAAGAGGCGAGGGCGGGCAGACTGAGGACATTTAGCGAGACCAAGTAACAAGAGGCGAGGGCGGGCAGACGGAGGATATTTAGCGAGACCAAGTAACAAGAGGCGAGGGCGGGCAGACCGAGGACATTTAGCGAGCCCAGGTAACAAGAGGCGAGGGCGGGCAGACCGAGGACATTTAGCGAGACCAGGTAACAAGAGGCGAGGGCGGGCAGACTGGGGACATTTAGCGAGCCCAGGTAACAAGAGGCGAGGGCGGGCAGACCGAGGACATTTAGCGAGCCCAGGTAACAAGAGGCGAGGGCGGGCAGACTGGGGACATTTAGCGAGCCCAGGTAACAAGAGGCGAGGGCGGGCAGACCGAGGACATTTAGCGAGCCCAGGTAACAAGAGGCGAGGGCGGGCAGACCGAGGACATTTAGCGAGCCCAGGTAACAAGAGACGAGGGCGGGCAGACCGAGGACATTTAGCGAGCCCAGGTAACAAGAGGCGAGGGCGGGCAGACTGAGGACATTTAGCGAGACCAAGTAACAAAAGGCGAGGGCGGGCAGACGGAGGATATTTAGCGAGACCAAGTAACAAGAGGCGAGGGCGGGCAGACCGAGGACATTTAGCGAGCCCAGGTAACAAGAGGCGAGGGCGGGCAGACCGAGGACATTTAGCGAGACCAAGTAACAAGAGGCGAGGGCGGGCAGACCGAGGACATTTAGCGAGCCCAGGTAACAAGAGGCGAGGGTGGGCAGACCGAGGACATTTAGCGAGACCAAGTAACAAGAGGCGAGGGCGGGCAGACGGAGGATATTTAGCGAGCCCAGGTAACAAGAGGCGAGGGCGGGCAGACCGAAGATATTTAGCGAGCCCAAGTAACAAGAAGCGAGGGCGGGCAGACCGAAGATATTTAGCGAGCCCAGGTAACAAGAAGCGAGGGCGGGCAGACCGAAGATATTTAGCGAGCCCAAGTAACAAGAAGCGAGGGCGGGCAGACCGAAGATATTTAGCGAGCCCAAGTAACAAGAAGCGAGGGCGGGCAGACCGAAGATATTTAGCGAGCCCAAGTAACAAGAGGCGAGGGCGGGCAGACCGAAGATATTTAGCGAGCCCAAGTAACAAGAAGCGAGGGCGGGCAGACCGAAGATATTTAGCGAGCCCAAGTAACAAGAAGCGAGGGCGGGCAGACCGAGGATATTCAGCGAGCCCAAGTAACAAGAAGCGAGGGCGGGCAGACCGAGGATATTTAGCGGGACCAAGTAACAAGAGGCGAGGGCGGGCAGATTAACGAAATTCTTGAACCCGGTACCTAATACCTACCACAATGCCGCAGACTAATGTGGTGACAAGTCAATGAACAGAATAAATAGCCTAAATACCTTCCAAATAATTCAAATAAATACTTCTTAATGGAAATCCTTTTTGTCTTTCTTTAAACATCAGTCCGTCAGTATCGCAGTGTCATGAGTTTCATCTGTTTCTGACATTTTACAGAAAACACTGTTGGATATTTTTATAGATATTTTTATTTATATTTTATTTTGAATTTTGTTATTTATTTTATTTTAAAAGAGATGAATAGATCTATCAAAACGTGTTTTAGCCGGTTCACAATAGATTTGGCAAATAATCAAACCAAAGTGACCGAAATTGGCATCCACAGGTACGTTTTCTGATCATTTGTTTACATTTTCATCAGTTAGTTTTAGAACAGGCCATGTCCATAGGTATTCTGTGATATTCTATACAACGAACGTTCAATCTCTGAGTTTCAAATACTCTTTACTCTGAGTTCAACTGACCGCAGTGACCAATGTGAAATTGTTTGTAGTCACTGCTTTGGACAGTAGGTATCCAAAGTTCATTTTTAAAATAATGCAGGAAATCATCAGGAAAAGATAGCACCTATAAAGAGTTGAAGTAGGTACTTAGATGTTTTATATATACGTATCTACTCAGCGTGAGCAATGCCTGCCAATATTATTTTAACATAAGACGACTAATTACTGATGCAGGCGGTGCTGGGGCTGACAGGCGTGCCCGGGCGAAAAATACGCTTTTCAGCAAAAGAAGTTGTCACGCTGCGTATCGGTTACTCATACCGCTCGCTCGCTCGCTGTGTATCGGAATCGCTGATGAAAACCTTGGTTGTACCCATTCTTAAAAACAGGACAGGGGGACATATCAGATAGGAAAAATTATAGTCTCGGCCCATCTCACTTGCTACAACAACAGCTAAGTTACTTGACAGTTTGCTTAATGAGAGTCTCAGTGGATGTACATGACGATGATATACATGACGCATAGTTCGGTTTCAGGACGGAACTATCCACTGAGAGTGCTTTTTTATGTCTTAAGCATACTGTCAAGTATTACACGGGAGAGAAAGATGCCGATATATGCCTTTAATGCCTATTTCCTTAATTTAACAAAATCTTTTTACATGGAAACGATTATGCCAATAGAATATACCAGTATTCTTACATTCTGGAATAATAAAGAAACTAAGAAGGTGGGAGGGATACGCTATCTGACGAATATAAGTTAGAATGCGGTAAGGCAGGGCGACATCTGCCGGCCTCATCAGCCTATTCGTGAACCAGTTGATTGAGGAGCAGTTGATATGTCGGATGCTACATTGACGGAACATGTGTCAACAACATAAGCTATTGATGATATGGTTCTGCTGGCCGCCTCGATCAACGCTCTGAGGACATTGGTTCAAATTTGTGAATGCTACGCATCCGAGCATGGTCTCAGGCACAACTCACAGAAAAGTGAGGTAGGGCAGGAAAACAGAGACCTAGTAGTGCTTCCGATCATGGTCGATGGAACAGCATTGAAATTTGTGCACAACTTTTAATATTTGGGTCACCTGGTCACGAAGGACTTCAAATAGGACCCAGATATTGAAAGAGACAGCAGGGCGTTGGCGGTAAGGAGCAATATGCTGGCCCATAGGTTCGCTCGATGTACTAAGGAAGTAAATATATTTTTATTAGAAAGGCCTGTGGGTTCGGTATACGCAACGAGCCTACAACGTCCTGCATGTACAATATAAATAATGCTTTTAGAAACGTAAAATAAACCAGCCTTTAAAAAGTATTTGTTTGGTAAAAAAAATACAATTGGTTGTATAATTTATTAAATATTGAAAACATAACACCAATATTTTAATACATGTGTATACTAGCTTTTGCCCGCGGCTTCACCCGCATGAAAGTCGGAAATTATCCCAGGGGAACGTATTATCGGAACAAAAACTATCCTATGTCCGAACCCAGGCCATGGCCTCTCCGTGTGCCTGCCATACAAACCCGTTCAGCCGATAAGGCGTTTAAAGGTAACAAATAGATAAAATAATAAATTTAAATAATCTTTTATAAAAAGATTAATAAACCACCTACATTTAGCGCTGAACATAATTGTTTAAAACATCATCCCTGACAATTTCTAACAATTAGTTTCGCCATGTTGTCTGTCTGTCTGTCTGTATGTCCCCGCTGTAGCTCAGAGACGCTTAGTACTAGAAAGCTGTAATTTGACATAGGTATACCTACATATTAATCACGCCGACAGAGTGGCCCCTGGCTTCTTTTGAATTGGAGCAAATTTTAAATTAAAAGTAACCAAACGACTCATGAAAGACGCATCTTTAATATCAGGCATTTCTGGTAAAACAATATCTGCAAATCCATTGATATATAACTCTGAGTTTTTGTTTGTTCATCTAATCTGTATCTTGAATCAGCTTTAGAGTCATTTTCATAAATCGATCTTATTTCTTCAGGCATCGAGTTAACATCGCTGTACTTCTCCAGTTCTTCTTCATATATCAAACATTCTACACACCTATTTCCTTTAAGACGCTGACAACACCTAAATCACGATTTGACAGATTGCACAGATTGCATAGAAAAGAAAGAGAAGCGTGGTGACACAACGCTTGTAATTTATTGCAAAATATGAAGGAATTATCTATTTACTCAAAATTGAGCTGAGTAATCGAAAATAAAAAACAACCAATTTCTGCATTCAAATAAAACGTTTTTGTTGTTAATTAAATATGTACCGTATGTTGATATTTAACACAGATATTTTGGATTAGAACTCAAGGTAAGAGGTTCCTGCCGGGGTCGCGGGAAGGTACTTATGGGTCACCGAGGCCCCCGCAACACAGGCAACAGGAAGGAATACGGGTGGGTTTTAGTCAGTAAGAGTCTGACACACCCTCCCGCTCCGCCCAGAGCGGGAGAAGTTATTTGATGATTTCCTACCCTAAAAAAAAAAAAAAAGGTAAGAGGTTAGTTTAACGTTAGTTTGTATCGAGATTTTTTTTCAAAACGCGTTTTGGTAACAACCAAGTTCTGGGAAAGATGTTCAAAATTAACATATATTTTTTCCGCTACCGCAAACTACACAGATTAGGCAATTTTTTTTCTTAAGAGAAGCCTATTTTGGTCATTTGGGTCTTGTCAGCGCCTTAAGCATCTGAAATGATATTTTCATTTTTTTTTACTTCTTGCCTGTCAGGTATAAAAACCTTTCACATGTCATCATCATCTGACTGCCTTATCCCAACTATGTTGGGGTCGGCTTCCAGTCTAACCGGATGCAGCTGAATACCAGTATTTTACATGGAGCGACTGCCTATCTGACCTCTACAACTTAGTTACTGGGCAACACGATACCCCTTGGTAAGACTGGTTGTCAGACTTTCGGGCTTCTGACGACCAGTAACGACTGTCAAAGATCTACAAATGACAGCCGGGACCAACGGCTTGACGTGCTTTCCGAGGCACGAAGGGGTCTTGGTATGTAAAGATGGTCACCCATCCACGGACCAACCGTGGCAAGCGTAGCTTAACCTGATCGATCGACCCGTGCGACTGTTATTACTTAGAAGCCCCTTTGTACAACAATACAAAAACCTTTCACATTTGATGTAATTAAAACCTTTCACATGTTAAGGACGCGTTTGCAAAATTTATAGCACATTTGATGTAATTAAAATCTTTCACATGTTAAGGATGTGATTTATTTAGATGAGACTTACATTCACGGTTCATGTTCTATTAACAAGTGCTGGCAAAGCACTAATTGTTATGGATAACATTCCGAACGGATGAACAAACCGACAATCAAGACAAGCCAATCGTATCGCTGATATAAAAGAATGGCTTCGTGCAAATGATTTACATTATCTTTGGCGTAAAAGTCGTCCGTGTGGTGCCGGACGTAAAGAATAGGTAGTACCATCCCATTTCTTCCCGTGGGTGTCGTAAAAGGCGATTAAGGAACTTACTAGAGAATGGGCAGCAGCGTTCTCTATGCATATTGACACCATACTGCGATCGCCAACCCGCCTGCCAAGCGTGGCGATTATGGCACCCCCCCCCCCCCACCCTCCACATGACGAGCACTAAAAAAATAGGGCCCCTAGTACCCGGCGGCCCGCCTAACCTTGGCTACGGTAGCGGTCAAGGCTACGGTGAGGCAAGGGGTGCTAAGAATCCCCGGAAGAGATCCGGCTACCAAAACCACCGAAAACTAGACCTGGCAACATATATCACGCGTACACTCCGGACCGACAAGAAGATGAATGATGAGAAGAAGAAGAAGATCATCGAACTCGAGGAAGAATTGAGCAGGTTACGATGGGTATAGTAGGGTTATCTGAAGTCCGAAGAGAGGGGGAGGACTCGATAATCCTCAAATCCAGGAACTTGCTCTATTTCCGGGAGGGCGACTAACAGTCCCAAGGTGGTGCCGGGTTTATCGTCCACAAGTCCCTTGTGAGCAACGTGGTGAAGATCGGGAGTGTGTCGACAAGGGTGGCGTACCTTATACTCAGAATATCCAAAAGATATTCGCTGATGGTCGTACAGGTTTACGCCCCGACCTCGTCACACCCCGACGATGAAGTGGAGACCATGTATGAGGATATTTCCAGAGCCATGCATGGCTCTAAAACTCACTTCATCGTTGTCATGGGGGACTTCAACGCGAAACTGGGCAAACGAAACGGTGATGAGCTGCGAGTGGGGCAATTTTGAGTTGGACGTCGGAACCACCGAGGCCACCTACTAGCTAGTTTTATGGAGAAGGAAAGCCTCTTTATGATGAACTCCTTCTTCAGAAAACGTGAGCACAGAAATTGGACCTGACAGAGCCATGATGGTGCAACAAAAAATGAGATTGACTTCATTATGTCGACGAAGAAGCAAGTATTCAATGATGTCTCTGTGATCAACGCGGTGAAAACCGGAAGTGATATACGAAAACGCCACTATGTCAGTCCGACTCCAGGACCAGACCTCGAAACCTATCCTTCTGCAGCGTGGTGTGAGACAGGGAGACGTTATCTCTCCGAAACTGTTCAACGCTGCACTGGAAGATGTCTTCAAGGTTCTGGACTGGAAAGTGCCAGGCATCAACATCAATGGCGAGTACATCAATCACCTTCTGTTTGCCGACAGTATAGTTGTCATGGCTGAGACTATGGAGGACCTCAGTAAAATGCTCGATGACCTCAGTAGAGCTTCCGAAAGAGTGGGTCTTAAAATGAACATGGACAAGACAAAGATCATGTCAAATGCCCATGTTACACCCACTCTCATGAAAATCGGAGACGCTACGCTCGAAGTTGTGGACGAGTATGTTTATCTAGGACAAAGTGTCCAGTTAGGTAGGTCCAACTTCGAGAAAGAGGTCAATCGTCGAATCCGACTCGGCTGGGCAGCGTTCGGGAAGCTACGCAATATCTTCTCGTCCCACATACCACAGTATCTCAAGACGAAAGTCTTTGACCAGTGCGTGTTGCCAGTGATGACCTATGGCACTGAAACGTGGTCGCGTACAATGGGCCTTATCAAAAAGCTAAAAGTCACTCAAAGGGCAATGGAGAGGGCTATGCTTGGAGTTTCCCTACGTGATCGAATCAGAAATGAAGAGATCCGTAGGCGAACCAAGGTCACCGACATAGCCCGAAGAATTGCCAAACTTAAGTGGCAGTGGGCAGGGCACATTGCTCGCAGAACACATGGCCGAGGGGGCCGAAAGGTTCTGGAATGGCGACCGCGTACCGGAAGACGTAGCGTTGGAAGGCCTCCTACAAGGTGGACCGATGACCTTGTGAAGGCCGCAGGAATCCGCTGGATGCGGGAAGCACAAAACCGGTCGAAGTGGCGGTGCTTGGGGGAGGCCTATGTTCAGCAGTGGTCGTCTTTCGGCTGAAATGATGATGATGATGAAAAGTCAATTACTTGAAGTAGTGAAACAAAACATATCTGCGCCCTTATGAGATGGATGAATAAATAAATCAAAACATCACATTGCAACCTAATTCAGAAACAGACTCTCACCCGCTGGCCACTTGCGAACATCTAAGTCCACAGTCATCCACCTCAAAATAGCATATTCAGCCATCTACCACTACATCCAATGCCCACTTGCAAACCTCATCAGATGTTCAACAAACAAACTTAAATGTAGCGGGGAAATCAATAATATTTTCTTTTAGTACCTAATTGCCCCAATATGAGTAATGTAACTTTAATATTAATTAAATTAAATGTATAATATAAAAAGTATGTTTTATTTCCCTGGATTCTTTCGAGAAAATCACTATACGTATATGCCTCGGCGGAAATGGCAATTGCCTGTGGGTGTGTAATGTATGATATAATAACAAATGCTCTAATTTCACTTGAAATAACGTTCATATAATATAATTTTCATATGCTATAAAATCATATAACCTAATTTCATATGACCTAATGTTTCATATGATATAATTTTCATTTAATATAAAACATTTAGTATAACGTTCATTTTATATAATTTTCAATATGTATAATATTATTTTTATATAACATTCATTTGACCTAATGTTCTTTTGACCTAATTTTCATGTTTAATGGTCACAGTTCTAACCTAACTCAAATGGCACCTAACCAAATCTTAAAATATTCAATGCATGGTTGAGGGTGGGCTTGGTCTACGGATCCCGCTTCGCGGGGCTCCTACTTCTAGATGGTTTATAACAAAATAACCACCTTCTAACCTAACCTGTCCGAGTCAGGGTGCCCTAAAGTCCAGATTGCATCCAATTTCTACTGGTTACAATAGTTGAGGGTGGTAGGTGTATAGGGTATAAAGCGAAGAAAAAAAAAACAGTACAATATTTTTTTAATCATAACATACTCGTAGCATCACATAAATATTACATCTTATTTCAATTATAGATGCCACCGCTTGCCGTGCTGGTTCACGATCATGGTTGTGGTTCTCATCATATTTAACCACTGTATGAAACTGCGTCTCCATGTTCACTGTTGTTATGGCACGACACATACATTTTTTTTCACGTTGTCGTTCACAAATCCAATAAACTTTATTCTTCACTTCCCTGTTTTTGTTATAAATGTATCCATTTACAGCAAGTTTTAGTCCACCTTTAGAACTTTTGAATGTACTATAATTAATAGTAGTCATTTTAAAATCTAAAACAAATATCGAGACTGCAATAGCCACACAATGAATAATTTCGCTGTAACTGTATGACAGTAAGAAAAATAATAAATTCGTGTATAGTCTACCCACCTCACGCATAAAAGCAAACTTTTGTAGCAATTAATGCTTATGCGATGCATTTTTGCTAGCACCATACTAGCAGGCGTTTAAAATCGTATCAGATTTTCTAAATTATATTAAAAGTTATTAGAGATTATGAATATTATAGTAAATGAATAATATACTACATGAATATTATGTCAAATGTGCATTATAGGAAATGTTTATTATATCATAAGAAATTAGATAAAATGAAATTATATCAACAATTCATTATCTCAACTGATCGTTACATTAAACAAAAGTATATTAACTGAAATTAGGTCAAGTGAACGTTAGATTTTTTGTTATTATATCAACCGTTACACACCCATTGCCTGTCTCGTATTAGTGAAGTCCTCGCCTACTAGGTACGGCTCGGCCTTCAAACTCATACTCGACCTGCAATTGTCAATTTCACGGCCTTTACAATAATGTACAATTTAATACTTTACTCAAGAAACGCGTCCCACATCAGACTTGTTTTTGACATAGCCGACTTTGTAAGTAATTTTTAGAAGTCGGTAAAACCCGAATTATTCTTAAAAATCTGTACTTTGTAAAAATATCGATACTTATCACTTTCGTAATTCCCTATCGTAAACCAATCTTAGAATATGGTGTTGCCATTTAAATCAATTTGACTGGCAAGGTCGGTTACGGCTTGGTTACGAATAATAGTTGGGCCAAAAAAGTAATAGTAACAGCCTGAAGCACTATTATAATAATGACTCATATGTAGTTGGCTAGTCTGTGATAAATATATATATATATATATATATATATTTCTGTTTCTTGGCTGCAGCGTTGTCGTCAAAGTTATCAACGTTAGGCGAGGCAGTTTCGGGACAACCGCAGGGAAACCTATGGAAACACTTAATCGCGGCTCAATCGCAGGGAAAGCTATGGACTTACTTAATTGCCTAGAAAAATGCACTGAAATGGAGTGTCCACGTCACTCGAGCGACTCGGCGTTACAGAAAAAAACTCTTACATTAGAAACTATGAACCCCAACATTATAACATTGCAATATGCAGTCCGTGGACCTCTTGTCATCCGCGCCGTTGAACTCGAAAAGGAGCTTGTAAAGGTATTTATTTATTCCCTAATACTATTTTATATATAATTTCATTGCGAAGGTATTATTTTACCAGCCTATTGCTATCACAATGTAGGCCAAAGGCCTTTTCATACAGCGATGTCACAAGCATTGATCACCACATTTACACGTGCTCAAGTCGAGTAAGTTGGCGATTGCAGACTTTATTAATTAATTAATTTTAATTTAAGTAAAGGTCCGGATTTCCTCAAGATGTTTTCTTTTACCAATGTCAGTAGTGTCCAAGATAAACTCAGAAAGTAAAACACATTGGTACTTTCCCGGGTTTGAACCCACACACAACCTCGTCCGTGAGAGGCGAGGCATTAACCACTGGGACAACATAAAAAAAAATATCCTGTCTCGAGTTTTGAAACTTTTTCGCGGGGTTTGTAATGCAGTTAGACCTTTAACCAGGCTGAAGGCGACTCAACACTATTGTCTATTCTGTGCTGTGGCGACTCCAGTACTATCTCTATCTACAATTCAACGCTGGGGCTGTCAACATTTTTGCTCAACACAGACACACACACTGATACGCATTGCGATTTGTGAGATTTTTGTATTTAAATAGATAACATACCTATTACATTTAGAGGTAGATAGTTATCAGGCCTGCGACAGCTTTAGTTCGAAAAAATGCGATAGGGCGCTACTTTCGGTAACCATGTTGTTGGCAGCCATTTTGGCCGTTGTATATATCTGTCAAACTGACAGATTGTATTTTCCGTCATTCGTATTGAAGCTCGTGTGTGGCGGGGTCGTCTCATTGAATAAACGTAGCTCTCTGAATGCCAACTGAGAATAGACCTATGTTGCTATGTTCTCCTCTATTATGTGAGACCAAAAACTTCGTTCTTAAATAATGACGTTTTTAAGTATGGTAACATAAGTAAAACTGAAAGGGTGCATAAATGTTAAAAAGCCACCATTTGGTAGTTTTATCGACATTTTTTTAAATGATTAATCAACTAATTTTATTATTTCGGTTAATTTATTGAATGTTAATATTATTAAAATTTTACAAATATAGTAAATATAAATATAATTCTATAGACAAAAGAGTTACCAATCAAGCCAAATGCCAATAGAGAAATAAATAATAAAGGAGACGTTTCATTTTTATATGGCGCTCCGGCCATAACATGTACATTTTACCAAAGCTGGGAAAATTACCCCTGAATAGAATAAAGTAACAGTTTTTTCATAATATTAAATGGATTTTATGCACAAGATAAAAAAAAAAAATGTTTGACGTTTGTCCTAAGAGTTATGACAGCCATGACAGGTTGTAGAGATGACATTTATATAACCTAGAATTGTTTTGTTTGTTTATGTTTTCTTTGTTGTTTTTTATTTTATTTTCAGAAACACGAATAAAAGATTTTTGCAACGATGCAATCGTGGAACTTAATTAAGTTTACTCAAAAATATGTACATACATTAAAATAATAGTTTATTTTGAACACTTCAAGAACGTTTTTTTTTATTAATATTTTTATGACATGGCTTTTGGTCTTTTACGCCAATCAACAAGCGGTCATTTTGAGGGTTCAGAAACACGAATAAAAGATTTTTGCAACGATGAAATCGTGGTACTTAATTATGTTTAGTCAAAAATATGTACAATAGAATAATAGTTTATGTTTACACTTCAAGAACACACACATTTTTATTTTTTTTTTCTACTTAAACATTAATTTGATGAGACATAATTTCAGAACGAATGAATTATGCAAGCAAACGAGACGCCATGTTGAATAAAACATGGCAATAATAGAAAAACTATTTTTTTTTGTACACAACAAATCAGGCTCAAATCCACCAGAGAATATTTTTCCCGAATTTGTGGTATTTTTTCCTCTTTTTTGATATAATGTACTTCTGATGGCCGAAAATGAAACATCTCCTTTAATTTACTACAACGTATTGGGCAGAGGACAGAGGCTACTTATTTTTTAAAATTAATTTTCCATTTGGTGGGTAAGCTTTTGTTAAATATACCTGGCAGCCCCACAGGCCCGACTTCACAAGAAAAATGTCTGCCGGCGTAAGCGCATCATAATCATCGAACGTAATTATTTACTCTAGATGTTATTTTTTTGTGAATTCTCTTGTCATCATCATCTCTTTTTGCAAAAATCTTTTGTGTTATCCTCGCCATTTACGACGTTGAGTGAAGCCTTTGACTTTTACAAACAAAACTTGTGATTTTTGTTAAAATTCAAAGTTTTCTACAAGCAAGAATAAATGGTCTCCTATTTACCTTTTATGTTAACTTCATCAATAAGGCTGCTTAACCACCAAAGATGGCTGATTTTTGCGTTATGCTCGTGAACGGGTGCTGCTTGTGGTGACTGGTCGTCTTCCTGACCATTGTTTTATGTTGTTATTAGTAATTAACTGTTTATTTATTTTACTTTGATGGTCCTAATTCATCAATTGTGACTGAGTTACAGCTATAGCTATATGTAAGTGGGCACGCTCATTATGCCTGGAGGCTTTTATTTGGGTATTATGTTTACGTTTTTATCTCTGCTTGAGAATAGTTTTTGGTTTTTGTCTTTTTTTTTTGTTGGTGTAGTGGTCTGCTAGCTGACATATGGCTAATAATTTAATGTTTTTGTGTTGCACGTAGTGTAAATTATTTTGCATACTGTTGAATAGAATCCATTTTTTTTTCTCTAACTGAACAGACAGCTGTGCTGCTGGGGAGTTTGTTGCGCCACTTCTTCCCAGCTAAAGCACTAGGAAGTGGTGCAGGGTGGGCGTTTTGGGGGACTGTCTTATGTAATTTTGACGTTCGAAAAGTGCTGATTCTCAGCCTAGTTTGAATAAATAACTTTGATTTTTTTTTAAAGCGGTGCTAACAAATTGTAACCAGTGAAATTGCACAATAGTTTAACATCGGATACAGATTCCCGGTACTGCTTTCGTGGACAGACTTAAATAAATATCTTAAAGAATTGCGATTTTGAATATCCCGCTTTTGCGAGTTTTCGGGGGCTTCCACCAGGAGGTGCCAAAGACCGTACCATTTTATTTGTAGTTACTTGTCATTCTTCTCTTTAAAGTAAAAGTAAATATGTTCACACGAGCAGTCAAGCAAGGCGAGGAGAATATAGCGCAGTAGCACACGAGTCGTGTGCTACTGTGTTATATTCTCCTCGCTTTATTGATTGAGTTGAGATATAATTACAAGTTCCTTGCTCGATACGAATACTGCAGTGCTCTGGTGCTTTGGTCCGCGGCCATGGCTCCTATCAAGTGCTGTGTTGTACTTCAACCAACGAAACTAATCGCCTTTATAATTTACCAAAAGACGATAAACTTAGGGCTTTGTGGCTGTCACTTTTGGTGAAAGTGTATTCTGAACTTCTTGGGTCTATCAACGGATCAATTAGTGAATAAACGTGTGTGCCAAAAACACTTTGTCAAATACCAACTGAATGACAAGGGTACCTAATCGTCTCAAAGACGGTTTCCATGTCTATTTACTACCGAAGAAGTCGAGCATGAGGTGCCTTATTATGGTAAGTGTATTAGCTCTGCATATTGATAGATACACTTGTAAATTATAGCTGTGCTGCATTAAATCCTTTTCGAAGCTCAATAACATAACCACCTTGTTTCTTCGAAGAGTTGAGCAGAGATGTACCTGTAGTGCATTAACATTTCGCCAGTTATGTTTAAGACCCATGTAATAGGGGGCGAGCCTATTGCCACCAACAGGGCACACATTCAGACTCCAGGCTGCTACTGAGAAGTTCCAGATAGATAAACCTAATATAACTTTGCTTTTTGAAGCTTAATTATTGTGGGTTAATCCACCAAGTGACATAGGCACATTTAGTGCTGAGAGCTATATTGGGGTATACATGTATTATGAAGAATTTCTCCAGAGTTTAGTAGAAAATAGAAAAGAAAATTTCTAAGATAATTTATCTGTACAAACAAAACGCACATTTCAAAAATAAACAATACCTACACACAAGTAGCCAAAAGCCTCGCAATCAAGCCATATAAGTTTGACAATCCTGCCCAGTAAGTAATATTTAGGTACTCTGAGTTGCGACACTCAGACACTGACAGATTACAAAACATACAATCAAAACAAAAACAGAATGCTGATTGCAGATTGGGGAAATAACTCCCTACTTTTTTAACAAATAAACAACTATGACTAGAATTAAGTGGTGCGTCGCATCTGTACAAAAAAAGGTCGTTGCTCAGCGAAATGCTCAAAGCCGGATTTAGGGCAGGGCAACAGGGGCACTGGTCCCGGGCCTTCACAAAGAAGGGGCCTCCGTCGTTATGATTGTGAACATTTTTTCTTTATCCATCAAAGAAAAATAAGTTCACAATCATAACTTCATAAGGTACTTTATTTTAATTGTTTTTTCATTTGTTCCACAAATTTTTTGGGGCCTCCACTTCTTGGTTGCCCCAGGACCGCCACAACTTTAAATCCGGCCCTGGAAATGCTGTGACTTCGGACAAACCTATCGTCAACAGCGCTGATTTTCAGCAATTACCTACCTAACGAATGACGTAGGTAATGACGTAATGACGTGACATAATAAACCAGGTAAGTGAAAATTTTCTCCAGAAATATTTGTGATTCTAGCTGAATAAAGTAAAAACTTAAATAAAAATACATACTTAAACTAAGACTATAATACAATCAAAAAATACAAAAATACTAAGTAATATAATTACTCAGGGCGTTGTGTAGTGTGTTTTTTTTTCCTATTTATGCTATTTTATGATTTTAGTAACAATATATTATCTATAAGCATATGTATATAAAAATCAATTGATGTTCGTTTGTCTCACTAAAACTCGAGAACGGCTGGGCCGATTTAACTGGTTTTGTTTTTGAAATGTAGTCCAGGGAAGGTTTAAAAGGTGAGAAATAATAGGGAAGGTAGGAAGGGTAGGGTAGATACTTAGTGCTACCCGTGCGAAGCCGGGCCGGGTAAAGCTAGTTATAAATAGATATCCTCTGATAGTTATTCTTCCTGTTTATGATTATTTTTTTTATTAAAATGATTTAATCAAACTTTATTTGATTATTTTCAGGTGATCATTCAAATGACCATAATTACAATAAGAAGGAAGACATCGAGGAAATTGTGGAAAATCCAGTTGTTGCCCAAGGTAATGATACTCATTTTTCAAACTTACTTATGTTTTGGTATAACTCACTTTGGTATAACAGCCACAAATCCTCTTACATCTTCATTTCTCAATATAGGTAAGTAGGTAATAATTTTTAACATTTTTTTATTGGCATTTTTGATTTTACCATTCATCAACCCAAGTGGAACCTCTGTGTACACAACACATTTGAAAATAGCCTATTGGCTATTTTCATAAAAACATGTAAGTAAAACTACATTTGTTTGTAATTTTACTTACATGTTTTTCTGTTGCAAAATGATGACATTGTTAATAAAGAATATTCTATTTTGTCATAATTATCTAAATATGATCAGTTGAAAACCATAAAGTTAAATAACTGCATATTATGATTTAATGTCCAATTCTTTTGCCATGAGTGAAAAAACATTGCAGATTTCACTACATTCAATGTCTTTAAATCCAATGAAATACCATCATCAACAAGCAAGTGTGAAAAATCATCACATAACATTGTTTTTACATTTTACCTACAGATTGACTTTTTGGGATCACGGTTAGAATCATAGAAACTTACCTAATTTAAAAATATATAAGCATTGTCTTATGATGAATAAATTAATAATGTTTTAGTAAGATTCATAGCAGATTATCTACTTTGTTTTGATTACCTACTGTGAAACAAAAATGGTTTCTTTACACAAAAGGAAACACATGTGCTACTTCATCTGTTAAAGCAGTAGTATTTTTATCTTACTTTGGTAATGATGTCCTTAATGTGATTGATTTTATTTTAGAGATATAATTTATGAGACGTTGCTCAGGATCCCTAAATAGCTACCTGATATTCCTGATTTGCCCTTACTTGAATTGAATGTTTCTTCTATTTACAGATATGATTCGCAGTGTGGACCAAACTCAATTTAAAAAATAGCACCAAAAAAATGGAGGTAAAATAAAAAGAGGAGGTAAAATATATTATAATTATATTTTTTAACATAAACTTAAAATGATAAATTAAATTTAACATGATAAAATTCTTTAGATTTGTTTTGCTTCATGGACAGAATCTAAAAAAAAGTATTGTGTCAAAGCCTATAATAATGTAGGTAACAGTTAAAATAAACTAAATCCTAATGGAATTATTCTTTTACAGCTAATATTTTGCCGACAAGGTACAGGTGGGTACTTTATAAAAAAAATTAAAAATGACCGTTGAGGAAAACAAGACAGAAGCCATTTTCGCAAAGATTGGATTTTGGATGCTGCTAAGACATTAAGCTGCAGCCAAATATTTAATAAAAAGAATTGATAAAAAGTCACAACAAGCCCAAGATTTTCTACTCATGCAGTTAAAAATATAACGAAGAAAGAAGAAGGCAATGAGATACACTACCATTGAAAAGCATTTGGTGTGACCCTAATGAAGGAATATCCGAAAGGCTATATAGGTATAGGTCGTTACAAAAAATATTCAATTTGCCTAGTGAAAGAACATTAAGACGCTGACAACACCTAAACCGCGGTCACTGTCTGTATGCATAGAAAAGAAAGAGAAGCGCGATGACGCAACGCTTGTAATTTATTGCAAAATATGAAGCAATTATCTATTTACTCAATATTGAGTTGAGCAATCGAAAATAAAAAACAACCAAGTTCTGCATTCAAATAAGACGCTCTTGTTATTAATTAAATACGTAACGTATGTTGATATTTAATATAGATATTTTGGATTAGAATTCAAAGTAAGAGGTCAGTTTAACGTTAGTTTGTATCGAGATTTTTCTTTCGAAACGTGTTTTGGTAACAACCAAGTTCTGGGAAATATGTTCAAAATTAACATATATTTTTTCCGCTACCACAAACTATACAGATTTGCCAATTTTTTTTCTTAAGAGAAGCCTATTTTTGTCAATTGGGTCGCGCCTTAAACAGTCTTGCTCAAAATATATCTCCCCTTATTCATAAAATTTAGCATGCCTATTTTAGTTAAAACACTTTCTAACAAAAACAAATGTCAAAGTGGCAGATAAGGACAAACGAACTTTAGCATAATTTTAACTAAAATAAGGTTGATGGACGTTTATGAATAAGAGCCATAATGTTTAATGTGGGGCTAAATGATAAATTTTTGATAATATTTTTGGAGTACTAAAGCACAAAACACAAAAATGTGACACAAAGAAGAAATTGTGCTCTATTTAGTTTGATGAAGTTGCTGTTACACCTCTTCTCACTTATATTGAGTCCCAAGATGAGATAGAGGCTTTAAAGACTTTGGGTATGAAAGAGAACTAAGGTTTTGCGATCATGCCATATTCTTCATACTAAAAGGAGTGTGCTCAAACTGGAGACAACCTATTTGCTACTTGTTCCGTTTTTGTGAGGGAACAACTGCAACTGCTACAGTACCTAGTAAGCATTTTAAAGGAAGTGGTCATTAAAGTGTCAGAGTTGATACCTTTAGCTATTGTATAGGTAATATTATCCATACCTATATACAGGGTGTCCAAGAACCTGGCGTCCAACTGGATTCCCACGATGCCCCAAGTTCTAACAGTACTCAGAAAAATATTTTAAAAAATCCACCCCATGTACTTACAGAATTATACTGATTTCAAAAAAAAAGGGGAAATGAGCACCCTGTGACATACTTTTGAATGCTGTGACTGCTAATGCTGATAATTTCGATATTTCTTGGAGGTTTTGTAATCTAGGGTATTGCTGTGTCTAAATAGAATGTAAAAATAATGTACTTATTGTACCATTTTAAAATAAAATATTATTTTAACTAAAGGTGATATGGAAAACTATTGAATTTCGCAACTTTGACCGACTGTAGTGTAAAAAAAATGTACCAAAATAGTATGGCAAGTGACGTCAAATTTTGACGCGTTTATTCCTCTTTTTAAAAAGGTATAATACTTACACATTAATTTGAAAAAAAAAAATTTGATAATATTTTTACTCAACAACCCAATTTTTACGAAGTGCCTACCTACTAACGGTAACTGTCGGACCCTTTCTTATCTTAGAAACTGTTATGTTACTACTATTATTTACTTCGGTTCCAAGAGTGAGCAAGAAGGAAATACACACAGGTAGATGGGTTCCCAGTAGAATAAAAGCAAAGAATGTTAGTTTAAAGATATTTTATTACAATAAATGTTCAAAATGTTGACCACCCGCGGCAATACAAGCTCTCACTCTCCTTAAAAAGGACCGCTTTATGTTTCGCGAGTAACTTTTTTGACGTATCACCTGCACTGCTTGTGTTATCTTCTCACGAAGGTCAGCGATGTCATTAATGGGCTTCGCATAAACGAGCTCCTTCATAGTTCCCCAGAAAAAAAAATCCAGCGGATTTAAGTCAGGTGAGCGGGCTGGCCACGGGATTGTTCCTGATCGCCCAATCCACCTGTTCGGGTATTGCTCGTCCAAAAACTCTCTAACGGATACGCGAAAATGTGCTGGACAGCCGTCGTGTTGGAACCACATATCTGGTGGGGTCTCTTCTAGTAAGTTTGGCAAATCATTTTGAAGAAAATTTAAATATGATTCGCCAGTCAAATTCTCGGGCATCTCAAATGGACCAATAATATTCCCACAGAGAATACCGGTCCACATGTTCACTTTGAACCGGTACTGGGATCTATCTTCTCGCATCAAGTGCGGATTTTCCACATGCCACTCGTGCAAGTTGTGTAGGTTCATGTAGCCATCCTTCTTAAATGTTGATTCATCTGACCACAAAATTTTGTCGATAAAGTTTTCGTCTTCTCGATGTTTTTGCAGGATTGTTTCACAAAACGCGACTCGGCTCGGATAGTCTCGAGGTAAAAGACTTTGCACTCGCTGTACGTGGTACGGATGATATTCTTCTTTTTGGAGAATACTGTGTGCTGTGCTCTTCGGTATCCCCGTATCAGCTTCTATTCCTCGCACAGAGATGCTTGGATTTGCCGACACCGCCTCTAAAATTTCATCGCGTATGAAGTCATTTACGGGTCGTCCTTCACCAGCTACTTGATTGGGGAACCGCCCGTCACATAGTGATCTGTGCACATTAATGAAAACTCGATGGTCGGGATATCGCGTAGCCCTCGGATACCTTTCTCTGTAAAGTCTCGCTGCAGCTCGTCCATTACCTCTACATTCTCCATAAATGTAGTGCATATTTGCGTATTCTTGCGGAGTGTAGGTCGCCATGGTAGCACACACAAAACACAAACTGTCCAAACACAGGCAAAGGTCGTCGTAAAGAGTTCGTTTCAAAGTCCAGAGCACAAAGAGTAATCGAGTCCAATAAACAAAGCTTTAAATCGTAGTACGTGATCAATGGTAACAATAAGAGAGAGGTGCGTAGTAACGGCAGGAGGCAGTGACGCGTACTGACCGTACTGTTATCCTAAATAGCACGATCCCAGATAGCGTCACTATCTATCTCACTCGCACCTCTAACCTTTTTCTCCCTCACTCTTACCTGAATAATGGGGTACCATAAAGAAGAACCAGCAAATCGCAAAGATAGTTTCTGTCTTGCTCCCTCCTGTTGTAATAACGAATCACTATGGTGAGATGCATGCACATACCGTCCCTTACGGTCTAACCTGTTTTTTGAGAGGCCTGTTGTTATTTTTATGAGCATACAATAGTAATTCTTTAGAGGTTAGATTCAATTCGTCGTAAATTTTTCTTTCTAAGAATTCTGTAAGACATCGTAAAAATTGGGTTGTTGAGTAAAAATATTATCAAAAATTTTTTTTTTCAAATTAATGTGTAAGTATTATACCTTTTTAAAAAGAGGAATAAACGCGTCAAAATTTGACGTCACTTGCCATACTATTTTGGTACATTTTTTTTACACTACAGTCGGTCAAAGTTGCGAAATTCAATAGTTTTCCATATCACCTTTAGTTAAAATAATATTTTATTTTAAAATGGTACAATAAGTACTTTATTTTTACATTCTATTTAGACACAGCAATACCCTAGATTACAAAACCTCCAAGAAATATCGAAATTATCAGCATTAGCAGTCACAGCATTCAAAAGTATGTCACAGGGTGCTCATTTCCCCTTTTTTTTTTGAAATCAGTATAATTCTGTAAGTACATGGGGTGGATTTTTTAAAATATTTTTCTGAGTACTGTTAGAACTTGGGGCATCGTGGGAATCCAGTTGGACGCCAGGTTCTTGGACACCCTGTATATCATATCCCAAGGTTCGATATTTAGAACAGCCATAATAAATATGCTAAAATTGGAGACTGGACGCAAAAGGATTTTAAATGAGGAATATTCAACTTAAACTATAGAAGGTTTTGAAAGGTTGTCTAAACTGGTGTTCGAAAAACATGATATACAATATTTTTATCCTAGTAATGTAAAGCAGGACCCGCTGGAGAATTTTTTTTTGGTAGGTTCAGACCACGGAGCAAATACTTTGTATTTGCTCCATGGTTCAGACCCATTAACTACAAGAACGTCAATCCTGATGCATATAGTTTTTACTGGATGTGTTTAAATCATTGTTAATGTCCAATGTTATGGGTCCACATTCAATATAAGCAACCTGTGAGGATGTTATAGGAGACAGACTACAGTTGTAGATTTTTTAAACTTAAATTCTCATCCAATGTTGATGAGACATGAGACTTCCTCATCAACATTTGATGAAGACAAAGAAAATGCCAGAATATGTAATACACCCATGACGATGATCCAAAACATTAACAGTAATTGCAACCAATCGCTAAATCTAGTGAATGAAAGGTTGCGCGTGCACTCTTCTGCATATACAGCAGGGTGGGTATGTGTAGGAGAGTAATATGTGCAGGAGAGTCGAAAAAAAAAATGTAGTAGTTGCTCTGAGACCAAAAAGAGATGTGTTTCATAAATGGATCGAACAACGAGGATACACCCTTTTGAAACATAATAATTTAACATATCCATCAAAGAAGTTTTTAATGTTATACAGGGATATCTCGGGCCCTATACATGATTACTTGAATAAGTATGCTTACAAAAAATATGTAAAAAAAACTTATAATAGAAATAATAAAGAAATTTGATGTAAATTGGTTGGTGTGTACACATCATAAAACCGAAATTAAGGAATGGTGGCTTAATTAATAATACGACGCACCCATGTTCATAATTTGTGCAACAAATTAAGTAAAATTTTAAAAGGTGGTGTACAAGAAAAACTTTTGAAACAGATGTGTGCACCTCAACAAATTGCCTTTGACAAATATAAAGCCCATAGATTAAGAGGAAAAAAAATAAAATCTGAAAAGTCGTTTGGGTTGGATCTAGTATCGTTTGGCAGGAGTTGGGGGGTAAAAGGGGCTAAAGTTGGTAGGGGTTGGGTCCCTGATTATAACGCTACCACTCTTATTAAAAGGTAATGCATATTTTTCGAGAAATTAATAACAAATGTTTCTAACCTCAAATCCGATACGAAGCGAAAACGAAACGTTTAAAATGGGCGACTGACAACCAAATCTGCCCAGTATCTGTAGTCAGTATCCAGTATCCAGTATCAGTATTTGTAGTCAGTCCGTGGTATAAAATGTCGGGAAAAATCGATAACACGGAACGTAAACACTAAAACAGGTATGCCATTTGCGTCATGTGTCACTGTCATTTGTTTTCGATCGTTCCGTTTCTCCTTTAGTTGCGTGAATTTTTTCTCTGTGTTTGTACTTCCACTGATCGTATGTGTGTACAAATGGCAATGTTACTACTGTTACTAGGAGAATTTAGGATGCAAGAGCGAGCGAAGCGAGCTCGGGACTTGGGGCACCCCGACTCGGACAGGTTAGGTTCGAAGGGGATGGCGGGGTCTAGTGAGCGAGCTGAGCGAGCGAACTCAGACCCCGCCATCCCCTTCGAGGTTATTCCTTTTTAAACCCTAGAGGCCCGCGAAGCGGGCCTCATACTACGCCTTTTAATCGACAAGTGTTTTGAGGTTAGGTTACAATAATTTATTTTTCTCAAGAACGGTGCCTTACCTTTTCATGGGAGTGGTGCCAGGGACAGAAGGCACCCCCCCCCCAATCTCCCCCGCGAAGCTGGGCTCATACTACGCCTTTTAATCGACTAAGAGTTTTGAGGTTAGGATACAATAATTTGTTTTTCTCAAGAACGGTGCGTTACCTTTTCATGGGAGTGGTGCCAGGGGGCAAGGGGAATCACCTCCCAACCTCCCCCCCCACTCCCACCCGCTTTTCCTGCCAAACGATACTAGATTTTTACCAGTCGTTTTATTTTTCTTTCGTTATATTCGTATCCAATGAAAATAACTAAAGAAACTTATTGTACCTTGCAGATGATAAAATTAACCCTATAAGAATTTTCCATGGCTATGCTATTGATATTCTATGCCGGATGGTCGTCACGTTTCTATTACGCTGTGGGTAATCACTAGGTGTCATTTCAACGTTAGCGCTTAGTGCATATTTTTGGTACTAATTGTATCTTGTTCTCCCGAGACTCCCGTAATATATCCCGTAGTTATACTCTTTGCATTGTACTGTCCTATCTGTCTCGTGACTAGTATATATTTATCTGTGGTAGATATGTTTCAAATTCTTTACGTAACGTTGAGATAATACTTCTATTACAGATAAGTACCTAGTTTGTAGAGTTTTCGGTTGTGAACATTATAGCCTAATTGGATTTTGGAAGTAATAGATAAATGATAACGCATTATTAGTTATATACTTGTTGTGTTATCAGTTAATACGGGTTGATATGATAACCTTCGGAAGGGTCATCGAAGCAAATTGCGAAGCGACTTGTGAAGTCGTCAGTATCGTATAAAAGCCGTATAATTTTGTGGTAGCTAATCACAATCAGTATCGGATTCGCTTTTCAGTGGAACTCACATCTTTGTTTATAAATTGTCGTCGAGCTCACGCACGTATCGATCGAACCATTCAATACATAAGAGTGACGAACTTTAGTATAACCAGTTTTTGAGTTGTGATGTGTTCTTTAATTTTCTGATATTCATAATTTAATCCTAAGATATTAATCGGCGGGTTTCGCGATTTGTGTGCGGTGCGCAACCACGGTGACGTGAATAAAGTACTTCTGTTGATTACCGACCAAGACCATGACGCAGATAAAGTTGATAAGCCACGCTAGTCGCGTTTTGTCCGGCGCTGTGGTGCGGTCGGAGTTAACGTTAGGCGAGGCAGTTTCGACACAACCGCACAGAACTCTTATGAGCGTCCGAACCATGGCGTCCCAGAGAAAAACCCTTACATTAGAATCCATGAACCCCAACATTAAAGCATTGCAATATGCGGTCCGTGGTCCTCTTGTCGCCCGTGCCTCTGAACTCGAAAAGGAGCTTGAAAAGGTATTTATTTATTCCCTAATACTATTTTATATAGTTACTTACAATTTTAATTTTAATTAGCCTAATATATGATGCTCCGACTGGTTTTACAAAAGCTTTGATTTATCATAGCCCACTCGCTATCCCACAAGCTGCCGTCAATATTGTTTGTTTTGTCGTCGTAAATAAAATACAATATTGATTTTCGCAATCACATGTTTTATGTTGAAAGTTCTAATTATCTAATTTTTAAACATGTGATATCAAGGTCAAGGTGGGCATGACGTGAGCATGTACCACACAGCTATATGTTACCTTGTACCTACAGCATTAAAATGTAGGTGAAATCTTGCTTGATATTGTATGAAAACATTTGACACCAACTGCCCATCACAGAGGGAGAAGTCATACTCATTTAACTAATTACTAGGCACAGATTGTTGCTAATGATGCTAAAATATTCATACATTTGTGAGACAAGAGTGGAACTCTATGGTCATAATATTATGTTATTGTAGCAGATAATATCCTGGTAATAATACTATTTGTAACAATACATTTACGATTGTGTTATGTTACTCAAACCACAAAATTGTATGCAATTTTCAATATCAAATCAATGTACCTATTGATTTTTTATATAATTTCTTCTTTATTACCATGCAATAAAATTAAAACCTGAGTCGTCACCAAGCAAATTGCTAATTGGTAAAAATTGCTTTTTAAAGTCCAAAGCTGTTTACATTTATCCTTGCCTGTGGAATGTGAAAAGTCAGTTGATTTGCTTGTTCCATCATAGATCTCACCCATCATTTTACATCAGGCGAGATTGAGGTCAAGTGTTGACCCATATAGCAATAAAAAAAGATACATTGTAATACTGTCAAGTATGTAGTACAAATTAGCAGAAAAAAAATTTAATGGGTACTTTTGAGTACCCATACAATTTATTTTTCTGCTAATTTCGCAATCTCCATATTGTGTATATTTTTAAACACAATATGGAGATGCCAAGGTCATTACTGTGGTAAAAATACACCAAGAAGTGTGAAATTGACATTTTAATTTTATTTAATCTTGTTAACTTTCCCAATGATATTTAAGTTTCAATATAGAAAGACATGCATGACAATGTGCACATTGTGCAAACTTAACTAACACTTCCTATACCGATGTAGAGACTAATTGACTCCAATGTAGGAAGACAGATGCTGGATATCCTTTTATTGAATAGCTCGATAGGACCCTCTGCTCAGAACCATGACCCATATTATATACTTACACCATTTATTAATAGCATAATGAGCCTATAATGTTCCCACTGCTGGCACACAGGCCTCCTCTCTGAGAGGGAGTGGGCCATGATCCACCACAGTCCGAGTGCGGGTTAGTAGATGTCACATGTCTTCGAATTTATGGTAGGACATGCCGGTTTCCTCACGACCTTTTCCTTCACTGTTTTGAGAGCAGTAGTGATGAAATTATTTACTCAAAGTAAAGTGCCTACCTGTGTTCGAACCCACAACCTACAACTCTTCAAGTCATGGCCATTACCACTGGGCCACCACTACTCTCTTCATTAATGAATAAATATTCTATATATACATATATTAATAAAACTAAAAAGCTTGAGTTAAAACAAATTAAAACAAAATGATAAATTCAAGTTAAAGTTAATGATTTTTTTGCAAATTAACCTTAAGTTTGATTTTAATCAAACTAGTTTATTTGATGAATTTATCCCAAGAACAAACTTAACATTGTAGTTGAAAAGCATGCTCCCCCATACAATCCAACTGAAAATGTAAGTTTGTACGCACAATATTGAGGGGTATACCGAGTTATTTTAACAGCATAGACTTCTTACAGGTTTTCCGGTAATCTATAAATAAAGAACTATTTTCTGTACTTTTTACAAAATTCTAGGGTTCGTAGTTTCAGAGATAAGGCCTAATTTGCCCCCCAAAGTGACCCCCATATTAAAAAAAAAATTATTTATGTTACACGTCCGTGTTAGGGTCACAGACATTCATATATGTGTACCAAATTTCAACAGCAGTACAGTCCAGTAGATTCAGAGCAATTTGGCTGTGAAAGACGGACAGACAGACAGACAGACATGTGAGTGAGCCTATAAGGGTTCTGTTTTCCTTTAGACTTACGAAACCCTGAAAAGAAAGCAGACAGCTGACAGTCTGGGTTCCAAAGGAATATGTATTTCTATAAATTTTAATTTACCCTCATGTGTAGCAAGCTTGATATTGAGCTTGGGTTATTATTTCAAACTAAAAATTCAGTCTAGAACAATGGACAGAACCTTGAAGCAAGTATTTACCAATTTCAATTCAATATATTACTTATTATTTTTATTGGCTCGATAGCTAACAATGCTTTAGCTCCAATGTTTTTCAAGTTTGACACTGGTTCATGTTGTTACTATACATTTAAATTATTAAAGTAATTACTTTAATCCTCTAATTATGCTAGACGTCTTTTTTTCTTTTTTGGATGGGTATTCATCAAATAACTTCTCCCGCTCTGGGCGGAGCGGGAGAGTGTGTCAGACTCTTACTGACTAAAACCCACCCGTATTCCTTCCTGTTGCCTGTGTTGCCAGGGGCCTCGGTGACTCTCTAGTACCTTCCCGCGACCCCGGCAGGCATCGGCCCTAGTGGACCCCTAACTTTGTGCTGACGACATCTCTTTGAGGCGCGCGTGGAATACGACGCGCCGTCGACCCGGGCTTAGTCCTTACCGGACGGTGAGAGCTACCCATTGCTCACCATCCGCAAGCCTGCGCCTACGGTGGCCAGAAATCCGCCCGGGATTTCCGACGCCCAGGGCGTCTCCAGCGGCGGCTAGGGGCGAGAGGGCGCGAAATTTGCCTTTCCCTCAACCGTCTCGCCTCCTCCTTCGCGAGCATTACTGCTTCGCAAAAAGAGGTGACGGCTGCCCATGTCCTTCTCATTACCATGGCCTGAACCAGGGCCGGACGCGAGAGATCTCTGCCGCCGATCGCCTCCACGAGGACACGGTGGTGCTCTGCCCAAGCCGGGCAGACCTCCACCGTATGCTCCACCGTGTCCTCCGGGAGATCCACAAAAATGGTGACACCTGGGCGTTTCCTCCCGCCTTATCTGACACAGGAACCTCCCGAAGCTGCCGTGTCCGGTGAGGACCTGCGTCAGGCGGAATGTGAGGACGCCGTGGCGCCTCTCTAGCCACTCCTCAAAGAGGGGACTTATCGCCGCAATCGTGGCGTGCCCTATGCTAGACGTCTAAGATTTGTTATCTTTAAAACTAAAATGAAGCATTAAGAAATTTCCTCATAGCTTGTTGTGAAAGATTCCATGCTATAATAAAACCGTGGCTTATCTACAACAAACAAATAATTATGTAAATGCACGTTGTTGAGATAATAGCTAATGCAATCACTTAATATTTATCAGAGTGAGCTGTTCCTGATAGTTTCAATTCGTTGCTGCGTTATCTTACCTCTTGGCTTTGAATAGTCTGATGTAATCTAGAGTGTTGCACAATAATGCCTGGTTAAAATAATTCTAATCTATCAATATTGTGATTGAACCACATTCCACTTTTTATCCCACTTACTGTGGGGAATCGCGAATGAAGGGTCGTGTTTTTAAACCGTAGTACTTACAAAACTCTAACTCTAGAAAATGGTATTTACTTGGGTAATTTATCGTCAAACAATGAAAGATATATTATATGTAATAATCCTTACCTACATATTATAAAACAATTTCCCACGGTGGGCTGAAAATCAGCTTTCATAGACATAGGGATTCCAATTTTTAAGTGTAATTTATTTTCTTGGATCTGGCTTTTTCCATTTCTATGCTCAAATATTCACACAAGGTTAATTTACCATTTAAATGGATGACTTATAATTTTTTTTTACGAAATATTTGTATGAAGCTTGTATGAAAAATCTGCTCATCTTTGGAACCCCAAGTTAAACTGTAATATATTTAAATGAGATTTTGGGATTAAGTATGTATGATTTATTGACCTACCACGTATAACGGGTTCTACTGCAGAATTAAAGTAAATAAATAGGTAATGCAACACAATAAATTTTTTAAATGCTATAACAACTCCTTTTAAGGCACCAACTCAAAATACATAATCAGCCTATAATGTTCCCACTGCTGGGACACAGGCCTCGTCTCTGCGAGAGGGAGTGGGCCGTAATCCACCACGCGGGCCCAGTGCGGGTTGGTAGATGTCACATGTCTTCGAATTTTTGTTCTAGGACATGCCGGTTTCCTCACGGTTTCCAAGTCAAAATACCCAGTATTAATTGGCTAATTAGGCTGAATAACTGATATTTAATATTTTTTATGTACTTAACCATGACCACCATGCAACAACACTAATTATAATCTACCTATTATCTTATTCTAAAAAGTGAGTCATTTAAGAGTTAGCCAACTCATAGTTTTGATGATCAACACAGGGAACAGCAATAAATAAGCAAAATTTATCTTTATGGTTTAATGTATTCCAAACTGTGATCATAAAATATTATAATGGGAAGTCTAACCACCAACTTAGACTTGTTTGTTTTTATAAGAAGCTGGAGTACTCCATAGTTTACACATGAAGTATTGTTCAGGGCAGTGAAAGCTCGTCGAGGTGGTCGCCTTTCTGACGAAGACAGTGTAACGCTCAACGAATTTTATCGAAGGTTCACACGAGATGCTTCATAGAGGTGACAGAATTCTCAACGTATCCTTGATACATTCAGAAAGCAGTACGAATATTAGCTTCAAGCTAATATGTGCCTAGTTGCGTGCCAAGCAGTTTTGTCATCCAAGTATCAAATGACGAAAGACCTAGCGCACATTTCATCTCTCCAGAACCGTCGACATCGTCCTCTATTGGTACAATGACAAAAAGACCTCGAAAAGCATACGTAGATCTCGGACACAAACAGAAGAAAAGGTCTGACGTTCATAAAGGCGAAGATCCAAATGAATTGGCCAATTCAGCTGTATTACTTTTGAAAGAAGATTGATACCGCATTCCAAATTGAATAAATGCCGAAAAATCCAGAAGCAGTTGCAAAAGTTAAGGAAATGCTTAAGAAACCAGTTTAAACTTGTATATTAACACCAGGGTTACACTAGGGTGGCACTAGGGTTGCTCCTTTCATTAAAACTGTTTTAGTGGCAATACATCACGTTGCGAAAGACATTCGGGAAGGTGCTAAGGATATTTACTCGTCTTACTACTAAGTGCAACAAGCCAATCTCTGTAGTTTGGCTTGTTGAGAGTAGTAGTAGTTTGTAGAGGATAGTACTGTTACTATCCTCTGAATCAATCAGTGACTGTAACGGATTCATCACCTAGGATTACGCTTCAAGCATTACTCGATATAACGGTGAAGAGGATTCTTGAAATTCTTTCTGACAGTGTGCAAAATAAGGATTTAAGACGCTGACAACACCTAAACCGCGGTCACTGTCAAATTCCATAGAAAAGAAAGAGAAACGCGATGACACAACGCTTGTAATTTATTGCAAAATATGAAGTAATTATCTATTTACTCAAAATTGAGTTGAGTAATCGAAAATAAAAAACAACCAAGTTCTGCTTTCAAATAAGACGTTCTTGTTATTAATTAAATACGAAACGTATGTTGATATTTGATACAGATATTTTGGATTAGAACTCAAAGTAAGAGGTTAGTTTAACGTTAGTTTGTATCGAGATTTTGTTTTCAAAACGTGTTTTGATAACAACCAAGTTCTGGGAAATATGTTCAAAATTGACATATATTTTTTCCGCTACCATAAACTATACAGATTTGACAATATTTTTTCTTAAGCGAAGCCTATTTTGGTCAATTGGGTCTTGTCAGCGCCTTAAGGCTAATATCTAAGTCAGGATATGATGTTGCTTCCAACCAAAGACGATATAAACAGAAAATAGAGCGGGAACAAGATGTTTGAAGTATATTTATGACCTCCTTGGTGCGAATCAAGCTGACTACTGAAGATGAAACTTTATGGACGAATCCAAAGTCATAGTCAGCCTTATATTGTCGTCCGGTGCAGGCCACTAGAAACGCAAAATCACTATTACCATTCATAACAAAGATGGACTGGAAACTCGCCAGACTCATGTATCGTGCCCTGTGTATGATACATGGTTTGAAAGTATCGGCACTCACTAAAGCTAACGTCAAGATTGAGAAGGTAGAGTTATTATGAGAGACTCGATTAACCACGCTAGGAATAAACCAAAACAAAAGAAAATTTTTGAAATCATCGACGGAAAAACTGTAACCAAACGCTTCAAGAATCACAGAGTGTGCTTACACATGTGCACAGGCGCCGCGAACCACATCTGTTACATGCAAAAGCAATGCAGTACAAAGCCAAATCCAAGAAAGTCGGTCGACCGATTTACACATGGATTGACAACCTAAAATAGGACATGACTTACTTCGACAGGTAAATCAACTTTTCGACAAGGAAATCAACTTTTGGATGGATACGGCTGAAGATTGAGATACGATTAGGAAGGCTGCTAGCGTGACTTACAAGAAATCAGAAACGGGACCGCAACCGAACGTGTAAGATAACAAAGCAGTGACACAGAAAAGAGTCGAGAAAGAAACTGAACCTGCGCCAACCTGGCAGCGACGTTGTTAAAAGATGCAATAAATCAGCCGTCTCTCCACTATTCCATTGCTTAATCTAGGAAGAATATCCGGTACGGCTCTAATAATCCTTCCATATCCCAAGGGCACGTCTTCCTGACCATTACCGCGCCCCCGGTCTACTCTTCGATATACAATGGTCTCTGTAGTCCCTTAAAACATGAGGCTCCAGGGACTAGTGTGAATCCTTGGGTTCATTCGAGCAGTCGAGTCTGGTTTAACCACGCTGGGGTCGGTGCATTTCATTCATTCATTCATTAATTCAAGAAGATCATACATACATTTATTTCTTTAAAAATCTCATATTTATGTGAGTGTACCATTTCCGTTCTTTTGTTTTTAGGACCATTTGCTGATAGTACGTACTGCTAATAGGACAAACTGCTCTTAGGACGATTTTGCTGAAGTGTCGTTATGGTTATGCCATTTGCGGGACTTGGAGGGCTTAAGAAGGCTGTAGGAATCCGCTTGATGCGAGAAGCACAGGACTGGTCGATGTGGTGACGCTTTGGGGAGGCCTATGTCTGGGCTGCTGGCAGTGGACGTCTTTCGCAAATAATGATGATGATGACTGCGTCTTTGTGTCGAATGTTCAAAGGAAACCTTATGTTCAAATAGTTTTCGGAGCTTCGGGTGATGAATTGATGATTAGTGGTTGGAAGCTTTTAGGCTATCAAGATAACCAATTAGATAATCAATGGTGTAATCAATGGTATATACCAAGAGTCTAGATATTCATGTCTTGGGACATTTGAATATGATGTCCTAAAAGCGAAATATTTGCACATTGTACTAGCATGATAAAAACCGCAGTGTAATTAGCTAAATGATTGCAAGGCCGCCGGTCGTTCCACATAGGCATACACTGCGCCACTAAATAATGTATGCTCATATCGATTTTACACCATTGCAAGGTTTGTACTGTTTTCAGTTTCGTTTAGGAAACATTCCAAATACCTAGGTTTATAAGCAGTGTAATAAATGACTTGTCGAGACAACTGCAAGATTTAATATCCAATAGCATCGAGTCCTTTTATTTCGGGGTTCCGCGTCGTAGGTTCGTGTGTAAATTGGGACTGTTTATTTGCACGTGAGCTTACTAGATACATATTCCACGATTGACGTATCCATATCAATTATCGGTATACCTAGATCACAAGCCACACAGAAAACGTAGAATTGCAATCCATAGCGGTGTGCTCAGAAACTTATGTCCAAGAATGATTTCGAAACAGGCCTAGAAAGAAATGAGCTGACTTCCTAATATGAAAGTCACGTACTCGTAGGTACCCTTTCTCATATGCAACAATTAGGTTTCCGTCCAATCCAATAATGATCAAGGGCGTTCTTCACATTTGTCGCGACTGTCCGCAATACGGTTCCTTTCGCCAACCGAGTGTGTAAATTGTATGGTCAATTGGTAGGGCAGTGGTATCAAATGTTGCACATACGTAACACCTAGTCGTAACATAGGCTGGGTAACCGAGAGCAGTCGGCCAAGGTCTGTCAAGGTCGTGGTTAAGACTGGAGGGTGATTCTAAATCTTATGCGTCGATTGTGGTGTTTCGATTGTTGATATCTTTGGCATATATATATATATATATATATATATAATATATATATATATATATATATATGTATATATATATATATATATATACCTATCTACGTTCTCTCCGGCGCAGTGGGCGATACTAAACGCCAAGCAACATAACCTATGGGTCAAAGTCCGCCGATCCTGACTTTCAAAGCATAATGAAGTTAAAAGAAGATGCAACATTACGTTAGACAGGCAGGATTGTATATTGGTACTGTGTTGCTAAAAGGATGGGCATACATGAGCTCAAAGTGCCGGAAGTGTGTCGTTAACGATCCTGGCTATTGGTAAATGTCCTTAAAATAGTTCATGTGCGTAAGAGTCGATCCCGTCAGAGCTATTCAGAATATCCAGGAATGTGCCATCGGTAGTACTAATGGTGTTCTGTTATTATTTGTTATTTATGCTCAATGGAGGAATGCGCTAACTTGCTATTGGAATATTTTAAGAGATACAAGTTCGTTGCTGTCTGTATGTCTCTGCCGATCTATGTGTTTATTAAATGGCGATATGGTCACGTGTCTCAGATATGCAGAAATGAGAATAATAATATGAAGAACTTATATGAATTTTAAAGTACCTGATAAGTTTTTTTATTGTGTTTAGAGATGCACTTAGATGTTTTTGAAGTACGCCGAGTGATGATAAGAAACTCACGTTTAATTTAGTAGCGTTCGATTATTGTACATCATAAAATTCATAATCCATTATCAGTAAAATACAAAGCAAGTAATTTACACAACCTCGGTTAGATACTTATGAAGTTAAGACTAGACTTTTTCATGACCCATTGTTCAAAGGCAGTTGTTGTGCTTAGTAAATAGTTACTAGATAATGTAGGTGCAGTGCAAACTTGTCAATTGTAATTGTGACAATCAAGGCCCTCACGCCATTGTAGCGTTATGTGCAATTCCAAACGAGACTGAAAAAAGTAAACTTTAATTCTTTGTAATAAGGTCTAAGTGAAGTCACCATAATAAATTATGACTCAATATTAACGTTAACGTATGAAAAGATAAACCTAACGAGTGAAAATATTAAAAGTAAAATAAAGGAAAAACATAGGTAAATAGTGAATTGCAAAGTCATATAGGTAATGTAAATAAGAATAAAAATTGTGGTTTTTATGGTAATTTCCATTTAGGTAGAAAAACATGATTTTGACCGAGATTTTCCTTTCAGTGCATGAATCAATCGTATATTTTAGGAATTGTTCTTGGCAGTTAGTTCTTGACAAAGAAAATGTTACGTAGGCTACCTACTGCCTAGTGTTTTACGACAGACCGTGTCATTTCAAGGTGCTGTCGACGGTTGTCAACTACAATGAGTGATTTCGGGCGAAATTTTCCAAGTTTCCAAGTATTAGTACTTGGAAACTTGGAAAATTTCGCCCGAAAAAAAAATATTCACGTTAGCAAAATTAAACAACAAGCAAGCTTTGATAATGTAATTTATGTTTGACTGTTAAAGATAAATTATTTATCGTTTTGTGATACCGTCAGATAACACTTGTGTTCAAATGAGCGGATTGTGCCCACTCCGTTTATCTCTCTTATTCTCAATTGCATTATATTCGGTCGTACTACAGCTATAGAGGGCGCTAGCTTGCGATTTAGGCTAGGTTGGGTAAGCTAGGATAGGACTGCGACGCCTGCTTGTTAGGTTCCGATTCCAACATATGTTTTCAGAGCGTTACTCTGAGCTGACAGCTAAACTGGCTTTATTAGTATAAAATACTACTGTTTATTTGAAATGTGAAAACAATTAGGTTTTTTTTGCAATTAGTATCCTTATTTTGAAATACAGTCATAACCATTTTCATCATAACTTCTCCCGCTCTGGCGGAGCGGGAGGGTGTGTCAGACTCTTACTGACTAAAACCCACCCGTGTTCCTTCCGTTGCCTGTGTTGCCAGGGGCCACGGTATCACTTTCGGACTTTCCCGCGACCCCGGCAGGGATCCTGGCCAACCTGCCATTATAATTGGTTTTGCAGTAATAAACCCACACATGCAGGAAAGTTCTTAGAAATATTGATTGTGCCTACAATGCGCACAAAACTTTATGAGATCTCGGAAGTTGCACGGAGTGGCCTAAGAGTATCATCATGTTCCGGCCCTTGTGCCATGATACTTGAACAAGCATATTAATTAATTACGTAAAGCGTGATGCCCGGCGGCGGCGCGGCGCGACACCCCGTCGCCGGAAAATGCTGAGCGTCCACGAAGTTAATTTCAGCGAGACAGCAACCCGTACCGTACGGGTACACACGTGGTACGCACGTCGTTGCGAGTGGTCGAGCAGAGAGCGCATTTTTTGGAATGTTAATGTTCATCGCTGGAAATTTCACGTTGCATTGTTTATTTTATTTGGTTATTTCTTTAAAAAGGTAATTTAGTGATCTTTGTTCGTTGATGTTTGGCGCCGACTCAAACTTGCTTAGGTATACTTACATTCGTTTAGGAACTTAGTTATTAAGGTTAAATAAAATAGGTTTATTATTTTTTGCTTTTCAGTTTTTTCGGCGATTTTGTTCTTTGGCCTTCCTTTCCCGATCCATCCATCAACATTTATGTTCATCACTCTTTTAGACATAGGTGTTTCCTCACTCCTCATCACATGTCCATACCAAGCCAAACGATTTCCTTTCATTTTTCTGTCATTGCCACGAATTTCATTCAAACTTCCCCGTATATACTCTTACGTTATCTTTATTCTTACTTTAGTGGCCTCAAAGTATATTAATAGCTAAGTAATTATTTTTGTGATAAGAAATCAATGCTGTAGGTAGGCATTTTATGTACTATAAAAATGTTATTCAATGTTATGTTATGTAATTAGCTGTAATATACTTTTAGGCCACTCGCGAGCCACTTCAGAGAGCTCATAAAGTTGCGCGTAGGTACTACAATACTTCTCAGTCACCTCACATTTTTATAAGTTTTCTTTCACTACATGCCAATATCCTACAGCTAAAATTACAATGCCCTACTCATCTTACGTAACATTTCTGAGGTTCGATAACTCGATACCACAATTAAAACCAGCTCAGCCTCATTCAGTTAATTTCTCGTCCGACTTGTTTTTGTTAGATTCATACCTTTTTTTTTGGGTGGGAAATCATCAAATAACTTCTCCCACTCTGGGCGGAGCGGGAGGGTGTGTCAGACTCTTACTGACTAAAACCCACCCGTATTCCTTCCTGTTGCCTGTGTTGCGGGGGCCTCGGTGACCCATAAGTACCTTCCCGCGACCCCGGCAGGATAGATTCATACCTTAACAATCTGAAGTTAAAATCTTGATTGAAAGAAATATTTGAATAAAAAAAAAAAGTAAGTTTTCTGTTAAGTTTGAATAGAGATAGATGCTTGAAAATCGTTCTTGAATATGGGCGATGGTTGATGGTGTCCTATCTGATTAATTGATTATAAAACAGGTGTCCTAAATTAATTTAAAGGTAGTAAGTAGTAATTTAATGTAGGATAAAAGTTGAATAATAAAAATAGGAATATGGTTTAATTAAGTCTAGACAGTGGCGTGCAGCGGTTTTCCACGGAGGGTAGGCCACGCATACTGACACCAAAAAACTAATTCGCGCAACATCACAGCGTCGCTCTACATAATATCATGACCCTCAAAGTATTCATTATTGATTTATAATATTTGAAAAATAAAGAACATTTAAAATAATCCTGTAAATATAAAAGTTATAAATACAAGAACTCACCACATTATTCAAGGTTCAAAACACGATTTTCTAACGATGCAAACAAAAGAAAGATTCGGCCAGCTCAAATATCATAACCAAGTGGGTGGGTGATAATTACAGTACACGTCACTTGCAAGATAACCGAAGTCATGAATTATCATATTTTTGGATAATTTTTCTCGTAATTCGGGCACACATCTACCTTTAGACACAACTTGAATCTTATCATAACGATAATTGCGAAAACTTACTGCTTTTGACTTCTAAAAAACACACATTATCGGCGCAAACTTCACAACAGAACACCATTCTTAGGTAAATTAACAAATAATAAACAAAAAATTATATTTACACTATTGTACGTTTCAAAATGAATTACTTATAACTTAAAAATATATAAAAAAGCAAAATATTCAAGATCGGATATAAATTGCGTGTCACATGAAACAATATGGCTTCCCTAAGAAAAATATAGTTTCTAATTTGTCTATAAAAAACACTACCAATTAAAATTGTATCATTGTCATACCGTGTTCTTCCACAAAAGGGACTACCAAATTTTGCCGGATAATACAGTCCTGGGGGCAACCATCACCTCATAAAGCAGTATTATTATAATATTACTTCACAGTGGGAAAGTGATGGAGCTGTACAGGACTTATAGCTCCATCTCTATCTCACGCTGAAGTAATATTAAAATAATAAGAGCCGGTGGTTGGCCCCCAGGGTTGCCGAAACTTATTTTCCTAACTCCCCAAAAATCAAAGCGAAAATTCCCAAATGAGGAGAAAAATAAAAATTATGAAGTTTTTAAAGCTCCAGTCACAGTAGTTACGCCCATAATGTATACCATTTAAACAGTGTGTGCCGTTCATACACACGAAAATATACACCAGTGTGTATTGCGATTAAGTTTGAAGTCTAGTAGACCATTTCGAGAAATTTGATTAATGGCCAGGTTTTGAGTCGTTTTACCATTCTGTGCGGCAGAAGTAGAGGTCGTTCTGAATCCAGCTTCATTGTAGTACTGGGTCCTAGATACAGAAAATATTGATGTGTGTTTGATCTCTGAAACGCACTTTACTAAACAGTCTTTCGTAAAGTTTAGAGGCTATAAGGTTTATCACTCGCTGCACCCCAACAACACGGCCCGAGGAGGTAGCGCGGTTATCATAAGAGAAAATATCTGTCATTACGAACAGTGTAAATATGAGGAGCCAGACACGCAAGCTGTGGCGATATCAGTTAAAACAAATAAATTTAATGTTACAGTAGCGGCCGTATACTGTCCCCCAAGACACACGATAAACAAAGAACAATATGTACACTTCTTCAGACTCCTTGGACAGAGATTTATATTAGGCGGTGACTTTTACGCTAAGAACACTCATTGGGGATCAAGATTAACTTCAACACAGGGAAGACAGCTTCTAAGTGCAGTGAAAGACATGTGCTGTGAGGTCATAAGTACTGGAAAACCTACTTACTGGCCGACTGACCACCAGAAACTACTGGTAGTTTCTGGTGAAAAAGTCGATAAGATCTGGATCTTATCGACTTTTTCATAGTCAAAAATATATCGACCAATTATCTGAGTCTGGAAGAGGGGTACCACATGAACTCCGATCACTCTCCGATATTATTACAATTAAGTCACATAATATTACTAAGAGAAAACCACCTGACATTACTAAACAAGTTTACGGATTGGGAACGTTTTAGCTTAGACCTACAAAATATTATTGACCTAAAAACTACGTTAAAAAACAAAGATCAGTTTGATTCTGAAGTAAACAAGTTTAGCAACAATATCCAACAATGTGCATGGAAAAACACCCACAGCTATTAAAAAAATTCAAAGGAAATACCTACCCAAAGGAAATAATAGACTTATTATATGAAAAACGGACTCAAAGAAAAAGATGGCAGCAAACTAGATTCCCGCAAGATAAAACTCTTTTGAATAACCTTACGAAAAGACTGAAAAGAAAAATACAAACCTTTCAAGAGGAGGTTTTGAATACTAACCTACGTCAGTTAACCAGCGATTATACAACGCAATACTCTCTTTGGAAAGCGACAAAGTCACTTAAAAGGCCAATTACACCAATGCCCCCTATCAGAGATGTTAACGGAAAGTGGGCCATAAGCAATGAGCAAAAAGCTCTAAAATTTGCACATCACTTAGAAGAAACCTTTCAGCCAAATGACGGATCTGTAGACAACCTACAGTTTGACAACATTCTGCAAGATCAAAGAATTAAGCTTGTGACCCCGAAAGAAGTTGCAAAGGAAATTCAAATCACTAGCCTAAAAAAATCCCCATGACCTTATCACGGGAGAAATCCTAAAACATCTGCCGCGTAAAGCCATCGTTAAGCTTACTAGACTCATCAATGCTGCATTCATGCTAAAGCATGTTCCAGAGCCATGGAAAGTTGCTGAAGTGATTACACAGGCCTGCAAAATGAAGGTCATAACTTCCTCTCTGGAATTTGATAGCTGATTCTGGAGTATTTTGATGCGCTGATTACGAATATGTACTTAGTTTTTCTCCATCACCTCCTGATTTTTCAAAAAAGCTACAGATAGAAAATTGAGAAAAAAGACAAGTTTTCACTTAAAAAATTATATATTTAAAAAAGTACTTAATTTTCAACTTAAAAAACTATTAACACGTAATAACAACTTATTGCTGGGTTAAAATACACTTAAATTTTATTTGTGGAACCTGGTCCTTTTTTCCTGGAAGCTTCTGTTGTGCGATTTTCGCTTATATTTCCGGTTTGGATCATCACGCTTCAACAACCAACAATAGTCCGCCATCATGCTGACATTCCATCTTCCTTGATACCGGACTTCAAGCTCTTTTAAATCTTGGTGAAATCTTTCACCTTGTTCTTCGCTAACGGCTCCTAGATTTTCTGGGAAGTAATCAATGTGCGAATTCAGAAAATGAAGTTTAACGCTCATATTACAACCCATTACACCAAAATTCGTTATCATTTTGGCTACTATTTCTTTATAGTCCGAGCTTTTATTGTTCCCCAAAAAGTTTTTTACCACTTCCTTAAATGATTTCCACGCTTGTAACTCGACATCATTGAGTTTTTGATCAAATTTTTCCTCCGACATCAATTTTCTTATATCAGGGCCGACAAAAATTCCTTCTTTTAACTTAGCATCTGATAAAGATGGAAAAACTGAATGCAGATATTTGAAACCTTCCCCATCTTTATTTAAAGCCTTCACAAACTGTTTCATTATACCCAATTTGATGTGTAAAGGCGGCAGTAAAACTTTTTCTCTGGGAACCAAACTCTGTTTAAGCACGTTTTTGATTCCTGGGGTTAGTTCAGTTCTTGGAGGCCATTCCTTTTTGGTCCAATGATGTTGTTTATCCCGGCTATCCCATTCGCAAAGAAAGCACGGGTATTTTGTATAACCACCTTGTTGGCCGAGTAGCATGCTTATGATTTTCAAGTCTCCACACACCATCCAGCCGTGATGTTCGTAAGCTATAGTAGCTAAAAGCTTTTCCAAATTTTCATAACATTCCTTTAAATGGACAGAATGTGCAACAGGTAGTGAGGCATATGTATTCCCATTATGTAGAAGGACTGCTTTTAAACTTCTTTTTGAGGAGTCAATAAACAATCTCCACTCCTTAGGATTGTATTCAATGTCGAACATTTTCATCAAGCCAGGAATATCTTTACAGTACACCAAATCATGATCTTCAGCGAAGAATGGAAGGAAATCTTTTTCTCTGTGACGGTACCATGAAAATGAAGTACCAGGTACAAGCATATTTCTTTCTTTTAATCGTGATCCGAGGAGCTCAGCTGCATCTTTGGGGAGATTCAAATCTCTTGTCAAGTCGTTTAAATCTGACTGTGAAAAGAGCTGACACTCGTTAGAATCTACTTGAAATACAGGATCAGATTGGGATGCATTCTGTTCATTTGTATCATTAGCAGAATCTTCAATTTGTATAGCTGGATACGGGGGCTGCACCATTTCTGAATCTCCGAAAACTGCAGGCGTAACTGATGACACATTTGGATAGCTTATGTCACTTTTATTTTTAGAATTGTATCCAGTTATGTCACAACAACAAAAGTAGCAATCTTCAACATGGTTGTTAGGCTCTCTCCATAGCATGGGCGAAACGATTTTGAAGCTATTTTTCTGTCCTTTTGACCACTTGCGAAGTTCAAGTAAACAAGTCGAACAAACTTTTTGAGGTGTCCAAGTTTTGTCTTGGTTACTTATAGAATGTCCAAAATAACTTTTGTAAATATTTTTCACATAGTCTGTAATGTTGTTTCGTTGTTTTATCACCATGAATTTCCCGCAAATATAACAAAAACAATTCGAAGAGTTTAAACAACTTCGCGACGACATTTTAAAGTTTAGGTTGCAAGATGCGCACTTCGACTGTTAGTTTTCTAATTCAGAGTAGGTACTTATACAAAAAAAACCTTTTGTTTTCTTCATTATACCCTTTTTGAACAACATTAACAACAATTAGGCAATATCACCTAAACATCGTGTATTAATGAGCTCATTACTAAATGAAGCCAAAATGACCCGTTTTCGAAATGGTTAATGCGAATTACTTACACTTATTATGTAGTAATTAACAAATTACTGATTTGCATTCATTTCTATGTCGTCTTAAACTAATTAAATGCAATAAAAATTAAGCTGAAGTAATTAAGTGACGTTTTATAGATTTTAAAATGTATGCGCTCAGACATTTTTAGTTAAAATCTTAAATATTCAATATCAAAGAATCCTGACGTGATAGAATTTTTTTATTATTTTTCTCGTAATCAGCACATCAGAAACTATAGAAAACGTTAATCAGATCTCAGAGAGGAAAACCATTGCAGACCTGTGTTATGATTGCTAAGTCCGGTAAACCACCTCACGAAGCATCATCATACAGGCCCATTTCCCTGCTTCCTATATTATAGATTATTCCGATCTGTCACCCCGCTTTGTCCCCTTAGGGTGACAGATAGGAAAAAAAAGTTTGATCTGTCCCCCTGTTAGCAATGAGGGGACAGTTCGAACTTTATTCACTCCTTAACGGTTTCATCTGTCCCCCTGTCAGTGATAGGGGGACAGATGAAACCGTTAAGCGAGTGACAGATCGGAATAATTCTATATTATCAAAGCTGTTTGAAAAATTATTTTTAAAACGCTTAAAACCTATCATAACCGAGAGAAACCTGATCCCTGACCATCAGTTTGGTTTCAGAGAGAAACACTCAACAGTAGACCAAGTACATAGAATTACCAACATCATTGAAAGAACGCTTGAAGATAAAGAAGTCTGCTCCACAGTATTTTTAGATGTGGCGTGTGTTTCGAGTAAGGCACGAGGATGCCTTCTCCACGTTAAAAATTATTAAAGCTGGCGTGCCCCAAGGTAGTGTGCTGGGCCCAGTCCTCTACCTGTTGTACACGTATGATATACCAGAGCTGGAAAATAATACTATTGCAACCTTTGCGGACGACACTGCCATTATGGCTACAGGGACATGCCATATGGAAGCAATAACAAAGGTACAAATCGCTGTAAATAAAGTTCACGACTGGGCACAAAAATGGAGAATCAAATTGAATGAATCGAAGTCACTTCACATTGATTTCACCAACAGGAATTGTCATTACCACCCAATCTTCATAAATGGCCAGCAAGTGCCATACGCAAATACAGCTAAATACCTTGGCATAACGCTTGACGCAAAACTGTGCTGGAAAGCGCACGTTAAAAAGAAAAGACAGGAACTAGACATGCGTTTTAAAAACATGTATTGGTTGATTGGACGGGGTTCCTGCCTATCGATACATAACAAAATGTTATGATATAAGCATATTCTTATGCCAATATGGACCTATGGAATCCAACTGTGGGGCTGTACTAAACCGACCAACATCAAAATTATTCAAACATTCCAGAATAAGGTACTCAGGAGTATTGTTAATGCTCCCTGGTATGTAAGAAATGACGACCTCCATCGTGACCTAAAAATGGAATCCGTCACCAACATAATCCAAAAATTTGCTGAGGCCCATGAACACCGACTCCACCAACATGTGAACATCGAGGCAATCCAGCTGTTAGACCAAACAAATATAGTGCAGACTAAAACGAACAAAACCTTTTGAGTTAGTGTAGTGTAAACAGTGTAGACATATTAGTGACAATGACACACATATAACACATGAACAAAGTGTTTATATTATTATATCAGACTCTAAGAAAGTGGAACGAACTTGTGTAAAGTACAAACAACACTATTCTAACTTTTAAAATAATTATCACGTTAAAAAATTATTTTTTTCCTACAGAGTGGAGACCTACTTACCAATTTTATTGTTTCCAATATTTTTCCAAAGGATGAAAAGACGTCAAGAGTAATCCTCTATTCCATTAGCTGTTACAACAGCTGTAACATATACTATGCGAAGTTTTCATTATTCGAAAACATAGATTGTTCTGTAATTCTTGTTGTTTGTCGTCAGGGAGCCCAGAAGCCTTTCAAGAGCGTGATCAAGGCAAACATCGGAGATGCGCACGCTATGGGGCAGCAGCCCATCACCTTCATCAGACAGGTATGATCATCATCATCATCATCAAACCTTGAGTTAAATAAGAGCCCTGTTTCAAGAAGTCTTGGACTCAATCTGTTGTTAAATCTCTGTGATTGGTTGTGAACATTATGGTCAAGTAATACTTAAAACTAATGTTATGATTTGGCAACATTATGATCAAAGAATTGGTGGAAAGCTATACTCTGTTCCAGATCTGTTTTATAAAAATGTAAACAAATGGTCAGTAAACGTACCTGTGGATGGCAAAGTTATAGCGCCACTTACTTAAATTAAGTGAATAAATTAAATTTTTTGAGTAACCACAATGTTCGCTTCAATTTGATAATGTTATTCAAACGATAATTGTTGGGAAAAGTGGTGAGAGTATCTGTTTTGGCACAAGGTGTACCTAAGTGCCTCAAAATAGTGATCATTGAAATAGGTAATGCCCTAATACTATTAATGTAATCTGCTCTACTCTAATAATAATTAACGGTAAATAAACGTAGTGGTATGTATGAATGAAATCTTTTGATAAGAAAGGTAATCACCGGAAAAGGTTTTTCCATTGTATGTATAACAACGTAATACGAAAGAAAATGTATCGCATAATATAGGTAAGCTCATTTTTCTTTTAGGTAAATAATAGGAACATGTTATTACATCATGTAGTTGAAACAATAATGCTGTAATACTAAACTACTTACTTGAATTGAAATAATGAAAACCGTAAAGAAACAATAGTTTATTTCTAATGCAATGTAAAAAGTCTTGAAGTATCAATAGTATTATTGTTAATATTCTAAGCCTGTTGCTTTGCAAGCGACAGGCTTATAACATAGCTTATAATATTCTTGAAATCTTGACGCACAGATAGGACAAGCGTCTTGGTGCGTATAATGTCCAGAGATAGTAAACATTTGTACCTATTTACGTAACTATTGTATTTCTTTTTTGCATTCATTCAATTAATTGATAGACCGGGACCGGCCTGTTAGCTAACCGAATCGTGTTGTTGGTATATGTGATGACTAGTAGTTAGTTACCTACGGTAAATTATGTTCGTCATAGGTTACGTGAATGAAATTCTCACTACCAAATGTACTCCAAGTGGGTCTAAATTTTAAAACTTGATGGCAAGAAACTAGATGCTATTACGGAAACTGCATTTCTAGGAATTACTCTAGATTCGAAATTGCAATGGGGCCGCCCATAATAGAGCTCTTTCAGGTAAATTAAGTTGAGCTGCATATGCAGTAAGAAAAATAAGGCAGTTGACTGATATAGCCACAGCAAGGTTAGTATACTTTGCTTATTTCCACAGTGTTATGTCTTATGGCATTCTGCTGTGGGGAACGGCTGCATCGGCAGCTGGCGTAGATTCAATTTTCATTTTATAAAAGTGCTGCACTAAAAGTATCGGGAATGGAATATTTCCACTGTTCCTGTCATATTGAAATCTTTTTAATTGAAAACTCCTTGCTTTTAAAAATCGAATACCATTTATTTATTTAAAAAAAGATTCTCGGTCTTGTCACAAGGTTTTGTCAAACTTGTTACTTTGCTTATTTCCACAGTGTTATGTCTTATGGCATTCTGCTGTGGGGAACGGCTGGATCGGCAGGTGGCGTAGATTCAATTTTCATTTTACAAAAGTGGGCATTCCGCGCGGTCTATACGAGGGCTGCACTAAAAGTATCGGGAGTAGTGATGATCACCGTCAATGGCGCCGATTCCCTTGTTCACAAACTAAACTAAATTTAAGTTCAGTGCATCTTTTTCTTTCTATTTCATTAAGAAAAGGACAGAAGACACATTTTAGTTTAGTCCTGTCAAATTAATCAGCGCTTGACATAAATTGACGTAATTTTAGTATGCAAGTTTTTAATCACGTCTAAACTTGTATAGAGTAGAGTGACAGGCGCTGATTAATTTGACAGGACTGAACTAAAATTTATCTTCTGTCCTTTTCTTAATGAAATAGAAAGAAAAAGATGCACTGAACTTAAATTTAGTTTAGTTTGTGAACAAGGGAATCGGCACCAATGTCGTCCAAAAACTGAAGTCACCCAAGAAAACGTTGATGCTGTGCGTAAGCTGATTGAGGCTAATCGACATGTGACATACCGTGAAATTCAGGCAACTTTAGACATTGGCATGAGTCAAATCATGTGTGAACTTGACTTAGATTTAAGAAAAACTGTTATTTAACGCTGTACCTTATATTTTTGAATATATTTTATTATTATTATTAAATACAAATAATCTTGCATGAACAATTAGGTGTAAAAAAGTTGTTTTCCCGATGGATACCGCATTTGCTCTGTGAAAAGCAAAAAGCGGCTCGCGTTACTTGGTGCGTCAGAAATCTCGAAAGATTCCACGCAGGATCCTCAAATGCTGTAAACAACATCGTATCGGGTGACGAATCCTGGATATACGCGTACGAACCCGAAACAAAAAACCAGTCACGAGTTTGGGTGTTCGAAAATGAGTTAAAGCCTACAAAAATTGTTCGTTCACGGAGTGTTGCAAAAAAAAAAAGGTGGCCGCGTTTGTCTCCAAAACCGGCCATGTTACGACTATTCCTCTTGAGGGACAAAGAACGGTTAATGCAGAATGGTATGCTAGCATTTGTTTGCCACAGGTCGTTTCTGAACTCCGTAAAGAGAACTGCAACCGCCGCATCATCCTCCATCACGGCAATGCGAGTTCTCACACAGCGCACAGAACAAAAGAGTTTCTAGAGCAAGAAAACATAGAATTATTAGACCATCTGCCGTACAGCCCCGACCTAAGCCCTAATGATTTCTATACTTTCTCTAAAATAAAGAATAAATTGCGTGGGCAGAGATTTTCATCCCCTGAAGAAGCTGTGGACGACTACAAAACGGCCATTTTGAGACCCCAACTTCCGAATGGAATGGTTGCTTCAATGATTGGTTTCATCGCATGGAAAAATGTGTCAAATTTCGCGGAGAATACTTCGAAAAGCAATAAATACATTTTTAAATATGAAATTTTCAGTGCCGCCCTCGTATAATATGGGTCCTCGTGATTCCCTTACAAACAAATTCAAAGTAATTGTTATACTAACTTTGCCTTTTCTTTCAGTATACAGGGTGGAATTTTGTAATGCCACCTGGAGGGAAAGTACTCTTAATACTGCAGATAGAAAGTTTTACTCAAAGGAAACGTTCCTTTATTTTTGAATAGAAAGCAAACTGCATTCAAAGATTTTCGAAAATTCTCTTCTCCCACACCCGGGAATCGAACCGGCTAAAATCTGAAAAAAAATATACCCTGTACTTTTATTGCATCGATCGTTAGGGTCAATTATAAGGATGAAATCATAAATTAAATGAAAGGAAAACCAGGAAATCTTAAATTAATTTAATTATTTACAAAAAATGGTAAACTAACTAATTAGTTGCTCGAAATGGGCTCCATTCTCTTGGATACACAAATTTATTCTTTTATCGAACTCATTTCTAGTAACCTTTAATAAAGTGTTGTGGTGAATATTATAAATCGTATTCTGAACTTCAACTCTCAACTCGTTGTCATTCGCATAAGATTTCATGTAAATTTGATTTTTTACATATCCCCACAAAAAAAAATCTAATGGGGTGAGATCTGGCGATCTCGCAGGCCATCTGATTGTGCCGTTTGTACCAATGCAGGTATTAAAATGGTTATTAATGTAGGCAGTAGTGATTCTGCTGTTATGTGCTGGAGCACCATTTTGCTGTAGAATTATTTGGTTTCGCTCTTCCTCGGGGAAACCATTTAACTCGTTTCTTAAGAGATCCAGTATTTCAATATACTTGACAGTGTTTAAATGACCTTCGTACACGTGGACTAACACTACATTATTTCTCATAATTCCGCACCAAACGTTGAAAGAAAATCTTACTTGATTGTTAGTTTCATGAACACGAACAGGATTCACTCGAGACCAATAATGGTTATTGCGGCGATTGTACATGCCATTATTGCTGAAGTTGGTTTCGTCAGACCATACAATGTTACTCAAAAAATTAGGGTTTCGGTCAATTTCTCCAAGCATGTTTTCACAAAATTGTAATCATCTGTCACGATCCCCAATATGCAATTTTTGCACCAACCGACCTTCACGATAGCATTTATACTTATACTTTTTCAGCACTTTAAGTACGCGAGTGTGGGTTGTTCCTAATTCATCGGCAGCATCTCTACTTGAAGCCTTTGGAAATGATTCAAAGTATGTTAAAACATCTAGTTCAAAATCGAAATAGTTTTGCTGAATAGTTTGCCGTCTCTTCTTGAAACCACCCGTATTCTTTAAATTTTCTACCATTCTTTTCAATACGAACCGAGTTGGTGCCTGTCGGTCTTGATATCTCTCTCCACACCACCGCAGAGCTAGATTCACGTTTTTGTTATTTAAAAAATAAGCTTCGATTAAATCAAACTGTTCTTGATAAGCCATTTTCACCGTGAGACAAAATGTGAAATGAGTTGTAAAAACAATCAAATGTGAATAACAACTATGACAATCTAATTTTCAAATTTTAATCTAACATTCCATATTTAAATTACCTCATACACGCAGCTACGAGTATGTCGCAAAGGAGTCTGCATTACAAAAGATGGATGTTAGTTAAAGAGCTTTAACTTGACTCATTGAATTTGTAACTTCAGATTTCCTGGTTTTCCTTTCATTTAATTTATCATGTTAGTTAGAGAGATTTCATCCTTATAATTGACCCTAACGATCGATGCAATAAAAGTACAGGGTATATTTTTTCAGATTTTAGCCGGTTCAATTCCCGGGTGTGGGAGAAGAGAATTTTCGAAAATCTTTGAATGCAGTTTGCTTTCTATTCAAAAATAAAGGAATGTTTCATTTGAGTAAAATTTTATATCTGCAGTATTAAGAGTACTTTCCCTCCAGGTGGCATTACAAAATTCCACCCTGTATATTACAGAAAGTATTTTGTATGTTCGCAAAAAGTTTTTCAAAATAAGAAGCGATTTCCTTAGTATAAATACACGTAGTAAACACGAAATTGTGATAAGTACCCACATTTAAATTAACTAAAACAAGCAAATAATTTCTTATCATTAGTATCCGCTTTTTACACCACTGCCCAAAAAAAGAAGTGTTATGTTTTTAGGGTTCATGTATGTTTGTGAGTTTTTTTTTTTCCCACCATAACTTCTAAACGGCTTAACCGATATCAGTGTATGTGGTATCGTTAGAAGCGTTGTTTTATCCCGGGTAACATCGGCTGGTGAAAATTTTAACAATTATAATACGGGAGCCATGGTTCACGAAAAAAAGTTTTTTCATAAAATTTTACTACCTATACTATCATCGTCGAGAGCTTTTTTAGTACATAAGAAAAATATATAACAGTAGGTACTATTCAAAATCCCATAGAAAAACATATTGAACAAGTTATCGTTTTATCACTAAAAGGAATAAAATAAAAAATAAATAATTAAAAAGAAAACACGCCTGCCTTGTCTAGAATGACAAAAATTAAACGAAAAACATAAAACAAACTAAACGATTTTTAACTGAATGCCAATCTTTTCAGCGAAGTCGGGGGGGACCTGTAAAGAACTGTTCCAAGAAACCGTCCCCCGACTGCAATGAACAGATTGGTATTCCGTTCAAAATCGTTTAGTTTGTTTTTAAGTTTTTAGGTCAATTTTTGTAATTCACCTTTTGACAAGGCAGTCGTTTTTATTTTAAATTATATAACAAGTTGCCAAAGTCGGATACAGAACTTAGCGATGGAAATTTCAAAACCCACATCAAACGTGCCCTTATCAAAAAAACATATTAAATTAAGATTAAGGACTACGTTGAAGACAAGGAAGTTTGGCAATAATTCCTTCTGCACATGTGGCTACCCTGGTACCTCATTAAAGGCATAACTATGTAAATGTCTATTAACTGCTCCCAAATTACGATGTTTATTTTCATTTTATTTTTTTACTTTAAATCTTTTTGACACTATATACCTGCAATTCTAATTTCAACTATTTATTAGTGGCTTTTGTGGTCAGAATATTAATTCAGATTGTTACAGTTGTAATGGTAATTTTGTTTAAATAGGTTTTTGTTATTTTATTTATTTTTAAATACTTATACTTTAAAATTTTGAGAATGTTGTAGGCTTAATATACTATTTGTAGACCATTTTCTATTTTGTTAAGTATCTGGTACTTTTTGACAATCCTACACTGTCCTCACATACCTATTAACACTGTAATTTGAAAACATTGTAAAAGCCAAATATTTTTAAAAGAGTAACCATGGAGTTTCTTGCCAGCTCTTCTCCATATGAAATATTTCACATTGCACGGTTCCAATTTCATATGGAGACATATGAAATTGGAATCGTGCGCCTAACTTCTGACGTTTCATTAGTGCCCATGTAGGTTTATGTGAAATTAAGTATTTTGATTTTGATGATTTTGACATACGATTTTGTATAGAAACTACTAACTAAAGAGACAGGTCCCAGCTACAGCACTAGGAAGTGGTGAAGGGCGGGCGTTCGAAAAGTGCTGATACTTAGCCTTGTTTGAATAAATGACTTTTGGTTGATTTGATTTGAAACAGCTGTCCGCTGCGTTTGACAAACGTCTGTTTGACGAACGTCCGCGACGGATGGTCCGCAAACGTCTGTTTTACGAACGTCCGCGATGGATGGTCCGCAAACATCTGTTTGCCGAACGTCCGCGGTAGATGGTCCACAAACGTCTGTTTTTGGAAAAAATAATACGGTGTAATATGTACCTGGTGACTGATACTATGTTTTTTGCGCAGGTTTTGGCATGCGTCGTTGACCCTGAACTCATTAAATCAGGCAAATATCCAGTTGACGTGCAGGAGAGGGCTTCTGCTATACTGAGCGGCTGTGGGTGAGTTTATATATTTTTTTAGGGTTCCGTAGATAACAAGGAACCCTTATAGTTTCGCCATGTGCGCCAATTCGTCATTTCGTGGAATAAATTGATCCCAACTATGGACCCCTTCACTGTGCGTGGTCCACACTTGGCCGGAAACAAATGGAAGAGGAAGATATACATACCCTGGAAGACCTAAAAGAGCCCTCAGCCTCAATTATGTTTTGAAATTGAAAATATTTATTTCAGACCAAGCACATAGTAATTTATACAAGTCCATATTATGTTAGAAGGTAGCTACTTATAGCTATGTTAGTCAAATTTAAAATAGTTATTATTTTGGACGTGCATGAGCGACCAATGCCTCAGTATTTGGCTGATAGTTAAATAGTTTCAACCTTACTAAAGTATTAATCTTCTATTTAATAAATTGTCAAAAGTCTTACCTACAGCCATTACTAGGTCCACTATAAAATACTCTCGAATCCAGCAGCAAAACCCTTACATATTTATAAACTGTAATGTATACTATTACAGCGGCCAGTCAGTGGGCTCATACTCGATGTCGTACGGCATCGAGTCGATCCGGCGCCACGTGGCCGAGTTCATCGAGCGCCGCGACGGACACAAGGCAAATTGGCAGAACATCTGCCTCACCGGAGGAGCCTCCAATGGCATCAAGACCTGCTTGCAGCTGCTCTGCAACAAAGTTGATGGAAAAAACTCCGGTCAGTACATTATTATAACTGTTTCCGGTTCTACGTAAAAGAACCAACCCACGATATCTAAGGAATTCCGTTAATTTGTCAAACTAATCTAATATTATCAAATGGGGTATAATTATAATATCCAGCAAACACCGTCGCATATACATAAAACTTATGCATAGAATAGATTTATAAATTTAATTAATCCCACCTGTCAAGAATCTTGATATACTTATTGGTTCACTTTGACATATCTAGGCCCAACTGAAGGCTTTCATTTATGGTCAGCCTACCTTTAGACCGTCTGATCTGACGGCTGACCACAATGCGTACTGTATGTGTCTGATAAGGCCACAAGCAAAATCGATGAACTACAACGGCCAGAACGATTAACGAGATAGCAAAACATCGCAACTGTTTTCCCCATATGGTTAGAGAGGTGTACCTATTGTGTACACCCACATTTCGCCTTAGTAGTTATGTTTGAGCTGGATCCCGGGATCCTGGCTGTTTCCTAGTCCCGAAAATCCCGAGATTGTACTTGACTAATCACGGGTTTGCCAGTTATAGGTGTTGTTTGCATATCATTACGCCCTGACTAGGTATTATCTAGATTTCGTTACGTGCAAATAAAGAGTATAGTTAAAAGATTAAAATATTCAAGATAGCAATGAAACGGAAGAGGAAGAAAATGAAAGTGCAATACATTAGCACCCATTCGATACGTAATCAATGTCGTCTCAACTGTCGACGACGTCACTGTATAACAAGGTTTGTTTGGCACTCAGTGGGTGCTGCCTATAGATTAAATATAATATCGCTTATGAACATGAGTTTATTAACATTTCTGTGATGTAATCGTATAATCTTAATGCCTTTAGTCGTGCCTACCACGTTCGATAAGTGGATAGCTGCGGAGTGATAGACTGGATATCTCTAAAATGGCTATTTATTGTCAAAATGAGGGTTATTACTGTGAAAATTAGAATTAGACAGTTTGGATTGAATGAGCATTTCAAATTAACCGACGTCATCTAGTTTTTATTAAATTTAAAATTGATTGTTATGTTTTAAAGTGTTTGTACAGTACCTAACTTACAGAAACAAAATGATTCATCTATTTATAGTCGTGACTTGTAATATTTTTGACCATCTTCTGTCCGCGACTTTCCGCGTGGAAGTCGACTATACCATTTAGAAACTTATCAAGGCACTCGGCAACAAAGGCTCCTGCAGCTGACGCGACACCGGTACAACAATTTCAATGAAGTTTTAATAGAAATAGTTGTACTGGTGCCGCGCCACTGCACGAGCCTTCAAGTAGGTGTTTATCAGTGAAAGAATGTTTGTAATCTGTTCAGTACTTCCAGAGATAACCTCTTGCAAACAAACCATTATATCATCATAACATCACGCCTTGTTTCCCCGAAGGGTTGGGCAGAGATGTACCTGTAGTACACCCACATTCGCCAGTTATGTTTAATTCCGTGTAATAGGGGGCGAGCCTATTGCCATCAACCGGGCACAAATCCAGACTCCGGGCTGCTACTGAGAAATTCCAGATAGCAAAACCCAATAACACTTTGCCCGACCCGGGAATTGAACCCAGGACCTCATGCTCAGCAGTAGCGCTTGCAACCACTAGACCAACGAGGTATTAATACCTCTATAGAATATTAGTTTGGATAAAGCAATACACTTTTTACACCTACATAGGTATTAGCAAATAAGTACCTACATTATTAATCAATTCACAATGACCGGGAGCGCGGCTCAATCTCAGAACCTCTCTCTGTCAGTTTATTTTGCTTTTGGTTATATCCGTAACATACTAGTGTTTTAGAATGCTTATTAGTTATGTTAACTTGAGTTGAGGGAGATGAGGGTAATATTCTAATTTAGCCAGTAACTCCGTGTGAGTTGACTTCAACGACATGTTTCTGTGTAAGACATAATCAGCAGCAATTGTCTCGGAATAATGAGCAGTTGTGTAGATCTATACCATAAATGTCACTGTATTAAAATGCAAATTACCGGCTCTGCTAGAAAACTGTTTTTTTTTTTTAATAAATTACCTTCATTTGTTTTGTTCCCCTTATCAATAGCAGCGCATTAAAAATGCTTAATGTGTACCATACAACTAAAAAAGAAGAACCAAAGTAATAGCAATAATAGCCATTGTTTTCATACGCGGGAAATTGAAACCCGCGGCAGCCAAGGTTAACTCTTGAGATTAAACAAAACAGTCAAGATTAACTCTTGAGATTAAACAAAACACGTTTACGTTACGTACCTACATTAAACACGCTTGTATTATGCGACCTGTGTTTCATCATTTTCATTTTTAACCGATTTCAAAAAAAGGAGGAGTTTCTATGTTAGTTATCTTTGTTCACCGACTACTCCGTCAATTCTGGACCGATTTTGAAAATACTTTTTCATTTGGTTGAGGAAGTTTGCGCGGTGGTCCCATATAAATTTTATTAACTTTGCTTGGGTAGTTTTTGACCTTCAGTAATAAGTATTTTTCCCGCATATGATATAAATGTGGATGATGTTATAATAATTTCTTGTCACTGTTATTTATTCATTATAGTTAGTGGTAAGTACTTATTCAAATTTGTGTGGGGGTAGGTACCACAACTAAACAGTGGAAAATAAAATTTTTATTTAAAAAAAAACCACAGCAAAGTGCTGATTTTCAGTGGTCACCCGAAAACGACGTTCGGAAACCAAGCCAGGTTTTAACAGAGAAGAGATTTTAACGGATTAGACAAAAACGGGTAATAAAATATAATAAACAGTACTAAGGTACATAAGTACCACACGTTACTGTTACGATCGTTTTGTGACATTACGTCGTGTTTCGTTCCGTGCCATTTATTTTAATACTGGCACATATTTGTTCTATAACAGTCAAGGTTGAAACTCGTTCATTATATTATGTGCTAAATGTCTCGGTGCACAATAATTTTCATGAAAACAATATTTTGTTTTCACACACCTATGATTTTTGTTTTCTCGTACGATAAAAACATTAGCCAGTCAGTAAGGCATGATTGGAAAACCCAGTACCGTCACTTCTAGTTGCAGAGGATCGATGCGTAACTGCTTTACTGCGACCGTATTTTGGTAGGTAGACGAGCAACAAGTAATATCTTTTCAAACCGAACTACATTATATATTATATACCTACTCCAGAAGGAGCCCGTCACGACCCATCCACGTGTCGTCGTCGGTTTGTCCAACAGTTACATGTTAGTTGGCAAGCTCACAACAGTGGTGCGCCGCGCGAGCCCGAGCGCACCAGCGACCAAACGTCCACATGCGCCGTCGTCAGGGACCGTTCATACACGACCTTGAGTGGCTAACCATTCCAATATTAGTATGTTGTCGATACTCGACCTGATAAAGTAAATTGGATTTGTTCATTTGTGATTATGTATTCTCAGGTACAAGTTCGAAGCTGGAAGTAGATTATTGTCACACACTACCTATCTATCAGCCTTTCATTTTAATACAAAAATACGTGCAAAATATGAACTTATTTACCTTATCGCAGTACCCGCCATTTCGGGTAGTAGTTACCCAGAGAAATCAATAACACAGCTAGAAGAAGATGTTGATCTTATGTTAAATGGACCTACATTTGCAGTAGCTGGACTAGTTGACCACGTTTTTACAACAACCGATTTTCCAAATTCCGCACTCAGTATCCCCCCTTTGCCCTCTTTAGGCAGTATTCTCAAAATGCGTAAGTCAATACCTTATAGCCGGTCTGTTCTGTACAGATCACGACGTGAACGCCTCAGGTGACATGCTAGCTTGAAGTGAGCTGTCATTACACCTGGTGCTAGCAATTGCCACTCTTGACAGCTCATTCAAGCCAATAAGGAATACCAAGGCTGGTCTATATTCTGAAATGACTGAGGCAGAATCTATCGTAGTTCGTGCGCGTCGCCGTCGCGTGTCGACGCTAGGTTTACATTGAACGTTTAAATTTCTAAATAGCGCCGTAAGTAATAAAAATGCATATTTAATAGATGAACTCCACGTGTGCAGGTGTGCTGATCCCGATCCCGCAGTACCCGCTGTACTCAGCTACCTTGGCGGAGTACGGACTGGGTCAGATCGGCTACTACCTGGACGAGGACAAGAACTGGGGCCTCGACCCGGCAGAGCTCGAGCGAGCCTTCACCGAGGGAAGCAAGGAGCATGCCGTGCGCGCACTCGTGGTCATCAACCCCGGCAACCCCACGGGGCAGGTGCGCGGCTTATAAACTAACCACTACACATGAACTCCAACATTATTCTGTGACCAGAGGCCTATTTAATAAAACCGACTGGCGCTAGGTGACAGGCGATAATCGGTCAATCCGACAATTTTACAAGTTTCTTTCATACACTTTGTTTTATAAAACAGTACATGTCGTGAAAAGTGTCAATTTTGTAATTTTTTGCATACATGTCGCATTGTTAGTTATATTAAATAGAGCCCTGGTCATAGCTCCACCTTGTGGGAGCCTGCCTACACTGCGCCTTTCGGTACTAGTCGCTACTCCAGAAACGTTCGCCACATCGGCCATCCGTTCTGCGAGCAATGTGGCCCACAAAAGTTTGGCAATTCTTCGGACAATATCCGTTACCGACGTTTACCTGGGAATTTCCTCATTCCTGTTTCCGCCACGTAGGGAAACCATGTATTTTCGGCTCTGTATAAAACGGCGTCGTCCCCCACAGGTGCTGACGCGACAAAACATCGAGGACGTCATCAAGTTCGCGCAGAAGCACAGTCTGTTCTTGTTCGCGGACGAAGTGTACCAGGAAAACGTGTATGATAAAGACAGCAAGTTCTTCTCTTTCAAGAAGGTGAGCGTACAATCATAACATTTGGAAACCTACGGGTTTGGTGTTCTCTGGGCCTAGCGCGAAGGAGTACCTATCCGTTACGTTAAATGGAAAACACTCGTTTCGCACATAATATATACTTAGTAAGATTTTATTCATATCGATGGGTGATACAAATTGTGCTTGTCGCAAAAATATCAAGTAAAATGCTATAGGATAGTTTGAAAATCGATTCAAATCGTTGTAATTTACGTTGTTCATGCTAGGGCTCTGGCTGGCTTTTATATTTTTTTTTTTTAATTAATTAATTAATTTATTTATTCACTCCAAACATACAAATATTCTTACAGGCTAGACCCAATGCGATATTGTAGTACACTTAAAATTAAATAGTTCCACTGCTTGTACCATAACAAATTCTATAGGTAGATATCCTTTCAAATTCACCCAAAGCGCAACAGAATATGTCGACGTCATCAGCAATGAGCTTCAGAGTGCGGAACGCGGCCGGCCACGACGACCCACATACGCAATTCGCAATATATCCACATTGTTTATCTTTCCCCTAATTATCTTAAAGATATAAGCAACAAGTGTGAGTTGCCTCCTGACCCTCACTTCATTATATCCGACCATACCTAAGATAAATAGAGTTGGATACATCAACGGATAAAATGGATACACCCCGTATTGCCTCATATATTTATATCTAATAAATTTATTTTGTACGCGCTCCAACATGAGACTATATTTAGTTTCATGCGGAGCCCAGATAACTGCATTACATTCTAATTGGCTCCTTACTAAAGCATTATACAATGCCGTTATAGCTGTCATATTTATGAAGCCTTTAACCATTCTCAGGACAAATCCCAGGTTTCTATATGCTTTTTTGCATACCTGAACTATATGATCACGAAACGTTAGTCCAGTGGTGAAACGGACACCCAAGTCCCTCACTTCCGTGACCCTAGCCATCGATACCCCGTCCACCGTATAATTATATCTAATGGGCGTGCGTGCGCGCGAGAAACTTATGGTCACACACTTAGATGTGTTAAACTGCAGGAGATTACTCTTGCTCCAAGTCACTACTCTGTCTATATCTCTCTGCAGTCTTTCACAGTCATCCAAGTTCGTTATGGAGAGAGAAAGTTTGAGGTCGTCGGCAAATAGTAAGCACTTGGCATCTTGTACAACACTTGGTAGGTCATTTATCATTAAGAGAAACCCAAGGGGCCCTATATTACTTCCCTGACTTACACCGGATCTAGTATAGTATGCCTTCGATTGGTATCTTGCATAGTCAACATACTGTTGCCTGTTACTCATATAACCCCCAAAAAACTTAAGTAAATGCGGGGTGAAACCGACCCCTGCTAACTTTTTCAATAATACGTCATTATCGACTAAATCAAACGCTTTTTTAAAGTCGAAGTATGCAGCATCAGCTTGCCCCCCACCGTCCACTATCGGCACCATTTCCGCCATGTGGCTAAGTAAATTTATTGCTCGTAGTATTTCTAGTTGGGCGAAATCCATGCTGCGCGTCGGTGAGTTGCGAGCTAACTTGCTTACTTTCTTATAAATAGCAGATTCTAATATTTTAGCCGCTGTTGACAATACAGCAACCGGTCTATATTCTTCAACTTTAGTTCTCGAACCTCCCTTCGGTACCGGTATGACCCGGGTAATTTTCCACATCTCGGGAAATACAGCTGATTTAAGGCAAATATTGTAGATGTGCAACAGCGGTCTCGCTAATTCCATTCAACCGTAAAAACGTACGGCGGGATACCACCAGGCCCTGACGATTTTTTCGGCTTAAGTTGCTGCTGGGCGCGTACCACGTCATCCAACTCCAATCTGTCAAGATGAACCCGCCCTGCTCCGTTCTGACTGCCTGTTTCCACTATCGCCGCATTTACATCCAATCTGGGTTTCTCTACATTATATACTGAATAAAAATATTCAGCGAATTCGTGAACCACTTGTTCATCTGCCAAGGCCTCTCCGTCCTTTAAAATCTTTTGGCTACTACTGTTACCTCTTTTAGAATTAACGTAAGCCCAAAAGATTTAGGGTCATTTGACATTTGGCGTTGTATACGTTGGCGATATTGTTCCTGTGCTACTAAAATCTTCCCTTTAACTGTAGCCCTACACTGAGCAAACGTTCCGAAATCATTCCCTAAACCACTACTTTTATATTTTTTATGAAGAGTAGCTTTGAGTTTTATGTCGCGAATTATCTCACCCGTGTACCACTCGGGATAAATGTACCTCGAGCGTACACGACTTCGCTTTTTCCTGGGAACACAGTCATCTATAATTGAATAAATTGTATCATAAAAATACTTTAAACTCATATCTAAATCTAAGTTATAGGAGCCCAGTCGACGCCTGCGATCTTTGAATATAATAAAAAAAAAATCCGCTTTATTAAAATTCCAACTGACATGTGTGCGCGTTTCCGATGACGATATGCTCTAACTTGGCCCTATGTGGGTACTTGTACGTAAACACGGGCTGACGCACACGGCAAGCGGTGGGTGGTAGCGTCCACCGGCACGGCGGCACCTCCGCCGCGCACACACACACTCCTCCTCTAATGTACTCAGTACTAAGTCCAAACAGCGATCATTGCAATTAAATATTGTGTTGTTCTGGGTAAACCTACAATATGTCATAAAAAATCATAATACGAATTAATGCTTGTAGTACAGGAATATAAATTAAAATCTCCTACCACTACCACTTCACGATAATTATTACAATATTGTTCAATGATTCTAAATAGCAACCCGTATTCATGTTCACTACTATTAGGTGGGATTTAAACAACACATACTAAAAACAAAAACCTAATACATAAATAAACAGTGGCACCTACTAGTTCAAAAACATGGTCATCAATGTTTACGCCGCTCGGTGCAGGTACTCGCCGCAACTCGATTCTCGGTGTGGCCACGAGACACGCGCCGCCCAGCTTTCGTCCATCCGCTCGGTCACATCGCATTATAGTGAACCCTCGAGGGATTCATTCCGAATCACAAATCGATTCGTTTAGGCCAGTTTCCGTGATAGCAATGTATATCCGAGTTATAACTTGATACTCCTTTATAAAATTCCTCTAATTTGGTTCGCAGTCCTCTTGCGTTCTGATAATATATTTCTATAGTAAATTTATTCCGAGGTATTTGGTTTTTTGTATGGTCTACGAAACCAAACCCATTCACAGAACTCAACATTTATTGGCCAATTCTCAGGTTGACATAATACGTCATATTTACTCTCCGGTACCCCAATCATAAAGTATGCATAATCCCTTTCAGTTCTATGTTTAAGGCGTTCTACTTTAACAGGTTTCTCTAACCCACATATCGTCGGTGATATTCTGAAACCGCGGAACTAACAGTGTTTAAAACCGCGTATTTACAAAAGTAGCAAAATCGAGATTTCGAATTTTCTAAGTCATTAATATATATTTTACATAACTAATGCCTACAATATTAAGAGGAATTTATCAATTTAAAAGTTTAAACAATAGAAAGGCAAGTGGTTTAGTAAATATTACGTTTTTCCTCGTTCCTGTAAAATTCACTACACCTACCTTACGCGGTTTTAAACACTGTTAGTTCCGCGGTTTCAGAATATCACCGACGATATGTGTCTTACATATATTTCTAAGTTTTCTTCTTTAGTGTCCTTTTGTAGTGATGAGATGAGATGTTATCTTATACTTCTAGCTAATCTTTTGTGATATGATAACAACACCTTCTATTCGAAAACAACTCAAAACATGCTCATGCATACTCGGTTCCGACCAACCGAGTACGAGGGCTGCACTAAAAGTATCGGGAATGGAATATTTCCACTGTTCCTGTCATATTAAAATCTTTTTAATTGAAAACTCCTTGGTTTTAAAAATCGAATACCATTTATTTATTTAAAATATTGTCGGTCTTGTCACAAGGTTTTGTCAAACTTGTTTAGTCGTTGAGAAAATGGAATTGACTCGAGAAAATTCAAGAGCGATGATTTATTATGACTTTCGAAGTGGTTTAACACAAAAACAGTGTGTTGACCGGATGATTTCTGCATTTGGTGATGACGCCCCATCCAAAACCACAATTTATCGCTGATTTGCTGAATTTCAACGTGGACGTGTCAAGCTCAGTGATGATCCCCGTCAAGGTCGTCCAAAAACTGCAGTCACCCAAGAAAACGTTGATGCTGTGCTTAACCCTTTATAAGGCACAGAAAACTGCTAAGGGTATGGAAATAAAAAATTGATAAATATGATAACTAGGACCTCTTTATTAAGAATATGAGTTTTTTTTTTTTATGTTTTTTTAAACATGGTGTCCATTATTTGGCCAGAGCCTTACTAGGGCTTATGGAATTCGGCAAAGCATGGAACCACACACAAGGTTATTGCTAACAAACTGTCAAATCACAGAGTACAAAAACTGAATTTGACTGACGTTTCATTCAGCCGCAAAAATTTAAAAAGTATGGTGTCCAAAATATGGACAGAGCCTTATAAAGGGTTAAGCTGATTGAGGAAGATCGACACGTGACATACCGCGAAATTCAGGCAACTTTAGACATTGGCATGAGTCAAATACAAATAATCTTGCATGAACAATTAGGTGTAAAAAAGTTGTTTTCCCGATGGATACCGCATTCGCTCTGTGAAGAGCAAAAATCGGCTCGCGTTACTTGGTGCGTCAGAACTCTCGAAAGATTCCACGCAGGATCCTCAAATGCTGTATACAACATCGTATCAGGTGACGAATCCTGGATATACGCGTACGAACCCGAAACAAAAAACCAGTCACGAGTTTGGGTGTTCGAAAATGAGTTAAAGCCAACAAAAATTGTTCGTTCACGGAGTGTTGCAAAAAAATGGTGGCCACGTTTGTCTCCAAAACCGGCCATGTTACGACTATTCCTCTTGAGGGACAAAGAACGGTTAATGCAGAATGGTATGCTAGCATTTGTTTGCCACAGGTCGTTTTTGAACTCCGTAAAGAGAACTGCAACCGCCGCATCATCCTCCATCACGACAATGCGAGTTCTCACACCGCGCACAGAACAAAAGAGTTTTTAGATCAAGAAAACATAGAATTATTAGACCATCCGCCGTACAGCCCCGACCTAAGCCCTAATGACTTCTATACTTTCCCTAAAATAAAGAATAAATTGCGTGGACAGAGATTTTCATCACCTCAAGAAGCTGTGGACGCCTACAAAACGGCCATTTTGGAGACCCCAACTTCCGAATGGAATGGTTGCTTCAATTATTGGTTCCATCGTATGGAAAAATGTGTCAAATTTCGCGGAGAATACTTTGAAAAGCAATAAATACATTTTTAAATAGTAATGTTGTGTCACTTCCTTGATTCCCGAAATTTTCAGTGCCGCCCTCGTATGCATGGGCTACTTCAAAATAAGCATCTGAAACACGTGTCAACGTGATAGATTGGGACTAGAATACCTACTAGCAACGAAACTGAGAGTTTGTCAATACCGCGTTACGATACAATGTTGCTGAAGCAGTTTTGTTTTATGATCATCGCAGATACTTCGGACTCGAGGTTATATTAAAACTAGTCCTGAAACTAATAAATAAACAAGGAGATGACTTTTATTTGCGCCGTATTTGGATTAAGAAGAATACGACTTTAATAATTCTTACGTTTCCAATTTGAATATCAACCTGTTTGTCAAGTGTCGTGCTAAGACAATATAAAAAGTACAGTTTAAAGAAACTCATGACCTAATTGAACATAATATTATAATAAACTGACGCTCCGAAGTTCAAGGCCAGGCCCGCACCACACATCACTAAGTACGTTCATCGCTAAACATATTTAATACATCTGTCTCTATTTTCCTGAAACAGTTACAGAAACAGAACGCCGATGATTTAAATTCATTTAGTGGTTTGTGATGCGGGTCTAAGGCGCACGTATGGGAGTGGCGCGAGGAGGCGAAACGCCGGGGCGTAACTCAGCTGCCGCGAGAAATCGCGGCACAGCGGACGGAGCTCCGGCGGGATCTCATGGCGTCATGGCGAGTACGGCTGTCACAACCCAGTGCTGGGCACGCCACGATTGCGGCGATAAGTCCCCTCTTTGAGGAGTGGCTAGAGAGGCGCCACGGCGTCCTCACCTTCCGCCTGACGCAAGTCCTCACCGGACACGGCAGCTTCGGGAGGTTCCTGCGTCGGATAAGGCGGGAGGAAACGCCCGGGTGTCACCACTGTGTGGATCGCCCGGAGGACACGGTTGAGCATACGGTGGAGGTTTGCCCGGCTCGGGCAGAGCATCTGTGTTCCACGCGCGCCTCAAAGAGATGTCAGCACAAGTGTAGGAGTCCACTAGAGCCGATGCCTGCCGGGGGCGCTGAAAGTCCGAAAGGGATACCGAGGTCCCTGGCAACACAGGCAACGGAAGGAACACGGGTGGGTTTTAGTCAGTAAGAGTCTGACACACCCTTACTGACTAAAACCCTAAAAACTTTGCCGCTCCGCCCAGAGCGGGAAAGTTATTTGATAATTTCCCACCCAAAAAAAAATATAGGCAAAGACACTGTGCAGGATCCAGTGTCCGACGAATATCTGGGATGGGCAAATCGTTTTTTGGCGTAGATATAAACAATTAGTCGTTATACAAATATTTATCTGCTCGGAAGGCCCCCTTACATGGCCTACGTAAAATAGGTATCCCCCATTTACATTTATGTTCTTACAATAAATCTCGGAGTTTGTTTTGTTGTTTCTTCTCAGAGTAGTGGGTTAGGAAACACCAACCTCATCTAGTTTTAAAATGTGTGTTTTTTTACACCCAATTTACAGAAATAAAATATGATTTATCATAAAAAAATGTCATACAACCCACAGGTGATGACAGAAATGGGTGCCCCGTACAACCAGATCGAGCTGGCGTCCTTCATGTCCATCAGCAAGGGCTACGTGGGCGAGTGCGGCCTGCGCGGCGGCTGGATGGAGCTGGCGGGGCTGGAGCCGGCCGTGCAGGCGCACCTGTACAAGGCCATCTCCGCCATGCTGTGCCCCAGCACGCTGGGGCAGACGGCTCTGGATTGTGTCGTGAGTATTAGTTATTTTTTAAATAGCCTTGTGTCCCACTCCTTAGCTAATTTCTCCCGCCGTGCCTTCCACTTCACTCGATATTGTGCTTCTTCTCGCCAATTCATAAGGAAGTCATCCAACGAGTCCCGCCATCTTCTCGGTTCGTATTTAAACTTTTAAAATTTATTTTTGTTCAAACGATATCTTATTTGAAAAACTACATTCTAAATGTTCTAATATACTATCCCGGTGGTATGGTCACTGGGTCACCTGGCTCCATGGCTGTGACACACAAGCGAGCTGCGAAAATAGGAGAATAATACTGCTAATTACTGCGGGTAAAACGTGCGGCAACATAGCGGAGCCAGAGTTGTTAGCCGGAGTGTCTGCTCGGGCACTAATGAAAAGATAAACTGCAAATGGAATGGTCGTGTGGCCATAGTAAATTAATGTCCATCTTGAAATTAATGTTTTTCGAGACCTATTTCAGTCGTTACGGGTAGTCAGAAGCCTAAAAGTCTGACAAGGTGTCGTGGCAAAAAGCTGGTAAACGCGTGCCTTGCGTCGAATAAATGTTCTGGGCACTACATAAAATATATTATTAACTAGGGCTGAACAGTCAATCTCGTTGTGCAACAGATCATGAAGCATCATGGCTTGAAGCATCAGACTCCTTGATTCCAAGGTTAGAAGGTTAAACTTTTGTAGGGACTCAGTGTATGAAATACGTACATATGACATCTGAACTGCATTGTTCTTAAGAATTTGCGCTGCACTTTTTCTATAGCAAGATTATATTTTGCATAGTATGGATCCCATATCATGCAGGCGTATTCGATTTGTAGTAGAATTAAAGAGATACAGGAAAGTGACTGGTCGCTTAAAATCTACATAAGATCTCATTACAAGGTAATACATTTGAAATGCCAATTGGCAATAATTTTATCAATGTGTAGAGTTAGTAGGATACCCAAGTCACTAATCTGAGTCTCTCTTAAAAGTAATCGTTCCATAAATGATAATTAAAACTAATAATGTTTTTATTCTTGGTGAAATTCATATACCTACACTTAGCTATACTTAATTTTAATTTATATATATCACAATAGTCAGACGATCAATTGAATCATGTTGTAGAAGATGACAATCATCGATCGTTACAATTTTCCTGTAAACTTTAAGGTCATTAGCATACAACAGAAAATCACTATTATAATAGAAGTTTCCGATGTCATTTGTAATTTAAAAATAATAGAGGGCCAATAATTGATCCCTGAGGAACACCGGAGGTAGCAAGGTAGGTATAACAAAGGTACTCATTACTTCCTACAGTTTGATTGCGGTTATAGATATAAGACTGAAACCAGCGCAGCAAGTTGCCTCTGATGCCGTTGAATGCAATTTTGTTTAGTAGTATTCTGTGATCAACTCTATCGAATGCTTTTTTAAAGGCCGTATAGACAGAATCCGTTTGAGCTCTTACATCCATATTTTTGAACAAGTGATAAATAATATTAAGTTTGTAGCAGTAGATTTGTTTTTGACTAAGCCGTGTTGCTCCGGAATTAAGCGTTGTTGAATAAAAAGATACATTTTTAGATGTTTCAAATATTTTAGCTAAAGCACTAAGTAAAGACAGGTCTATAATTCTCGACATTTTGTCTAGAGCCACTTTTGTAGAAAGGAACTAAGTTTGCATTTTTTCAGACTAAAGGAAATATACTATCCTTGATCCTGAATGCATTTATTGAATATTAACGTTACAGGTTTACAAACAGTATCTGCTGACCATTTTATAAAGCAAGGTGGTATTCCGTCAGGTTCTTGGCTTTTAGTAATGTCCAACAGATGTAACTGTTTGCGAACTACAGGGCGGCTGTAATTTTAACTTGTGAGGCCAGCGTCAGATTGATCGGGTGTCGAGCACCAGTCAGGTCTAAGACAAGTTGGTTCATAGACGGACTGGAAAAATTCTGAAAAGAGGTTACATATTTTGTAAGGTCACTAGATATTTCATTTTATAAAACATGCGAACTGGGACACCTGACTTGCCACGACGATAAGATATATATATAATATGTCCAAAATAGTTTGACGTTAAGGACAGTATTCCCCATTCTGTTCTCAACACTCATGTAAATGAGATAGCATTTGTTACATACTACTTTAAAACGAGCTCTATATGAAGAGAATATTTCGTAGTTTGATAAGTTATCATATTTTTTCTACTTACACCAGGCTTTCTTCTCATAATTGTAAACACGAATGAGACCTTTAGAAAACCAAACGGGGAAATTAAGGTTTTTAGGCTATGCAAGAGGTACACGGGTTTTTATTATACCATATAAGTAGTTATAGAAAATTTCACTGCTTTTATCAGCAGACTGGCCATCGAAAATCGAGACCCAGTCAATTTCATCAATATCTTGGTTAATAAGCTGATAGTCGGTCTTACGGAAATTATATCTGGCGGTATGTTGTGGTGGTATTAAATTAATATTAGAAGGAAGCAAGGTAAAAAATGGAGGACGGTGATTATCAGCCTGTAGCAGCTCATGGTTGGGTTTATAAACACAGCAAATATTGTTTGAGACGGGAAGATCAAGTATACGTCTATTTGAATTAGTAAGGTGATTATATTGTTTCAAATCGTGAACAGTCAGGAAGTCTCTTAAGCGTTGGCAAATGGAAGAGGTGCCTAGGCAAGCTTAAGGAGTCAAGACAGGGATCATTTTTTGTCCACTGGGCCGTAGGTATGTTATAATCGGTTTACTAAATCATTAGTAAACCGAAATTATGCCAATATATTTTATGTTTTGATAAATATAAAATATATTGGCATAATTTACATTGGCATAACAAAATTCAACATAATGATCATTACGCATAATATTATTAGGCATAAATGTTTTGCCATAAATACTACTAGCATAATAATAATGAAGCATAATTTTATAAAGCATAATGTTATAAACGCATAATAATATGAACACATAATATTCTTTGGAATAAAACTAATAAACCCTAATAAATAACTCCAAAGGTAAGTTGTTGACAGTATTTCACCTTATTGATTATTATTGCTCCAACTCTCAGCTTCAATGGGTAAAAATCTAGTATCGTTTGGCAGGAGAAGGAGGGTGGGAGGTTGCGGGGTGGTGCCCCCCCCCCCCCCCCTCTGGCACCACTCCCATGAAAAGGTAATGCACCGTTCTTGAGAAAAACAAATGATTGTAACCTAACCTCAAAACACTTAAAGTCGCTTAAAAGGCGTGGTATGAGGCCCGCTTGGCGGGCCTCAAGGGTTTTAAAAAAACCGCTCGCTCACTAGACCCCGCCATCTCCTTCGAACCTAACCTGTCCGAGTCGGGGTGCCCCAAGTCCCGAGCTCGCTTCTTACCCTTCCTATTGGCATCGCCATAGTCGGGTAAAAATATTATTGACCACAACGGTATTAAATTACCAAGTACCTAAAGATCAATTTTAAATTATTGGCTATATTCCCCCAATTATGACTTTTTATATTTATGGCTCATGATTGTCATGATTATTAGATGAATAAATATTATGCCATTAAAATTTATGCAACTCCAACTTATGCCAAAACTTCTAAGTCTAATATAGACTATATTATTATGATAGTTATGCTAACCTTTGCATTATGCCAAAGTATTATTATGCAGCAGTATTATTATGCTAATCAAACTTATGCGACAACGTTATGCCAAACTATATTATGCCTTGAAATTTTATGCCAACAGGGGTATTACCGTTATAATCTCCTAGCAGCACCTAACCATTAGTCTATATTCTCAAAATGTAAGTTGTAAACGCCAAGTGGGGATTGATTAGGTATGTAGACTGCACTTATGATACTTCGTGAAGTGTTGCTGTTGTTAGGGATAGCGACAACAATATGTTCACAATGTTTATCAAATGTGCCTTGCGTAGGTAAAGGGATACAGACAGGGTTGTATTCCCGCAAAACTGCTACCAGCACACCTCGATCAGATTTATTGGCTGCGGATCTATTACGGTCACATCGAAATACAACGTAACGATCATCGATAAATTCGCAATTATTTATGGCAGGGATTAACCAAGTCTCAGTTAAAACGATAATGTCGTAACAGTTAGAATGTTCATGTAAACAGTATTTAGTTTTCTGCGTACACCTCTACTATTTTGGTAGTAGATACAAAGACCATGCAGAGTGGTAGCCGTAGTAAGAGTCTTAATATAAAAGAGATACAAAAGAAAAAAAATGCAAAATACAACTAGTCAGTGTTGTGAGTGAACTTACGAATATCATTTACGGACTTGATTGCAACCGTAGAAGAGGTTTCACAACGTGGCGTGTTTGACCCTAACAAACTTGTAGTTAATTTAGTTAATTAATTTCTTAGCCGCTTCGCGAGTTTCTCGTAGAAGCTGTTTCTTCTGAATAGTTAGGTGCTCGTTTACATAAACTGTTTGAGATGCGCCCGGGATGCTCAGCTGACTTGAAGTAAATACTCTCTTTAAGCGGTATGCGCTTAGGATGTCGTTGCGAAGGGCACGGGTATTAAAATTCGCATTAATATTTGTAGGCTTCTCTTGAGTTAATCAAGACGCGCAGCGAACTTGCTACCGGTTGTTCGGGCAAGAATAATATGATCAATTTTCGAGGTCGTTAGCTGATCACATATTGCAATACAACTGATTAAAAAAAACATTGTAATGAGTATATTATGTCAATAATAAATAAAACTAAAATTAAAATAAATTAACAAATACAGTCAAACAAAATAAACAATTACGAGTATATGTAACCTGTCAGTAGATAGGTCTGGAGAAAGAACATAAACATTCTTGAGTTAGTCACGTTTAAGTAGTCGTTTATAGAATAGTATGCCTTTGAAGAAAGGTTGGATTTTACTTAAGCTTTAGAGGCATTAAAAGGCAAATCTAGCAAAGTAGAGGGTAGCTTGTTATAGAAAACTTATACCAAGGCCAACAAATGAGTTACGAACCTACGAAGCCGGTGAAATGGAGCACGTAATTTGTCCGTTTTCTGTTGTTGATAGTGTGAATATCACTGTTTTTAGTGTATAAGTGTATATTTTGACTTATATTTAATATGCTATATTTAATATCTTTTTAAAAAATCTCTCAGAGAAACTCTGGCACCTAGCTGGTAAATTGCTTGAACAGCTCGTCTTTGAACAAATGTCAGCGACTTTGCCCCTCAGCAGAATACTGTAGAACATAACGTTTTGAAAATAACTAAAATAGACCAACCGAGCTTTATCGACGACAGTGTATTGTCTTACTTTTCTGACGGCGTAGGCTGCCAAACTCAAGCCTTCCCGCTAGGATTGATATATGCCCGTGGATTTTAAAACTGCCGGATCTACAGTTTCAAGCACCTTTTTATCTAAGACGATGTTGGGTCCGAGATTTCTAACATTCGGTAAGACGAACTTTATACATCTGGGGGCAGGGTAGTGCCCCCGCCAAAATGAGCCAAACGAAGCGCAAGGGCACTACCTACCTTTTGTCGAAGAGCTTCGTCGTTTTTTTTTAACCCTCATAACTTGGGTTTGAAATATACCAAATAAACAAAATTATCGGGATATGATGTTTATCCTCGTAAGGCCCAACGACCTAATTTAATGACAAAAAAATTTTGACACTCCGGCCCGAGACACTATTTAAAATCATTTAAATTATATATCTAATCATAAAAATATATATCGACCTAAATTTGGGTTGGGCCTTACGAGGCTATAGCGGATTTATTAAACAAATTTCTATTTCATAGCCTTGTACTTTAGATTTTATTGGTATCTAATAAAAACCCCGATATCGTCACTGACCCACTCACTGATGATCATCAAAATTCTTAGGGTACTTCCTGAAGTCTTAGAAAGCTGAAATTTGTTAAGTAAGCTAGTACACAAAAAACAAAAAAAAAACAGAAATATACCAAATAAACAAAATTATCGGGATATGATGTCTATAGCGGATTTATTAAACAAATTTCTATTTCATAGCCTTGTACTTTAGATTTTATTGGTATCTAATAAAAACCCCGATTTCGTCACTGACTCACTCACTGATGATCATCAAAATTCTTAGAGTACTTCCTGAACTCTTAGAAAGCTGAAATTTGTTAAGTAAGCTAGTACACAAAAAACAAAAAAAAAAAAAAACTAACACTTGGAACTTTTACCCTCCAAACCCCTTAAACTAATGGATAGAAGTTTGTATGAGACTTCTGCAAATTATGATGTGTGAAAATTGATATAGGGACTCCTTGTTATAAATAATAGTAATACAAAAAAAAAAACATATGTTGTCCTATGTAACTTCCAAAAAGAAGTGAAATCCCACCAAAAAAAAATTCATGTAAAATGAAGCTAAGACGAGAGACCACATAGCTCGCACTGTCAAAAAGGTATCAAATCTCATGTAGAGCCAAGCTTCTAACTCTACACGCCCTAACTTAACACAAACTCTATACCTTAGTCAAAATATGTAATAAAGTTTGTCATTATTTCGTTTTTCAAAAGTACCCCTCAAAGGGATGCTAAAGTTTGTATGGAAGAATTTTAACTCGCTGTCCGGTTACCTCGAATAACGGTATTAATACTTTCTTATCTCTACCACTCTTGGTTGACTTGTAGAGAATGCCTAGAGAATTAAGTCTGCCTTTGTGCCATATTGTGTACGAGAAGATTAAATAAATTAATAAAGACTTTTGACAAAAATGTACATACGTTTTGGGTTTTCGAAAATCGACCAGCAAAAGGGGTAATTAAGTTTTTGGGGGAGGATTCCACTGCGTGTCTGGATTAAGTCAGTAATCTAAAAATTAAATGACGAAACATGATTGATTTTTTTTTAATCAACCCCCCTTCGGGATGAAAATGGAGCAGCAAACAGTTTATATGAAAATTGTATTTTTCCTTTGCGCAATAAATTAAATAATAAGGGTATAAATTGTTCATAAAATTGATAATTAGTAAAAGGATTATAATCATTAATTATTTTTTTAACGGTTAAAAGGAATGGAGGGAGGAGGCCTGTTTGTGGGGATCTTTTCTAGGAGAAAAAACGAAATCTCCGCGGACAAAGTCGCGGGCAAAGTTCTAGTTGTTGACAATTTTTCAAGTGGGTTTTTACTTTATTATTGGAATTTATGTTTGTATCGCTTAAAAATTTAGATTTATCAGAAACACAAATCTTATTAAAAAAAAAATTGACATACTCTAGAAAAGGAATTCAAATCTGTATTTTTTCAAACAACATACAGATAGGTGCAATCCACGAAGACGCGCCCCACCAATTTTTGGTTAAGTTCTGTCACGGCACTCGTGTAGATCGCTCGCACGCGACTCGATTACGGTGTAGAAATTGCAAATTAATTATATTGACGCGGTCATCGGTGATGCAGAATTATACCTAATAATGGCCACAGATAATCGTGGACAAGAAAAAGAAAATAGGATCAGATTGATACGGAAGAAGTGAGTCAGTTAGATGATCAAGATGAAAAAAATAAGTGATTCGTTGGATCATATTAACGAATCGAACTGCTGTGAAGTACACATTTTGGAGGAAGATGTATAGTAGATAAATCGACAAAATGAAGAGGAGAAGAGGATGAACAACACTGGACTAAAGTTGAGAGTAATAGAGGAAAAAAATAGAAACAAGTCAAGATACAGCCTTGGCCAAAAGTATTGAGCACCCATGACATCTTTCAGTTTTATGAGGAGTATCAAATAGAAATAAAACAAAACGTTTTATATAGGTTTATTTTACTATTTATTCATTGAAAATTAATATTTTGTGGGTCCACCCTTTGCCGGCTTTTACGGCAGAAATTATTTTTGGTAAAGAGCTAACAAGATTTTTAGTCTTCAGCAGTAATCGCGTTCCATTCTAGGCGCAGGTAGCGTTTCAAATCTTCTCTGTTATTAATTGTGTGGCGCCTAACTCTACGCTTAAACCCCATAAATGTATGGGGTTCAGATCTGGCGACTGGGCAGGCCAGTCAAGAAGCTCTGTGTTATTTTCCCGAAACCATGTCATAGTGCGAGCAGATTTGTGGCATGGCGCGTTATCCTGCTGGAATTTAACACCATCCATGTTCGTGTCGCCGAAAAGTTTCGTGAATGAAGGCAGCAACGCAGTTTCTAGTACATTTATGTACTTAGTAGAGTCCATGCGGCCCTCACACACGAACAATTCGCCAACTCCAGAATCGGTCATGGAACCCCAGACCATTATGCTGCCGCCGCCGTGTTTTACGGTTGGGATCACACACTCTGGCTTAAATTCTTCGCCCACCCGGCGACGCACAAAGGTCACACCAGGTGTACCAACAATCTGCAATAAATAGAAAAATATTGAGTTCCGGAAAAAAAAAAATAAGTTCATCTATGCGTTTGGTTTTTAAACCATTTTATATAATTTTATTAGGGCATTAATTTTCAATTGACTTATTCACCTCAAAGATTGATTCGTCTGACCACACAACATTTGACCACTCTTCAGCGGTGAAAGGTTGACTGGTAGAAAATGCCTACGGCATTAAGTCCGCCTCTGTACATTTGTGTGCTTAAAGTATTAAATAAATAAATAAAGTTCGGTGTTTTAAGGCCCATTTATACCGAGCTTTTTTGTTGTTGTCGGAGAGCCATGGCTTCTTCCTAGCTTTACCGCCTTTCAGACCAGCTTCCTGAAGTCTTCTACGAGTAGTTCGAGCAGAAATTGATTTCTTAATTTGTTCTGACAACTCAGCAGCGAGCTCTGAAGATGTTTTTTTCCTATTTCTTAACGACTCTCTCAGTAACTGACGATCCTGACGGTCTGTGGTGATGCGTTTGCGCCCGGTTCTCGGTCTATTTTGATGTGATCCGGTAGCAGAGAATCGCTTAATAGCATATTGCACGGATCGGCGCGAACATTTCAGTTTTGGAAATCTCTACTTGTGATTTCCCTTGCTCATGCAGAAGCTGTATCTGCACACGTTTTTCTAAAGAAAGTTCGATTCGTTTTGGCATATTGCAACGATAACACTTAAAACTTTGAAATAAAATACCAAAGGCGCACTAGATCACTGGATGTGTTCACAACGAGCGATGGTAGCGAACTGATAAATAAATACAAAAATTTAAATAAAAGACACATTTTATTGCACCCAGGTGTTTTATTGCTAGCTGCGGCGTGGGTCTGTGGGTGGTGGTTTTTAAATCTTTGTAGATGACCGACAAAAGAATATTTCAACAGTAGATTTGGTTTTCTCCCATACTTACCGTGAACGAGCGAAATTTGTAAGGTTCTCAATACTTTTGGCCAAGGCTGTAGAGGTTTTTATTTAGAGCAAAAAGAAATTACCTAAACAGTTTGCTATAGCAAAACTGTTTAACAGCATGGGATTGACTGATATAAACCATATTAAGTATATCCATCCATATAAGTTAAAGATTGAGGTTTCGACTAAGGAATGTGCAGGCAAGTTGTTGGACTGTCAGGAATTCTAAACCAAAGAGTGGAAGGTTTATAGTGCAATGGTCGTAAACATTTCCTACGGTATTATGCGGGATGTGGATCTCGAGCTGTCTGACGTAGAGGCATTAAAAACAATCAAGTGTTTAAATGATATTCAAATCATATCATTAAAAAGGCTTCAAAGACGAGATGATGAAGGCGGCTGGGTGCCTAGTGAAGTAGCCAAGGTGGGCTTCAGGGGTCATACCTGCCAGCATTTATATATGTGGACTGTCTACGTTGAACTTTATGTTTTCCCGGTAACACAGTGTTCAAACTGTTGGAAATTTGGTCACGTAAAAGCAAGATGCACGTCCAAAAAAACTATATGTTCTAAGTGCATAGAAGTTACAATATTTAAATGCGTGAACTGTCGGAGTGACCACATGGCATTGAATAGAAGTTGTCCAGTATATGCTCGGGGGAAACGCGTGAGGGAGCTTATGGCAGAATACAACTGCTCATATCACGTAGCCTGTAATATGTATGTTAGACCCAAGTCAGCAATTGGTTTACAAATAGTGAGAGGTAGCGATAAGCCGCAGATCGACAACAACAACAGTTTTAGTCGATTACTATTAAGGCTCCTACATACTGGCGCGACGTGTCGCGCGACGCGTCGCGACACAAAGACACCGCGTGTAGCGCTACACGCGGTGTCTTTGTGTCGCGACGCGTCGCGCGACAAGTCGCGCCAGTATGTAGAAGCCTTTAAAGTGCTTCTATTTTTACGTCACCTATGAAGAAGGTAAGACCACGATTTAATTTAGATGACACGAAATTAATTTAGATGAATTTGATATTGGTGTAGTCCGAAAAACTATCCAAAACTTATATATCCTATAGAACATCGTCAATTTCCAAAATTATCACGGCTTAATATTGTTTTTCAAGACCGTATACAATTTGATGGATGTATAACAACCCTAAGAACATTTTTACGTAAACTTGGTTATTAATGGAGAAGAACAGAATACAGATAGTGCAATTCACGAAGACGCGCCCCACCAATTTTCGGTTGAGGGGATCGCGGGGTGCGGGGAGTTTGCTCCGAGCGGCAGTCGCGAACCGTCAGCGGTTCGATGCACACGAATACTACACTCTATGCTGCGAAAATCCAGACTCGTCACGAAAGTTGCTCTACTTTATATATTTTTAAAATGTCGAGAAAATCTCAGCGTGTTGTTGTTAAAAGCCAGGTATGTAAAGAAGTTTGCAGTTACTAAAACACATGAAATAAGCTAACGAAAGTAATTTAATTTTAATAAATAGCAAATTTTAGTAATAGTAGTGTTCATTTCATTTTTAAAAATAAGTAAAACTATTTGATATTTTTTTATTTTAGACAAGAGAAATTATTTCTAAAGTTTATGATTTTATGAAAAAAGAAGCAAGTAAAAATTATTTTAGTTTTATTTTTATTGTAAATGTCGGTGATACATCAGACTCTGAATCAGATATTTCTGAAACGAGTGATTGACGATTTTCATTTCTCAATAAAGTTCAATAAAACTATTTCCGTATTTCATTTATGTCTATTATTACCTCCTATTATAAAAATAGTAATATTATCGATATTAATTAATAATCACATAAAATATCCACACCTAAAAATTAAACTAACATAACCTTTTCCTTGCGGTCGGGTAAAAAATATAAAATTGAAGTAGAGCATCTTTCACTTTGACCATGACGCTCTCTCCTGATTAGTCTATTCATTGTAGTGTGCGTGTGCACTCATAGGTAATTAGTGTGTACCGATAACACTCAAACATTGACGGAAGCTTGCACACACATACTATACACGGTTAGGAGGAATAGTGGGGCGCGCCTTCGTGGATTGTACTATCTGTAACAGGATGGTGCTAACCGAAAAATATGATATCCATCAAATGTTAAGATTGAAATATTTTAAATATAATACAGGTAAAGTACACGGTACACGGATGAATCATATATTCATACCTACCACTTGCAAAAAAAATCTTGGGCCGAAAAAGGTTCTAAAACAGCAATAAAACAAAATTTAACAAAAGGAGTGCGTACAATTATAGTACATGGCGAAGTGCAGAGGGTTTTGTACCAAATGCGTTGTTGACATACAGACCAGAGATCAAATCTGGAGACTACCACGACAATATGATCACAGAAAATTACTTAAAGTGGCTAAAGGAGAAACTAATACCAAATCTCCCAAATTATGCCGTGGTAGTCTTGGATAATGCAGCCTATCACAACACTAGTTCGGTAAAAATACCAACATCCAACTCCAACAAATTAGACATGCAGACTTGGCTGAATGCAAAAAATATCCATTTCGAACCATGGGGTTCTAAAAACCTGAACTATGACCTTAAACTAAAAAACAATGAAAACTTCCGCAAGTACAAAGTGGACGAATTATTGAAAGAACATGGATCCACAGTGCTTCGGCTGCCTCCTTATCATACAGATTTAAACACAATCGAAAACATTTGAGGTATAAAAATGACGTTGCTAGCCGCAATTAATACATGATACATTGTGATCTTGATTTCAATTTTATTATAAATGTCGGTGATACTTCAGACTCTGAATCAGATATTTCTGAAACGAGTGATTGACGATTTTGATTTCTCAATAAAGTTCAATAAAACTTTTTCACGTATTTCATTTGTCCATAATTACTCCCTATTATAAAAATAGTGATATTATCGTATATTAACTAATTATCAGTGGATCGTGCAGTGGTTCCCACAGAGGGTAGGCCGCGCATACAGACACAAAAAAAAAATAACTACGGGCACACATCTACCTTTAGACACAACTTGAATCTTATCATTAAACAATAGTTGCGAAAACTTACTGCTTTTAACTTCAAACAAACACACTTTATCACCGCTAACTTCACAACAGAACACCATTCTTAGGTAAATAAATAAATAATAAACACAACAATTAATATTTACACGACTTTACGTTTCAAAACGAATTACCTATAACTTAATAAGATATAAAAAAGCAAAACATTCAAGATCGGATATAAATTGCGTGTCACTGTCACATGAAACAAATTGGCTTGCCGGATAATACAGTCCAGGGTTGCCAAAACTTATTTTCCTAACTCCCCAAAAATCAAAGCAAATTTCCCAAATATGAGGAGAAAAATAAAAAAATATTAAGTTTTTAATTATTTTTATAGGGCTTTTGCTATTCCTTACAATTTATCGTTTTTTTTTTTTTGTAGGTATTATATTATATTATATTATATTCGACAATACCACCCTGTTTTTTGTCTAGAGAGTAGTCATTAAGGAAACTATCGTGTCTGTGTGTAGTCTGGTTCTCAAATTCCCGTAATTCGGAGAATTGTCCAAAAATTGGGCACCCTGGTCTTCAATACTTTTCATTCATTAAATCTTGACTTTACACACAGCCAATCACAGCACGGAATTGCCAGCTCCAGTCACTGTAGTTACGCCCATAATTTAAACCATTTCAATAGTATGTGCCGTTCATACACACGAAAATATACACCAGTGCGCGTAAATTTATAATAATAATATAACACACCTTATGTATATGGATGATATAAAGTTGTACGCAGCAGATAAAAAATCACTTTTCCATTTAGCAGACACCATACAAGCATTTTCCAACGATATTAGTATGCAATTCGGGGTAGACAAATGCAAAATTTTGTCAATTGTAAAAGGAAAAATACAAAATAACATCTACACACTCGATCAGGTAAATCTATTGAGCCAATGGATGAACACAGTACTTACAAATACCTAGGCTTCAAAAAATCCAGACAGATAGAACAAAAGATGACAAAACAAAAACTGCTCAAAAAAATTTACACATCGCCTAAACCTAATCTTTAAAACCAACCTGAACTCCAGAAACACAATTAAAGCTGTCAATACATTCGCAATACCCATTCTTACATACTCTTTTAGAATTATACGATGGTCTAAAACTGATATCGGAAAACTACAGCGCACTATCAATACACTCTTTACTAAACATAGGAAACACCACCCTAAATCATGCATACAGCGACTTACGCTACCACGCCAAGAAGGAGGAAGAGGTTTAATAGACATACACAATTTACACAACAAACAATTACCTTCACTCAGATCTTACTTCCATAACAAATCAGAACATTCATCATTACACAAACATGTAAAGAAGCAGATAAAAAACTAACACCACTCAACTTACAAAATAGAAGCACTGAAATTAATGAAAGTCTCATAAGCACACAGCAAAAAATTGCAGCATGGTCTGTAAAAGCACTACATGGAAGACACCGAGCCTACATGAGCCAGCCACACGTCGATAAAATTAAGTCGAACGAATGGCTCAAACGAGGCGAATTGTTTCCCGAAACTGAAGGTTTCATGCTTGCGATCCAGGATCAAATAATAGCAACTCGTAACTACAGAAAGTACATAATAAAAGACCCCAATCAGCTGACTGACACATGCAGGCATTGCAACAGTGTCTCTGAGACCATTCAACACATAACAGGGGCCTGTAAAACACTCGTACAGACAGATTATAAACATCGACATGACCAAGTTGCCGCAATTAGCACACAAATATAAACTTATAGGTGAGATGATTCCATATTATAAATACAAACCTGAAACCATTTTAGAAAACAAGAATCAGAAAATCTGTTGGGACCGAACAATCATAACAGACAAAACTATACATTACAATAGACCTGATATCACCGTTCATGACAAAATAAATAAAACAGTTTACTTGATAGATATAGCTATACCTAACTCACACAACATTCAAACCACAATATCCGAAAAACTTAGTAAGTACCAAGACCTCGCCATAGAAATAAAAACCTAATGGAAAGCACAGACCGTACATATCGTCCCTGTAGTACTTTCATCTACCGGTGTAGTGCCGAAGGCTCTCGCACAAAGTCTTAACACTCTACACATGCCTTCTCATACACTTTACATGCTCCAAAAAGCCACCATTCTCAATACCTGTCGCATCACCCGAAAGTTCCTAACTTCTTCTACATTATCATCCACCTTTTCAATTTAAATTTGCCCTTACACACTTGGTTCCGACCCGTGTGTAAGGTTGTAAACTCTCTCAAAAGAGAAGAAAAATAAAGAACTCAAAATAATAATATCCTTTATTTCAGGCAACTAAGGCCCATAAAAACACTATACATAAATAAGTATAAAAAAAACAATAACTATAAACTAATACATATTTTCTACAAAAAACTTAAAAACTACTGCACACGAAGTGACGGCGTCGTGTTACGCTGCGAGGTGTCGCGTAGCCGACCGCGGAAACGCCTATACAGCACATCTTTCGGCCAAAACTCTTCCTTGAGGGAGGTCACCAAATGATGAGTGCGCGCCTCCCACTTCTCCACCCTCAAGGTCCAGTTGGTCTTCACCCGTATGTACTCTATGATGTCTTCAGTCTTCGTAGAGTGGTGCAAACGGGACATGTACAGCTGCGTCGTCGGTACTGCAGGACGTAGTAGCATGTTAGTACCTGCAGGCGCTGTCCCACGCTGGTTGCGATAAGTAGGCTTCCTCTTCTTTCTCTCCACCTTGATGAAGCCGTCCTCATCGCATGTGATTTTCGGTGGACCCTGTTGTTTGTGGTCTATCACAGTGCCTTTAGTCGCACTCGATGCTGAGCGACTCTGCTGTCCCTCTTTAGGTTGCTCCGCTTGTCGTTTTCGCGGGTGTGGGGATGTTCCCGTGGGATAAAGAGTCGCGGGTGCGGGGATGTTCCCGTGGGATAGAGTCGCGGGTACGGGGACGTCCCCGTGGGATAAAGAGTCGCTGGTACGGGGAAGTTCCCGTGGGATAAAGAATCGCGGGTACGGGGAAGTTCCCGTGGGATAAAGAGACGCGGGTACGGGGTCGTTCCCGCCGGATAAAGAGTCGCGGGTATGGGGAAGTTCCCGTGGGATAAAGAGACGCGGGTACGGGGTCGTTCCCGCGGGATAGAGTCGCGGGTATGGGGACGTTCCCGTGGGATAAAGAGTCGCGGGTACGGGGACGTTCCCGTGGGATAAAGAGTTGCGGGTACGAGGGAAGTTCCCGTGGGATAAAGAGTCGCGGGTACGGGGGACGTTCCCGTAGGATAAAGAGTTGCGGGTACGGGCGGTGCCGTTCCCGTAGGATAAATAGTCTCGGGTACCGGGAAGTTCGCGTGGGATAAAGAGTCGCGGGTGCGGAGACGTTCTCGTGGGATAAAGTGTCACGGGTACGGGGACGTTCCCGTGGGGTAAAGAATCGCGGTTATGGGGGACGTTCCCGTGGGATAAAGAGTCGCGGGGACCGGGGGGGACGTTCCCGTGGGATAAATAGTCTCGGGTACGGGTCGTTCCCGTGGGATAAAGAGTCGCGGGTGCGGGGACGTTCCCGTGGGATAAAGAGTCGCGGGTACGAGGATGTTCCCGTGGGATAAAGAGTCGCGGGTACGGGGACGTTCCCGTGGGATGATTTCCGAACTCCACGCGGACGAATCCGCGGGCAAGAGCTAGTCATTGATAAACAGTACTTCATGTTCTTTCAACCAATGGTACTCACCATTGGTAAACATAACACCTGAACATCATAGTTCTCCATAAATAAACTTAACTCTGGCTCTTTGCCGGACAGACCCTGCATATTTTGATGTACATCGTTCGACATATGCGGCTCAACCGTTGCCTCACAAGTTTAAACTATAAGGCGTATCAAAAGTAGTGTTAGTACCACTTCTAACAGTAATAGATGGTAGGTACACTACAGGTACCAGTGTCACTGTGTCACTGTGTATATTGTAAGCTAAGAGATTAGCAATATGTCTCTTACAACTACTATTTGTCAGTTTGTAATAAATCAGTAATAAATGGATTATAATCAAAACATAAAATAGCGTCATTGTGACGACAAGGCCTATTATAAATTGACATATTTAAATTATGAATGTGGCTAATTTGCTCTTTAGAAAAATATTGAGAATAAGGTAAGGCACAGAAAATAAATGTATAATGATTGATCTCATTGAGATGTGTAACTCCAGGCGCTCCCGCCGGCGCCGGGCGAGCCGTCGCACGAGCGCTGGCTGGCCGAGAAGAGCGCCGTGCTGCGCTCGCTGCAGCAGCGCGCCGAGGTCATCGCCGACACCTTCAACAGCATGGACGGCTTCAAGTGCAACGTCGTGCAGGTACGGACGGTTCTACTTGTGGATAACAATACTCATTGACGCAAGAGTATCATGGTGTTTCTTGGCCGTTTTTCTCAGTAACCTCATCTGGGTGGCGAGCCTCATCTTTTTGACTGACCGAAAAACCTTAAAAATTACAAAGTGCCTGCAATTGGTTTAATTGAAATAAAACATGCTTGCTGCCACTCCAACACAGGCGTGATGCCTGTATTCCCCGAAGAGTTAGACAGAAGTGTATCTTCGCTCGTGATGTTTAAATCCCATGTAATAAAAAGCGAGTCCATTGCCATTAATCGGACGTAAATTCAAACTCTGGACTGCTACTGAGAAATTCCGTACAAACTTAAGTTGGGTCTGATTATCTAGAAAAAAAAGTTTATGCACTAGAGCATAAAAAGCGATTTTATGTCGCCTACGCACAACATCAACATAAAGAAGAACTTTTAGAGCATGAGAAGTGAAAAATATATTTATTTAGCACACACTAAAAGGCACACAGAATATTCTGTAAAAAAAATAGATTAAAAAACTAAAAAACACGCTTTAATAGAAAACTAAACAAAAGTAGAAAATGGTTTGAAATAAGAATATGTAGTGATTTTTTTTTTTGTGTGGGAAATTATCAAATAGCTTTCCCACTCTGGGCGGAGCGGGAGGGTGTGTCAGACTCTTACTGACTAAAAGCCACCCGTATTCCTTCCGTTGCCTGTGTTGCCAGGGACCTCGGTATCCCTTTCGGACTTTCCCGCGCCCCCGGCAGGCATCGGCCCTAGTGGACTCCTACACTTGTCCTGACATCTCTTTGAGGCGCGCGTGGAACACAGGTGCTCTGCCCAAGCCGGGCAAACCTCCACCGTATGCTCCACCGTGTCCTCCGGGCGATCCACACAGTGGTGACACCCGGGCGTTTCCTCCCGCCTTATCCGACACTGGAACCTCATAAAGCTGCCGTGTCCGGTGGGGAAGAATAGAGTGATTAACAAGACATTTATTTTATCGTAAAGCGTGTTTTGTAGTTTGTTTTAACTAAGTTAATGATATTTTTAAGTTTTTATTTACCTCTCCGTGCTTGAAGTGGGTGATTTGCGCGCCTACTGCGATAACGGGTGATTTTGATGCCTGAGAAACGGCTACCATATCCAAACGAAGGTGTTTGATATGGCAGCCGTTTCTCAGGCACCCTCCGAAAAATTACATTAAAGTAGCTAATTCTGAAAATCCTGATCAGGATAATGGAACTATTTTTTTTTTTGTTGTAAATTATATATTTTTTTATTTTTAGTTAAATGTATAAAACTATCCAGTTGATTCTTCCAATAGTCATATGCTTGTCTCATAGTTTATGTCATGTATGCTTTAGTACTTAGCACAAGACACTACCGTGTCTCCGAATATAAAAAAAATCAATAATCCTGAAGATCCTGGTAAGGATAATGGGACAAACTTATTAAATTAATGTATTATCACCGGTCTTTGATAAGTGTACACAATTTCAAAATAATTCGATGTTTTGAAGTGGTCGAAAATCGAGTTAATGATTCCGTTACATACAAACATACATACCGTCAAAGCTAATAAAAGCGGGTTAATAAAAAGTGTATTCTGTCGTAAGAACCTGGGAATCAAAACCATAGTCCCTACATTCAGTCGTCGCGCCTGTTAGCACTAGATTGTTTTAAGGGTCTGTGTTTTGTAATATTTACGGCCAAAAAGTGCGGATTGTCAGCACAGTTTGTCGGATGTAGGATGGGATAAGGGCACGAAAATGATGTTAGTACAATTTGCATAACATTTTATTTTAATCGAATATTGTTGTTTTCAGGGCGCGATGTACGCTTTCCCGAGGATCGACTTGCCTCCCAAGGCCATAGCGGCGGCGAAGGCTGAGAACAAGCAACCCGACGTGTTCTACGCCTTCAAGCTGCTTGAGGAGACTGGTGAGCTGACTATTATATACCTAATTCAATTTGACATAAGTTTTTATCATTTTGTCATATCACACGTCGCCGACACGCTTTGCCATGTGCTGCAAACTGTTGTAGAAGGCCCTCGGCTTGCCATAACAGCAGGTCAATGTTAAACGAACACGGAATGTGTCATGTGTTTAGTCAACGATCTTGTAATAAATACCACTTCTTGATAGTAAAAAAAAGAAAGACGTTTTAACGTTCGAAAAGTGCAGATTCTCAGCCTAGTTTGACTTTTGATTTTTGATTATGAGATATAAATTATTTAGTAATTTAATTTAATGTTTTGTGTTTCATAGTGTTAATTACTTTTATTTATTTATTTATTTAATACTTTAAGCACACAAATGTACAGAGGCGGACTTAATGCCGTAGGCATTTTCTACCAGTCAACCTTTGGGTGATGCAGAGACAAACAGTGGTAGGTGCAATAGCGAAAACTATGGAATAAATATTTATTTAAATATAAGGATATACATACATATACCTATTAAAAACTTTAAATATATACCTAATTATACATAAATATAACACCTAATAAATACACATAAATACACGAATATACTAAAACAGATGAGACAAACATTACCATTGTGATGATACTGCCAGCTTCTTACGAATATGCTCGCGAACTTTGACTTTAAAGGATAATCGGTTGGTGGCCATCCTGATTTCCTGGGGGAGCGCATTCCACAGAGAGATAGACTGAACGAAGAAGGAAGAGTGAATGAAGTCAGTGCGGTGAGTGGGACATTGAAGAAGACGATTGTGTGATGAACGTAGGTTTCTACTGTGGTTCGCGCAAATGTACTGAAAGTGGGGGGCCAGATAACTAGGGGAAGAGGGCGAGTCAAGAAATGAAAACAATGTGGTCAGCGCCCTTTGCTCTCTGCGCTGACGTATGGGCAACCACTTTAGAAGCGACCGATGCGCAGAGACATGATCATATTTACGCAGATTGAAAATGAATCGAATGCAGTTATTGAGAAGACGGTCAAGTTTGTCGAGGAGATCCGCATTCAGGTCGTAGTAGCACACATCACCATAATCGACAATAGGGAAAATTAAGGACTGCACAAGCATTGTCTTGGTATTTGATGGTAATAAATGTTTTAGTCGGTATAGAGCCCGCAGCGTTCCTGTAACCCTCTGGCTCACCCTAGTGACTTGCGTACGCCAGTTCAGGGTACAATCGATGTGCAAGCCTAGGTCTTTGACGTCAGTGCTAAATGGAACGATCATACCATTGAAGAGAACTGGTGGCAAGGTTGAACCATCCACCCTACTAATACTACGATGACTCCCAATGATGATCGCCTGACACTTGTTAGGGTTTACTGCAACACCAAATTTATCAGACCAGGTTTTAATGGCTGTCAAGTCCCCATTTAACTTGTCGATAGCGTCAGGTATTTCGTCAACCCTCCCTTGACAGTACAACTGCAAGTCATCTGCATACAGATGATACGCACACTGAAGCTCAGAAGTTATAAGATTAATAAAAATAGAAAATAGAAGAGGAGAAAGAATACCGCCTTGAGGAACGCCAGCCTCCAAATCACACCAGCATGACGAAGAATCCCCAACATGAACGGCCTGTTGACGTTCCTGAAGGTAAGAGGAGAACCATTCCAGTGCTTCTGGAGAGACCATAATATAGGAAAGAATAGCTAACAGGATGTCGTGACTGACGGTATTAAAGGCATTCGAGAAGTCGACCAAGACTAGAGTAGTAACTTTGGTCTCCTCCAGTCCTGCCCTTATATCGCCAGTCACTTTAAGTAGAGCGGAAACAGTACTATGCCCAGGCCTGAACCCAGATTGAAATGGGCTAATTAGTAAATTACGATGAACAAAATTGGAGAATTGTTTGTGGACACAGGCCTCGAGCACTTTCGATAGGAAGGGAAGTATAGAAATTGGACGGAAGTCGGTAGGAATAGAGGGATTAGATACTTTAGGTAGTGGACGAACATAGGCTTTGCGCCACAGGGAAGGGAATACTCCGGTGTACAGGGAAAAATTTACAATGTGGGTAATCGCGGGTAGGAGATGATCCAGAATAGTTACGACCATACCACGGGTGATATTGTCACATCCCACCGCTTTCGATTTGATAGAGAGAATGATCTTTCCGATCTCTCCCGGTTCAACTGGAATGAAACTGAAGGGATTAATACGAGGACGCGTTAGACCAGATATTAAAGACAGAGTTTGTTGCTTGGTTAGACGATCTATGGTAGAAACAGTGGAGAAATGACGGTTGAGATCGTCTAAATCAATTGAACTAGGAAGGTCTAAGTGTTGCGGTTTGCCGATACCAAGAGTTCCAAGAAATTTCCAAATATCAGCAGAAGAGGAAGAAGTGATAGTATCCAGAATATGGCGGCGTTTAGCATTGCGTATCATCTGATTGCATCTATTTCTTGCAGCCTTGAATAACGTCCAGTTCTCATCAGTACGATCCCTCTTAAATTTACGAAACGCGCGGTCCCTACGTCGCATTGCCATCTGTATCCCTCTTGTCATCCATGGCGCAGGTGGGCGTTTCAACTTTACTTTTCTGACAGGAGCATGGATGTTATAAAGGTTTACTACAATATCATTGAAGATGGCAACTTTGTCGTCAACTGATGCGGCTTCCATCATAGGCTCCCAATCGACCACAGATGTATCCCCCTTGAGCTTCTCGACATTCATCCGCGCAAAACACCGCCTGTACAGAACCTTGGGTTTAGGTTTGGGAGGTTTCAGGATATATGAAAGGAAAATCATGTCGTGATGAGAAAAGCCAGGAGCGTCATGTTGACCATGGTTGGAAACGAGGGAAGGATTCGAAGTAAGGATCAGATCGAGCCAGGTATCATCGCCGACAGTGTTATGATGAGTAGGCTGGAGCGGCAAGACGTGCAGACTAGCTGACTCGATAAGATGGACGAGCTTACGGGATCGAGGGGAGTTGTGGGCAAGGAGGTTTGTGTTGAAATCACCCATGATAATGTGATGTGCATACTCCGAACCCAAAGATTCAAGTACCGATTCGAATTCAGTGAAATAATCAACAGTAGGAGGACAATAGACAACACCAATAATGGTTTTGGCTCCTTTGACACACACTTCAAGGGAAATAAACTCGGCAGAAGCAGAATAATGTGAAGAGGAAGTAGCAAGTATTTTATAAGAAAAGTCACTGCGAAGGTATATGGCCACACCACCCCCACCTTTATCAATCCGATCATTCCGTATAAGAACGAAACCAGTAAGAGGGTAAGTAGTGGACAAGAGATGCGGTTTGAGCCAGGTTTCGGAGATCAGGATAGCGTGAACGTTGCTGTTATTAAACGCGTCGTACAGCTCGCTGTAGTGGCTTGGAACACTTTGAGCGTTAATGTGACACACATTCACCAACCGATTAGACTTATCCATGAAATTGTGTTGTAAAAAGTCACCAAGGGTGTCGCTGAATGAACAAAAGCTTTCATCACTTGAAGAGGCAGTAGATTCGTTAGCAGAAAAATAAGATTCATTGTCTGACATAAATATAAGTACGTAGTTAATATATTGAAATAAATATATAATTAATTATACTATTTATAAACACAGAGACACTGCACCACCCGCCAGCCAACACTAACACTAATAGCAATTTAACAAAAGGACAAAATTACATACACATACAATAGCCTGACATACACTTACAATAGCATGAATTAACATTTTTGCCCACTTTACTGGAAACAAAGCGAAAATCGTATTTACCAATAATATAAGAGAGAAAAAAAATAAAATAAAAATCAAAAGTGGCATACCCAACTGCAGATTGAGCGAATGAAGCTCATCATGAAACGTAACGTTAGTTATATTTGTGTGAGCGAATAGCACTGACGAGATCATAGGATGTTTAGTATTTCAGAACGTATTCATGAAACGTCAACATCAATTAATATTATCAACGTCAATTTGACAAGCTGACAAACTGACATTTACTATTCTAAACATTTTTCACTCGAACTAGCTAAATAAACACTGTTGAGGGTATCGAAAAACCGATACACCTCGATAGAAATTGAAACAGAATATGTAAACAGTTGGGCACAAAACAAAATAATGATAACTAAGACGGGACAACTACAAAACGGTAAGTAAAGATTACAAGTATATGAAACTACAAATTAGAAAGATTATCAAACCATCAAAAATTCTCCTTTAATATTTAGTTATTGTCTATTTCAGGCTCCCGGCTGCGTCGCTACTTCTTCATCTTGTTGATGGAGTCGCGCCTGGCGCCTTCGGATACTTCGCTATTAAGGGCTTCAGCTCGTCTATGGAAGTAACCTTGTGCCGACTTCCATCAGAGACCTTTATGTAAATGACGCCGTCTTGAGTCCAACACGACCGCATACTAAAATGCTCGCGCGCCTTTCCGAAGACAGCTTGCCTGGTCCTGGTCAAGAACTCCTTCACTGCTATTTTGGACCCTTTTAAGCCTGTCTTCGCCTTCCAAACCACGGCCTTGATGTCCACACTGGCGAACTTTACCAGAATTGGTCTGGGATGCTCCTTGCTAAGGGCTCCAAGTCTGTGACAGGCTTTAATTGAGGACACTACGAGATCCTTGAGGGCAAGTTTGGTATGGAGGACCTGCAAAATTGCTGCTGTGCTGTCTTCATTCTCCACTTCAGCAAGCCCTTGGAAAACCAATGCTTTCCGCCGGTGCCTGGTCTCTAAACCATCAACTTGTTTGGCACACTCACTGATCTGACTTCGGAGCAGACCAAGCATAGAAAATATGAGCTCTCTAAAACTGCGGAACTCATCAGCAATCTTTGCCACTGTGTCCTTGGCAGGACCGGCACACTGGATCTGTGCTTCTAGCTCACCCATCTTCCTCAAAAAGTTGTCCTCAAGGGTCTTCTGTGCAGCTAGGACTTCAGCAAATTGAGACATTCTGTGATGTGTAGTGCTGACAATGTGTAAATTATATAGTGCAGTTGATTAGCGGGCAGGCGGTGATTATAACGTACGTCTATGTCACATAAATGTGCCACAAACGTGAGTACTTGTTGTAGAACTATTTTAGACTAAGTACTGATGTAAACTTAATCAGTATTTTTAATAACTAATATTTTAAATAAAATTCCGAATTTGAACTACGTCTATACTTTTTTAACATCTACCCCCGAAAAACAAACTTTGTATACGATATGTATAGAATCAAGTTTACCTAACTGAACAGACAGCTGTGCTGCTGGGGAGTTTGTTGCGCCACTTCTTCCCAGCTAAAGCACTAGGAAGTGGTGCAGGGTGGGCGTTTTGGGGGACTGTCTTATGTAATTTTGACGTTCGAAAAGTGCAGATTCTCAGCCTAGTTTGAATTAATGACTTTTGATTTTTGATTATGAGATATAAATTATTTAGTAATTTAATTTAATGTTTTGTGTTTCATAGTGTTAATTACTTTGTATACGATTTGTATAGAATCAAGTTTACCTAACTGAACAGACAGCTGTGCTGCTGGGGAGTTTGTTGCGCCACTTCTTCCCAGCTAAAGCACTAGGAAGTGGTGCAGGGTGGGCGTTTTGGGGGACTGTCTTATGTAATTTTGACGTTCGAAAAGTGCTGATTCTTAGCCTAGTTTGAATAAATGACTTTTAATTTTGATTTTATTTATTTTATTTGTTGTGATCGCAGTATGTTCTTATGTGCGCACTTGCTTTAAAACTGCCACCAGCTCACGAGACAGAAACAATCACCCATACAATATACGATAAAATACCACAACAACAATAATGACTAACAAACACGGACCCTCCCCAGGTATCTGCGTGGTCCCGGGCTCGGGCTTCGGCCAGCGCCCCGGCACGTACCACTTCCGCACCACCATCCTGCCGCAGCCCAAGCTGCTGCAGGAGATGCTGGACATCTTCAAGGGCTTCCACCAGAAGTTCACTCGGGAATACTCGTAAACATGCGTCTGTCTCGCTCACACACCACTACTAAAGCTGAACAAACAGGCGATATGAATAATTATGACTTGTACTATCTTTTGTTAGGAGTTTGTAGCTGTGATGTTAGGCTTAAAATTTCTTCGGGAAGGAATCGCACGTCCATGGTAACAGTTTGACATTGTCAGTACCTTTATTTCGTAGCAATAAGAGCGGTTTTCTTAGAGCAAGTATTACCTCTGACGTGCGGCTCACCGTACTTGTATAGACAGTCTTTCGTTACTTGATATTCACAATAATATCATAATGTGTTATAAAAGACGTAAAATAATCCAACAAATTGGCGTCCATCAACAAAATCTATATATAACGCAACCTTGAATGATTGCTTTAGTCTTACGTGTTTGTGTAAAATGAATATTTGCCCAGCAACAGTATCTAGCAAGATGATTAACATATTATGCAAGACTTGAGTATGGTTTGTGAAAGTATCTCAGCCCTATTTCGCAGCTTCAAACTCGTAAACAAACTGTCAGTATGTGCAAATGTAGGATTATGTTCCTCGTACTATAATTAAATTATACAAATTCGGAGCGATCTAGCGTGACACTCTTGTGTATATTGTGCCGCGTTGTTACAGTTAGTACTAGGAGCTGTAGCCAATTATAATTAAACCTTGCAATTTATTCAGCAAGCTAACTTTGAGATTATCTGTAGCGCAGATAAACGCCCATTTTTTTGTTTCTGCGCTTTTCCTATATTATGAATATCAGATTTATTTTAAATTTTAGCCACCTCACCAGCGAGTACATAATACTTGATCCCTCGCCAGCACTGTGTATAATGTATCTCATGTGCCATTTCGGGACTAGTCTCCCTTCATAGTCAATGTATTTACTTTCGTCCCAAATACACTACTATCCTGGCGGTACAACTATATTTTTTATATTCAATTGTATTATACTCACTACTGATTTTTATTATCTACTAAGTTTGTCTCCTCCGTTTAATTGTACGGCGTGGGCTAAAGATATCGATCATTGTTCGGATCTGTATATCTGGAACTCCTAGTTTGACAACGTTGTACACACGGCTACACATCAAGCTATACATTTCCAGTTTAAGCTGATCTCGCATTGTATAGGATTTCCATACAATGCGAGGTCAGCGTAAACTGGAAATGTATAGCTTGATGTGTAGCCGTGTGTACCTAATTTTATAAGTAACAGACTGTAGCAAACTTTTTAAATAAATTAATTATTTATTTATTATTATAATATGTTTCAAAGAATTTTTCGAAAAATTAAGGCATTTAAACTGTGTTAGTCCCGCGCCGCCCATTGTACGTAAAATGTAAGTATTTACTGCATCCCTGTTCAGCCGAATTACAATAAAATTATTTGTCTCGCAGACAGCAAAGGATAAAAATCAAATCAAGGAAGCAAGCAATGCATTTTATTGTTATGTTTGATACTTTATTTTAGCTTTAAGTTGTTCGTTATTGAATTATTTAAAACTATTGTGAGATTATGAAAACATTTTGAACGTATTTTCGTTGCGTTACCTATATATTGTCTTGTCAACTTCTGTACGAAAATACTTAGCAAACTAACAATGGTTTGTGGTGATTGTTTTGTAATAAATTCTCGTCGAATGGTGCAATAAATGAAGTTATTTGGTGATATTCCGTATAGGAATAGGCCGTGTTATGCAAATTGTGATTTCGTTACCACACATAGTTAAGTGATTGTTATGCGTTGTTATAGATCGAATACAGTGAAAAGCAAATTGTTGTTTCATTGAAATACTCTCAACGTACGTTATTGCAGATTCCTCTCGACTGTCAAAATTTTTGGCGCGAAGCGCGTTATGTCTCCTTACCCTACGAGTCCGCGCGCGATAGAGGCGCCCTGTGACTAAAATGACGATATCTCGAAAGTTAAGTACGGGAGCTGGCTACTGGATACGTTGTTAGAATCTTTATGAAATAAGCTAACAACTTATCTATAGACTAGTCCAGTTTTGCCTTGTAATGTAGTATCAATTCTGGTTTGAAATCAGTGTGAGGTAATTTTCCCCGTTTCTTGTACAAAAGTGTTTTAAATAAATAAAATAAACCATTAATTCAAAATATTTTTAATTCTATAACATAAAGAGACCATGTTTCACACTAATCAATAAAAAAAACAAACCACTCAGAACATTCTTTTCATCACACAATGTTTACAAAAGCTTGACGTCATTTCGCGCAGCTGCGCGGCAAACAAAAAAAAAGGTATGTTTACACTTCACTTCCGAGAATGCTATCGGTCCTGTCGCTTGGGCTATTAGTTTATATTATTGTTTGGCTCACATTCTTATCGCAGACAAGAGGTTCCGCTGTTAGAAGTTTTAGTTTACGAGTGTCAAGTATCAAGCCAAGGCTCTTGAAAATAAGCACAAAAAAGATCGTCTCAGACTTTTGATTACAAAGTAAATTATATGGCGTTTATTTTAAATATAAATTAACATTCTACATGTTGAAGATATTTACAAGTCGATAATCACAATAAAAAGGCATGCTGCCATAGAAAAACATTCCAGAAATCAACAACCAAAATGAGCAATTTCACTACAAAAAACACCTGTACATAGTCCAGGACGACAGAAATATGGATATGCCAATACATATCACATCTGAACATGACAAAAATTTAATTAAAAAAATTAAATGAAGCATTACACTAGTCGAGAATCTTTTGGAAAAAAAAAATAAAAAAAAAATAAAAAAAAAAATAAAAAAATAAAAATAAAAAAATAAAAAGACGACACCGCCACCGCGTCAGAAGAAGAATCACTAGATAACAATACCGTGACTATGAATATTTCAAAAAATATGTAAAAATAAAATAGACTTTACCTACCTCAATGATAAAATATAAATAAAAATACTGAAAATGTCTTTAGACATTAGACTTGAAACATAAATTCAATTAACTCAATGAAAACCTCTTTATTTTGAAGTTGGTTAAATAGATCCTATCCAGCTATTCGCGAATCCGAGAAAACGTTAGCTTAAATCTAAAACTCCTGTCTGTCAAAACGCCAGCAGCAGGCTTAGCATGACACTCTCTATTTCTTCGAAGAATAGACACGGCTTTTTCCATACAAAGTGACATTTCGTTTCTCCTTTTTTGACATCCCACCGTAGAAATCTTTCTACATCAAAAAGGACCTAGACAAAGATCGTTAGAATTGAAAGACAAGATGACAGATTGTAGAAGGATTTCTACGGTGAGATGTCAAAAACTGAGAAACGAAATGTCACTTTGTATAGAAAGAGCCGTGTCTATTCTTCGAAGAAATAGAGAGTGTCATGCTAAGCCTGCAGACGGTCGATGTTTAAGAGGCGTGCTAGGGTTTTCAATATTACGCAAATTTGTTACGTTATTATTGAAATGTAATGCTTATTAAAAATACTACAATAGGTAACGTAATACGTAATAACGACAGTTTGATAACATTCGTGTGTTTATTATTCTTAAACACCCATACAAAAACGTGCATAGCGCCGGCTCGTCGCAGATAATGGCGAACAATGATTGTTAAAATAACTATTTCAGTCCAAAATCTTTATCAATTCCACAATAGATGCAACAAAACTGTTTGTTACTTAACGATCCATGTTCTGGGAGCAGCTTCCCGTTCGGGCACTTCACAATATGTGTACACATTTAATTACAACTGACTGGCGCTTGTTCGAAATTTGAACAGAGGGGCGCGGGGGGAAACGTCTAGTAAACATCGGTGAAGTGTGTTAGATATTGAAGTGGGGGCATTATGGCATGCTAGTTCTTTCCTTTAGTCGTTGTAGAAATTAAAGCGGCATAGCTAGAGGTGTCATAGGCAAAAATGACACATAACTGACGTCAATGTCAAACGACCGTTACACGGTTGCTTGACAGACGTCATGTTGAAATCAGCCGTCTAACGGTTCCTTGACAGTAGAGTGGAATGGCGCATGATCAAGTTTTTAGAAAGTTAGCCGAAACTCGTCGATGAAGGATCAATAATGTTGTAATATAGGTTGTTAATGGATAAGACCCCCTTCGTCCACTTTGGTAACTAGTTGTGAGGGAAGAATTATTTCTCCATGCAATCAATTATACAATATGTAACAAAAACCCTGTTGTTCCTTTTAGGAACGTATACATTTACCTATAATAAGAACATCGAAGAAATTATAATTTAACAAAATTAAGCTTTGGCTAGTCGGAGAGGTCAAAAGCAAATAACTATAAGGTGCAGCGCAGACGACAGACTATCCGTGACGCACTTTTTAGTCTGTGAAAATAGAACCTATGCAATTCTATGCAGTAACGCACACGACGCGCAAAAAGTCCGGCGCACAAAAAATTCGTGTGATTCGGGCACACCGCGCCGCGCCGCACGGTGGATCGAAAATCGGCAGTAGAAGACATAGGATCTCGATTTCTTAAATGTTATTTTTTTTTGCTGGAAATGACTTCTGCTGATCATTACTGTTCTATAAAATGTCATATGAAGTAATTGTGTGCACAAATGGAAGAGTTATAATTTTTATAAGAAAAAAATGTATGGAGCTGACATGAAAAATGAGGATATCTCTGGAATCGCAAGGTTGGCCGTTATATCCTTGCACACTGTTATAGTACTATTTATTTGTGAATTTTTGACATACTTAATATCGCGGCATCACTTGCGATTTTTTTTTTTAATCTTCAAAATTAAAAAAAAAAAAAGTATATGATACATTTTAATGCTTAAATATGGCTATACCAAGTGTAATTTACAATATTTTTTATGCTTAGACCAAAACATTCTAAGAAATCACAAAGTCGTATTACCTACTTATTTGAAATGACATGGTAATTATGAATTACGTAATACGTAATCTTGTCTAATGCCTCAAGTCCACATTAGCTAATGATTAATAAAACTTAATACCTATATACCTAGTTAAAAGGAATACGTACCAAAATAATTTGGGGTACTCGCTAATTTAGCAATTAGTGCAGGATTAAGAGCCATTTCACGTTTTCGCGCGAATATCGAAGATTTCAGTCGCCTAATTTACCATCTTAGGTAATACTCTGACATTGGTGAATACATGTAAAAAATAGACTAATCCTTCGTTTTGACACTTCATGTAACACATTTACAAAAACTTATTTGTTTACTTTGTGGTGATTAATTTCCCACAACCAGTTTACTGAAATATCATCGCAGAGTCAATTTCAAACTCCTATATCTATCATTAATATTTATAAATTTAACTGAAAAAAATACATAAAGCATCAGAAATATAATTTGATCGACACATACAGTACTAGAATATCGATTATTAATAACATTAATTAGTAAAAAAATAAAGTCTTAAGCCAATTTTTAGGTTTTATATCGCTAATAAATCGTGATTTTTTGGTTTAAATAACGCGTAATTACATTTTTTTTTATCGGCGAAATAAACTATGGTTTTTAACAAACCGAATTCTAAAGTTTTATTAAAATCCCTTCATTTAATTAGACATAATATCGTTATTAAAATCACTCTAAATTAGAATAAATTCCGATGCTAAGCGGGCACCGTTTAGTACGGCGTGAGCGCCGATCGAGGTAAGTGTGCCAAATTTTCCCGCGTCTCGATTTTCGAGCGCACGTATTGTGAACGAATTATTATACTACGACTACAACATTTTGATTCACTTCGTATTTTTTTTTGCATAAGGTAAGAGTTTAATTTATTATCAAGTAAAGTATTAGTTTAGTAGTTTGAGAATAATTACATATTTTTGTTTTATTAGTTTTAGCAATGGAGCGAAAAGGTTGTGTATACCATTGTGTCAAAAAAAGGAAAAATAAAAATTCTGCAGCCTTAAAGAAAGCAACAGAAGCGAGATATATATAATTTGCGATTCATATTATGTACACAGTAATCGATCAAATAAGTACATATCGACATGAACTATAAAACCGTAATTACAATTTTAAGGATTTGTATACACTGACACTTCGACATATAAAAATATTGATGTTTTTAATAATCATTTATTGATTAAAAAAATATTTATTCGTAGATATTGAAACTTGACAGCTATTTTGTTTTCATTTCAGAATGAGAAATCGCATGAATCGAGTAGAGGAGGATAGTACCTTTAGAAGACACGCCACCACCGTACCGGGTACAAGTGGAACGTCAGATTCGATAACAGAAATTGTATGTTTGTAACTTGCTACTTCAAAAAGATACAGCTATACCTCTAAACGAACGTAAACTTTTAAATATCGACCGACTGAAAAGGTTTTACCAAAGTTTTACCAAGATTGTGTATTGCTAGAAATCATAGACCCTAGAAAGGCAAAATCAATGCCTTAACGACAAATTCATATAATGTAAATGATATGTGATTTTTCCCTGTTAATGTTTATTACATACTTTATTACATACATAACATATATTTGTGTTTTTTTTATTAGTCTAGAAAGCTTTAGTAGACTGAATAAATAAAATAACTTTTTTCATAAATCTCTCACCATGGTGCATTACGATTATAAAGGCTCAAGACTGTTTAGTCCATCTCAACACTCGCGCTACACTGCTTGCATTGTATATGTGTGGATAGCTGCGCACACATACACAATACTGCCGTCTTTTACCTAAACTCGAGCGCAATAATTTTGTGAAATGGCTCTTAACTTAATGAAAGTAATTAGATAAATGTGATACCATCATTAGTCAATAACAATAAATAGTCAAACATTGGATTCACAACTTCAATTCATTTAGAGCATTTCTAATACATGGTGGCCCATAAGTCCTTACACATGTAAATAATTAATAAATAAAAAACTAATTACAATAAGAAATACCTTTTTATTTCGTATTAACCTTTATAAAATGGGAACTATTTATTGAAAATAACATCATCCAAATGTAACCCGTTACGATCACGGCACTCCTGTAAGCGACGTCTAAAACTATCGACGACTGCGCGGCAAGTCAGTTCTGTGATGTTAGCCATTTCTCTTTGAAGTTTTTCTTTTAGGGCTTCAATTGACCGCGGGTTTGTGTCATACACTTTAGATTTCAGATAACCCTATAAGAAAAGGTCCATCGGGGTTAGATCCGGACTACGTGGTGGCTAGGAAATGTCTCCTCTTCGAGAGATCACTTTGTTGGGGAAAAGTTCACGAATGACGGGCATAGCGGTGTTAGAGGTATGGGCCGTCGCGCCATCCTGTTGAAACCAGGTCCGCGTATTGTAGCCTGGAAAATTCTGCAACGCTGGTGTAAAAAACTCCTCGATCATTGCTACATATCGCTCTGAATTAACTGTAATCGCGCGACCTCTTCCGTCTTCAAAAAAATAAGGACCTAAGGCCCATACCGTCACTTTAGGGCTGTGTAAAGGCTTCTGATGTTTACATTTTGGATTTTCGGGGCTCCAGTAGCGGCAATTTTGTTTACTTACATGCCCATTAATGTGGAAGTGAGCTTCATCAGAGAATAACACGTTATTGAACGAAGAAAAGCGGCTAAACATTTCATTCGCGTAATTTAGTCTCTGGATGGCGTCAGTGGCGCCGATTCCCTTGTTCACAAACTAAATTAAATTTAAGTTCCGTGCATCTTTTTCTTTCTATTTCATTAAGAAAAGGACAGAAGATGAATTTTAGCTCAGTCCTGTCAAATTAATCAGCGCTTGACATAAATTGACGTAATTTTAGTAGGCAAGTTTTTAATCACGTCTAAACTTGTATGGAGTAGTGACAGGCGCCGATTAATTTGACAGGACTAAACTAAAATGTATCTTCTGTCCTTTTCTTAATGAAATAGAAAGAAAAAGATACACTGAACTTAAATTTAGTTTAGTTTGTGAACAAGGGAATCGGCACCATTGTCTTTTAATTCCTGTACCAACTGAATTTTGTAGGGGTGCAGACGTAAATCTTTCTTTAAAATCCGCTGTAACGATGTTCTGGATACGTTTAATATTCTGGAACGCTTACGAGTAGAATGGGTAGGATTTTCACGAACAGGCTGTAACGCTATGTCGATGTTTTCTTCTGTCCTTGATGTCCTTGGTCGTCCCGACCGCTTTTTATCTAACGTCGAACCAGTCTCTTCAAACTTTGCAACCCAGTTCTTGATCGTTTGAACAGTTGGAGTGTCATCAAAGTTGTGTAGATTGTGATGTACTCGAAATTTACGTCGAGCAATGGTTGCCGAAAAATTGTTCCGATAAAACTCGCGCACACAAAAAGCACGGTCCGCACCGGTGAAACGCTCCATGGCGACTGACTTCCCAGAAACCGAACGTACTGTTTTTGCCCCGCCCGCGCCCCTCCCGCACGTCTTATGCATTTTATTCGAAATTTACATTTTAAAGGACTTATGGGCCACCCTGTACCTACTAACATCTATCCTACCGTGTCTTTTTACTCAGTGATCGTGAATAATGGAAAGCATTATTACAAATTTGGATTTGTTTGTTATTCTGAGCAATCAGGATGCTTCGTCTTTCGATCATGAAATATTGTTCAACACACTTGTTATTCGACTGGGCTCTAGCCTTTCAGATGAAGACAGTGTTACCGTGAAATAATTTTGTCGAAGATTTACACGGGCAGTTCAAAAGAGATGGTTCCGATCCCACAGGAAAAGTGAAGTTTTTAGACGTGATTACAATAATTGGCTTGAGGCAAATATTGACGGGCCAAACTGCGTGCAAACCAATTTGCTCATTCAAGAATCAACAAGTGAAAATATTTCTACTGAACCTGTACCTGAACCAGTACCATCAACTTCAACAATGAAATCAACTTCAACGATGACAAAAAGATCTCGAAAGCCGTTTGAAGATCTAAGTAACAAGCAGAAGAAGAGACGATCTGATGAACATATAGGCGATGACCCTAATGAAGTAGCTTATTCAGCTGCAGTACTTTTGAAAGGAGATGGTCGTGAGGATATTGCATCTGTTATTGAACATATGCTCCAAAATCCAGAAGCAGCAGCAAAAATCAAGGAAATGTTGAACAAACCAGCTCCTTCAACAATATTTTCACCAGAAAAAACACTGGGTTTGCTACTTTCATTAAAACTATCGAAATGGCAATATATCACATTCAAGGGATACGACTATTCGAGAAGGTTCAAAGGAGATATATCCGTCTTACTATAAAGTGCAAAAAGCTAAGCTACAGTGCTACCCTCCGAAGACATTTGTGACTGTAACGGATTCATCTGCTAAGATTGCACTACAAGCGTTACTAGATTTAACAGTGAACAGATTTTTGAAACTATTCGTAATAAACAATTGATATTAATATCAAAGTGGGGATTTGACGGTGCATCTAACGAAAGTAGATATAAGCAAAACATAGAGAGTGGTCAAGATGATTCCAGCATATTTATGATCTCTTTGGTTCCATTAAAGTTGACAGCTGACGGTGATACCGTATGGGTGAATCCAAAACCCTGCTCACCTAGGTATTGCCGTCCAGTCCAGTTTAGTTTTGTGAAAGAAACCAAAGACGTCATAAATGAAAAAAATTCCTTCAAAATGTCAAGGACATGAAATTAGTCACAAATTAAGGATGACGATGATTGACGGCAAAATTTGTACATATCTGTCTGAAGCTAAGTCAAATGCGGCCTGCTACCTGTGTTTGGCTAAGCCTACAGAAATGAATAAGTTAGATGTCATTGCGTCAAAAACCATTTCTTCTGGTGTGTATGAGTTCGGATTATCATCACTTCATGCCCGCATTAATGTGATGGAATGTCTTCTACACATAGCGTATCGTCTCGACTTCAAAAAGTGGTCTGCAAGAGGAGAAGGTCATCAAGAGTTATTGCATTCACGAAAAAAACTCATTCAAGATCGATTCAAAGATGATCTCAACCTTTTGATTGACATCGTTAAGCAAAGATCAGGCACAACTAACGACGGGAACACAGCAAGGCGGTTTTTTGAATTTCCTGATAAAACTGCAGCGATCACTGGATTAGATGAAGACCTAATACGCAGATTTGCTGTGATTCTGCAAGCTATCACATCTGGAGAGATTGTAGACGTGCCGAAATTTAAAGAATACGCTAGAACAACCGCTGAAAAATACGTGGAACTGTACGATTGGTACTACATGTCATCAACCGTCCACAAATTGTTGATTCACGGAGGGGACATAATTGCAGAAAATGCTACTGTACCAATTGGAAGTCTTTCGGAAGAAGCTTCAGAGGCCCGAAACAAAGACTTTAGGAGGTTCAGAGAACACCATTCGAGGAAAAAGAGTAGACAAGCATCAAACGAGGATATCCTCAATATGCTTATCGTCTCTTCTGATCCTCTAATTTCTTCCACAAGACCAAAATTAAATGCCCACAAGAGGCAGACATACTTTAAGGAAACAGTAGAACTACTGAAACTTCAGGATCAGGAAGCTCCGACAGAGTTCTTAGAAGTTATATCTATTGTAGAGCCTGATTCTGAAGTGGATTCTGATGGTGACGAAGTATAAAAAAAGTTAACTTTTATTGTTTATGTTAGGTTAGGTTAAGTTAATATTTTTTTTTAATAATTTGCTTTTATTTTTAATCATACAATAGTTTACCATTTATTGTTATTGACTAATGATCACGTTTATCTAATTACCCTCATTATGGTACGTATCCTTTTAACAGGTATATAGGTATTAAGTTTTATTAATCATTAGCTAATGTGGACTTGAGGCATTAGACAAGATTACATATTATGTAATTCATAATTACCATGTCATTTCAAATAAGTAGGTAATACGACTTTGTGATTTCTTAGAATGTTTTGGTCTAAGCATAAAAAATATTGTAAATTACACTTGGTATAGCCATATTTAAGCATTAAAATGTATCATATACTTTTTTTTTTTAATTTTGAAGATTTAAAAAAAAAAATCGCAAGTGATGCCGCGATATTAAGTATGTCAAAAATTCATAAATAAATAGTACTATAACAGTGTGCAAGGATATAACGGCCAACCTTGCGATTCCAGAGATATCCTCATTTTTCATGTCAGCTCCATACATTTTTTTCTTATAAAAATTATAACTCTTCCATTTGTGCACACAATTACTTCATATGACATTTTATAGAACAGTAATGATCAGCAGAAGTCATTTCCAGCAAAAAAATAACATTTAAGAAATCGAGATCCTATGTCTTCTACAGCCGATTTTCGATCCACTGTGCGCCGCTCGGCACAGAGAGTGTGAAAAAAATTGAACGTTTGCTTCAACGCGCGCTGACGCAGACGGCGCACACTTTAGTCGGCAATCTGCATTTGCTAGGGGTGACGTAACGCACGCGATCTATTATCATGGCGCCAGAGGTCGATGTAACGATGTTAATTCAAGAAATACAAAACAGACCAGCAATTTATGATACTTCTAAGGCAGAATATCATGATAGACATTTAAAATGAAAAATGTGGGAAGAAGTGTGCTGTAATGTTTATTCCGCTCCTGTTTGGACATGTATGACGTCTAAAGAAAAAACAAAATACGGTTTGTTTAAGTTTTTATTAGACTTTACCACATGAGTAGAACCGTACAGAGACCAAGCTTCTAAGGAGCTGTCAAAATTTATGCCTATTTTGGTAGGGTTGTCACATTCGGATAAAATAAAAATAAAGTAGGTACCTGTTACAGATATTCTATTTCACGAAGTCCGTTCAGCTTTGATTGTAGTAGTGACGTATCCCGACAAGCGCGCTTGTGTGTGTAAAAGTAGGTAACGTTAGCAAAAAAATCTGATATATATTCAAGTCGAGATTTAATAATCTAAATAAAATTTTGGTTTTAAAAGTATATACATTTTGTAAATAAATTAGATTAGGTTGCAATAAATACAAAAATATTAAGAATGTGTAGGCATTTAATTAAGCATTGGTGTTACAGAATGGAAACGAAACAAGTAGGACTATTCAGTCACTATCAGATAAATTTTCGATTTCCGATTCCGTTTTGCTGTCGTCAGAATGATCTTGTACATTGATTATAAATTCAAAATCGAGATCAAAATATTTCAAGTAGTCTTTTTCAATTTTTTCAACATGAGCACAAGTTTTTTGCCACGATTCACTGCTAACTTGGCCCAAACTTTCATTGATCAGTCTTTCCGTATTCGTCATGTTTTGCTCGATATTTTTAGATGCGACATAATTTTTAACGATCCCCAAATATTTTCAATCGCATTAAATTCTGGGTGATAAGGGGAAAGGCGTAAGACATCAAAACCCTTGCTTTTTATAAAATCGTCAATCTTGTAGATTACGTGTTGGGCTTTGTACTTCTTTATTGTATCGTACAATTCCAATTTAAGAAGAGATTCATCAAATGCTATACCCTTATCCCTGAGCCATTGCTGCATATCGGCTTTCTTTGTAGATTGCGTCGGTAGTCGTTCAGCCCGTGTGTTGTGATAAGATGCATTGTCTAAGACAATGACAGACCGCGGAAGTAAATTGGGTAGCAACTTTTCATTTAGCCATTTTACATAGTTATCATAGCTCATATTTGAATGATAATCACCAGCTGTTGAGTTGGCCTTATAAACCAAGGAAGCATTTTCAATAAAACCATCCTTGGTTCCCGCGTGCACTAAAATAAAGCGAGTGCCTGTGCTAATTTTTTTAAAAAACGGAGTTCTTTCCTTTTTTTTTTTGCCCAGGTGTTGTTTCGCACGTGTGTCGAAAGGACGTAGCTCTCATCGGTGTAGACAATGGGCCGACTTTGAGAGCGGTACTCTGTTATTTTATTTTCGATCCGATTTTTTCATTCAATGCTGTTCTTAACTTAGCTAATGTTGGAATCTCTTTATGGACAATATGGAAATCTTGTACAGTACTGCGAACCACATCGGCTGTAAAATTATCTATATCCACTTTATTATCTCGCTTTCTCCTTTTCTTCATAGGTGAAGTGAATTTTGATGAAGTGGATGGCAATTCCTTCTCTTCTTTTAATATTCTTTGAACTGTTTTTTGGCTCAAACCCGTAGCTTCAGCTGTACGGCGTGTAATGTCTCGTAAATGAGACAAATCACAGTTGAGTTCCATTAATGATTTTGTAAATTCATGTTCTTCTCGCAGAAAATGATAAACACTAGCTATCATGTTTCGACCCTAAAACAAAATGTAATCAAAATAATTAAGTAATATAAACATTTTATAACACAAAAAAACATTCATTTTATAAATACTTCTATTGCTATATTAAGTATCTTTGTATAACATTTTAATTGAAAACGTATAAATAAATATTACCTCACTATGGACAACTCTTCTTCGTTTTGTTGCCATGCTGACCTTACTCCGTGAAACAATTTGGCGCGAACTAAAAACCACTACTGAACCGGACCGTGTCCCGATCGACACTGAGCGCTCTCGAGGTTACGCACACAAAAACAATGTGCATGTGCACGCTTGACAACATTCATAGCCAAACGGACTTCGTGACATAGAACATCTGTACGCATTTTAAACATGCAACCGAATTGAGAATATCATCGTTTTTTGAGTTTAATAGGAAAAATAACTTGGTAACGTTGACCTACGTTCGTAGGTAGGTAGGTACCTATTTTAAATCTGTAACTATTAGTAGGTAGGTAAACTTTCATAACCTCCTAAAAGTTATAGTACCTACCTGTGTAGGTACTTACTATAGGACACCTACTAAACTAGTCAGAATAGGGTATTCTACTATCTTTGAAAAAGTACTTCAAAATGTTGATTTTCCCAGTAAAAAGCCACAAAAATAAATATTTCGGCAAAATAAACACGTTTTCTTGCCATAAAATTAAATTAAATTTTATGAAAGCGCTGTATGAAAGCTTTGTCTCTGTAGGGAGTGTACGGTTTCTTTACTCATGTGACTTTACTATACTGCCAGGGTACACTTCCCAGAGAAGTGGTGAAGTAGTTAGTAAAATACTTTCTCGTTTCTATTCCATTATCTGTCCCTCTCACACCAATATTAGATATCTTCGAAAGGGCAGTTATACAACGTGTCTTCAAAACAAATACCGTCTCTTTTTCTTACAAAATTGTGCAGAATGCACCCTGCTTTTATAATTTTTATGGCTAGTGGCATATTCACGTCTAAACCTCTTTGAAATATTCTCCATATGCTACACAAAATTCCAAAGGCACATTCTACCATTCTTCGTGCTATAGACAACCGGTAATTAAAAATGCGCTGTTGGACACTTAAATGGCGGTCAGGGAAAGGTCTCATTATGTGTGATGAAACTGCAAAGGCTTCATCTCCCACAAAAACAAACGGTTGTCCATTCAGATCACCGGGAACTTTTTGTTTAACCGGAAGAATTATTTTACGAGTAGGTACCATCCAGAATTCCTTTCTCAAGTGTGGACTTTTATAAAATGTTTGAATCACTGAATTTTCCATAGGCGCCAACATTAAAAATGTAAAACAGTAATCGGCATCAGCTACTGCCATCAATACAGTAGAAAAATATGACTTGTAGTTATAGTAATTAGAACCCGAATTTGGCGGCATCTTAAGACATGTGCTTCCCATCTACCGCTCCTAAACAATTAGGAAATTGAGTTCGATCGTGGAATTGTTTCGCAATCTTTAGCCATCTCTGCACCGTAAAAGCAGAAAAGCATTGACTTTTCCATGGTTCCCATATTGATGTACAGGTTTCGTTAATTATAGAACGAATAGTAGATGCGCCAATCAGATAATCTTCTTCGAGTTCTACGAACGATGACCCTCGTCCTAAATACCTGCAAAAAAAATAATTCAAAAACTATAATGAATACCTAACTTTTAGTAACCTACATATAATTATTTCTTTTTTTATAGGAAAAGATATACAGACGAAGTGGAACTCTTTGAGAAGTTGCTTCCGAAGGGAACTCAGTGCTCAAAAGAATATTCCTTCTGGAAGCGGAAGAAAAAAGAAAGAAAATATGTTTACTTTGATTCACTGCTATTTTTTTTTGTGCCATTTACAGTGGTAGAGAATAATGAATCTTCTATCGTAATCGAACAAAGTGCCGAAACATTAAACGTCACAGTGCAGAGTTCAGATACTGGAACAACTGATTCTAAACGACCAAAGATGCAACCGAAGAGCAAGACTAATTGTTACGATGAGGAGTATTTAGAAATACTAAGAGAAGGCAATCAACTGATGAAAAACAACAACTTACGTCATTCAGAAAGCAGAACAATCTTAGGGGATATGGATGAAGATGAATTATTTCTGCGGTCGCTTCTGCCTTATGTCAAACAATTTTCATCAGACCAACAGTTGCAATTAAGAATACAATTCCTACAAACAGTTTTAAATTTTAAACAGTCCTTAAGCAGTTCAGCGTCTATTCACAACCAAACACAGCAAGTATTGGATATACCTAATAAACGAATAGTAATTGTAGGTAACCGATCCATCGATGAACTCAAATATGTCTAACCAATATGACACTGCTGAGAGACCGAGTACTGAGCCCCCTAACTACAGTGACATTGCAGAAGATTCGGAATACGTTCCCAGGCCAATCTCTTCACAAAACTCAAGCAGGCCAAGAGGCTCGTCATATACACCCTCACCCGTTCATAGAGATAACGCATCAATAATTTCTCCCGAAAATGAATCGCTTTTTACCCGACTGCCTCAGGAGGGTAATGTTTTTCGAGAGTATGTATGTATGTCTATTTCTTTGGCACGCTCTGTAGCCTAAACGGCTTGATGGATTTTAACGTATGAGGTGTCCTTAGATTCGCCTTAATTGTGGGAGTGACATAGGCTATATAATATTTATAAATTGCATCTGCAAATACAAAAAAAGGAGGGGAAGTTTTTTTTAAATTAATTGCAACAATATTGGTATCAAATAAAAGCTAGTAATGAGCAATTTTCAAATATATATATTAATAAAACTAAAAATCTTAAAATAAAATAAATTATTAAAAAAAAAAACCCGACTGCAAAAACACATAACTGAAAATACAATCATCATAATCTATATAATTTTGGTCTAGGCGGGGACAGTCGAATAACCTGAAATATGGTGTAATTTTTGATGGTCCCCGCCTGCAAGACCAAAATTATATAGATTATAATGCTTGTTTTTCCCTTTTCAGTTATGTGTTTTTGCAGTCGGGTTTTTCTCTTGGCGACGACGACGACGTTGGCGAGGTGTAAAGTATATTATGAAAATATAAACAAAAAAATTCAATAAAAGGCCGATTGTGATTTTAGAAAATTAGTTAGGTACCTAATTGTTAAGCTAATTATTTTTTTGACTAGATACACCACCAATCAAAAAACTTAATTTCCCAAGGTATAATAATAACATCAGCAATATTAATTGTGATTTAGTAATTAAGCTCCCAATTGTGATTTAGTAATTAAACCCCAATTTTTTTTTAAGTGACTTGTTTTTCCAAAATGTATGATTAAGTAATAATAATAATCTGCCATAATAATCGCTATTTAGTAGTTAAGCCCCTAATTTTATTTACAATATAAGTGACAATTCACTTGTAATAGATCGATATTATTGTGTACCTACATTATTGTTTAAAAGTACAACATACTTAAAAATTTGCTGCCATGAAAATCAACGTAATTCTTATAAATTTTGATGTTTTGTTATTTTTTAAACAAGTACTTCCCTAATTAATAAAAGAAAATCTTTGTTTGTTCATAATGTTTTGGTTTAAATAATAAGTACCTCAGAAACCTATTTGTCATTTGAATAATAAAAAACTTAGTTTGTTGCTGAGAGAAATAATAAATAATATAATTATGAATAAATAAATATAAGTATATATTTTATTTACTTACCTGAGTGTCACAGACAGCCTTTCTTCTGGACCAATGCACCTCCTCATTGTTGTTTCTGAATGAGTCAAAGCAGGTCTTAAAATAAATAGCAACTCATCAAATGTAGTACACACAGACAGTACAGACATTTTATAAATTTGAAAAAAATTTCCGGATGTTGTTTCAGAATTGAATGTTTAGTATGGAACTGTCCCTTCAGTAATCTTTCCGAAAGTATAGGATGTATCCAAAATTCTCTATTTCTTCTTCTTTTTCTGTACTTCATGTACAAAATAATACTTCGCGATCTCTGCACGATTTCCATAGCGTCTACGTCCCTACAGCTCTGCCGACAGAATGATCGAAGATGTGCGTCGTGTGCGTTGAGTCTGTGAAAAATCCGCGACCATTTTTGCGCGCCATGCAGACTTTGTGCGCCGCAGACTCGATCGCACAAAAAGTGTGCCGTCTGCGCTGCACCTTAAAATCGACACATTCCAAAAAATGTTTACGAGTATGTGATTTTACAAGTACATCTTTATTTCGCTAAATAGCCTACGAGCTCGGCGGCTTTCTTTGAATGCGACTAAAGATGCCGCCAAAAACTGCCGCCGCGCACGTGCCCCGTGTCGGTACCAAGTGCCTACATACCCCGCCGCCCCGCCACCCGTCTCCCTGCGAATCACTTCCTTAGTCTCCCGCGCAGCCTACTACCGAATGGATGTTATTGCTGACCTACGTAGTGAGTGACTTGTGTTTTGTTTACGTAAAGGTTGACCATGTCTTATTCTAACGTAGAATATTTTAATATGTTGATGTGTCTTCAGAAATGTAACTGCAATTATGCAGAAGCACGCAGACTCTACCAAGAACGTTTTGCGAGTCTACCATCACCGTCGGCGATGGCATTCCAACGTTTGCACATACGTACGTACAATACCGGCAGTTGCACGGGCGAGACCAACATCGAGCTGACGCAGGCAAACCGAGGACTCTAGACAGAAGTCTTGGACTTGTTTGAGCACGATCCAACGCGAAGTACACGCTCAGTGGAACACGAACTCGGAGTAAACCTTGTGCGCGTTAGGAGAGTACTCAAAGAAGATGGCCAGCACCCATTTCACTATTGTCGCGTCCAATCCCTACTTCCCTCCAACTATGAGCCAAGAAGTGTAGAGGTACAAGGTGGTCATATCGAACAGCAACTCCGTGGCCATCAAGTAGATATCATAATAAATTAATGCATTAAAATGTAAATAGGTACATCAGGTTTTATGTGACAAACGCGGTGAATTTGTTTTTTTTAACGTAGTGAAGTGTTAAATGTACTTTTAACAAGTACACTGCAGAACAAAAAAAATAAAAAAATCTGGCGCACTTAATTTGTTAATGGTTTTTGTAAACACTTGTATTAGACATACTCAGTATGTATTTACTTTTTTTAGATTGATTCTGGTTCTTGAGATAAACGAAAGACAAGAAATAAACGAAAAAATGACAACTACCCTCCTAAAATTAAATATATTTGTTTACACACTACTAAGTTCTATGATTCTTCTTACGTATTTAATTACAACGATTCTACTAATAAATTATTAGACCCTGAAATTATGAGTTCCTGTCTTATTTCAAGTTTATAAGTGCTTTTTGTCTGGAAGAATATGAGTTCTTTACGAAAACCTTGTGTAAATAACCCCAACAGTTTTTGTTGTATATGTGGAAAATTTTGTACACAAAAACAAAGAAAAAAGATCACTGAGTTTGTGATAAAAACCTACGAAGCATACTTTGGGATAAAACTTGCCCAAAAGAATAAATATTGGGTGCCTAATATCGTATGTAAGTCTTGTGTAGAATCTTTGAGATACTGGAGTCAAGGAGGACGTAAAGGGCTTAAATTTGGAGTGCCGATGATATGGACTGAGCCTAGTAATCACGTCAATGATTGTTACTTTTGTGCAGTGAATGCAAAAGGTATCAACCGGTATAAAAAACGCACTTGGGTTTATCCTAATGTAGAATCGGCTAAACCCCCAGTACTGCACAGTGATGATTTGCCGATTCCAGTGTTCTCAGGCCCATCTACTTCAAACTGTGATGATATTGAAATGTTAGAGGGATCAGACAATCAGAAGAGCAGCAGTGAAAGTGAGTTCGAAGAAAGTAATTCTACTAAACTGGGATTTTCTCAAGAGGAGCTCAATGACTTGGTCAGGGATTTAAATTTATCAAAAAAATCGGCCGAAATTCTTGCTTCAAGTCTTAAAGAAAAGCACTGTCTTTAACCTGGTGTTACCATTATATCCTTTAGGACCACAGAGCAAGACCTTCTTCCTTACTTTACCAAAGAAGATAAACTTGTATTTTGTAACGATGTTCCTGGACTCTTAAATTGTATGGGCCTTGCCGAATATAAGCCTGAAGATTGGAGGCTTTTTATAGATAGCTCAAAAAGAAGTCTGAAATGTGTATTGCTACACAATGGAAATAAATATGCTTCAGTTACAATCGGTCATAGTACTGAACTAAAAGAAGAATACGAAAATATTAAAATTGTTTTAGAGAAGATTTCGTACGCAGCACATCAGTGGTCAGTATGCGTCGATTTAAAGATGGTGAATTTTTTGTTAGGCCAACAAGGTGGTTATACTAAATATCCTTGTTTCATATGTCTAAGGGATAGTCTCAAACAAAAAGAAAATTGGATTAGAAAGGACTGGCCTTTGAGAGAAAATATGGTGGTAGGAAAATCAAACGTGATTCGAGAACCACTAATACGCCGAGAAAATATCCTTCTTCCACCCCTACACATCAAGCTTGGGTTAATGAAACAGTTCATCAAAGCCCTTGATAAGACTGGTGACTGTTTTAAATATGTGTGCCAAAAATTTACAGCCCTAAGCATGGAAAAATTAAAAGCAGGCATCTTCGATGGACCGCAGATTCGTACTCTTATAAAAGATACTGAATTCGTACAACATATGAAAGAAAGAAAGAAAAGAAAGAAAAATAGATTTATTTGCACCAGAAACACGTGCACATAAAAGATATGGGTAATTCTTTTATAATAAAACTAAACAGACTCACATAGAGAGACACAGAACATATACATATAGTCGGCAACTGCACGCCGTGACTGTGACAAGTAGGCTTCCACTCAGCATGATGCTCTGCTATGGGGGACCCACAGCAAAGCGCTGATTTTCAGTGGACACCCGAAAACGACGTAGGTACGGAAACCAAGTCAGGTTATGAGACTTTAACATACATATTAGAAAAAACAGATAATAAAGTATAACAAAATAAACAGTACTTAGAAAATAATATAACCATTATGATCGATAAATAATATACAATAACAACACAAACAATAAAATAACATAAAAAAAGTATTTAAGTAGGCATCATCACCATGCTTATACAATTCCTACCTACCCATAGTACCTACACAATAATTTACAGTGATTTGTTTCGCTCCCACTCTCACCTTCGCGTCATGTTATCTATGTTCGCGTCGTCTGCGCCCGCGCTCACAATATAATAACGTACTTTATTAATTTTCGAGCCATCCAGCGCACGAGACCTGTGTGTTACTACAAAGACTACATGTGACAGAGGGCAACTGGCTTATACTAGTGTTTTAGTCGACGCTTGATCAAAAGTGAGGTGTTCAGTGGTGTACTATTTAGATATAAACTAGTGCCTATCGCCGCGATGAAGGACGACGGGACGCATTCGACGCATAGTCTATTAGCTATCGAGCATTTATTTTCACTATGCCGCCTTGAGCCGCTTGGATATTGATGTACCTGGACCATAGATGATAAACCTTAGGTGAGTAGTTATTTATATAATATTTGCTGCTCATACTTTTGTTGTACCAAAAGATTTTTTTTCAGATGTGATTTAAAATTTTGTTTTGTTTTCAGGGATCTTATAGGAGGTGGTAAATCATTCCAGCAGCGAGAAGCGGCATACTTGAAGCATCCTCTAAAGGCAACGGTCTTATGCCGAGGCATCGAGATCGGGTTGGACGTCGAACGAGCAGAGTAGCTGTAGTGCTCGTGCCTCCAGCTATTTTTTTTAAACAAGTATTCCGGCTTGTGTGTTTTTATGACACCGAACATTAAAACAGCTAGATGTAGTTTGCGTCGTGCAGCCATTTTTAATACATTGTGTTCGTTTAAATATGGTGTGATGTGATGTCTCCGGGGTATTCCAAAGCAATAACGAGCGCACGCGTTTTGTACACGCTGTATTAGACGTTCAGTACGGGAAAGGAGACACGGCCCGTATACAGCATCACAATAATTAAGTTTAGATAGTACCAGGCTATCTACCAATCTTTTCCTCATTACGATACTAAGGAAGTCCCTCACCCTATACAGAACCTTTAATCTATAAAAGCAGTTTTTTACTACATCATTAATGTGCGCCTCAAAACGAAGTTCTGGATCGGTGATTAGACCCAGGTTACGTGTGACTTCTTCTCTTTGTATGCTTTCTCCCATGATTTTAACATCTGGTTTCGCAGAAAGAATCGATTTTATCTGATTTCTGCTCCCGATGACCATAAACTTAGACTTTTGAGGGTTCAGTACTAGTGAGTTGCCCATAGACCACGAAGCAATTCTATCAAGTTCCTCATTTAGGGTACGTACAGCTGATGCTGTGTCACTGGCGTTAAACGAGACATACAACTGAGTGTCATCCGCGTACACATGATATTTGCAGTTCTTAATGCACGTAGTTACGTCGGCACTATACAGTATATAGAGAAGCGGGCCGAGCAACGATCCCTGAGGGACTCCCCTTGTGATTAATTGTGGGGAGGAAGATACCGTGGAGCCATCTTTCATGCGTAGCTCCACCCTCTGCGTTCTGCCCGTTAGGTAACTCTCAAACCAACCTGTTGTCCGGCTATCAAAACCGTAATACGCCAGTTTGGACAATAATAAAGAAGTATTAATTGAATCGAAAGCCCGCGAATAGTCGAGCAGTACCAGAATAGATCCCTCCCCGCGGTCCCGTGCTTCAAGGATATTACCCAAACGTCAGCCAAAGCAGTTATGGTGCCGCGTCCCTTTCTGAAACCTGACTGCAGTTCGGGCAACATACCATGCGCTTCGAGAAAATCGGAAACCTGTAGACACACCACTCTTTCCAAAACCTTAGACAAGCATGGCAATATGCTTATGGGGCGAAGATCTTTGTAGCTTTGTGGGTTATTATTTTTTGGAATTGGCCGTACAACTGCATTACACCACAGATCAGGAAATACACTCGAGGTAATGGATCTATTTACTATCTCCGTTATTGTAGTTAATGATTGCGGGAGTGTAAGATTTAACATTTCTATCGATATACCGTCAATCCCTTGCGCATTAGTTGTTATGGTTTTTAAAATATTTAAAACTGTTTTCGAATCCGTTGGCGTCATTGTGAAATTTGCGGTCCCGTACCGGTTTGATTTAAAGTGGTTTTGTTGGCAAGTGTTCACATTAGGGTCGCCCGGGACATCTAGGAACGCTGAATTTATCCCGTCTAGGTCGTTAAATTGATCTAAAAGCACGTCATCACCTTTACCCACTGGAAGCACATGCTTTTTTATATTGTACCATAAAGATTTTGAATCGCAAATGTTGTCATTTATATACTTAGTAAAGAACGCTTTTTTTTTCATTTAATAAACCAACTATTGCTTGGTGCTTAAGGTCTAAGTAGTAGTGTTTATGTGCTTCCAGTTTGGTTTGACGATATTGATACCGGGCATCGTTTCTCAATTTAAACAAGGTGTAGGGTGCGTTCTGAAAACTCTAGTTTTAAAGGGGCGTGAGCATCGAAAAGGCTCAAACTCTCATACAGCCCATCATAAGAAAACGAAGATCTTCGTTTTTTTATATATTTTTTATTAAGGTTCTTTATTAAAATATTTATTCCATTAATGTTGGTATTTTTCTTTAGATTTTTCCTTTGAAATAGCTAATAGTCTTTACCTCAAAAACAAGAGCCAATTTGTCAAATCTATTTATTTATTTATTTAACAGTTTATGTACACACATATAAACAGACAAGAAGAAAGGAACAGAAAAATACGTACAAAGGTGATGCTTATTCCTAATGAAATCTCTTCCAGCATACCTGCAATAGGACAGTAGACATAGAGATGTAGACAACGTGTGTAAGGTAAAAGAGAAAACAAAATACATAAAAACAAAATAAAACTATTCACTAATTTAATTATACAATAAGAGAATATACTTACATAAATACATACTTCTAAAATAAATATCACTCAAATACTTATATACTTATAATAATAAATACATAATATGCAACTATGGCAAAGTGGAAAGATAGTGTTCTTTCACTCTTCTTTTAAAAACAGCAACAGTTTGGCAGTCCCTAATGTCAGGCGGAAGTGAATTCCTCAGCCGAACCGCGTGCACAGTGAAGGAGAAGGAGTAGAAGTCGGTAGAGTGGGGAGGAGATTTCTAAGATGCGACCTGCAGGGTGCATCAGAAGGACGGGCGAACGAAAAACGTTCCCGCAGATAGGATGGCGTACTAGGATTATGAAGGATGTTAAATAGCAGACACAATATCCGAGAGTTCCTGCGAAGACGAATGGGGAGCCACTTGAGAATCTTGCGAAAGTTAGAAACATGATCATACTTTTTAAGGTTAAAAACAAAACGAATGCAGATATTTTGCAAACGCTCATGTTTATTTAAAAGCTCCTCGGTGGCATCCAAATAACAGGTATCAGCGTAGTCTATGATGGGCTGTATGAGAGTTTGAGCAAGGGAGATTTTGGTATTCAAGGGCAAGAAGCTCTGGAGGCATTTCAACGAATGGAACGTGTAGTGCACTTTGCGACTGACTTGAGCAACATGGGTAGTCCACGATAGGTAAGAGTCCAAGGTCACTCCCAGGTTTTTAACTGTATTTGCGTATTCAATCTGAACTCCATTCAGACAGAGTGGAGACAGCGACGCAATATCGAGCCTATTCCTCATATACCTTCCACCGATAATTATGGCCTGGGATTTCTTAGGGATGATTTGCAGTCCAAAGGACCGCGACCACTCGCTAATCAAATCCAGGTCATTGTTCATGGCAGACACGGCTGCTTCCGCATCTTGCCTAAAGAAGTGATTGTAAAGCTGCAGATCGTCGGCATAGAGATGGAAGTGGGAAGAGATAACTCTGGTGACGGAGTTAATTAAAATAGAAAAGAGAAGAGGAGAGAGAACGCCACCCTGAGGCACACCCGCGGTAAGAGAACACCAGTCAGAAGAAGTCTACGAGATGAACCCGCTGCGTCCGGCCTTTAAGATAGGAGTCGAACCAATCTACAGTAGAAGAAGAGAAATTGAAACATTTAAGGATCCCTAGAAAGACGTCGAAGTCGACAGAATTAAAGGCACTGCTAAAGTCCAGAAGTACAAGCAAGGTGAGAGATTTGTTGTCCATAGCCAAGCGAATTTCATTAGTGACCTTCAGAAGAGCCGTTACTGTGCTATGACCGGGTCGAAAACCAGATTGAATATTTTTCAATCATGTATTAGACTTGTGTGTTGAAACACACAAGTCTAATACATGATTGACTTTAATCTACTATGCCGCAAAATGACTGTTCCCCAGTGTTATCAATTGTGCTTAAAAACAGTGTAAACCAAGATTTTCAAAAATTAATTCGTTAAAGTGATACTGATAAACAACAGCTGACAAGGTCACGAACTTGTGTAGAAAATAGGTAGATATGCGGCGGTGCGCGGCGGTGTGTACCGGCGCGGCGGCACCGATGAAAGAGTGTGGCGGGACCGTTCTATCTACTTCTGGTTTCGCGTCATCGCTTCATGCAGAATTGCAGAGGTAACAAATCAATTAAACATTACAAATATTAATAATGAAATATTTATTTTAATTGTTTTTATTGAACAGTTTTTTTATAAATGACTTGCTTTATCGCTTAGTAAACCGATTCTTAAAACGTAAGTAGAAGGAACAACACGGTTTTTGTTACATATTGTATAGCATTCACGGCTACAATACTATTACCAAAACAATAGTACCATTGTTCTTTCGGTAGGTCCCATTTGTTCTATGGAACATGACGTAATAGAACAAATTGAGAAAATATTGTCCCTATTTGTACTATAGAACAGTTTGTACTTTTTGTCTCAAATTGTTCCATAGAACAAACTAAGTGTATAAACTTCTTGAAGTTGCTATGTAAACTGGCCACTCGAGAATGATTTGCTACCACTTGTCTTAGTGACATGGATGATTAGATGGTTACTCACCGACGTTTAACGGATTTTGAGAGAGCTGCAGTCGCAGGGTAATAAACGTAATCGTAATGAAAATAAACGTAAATTTTGATAGTTTGAATTTTCTGCAATGGGGTCGTGGAAAAGTTTTACAGCATGGTGATAAAGAATATTACCTACAGTCAAATTATACTAGAGGAATGTCATTATGGCGATGTATAAATTACCGGAAACTGAAATGTGTCAGAAGTATGAAGATTTCTATGGTGAGTTAACTATGTAAATATTTTTTTTTTTCAATTTTCAGCTTTAAAAAGTTTTTTTTTATAATATTAATATTTATTTTATTTCTAGACAGAGAAATTAATAATGAAAAAGAAACCACACCACATAAATTGTGTGAAGGAGGAAACAAAAGAAATTACAAAAAACGTGATAGCAACGTGTGTCGAAGAAGCGGCTCTAGGGCAAGATACTGTGCCGAATGTGTACAAAAAAGTGGTGTCAACATTTCACGACAAAGGTATACATTTTATACAAAATATACCTTCTTATAAACAAGTCAAATCTACGATTTATCGTAAAAGGAATGAACACTTTCAAGTTCCTATGTGCGTGTGGTGTGAGGGCCACTTTGTTAAAACTCTTTGAAAATATGCTTAGGATTTAGTGAACATTCGTAAAGAATTGTGAAAGTTGGAATCAGATTTTGTGAAAGTCAAATAACCGAGTTATGGGCTGTAAAGTTGGGCCCTCAATTCTCACATAGAGGATTGAGGGCCCACCTGAACCTGATAAACTATGGACACTACAGAAAATGTCTTTATGCCAAAATCTAAGCTAATGCCAAACAAATTTTGTGAAAACAAGATATTATAGCAAAACGCTGTCATACTTTGTAGGTATATCTTCGTACAAAATGGGCCCTCAATTCTCATACATGTAAAAGTTTATTACGCAAATAAAATGAAATCATTAACTTACAGGTACTGTTTGGGATCTTAGATGCTACTAAATAAATTGTGAAAGCAAGAACAGGTCACCACTTTTTGTTGTTTGAAAGTTATAACATTCATAAAATTCGGGCCCTCAGTCCTCCATTTCTTTTGTTTTCGTTATAATATGTTTACCATATGAAAGATAAGACAAATACAAAATTGTCTCTTTTTGTGAAAAAAAATGTGCAAGAAATTGGTGTCATTTATTACAAATAAGAATTATGATAAAACTACAAATCTTAATAGATACCGAAATCAACTATTTTTTAATTGTGTAAGTGAGTAGGGTGACAATAATTTTTTTTACCCTCAATTTGTATACTTTTTTAGTGGCGATTCTGAGTGATGTTTTTTAGTTCTTCTGCCGTTTCAAAGTAATCATACCTCAGAAACTATTTTATTGTTTACATATATGCACAATAGTTGTAATATTTGGTGTAGCTACTAAACAATAGTTTATGATAGTGCAGCAGAAGTTGTAGGTGATAAAGCATTAAAGCGAGTTTTATGAAACATTTATAGTGAAGAATAAAAATAATGATATTTTTTTAATACACAAACACATTTTTGGTCAAGACACTCGCTCGTCTACGGTCAAGATATCAAACATTTTAGGTAAGTTTGTTTTGATACATAGGTACTCATAATTTTATAAGCACCTAATATTTTAATAAAATTTCCTTTCCGACAGAAATTTTATTCAACAAAATAATAGAAAGATTTTTTCTCAACAGTTACGCCATAACCATGCCAAGAGGACGCATACCATCTGTTCCTATAGAAGAACAAGTATCATTATTTACAAAATATATCGCTGACCTGCAGGAAACAGACATTAAATATAACAATCCCATATTTATGGAAACGTCTCGAGAAGTTAATGGTAGAATGTCTGCAAAAGCTCCGCACATGCCATTCTTGCGGAATCGCCGTACTTTATATACAGAAACCTCTCCAATAATGTTGTTGATACAAACCTTCATCAGACAGCACAACGACTGCTGAATCCGTTGAATTCTTCAAAGGCTTTGTTGTGGAGTCTGTCAACAATTCTTCATCATTCTCGTTTGATATTGATGTTGGCAAAAAATTAAACCAATTCGGTCCATCAAGAAACGTAATGATTCAAACCTCTACAGGACTTACTTAACTTTGCCTAAATTCAAATGGTCGACTATGTTAAAAGATAATATTTGGTTGCATTCGAAATTACCATGTACATGGGTCATTACAAATGTCATGTATTAATTAATAGTAGTTTCAAATGCTATGTCGATAATAAGCGAAAATCGAAGAAAGTTTATTAAAACCACGCGAGAAATCGCGGCACAGCGGACGGAGCTCCGGCGGGATCTCATGGCGTCATGGAAAGTACGGTTGTCGCAACCCAGTGCTGGGCACGCCACGATTGCGGCGATAAGTCCCCTCTTTGAGGAGTGGCTGGAGAGGCGCCACGGCGTCCTCACCTTCCGCCTGACGCAGGTCCTCACCGGACACGGCAGCTTCGGGAGGTTCCTGTGTCGGATAAGGCGGGAGGAAACGTCCGGGTGTCACCACTGTGTGGATCGCCCGGAGGACTCGGTGGAGCATACGGTGGAGGTCTGCCCGGCTTGGGCAGAGCACCGCCGTGTCCTCGTGGAGGCGATCGGCGGCAGAGACCTCTCGCGTCCGGCCCTGGTTCAGGCCATGGTACGGAGCGAGAGGGCATGGGCAGCCGTCACCTCCTTCTGCGAAGCAGTAATGCTCGCGAAGGAGGAGGCGGGACGGTTGAGAGAAAGGCACGTTTCGCGCCCTCTCGCCCCTAGCCGCCGCAGGAGACGGTCAGGGCGTCGGGAATCCCGGGTGGATTTCCGGCCACCGTAGGCGCGGGCTTGCGGACGGTGAGCAATGGGTAGCTCACCGTCCGGTAAGGACCAGGCCCGGGTCGACGGCGCGTCGTATTCCACGCGCGCCTCAAAGAGATGTCGTCAGCACAAAGTAGGGGTCCACTAGGGCCGATGCCTGCCGGGGTCGCGGGAAGGTACTTATGGGTCACCGAGGCCCCCGCAACACAGGCAACAGGAAGGAATACGGGTGGGTTTTAGTCAGTAAGAGTCTGACACACCCTCCCGCTCCGCCCAGAGCGGGAGAAGTTATTTGATGATTTCCCACCCTCAAGATATTATTTTAATATTTGGTATTATTCGTCTGGCTTCTTTTGAACAAAACAGTAAAATTCGGTTGTCTCTATCGTTATAATCGGCAAGTAGCATATCGGTATACTGAGTGGGAATTTGTAACTCACATGCATCATTACAAGACAGCAAAGGAACTTGAACGTGTTTTCTTTTTTTTTTTTTCATTCCTTTTACGATAAATCGTAGATTTGACTTGTTTATAAGAAGGTATATTTTGTATAAAATGTATACCTTTGTCGTGAAATGTTGACACCACTTTTTTGTACACATTCGGCACAGTATCTTGCCCTAGAGCCGCTTCTTCGACACACGTTGCTATCACGTTTTTTGTAATTTCTTTTGTTTCCTCCTTCACACAATTTATGTGGTGTGGTTTCTTTTTCATTATTAATTTCTCTGTCTAGAAATAAAATAAATATTAATATTATAAAAAAAAAACTTTTTAAAGCTGAAAATTGAAAAAAAATATATTTACATAATTAACTCACCATAGAAATCTTCGTACTTCTGACACATTTCAGTTTCCGGTAATTTATACATCGCCATAATGACATTCCTCTAGTATAATTTGACTGTAGGTAATATTCTTTATCACCATGCTGTAAAACTTTTCCACGACCCCATTGCAGAAAATTCAAACTATCAAAATTTACGTTTATTTCCATTACGATTAGCAAAGATCCAATCCAATCATTGTAAACAAACAACAATAAAGAAGTGAGTACCCTGCGATTGCAGCTCTCTCAAAATCCGTTAAACGTCGGTGAGTAACCATCTAATCATCCATGTCACTAAGACAAGTGGTAGCAAATCATTCTCGAGTGGCCAGTTTACATAGCAACTTCAAGAAGTTTATACACTTAGTTTGTTCTATGGAACAATTTGAGACAAAAAGTACAAACTGTTCTATAGTACAAATAGGGACAAGATTTTCTCAATTTGTTCTATTACGTCATGTTCCATAGAACAAATGGGACCTACCGTCTGGAAACCATCGAAAATGCTAGACGATTTTGAAAAATCTGCTATAAACGCCACCCAGGAAGCATATCCAGATACACTTATAAAAGGTTGTTTTGTTGTTTTAGAAGTGGTATTCTATCGCAGCCTTTTTAACGCGCGAAACACCTAGGAATCAAGTCAAGATTCAGAGGCGGCATGATGCGCGATGTGCAGGTTTGGCCCGATTTCCTGCAAAATATATTAGCTCTGGTTACAGTTATACCATGAAGAGTTCCCCCAAAACTGATCCAATAGCAAAATTTAACTAATACTTCGATTGTTATTGCCTGCAAGATTTAAATTTTATTAAGATCTGGTGTTGTGAAGGGGAAGAGTTAAGAAGTAATAACCATTTGGAAGGATGGCATTCTAGAACTAATCGTTTGTGGGAAATAAAAACCCATCCCTCGCAAACGTGTTGGACATTCTAGTGAAGGAAACAAAATATAAATCAATTAATTCGGCAGCTAAACAACGGAAAAACAACTCCCGCTCCGCCCAGAGCGGGACAAGTTATTTGATAATTTCCCACCCAAAAAAAGGATGGCCATGGGAGAAAATCGGATGAAAAATAATATACGAAACGCAAACTCGCGTTTCCGAGTATCTACTATAGGGCGGATAAACGGAATAACCGCTTTTTTATTTCGCTTATTTTGGTGTTTTGGGGTTTTTAATCTTAATGAAAACAGAGTCAGAGTGAGACGTAATTGTTTTAATCTTGATAGGGGTTTAAATTAAAAATGTATGTATGTATTCATAGCCAATATATTTTTGGAAAGTACTCCTTAAGACCTACATAATGTAATATAATCATTAAAAAAAATAAGATTACGCTTTACGTCGGTTATAAGCCGCTTTATTGGATTTACGGTGACGTCATATAGCCTATAATCCGCTGAACAACATGACGCTTACAACGATACCTCGTTTGTCAAAATACGCAAGTAGTTTGTTGAATGGAACAGATGAACATACATACATACTCGTCGGGTAATTAAATATTCAGTGTAAGAAACTCCTGATCAAATGAACATAGCAAATGACTATTTAGTCATTTCTACGACTCTTGATAAATATTGAACAAGGGCGAAAAGGCGGAAAATAAGTAAATTAAAAACTATAAATATATACAATTTCATAAAAGAGGGAGGACAATATTTTAATGTCTACTGAGTGCGAAATAACGCCACCTGACTTTGGTCCCTCGAAGCTTTTCAAAGAGCTTCGAGAAGGTACGAGAGCTACGAGAAGTGCGTGCTCCGGCAACGAAAGAATTCCTAAGCTACGAATGTAGAGGTCGCTATTAGGCATGAGTTGGAACCACTTCCCAGGGGTGCCCTGCGGCCCTGCCCCAGTGGTTTTTGTACTCTTGCCAAGATTCGATTCTTTATCTACTTAACAAGTAGGTCAACTTAATCGTTTATACTAACGAACGACTGAATGTAGCTAAACTTCTCGGTACATTTATTTTCCATCCTAATACGATACCTCTTGGCAAGACTGGTTGTCAGAATGACAGCCGGGACCAACGACTTAACGTGCTTTGCGAGATACGGAGGGGTCAGACTTGCGTACTTATGTAAAGATGGTGACCCATCCACGGACCAACCGCGGCAAGCGTAGCTTAACCTGATCGATCGACTCTTGTGGTTGTTATTACTTAGCCACAAGCCCCAGCTTTCCAACTCGTTGACATTAAAACCCTAATTGTCTTATAAGTGGTGCGAATTGTAATACATGATATTATTATCCGTAAATCCCCGGACACTCGACGAAGTACAGTCAACCGCACGTCCATGTTATCAATTTGACTTCGTCAGCGCCTTTCTTCCTTACCTAGCAGTCGCCCTGTTTTCATACTCTAAGTGTTGCTACTGTACCTACTGACGTGCAGTTACCCGTACCTATAAGAAAACGTTTAGTAAGTTACTACCTACGTAGATGGGTGTAACGGAGATCCTCTTAGCGGAGGCGGATGTGGAAAAAATGATTTATTTATATAAGGACAATTCATTACCTTAACAGGTTGAACGCTGAACGAGACACAATAGAAGTTTTATTGTTATGAAGTCTATGGGCGTTTACTGTCCTTGGAAAATCGACCTGTTGAAGAGGCAAACTATATTTCACAAAGTAAGTAGGTACTTAGTTTCTGCGGTTTTGTCACCTTGTAGGCGATCCCTTATTAGTTCATAAAGTTGCTAACTTGGTAAGTACTGAATCTGCCGGTGGCCGTGGCATGGGAGCAAAGACTTGAAATTTGAAGGTTTGTCTCCATCACATTAAAGGGTCTCCGCTTAGTTTTGGAGACTATTTTCTTTAACTACAACTCGGTTCAAAACTTGCAGAGGCGAGTGCGGATGCGGAGGTACGATTTATTTCTGAAGTTACACATTTGCGGAGGCGGAGACGAGGAATGGTGAACCCCGCGGGAGTAGTGAACAAACTCAAGTTGTGTTCAGTTTCAGAGTAACTGTATCTCCGCAACGATCAACGAAGATGTTACGTCTTGCTCCTATATTGGAACTGCTTGGAATAGGTATGCTTAGGACATAATAAGTATCATTATAAGTTCTTTATTTAAATAAAAACTAGCTGACGCACGCGACTTCGTTTACGTGGATTTTGTATTTCCATGAAGATCGGTTTAGTGGTCAAGGCGCGAAGAGGTAACAGACTGACAGACACATAGACAGACAGAGTTACTTGTATTTATGATATTCGTAGGGATTCAGGGAGGTAGTATCTACTGTCTAAGTGCCTTTAAAGCCTAAGGCTATCCTACCTATAGCTATAGCGAGTCTTGTGGCTGTCCTGTTCTTAGGGAAATAGGCCAAATGAACATTCATGACTTGCTTGAGTGCATTTTGGCAACTTATCGAACCGTTTAAAGCCTGATTTCAGGATTCTTCCAAGTCAAAGTTTTGAAACTGCCACGCTAGACCTCCAGTTGCTCGAGTGTATCCTAACACCTATTTTAAGCGCACCATCTCGCTTGCCGCGCAAATGACCTTTTCTAGATCCGTCCGCAAAATACGCGCTCAGATGTGGAGTTGCGGACACCAGCCCGTATTATCTAACCATTTCTATGTGCCGGCACCCAAAACAAACCTCGGGCACTTCGCCTTTTTGCCAAGGCTCTTTAGGCAGCAAAGCGAATTATCGAAGCGGTTATATGCAAAATATCAAAGTTTAAAAAATACATAAAAGTCATAGTATCCAAGGCATAATATTTTGTTATATTTTTCAGTTGACTTTTATAGTTATTTGAGCGACAAAAGAGTAGGTAAAGTTGGTTTTTGCTGCGAGTATTGATTTTGAATCCCGAGTAAGCGGATGATTATTCTATAGGAGTATTGTATAATTGCATATCGCATGTGTGAGCATTATGTACCTATTATAAAGCAGGTATAAGTACCTACATACGAGGGTGCGTTTTTAAGTTCGCGGAATGGGGGGGGGGATAACAATCGGTCATTATCGGGATGGCCACAACTTCAGACACTCAATATTAGGATAAATACCAGGTTTTATCTTAATTGGATCTCATCATTCCGTGCTCGCCACCCGCCGTGAACGGACGTGCTGCTGCTCCCGCTCGCTGCACTCGCTCACTGCTCCCGTCGAATCCGGATATTGTTACGCTGCCGTAACTTCCAGTAGTCGCCGACTACTACCGATCCACGGTCGATTAATTTTATTAATCGGCCGTATTGATCACAAAAAGTGCCTTTTTCAAGGCAAGTGTTTCTTTAAGACAATAGCTGTCAGAGTAGCTTTGTAGGCCCCCTCTGGGCTAAAACCACTGTTTCGTGGTCCTCGGTGGATACCTTACGGTGCCAACGAAACCGAGTGGGGTGTTGTCCCAATTACACCCGCCGAACCCCTTCAGGGCTAGGCAGTCAATTGGAAGGGTCCCAGAGTTAACCGGCCTTGGGGATCTCCTAGTCGGCTCTGGTGCACTGTATTTCTTTCCAGCTACTCACCTAGTGTCTTTAGGGTGTGTCTACACCTTTCGCGCTAGACTGGTTAAGGGCCCCTTTGCACATTAAGACTGGCAAAGGGTTACAAGCTTAGGGCTCACCATTAGGTACACTCCTCCCTGTCTGCACCCGACAGGGAGGGCGACTCATCCCCGGGTCTATCCACCCGGGGAGTTAGGTTTAGGGCCGTTAGGTCTATAGTAGGAGGAATTAGATTCCAAAATTTCGCCCCAATAATCCCCCTCTCCCCCGTCATGGAGGACGCCCTTATAGTGGCGTTCTTCAAAGAGGTCCTTTTTAAGGACCCAGATTTTCTCAACAAGTATGGCGCTAAGTTTACGGCTCTCATTCAGCCGCCTTCTGCCGACTCCATCGCTGACTTCAGCGACGCCCTGGCCCCCGCGACCGTGACCGTGACCATCCCTTCTAGTCCCTCGGTGTCTATGGATACTGAGGAACCCTTGTCGCAAGACAAAAGATGCCCGACCCCATTCGCGTACTCCGACGTTGAATCTGTGAGTTCGTCTTCCTCCCCTCCCTCTTCCGAGGACGACGGCTTTGTGGCCGTCACCGGAAAGGGGAAGAGGAGAAAGCAGAGGAAGGCGACCTCCTCGCAGGCGACCAAAATCGCCACGGAGGTTCTCTCTGCCCCCACTCCCTCAGTGCCTGTTGCACCCTCCGCCACTATCCCCACCCCGACCGCTTCATCCGCTAAGGATACTCCGGCCACTCCGGCCCCAAAAAAGATCCCCCACCCCCTCCTGTAATCTTACAGGATAAGTCCAAATGGTTAGACGTATCGAAATGGTGCGTCGACCTAAAAATCGGCTTCTCGAAAGCCACTTCTACCCAACAGGGTATTTAAAATATCTGTCCCGAAGTCCCGTACTATAGGGAATTAACCAGGGTCCTCCGGGCGAGAGGTGTGTCATACCACACCTACTCGCTCCCCGAGGAACGCCAGACCCGCGTAGTGATCCGCAGGATCCCTAAAGAAATCCCCACAGCGGACATCAAGGCCGACCTTGAGTCCCAAGGCGTCCCCGTGGACGAAGTGCACCGCATGCACCGCGCCAGGGGGGGTTCAGCATACGACATGGTTCTCGTCGTATGCCCCCCGACAGAAGGGCATCACCCTATTTTTAAAATATCAAATATCTGCCGTCTCACGGACCTCGTATTAGAGAAGCCCAGGAAGAGTGGCGTCGTCGGGCAATGTCACCGTTGCCAGCTCTACGGGCATGCGCAGAAGAACTGCCATGCGAAACCCAGGTGCGTCAAGTGCCTGGGTGAACATGGCATGTCTGACTGCCCCCGCCCCAAAGATAGGTCACTTTGTACCGAGCCGCCCTGCTGCGTACTGTGTGGTGAGGCTGGGCACCCAGCCAACTACCGTGGCTGTCGTATCGCCCCTAAGACTACTTCCTCAAAGCTGGCGAAGCGTGCAGACGCCCGCCAGCAGAGAGAGTGCCCGTCATATGGGTTCTTCCCCCCACCGCAGACCCTCTCGCAACTCCCCCAGAGGCTAAGCCCGCAAAGGCCTAGCCCCTGGAACTACTCGTACCTGAACCACCAGCAGGCCTTCCCTGCTATGGTTCAGCCGAGACCCACTCCGCTTCCCGTCAGACCGCTGATAGATCCCCGCATCCGCGTCCTCGCGCCCGTACCCGTTCAAGCCACGAAGCCCGCGCCCGCTCCCATGGCCGCTGCCGCAACCGCTGCGCCACGGCCTGTCGCCGCTTCAACCACTCCAGTGGTCGGTCCGTCTGTCCCAGTAGATCCGTTCAGCGTGATCTCTGGGACCTTCTTGTTACAGCACGTACTAAACCTCGATCCCTAAAGTTAGGTCTCTTCAATGCCAATGGCATGCTAAAACAACGCGATGAAATCGCTGCGTTCCTCCGCGACCACAAAATTGATATTCTCCTCTTACAGGAAACCTTTTTAAAGCCCAGCCATCGACCCGTCAATTGCCAACTATCGCATAGTTCGCAATGACAGGACTAGATGTCACAAGGGCGGCACCTTAATCTATTATAGAACGTCCCTGCACTGCATCCCAATGGACCCGCCCCCTCTCTCACGTTTAGAAGTGTCCATATGTAAGGCATGACTGGCCACCAATCGATCATCTTAGTTTCGGCCTATATTCCCCCCGTTTCCACATCAGAGTTAGCTCTTCCCCCTCTCTCTGACGACCTTTCCATTTTACTTGGCCTGAGTGACTCCGTTATCATAGCGGGCGATCTCAACGCCAAACATCATGCCTGGAACAGCACCAGGATCTCCACCAGAGGCAAACACCTGTTTGACCTATGTCCCATCCTCAACTTCGACATCATCGCCCCGATGACTCCCACTCACTTTCCCCACGACCCTAACCATACCCCTGACGTACTTGACATAGCGCTTCTGAAGAGTATCTACCTATGGTTGGATTCTATAGAGGCGCTCGACGAACTCTCCTCTGACCACCGTCCAGCTGTCGTAAAGCTGGCCCCACGCCAAGGTCTCCACGACCCTGACAGACCCCCTCTCACCAAGTTAGTTACAGACTGGAGGAAAGTAAGCGACTGCCTCAAATCCACCACGTTAGGTCCCCGACTAGACTCCATTCCCGACCACTTCGACTCTATCGCTGACACGACAGCCGCGATCGACTCATCCACGGTACACGTACAATCAGTCCTGAACGACTGTTCAAGGGAGGTTCCGGCGTTGGACGACCATCGCTGGAAGCTTTCGGACCATGTGCGCGAACTGTTGAATGAGAAGAACGCGGCTGTCCGTGCGTACAGTAACTTTCCCTAACACGCGAACAAATTCCATATGCGCTATTTACAGAGATCTGTAAAGACACGCCTATCGGAGCTTTGTGACGCCGGCTGGGACAAGATGCTGAGCGAGTTAGAGCCCACCTACTTAGCTTTCTGGGACCTTCAGAGGAAACTCAAATCCGAAGAAGTCGTCTCTATGCCCCCTTGGTGCGCCCCGACAAGACCATTGCTTTCGATGACGTCGACAAGGCGGAATGCCTAGCCGATAAGTCTTGAGGCTCCATGCTCACCTAGCTCTCAACCAGTAGACCAAGCTCATCTGTCCCAGGTCAACGCGGAAGTCGAACGTAGAGCCTCCCTACTGCCCGTTGAAGACCCTGATTATCCTCTGCCTCCCTTTACTCCATACGAAGTGCACGATATCATCAAGGGTCTAAAACCTCGCAAAGCCCCCGGCTCAGACGGAATCACCAATAGGTCGCTCCAACTGTTCCCCGCTCACCTCATAATGCTCATGGCCACCATCTTCAATGGAGCCCTGAACAATAACATCTTTCCACAAGAGTGGAAAAAGGCCACCGTCATCGGCATACCGAAGCCCGGTAAGCCGAAAACGGAGCCCACCAGCTACCGGCCCATCAGTCTGCTCAATGTCTTCGGCAAAGTCTATGAGAGGCTTATATTAAAGCGCTTCAGAGATTTTGCGGAAACAAAGGGCCTCATCCCCGACCAGCAGTTCGGTTTTAGATCCCAACACTCTTGCGTCCAACAGGTCTACCGCATCGTAGAACACATAAGCTACGGCTTTTAACGTGGACTTACGACCGGTGCTGTGTTCTTCGACATAGCGAAAGCGTTCGACAAGGTGTGGCACAACGGCTTATTATATAAGCTCTACAAACTCGGTGTGCCAGATCGTCTCGTGCTCATCTTACGAGACTTCTTTTCAAACCGCACCTTCCGCTACCGCATCGAAGGAGCGCTATACTCCCCTCATCCTATCCGTGCAGGCGTCCGTCAGGGCTCTGTACTAGCCCCTCTCATTTTCACTCTCTTCACCAGCGACATCCCGAAAAGTAGAAAGGCGCAGTTGGCTCTGTTCGCAGACGACACGGCCATCTACTACACCGGGTTAGTCCACGACCAGATATCTCGCACTCTCCAGACCGAAGTCAACAACGACAAAAGTCAGGCGGTTCTTTTCACCAAACCGCGTAGAAACCTCATCCCCCGACCGCTCACCATGTTCGGCAAGCCTATCCCTTGCTAGAAGCGAGCCAAGTACCTAGGCGTGTCCCTTGACCACCATCTCTCGTTCTTAGAGCACATTAAGCAGGTGCGTTCGCGTGCCGCTTTCGCTCTCGGTAGACTACACTCCGTCCTAAAGCGCGCAGCAAATTGTCCCATAAGAGCAAATTGCGTATTTACACAGCGTGCATCCGTCCCATTATGACATATGCCTGTGCAGTCTTCGCACATGCTAGGCCCCACCACATCCACAGGATGCAGTCCCTCCAAAACCGTTTCCTCCGAAAGGCAACGGGAGCCCCCTGGTTCGTCCGAAACGAGATCCTCCATCTCGATCTTAAAATCCCCACCATCAAGCAGTTCATGAAGCGCATCACGAAGCGATTCTTCGACTCCGCCGCCACCCACCGCAACCCTCTGGTTGTGCAGGCCGCCAGTTATAGGCCCTCCACCATTAGCTCTATTCGCCGTCCAAGGCATACTCTCACCGAACCCGATGACCCTCCTCCAGGAAAGCAGTAGGGCCACGAGTACAGTGCACAAAACACACCGACCTACGTTCCACCCTCGCCGCCGAGGTCCCTCGCGTAAACCCCGACGTAATTGTCCCCCCCGACCCCTGCTCGACGAAGCGCCAGCCCGCGCCGCAGCTGAGCCTGTAGTTTTAAATTCCCCGATTAATAATAATCCTGATCAGATCCAGCCTGTACCACCTTGCTGTCCTCTCCCCAGCGACGCCCTAAGCCGAGGTCCGTACCTCACAGGGGGTGCCCTTAGCGTGCAGTCGCTTAGTAATAAATTCGCCCCTGGCTGAAGGCTTTGAGTTCGTTTAAGGCAGCCACGGGAAAGTCCGGTTAAGTAGTAACGACCTCTCAAGGTCAACTACGAGATGCCATACATAAAAAAAATAATAATAATAATTGGATCATAAGTCTTTGAACTATCGTCATGCAAACAACTCAATCGGGAAGAAAGTGTGAATTATGGAAAAAATCGAGTACCGTGCCGTAATAAAGTTCATTACCAAGCAAGGAAAGTCAGTTCAAAATATACTGGAAGAGATGGAATCCGTTTACGGGGACTCTTGCCCGGGTAAAACCATGGTTTACAAGAGGCACAGTCTCTTTAAACAAGGCAGGACCTCACTTGAAGACGACCCACGGCCCGGACGGTCGATCGAGGTGACTACTCCCGGAAATCATTAAAAAAGTCGAAAAAATAATATTGGAAGATGCCAGACTAAAGAAGAAACAGCTTGCAGAAATGGTTGGAGTATCGGATACGACAATTTTCAAAATTCTACACGATCATCTTGGCATGACAAAGGTCAGTGCAAGATGGGTGCCAAAAATGCTCACGCCGCCTCAAAAACAACACCGCGTGGAGTGTTCTCGCACGTTTTTGGACCTCTGTAACGAAGATAAGGGTGGACTATTAAGTCGAATTGTTACTGGAGATGAAATTTGGGTTCATCATTATGAACCTGAGTCGAAACAGGACTCTATGCAGAGGCACAAAAAAGGCACACCACCACCCAAGAAGTTTAAAGTTTCACAATCGGCTGGAAAAATCATGGCAACAGTGTTTTGGGATTCAGAAGGGATCCTGTTGACCGATTATAAAGATAAAGGTGTTTCTATAACCGGAGAATACTATGCTTCTATACTCGAGAGCTTGAAAGAAAGCATTAAAGAAAAAAGGAGGGGTAAATTGACCAAAGGTGTCCTTCTTCTTCACGACAACGCGCTTGTTCACAAGAGCCGTGTTGCGTTGGCTGCCCTGCATAAGGTGGGCTTCGGTATTTTAGACCATCCACCCTACAGCCCAGACCTGGCTCCCAGTGATTATTACCTCTTCCCAAAACTGAAAAAAGAACTTCGTGGGAAGAAATTTTCAACTGATGAAGAAGTGAAGGACGCGGTTTCAGCTTATTTTTCGGACAAAGACAAAACATTTTTTTATGAAGGTATACATAAGCTAATTGAAAGATCTGAAAAATGTATAAGGGTAGCAGGTGAATATATTGAAAAAGAAAAATAATTTAGTATTTTTATTTTCACTTCTCACTCTCCATTCCGCGAACTTAAAAACACCCCCTCGTATATATACAATAATCATCTGCTGGTAGCTTTATAGCTACCACATACTGGGTACGTATTTAATGATCATGCTCACTCAAATGTCTCGCTGGTGGTGGCGTGCGTTCGATCATTAAGTTCCCTTCATAATGGTTGAGCTGAATGGTGCTGATCCATGCGTTATGTTCGTGAACGGGCGCCGTCAGTAGGGACTGGTCATTTGCTGCCACGGCTCATTTTAATTTATTTAAATTTTTGAATTGTTTATGTTTTTATCTTTTTATTACAGACGCTTTTAACGTGCATTTCTTTCTACATGGTTCTCACGTGTTTTATTTCAAAATTAATGATGTAACCAATATTTTGTTTTAAAAGTGTCCGTTTCTTTTCCGTTCTTCTCCATAAGAACCTACTAAGTTTTGAAATGGCAACTAGCTTCATCTTTCTGACGCCCTTGACAATTAAAGTTTTAGTGCCTGTAATTGGTTTATTTCAAATAAATGCTTTGAGTTTGAGTTTGGTTGTGAAGGTTAGAATCCTGAGCGCAGCGAGAAGCAAAAAACTTTGTAACACATACATTTTATCACCTCAATAGCGACAACATAATTATTACCTAAAGGTAAAAAAATACAACACGGTAAAAATAAAACCACATGTCTATTTGTAAAACAACAAAAAAATAAAAAAAAGTAAAATATAATAATTACATTTTAAATTTTACGGTTATATGTGTGTTATCCGAACATTTTATTGTTTATTTCTTTTTTGGGCCTACTAGATATGGAGAGCAGTGGTGGCCCAGTGGTAACGGCCCCGACTTACGAGTTCTAGGTCATGGGTTCGAACGCAGACAGGCACTTTCCTTTGTGTAAACAATTGTATCACATGAGGAAACCAGCATGTCCTAGAACCAAACATTTGAAGACATATACCAATCCGCACGGAGCCCGCGTGGTAGATTACAGCGCCCTCCCTCTCACAGAGAGGAGGCCTGTGTCCCAGCAGTAGGAACATTATAGGCTGATTATGCTAGGTATGGATTTCGAAAAAGAGTAGACTCAGCATTGTATAGTGTAGATTATACAACTAGTACATAAAAGAAGCCATTTAGGGTGGATAGTTATATCGAGGGGTAAAATGGCTCGTATATGCCTGAGTTATACATTCTGCTTTTCACTTCGATTGCAAGAAAATGACACAGGCATAAAGTAAATAACAGTATTCCATTGTTTTAGTTTAATCACTTTTCACTGTTCAAAATTGTTGCAAAATTGAAGAAGAGAATAGTTAATTCTCGCCACGAAACTTTTAAAAAGTTTTTTTTTTTAATTTTCAACACGTCATTCGACTTGGGTACTTCATACTGCCAAGTCATAAACACGTTTCTTTACGTTTTTAAATAATAAATGACAGCTCTTATCTGGTTTTATTAAATTAACGATACTTCATTTGCTTTAATAATATATTACTTCCGTGTTGGAAGTGATATAATTTAAAGCAAATCAAATAAAATAATGACTTTAATCTGCGACGTTTTATTGTGCGTGTGGCTGTTGGGCCTGATTATCGAAGTCTTAGAAAAAAATACTTTATGCAATAGACCATAAAAAGCGACTTTATGTCGCCCACGCACAATATAAAGACGAACTTTTAGAGCATTATCATCATCTGCCTAGCCTTTTCCCAACTATGTTGGGGTCGGCTTCCAGTCTAACCGGATGCAGCTGAATACCAGTATTTTACATGGAGCGACTGCCTATCTGACCTCCACAATCCAGTTACTGGGTAACACGATACCCCTTGGTAAGACTGGTTGTCAGACTTTCGGGCTTCTGACCACCCGTAACGACTAAAGATCTACAAATAACAGCCCGGACCAACGTGCTTTCCGAGGCACGGGCATGAAAAGTGAAAAATATAATTAAAAAGTTACTTTGTGTCTCACAGTTATTTATACAGCAAAACCTGCTTGGTGCTGAGGCGAAAAGGTATTTTTTTTAAATTTGTTTAAAATTAAAATGTATTATTTTGTATGATTTTCGTGTATTTTGATTAAATGGTAAATGTTTTCGTCCTTGTCAAACAGATAGTACTTACCTACATAATAAGTGAATTAAGTGGTCTCCTTTAATAGGGTATTTTACTATATACGAGAAAAAATCTATAAATAGATTATTGAGATACTTTAGGCAAAAATGAGTCGGAAAATGTTACTTTTAGTTCATAAAATAACAAAATAAATTTTAAAATTCAATTCAACGTTTTCAGTTTTTCTAATCTGTTAAAAAACACCATGAAATCATCGAGATATAAGATCTCGATGCATGAAATAGTAGCCGCCATGTTATTACGTCATACCGCTAAGTAAACTAAAACGTGTCAACTGTCAACTGATAGTTAGATAATAGATCAGCGCATTTGTTTACTAACCAAGTGACGTCATGACCACACAGCAACATGGCGTCCACTGCGTCTAGCGTTTTCGTCAAACTACGCGCGAAATTTGAAAATGTAAAATTTAAATGCATTTTTATGGCACTTATCGAGTTATCGATTGAATAAAAATTTTGTGATTTTTTTGGGGCATATTAGCACTATAGAATTTAATTAAGACACTTTTAAAAATGGGTGTAAGACCCTATTGGTAGCGCACAATTATATTTATCCCTGTTTATGTTAATATGCTTGTAATTGTGTAGCCTGTGTTAGCAATCTAAGAAATATATAAATAAAATAATCTAAGTAAGTATAGATCGCTCCCCCCACCGAATAATATGGTAATCGATAAATCTAATTTTACAGGAAAAATTCAAAAAACTGTTTTATGCGTATATTTCAGCATGGGTAGATCGTAAGATAGATATTTATACGTCAAAACAAAGCTAATTTTTAACAATATATTTAGTTATGATTTTTTTTAATAGTTTAACAAAATTAAGTAATTGACAAAAATAATTTTACTGAAATTAAAGGGTAAAAGTATAGTATGCAACGCATCATCACCATAATATTCGCGTGTAATCACAACGATATCGTAGTCAATCTTAATGCATTATAATATTATTCGTTGAAATACGGTGTCAAAAAACCTAACGACAATAAGATATTACGATGTTATTCGGGTGAAATCCAAGCTATAGTATTATAATATTTATAATATTCAAAAATATTAACTATAAGACACAGTGAACGACGTTACTATTTTGCATAAATAACTAACACGTTTTGTAAAAAGACATTACCAAATCGTGTAAATAAAATAATACCATAACTTGTTATGGTATTATTCGTGAAAAAAGTGTGTTTAGATTTTAAGGGAATAATGTTGTTGTGTTCATTACGGTACCATTAAAATATTCTTACTTTTATAAATATACATAGAAAAAATACAAAAAAAATTACAAGATGGTAATTAATGCTATAAACACCGGATATACAATAAAACGAAAACTGTCGTAGTACCACATTACCATATTATTCAGTGGGGGGAGCGAGATATGTATTCATCTCCAGTCACCGCCTCAAGCACCACACGAGCGAAAGAACTACCTACCTACGTTATTTTACTGTTTTTAAAGAAGTCAAGAATCGCTCCTGCGACATTTTACATTTCTATTTATCATTCGTTTGTTGCATGTAATTTATGAGTTACCTACCTGGTTAGGGTTCCGTGCGTCCGAATGAAATAAAAAAAACCCTTATAGGATCACTTGTGTATGTATCTGTCTGTCTGTCCGTCTGTCAAAGCCAATTTGCTCCGAATCTAATGGACCGATTAAGTTGAAATTTGGTACACATATGAATTTCTGTGACCCCAACGCGGGCGTGTAACTTTAATAAATTAATTTTGAATACGACACTTTTGGGGCGACTTAGAAAATAAAAATAAAACGTTTTGAAATTTTACTGTACATATCAAATAAAAGGACTTGTTGTGAGGGTCTGAATTTCTTTTTTCATGATTTTAAAATAAATAGTTTTAAAGAAAAAAGATGATAATTTACCATTCCCCCTTATCTTTTATTTTAATTCTGTGACGTTTTTTACATTATACCTCTACTCATTAATTTATTTTAATTGCATTGACATTTTATTCTGATCTATTCTGTGGCAGTATTGTGAAATGATAGTTTATTTATACGAACTATGGGTTTTGCCTGAATTAAGTGAATTTTATTTTATTTATTAATCGAAACTACTGAGCCTGAACGGTCAATTTTCTTTAATAACCTACTTACCTCCTAACAAGTCCTTTCATTTGATATGTTACATTTTTCCTTTCCAGCTACAGAACCCTAAAAATGCCTCGATTAACCTGTAGCACACCACTGCAGTGCACACCTGTAGTGTGCCTGTAGGTAGGTACAGTAAGAAGTCTGGTCATAAGTTTTAAATAAATGACACAATGAGTTACGCACTACAACCATGTCTACAGGGTGGAATTTTGTAATGCCACCTGAAGGGAAAGTACTCTTAATACTGTAGATAGAACATTTTACTCAAAGAAAACATTCCTTTATTTTTGAATAGAAAGAAAACTGCATTCAAAGATTTTCAAAAATTTGCTTGCCACACCCGGGAATCGAACCGACTGAAATCTGTAAAAATTACACCCTATACTTTTATTGCATTGATCGTTAGGATCAATTATTACAAGGATGAAATCTCTCTAACAAACTTGATAAATTAAATGATAGGAAAACCATGAAATCTGGACTTATGCATTAAATGAGTCAAATTAAAGCTCTTTAACTATTACAAATTAAGACTCTTTTTCTTAGATGCGACATACCTAACCGCGTGTAGTGTGTATGTGTGTGTGTAGTTTAAATATGGAATGTTACATTTGAAAATAAATTATCTTAATTGTTATTCACATTTGATTGTTTTTACCTTAGAATATAGAAAGAACTTACAAATCATTTCATTGTCTCACGGTAAAAATGGCTTATCAAGAACAATTTGATTTAATGGAAGCTTATTTTTTAAATAACAAAAACGTGAATCTAGCCCTGCGGTGGTATGGAGAGAGATATCGAGACCGACAGGCACCAACTCGGTTCGTATTGAAAAGAATGGTAGAAAATTTAAAGAATTCGGGTAGTTTCAAAAAGCAACGGCAAACTCTTCAGCAGAGCTATTTAGATTTTGATCTAAATGTTTTAACATACTTTGAATCATTTCCGAAGGCTTAAGCAGAGATGCTGCCGAAGAATTAGGCACAACCCACACTCGCGTACTTAGTGCTGAAAAAGTATAAGTATAAATGATATCGTGAAGGTCGCATGGTGCAAAAATTGCATCCTGGGGATTGTGAGAGACGATTACAATTTTGTCAAAACATGCTGAGAGAAATTGACCGTAACCCTAATTTTTTGATTAACATTGTATGGTCTGACGAAACCAACTTCAGCGATAAATAATGGCATGTACAATCGCCGCCCACTGGTCTCGAGTGAATCCTGCATGTCGATTCTGTACAAATCTCACCGTGAAAACTCGCGTGGAGTGAGCTGTTAGTGTCATCCCACTGATGCTAGGTCACTCCAATTATTTTCATGCTAATTCTATTGATCATTTTATATTATTTCAAATGAGTATTTAAGTGTTGAAACGTTACTATTTAGGGTGTTTTTAAATAAAATAGCAAAACGGAAATTCAGTCAGAAACTCAATTTTGTTTTTTTATTCCAAAAAGTTTGGTAATTTTCGCAGCTGCCATCTTGCTTTTTAGATTTGACCTCACTATCGGCTTTAGCACCCCCGAAAACCATGAAAACGATACCCATTATGAAAAAATCTGAACAATTAAGTAGCCACCATCTTGATTTTTAATTTTGACATCACTATCGGATTTAACACCCCCGAAAACCATGAAAACGACACCCTAAATGAAAAATGTTTTTAGCCGCCATTTTGGATTTTGATTTAAAGGTAGTAAAACCAAATTTTTGTTTGTCACGCATTTAAAAATAAAAAACGGATATTAAAAAAATAAAACTCATTTTGATCTTAATAACAGCGCCTCACGCGCAAGCGCGGCGTGATCTTATCACTTGACCCGATTAACGTAACCATAGTAACCACCCGGGCCGAAGTGCATGTCGATTCTGTAAAAATCTCACCGTGAAAGCTCGCGTGGAGTGAGCTGTCAGTGTCATCTCACTGATGCTAGGGAGTGACTAAGCATTAAATTTATAATCATAATCGATATTATAATTATATTTTTATGCTAATTTTATTGATCATTTTATATTATTTCAAAACTAGTATTTAAGTGTTGAAACGTTACTATTTAGGGTTTTTTAAAAATAAAATAGTAAAACAGAAATTCAGTCAGAACCTCAATTTGGTTTTTTTTATTCCAAAAGGTTTGGCAATTTTCGCAGCCGCCATCTTGCTTTTTGGATTTGACCACACTATCTATCGGCTTTAACACCCCCGAAAACCATGAAAACGATACCCATGATGAAAAATCTGAAATTTTTTGCAGCCGCCATCTTGCTTTTTAGATTTGACCTCACTATCGGCTTTAACACCCCCGAAAACCATGAACACGACACCCATGATGAAAAATCTAAACATTTTCGCAGCCGCCATCTTGCTTTTTAATTTTGACCTCACTATCGGATTTAACACCCCCAAAAACCATGAAAACGATACCTATGATGAAAAATCTGAATATTTTCGCAGCCGCCATCTTGTTTTTTAGATTTGACCTCACTATCGGCTTTAACACCTCCGAAAATCATGAAAACGACACACATGATGAAAAATGTTTGTAGCCGCCATTTTGGATTTTGATATAAAGGTGGTAAAACAAAATTTTTGTTTGTCGCGCATTTAAAAATAAAAAAAACGGGAAATTAAAAAAAAAACTCAACTTGATGTTAATAACAGCGCCTCACGCGCAAGCGCGGCGTGATCTTATCACTTCACCCGATTCTCGTAACCATAGTAACCACCCGCGCCGAAGTGAATCGGCTAGGTGAAGTGAGTCGGTAAGCGCGACGCGCAAGTGTCGTGATCTTATCACTTCACTCGATTCTCGATGCCATGGCAACATCACTTCACTTGGGCTGGATGAAGTGAGCCTAGCCACCCGCCGGCCGGTGCGCGCGCTGCGCGAGTGTCAGTTGAACTGTTGAATTTTGTTATAGTATTGATGACGGTGATTTTATGAATATTATTTTATTATTGGCAACGCGTTGGTCGGTATAAATTTACCTACCTAAAATAAAATATTAGAAAGGTAGTTATTAAATAATCCGCACGTTTTTTATTCGAATGGCTCATGTACACAGACACACACATCGTTTAGTTAGGTTTCCACATAGTTTGCGAGGGGATAAATTCTATGGTCCGTCAGCCAGGCATACTTTTAGCACTTGATCACTTGATACACTCGGCTATCTCTTCTTAATGAATAGATTTGGGTTAATAACAACGCTGAATAACGTCGCACAGTCTTTAGTCGACTCAATCCACTATCGCTTCTTCAAAACACATCACGGTTGGGTCACGGGATTGCGTTTATTTAATCAGTTAAAACACATCGCGATTGGTTCATGGGATTGCGTTTATTTAATCAGTTAACTGATTATGATCAATAGAATAAACAAAAAATATTAAATAAAAATATTATTAAAATCTCGATTTATTTATTTATTTTTTATTTATTAGCTTTATTTTATCCCTTACATTTATTTTTTTGATGTGTATTTATTTAATAATTTATTTGTTAGTAATGTTAGTTTTGTACTTAAATAAGGTTAGTATTGTCAGGTGTAAGGGCCGCCTTTCGCGGTGAAAGCCTCCTCCAAACCTTTACAGGTGGTTCTGTCCTTTGCCCATCTGGGCCATAAGGCTCCGGCTATCTCTATGATGTCGTCACTCCATCTTTTAGAAGGTCTACCCTTCCTTCTTTTTTTATATATTGGGTACCAATTAGAAATAGTTTGTGACCATCTCTCATCCATAGCGACTCTGGATATGACCTGACCATAGTGTTAATAACATAAGCTATGCGGACGACATGGTGTTGCTCAGCCCATCAATCAGTGGGTTAAGAAAGCTAGTGAGAGTATGTGAAGAGTATGCTGAGGGACACGGTTTAAAGTACAATGACAAAAAGAGCGAATTTATGGTCTTTGTCGGAAACAATAAAAGCCCCAATAGTGTGCCTCCTATTTATTTAAATGGAGTACCTTTGAACCGTGTGTCCCAGTTTAAGTAGCTTGGCCACATTGTGACGGACAAGTTAAAAGATGACCTGGATATTGACCGGGAACGGAGGGCATTGTCAGTGCGTGGAAATATGCTAGCTCATAGATTCACTCGTTGTACAACTGAGGTAAAACTGACATTATTTAAAGCTTATTGTCAAAGTTTTTACACAAGTGGACTATGGGTCAAGTTCACGCAAAGCACTTACAATGCCCTCCGAGTCCAATATAATAACATTTACAGGGCTCTGTTGCGGCTACCCCGGTATTGTAGTGCTTCAGGCATGTTTGCGGACGCCGGGCATATAGATGATTTTTATGCAATCATGCGTAAGAAATCGGCGTCCGTTATGCAGGCTATACGGGGGAGTAGCAACAGAATACTGAAAATGATAGCGGACAGGTTAGACTCAGCTGTGCTCTGTCGTTTCATCAATCTGCATGTGAGAGGTGCAGGTTGATGAATACATTAGTGTTTCATTATATGTTTGAGATTACTAACATAGATCGTAAGTTTTTTCTGTTACTAACATGTTGGACTAAGTGGTCTGAAATAAAATATTTTTTATTATTTTTTTTTTTATTTTAGTCGACTCAATCCACTATCGCTTCTTCAAAACACATCGCGGTTGGGTCACGGGATTGCGTTTATTTAATCAGTTAAAACACATCGCGGTTGGGTCATGGGATTGCGTTTATTTAATCAGTTAACTGATTATGATCAATAATAAGCATAAAAATATTATTAAAATCTCGATTATGATTGTAAATGTAACCCTTGGTCCATCCCTAGTATCAGGTGGGATGATACTGACAGTTCACTCCACGTTTACTTCACTTAAGTTTTCACGGTGAGAAGGTTACAGAATAGCACTGCAGGTCCCCCGACTTCGCTGAAAAGATTGGTATTCAGTTCAAAATCATTTAGCTACTTTTTATTTTTTTAGTTCAATTTTTGTAATTAACTTTTTGACAAGGCAGGCGTGTTTTTATTTTTTTAATTATTTATTTTTTATTACAAAAACATTGACGGCCGAACAAATGCAACACAGTGCGCCCGCGTCCCTTCGCTTGTCATACACAAAAGTCTATGGCATGGACAAGTGAAGTTCGAGCGTCGGAGTCAATTGTAACATTTACTGTACATAGTTACGGTTTTTATTTATTTCTGTCATTTATTTATTATAAATTGTCTTTTTATTTATTTTTTATTCCCCTAGTGGGATTTATGTGTTCGTCGATGTGTCTGTGGCATCACAGTGGGCCTATCAGAATACCAACGCTGCGGTATTTATTTTTTAAATATCGCAGCATTATGCTGAGATAGGAGCCTTTTTGGCGACATACAAGTCGTTTTTGTTTATTTTCTTTGTTGTTTTTGTTTTTAATCGAACAAATATGTAAAGGAGATGGAAAACGGTGGGCCCAAATGTAATAAGTTCAGATATGATCTAAAAAATTAGTCATATTTTTGTATCTTAAAATATGAAAAATCACCTCAATTCTCAATCTGGAAGCGGAGAAATATGAGAAAATAGTTTTCGTGAGATTATCGATTGAGTAATCGATTACACAGTTACGAAAATAAAACATTTGCAGTAAATAATTAACTCAAAGTAATTAAATGCACTATATATACTTACATGCAATATAGTGCATATAATTACAGTCATATTATTAAATCAAGTGTCAAGTATTTACTGAAAAACCAATATGAATGATTATCGATTTCATATCGATTCAAATCTCTCTTATATTTTTAGTCTATGTCACTGACATGACAGCTGACTGACATTGACACTAGACAGTTGCCGACTGTTTTTGTTTGCTAATGCTCACTCGTTTCGTGTTTTCCGCAATTTATCAAACAATGTTTTATTACCCTAATACACAACAGTTAATTATGTATTGTTTATGTAGCTGAAGATTAATAAAAATGTTCCATTTTTAGGTAAGCAGTAGTGACTGTGTTTGTCAAGCGTGCTGGGACCAAAACAGACCACTAGGCCACCGTAATATTTGTCTCCGCTGCGGACGCTCTTTTGCATCGCGAACCCATCACCTACTTCATACCAACACAACCCGTGAATCAAGAATTTATAATGTTATACAAGAGTGGATTATACCTCAAACTGTAAGTTAAATCAAATTACAATGTGGTTTACTGCAAGTTAAAAAGATATCTATTTTAATACTTATACCTGTCCCATAACATTGTATGTGTCTGTTACTTTGTATACTGCAAGTCTGCAACCCAATCAAAGTAAATCTATTTCACGTCAAGTGAAAACATTTTTTCACAAGCCATACCTTTTGTTTTCTTGGTTTATATCTGTTATTTATTTATTTATTAGTAGTTTTGTGGAATGGCAGAAGAATAAAAACAGTATCTTAGCATTCTTAGTCAAAATCTAAACAAACAGCTTACATAATTCATTCATGTTAGGTAATTAACAACAATTTCATTATTATCTCAATAAATTCCAATCTTGATTATATATGTTTGTTGCAGATACAAGCAGCAAGTGAAATATGTCATACTTGTTGGGTGGCTGCAGACAGAGCTGCTGTCCATATGGTCTCACGCCCATCAACTTCATCCCAACAAGACCCCCCTCAAGATATACAACCACAGGGACAAGATCTTCCTAGTACGTCTCCGTATGAAGGCATTGGAAGCAACCAATCGGAACCTACTATTGTTTTGCCAGATTACATGAGAGCTATAGAAACTGAACGTAGGTTCTTCATAGAAGGATGTCAGAGAACAGAAAGGTACAGAGTTCCACTTTCGACTAGGAAAATGTTGCTTCATCAATATAAATATTACATCCCCGAAAATAACCGTCTTTGTGATCAACATTTGGTTATAAAAGCATGGGATTTTCTAGACAGCTTGAGATCCAATTATGTTCAGTCTTTTACAGCTAAACATATTCAGGACATGATGTCCTTAAAAGAAGTTGTAAATACTGGACTACTTCATTTTGAAAATATAAATAACATGGAAGACCATGTTGTGCACACATGGACTGGATTAAATAAAGCACAGTTCCATCAAATGTTTGCTGAAAATCCTCAGTTGCTGACAATGCCAAATGAAACTTTGGCTCTGGCCGCTTACTTTATGAAACTCAGAACTGGGGACTTCAATGAAAGGTTGGCGACTTTATTAAACGTGTCTAGGCCAACACTTGAAAAGTGGTTACATCAAGTAAGAGAATTGCTCACAGAGTATTTTGTACCTATGAATCTAGGTTTAAACCACATAAACAGGCATCAAATGGTAGACAGAAATCTTACAATACCTAATACATTGTTTGGAAGCTTTGAGGGAGTTGACAGACCAATAGCTATTTTTGATGGAACATATTGTTATGTGGAAAAAAGTTCCAATTATCTGTATAAAAAAAAAACATATAACATGCACAAATACAGAAATCTGGTAAAACCATTTTTAATTGTTTGTACGGATTCTTGATGTTTTGGGCCCATACCCAGCCACAACGTCCGATGCTGATATCATGAAAAAAGAATTTGAAAATGGAAGACCTTTACGCGAATATTTCCGTCAGGGTGATGCATTTATTTATTAGATCGGGGCTTTCGTGACTCATTTGTTGCACCAATGTGGATATAGGACATACGTGCCTGCTTCGTTAGAGGAGGGTGAAACACAGCTATCAACTAGCGAGGCAAATAAATCAAGAGCAGTCACCATATGCCGTTGGGTGGTTGAAATTGTCAACGGCAGATTTAAATGCGATTTTAAATTATTACGGCAAAATTATTTCAATGTAGCCAGTAAAATTTTTATGAAAGATTTTGAGGTGGCTGCTGCCCTTTTAAATAAGTTTCATCCTCCTATAGTTGATCATGTAGATGCTGTGGAAATAATACAAGAAATATATAGGTATATGAATGTAGAAAACGAATTAGCTGATTTTATTATTAGGAATAATTATAATAGGCGTCGAGCTAATTTTGAAGCTATCACCGTACATGATGATAACCTTAACGATTTTCCACAGCTCCCCGATAGTGAACTAATATTGATTTCTTTAGGAACATACCAAATCAAGCAGGCACGTTCTTCTACGGTGAACATGTAAGAGGAAATGATGGTTTTAATACAAAAGTGTGCAGGGAAGTCAGCAGTAGCCTTCTTCGAGAGCTGTCGGCTGCCAATTCCTCCTGGTTACTTAGGGGTCGCATACAATCCCGACATATAAGTCGAAAAACTTATTTTATTTATGTTTTAGTCGACGGCTCTCGTAGAGGAAGGGAGGCTATAGTAATGCATTACTGCAATTGTATTGTAGGGAAACGAACTGTAGGCTGTTGCGCTCATATAATGTACATTATATGGTACCTTAGCTGGGCTAGGTACCAAGAACATATAGTACCACCTGCACAATTTCTAGACGACATTTTAATTATAATAAAAGGCGAATACATCACTATATTAAATGATTTTTATTTTATTTTAGACATCCTTTCCCTATCTCCTTACCTGTTACCTACCTATCGCTTGAAGTCGTTGGCGTTCATTCATATGATTTTTCAAACATTTTCTAGTAAATATAATAACTATTAGTGCAAAAGAACACATTTTGCACTTCAGGAATCAGCTGTTAGTTAAAGATTGTAACATAACCTCACTTATATCTCTGTTCACTAATCTCTTATATCTCTGTTCTCAGATTGACAAAATCCGCAGAATTTTCAGTGAAAGGTTGATAATTAAGCTAAGCTATTATTTGACACCACTTTCATCTTCTTACAACTAGGCCCAAGACTGTATGTAATCAATTCAGTCTCCTTTGGTGTATAAGCAGATAAGTACTTAAACATGTAAAAAAGCTTTGGCTATAGACAGAAAGAAAGAAGAAGAAAGAAAGACAGCCCTTCACCACTTTCTAGTGCTTTAGCTGGGAAGAAGTGGCGGAACAAACTACCCAGCAGCACACCTGTCTGTTTAGTTATATAAACTTGATTCTATACAAATCGTATGCAAAGTAATTTACATTACGAAACACAAAACATTAAATTACTTGCCCTAAGTTAGCTACATGCCAATATACCAACAAAACAATGAAAACTGTACTCAAGCAGATAAAAATTACAACATAAAAACGTAAACAGAACTTAATACCTAAATAAACACCGCATACCGCTTACATAAGGCTAATGCTGTAACTCGAAGTGAGAAATGATAAACTAGTACCATCGAAGTAAAATAAATAAACAATTACTAATAACAATTAAAACCATGATCAGCAAGACGACCAGTCACCACAAGCAGCACCCGTTCACGAGCATAACGCAAAGATCAGCCATCACCCCATCACCATATTGGAGGGAAGAAGGCAACCCGACCCCCGACGCTACCGCAGGCAGTGACATCTAAGGGAGCATGACGACCTTGCTGCCGGTTGCTTAGGCAAGAATAGTACAATCAATTGTCGACGACGCTAGCTAACCACTTATTGCAATACAACTCATAAAAAAACACATTGTAATGAGTAGATTATGTCACTAATAAATTAAAATTTAATTAAATTAAAATACATTTACTTATACAGTCAAATACAAAATAATCAATTATATAAACTCATATAACCTGTCAGTAGGTAAGCTAATTCTGGAGAAAGAACATAAACATTGTCTTGAGTTAATCACAGCGACTAGCTGGTTGCTAAGAATAAGAATAGTTATTTTCTTATCGTTTAAATAGTCATTGATACATTAGTATGCCTTTGAACAAAGGGTGGATTTTACTTTAGTTTTAAACGTATTAAAAGGCAAATCTAGCAAAGAAGAGAGTAGCATGTTATAAAAGTTATATCAAGCCCAACAAATGAGTTACTGGCTTCATAAGGTACACCTTATGAAGCCGGTGAAATGGAGCTCGTAATTTGTCCTTATTTCTGGTGTTAATATTGTGAATATCACTGTTTTTAGTATATATGTGTATATTTTGCCTTATATATATATATATATATATATATATATATTTAATAATATGTATTTATTTACATAACCAAATTACAAGATGATCATTAACATTAACTAAATTAAATTAAAACTAAGTTAAGCCTAAAAAAGGCCCTCGGGGCATTGTACCGAGGATGCTGGCGGCATTTCCTCGCTGAATTGCAATGCTGATGCGTTGCGCGAGAAAGCCGCCAGCTTTTCGGTCACCAGTTACATCAACTAGACGTTTCGCGATTTCCGCAAATAACTTATGCGCACTGGGACCCCACGGACCGAGGGTCTCGACGCCAAAGGGTACAAAGTTATACTCTCTGCCAAGGCCTCTATATTTAATAACTTTCAGATTTTCGGCATTTTCTGCCGCTGCACCCGCTTTAGAAGTAGTCCGTTGGAGGTGGGACGGTGCCAGTGTGTCGACACAGGTAGTGTCTCACACAAGCATCCGTCCCAAACTCCACGGGACCAAAGACACACCATCAGGTCTTTTGCCATCATCTCTGACAATGCCAGTCGGCTCAAGAAGGGCAGGCACATTGATGCTGGCAAGAGACCGGTGGATTATGTCATTAAGTGTCGCATGTCTTGAAAAGCGGCCTGCACTTTTTTGACAACAAAGTCCGTGGTGATCCAGTCGGTCCACGTCCGTGCCACAAGGGCATGTGTGTGGAGTGCATACCGTGACCCCAAGCCGCAGACCAGTCGCCAGACGAAGCGAGATCGGATGGAGAAGGATGGGCATGTAGCCAATGACCGGCCTCTCTGGTTCCGATCGCCAAAAGTCTTGCGCGATCCGGACCTGACTTATATCTAATATATAAGATGTTGGCAAAGATGAATTGAGGAGCGTTTTCATAAAGCAATACATCAATCAAAATCGCAAAATTGTTGTTTTTGTCGTTTCGTACTCAATCTCTATAGGGCTACACGATGGTCTTTACGAATTTTCTGTAAACGATACATAAATCATTCTAAAAGTACAGCAAATTGCATTAGTTTTTTGAAACTGATCTACATCGTGCGATTTTTTTCAAAACGATACATCAAACGCTGTTATTGTTGTTGTCTCATTCTAACAAAACTAAATAATTATTGCATCATCTTTCACATTCACATTAGTGGGATTGTGTACGTTATAGAGATGCACGCACTTTTTCTTTGAATTTATAAATATTGTATGCAATAATGGATAACGGAGAATATAACACGCCAGTTATTGAAGTTGAAAGAGGACGCAAGTCTAGACGTTGTTGCAGTACTCCGAAGACGTCCAAATACACTGCAGATGAAAAAACATAAACGGTCGACATAAACTAAAACTGATTCTGGGGTCGTGGAGGTCTAAAAATCGACCCCTATTAATTAACACAAATTATTATTTTAAACTTTCAAGATACTGTATAATGTAACGTTACGATTGGCCTACTCTGAAATTAGAGTTATTATCAGAGATTAATAAAAGGTTAATATGAATTAGAGTTCCAGGCTTCCAGTTCGAGTTTCATAGGTCGGGACGCTTGGACGGCAGGATACAGGTTCGGCAGGCAGTCGTAGAACAGGGCTGGAAGATGAGGCGGTGCAAGGAGACGAGGCTGGTACTTCTCACAATATAGAGGGCATGTAGTCGCAGACAGCAACTCTATCCCAGAAGTAAGATGTCCTTATGTAAGCTAGAGGTATAACAATATGATTTCATGTTTGAAAGAATAGAGATATAAGAAGGATTGTTGGAATCTGCAGCCCTTTAAAAGGTAAATTTGTAAATATAATAAAAGATGTGGCTTTGTGTAACAAAATACCACAATAAGTAATGTTACGTGCACCAACTTGTTATAAGAATAACTAATATTTTAGTAGGAAGTATCATTGTTGTACTTTTAAAAAACTCCACAAGTCGATAAGCGTGCACAAGTACGTACAAGATGAAAAAAATTGGCTATGGGGTCTGAGGTATCAGTTAATTTTGGAAAAGGGGTCTCTTGCCCAAATTAGTTTGGGAATCCCTGATACATACGAAGCAATAACAGGCGCCACGAAAAGGTCTTTATGCCAGGTATTTCGACTAAGTTATGATGATATGAAAGGTAAGAATTCATTAGTACATATCTAGTTTTTGTTAAACCCGAGCAGTAGCCGGCTACCGCGTCATGTCAAGCAGTTCATAACCTTATAATCTGATCTTATATCTCGTCGGACTGACTGTCCGACGTACCGACCTGTGTTCGAGCCTCACTCTTCGTCCCACGTTATAAAGGGGACATTTTCCGGCTCCAAAGTATTCTGACTCGTCAGAATACTTGGTATGACATAGGGAAGTGGTCGCTGTACAGGGCAACTACCGTCGGCGGTGACAACTATGGGACATATCTGACTCTAGGTGTGCCACCGGAGGAAGCTGAGAGGATCCTAGCCCGGGAGCGTCGGATATCGTACCTTCTTGGGTCGATATACGTACGCTTTTGGCCCACGACCCAACTCCCTGACACCGTGACTCAACTCCCCGCCACCCTGACCGATCCCACGACGATCCTGATTGTGACGTTACCGACGTCGACGGACACAATAGACGCGGATATGGACAAGTTGGAGGAGGTCATGGCCCGAGCGGCAATGGCCGACGAAGACGAGACCATACCGCCATCATCACCTGGCTGGAACGAGCAGCTTTTAGCCTCGTCACCGGGCGATCGACACGACGACCAGCACAGGGTGGAGGCAGTGGAGGGATTGTCCAATGGATTCAGCTCCAACTAACCCCACCCCACCGTCGCCATCGCCCCCCCTCAACATCATACAAGCAAACCTACAGCATAGCCAGACTGCCACGGCTAGCTTACGCAGGGCGCTGGAGGTAAAGCCCCAAACAATTGCACTGATCCAAGAGCCGTGGATCAGAAATAACAAAATATGCGGCCTCGGTAACTCGGAGGTAAGCTGATCCTAAACACACACAGCGCAGACAAGCCAAGATCCTGCGCCTACATACCACAAGGGATTCCTATCACACCACTCACTCAATTCTGTTCCAGAGACCTAACAGCTGTCAGGATCCACAGAGATGGTAGCGCTCCAGATGTTGTACTAGCCTCGGTGTACGTGCCAGGCGAGGATATACACTGCCCTCCAAAAGAGATGGCCGACCTGGTGCAGCACTGTGAGCGCGCCAAACTGGAACTGATCATCTGCACCGACTCGAACGCCCACCACCCTCTATGGGGCAGCGATGCACCGAACCACGATCCACCTATTTATTCTCTACTAACCTTAACATCATTAACCGCGGCTCAGAACCCACTTGGGTAACAGTCCGAGGACAAACGATCATAGACCTAACACTCGCTACAGAAAACGCGACTAACCTTATTACAGACTGGCATGTATCGGACGAGCCATCTTGCTCGGACCATAGAAGGATACGTTTCAAAATAACTACCAGTACAAAGAAACCTTCACCAAGGCGGAATCCGCGGCGCACCGATGTCCCCGGGTTTAAACGTCTCCTAGCCCCTCTATCACCTATCACAGGTAACCCTAAGAGACCAAGCGCAAATGGAATACACCGTGACAAAACTATCAGAATACCTAACCGAAGCATACCATGCATGCTGCAAACTAAGAGCGCCACAAACCAAGGGCGAGAGGAACCCTTGGTGGAACGCAGAACTTAGTAAACTCAGAGATGCATTACGCAAACAATTCAACAGAGCTAAAAACACTAGACTCCCGGACGACTGGGACCTATACAAAGAATCCCAATACGCATACAAAATACAGATTAGAAACGCCAGGAGATCAGCATGGCGTAAATTCTGTGAATCCATCGAGACAAATAACGAAGCCGCTAGGGTAAGGAAGATTCTGGCAGCAGATAAGGACCGAACTCTCGGCGCGCTGAAAAAGCCTGATAATTCATACACACTAACCGACCACGAAACCAGTAAGGTCCTTCTCGAGACCCACTTCCCAGACTGCAGACTCCTGGAGGATGGGAGGTGGGAGGCTGAACCAGAATGGACCCCAACTGATCAGGACTGGTCCAGAGCCCGCAACATAGTAACAGAAGATCGGCTAAGGTGGGCTATTGACACCTTTCAGCCTTACAAGTCCGCGGGGCTGGATGGCATTTTCCCAGCCCTGCTGCAGTGGGGGGTGAATCATCTGATGCCAGTGCTGACGGAGATCTATCGAGCCTGCATGGCACTCAGATACATACCCCTCGCATGGCGCGAAGTGAAAGTCATTTTCATACCCAAAACTGGCAAAACCGACTATACACAACCCAAGGCTTACAGGCCTATAAGTCTCACATCCTTCATACTGAAGACCCTTGAGAGACTCTGCGATAGACACATCCGAGACGGACCTCTTCGGGCCAAACCCCTTCACAAACAACAGCATGCGTACACCACAGGCAGATCAACAGAATCCGCGCTGCACAGCGTGGTTTCCAAAATCGAATGCGCAGTGGACCACAAATGCTCGGCACTGGCCGCCTTCATTGACATCGAGGGCGCCTTTGACAAAACAATGTTCAATAGCATCAACACGGCGCTTGACAGACATAGCATAGACCCCACCATAAGTGGCTGGTTCACAAACATGCTTAAACTGTGAGCTGTACAAGTCACAGTGAACGACACTACCAGGGCCGTAGTGGCGAAAGGCTGCCCACAAGGAGGCGTCCTCTCGCCGCTTTTATGGAACCTGGTCGTCGACAACCTCATCAAAACACTCAACGATAAAGGTTACTTCACCGTAGGCTACGTGGATGACATAACCATAATAATAAATGGCACCCACGAAAATACCCTATGCAACCTTATGCGCCAAGCCTTAAAAATAGTAGAGGATTGGTGCAATAAGCACCAACTATTAGTAAACCCTACAAAGACCGAATTAGTTCTATTCACAAAGAAGAGGAAACTGCCAATTTTGCAGCTACCACGATTCTTTGGGACCACCCTAAGCCTGTCAACTGAAACCAAGTACCTGGGCATCTTCTTGGACAAACAGTTGAACTGGGCAAAACATACCAACTACATCATCATAAAAGCCAGCATATCTCTGTGGCAGTGTAAAAGACTGCTCGGCAGGAACTGGGGAATTAACCCCAAGATTACCTACTGGCTGTTCACCACGGTCATCCGGCCAATTATCACATATGGCTCATTAGTCTGGTGGCCCAGGACAGACCTGAGCACAGCCCAAAAAGATCTCGAAAACCTGCAACGGTTTGCTTGTGTAGCAATCACAGGCTGTTTGAGAACTACGTCCACTGCCGCCCTACAGGCGATGCTTGGATTGCCGCCTCTGCACCTTATCGTGCGGGAGGAGGCGGCCCTGGCCGCCTTTAGGCTTAACATAACAGGAACCCTGAGCAAAGACTCTAGAGTCAAGCACATACGCATAAGGGAGGATGCGATCAAACGAAGACCGATGATGGCATCACCCTGTGACAGAGCCCCAAAACTACACTGTTTCCAAAAGCACTACAACATAATACTCACAGAGGAACGGTGCGACTATTCAGGCCCGTATGAGGTAAGAGTATACACCGATGGATCAAAGACCAACTCCGGAACCGGAGCTGGCGTTTTCTCACACGACCTTAACATAAACATATCCTGCCCGCTGGGAATGTTCAACACCGTCTACCAGGCGGAGTGTGTGGGCATTATACAAGCGGCGTATGCCATAGAAGCCAGGAGAGTCACGGACACTCATGTACGTATACTCTCCGACAGCGCCTCAGTTCTCCAATCCCTAGGAAAGAAACACAGTACTTCGAGATTAACACAAGAATGTCACAATGCGCTTGAACGTATAACGGTATTCAACCGCAACACAGTGACACTGCAATGGATAAAAGGACACAGCGGATCGCTGGGCAACGACGCAGCTGACGAACTAGCCAGGAGAGCATCCGGCACGTCAGTCTGCGGACCGGAGCCGATCGTGCCCATCCCCTTCAACCAACTACGCAGGTGGCTACAGGAGCTCACCCACACACAAGCGGAGAGCTGGTGGTCCTTGGCACAGGGGTGCAGACAGTCCAAGGAGGCTATGCCATCCTTGGATAGTGAGTTAACCAGGCGCTTGTTACGCCTGGACAGGACCGGCTTGCGCTTGTTGACGGGGACCATCACGGGCCACTGCTCGCTAAACAAACACTTCCACACAATAGGCATAACGGACAGCCCTCTGTGCAGGGCTTGCATGGAGGCAGAGGAAACCATTGCGCATGTACTCTTCGAATGCACAGGCGTCACCCACATTAGAACAGAAACCCTCGGGGCACCCAGATCCTACACAGAAATCCTAAACAGACCAGGAGATGTTATTAACTTCTGGAGGGTGGTGGGCTGGTTGGAATGACCACCAAAAACGGCCGCCATGGCCCACGCACAATGGTCCACCTGAAGAACTAAGTGCGGAAACCAAACCCTCTAACATAGAACATAGAACCTTATAATCTCACTTAATGTAGATAGGTAATATCCAGCTTTGATTTTGCGCGAGTACCTATCTGTGCGATTGTGTTTGAACACGTTAAAACACGTGCGATTTCGTCGTATCACAAAACGTTCGTAACGTTCACCACATATTGGGTATATTACCTAATATATATTTATTACCTACTAGTTGTATTCTGCGGTTCTGATTCGATTCGAGATAAAAAAAAGTAGACTATGTGTTATTCTGGTGCATAAAAATGTTATGCCTGCATTTCCTTTTTAACATGTTACAGAATTCAGAAGAAAACTGTACTTGAACGATACGAAAATCGAACAAATTAAGTTTTTGTTAAAATACATGCGTATATCTGTTCCTAAAAGACGATCTAAAATCACAACATCCGTGAATTTCCGCAAGATTTCAGTCGCTTATTTCGTACCAATAGGACAAGGAAAAGAAATCCAGGTCTGTTCTAAAACTTTTCAGAAAATAACTGGTACACAACGAATGCGTCTTCTTCGTGTAGCTAATGCATTTCTGGCTACTGGTGACCAGCCTAAAGAACGACGAGGTAGTAAAAGTGTCAAACAACTTGAAGATATAGCTGAATTTTTTTCTTCAAAGAAAAATTCATTGAAAACCAACGGTTAATTTCTGGAAAAACTTGTTCTCTGTCGAAATATAAGTCAGTATTTTACAAAACAATTTAACCTAGGATTTGGAAATTCTCATGAAGATACTTGTTCAGCTTGTAAAGAGTTTTTACTAAAAATTAAGACTGAAAAGGATTTAGATTTAAAAAACATAATTCGCACTGAATATCGTTTGCACAAGTTAAGGGCAAAAAAGTTCTTTAGTCTACTCAATGACACTGAAGATGAAGATAATGTGATTAAAATTTGTTTTGACTGCCAACATAACCAACCTCTTCCAAAATTAAGTGTTGGAGAGGTATTTTACTCACGTCAAGCCTGGTTTTATAATCTTTGCATAATGCAACATAAACCTAATATGAAACAAAACAAAGACGATATTGAGTTTTATGTTTGGTTAGAAAATCAAAGGGGGCGGGGTGCTAATGAGATAGCGTCGGCGCTTCAACATTATTTGAAAAAGATGGAAGAAAAATGCCTAATGGAAGGGAAGAAGAATATGAAACTTGAACTGTACTCCGATTCTTGCAGTAGTCAAAATAAAAACTTCATTATGTTAGCCATGCTGGCAAATTTCATGGCTACTAGTAAAGTTTTTTGTAAGCTGTCCCACTTTTTCCCCATTCGAGGCCATAGTTTTATGCCTCCTGATAGAGTTTTTGGAAGGGTTGAAAAGGATTACCGCCGACGTGAAGTTATTGTATCGCCAAATGAATACTATTCCATTCTAAATAAACATGGCCACGTCAACGAATGGGCTAAAGATTGATATATGGATAAAGGCAAAACTTCCATTTAAAATAAGCCAAACCCGAATACTACATTATACTGTAGTTGGAACCCGCGCTTTAAAAAATATTGAAATTAGTGTTCAGGAAGTTTATTCTGCTGCGCCAGTGATAGTTGATGTTAAGAAGAAAAACGACAAATCTTTTTTACGATTCGACTGTGCTCAGTTGCCTAAAACCAACATGGTTTCTTCAAAAAAGAAAGCAGATGTTGAAAATTTACTAAAATTCTGTGATATATCTGATGATCCTGATGCTCAGGCATTTTATGCAGATGTTCTCCAGGGTTCAGCTCTCGAAGATGACAATGTACGACGGAACTATGACGATGACGAACCCGTAATATAATCCACTCATCACACACATCTTTAACTTTAACAGATGTGTGTGATCTGTGTATGTATGTTTGTGTGTGTGTGTGTGTGTGCGTGTATGTGTATGATGTGAGTAGGTGCATGTTAGAGTGAGTGCATATGAGAGTTTGTTTAGAAGTATTGTATGATATTTGTTACGAAATATATGCCAGTAGGTCTTCCATTTTCTGATAGTCTACGAGCGTTGAAGCCATTCAGAAACTTTAAGTTCGTGCCTCGTAAGAGAAATAATGTTGATATGTTTGTTTATGGTGTTGTATAGCTTACAACTTATGACCTTGTATTGTCTCCTTGCAAAGGAGGTCTTGTATGGAACACTAGGGCACACAGGCATTTTGCTACGTCTATTGAGGTTGGGTAATGGTACGCTTTGATGCTTCCTGAGAATAGCTCTAAGCACAAAGAGTTGGCGAACTGTTAAGACCTTACATTCCGAGTACAGCTGAGATGTTGGATGTCTGTAGGGTTTTCTTGTCATCACTTTCAGCACCGCTCTTTGTGTTCTCTCTAAACTCAGTAGATGCGTCTTTGCGGTCCCTCCCCATACAGTGATGCAATATTGTACAATTGATTGACATAGGGCCCAGTATACAAGTCTGAGCTGTTCCATAGTTGCACTATCTCTAAGCGTTTTAAATACATGAATGAGTCGTCATAATCTAAAATTAACTATACTTATGTGTCTATCCCACCTCAAGCCACTATCCATGTGTACTCCTAAGTATTTCACACACTCCGCGTGAGCGATTTCTTGGCAATTGCAGTTGGCCTGTGAGATGCAAGTGTGTGCTTGTATGAAAAAACGTCGCGGTGGAGTCCTAGTTTTGTTAATGAAGAAGACAACATATTGCGTTTCGGTTAGATTTAGGGTTAATAAGTTGTGAGTCAGCCAATTTTTCATTAGATAGTGCGAATTCTGCTCTCTCTTTAACTGTCTGCCAGTTTGGACCCCAGACAAACATGGCAGTGTCGTCTGCATACGTGAAAATACGAGTGTAAGGGAGGGAAATTGTGCAGAGGTCATTGATATAAAGCTGGAAGAGGGTGGGACCCAAGACACTCCCTTGTGGAACACCGTAGGAGACGGACTCCTCATCACTCATGTGATGAGGAGTCCGTCTCATCCCCAATTAAAACATGTTGCTTTCTGTTCGTGAGGTAGTCTTTAAAGATTTCGTAGCTTATGCCACGCACCCTTAACGTCTCGAGCTTGGATAGAAGTATGGGGACAGAGACTGTGTCAAACGCTTTAGATAGGTCAAAGTAGATACATAAGCAATTATTTTTAGCGTCTAATGTTTTTACCACGAGATTACTCAAATCCATTACTGCGTCCTCGGTGGAGAGGCCTGATCGAAACCCATGCTGATTATCTGATAAAATATGAAATTTGTCCAGAATTTTTTTAAGAAAGTAATTAAGGATTTTTTCTAATATTGTTGATAGGGTAGATAGCACTGCTATGGGGCGATAATTATTGACACAGTCTCGGTCCCCGTTCTTGAAGGTCGGGTGAATGACTGCATTTTTGAAGGCTTCAGGGAAGACACCTGTAGATATAGCTTGGTTACATATATGAGTGATGGAGGGAACCAGCTCCTTCCGACATTGCCTTACTATCTGGGATGGAGATCCCATCCCAACCTGTGGCACAGTCTGGGCGGAGCCGTAGAATGATGGATTCAACATCCATTTCAGTCACCTCAGCAATGACCAGGGAGTTTGGCGGATTTCTAATATGCGTGTAGGAGTTTGTTGTTATGTAGGGGACATTTCCATAACAGTACTTGAATCAAGAATTTTACCAGCAAGAGATTTACCTACGTCTGTGAATAAGACATAATTAGCATACGTCTTTGGGTTTTCTGTAGTTTGTAATAGCTTAGCTGGACTGATCTTGCTTTTCGGAGTATTTGTTATTGTTTTGATAGCTTGCCAGAGAGCCTTTGGACCGTTACCTGCTTTTTCATAGGCTATTTTTAGATTACGCAATAGGCGATTACAATAATTGCGATACCTAGTGTAAGTAATTTTAAGAGTCATGTTTAGTGGGGATTTTTTGGATTTTATGTGCAGCTTATCTCGATTCCTGATACATCTAATTAGACCAGGCGTCATCCACGGTTTCAGAATTTGGTTTTTCTTGGTGATTTTGGTTGTAGTTGTATAAGTTGCAGTTGTGTGAGAGATCATAGATACAAACATATTCGTGGCCAAGTTTGCGTCATCAGTTGCTAGCACACTGGTAAAATCTATTTTTCCCAGGTCTACTTTAACTTTAGGGATGGATGTCTGTGAAGGTTTAAGTTGCCGAGTGTTGTCCGATTCGGAAATTATTTTGAATGTTAATTACAACTGGCTTATGGTCTGTGATGTAAGACTCTAGCACTAGTGTCAGGGAGGGAGTAGTTGAATATTACCAGTCGAAAGTTCACGATAAATAACATCGAGACTATTAATAAAGTTATTAAAGTTCACTTTTGTTTTTAAAGAGGGAGAACGATACGTAGCTACTATATTAGTGCTTGCTTCTCACAACGAGAATAAGTCTTTCAGCCAATTCTGGAAAAAGAACAGTAAACTCAATCTGAGGCTGAGTCTTCCAGTCAGTGTAGGGGGTAAAGTGGAGGTTGTGGACATCGCCAATACATTTAAGGAGCATTTCATGACAGAACCAAGTGGATCAATTTATAGGAACTTCCAACAGAACCTTCGCCTGTCTGAAAAACCAGTCAGAGTAACCACGAAAGAGAAAGGATATACGTAAGGGTAAGTCTCCTGGACACGATGGGTTGAGCGTGGAGCATCTGAAGCATGGGGGTCCACACCTGTGTAGAGTCGTGTAGAGAGAGACACCTGTGTAGAGTCCGTTGGAGGTGGGACGGTGCCAGTGTGTCTACACAGGTAGCGTCCCACGCAAGCATCCGTCCCAAACTCCACGGGACCAAAGACACACCATAAGGTCTTTTGCCATCATCGCTGACAATGCAGTCTGCTCAAGAAGAGCAGGCACATTGATGGTAAAATAGTTAATAACATTAGTTACGCTGATGACATGGTGCTGTTGAACCAACGATCAGTGCCTTGAGAAAACTGGTTAGCGTGTGCGAGGTGTTTGCGGTGACTCATGGCCTGGCATACAATATCAAGAAGAGTGAGCTGCTGGTGTTTCGGGCTGGGCGTAGAAGTCCCACTCACGTTCCGCCCGTGACACTAGCGGGGGAGGCACTAAACAGAGTTATGTAATTTGTGTACCTAGGTCATGTAGTCAATGAGGACCTAACCGATGAAGCAGATAGCAGAGGGAACGCAAGGCGCTGACGATTCGTTCTAATATGCTGGAACGCAGATTTTCCCGATGTTCTTATGCGGTAAAGAAGACATTATTTAGATATGGCGAACCGTCGCCGCGTCGGTGCCCTGCGGGTCCAATATAACAATGCTTTCAGGTTGCTGATGAGATTGCCTCGCTGCTGCAGTGCGTCACCGATGTTTGCTGAAGCTCAAGTGGATGGCTTTCACGCCATTATACGTAAAAGAGCAGCATCGCTGATGCGGAGGGTGAGGGGCAGTCCCAACAGCTACCTGAGTGTAATTGCAGACTACATCCGTAGTCCTGTTTGGAGGCATTGGATTGGGCTGCACATATTGTAGGCTGGCTGGCGTTTTTTCTTTTGTTTATAGTATTTGTGAGTTACTAATATAGCTTTAAGTCATCTTGATGTATTCTTGATCTTTTCGGTCCAAAGAGTGTTAGTAACACTCTATGGACCGAAAAGTCTGAAATAAATGTTTTGAATTGAATTGAATATACCTATTAACATTATTACCTATTTGATAGATTAGACAGCTTGCATCCCTAAAATGCGGCTCAATTACTTTGCAACTTAGTTTAATGTGAGTATAGATGACGACTCCGTCATTTTGGTTTTATAAGTTTAACGTGGAATGAGCCATGTAACCATCTAATATTGGTAGGTTATTTAACTTACGAAGCCAGCATTCTGTAAGTATTATGATATCGAAATGTATTTTTGTCATTGATAACAGTATGCGGAGATGGTTAAATTTTTTATTTATACTACGAATATTGATGTGTAATAATTTCATTGATTGGTCATTTTGGTAAATACATTTTTGGCAGTCCCCTGATTAGGAAAGTGAGTTAGTGACTTCAAAGGAGAGAGGACTTCAGTTCAGAATTTATATGTATATATTAGCCATTTATTATTATTAAAATAGAAAACAATAGGGCGCTCGAAAAGAGGTACCTGATTAGCATATGATGCGATACAATTAAATGTTGATGACTTGTGATTTGCAAGTGATTGTGTGGAAGAGAGTGTGGTTGTTGTGTATGGAGTGTTTTTTGTTGTACTTGGTTGTGAGATATATAATTGCTACACAACTCATGTTATGGTGTAAGGGTTGCAAGTAAGCTTGAGAATTAAACTTATTATGATTTTTATAGTAAGGTTTTCTAGTTTTATAAATGCTGTAGTAATGGTTATTTTTGCATGCTATTTTAGAGTTAAACAAATAGATTAATACAGTAAAAGAGATTAAACATAGGAAATGCAGTGTGAACTGAATCCATGCTAGTCACATATTTGTCATCAAATCTTGGAGACTTTTTTCGGAAAAGATAAGTAATTGTTTTTCACCTTGCACCTTACGGAGATCTCTCAGAGAAACTCTGGCATCAAGCTGGTAAATTGCTCGAACAGCTCATTTTTGAAGAACGAATATATTTTGAATATCAGCGGCTTTGCCCCACAGCAGAATACCATAGGACATAACGCTATGAAAATAACTAAAATAAACTAATCGAGCTGTATCAACGTCAGTGTATTGTCTTACTTTTCTGACGGCGTAGGCGGCCGAACTGAGCCTGCCCGCTAGGCTTCATATATGTATGTGGGCCCCACTGAAGTTTGGCACCCCATTATCTAATTCGACGTTGGGACCTAGATTCCTAACATTTGGTAAGGCGAACTTTATACATTTCGTTTTCTTGGCATTGAGAACTAGTTTATTTGTCGAAAACCAATCCGTAACCATTGAGAGTGCACTGTTTACGTCCTCAAAATCTTGTCTATTCCTGTTTACTTTAAAAAAAAAAATACTTAAATGTTTACTTTAAAACTTTTCTAGTGATTGGCATGCGCCTTAATTAAGAGGACACCGTTCTGGGATGGCGTAAGGAAACATTCGGAGTGTATCGCGAGCGCATCAAATGTAACTGGGCTTGCATATATTCTAACCTAACCGTCCAGAAGGTTTGGCGTAAGTAGCCACTTCAAAGCCATTTTGTCCGTTTTTTTCAAATCAAATCAAAACAAATAATTTATTTGCATAACACAGGTGCAGAGGATGTTACAAAAGTTCATAAGGTACACTCTATTATAACCATGCAAGGCGTGCAAATAATATATTAGGAACATTATGACACAATCATTCTTAATCAGTTTTCTTATAAAATTAAATTGTCATTGAAAATATACATACTACTTAGACAAATCAGAAGTTAAGTTAGTTAGGCTTCAACTAGATATTCATTGTGTTTATCTGTGTGTGAAGGAACAAAGTCAATAAAACGTATTGTAGGGTAACATTCAGTGTCGGATAAGGTGGGAGGAAACGTTCGGGTGTCACCACTGTGTGGATCGCCCGGAGGACACGGTGGAGCATACGGTGGAGGTCTGCCCGGCTTGGGCAGAGCACCGCCGTGTCCTCGTGGAGGCGATCGGCGGCAGAGACCTCTCGCGTCCGGCCCTGGTTCAGGCCATGGTACGGAGCGAGAGGGCATGGGCAGCCGTCGCCTCCTTCTGCGAAGCAGTAATGCTCGCGAAGGAGAAGGCGGGACGGTTGAGGGAAAGGCAAGTTTCGCGCCCTCTCGCCCCTAGCCACCGCAGGAGACGCCCAGGACGTCGGGAATCCCGGGCGGATTTCCGGCCACCGTAGGCGCGGGCTTGCGGACGGTGAGCAATGGGTAGCTCACCGTCCGATAAGGACCAGGCCCGGGTCGACGGCGCGTTGTATTCCACGCGCGCCTCAAAGAGATGTCATCAGCACATATAGTAGGGGTCCACTAGGGCCGATACCTGTCGGGGTCGCGGGAAGGTACTTATGGGTCACCGAGGCCCCCGCAACACAGGCAACAGGAAGGAATACGGGTGGGTTTCAGTCAGTAAGATTCTGACACACCCTCCCGCTCCGCCCAGAGCGGGAGAAGTTATTTGATGATTTCCCACTCTCAAAAAAAAAAGGGTAACATTCAAATTACACATTTATATCATAATTAACATGATTTCTCATAACCTGTTAACTTATTTTATAGCAATACAACACACATATAATAACATTTCTAGAAAATTAACATTGTACATAAGTACTTGCTACATAAATTCCACAACTAGCAATAGTTACACAACATAAGTAATAAAATAACGGCCACAGTTTTATAACTTAGTATGATATTTAAAGAATAGTTATTAAATCAGATTGACTTACAGTAGGTCCTTCACTTGATACTTATATACGACTTGTTCTCTTGGTGCCCCGTGCTCGAATGCCCGAGAGCCCCGATGTTCTCAACCTCTTTAGTGAGCGTTGAATCAACAGACAAAAAATACAAACTATCGTTGTCACGTGACAGGCAAAGGAAATGTAGTCAAACAGCCAGTATGATTTTAACACAATTAAAAATGTAGTACACTAAATGTACTTATTGTGGAAAAGTGATAAAATACAATCTTAATTCTCTAACACTACATAGTCAATATCGTTACACATTAAATAAAATCTGAACTTATAAATTGTAACAGTAATGTCAAGTAAATTAATAATGTCATAGTAATTGTATTTATTATCATGTTGCATTAATGTTCAAATATTTGCTATAATCAAAACACAAAATCTTTATCTTCGAAATAGTCTTTTACATTATAATAACACTTTTTAATTAGGAATGTGAATAAATTCTTCTTAAATACATGAGTAGGTAACTTCTTATTGTCATCGGGCAATTTATTATAAACCAGTGATGCCATACAAATCACTTTTATTGAGTAATGCCGTTTTCCCATACGATATTTCTACGTCTTACCTTTTTTTTGTCACGTAATTGCCTATAATAGCTTTTAGAAGCAGTCTTATAATAGCTTGGATTCGAATTTACAAAAATATTTAATTCGTATATGTACAAGGAAGGTAATGTTAGAATTTTTAAATTTGTAAAGTATTGTTGACAGCTTGTAGTACTATCTAGATGGCACATTGCTCTGATCCATTTCTTTTGGGCTTTGAATACAAATTCCTTGTCTACCGAGTTGCCCCAGAATATTATACTGAAATGAACACGCCTTGTCAGTACGAATATTTCTGTATTTATATTGTTGCACACATACAAACCTGGTATTCAGCAATATTTAACAAACTATTTAATTAGGTACTCAATATAATAACTAACTTAGAATACCGCGCACACCAAATATCATGTTTTCCATTCGGTTGTGTTAAAAAACCAGTACTTTTACGGTAACATCAATATTTTTAGGTCGAGTTCTTTGGCGAAAGTGCATTATTATTTGTTTTGACCATATTTATTTTAAGATTATTGTTTATTAACCATTTAATTATTGTACTTAATGTTTCATTGATTTCATCTTCATAGTCATTTGGTGTATCACATTTTATTATTACTGTGCTATCGTCTGCAAACAGTACCATTGGTTGCTTGACGTGTCTAGGGAGATGATTAATGTATGCTAGGAAGAATAAGGGACCCAAAACAGTACCTTGTGGAACTCCAAATTCTACAGTTCTAGCGTAGAATCTACATTTGATATCATTTTCTGTTCTCTGGCATATTCGTGTAATTTCTGTAACTGGTTTTGTGTTCGAAATATATGAAGAAATAAGGTCGAGCGCTTTACCTCTTATGCCGTACATGTTTAATTTTTGGAGAAATACTTTGTGGTCAAAACAGTCAAAAGCTTTGCTCATAAGTCCATGAAGATAGCACATATTGGATTTTTTTTTGTCCATATCAGTCAAAACAGTTTTGATTAGGTCATAAAAAGCAATGTTAATAGATTTGTTCGTTAAACAAAATATTATACTTTTCTAAAAATGTATAAAGTCGACTACTTATATTTTTTTCATATAGTTTTGAGAAGATGGGGAATCAAAGCTATCGGTCTATAATTTCCCATATTTTGCTTGTCATCTTTTTTGTGGAGTGGAATAACAACAGATATTTTAAGTCTTCCTGGGAAACATCCAGTAGAAATGCATAGATTCATTATGTGGCTTAAATGACTAGCAACAGATTGTGACACATGCTTTATAACTTTGGCGCAAATACCGTCATAACCTACGCTTATAACAGAAAAATAACCGTCGTTATAACAGAAAATTTAATTCAATCTACATAACAGCGGGAATGCTTTATGCAATCAAGAACAGACATAAGTTCACGTTAAATAGTACTTTAATTGAGTTCAGCTATGGAAAATAGGTGGGAATAATAAGCAATGGGATATTCGACGTTGCGCATCTTTTGTAAAGAACCGAACCTAGAACAACCGCTGACGCATCACACAGTAAAAATAAGGATTTGGAAAAATCGGGACAAGCCATAACAGGTGTGTTGATTAGTGCCTCTTTTAACTTTATAAAGGCTCTTATTGGAACATGACCTTTCTTCTTGCATTCGCGCGCGCAGCGGAAGCATTCGGACGTATATATTGTTATGTTAATACGCTACGTCGTGTTCTCACTAGATGGAATGTAACGGCTGCGATAATCTCTAGCATCTTATAATTTTTTTGTTGAGAATCTTTAATTTGACGGGAGAAAGAGGATAAAATGTTTGTCTTATTGGCTGAAATGTTGTATTTATTTTGTGTGAAAGCCAAGTAGTTTTACCAAGACCAACCTTGTCTGACGAAATGGCTTCAAACTCATCAATGACACATTGTATACTTCGTTCTTGGTCGGGTAATAAGACATTACGAGGATGAATGTAACATGATGATGTAGTATCGACACCCGCTGTATCCCACACTAAAGGCCTACCCACCTTCCATGGAAATAAAGACAAGCCGTCTGGTCTGTTACTATCGTCGCGTGCCAGGCCATTGGGTTCTAATAGTTTATTGATTAAATTATCACTAATAAGGGGGCATTTGAGCGCCTGAGTCAAGAAGAGCTTTAGCCAAACGCTCACACAATAATATTTCGATAAATGGGTGGTTAACTGACGTATCAGAAGTTAACACCGGCGACACTTAACGGATCGAAACGTGCTGCCATACCTGGAAAATCTGGACAGTTGTCTGGACAATATGAATAACCGTTCTTTTTCATTTGGGGCATAGTTGTACTTTGTGAGTCAAAACTGATTCTGACTTGGAAGTTCCTGGCAAAAAACTCTCAAAATGTGAAGCCATTATTTAGCAATGGACAAGGAAAACATTTTGGGTGCATATTGTGAGTAAATTTGGCTCAAAGATAGAATGAAGATATATATGAAACCTGGATGAAGAAATCATTTACTGACTGGTCAGGTCTTTGTTACAAGTTCCTGACCTGTGGTTTGGTCTCAAACTCGGAAGTCAATCGTGCCGAACGTCTTAAGGCATATAGAGGCCTCATTGACTTTGCGCATCTGGGCGGAGCTAAATGCACTACTTCCGCACACCGCCGTTCTTATCATAAATACGTAAAGTACGCGCAGCGACGCGCTACACGAGGATCAGAAAATATGTCGGGGCACAGAGTTATGCACGTAGGTGCCGGCATTTTTGCCTACGATTAAGAAAAGGAAATAGCGGATGCATGGCTGATATTTGTATAGATAAATATAAATGTTACGTATATTTAAAGTTTTTACTAGATTATTTAGATACCTATAGTGAATCAGAATAGATTTCAAAAATTGATTACGTGTAAAACATGTAACTTGGAGTTACATGTTTTCAAGTCTTAAAAGTCAAGTATGTATGATAACAAAGTATACATAATATAGAGCATAGCTCTTAGGAATTTTATTTTTTTACAAATCTTATATTTACACAGTAAACAGAGAGGAGCAGAGGTGTATCTGTAGTACACCCACATTTCGCCAGTTAGTTAGTAGTAGTAGTAGTAGTAGTGGTAGTAATTAACCAAAACCAGTAATTTGAAATGGCACCACTAATATAGCGTCCACGCGCACAATCGAATTGGCCCGTCTACAGCGAACTAGTCTATGAACGGATACTGATACAATAATTATGTTTGTAATTATTTGCACTAACACACACAAACGCGCGTAGTCGGTCGATAGCCGGAGCGAAGCAGTGAGCGACAGCCCTCCCGTCTTAATGATGACGCACGACTGCCGCCTGCGCCCGCGCAGAGCACCCCTATCTCAAAATCGGAAAATTTTCTTTGCAAGTTTTGATTTATTCACATATGCTGTTATATATCTGTAATAGCTCTACCCACCATTTTTTCTGTATAAAAATCGTTCTAAGAACTAAGCAGTCGTTTAGTAGGAGTATTAGTATAATATATTAGCCAAAAAATAGCGTTTTAGTTATTATTGTTTTAAGGCAAAAGTGTTAGGCCTACGAAAAAATCCTATTATGGAAATTATTGTATTAATTACTGTATTTCGTACCTTTTACCCAATCCGTTAATGAGAAGTAGGCTTTATAAAGTGACCGTGTTACGGTACAAAACGAGACTAAGGGCCTAAATAAAGGACTCTTTTTTTTCTTTTTTAGGTGGGATATCATCAAATCACTTCTCCCGCTCTGGGCGGAGCGGGAGAGTGTGTCAGAATCTTACTGACTAAAACCCACCCGTATTCCTTCCGTTGCCTGTGTTGCTAGGGGCCTCAGTGACCCTTTAGTACCTACCTGCGACCCCGGCAGGCATTGGCCCTAGTTGAGCCCTACATTTGTGCTGACGTCATCTCATTATGGCGCACGTGGAATTCAACGCGCCGTCGACCTGGGCCTGGTCCTTACCGGACGGTGAGCTACCCATTGCTCACCGTACACAAGCCCGCGCCTACGGTGCAGGTGGCCGGAAATCCGCCCGGGATTCCCGACGCCCAGGGCGTCTCCTGCGGCGGCTAGGGGCGAGAGGGCGCGAAATTTTCCTTTCCCTCAACCGTCCCGCCTCCTCCTTCGCGAGCATTACTGCTTCGCAGAAAGAGGTGACGGCTGCCCATGCCCTCTCGCTCCGTACCATGGCCTGAACCAGGGCCGGACGCGAGAGATCTCTGCCGCCGATCGCCTCCACGAGGACACGGCGGTGCTCTGCCCAAGCCGGACAGACGGACAGACAGCGGAGTTACGCCCCGGCGTTTCGCCTCCTCGCGCCACTCCCATACGTGCGCGAGGACTTTTGCCTACAGATCCCATGGCGGCAATCCGGCATGGAGGCTCGCTACCTCACAGGAGACCGTGCGGTATTCCTGGACCATCCGGATGGCCATGACCCTTTGGGCCGCGCTCAACCGGTGGTCTGGCCGCAGCGCCAGGGATGGCGTCCACTGTAGAGCACCCCCTGCGGAAAACAAACTGGCTCTCCACCAAATCCGGCCCCACCCGCACCAGCTGGCCGACGAGGCGGTCTGCAATGACTCTTTCAAAGAGCTTGCTCTCCTCATCGAGCAGCACGATGGGCCGAAATAAAGGACTTTTAAGTTCCACGTAGGAAAGATTGGGGTGGTGAATAGATCTTTAAATATTTTATCGCAGCCCCGAAACAGATTTCGTGGAATCGCTTGATCAAATAATGGTCTAAAATATCATCAGCCTCTTTACTTTCAATTGATATGTCACACCGTACAGTTAGCAAGACTTTTTTTTTTTTTTTACGGCGTTAATAACATATATATCCATTACAGCTTTCTAGTACTAAGAGTCTCTGAGCTAAGCCGGGGATAGACAGGCAGACGGACATGGCGAATCTATAAGGGTTCCTTGTTTATTACGGAACCCTACAAACCAGACAAGTTGCGAGTTGAACTCGCGTGGTGAGGGTTCCGTACAATGAGTATGTTATCAGCAATGTTTTTATCCCAAAATAATTTATCCCGAGAATAAACTTATCGTTGTAGTTAAAAACATGTTCTCCCAACTGCAAACGTAAGTATGTACGCAAACTATTGAGAGATTTACCATGTTATTTTAAAACCGTCGACTTCAGGTTTTCCTGTAATCAGGATTTTTTAAATAAGTAAAGAACTATTTTCTGTATTTTTTCATTGTTTTCGGAGATAAGGTGGGAATGGTGAATTTTCATCCATTTTCTTAAATAGCTTTAAAACTAAGTATTTATTTTTAAAATTACAAAAAAATATATATTTGAGACACTCACAACAAGCCCTTTCATTTGAAATGTTACACGGTACAGCTTTAGAAGCTTTCTTAAATATTCTAATCTGCCCCTTAAAAGTGACCCTCATATTAAAAAATAATTTATTGACGATACATTCATATGTAGATATACCTTTCAACTTAATCGGTCCTGTAGATACGGAGCAAATCGGCTATGACAGACGGACCGACAGACAGACAGACAGACAGACAGACGGATACACGAGTGATCCTATAAGGATTCCGTTTTTTCCTTTTGAGGTACGGAACCCAAAAAAGATAAAAACGACAATCAAAAATGTAAGAGACGAAACAGATGGTTGAGCTTTTTTTGGGTGGTGTCCTTAACGTCAATTCATGTCCCCAACGGAGTGGTTGCAACCAGGACTTATTAGGTACGCTTACAAGAGAAAAGACGTTTATGAAAAATACAACACGGCATTGAATTGTTAGGAAAAATACTTCAACTTTAAAAAAATATATACTGTGCCTGAAGGTAGGTACAATATATACTGTGCCTGTAGGTAGATTCCCTACTTGCTTACATATAGGCACGGTCATCGTTGCCAAAGAATGCGGGGATCCCCATCGATGCTCACGTATCTTATTGATTAATGGAACTGATAGTAAAGTTTATGTGAGGAAAATCTTGTCGTTTTCCTGGTTGCTTGTTACCAAAAGAAGGTGAATTATAGAAAATATACGGATAGTCTGGCTGTTCATTCGAAATGGTTCGCAGATAATAATCTCTTACTTAATTCATCATCATCATTTCAGCCGAAAGACGTCCACTGCTGGACATAGGCCTCCCCCAAGCACAGCCACTTTGACCGGTTATGTGCTTCCCGCATCCAGCGGGTTCCTGCGGCCTTTACAAGGTCATCGGTCCACCTTGTAGGAGGCCTTCCGGTACGCGGTTGCCACTCCAGAGACCTTCAGCCCCATCTGCCATCTGTTCTGCGAGCAATGTGCCCTGCCCACTGCCACTTAAGTTTGGCAATTCTTCGGGCTATGTCGGTATCGCTTACTTAATGCGAACAAAATGAAATGTCTTAAATTCTCATTACCAAATGTACCCCAAGTGGGTCTACATTTAAAACTTAATGGCAAGAAACTAGCAACTAGGAAAGAATATACGAGTAGCTAGGTTAGTATACTTTGCTTATTTCCACATTATTATGTCTTATGGCGTTCTGCTGTGGGCAGCTGAAGTAGATTCAATTTTCATTTTGCGAAATAGGGCAATCCGCGCAATCAATTCTCCAACTGCAAATTTAAGTTAGTCGACTATTACGAGTACTCGTTAACTTGCAAGCCCTACTTAGCCGTGATAGTTTTTCTTTTAATTTCATTATATGTACTACTGCAATGATTTTATTCAAACAATCATTTAGCTGGCAGAGGGAAGGGGGGGGGGGGAGACTTGACTATCAAAAATGAGCACTTTAAAGGTTAATATTACGCAAACCGGTTGAATCGAAAAGTGGTGTTCACAGACCCGCAATATTTTTGAACGGCCTATCCAAAGATACCCCACACCATGGGGTAGACGAGAAAAAAAATATCATCCCCACATTACGTGCTTACCTCTTGGTAAGCAAAAAACAAATATATTCAAGATTTTATTTTAGCTCTTTGTCGGCGTGATTAATATGTATACCTAGACCAAATTACAGCTTGACAAACAGACATATAGACGGACAGACAGCAAGACGGACATGGCGAAACTATAATCCTTGTTTACTACGGAACCCTAAAAACCAAAGGGAGTGCAACAAACTTTAAAATTATATAATCATAATATCCAAGGTTGTTCTTCCAAATCACTGGAAATAGAATTGTTTTTGGAAATTACCAAGTCAAATCAAATCAAATCAAAATATTTTTATTTCACATAAACTTACATGGGCACTTATGAAACGTCAGAAGCTAGGTGCACGGTGCAAGTTTGATGTCATTTGTTTAACAGAACATTAGCTAAAAGATTATCAAGTAATGTCAATTAACTATGAAAATTATTGTGTAGTTAGCCATTTCAGCCGAAAACGTATACATAGCGGGTTATTATTTGATAAAAATTCTAATCGAAAGAACGAAAAGACATCGTCGGACTGTCTGTAGACACACCATTGAATTGAGCTAGATAAGCATGTTATAGTATGCGTACACAGACCTCCAAGTTACCAGAATCTATCTATGTTTGATTCTGTAATGGAAGACGTGCTAAAGAAACTTAGTTCTAGTAGTAAGTCAATAATCATATATGGTGATTTTAAGCCTACAACGGTTTCAGTTGTAGGCTTAATAGACGGTATATTAGAAGACCATTTATTTTTTGTTAAGAACCTGGTACTTGTTGACAGGTCTACATTGTCCTCCCATACTTATTAACACTGTAATTCGAAAACATAAAAAAGCCGATTATTTTTAAATGAGTAACCGTGGAATTTCTTGCCGCCTCTTCTCCATAGGAAGCGACCATTTGGAACCGTGCACCTAGCTTCTGACGTTTCTTAAGTGCCCATGTAGGCATATGTGAAATAAATATTTGGATTTGATTTGATTTGATTTTGATGACATCATCGTAGCGTGACCCCCTTATCTTATCTTCATGTCAATAACTATCATTGTTAGAGAATTGGGAATCACAAAATCCTGTTGGTTATCACGAGTTGGCGACCTATGAATAATTTGCAATTAGTAGTATAAACATTTTATTATTATGTAGGTAAACAATATCAGGGAATCACCTTGCTGGCTGATAACACGGGTTTCCCGTCTAGAAGGTCTGCACACACTGATTTACGAGTCCTATGTACTTATTTATATTTTGCTGTTTTATTAAATCTGCAAATTTTATTTAAGATTATGTTTCGTTCGGGGTTTCTAACTTGGCATGAATTAAAGAATTACAAAGTTATCGCGGGAAGTCGAGCAAGGCTTAAGTTCGGGTGCTATTTGGTAAAAATGGCGCACAGGCCTAAACCTCGTGTTGATAAAGTGGTGACGTGGCCGTCAGGCGAATTTAATCCTCGAGGACAGTGGCAGACCGCCATCAACCACCGCAAAAATGAGCCGGAAAATGCAATCGTTTGCCTGGAATGTTTATAAAACTGGACTTAGGTATGTTGGAACTGGACAAGTGTGTGACCTGTGTATGTGTGTGTGATTAAGAAAACCGACATTGTTCTTCTTTTCATGTCACCATAAGTTTTGTAACATGAATATTTGTTGTGGTGACCTTAAAATTAATGGTTGTGGCTCCGCCTTAGCACGTACTCGGCAAGCAATCACAGTTTTTCTTTGTGATTCGTTCATCAGTCTAATAATTCATTTTCAGCCTAGGTAAAACATTTTTGTTTTTTGTAAGATGTCAGAGTCACGAACGTCTAAATGGTATAAGAGATTTTATGGTAAATCTTACGTGAAGCCGTATCGAGGAACGCGGGATGTCCTTACCGCGGCAACATGAATAATTTCCCTTATATTGGTAAATGCCTCTATCTCTTGTATGGGATAAAGACGGGTAGCTGGTACAATACGATACAATTACTAATTGTCACGTTACCGTTAGTTAGATAAATCTGAGAAATAATGTAGTTTGATACCTGTAATAAGCCTGTATCACAGGCAGCATGAGTACTGATTCTGATATCCTATTTACAGAATAAACAATTTCATTTCTTTTAATTTAATTTAAATTCAATTACTATTAGGCAAAATATTTAATAACATTATTTAACATCAGAAGTTTAAAAAAGTAGTGATATAATATAATATCGTCGGTGATATTCTGAAACCGCGGAACTAACAGTGTTTAAAACCGCGTAAGGTAGGTGCAGTGAATTTTACAGGAACGAGGAAACACGTAATATTTACTAAACCACTTGATTTTCTATTGATTGAACTTTAAAATTGTCAAATTCCTCTTAATATTGTAAAATTGGCATTAGTTATGTAAAATATGTATTAATGAATTAGAAAATCCGAAATCTCGATTTTGCTACTTTTGTAAATACGCGGTTTTAAACACTGTTAGTTCCGCAGTTTCAGAATATCACCGACGATATGTAGACACCAGATTCTTTTACGAACAAAAAGCGATTAATTTACACATTTTTAGATCTTATTCCGATAGATAGATTCATAGAACAAGGCCTATCTATAGAAATAAGTAATTACTTAATATTCACCTTCTCAGTTAAAAGGTTGTCGAAATCTATGCGTGTTTGTAAATCTAGACATGTTCTATACATGGAACAGGTCTAGATTCTGGATATTTGTTAGAAAAATCGTATGACACCCACACAATGATACAAACGAATTGCCAGCCATAATGTGAGCAAACCTTTAATACGAGCATATAATCGCGCGCGGGGGTATACATTTAAATAATATTGTTGGCTGCGCTTGGGCAGTACATTCCGCCGTAGCGTCGCCTGCACATGCGTTAACTACAACTAGGTACTACAATTAAATAGTACGATGAAGCTGAACAACAGTCTGACCTTCGAGAACATCAACCAGAATCTACTGAACATACAGTATGCGGTGCGGGGACCCATCCTGCAGAGGGCCGTGCAGATTGAGAGGGAGCTGCAAAAGGTAGGATTATGCAAGTTGTTTTTGTTTGTCTATATATATATACTAACCTAGGTTTTTAAGAATCAAAATTTTGCAGTGTTTTTATGGCAGTCGGTTTTTTGTAAAAAGTTTTTATTTTTCACTTTTTAGTTGTGGGTTAGAGCGGTGGTGGCCCAGCGGTAACGGCCGCGACTTACGAATTATAGGTCGTGGGTTCGAACCCAGATAAGCTGCTTTACTTTGTGTAAATTATTTCATCACCACTGCTCTCAAAACGGTGAAGGAAAACATCGTGAGGAAACCGGCATGTCCTAGAACCAAAAATTCGAAGACATGTGACATCTACCAACCCGCACTGGGCCCGCGTGGTGGATTACGGCCCACTCCCTCTCACAGAGAGGAGGCCTGTGTCCCAGCAGTGGGAACATTATAGGCTGATTATGTATGTATGTATGTAGTTGTGGGTTTCTATCCAAATTCATATACCACTACTTGCTATATAAATAACAGTGACAGGAAGTTTTTTCAACATACAATATGTGTAAAAAATACGTAGAATAGAATATAATACTCTTTACTATGTAAGTACCTACTCTGACAAATAAATGCATTCTATTCTATTCAATTCACCATAAAAAATAGAAAATATATAAATGTACAATATATGTAAATGTAGAAGTTTTACTTATACGTTTTACGTTTGAAGCTAACTTGAAAACGATCCAAGCAAAGTTAACAGAATGTACGAGCTTAAGGGACCACCGCGCAAGCTTCCTCAACCTATTGACAAAAATAATTCATGATCGGTCCAGAATTGACGAAAATATCGATGAACACATATAAAAAAACCGGCCAAGTGCGTGTCGGACTACGTACAACGAAGGGTTCCTTAGTTGGAAAATTGTTATGAATTTATCCCAAAAACAAACTTGTTTTTTTTTGGGGTGGGGTAATCATCGAATAACTTCTCTCGCTCTGGGCGGAGCGGGAGGTTGTGTCAGACTCTTACTGACTAAAACCCACCCGTATTTCTTTCCGTTGCCTGTGTTGCCAGGGGCCTCGGTAACCCTTTAGTACCTTCCCGCGACTGTTGCCAGGGGCCTCGGTAACCCTTTAGTACCTTCCCGCAACTGTTGCCAGGGGCCTCGGTAACCCTTTAGTACCTTCCCGCGACTGTTGCCAGGGGCCTCGGTAACCCTTTAGTACCTTCCCCCAAAAACAAACTTAACATTGTAGTTGAAAAACATGTTCTCCCATACATCAATATATGCCACGGTCAATTCTCCAACTGTAAAAAGTTGGTCGACTATTACTCGTTAACTTGTACAGCCTACTTAACTGTGATAGTTTTCTTTTTAATTTTAGCTGGCAGTTGTTGTGTCCCCACACATTTGACTCTAACAAAAATTAGCACTTTAATGCTTAATATTATGCAAGCGGATCCTTGAATCGAAAAGTGGTGTTCACAAACCCGCAATAATTTTGAACGGCCCATCCAACGATATATCATCCCCACATTACGTGCAAGGACGTTTATTTTAGCACTTTGTCGGCGTGACTAATATGTATCTATGCCAAATTACAGCTTTCTAAGCGTCTCTGAGCTACAGCGGGGACAGACAAACAGACAGACGGACATGGAGAAACTATAAGGGTTCCTTGTTTACTACGGAACCCTAAATATATACATAAAACATGTAACTGAATGCACAATAGGAAACTAGTTTGTCAGAATCGTTTACTGAATTGATTTCTGACATTTTTAATATAGGTAACTTTTTATCCCAAAAATAATGAAAACTATGTCAATTATAGTCATAATTCCGCTGTCAGTCAAAACAAATAAAAATGGTCGAAGAACCTACCATGTTAGAGCCTTATACGTGTGCGACTGTGTGCGTGCATAGATTTGTAATGTGACCACAATTTTCTCCCACAATCAATATAACTAATTTGATAAATAAACACTGTTTTATACGTAATAGTAAATCTGTGTATGTGTTAAGATTGCTAAATGGCACGGTAGTGCTCTCGCCAAGACGAGCCAAAAAAGCAGGGGCACTACCTTCCTTTTCTCGGAAGCGCTTCGTCGTATTTTCAAAGTCTCATAGCTTCGGCCTAGATAATGCTAGAGAGCTCAAGTTCTCAGAACATGATGTTATTGGCAGACTTATAAAACGCACTTACTTTGGATTTTATTAATAACTGAAATACGTTGATTTCGACACTGACACTGACACTGACTCACTCACTCAATCGATCATCAAAACCATTCCGGCACTTCCCGAAGTCTTAGAAAGCTGAAATTTGATATGCAGGATTGGATTTGCACACAAACAACAAAAAAATTAAGAAATCTGTAACTTTCACCCTTCCACACCCGTAACGGGGGTGCAGGTCCGTATATAAATAAATCCTCTAGGGTACTTCTCGAAGCCCTAGAAAGCTGACAAAGCGTCTTTCTAGGACTTCGCGAACTTCGGCATTTATGGCTTGTCCATTCCATTGAACTATTGCATGACACAACATTATAGAAAAGTGACTTAATTTGTTACTATAAGCCCATAGGAGTGCTCTAAAGGAGGAGTAGTAGTAGCTCCAAAGGATATCTTTAGTAAATATCAGGCTTCTCAACAAGCCCTGAGTAAGTACTTGCAGGAGGCCAGTGAGTAGATGGACCTAGTCAAGTACAACGCGGAGAGGTATGAGTCTGACAAATAACCTCTCTTTTAGCTGTACCTGCTCCCAGGAGCCCCAGCCTCAACTTGTTACACCCTCACCCTCAGCCAGCAGGTAGCTGTATGAATGCTGATAACAAAAATGTGAATTTGATTAACACAACATATGTATTTTCTGACAAATTTGGTCAAGGTTTTGGTAGTATATTTAATCAGTGATCGCAACAATATGTAATCAATAATTGTTTACCCGGTGCCAGTATTAACCAATTAATTAGTAATATTAAAATGACAAAAATAAACCCCAGTACTACTGTTCAGTTCTAATGTGTCCATTTGATGTTACATCTCAATGAGACCAATAATTGTAATTTTTTTTTTGTTCCTTGCCTTATTCTAAATATTTGTCTGATGAGCAAAAAAGGCACATTTTTAATTTAAATATGTTCATCTAAAATAGGACTTGTCGTCACAGTGACGCCATTTTATATTTTGATTGTAATGAATTTATTACTGCTTACAAACTAACAAATTAAGCAATGTATTTGCCACCAGTTGTAGGAGACATATTGGTACTAACACTACTTTTGACACGCCTTGTAGTTTAAACTATTAGGTGCGACAAAGGGTAAGCCGCTTATGATGAATGTTGGACATCAAAATATGCAGGGTCTGTCCGGCATAGAGCTACAGTTAAGTTTATTTATGGAGAACTTATGACGTTCAGGTGTTATGTTTAACTGAACACGAACACTGGTTGCAGGAACATGAAGTAGTGTTTATGAATGATGATCATTTTACTGTACAAAGTGCATTTGTATGAAAATGTGCTATTCGCGGTGGATCTTTAGTTCTTGTTTCAAACAAGTTGAAATGAACGTTTAGATTTAGATACAAGATACAAGATATTTATTTTGTAAAACATGAGTGCAGAATTATACAGGTCTTAAAAAATAATAAGAGGTAGCTACATGTTTTGCCAATCATGGCGTACAAAATTAGTCGCATTAAGACAACTATTACAAATGATAATTATAAAATCGTTAATAATAAATTAAAACAATGACTCACAAAAAAAAAAAAAACATAGATTTAATTAAAATGTCAACAATTTAAATTCAATTTAAGTAAAATACAGATTAAAAAAATGACTAACACAGGAAAAAAAAACAGGATTAAATTAAAATGTCAACAATTTAAATTCAAGTAAACTACATATTAGAAAAAATAATAACACAGGTACACATTCCAAATTCTATTGCAGAAGATTATCATTCAAAAAGTCATCTACGCTGTAATAGCACTTTTCCAGTAAAAACCCCTGAACGGACTTTTTAAATTTAATTAAAGGTAAACATTTAACAACATCAGGTATTTTATTATAGATAATGGGTGCCCTACCAAAGAAGCTCTTTTTCAGTAAGGCAGTTTTGCACTTGATTGCTAACTTTTCTATCGAGCGCACTATTGAGTTGTCGTGTGTGGAACTCGAGCGATACGCCATATTTTGCGTTTATCGACCCTCTGGGGATTTTATTCGTTTTGAATCGGTAATGGAGGATTCACTCAATAGATTAAAATCTATTAATTAAAGTCTAATTTTATGTGGTGATTTTAATATTAATATTTTAGATGTTACTCCATTAAGTATTAGACTTCTCAATTTGTTTAGGTCCTAATTATAATTAGATTACTAATTAACTTGTTTTTTGAATCTACTAGGATTACGGCATCTTCGACGACTTGTCTTGATAATATGTTTAGTGATTTTGATGCCAAAAATAAATTGGTGTTAAGTAACTTAACGTGTGACCACTGTGGTTTATTAGCTAGCTTCCCTATGCCATTAACAGCCGCATAAAATAGAATGCAAGCCTTACAGCTAGTCGGTTCGACAAGTTTAAAAATAATATAGCTCATAGAATTACGCCATCTGTAGAAGAACACGTGAATCCTAATGATATCTATGGAGCCCTTTTTGATGTTGTGCAAAAAGAGTACCAATCTACTTTCAAGACCAAAACCATTAACATTAATGGCACCTCCGCTGGCTTTAACCAAAGGGCTACTCCAGGTATTTACAAAAGTAGAGCGCGACTATACGTGTTATATGGTTTAAAAAAATACAGGTTTGATACTCTTTTTTAAATAATTTGTTGTGCTAAATCAAAATTTTTAAGCGGTACAATTAAACATTCCAATAATAAAATAAAAACCACTTGGACTTATTAACAATGAAACGGGTAAGTCGGTTAAATAACAAGAAAAACAACTTGAGATTATGGTCGACAACAAATTAGTTAATAAAGCAGCTGACGTAGCTGAGGCATTCAATGACTTTTTTGCCAACATACCTATAACTACGACTCGCTCCTTAAATTCATCTCCGTCTTAAGCTGGAAACCTTTTGCATAGTAGTGTGCCTTTTAATCGCTTATTTAGTTTCGAACAGGTGATGTAGTTAATGTTTTTAAATAATTTAGGTCTCAAAACACTGGTGATTACTGGGGTATCTCCATTAAACTATTAATAATCAAATAATAATATAATAGACATCGTAGCCCCTATCTACTTTTAATAAATATGTTGATTTAGGAACTTTACCTGACCTCATGAAGAGTAGTAAAGTCATACCGTTATTTAAATCAGGTAATAAAAATGACGTTGGCAATTTCAGGCCTATTTCTATTTTACCTGCATTTAGCAAAATATTTGAAAAGTTAATACTCACGCAGTTGCTAAGACATTATAATTTAAACAGCCACCTTCATAATGAACAATGTGGCTTAACTAAAGGTCGTTCGACTACAGATGCGGGTGTTTCACTGCTGAAATACATTTAATGCATGGGAAAACTCGCAAAATGGTATTGGAGTTTTCTGTGATCTCTCCAAAGCTTTTGATTGCGTGCAACATGATACGCTTTTGCGTAAACTACATCATTACGGTGTACAAAATGAAGCTCGTTAAAGTAATAAGTTCTTATGTACATAATAGGTTACAATGTGTAGATGTTAATGGTATGAAATCTCTCGGGCTACTAGTACCTATCTGTGTCGTTGTACTGTTTGCAGATGATAACTCTCTTATTTTTAAAGTAGACCGAATGTTAGCAATCTAGGACCCAACATCGTCTTGGATAAAGAGGTTCTTGAAACTGTAGACTTGGCAGTTATTCTGGGCTTAACAGTAGATGCCAAACTTCAGTGAGGTCCTTGATATACAGGGTGATTGGAAGATGGGTGCAAAGCTTTAAGGTGAAGATAGTATAGACAATTTAGAACCATTTAAGCCATGGTTGTCTTAGACGAAGTCTTACCAAATTTTTTTAACCAAATTTTTAAGTTTTTTTTCGGAAATTCTCAAAATTTAATGTAAACTGCATAATTATGGCCAAATTGAATGATAAATGAATTAATTTTTTATTTATTTAATTAAAGTAATGTGTAAGCAACCAAGCAAAACATGTTTTAGGCTTCTGTGTCATTAGACATTTTTTTTACAGATATTTAAAGCTCAGAAAAAATAAAAAATTTGTACAATACGTCTTTTAAACCTTATTTAAAAAAAAAACGGAGGGTGCTTTTTTTGTTCAAACCTTTTTGAAGACATGCTTGATAATCGCTCTTTCTTTTGAGGTATCATTTATGCGGATATCTTACAAATTATTGAAATTAGGACCTACAAACCAATTCGAGGGAGAAAATTTAAATTTTAGGCAGTCTAACAAAACACAAAATTTTTGCTTAAAAGAATACTTTATGTGCTCGAAATGATAACATTGTTCAATTCTAAGAATTTTTGGCACATGCAGGAACCAATTGAGGGGAACCCATTGAGGGGATTCTCTAAATAATGGCCACCGAGCGCGGTGCGACGGCATTTCCAGGTAGAACGCCCAATGAATAGCAAAAAGCGTTAGGAGTTGGTTTTTACAGCAAAATGGTCTTAGTTACTGAGGCAACAAAGTCATTTTTCTTTAGTCAGGGTCAGTCGGTCTGTGATTAAGCCGTTACATCTTTTACTTATTAGTCAAACTACTGCCCTTGTGAGTGGACGTTGTCGTGTTGATTCACAATTTACCGTGTTCAGTTGTAGCCCTTTGCGTTCCTGCACGTGTTGTTTGCGTTAGTTTTGAACTTTTTTGTTTCACCGTGTCCAGTCGTAGCCTCGCGCTCCTGCACGTGTTGATTTTTGACTTAATTGTGTTGAGTTGACATTTAGTGCGCTCCTACGCCATTTTTCTTAATTGTTAAGTGACTATGGCTACTTTTTCCAATCAAGAATATGCGGATATCGTATTTATGTACGGTAGAGCAGACGGCAATGGATCTTTGGCGCGACGGATGTATCAAGAGCGCTATCCGAATCGCAGGATACCGAATGTCCGAGTGTTTTACAACACGTTTCGTCGTCTTGCCCAAGATGGGTTTCACCGCGTGGAACCTGGAGTCAACCCGGGCAGACACGAAACTGCCGTCGACGAAGACATTTTAGCAGCATTTCAAGCGGATCCTACTACCAGTACTAGAGCAGTAGCTCGAAATTTAAACATTTCTCAATGGAAGGTGTGGCATACAATGCACCAAAATGATAAGTATCCGTTCCATGGCAGGAGTGTGCAAGGTCTAGTAGAGCAAGATCCTCAAAGAAGAATTCAGTTCTGCCGTTTCCTCCTCAACAGAGACATCGAAGATGCGTGGTTTCTGAAATCAATCTTGTGGACGGATGAAAGTAAATTTTCAAGGGAAGGTATTACAAACTTTCACAACATCCATGAATGGGCCGACGCAGACAACAATCCACATTTTAAGAAGCAGGTGTCATTTCAGATGAAATTCTCTGTGAATGTATGGGCTGGAATAATTGCCTGATCCATTGAATGGCGAAAATTATTTGCAATTTCTGCAAATTGATTTACCACTGCTGGTAGAGGAATCAGGTGTCCCGATCTTCGAAAGAGACCGAACAGTCATCTTTCAGCAAGACGGCTGTCCAGCGCATTGGACTTTAAATGTAAGGGAACACCTCAACAATTACTTTCCTGATAGCTGGATCGGCAGGGATGGACCCATCCCTTGGCCCGCTCGCTCCCCAGATCTGACCCCGTTGGACTTTTTCGTGTGGGGCCGGGCCAAGGAACTGGTGTATAACAACATAGAAATAAACACTAGAGAAGAATTGATACAAAGAATAAATTCAGCGTTTGAGACAATGAAGCAGGAGATGATGTTGAAAATAACGACTACAGAAGTTAGAAGACGGGGCCGTGCTTGTATTGGGAATCACGGCCGTCATTTTGAACATGAAAAATAAATAATTTTAATTCAAATGTTGTTTTAATTAGTCTGCTTAAATAAAAAAATTCTCCCTCAAATTGGTTTGTAGGCCCTAATTTCAATAATTTGTAAGATATCCGCATAAATGATACCTCAAAAGAAAGAGCGATTATCAAGCATGTCTCCAAAAAGGTTTGAACAAAAAAAGCACCCTCCGTTTTTTTTTTTAATAAGGTTTAAAAGACGTATTGTACAATTTTTTTATTTTTTCTGAGCTTTAATTGTCTGTAAAAAAATGTCTAATGACACAGAAGCCTAAAACATGTTTTGCTTGATTGCTTACACATTACTTTAATTAAATAAATAAAAAATGAATTCATTTATCATTCAATTTGGCCATAATTATGCAGTTTACATTAAATTTTGAGAAATTCCGAAAAAAAACCTAAAAATTTGGTTAAAAATATTTGGTAAGACTTCGTCTAAGACAACCATGGCTTAAATGGTTCTAAATTGTCTGTACTATCTTCGGCTTAAAGCTTTGCACCCATCTTCCAATCACCCTGTATATCAAGCCTAGCGGGAAGGCTCAGTTCGGCCGCTTACGCCTTTAGGAAAGTAAGACAATACACTAACGTTGATACAGTTCGGTTAGTCTATTTTAGTTATTTTCATAGCGTTATGTCCTATGGTATTCTGTTGTGGGGCAAAGCAGCTGGCATTCAAAATAAATTTCTTCTTAAAAAACGAGCTGTTTGAACAATTTACCAGCTAGGTGCCAGAGTTTCTCTGAGGTGGCATCACAATTCATCTACGCCAACAACTTATATATTAGGCAAAATATACACTTATACACTAAAACAGTGATAATGGGCTCTAAAATTAGATCTGATAACTTTTTAATAGTGAAAGCGTTATGTAAGTTTTGGCAACCTACTTTACATGAAATGTTTTTGTGATAATATTATAATTGGGGTGTTTGCAAACAATACGTCTCGAGATTGCAACCCGGTATGTTTTTCAACCCGGCCGGGTCCGGTAACATTCGCAGCCCGCCCGGCCGGGCGGGCCCGAGAAACCTTTAAAGTATTTTGTGACAATTTGGTTTAAGTAAATGGAGGAAAAATACAATGATTCAAGGTTACGAAATAATATTTATTTCAAACCAGCAAATCAACAATAATCAGTCTTAATCAGTCTCAAAATCACGAGTTTTTAATACAGAATTAGTTAGTTTCACTTATGAACGGAATAGTAACCACTAATGTTACTATTCCGTTCATAAACTAATTAAGTTTAAGCAAGCATTAGTATTCAGTAATTAAGTTTAGGTTAGAAATGATCTTCCACGCGCTGATGAAATGCCTCTAATGCAATGATTTCGAGAAAAAGTTTGAAAAGTAGTCAGATTATTTAAGAAGTCGCCCGCAATTTAATTACTAATATTTTACAGAGTAAAGAGAAAGACCTGCTTGCTTAAAGTTAATTACTAATACTAATGTAACGATTTGAAAACTTAGTATTAGAATAAGAACCTAATAACGCAGCCTAATGTACCTACTAAACTTGTCTTATCAACTTCGATAGATAAACTTTGGTAGCTTTAGTAAAAACAAAACAAATTCTTAAGAGCAATAACAATATTCTTTTGATAATAACAATAACTTTAGCTATTATGACTATTGAGTGTGAATATACTTAACTATAATTGAGCAAATAGCAAAATCTTATAACTACTGGCTGGGCTGCAATGTAACTGTAACTGTAAACATTGTAACTGTAACTGCAACATCGTGGTTCGCAGCGCTTGCCATGTCAATTTTCTACAAGTTTCTTGTGGGCAAGTTTCAAGGGGCTTCCGGGCTGCAGTTTTCGTACCTACCGGGCCCGGTAGGTACGAAAACGAAATAAACGCACGCCACGTGCCTTTTAAAAGAAGTGGCGGAAGTTACAAAGGGCTTCGAATCAAACGGTCAGCTATTTATTTATTTATTTATTTATTTAAACTTCTCGCACACAATTAAGTACAAAGGCGGACTTAATGCCTTAGGCATTCTCTACCAGTCAACCAAGGGTGGTGAAGAGATAAGATGGCAGGTGCTCTGAGAGGAAATAAAAATAACAAAAAATATTAAAGATAACATAATAGATTATAAATAGAATAAGTACAGAAATACATAAATAGGTTACAAGCATAAAATACAAATACATACATATTTACTACAATATATACCTACATTAAACATATATATATACATACAAATTCAAGGAAAAGAGATACATAATTGAGATGACTCTACGCTATTTGTTTTGAAAATAACTCTGCAATTTCCGCTTAAATGCATACCGACTGGTGGCCGTCCTGATATCAAGAGGAAGCGCATTCCAAAGAAGAATGGACTGAATATGAAAGGAAGAATGAACAAAGTCAAAAGTATGAGAAGGACAGAGTAGAAGAAGATTGTTGGAAGAACGCAGACTTTTAGCGTGCGAAGAACATAGATATTGGAAGTGAGACATAAGATAAGAAGGAGGGGTGGGAGAGTTGAGAAGGGAGAAAAGCTATTAACATTTAAGTGGATTTAAGATTGCACCAGAATCCGTGAAATAGATTTCTTACAGTCAATAAAATTTATAGGACTGTTAGAAAATGGCACTCAAGTAATGTTGGAGTGTTTTGTAGGAAAAGGAGAAAGTTTATAGTGTTTGTTTACATATCTAGTGTAGTGGAAATTGTTGCTGACCGAGGAGTCCGGACGCAACAGCGCAAAAAAAATTGTGGTGAAGAATTTGTTTGAATTCTTTACCACAAAGTACACGTATATTAATCAGAAATAAAACAAAAACCCCAAATAGACTAAAAAAAGGTAAAAAACTGTCGTGATATTAAAAAACAAAATGTTGGTGAATTCTTAAAAAAAAATAAAGAATCTGTCGAGGAAACTAAATAAGAAATTGGTCACGATTTTGTCGTAGGGTACCGCGGGAAGGATTGGAAATCATTCACGGCGACCGCATACGTTATTGACGTGAAAATGTACGAAAGTTTTTGATGAACCTTAGTTCTCTCAGTACAACAATTTGAAAATTTATACGAGAAATTAAAAATATGATAGGATTAATTTAAAACTACTTAGATAATCAAAGTGGTTGGAAAAATATGGGTATTTGCTTTGGGTTGGTACGCTCACGGCGAACTTCAATTAGTGCGCCGACTGGAGGCAGACTACACGCAGTACAGCTGGCCAGATCTTCCGGCGTATTCCGCCTGGGTAGCTTCACAGGCACCGGGATGGTCGTCACTGAGTGAAGCCAACCGAGCGGAGCGCTCGGCCGGGAACGTGACGCCGTATTCACCATTCTTTACATCGTTTAAATAGTATTTTCATTCAAAATTGAACGCGTAACGTATTTACTTCCTGCCGGGGTCGCGGGAAGGTACTTATGGGTCACCGAGGCCTCCGCAACACAGGCAACAGGAAGGAATACGGGTGGGTTTTAGACAGTAAGAGTCTGACACAACCTCCCGCTCCACCCAGAGCGGGAGAAGTTATTTGATGATTTCCCACCCTCAAAAAAAAAAACGTATTTACTTTTACTTAAACTTCTCGCACACAATAAGGTACAATGGCGGACTTAATGCCTTAGGCGTTCTGTACCAGTCAACTCAACAAACACAACACACTTTCCATCACCATTCACACAACCTTTCCATAATACATTGAAATGGCTTTTCTAAGTTAAACAGTTTCTTTACTAAAGGTCGCATAGTGGGCGTTTCACAAAAATGTAGCGTGTGATTGGGACCGTCATAAACCCGGCAGGTACGGGTTACTACGGGTTAATCTGGCGCTGGGGTCGCGGGTCCCCGAGACCCCAGCCTGTTCTGTGTTCAGGAATGATAAAGGTTTATTTCTTATTGGATTCCCTATAAATAAGTATTACTGAGGCCATGTGCACCCGTCGCGCGTCGTTCTCGCGCAGTTTACCGATATTAGACGTTATTTTTTTGGTTTAATGTTTGTTATGTTCAAACACATGTCTGTCAACAGTCAACACCCTTTATTATTACTAAGCTATATAGTTTTAATGTCGATTCTAGATGCTGAACCATAGTATGTGTAGTACCTACTGTAGACGTAATTTTTTTATTAACTTAAGTGCTTTATAGGTACAGTCAGCGACAGCGAGCTAGCGAAACTTGTCAGACATGATGGGTAGGTATCGATATCTAAACATGATAAAACAAGGATCAAACAGTGCAATATAAGAAATGGCTATCGAATACAAATAAAAACTAATAATAATAATAATAATTTTTATTTCAGAAAAAAAAACAATAACTGTTCACAAAAACTATTTTCCAAGTAAAAATAGAACACTCCAGAAATAAGTACGTCGTGGTCTGTTCTAATGAAAAAATCATTGTATCACAAATACCATCTTCTTCCAAAATAGGTTACATTACATACATTGGGTTTTATTGATTTTGCTATTTTATTAATACGGTTGTAGAGACGAGAGCTATTTATATTAAAATTTCTACTGACGAGGGCAGTTATATGCGACTGTAATTCACACACTATGTCCTTCCTGCGCTTGTAGTTCAGCTTACATAGGATTGTGGCATGCTTATGCATGACAGTCTGAAGCACTTAGAACTGTCTTACTGTGAGTACAGAGCATTGTTGGTACAAAGTTGTAGTCGGGAACCTAACCTGTGCTCTCTGCACTCGCAGCATTCTAGTAGCAAAAGTACCACCCCACGCCGGTATGCAGTAGATTAGAATTGATTTGGCTAGAGAAAAATACACAAGCTTTAATGTCTCTAGGTCAGCAGAAGATCTTAGTTTATTGAAAATGTACAAGAGTTTCCTTGTAAGTACGGGAAACAATATTTCCTATATGCTTGTCCCAGCTAAAACGGCAGTTGATTTGCAAACCTAGACACTTCATGTCAGTTGTGCGTGTGAGAGGTAGGCAGTCACAAGTCGGTCTAGAGTGACGACAGGTCTGTGCAATGATGTTTAAGCAGTTTGATGGTTGGGACGCGGAAGAACCAGAAAAGTTATAAATTAAGTTTTTAGTGCGTTAAGCGTAAAAGGTTGTCATTCAGCCAGGATATTACAATAGAGAGAGCCTTTTCAGTTTCATGATAATATGCTAGCTGCCAGTCTCTGGCATGCACAATCAATGCCGTGTCATCCGCATATTATTATGTAATAATTCTGTAGTTATTAATTGACAGTTGACACAGGTCGTTGATGTACTCCAAAAATAAGGCGGGACCAAGCACATTGCCTTGTGGGACTCCACATGTGAGGAATTTTTCATTGCTGGGCAATATCCAGGCTACTAAACTTATTCAAACCATATAACTCGTATAGTCTCGCTCTACTTTTATAAATACCTGAAACTGCCCATCACAGTGGTTCCGCGCCCTAAGAGAGGCGGTCATAGGGTTTCGCGAAGGTAATGACTGTCGTTATCAATACTAAATATTATCATTATGCTTTTTTGTAATACTTCATGTTATAATAAAATGAAAAAACCGAATTAATGTTAAAAAACTTATTTTATTAGAATAAATAATGCATTTATTGTACTTGACGAAATACTAAAATACAATAAAGGAATTGGAACTTAATAACTAATAAACTTAAATATATACATTTTTATAATAAAAATAAAGTAAATACCTAATTATTAACTACAAATACAGAAATGGACAAAAAATATATCATTTACATGTTAATAGTTACATAATAGGAGCTGTATCTAAAATAATGTAAATCTAGTGTTTATTATATAACTATATACATTTTATTCTATACCGACAACAAATTCAACACCTCTTTAGATAGAATAGACTTCTTCTTCCGTGGTAACCTTCTCAAACCAGAAATATAAGGATCCGAATTAAGAAGTATATGTATCAAGTCGGTGTTTGTGACAACCCGGGACATTTTCCTCGTGTTGTCACGCCTAAACTGTTTAACTAACTTATTGCAAGATTCGGCGGCCTCTTCCGAAAGCTCACCTGTTGACAATAATGCGTGGTCAATTACTTCCGAACCATGAATGAGGACCTTATGTACAGACGAGGGCAGGTTGTACCATGGATAGATAGCAACAAGCTTACGTGCTGTGTCTAGAGCATACTCTTTAAAAGCCACGTTATTAATTTTGTATCCCGACGAAAGACACTGCAGCAGATTATGACATCTGTCAATAAGGTCTTTGTGTAATCCAGTAATTTCCGCTGAAATAGCTGAATTAGAAAAAAACCTTCTGGCAGTGTTTCCATCGTTGGATGTGCCACTTCGCGGTTTGTCGACTATTAGACCAAGTCGTTACCTAAACTGTTGCTGGACATGTTGTTTTTTCTGTGCAAGAAGAGCTTTATCGTCTGAAGAACGCGCCTGCCATTTTTTGAAATCTAATCTATAGGTAACGTGAATAAAATATTCAAAGAATCGGATATGCGAGTGAAGAGGAGATAGTCCAAATTGATATTTACTACTGTCTACAGTTTTGCTACATGATTTATCTATATCATTCATGTCTTTTGGAGTTAAACCACAAATATAGCACCTACTACAAGATGTATCACTCAGAGCACTGCACACTTTACCATCAACCATGGTTAATTGTAAAGAATGCCGCACCTTTATTTCACATCCATTGTGAGTGAAAGATGATGGCTGTAAACTGTCAATTTTAGTCTTGAAATAAGCTTCTTCTTGCACGGAAAGGTCTTTCGATTCTTTGGCAAATTGGAATCGAATAGGCCTACAATACCTGGTGGAGGAAGGGCGCGGGTTTTTCCAAACTATTTGGTCTGGGTCGGAAGTATTTGACTTACAAACTAGAGCAACTGTTATAGTAATTGGCCACGCTATAGTAACTGGCCACCCATAACAAAAGAGGTAGAAACAAGGTAATGTGAACTAAAACGAAAATACAATAAATACAGGAATATTTTCTGTCCTTTTCATTCATGAGCTTGCTTGTATTACCTTGTTTCTACCTGTTTTGTTATGAGTGGCCAGTTACTATAGCGTGGCCAATTACTATAGCAGTTACCCTAATTGGAGAGGACAATATGAAGTAAGAAACATACTGCCATCATCCTCGATACCAGAATCACCAAAACACTGTTTATATTCGCTGTGCCCCGTACTCCCATCGTAACCTCATTTTCCAATTAAAACAAATACTTTATTAAGGTCAATATTATTTAAAACGTGTTTTTGGGATTCTAGTATCCGGCATGCAGTATGGTCTAATAATGATTGTAAATTTACTTCAGCCGATGATTCCGTGATAAACTCTTGCGATGGATAACACCGCTTCTTAGCTTCCAACACTTTTGGATAAGATGGTAATGCATTCGGTGATTTTGCATTAATGAATTCTTTCATCATAAGATACTGATGTTTAGTCAGTTTAGTCTCAGTTATGAGAGACAAGACTTCATCAGTGTTTAAATTTAAAGAAGCGTAAGCGGCGTCAGATCGACTTGAATCATCCAACAAATAATTGATCGCGGAACTGTCTACTTTACTTAACGCTGCAAGCCTGCGGCGTTTTGATCTCTTGCTACACTCTTCGAAGTTCTTCCTGTGCTGATGCTGTTGAGTGCTCGTCGAAGCCTCTGCTGCTGGCCGTTGAGTGTCGTGGCTCCCTGCTGCTGCACAATTTGACAGAACGCAAACTTCAATTTCGTTCAGCCAGTCTCCGTACTTAGATACCATGCGAGATTGATTGCGAGAGACTTGCTTTCAAATAGCTACAAATCTAGTACAAAGATTAGCAACTCTTTTTTCTAAGTCATCAGCAACCAAATTCTCAACGTCAGGCAGTAACTGTATCAGGGCTTGAAAAACTCGACGCCACCGTTGCAGTTCGGAATTGCTGTCCTTCATAGACAGCCAAGTATCTAGTACAAGCATACTTTTAAAAGAACACTCAATACTAGTACCTAAAACAAAACAACAAACAGTTAAATGCGGATCAAAAACAATACATATTTCGTAGCAAGTGCTACGCGCCCAGCCGCTCGGCGTAGACCCTGGCTACACCTTACAGATGCAGCATGCCGCAAGTACTTTTTTTAAATTCTAGTAGTAGAGATTTTAAGCGACATTTTTATACCTAATTCAATGGCACAAGTAGATACAAACATAAGTAAAAGCTTCAATATAAAAAAAAATACAGAAATAAATATGCAAGAAATGCTGCGGCGTAGCAATCTATTAAAAAAAAAATGGTGTAATAAAAATACAAAATAGTAAAGTAAATTAATAATGCATACCTGTAACTTGAATGTCCATTGCAAAATAACAGGTCACAAACAAGTTCGATCTTGAAAACACGCGTCGCGTCTTAGGGTAATTAGCGCTTGGTGATAACACGGTTGATGACTAATTACATGTGTTTACTTCCGATGCCAAAAAAGTAATGTTGCGAACAATAGATTGCAAAACCTTCTATACCCTCAGGTAGTATGACAACTAGTGGGTAACTGAACCAGATATAATGGCTTAGCTCAGTCATTGCCATTGGAAGCCTATGACCTACTAACGGGACCACAGTGCATTGGTGCCATTGTGTGTGTTGTAGTCTTGAAAACAAATTGGTAGTCTTTTTGCACAACATCAAAAAGGGCTCCGTAGATTTCACCTCGTGGACTACCCATGTGCCAAATTTCAACCAAATCCGTTCAGCCGTTTTAGCGTGAAAGCGAAACAAAAACTCACTTTCGCATCAATAATATTAGTTAGGATTTTACTTACTTGAAGAACATACTCGTATGTAGGTATCTTTTTCCTAGTCATGCATTAGATAGACCTAGCCAGCCACAGCTTATCTGAGGGTATAGTTGGGCTGGGTATAAGTACTTATTAATAGTTTCAAATAAACCCAATCGGTCCTTAATACAGACGGTACTATGGATTAATCGGGGTTTAGGTGGTATATCTATGCCTAGTGAGTTCGCCTGCCAACAGGGTTAGTGTTGCACAGTGACAGCAGCGCATTGGGGGCATGCTGTCTTTAAATCGTATCAGTGACGAGTAGCGTGTGCTTTACAAGAGTATTGACTTTTCATTAATATAAGCAACGGCTACAGATCAGCTGTTAAACCATTCTCTTCTATTCATGAAACAAAAAAACAAAAACAAATTATTTTTCGAAAAACGTAACTTTATTTCACCAAAAACCTAGATTACAAGGGAATACCGTGAAACACTAGTGAACAGGAAATTTAAGCTGAAAAATAACAAAATTAACGCGACTGGCAACATTGTGAATCCTGTGATGTAATATGATACCGTGGGAAACACGGAAGGGGTGCGCCACACAGTTAGTAACTATAGAAGGTTCACCTCTGCAAAAACTAGTCAGATTTAGAAGTAATAATACCAACATTTAGTACAAGTGGCATTTATCTCGTAGCCTCGCATACGCTTAATATAATAATATACATCATACATAATGTCACAGCAGACGCATTTCTAATACATTTTAAGTTATTTTTGGTAATTTAATAAAAAGTTATGTAGTAAATCACAGATGACGTACTTCTGCAAACAGGAACCAACCCACAAATAGGTCAAAACTAAGTATTTTTTGTAATTTTATTGGTTGACAAAGAACCATGACAAGTGGTTCCGCATAAAGTATTTTTTTTATTTAACAAAAGTGATCACGCGTTTTGGTAGGGGCTGACTAAGTAATGACAGCCGCACGGATCGATCGATAAGGTTAAGCTACGCTTACCGCGGTTGGTCTGATGTAAAGATGGTCACCCATCCATGATGAAGATGGTCACCGTGCCTCGGAAAGCACGTTAAGCCGTTGGTCCCGGCTGTTATTTGTAGATCTTTACAGTCGTTACGGGTAGTCAGAAGCCCGAAAGTCTGACAACCAGTCTTTCCAAGGGATATCGTGTTACCCAGTAACTGGGTTGTGGAAGTCAGATACTCGTAGGCAGTCGCTCCATGTAAAATACTGGTATTCAGCTGCATCCGGTTAGACTGGAAGCCGACCCCAACGTAGTTGGGAAAAGGCAGGCAGATGATGATGATCACGCGTTTAAGTTCCAAATAACTTAAAAAAAAAATGTTTGTAGTTACCCTATGCCGTAACAAAGATTCATATAGGAAGAAGACTGTAGTGAGTGGATCTTGGCTGAATACAAAAGAAATAATGCTGAAAAAAGAGGGAGGTCTTAGCGATGTGCTTCTCACTGTGCGTGAGCCACTCTTACTTGCCGACAGATCTTATGAAGTCTGTGGTGGTACCTGTGGTAAAAATTAAAGCGAGAGACCGCTTTCATTTTGCCGATAAAACGAACTAGAGGCTACTTTCCCTAGCCACCATCATAGCCAAAGTGTTTGACGGTTTGCATAACACAAAGTTGGATAAATATGTAAGCCTGCACGATAATTAGTTTGGTTATAGACCTCAATTGTCTACAGAAAGTGTTATACTGTGTCTTAAGCATGCCGTCAGATATATGGAACGCAGGACCCCTGTATACGCGTGTTTCCTCGACTTGTCTAAGGCCTTCGACCTGGTGGCGATGTTATCCTATGGGATAAGCTGAACAATATTATCTATCGCGGGAGTTTGTGACTATCTTCAAGTATTGGTAAACGCATCAGCTCAACAGCGTCAGTTGAGCGGGGGCAATGTCGGCTCTATCAGCTCGAGTGTGGAGTGACTTCGCCAACCCTTTACAACCTATACATGGACGCACTGATCGTCGCGCTCAGCAATCGGCATGTCGGATGCTTTAGTTATGCTGACGACATGGTGCTGCTGAGCGTGGTGGTCTGTGGTTTGAGGAACCTGATACAGGTATGTGAGGAGTACGCAGGGAGGCATGGGCTATAATAAAATGTTAGCAAGAGTCGATGCATTGTCTTTGGAGCCAGCAGTGCAAAATGCCTGGAAAAGGTACCACCAGTTTTTCTCAATGATGTTCCCCTAGACAGAGTGGCACAATTTAAATATTTAGGGCATACAGTCACGGCTGACCTCGAGGATTTTGCTGACATTAAAAGGGAGCAGAGGGCTTTGTCGAAAAGAGCGAGTATGCTACCCGCAGGTTTGCACGTTGTCCCAACCAAGTTAAGATCACCCTTTTTAAGGCATATTGCACCTCACTGTACACAACGTGCTGCCTGTGGGCTCGCATACAAGCGAGCTACAGCGCTTCGGGCATGGTTGCGGAAGCGCGCTCCGACTGTTATCATGCTACCATGCGTAAGCAATGCGCGTCCTTAGTGCGCTTTCACGCGCACCAGCTCCAATATCGTCCTGGTGAAGATCGCTGAGTGATTTGACTGCCTGCCACTACATTAGACAATGCTGTAACAGACATTAATAGCCAGGGCACAATTTTGCTTGACCTTAACTTTTTTTTAATCGACTTCAATGGAATGGAGCTGGTTCTCAATTCCATAGTATTGTTTTTTTTTGAATTCGTCAAATATTATAGGCATAAAGCGATTTTTGTATTTGCATTCAGAAATTATCATTTAGTGAAGTGGAACTGACGATGAAGACCACAGATGGCCGGAACTCCTCAATGAAAAGTATTTCACGGGTGGCGATAAGATATCTCGATTAAGATAGTTAAGCGACGAAGCAATTTGAAATAAATGCTTCTGATCAAAATGATACCATCAACCTGATCTGATGATGAAGCCAGAAGGTAGGCACCGGAACTCTGTAATAAAACAATGTATCCTAGCCGTATTAGGGCTTATTGGAATTTTCATGAGATGCACTCTGGCTATAAATGATGTTTAACCGACTTCAAAAAAAGGAGGAGGTTCTCAGTTCCTCTATATACCTATATATTATGTTCGGGAACAACTGATTTGTTATGAACCGATTTTTGTATTTATTTTATTTTGTAGAGGAAGCTTGCGCGGTGGAGCCATATAAAAATACGTATTTAATCCACTCGGTGTATGCATCAACATACACCGAGTGTTATAAAACTTCCTGTCACTGTTGTTTACATAGCAAGTAGTGGTATACGAATTCTGAAAAGTGAAAAATAAAAGAAACCTTTTTTACAAGAAATACAACTGACTTTAAAAAAATCTTTATAAAAGAAAAATTACTTTAATTTCGGAAGTCGGTGACAAAAAACGAAAATACAGAAACAAAGACACCGACTTCCGAAATTATTTTTTTTTTTTTTTTGAAAAACGTTTTTATTGTTACTATTTATAATTTGACACTAGCGAGCGGTGTGGAAAATAATTTATTCGATTGATTAGGCTGATAATCAGCACTTACGCACGATAGATAAAGCAGTTAAAGTGAAGACAAAACGCTAGCCCCTCCCTATTGATGATAAAAGACGCTGAGACACTATTATTCATAAAAGACGTAAGTTATAAAATCCTGACTTCGATAGGTATTTGAACTCATAGTCATAAGCCAATAGACATAACGCCGCCGCGGCGCATCAGTAATCGCCCTTACATTGGATGTGCACTGTGGAATTAGTAAGTATCTGCTATATATCTGTCCTTATTGATTCGCGGGTTCAACATAGAGGATGACTCTGAACAATCCTTGTTGGTTCATTTGTTGGTATTGACTGTTTCTTTTGTTTTGTCTACACCAAGTCATAATCATCGTCGAGCGATATTCAAAGTGAGCCTTCTATATCTCCATTTTCTGTGTAAATGGTGGATTTAGGATTATTTTTTGCTCCATTGTTGGCCGTCAGGGCTGGCGGTGGGCAATAAAAACATATTTTCGTCCAGGGTTATCTCGCATGTGTTCAGCAATAAGGGAGATTTATCGCACTGTTTGTTACTTGTTACCGCACGACGAGGGGTCGCGAGTGATGTAGCCATGGGGTCTCTACGTGGTTCGGTTCGTGGTACGGTGGTTAATCATATCAAATTGACTGGAAAATGCGGAATCCTAAAAGAACAAAATATAGATAACATTTTCTTCTTGTTGGTATACAAATAGCTTGCTTCATACAGCAACATGTACAATCAAGAGAGAATTTGCCCAGTTTTAAAACGATCTAGCTACACCATAATGCAATTCGACGACTATAGGTACCCGTACTCGTCGAATTGTATCGAGTGCGAGTGCAGATCGACTTTGGTACCCCGTTCACGGCGCGCGGCGGCGGCGGTCCCATCTCTATTGCGGCTGATGAATGTCGTTGTAACCCCTAATGGGGATAGTTGGACACAATAGCGGCTTCACATACCTTGCCCTATGGATAACGTTATTTATGCTCAACTTTCCTCTTACTAATGTTTTGGTGGTTTCGTGTGATATATTTTGTATGGATAAATAAAGGAATGTGCTGTTTAAATTCTTAAAAAAAAACCAGCCAAGTGCGTGTCGGACCACGCACAATGAAGGGTGGTTACGTAGTTGGGATGAACATTGTCGTTGAAAAACATGTTCTACCATACATGCAACTGCAAATGTAAGTCGACTATTACTCGTTAACTTGTAAAGTCTACTTAGCTGTGATAGTGTTCCTTTTAATTTCGTTATATATACTTTTTTTTGTTGGGAGGGAAATTATCAAATAACTTCTCCCGCTATGGGTGGAGCGAGAGGGTGTGTCAGACTCTTACTGACTTAAACCCACCCGTATTCCTTCCGTTGCCTGTGTTGCCAGGGGCCTCGGTATCCCTTCCGGACTTTTTCACGATCCCGGCAGGCATCGGCCCTAGTGGACCCCTACACTTGTGCTGACGACATCTCTTTAAGGCGCGCGTGGAACACAACGCACGGTCGACCCGGGCCTGGTCCTAACCGTATGGCGAGCTACCTTGCTCACGAGTGAGAGGCTGGCGAGAGAGCGCGAAACTGCCTTTCCCTCAACCATCCCACCTCCTCCTTCGCGAGCATTACTGCTTTGGAGAAGGAGGTGACGGCTGCCCATGCCCTCTCGCTTGGACCAGAGCCAGACGCAAGAGATCTCCGCCCCCGATCGCCCCCACGAGAACACGGCGGTGCTCTGCCCAAGCCGGGCAGACCTCCACCGTATGCTTCACCATGTCCTCAGAGCGATCCACACAGTGGTGACACCCGGGCGTTTCCTCCCGCCTTATCCGACACAGGAACCTCTCGAAGCTGCCGTGTCCGGTGAGGACCTGCGTCAGGTGGAAGGTGAGGACGCCGTGGCGCCTCTCTAGCCACTCCTCAAAGAGGGGACTTATCGCTGCAATTGTGGCGTGCCCAGCACTGCGATGCGACAATCGCACTCTCAATGTCGCCATTTTTTTTTGGTGTGAAATCACCAAATAACTTCTCCCGCTCTGGGCGGAGCGGGAGGGTGTGTCAGACTCTTACTGACTAAAACCCACCCGTATTCCTTCCGTTGCCTGTGTTGCCAGGGGCCTCGGTAACCCTTTAGTACCTTCCCGCGACCCCGGCTGACATGGGCCCTAGGTCCACTAGGCCACAAGTGTAGGCCCTACACTTGTGCTGACGACATCTCTTTGTGGCGCGCGTGGAATACAACGCGCCGTCGACCCAAGGCTGGTCCTTACCGAACGGTGAGCTACCCATTGCTCACCCGCAAGCCCGCGCCTATGGTGGCCGGAAATCCGCCCGGATTGCCGACGCCCAGGGCGTCTCCTGCGGCGGCTAGGGGCGAGAGGGCGCGAAATTTGTCTTTCCCTCAACCGTCTCACCTCCTCCTTCGCGAGCATTACTGCTTCGCAGAAGGAGGTGACGGCTGCCCAGCACTGGGATGCGACAACCGTTCTCTCCATGTTGCCATGAGATCCCGCCGGAGCTCCGTCCGCTGTACCGTGATTTCTCGCGGCAGCGCCCCGACGTTTCACCTCCTCGCGCCACACGTGCGCGAGGACTTTTGCCTCCAGATGCCGTGGCGGCAATCCGGCAAGGAGGCTCGCTGCCTCACAGGAGACCATGCGGTATCCCCGGACCAGCCGGATGGCCATGACCCTTTGGATCGCGCTCAACCGGCGGGCTGGCCACAGCGCCAAGGAACGCGCAATACATGCCACCATGAGATCCCACCAGAGCTCTTCGCGCTACTTCCACACGTGCGTGAGGACTTTTGCCTCCAAAGCCCATGACGGCAATCCGGCAAGGAGGCTTGTCGCCTCACCGGAGACCGTGCTGTATCCTGGACCAGCCGGATGGCCATGGCCCCTTGGGCCGCGCTCAACCGGCGGCGGCGGGCTGGCTGCCGACGTGTCTGAGTCTATTTGTAGTCCAAGAAATTTAGTACAGTTTATTTTTCTACGTTTTTGTTCTTATACATTAATTTATGTATACCAAATTTGATTCATTCAAGGCACTCAGTAAAATTCTCCCCTATAAACTTAATTACCCCTTTTACCCCGTTATGGGTCGATTCTTAAAAAAACCCAATATACTCGTAATTCTTTTTTTTCTGTCAAAAGTTTGAGCACCGACCGCGCGTTAAGTTTCTTCCATACAAGCTTTAACACTCCTTAAAACCCTTTTGAGGGGTAGTTTTGAACACGAATTATGACAAACTTTGTTATTTATTTTAGAACGTATTCTCGCAAAGTTTCAAGTTTATTAACTCAAGAAATAAGATTTTTCTTACAAACTAAATGCCCCCTTTCATCCCTTCAAAGGCCCAATTGAATAAAAGACCCCTTCTTAGAGCTCGCCTACAATGTATAGAATGTAAAGTTATTCTGAAATAACATTATTAATAATAGTAATTCAAATTTCTTATGGCGGTCAGTCAGCACTGCCCCTATATATTCTTTTTTTCACATAAACTTTATCCCCCTTTTCACCCTCAAAGAGGTTAATTATTTAAAATATTCCATTAATGACTGGTAGGTTTAAAAATAAAAATGTTTCCATTTATTAACTGGTAGGTTTAAAAAAAAAAACGAGCTAGTCTATCTACACAGTAAAATCCTCCCCTGTAAAACAGACTACCCCTTTTTAATTTTTGAAAACTGGTTTGCCGCTTGTCCTTTATTTGACTTATATGTTATTTATACCAATTTTTGAGTTAATCAAGGCACGCAATAAAACCCTGTCTTGTAAAATAGACTACCCCTTTTCAACCGGTTTCGGATAGATTTTCGAAAAACCATGATACATGTTATTGTTGGTTTTTTTAAGTATAAATACTGAGTTTCGAGTTAGTCGGACCGTGCATTATAATTCTGCTATAGAAACTTTAACATACCCCAATCCAAGGGGGATTGGGGGATGTTAAAGTTTGTATGGCAGAATTATAGGGCGAAGTTTAGAAAAACAAAAAATGACAAACTTTATAATCTACATTCGTGCGAATTTCAAGTTTATTAATTTAAGGAATAAGATTTTTCATACAAACAAAATCCCCTTTTCTCCCCCTTAAAGGTCGAATTTCCAAAAACCCCTTCATAGTGCTTCCCTAGGGTATAAAAGGTAGCCGATTGCAAAATTTCACGTTCCTAGTAAAGTTATGTATCTTCTATCTATATACTGACTGACATATGAACGCACAGCCGACACTACTGGGAGTATCGGCTGTGCGTTGATATGTCAGTCAGTCAGTTTCTCCTTTTATGTGTAGATAGAAGATAGATTTAACTTCTAACTTAAAGATCGATGATTGCAATAAATGATTTAGTTTGTAACGTGATCTAGAGGCAGAATATTGTTTTATGAAAATACATCTGCGTAAATATCTACTTTTTTAAAATAAATTTTCATGTCATGTGCTCCTAGCGACTAAACGACAAGTCGGCCGGTGCAGTAAACGAGTCCTGCCAGTCTATTCTATAAAAAAAAACTCACCGTGAAAACGTAGGTGAAGCGAGTTGTCATTCCACCTGCTATAGTCAAGTTTCCCCGCTTTCCTCTACTCTGTGTCAAACAAACAACATATTGTAACACTCTGTATAAAGGAATGGCTGTTGATGAATGTTTCAATTTCTGTCCGATGAGATTTCATTGACTTAAGGTATGTTTAGAGAGGTAATTACCTAACCGCCAAGCTGACGTCAGAAAGGGCGGGTGAATAACACTATTGCAATAACTTATTTTTAGATATATTTCGACCATTTCTGAGGCGCGATCCTAACACACATACTATGTGGTTGTCTCCCTTATGATATTTGACAAATCACTCTCAGCCAGTAGTACTATCTACCAAACCAACAAAAGAAAACGTATAACAGTAAACATAACTTATCTTAGATGTTATTATTGTGGCGAAACGAGCCGACCAGCCCGCTTGTAACTCGGCGGATAGCTTCAAAACAAGTAGTCAATCGGGTTGATCTGAGCCATGAGCCCCGCCCTGTGGCCCGCAGGGGCTCTGAAGGGCTCGCTACACATATTTTATGGCTTGTATTTATAGTGTTATTGGTAAGCAATAACCATTTGGGCAGTTGTCAACATCGACACCAAATAGTAGGGGACACCGAAGACCAACTTATAAAGCACAGTCAAGTCACTGAAATTTTCGGTAACGGAACAAACAGGTTTGCCCATTTCTGAAACTGACTGCGACAAAAAAATAACATCAGGGATATTGATGCATATACTCGATTTGCAAACGGAGCATTATCGTGTAATGTGTTGTAAGAATACCGTCATAAGCATAATAATCCATTAATGTCTTATAAAGTGCCTCTCGTAAAGTCTAGTAGATGTAGCGCTTACTAGATTGATGGTACGTAAACGTTTTGTATGGTGTGGACTTTTTGTAACGTACACTGCGTGAATCTAGTTAGGCCATCGTAAATAGAGTGCGGTGGAAGATGGCCGCATACTCTCTGATTGACATAGGTCCGGAGACCGAGTCTGTGAGGACTCACTACGAGAGAATGTGTTGTCAAACATTTGGGTCACAATGTATCTTACAGTAAACGTCTGTTCATACTACGATTGTCATCTTCAAGAGCCTTGACATACTATTTTCGGGTTACCAGTCGTTTGGTTTTCATATTATTAACACTCATTTTAATTTCCTTAGTCCTGGATGTCGCATTTCTCCCAGAAAATTCTCATGGATGGATAAAACGCACAAAATACGTCAACTTGAAACTAACATTACTCATCTTCTCTCTGCCAATTCTGGTTATTATGAAGCTGACCATTCTCGCAGCTTGGTCATCTTTGCACTATTTCTATTTCCTATGGGAAAACAGGTGTCACAGTTATGACTATAACTCTTGCAAAAATCCGCGGTTCTATATGTTCCAAATGATGCCCTCGACCTTTTAGCCAGGTGGCAGCCGATAGTTGGTACTAATGTGTCGGGTCACCTTGGTTTGAGCGACCACCATAAAACACATCCCTTGTAAAACAAAAGTTTTAAGGCTAGTTCGAGATGGACAACAACGTCTTGAAATTCTTTACAAAACACAATAATATTTTGTATGGTATGTATAGGTAATTTACCAACCCATAAATATTTTTGTAAATTTATTGGAATCAAGTAGATTTTACAGTTTGTTAGCCTCAGACATATTTCCAACTAAGTATAAAGGATCGCGCAAGACTTTTGGCGGTCGGAGCCAAAGAGGTTGGTCATTGGCTACATGCCCATCCTTTTCCATATACTGGTACCGTCCTTTTTTTTTTTTTTGTTGGGTTGGAAATCATCAAATAACTTCTCCCGCTCTGGGCGGAGCGGGAGGGTGTGTCAGACTCTTACTGACTAAAACCCACCCGTATTCCTTCTTGTTGCCTGTGTTGCGGGGGCCTCGGTGACCCATAAGTACCTTCCCGCGACCCCGGCAGGCATCGGCCCTAGTGGACCCCTACTATGTGCTGACGACATCTCTTTGAGGCGCGCGTGGAATACAACGCGCCGTCGACCCGGGCCTGGTCCTTACCGGACGGTGAGCTACCCATTGCTCACCGTCCGCAAGCCCGCGCCTACGGTGGCCGGAAATCCGCCCGGGATTCCCGACGCCCTGGGCGTCTCCTGCGGCGGCTAGGGGCGAGAGGGCGCGAAACTTGCCTTTCCCTCAACCGTCCCGCCTCCTCCTTCGCGAGCATTACTGCTTCGCAGAAGGAGGTGACGGCTGCCCATGCCCTCTCGCTCCGTACCATGGCCTGAACCAGGGCCGGACGCGAGAGGTCTCTGCCGCCGATCGCCTCCACGAGGACACGGCGGTGCTCTGCCCAAGCCAGGCAGACCTCCACCGTATGCTCCACCGTGTCCTCCGGGCGATCCACACAGTGGTGACACCCGGACGTTTCCTCCCGCCTTATCCGGCACAGGAACCTCCCGAAGCTGCCGTGTCCGGTGAGGACCTGCGTCAGGCGGAAGGTGAGGACGCCGTGGCGCCTCTCCAGCCACTCCTCAAAGAGGGGACTTATCGCCGAAATCGTGGCGTACCCAACTGGTACCGTCCTGGATCCGACCTCGCTTCGGCGGTCGACTGGTCTGCGGCTTGGGGTCACGGTATGCACTCCACACACATGCCCCCTTGTGGCACGGACGTGGACCGACTGGGTCACCACGGACTTTTTTGTCAAAAAAGTGCAGGCCACTTTTCAAGACATGTGACAATGATATAATCCGCCGGTGTCTTGCCAGCATTAATTTGCCTGCTCTTCTTGAGCCGACTGGCATTGTTACAGATGATGGCAAAGGACCTGCATGTCGATTCTGTAAAAATCTCACCGTGAAAACTCGCGTGGAGTGAGCTGTCAGTGTCATCCCACTGATGCTAGGGAATGACCAAGCATTACATTTATAATCATAATCGAGATTTTAATAATATTTTTATCCTAATTCGATTGATAATTTTATATTATTTCAAAACTAGTATTTAAGTGTTGAAACGTTACTATTTATGGTTTTTTTTTAAAATAAAATAGCAAAACAGAAATTCAGTCAGAAATTCAATTTGTTTTTTTTATTCCAAAGGGTTTGGTAATTTTCGCAGTCGCCATCTTGCTTTTAGATTTGAGCTCAGTATCGGCTGTAAAACCCCCGAAAACCATGAAAACGTCACCCGCGATGAAAAATGTTTGTAGCCGCCATTTTGGATTTTGATATAAAGGTGGTACAACCAAATTTTTGTTTGTCGCGCATTTAAAAATAAAAACGGCAAATAAAAAAAAAAAAACTCAACTTGATATTAATAACAGCGCCGCACGCGCGAGCGCGGCGTGAATTTAACACTTCACCCGATTCTCGTAACCATAGTAACCACTCGCGCCAAAATGAATCGGCTAGGTGAAGTGGGTGGGGAAGCGCGACGCGCGAGTGTCGTGATCTTATCACTTTACTCGATTCTCGTTGCCATAGCAACATCACTTGGGCTGGATGAAGTGAGCCTAGCCGCTGCGCGAGTGTCAGTTGAACAGTTGAATTTTGTTATAGTATTGATGACGGTGATTTTATGAATATTATATTTTATTATTGGCAACGCGTAGGTCGGTATAAATTTACCTACCTAAACTAAAATATTAGAAAGGTACATAATAAATAATCTAAACGTTTTTTATTCAAATAGCTCATGTACACAGACACACACATCGTTTAATTAGGTTTCCACATAGTTTGTGAGAGGATAAATTCTATGGTCCGTCAGCCAGGCACACTTTAAGCACTCGATCACTTGACACACTCGGTTATCTCTTCTTATTGAATAGATTTGGGTTAATAACAACGCTGAATAACGTCGCACAGTCTTTACTCGACTCAATCCACTATCGCTTCTTCAATACACATCGCGGTTGGTTCACGGGATTGAGATTATTTAATCAATTAAAACACATCGCGATTGGGTCATGGGATTGCGTTTATTTAATCACTTAACTGATTATGAACAATAGAATTAGCATAAAAATATTATTAAAATCTCGATTATGATTGTAAATATAATCCTTGGTCCATCCCTAGTATTAGGTGGAATGACACTGACAGTTCACTCCTCGTTCACTTCACTTAAGTTTTCACGGTGAGAAGGTTACAGAATAGCACTGCTTATGGTGTGTCTTTGGTTCCGTGGAGTTTAGGACGGATGCTTGTGTGGGACGCTACCTCTGTAGACACACTGGCACCGACCCCCTCCAACGAACTACTTCTAAAGCGGGTGCAGCGAATGCCGAAAATTATTAAATATGGAGGCCTTGGCATAGAGTACAACTTTGGCGTCGAGAACCTGGGTCCGTGGGGTCCCAGTGCGCATAAGTTATTTGCGGAAATCGCGACACGTCTAGTTGATGTAACTGGTGACCGAAAAGCTGGCGGCTTTCTCGCGTAACGCATCAGCATCGCAATTCAGCGAGGAAATGCCGCCAGCGTCCTCGGTACAAAGCCTTGAGGGCCTTTTTTAGGTTTAACTTAATTTTAATTTAGTTAATGTTAATAACATCTTGTAATGAAATTTGATTATGTAAATAAACAATATAAGTATGAAGGGACAGTGAAGTTAGACTTATCGAGTTCAGAGTTATTTATAAATCTAATCACGAATAATGTCCATGGTACTACATCACAAACATGCAGCTGTAACGGTTCTGGTACCAACATAACACGTAGAACTCAAAAATTCTAACAAGCGCAGTGTTTCCCTTAGGTTTCGACTTCACAGCATTTTAAAAGAATAAAAAGTGAAGCAAAAAGAACGAAGTGTGTGTTCTGAAAGAAATTGTCGGAACTAACTAACGAGTCCCGTAGCTTTGAATTTTAAGTGTGAAACTACGCTCCTACATTCTAACTGCACTGCATTTCAAATTCGGGAGGATGCTACAAATTCAAAAGTAAAGTAACTAGCTGACGACAACACTTGTTCATATGCTGACATCAGTTTTATATTTACAGAATCAGTAATGTGATACAGTACACAGGCCATTAAAAATACATACTGTAGTGTGGTTTTTTAAATGTAACGCGCTGTACGAGGCAAATGAAAGGAATATATTTTCAAAATTAAAAAAAGGTAACGACAGTTAGTTAAAATACAAAAAAAATCTGAGTCTATGTGCGACCTATGGGTTGGGCGTGAAGTAACGACCTAGACGGAAGATTGCAATCCACCTCCCTAGGTGCGTTGAGGACACCCAACTATTAATAAAAAATAAAAAAATAAAAATGGAAAAATGTTACTAGATTATCCAGGGACTTTGACAGGGATCACCATGCGCCAGCCGATCGGCTGACTGGCAGAGTCGGGTCACATCATCGAGACGCAGACCACGATGAGATGCTCCGTGGCGAAGCGGGGATGGTGGCCGCCACGTGGAGGCGAGCAACGCCTAGATGGGCAGCTGCGTAACGGCGAGTGACACGACGCTGCACCGGCGCCGATAGATGAGATATATGAAGTCGGTGCTGCGTGGTGGCGAGTGTTGAAATAGTGTTCAGCCTGGGCGCGTTTTGGGATTCGCCCAAAACTGAACTTTGGGTGATTTTCCCTATATAAAAAGGTTGTCGTTAAAAAGGTATGGAATTATAAAGCCGGAACTTAAAAAAAAAAGGTTTTACATATCACAGTTACGTGGGACTCAACTTAAATGACTCATAAAGAGTGTGTGACGGCAGATAGGATGAAAAACTATAAATAACAAGATAATTGGTAAATATCCAATATTATAATAACCGAAATAAAGAAAAAAATATCGGAATAAATACCAGATAAAATTGAATTTTAAGCGACAGATTATATAAACATCCAATCACAAAATTTTGGTGTTAATAAATTCCAAAAAGCATATGATTAAAGAAAATCTTTGAGGAAGCACTACCTGATATCTAAGAGAAAATAGATTTTTTCATAGTAAAATTCGAATGTTTGACACATGTGTACCAGCAGGGTTCCGCAATTGAGGTAGAATATGTAGTGTAAAGAACGCAGGTCAAATACCAAAAAAAAAAAAATTGTGGAATTAATAATTCTACAAATTATTCTACAAATACCCTCTGTATTTGTAGAATTATTAATTCTAAAATTATTATTTTTTCCAACAAAAAAGAAAGAAAAAATAAAAGGTAAGAAAACAGGTAAGAAGAGTGCTACCAAAACCCAAAGACAAAGGTAACAATCAAACAAAAAAAATCAAAGGAATGAATAAAATAGAGAGAGACCTAAATAGCCTAGTCGAGACCCTCGGTCCGTGGGGTCCCAGTGCGCATAAGTTATTTGCGGAAATCGCGAAACGTCTAGTTGATGTAACTGGTGACCGAAAAGCTGGCGGCTTTCTCGCGCAACGCATCAGCATTGCAATTCAGCGAGGAAATGCCGCCAGCATCCTCGGTACAATGCCCCGAGGGCCTTTTTTAAGCTTAACTTAGTTTTAATTTAATTTAGTTAATGTTAATAATCATCTTGTAATTTGGTTATGTAAATAAATATTATTAAATAGCCTATACCCAAAAAGAAATTAGTTTTAACTATTTTTTGCCATTTGTTTTCTGTTTTGCCATTTTAATGGGTAAGAAGTGCTTATAGATAAAGAATTCTTATTCTTTATCTATAAGCACTTCTTTGCCATTTTAATTAATTTCTATTCCTATTCTATTTCTAGTTTCGACGTTCGATCTTTCGAACGTCGAAACTAAGCGTTATCTGCGCATGCTTCAAGCGCGGCCGCCCATACCAATAATAACCAAATAGGATATAGTGCTAAGTAAGTCGAATTGTGGATGACTACGGCAGACGAAGGCTGACAAAAGCTAACCGGCTGACTACTACGAAAGAAAAAGGTAAACGACAGTCAAGGTGACAAGTCAAAATCAAAAATATAACTAGGTTGGATAAGAACTAAAGTCGAAAAAAAGGAACTCTGAAAGTAAAAAAAAAGGAAACTCCCGAAGTAAAAACACGACTCAAGAGTTTCAAGTACAACTAAGTCACATTTTATTCAACTAGTCAAAGGTGGGACTAAATCGATACAACTCAAATTCGAAGATACGACTCAAAGTCTTTAAGAGTACGACACGAAATTCCAAGAGATAAAACTTGAAGTCTTTCAGGACTCCTCATATAAAAGATTGTCAATTAAAAAAGACTTGACAAAAGAAAACCTGGAGTCTTAAAAATCGGGACTCCGGGAGGAAAAGGAACTTGCGAGTCTTAAATCATGACTCCAAATTCAAAAATGGGTCTTCAGTCAACATAGGACATCAGACAACAATGCCACGACAAAAGTAGAAGAAAAAGAATCTACCACATGACCAGTCCGACTTTCAGCTAAAAATTAAAGGCTATCGAGTCTGACTATACGCATGGGAAGAATCCGTGAAATCTTCTGAAGGGGGCGTCTAACCAATTAGACAACCAGACGGAGATCGTGTCATTAAATATAAAAAAAAAGTTGAGTATGGGTTAAATATATACAAGCTATATACATTACTTATTTTTGTTTCGCCGCAGTCGGGTTAATATCTGAGCTCATAGCCTAACTTCAATTCACTGCAGTCGGGTAAGAAATTAAACAAGAATAACAAATTAAAAAAAACAAGAAATAAATAGGAGAGAGTATCTACTCGTAAAATATGAATAAAAAAAATGTTTATTAATTCATTGTTAATTAATTCCAAAATATCGACAAGATATTATCGAAAATGTCTCATCACTAAACAAAAAATAATTAATTGTAATCGACAAAATAATCGACTGTGTCCCAACACTAATCAAAACACTGCAAGTAACGCCATCTGTGAGCTTAGTCAAGAAGCTATAGAACAACACAGTCAGAAGTAGTTGTCAGCAAATAGTTCCCTAGATAACCGATAGATGTAACTAAATAATAAGTTATATACTAATAATAATAATAATAATCATTTATTATAGACCAAACATTTGTACATAATTTATAAACCTGCCAAACTGCGTGAAAGTTTGTCGGCAGGATTAGCGCTCGTCTTAAAAAATTGGTATAAACAATTTAATTAAACAGCTAAGAAGGTAGATACAGTTAGTTTTAAATAGATAGCTTTAATGGATGGTGAGAATATTTTAGTTCAATGTCCCTCAATCCATTAATTTTTGTCACATATTGTGACCATTTGATTTAGCAGTTCAGCCTTTAACTTACTTCCCAGTGTTCGCCTGCTAATTACACTATTATCTCTTCTTAACCAGTCGATACTATTGTACAGTGTAGGGGTCAAATACTTATTGGTTCGTTTGCCATAGTAATTTTTTACTGGTGGTCGCAAGAATTTACGTTCTCTAACACTTCTAGTATTGTAAGCGTTTTGCGCATGTACGTTGAATTGGTCGTTATAGAACTGCTCTAGAACCACCAAGTACTTGAACTTTTCATGCACGGGAAGCACCTTACATACAACAAAAAGTTTTTCATAATTATCTTTACACTCGAGTTTTAGTTTTAGATTAACAAGGTATTTCATAAATCGAATTTGCAGCAATTTTATACTGTTCAGATAGGTTGTACGGCCATAAATATATAATCCATAGCTTAGCAAAGACTCGGCGAGTGCAAAATAAATCACACGCAGCGTTTTCCTACTCAACGGTGCCTTCAACGTATAGAACTTACTTAACACTGACCTGAGCTTTGTACACACTGTGTCAACCTGTGTCTTCCAGTTCATGTTACGGTCCACCCACAGGCCTAAATGGCCACATACTTAAATGTACTGACATACTCCAGCTTTTGACAGACACAGTTGACATTTCTCAAGTGCATTCAATCGTAGGTGTGGCCGACGATATATATATATCGTCGGCCACAACTACGATTATACTACTTACTATATTCACACTGTTGACATTTTTTGCCACAAGGTTGTGTGGCGAGTGCACATGCATCACTTTCGTCTTATTTAGATTTAGTACTCGTATGATACCGTTGTCGTGCGCCTATAGGGAAATATTATCGAAGTCAGCTTGCATTACAGCCCTGACCTCCTGTATATGCTTAGAGGAGTACATAAAGCACATATCGTCGGCATACATATAAACACGACACTTCCCAACTACATTACTGACGCTATTGACATGCATGACATAACCAAGTGGTCCATATACGGAACCAGTCGGAACGCCAAGATTTACCGCAGCTTCTTTACCAGCCACGCCAGAGATGCAGGTCTATATGATTCTGCCACTCAAGCAGTTCCGGAACCACCTGTTCGTGGGACCCCTGATCCCACATTCATCCATGGCCTGCAACAGCACCTCGTGGTCCAAGGTATCAAACGCCTTTTTATAATCAATAAACAGCGCCAGGACCTCATGACCCTGGTCTAGACTACTATGAATGTCTTCCGAGAACTGTGATAGTGCTGATATTGTACTACGCCCGCGCCTAAAACCGTGTTGTGCATCTGCTAGTATACGAATCTGCTCTAAGAATTCGCTAACCTGACCGACCACCACTTTCTCCACAATTTTATTAATTACTGATAAGATAGCGATGGGCCTATAGTTTGCGTAATCTGAGTGTGTCTCCCTGCTTAAATATAGGCCTAATTAAAGCTTTTTTAAGTGGGCTTGGATATTCCCCTTTCGATAAACACAGGTTGACAAAGTGCGACAAGACCGGTGAGATTTTATTCTTAATTATTTTTAAGTCAATGACACGAATGCAATCAATGCCCGGCGCCTTATCGCTGCCCAGCTGATCGATTATCTTACACACCGTATGGCTGGACACTGGCCTAAAGAGAAACGTGTTATCTGTTATCGTAAAATACAGGGTGATTGGAAGATGGGTGCAAAGCTTTAAGGCGAAGATAGTACAGACAATTTAGAACCATTTAAGCCATGGTTGTCTTAGACGAAGTCTTACCAACTATTTTTAACCAAATTTTTAAGTTTTTTTTCGGAAATTCTCAAAATTTAATGTGAACTGCATAATTATGGCCAAATTGAATGATAAATGAATTCATTTTTATTTATTTAATTAAAGTAATGTGTAAGCAATCAAGCAAAATATGTTTTAGGCTTCTGTGTCATTAGACATTTTTTTTACAGACATTTAAAGCTCAGAAAAAATAAAAAATTTGTACAATACGTCTTTTAAACCTTATTAAAAAAAAAAACGGAGGGTGTTTTTTTTGTTCAAACCTTTTTGAAGACATGCTTGATAATCGCTCTTTCTTTTGAGGTATCATTTATGCGGATATCTTACAAATTATTGAAATTAGGGCCTACAAACCAATTTGAGGGAGAAATTTTTTATTTTAGGCAGACTAATTAAAACAACATTTGAATTAAAATTATTTATTTTTCATGTTCAAAATGACGGCCGTGATTCCTAATACAAGCACGGCCCTGTCTACTAACTTCTGTAGTCGTTATTTTCAACATCATCTCCTGCTTCATTGTCTCAAACGCTGAGGTTATTCTTTGTATCAATTCTTCTCTAGTGTTTATTTCTATGTTGTTATACACCAGTTCCTTGGCCCGGCCCCACACGAAAAAGTCCAACGGGGTCAGATCTGGGGAGCGAGCGGGCCAAGGGATGGGTCCATCCCTGCCGATCCAGCTATCAGGAAAGCAATTGTTGAGGTGTTCCCTTACATTTAAAGTCCAATGCGCTGGACAGCCATCTTGCTGAAAGATGACTGTTCGGTCTCTTTCGAAGATCGGGACACCTGATTCCTCTACCAGCAGTGGTAAATCAATTTGCAGAAATTGCAAATAATTTTCGCCATTCAATGGATCAGGCAAAAAGTGGGGCCCAATCAATGTTCTGCCAATTATTCCAACCCATACATTCACAGAGAATTTCATCTGAAATGACACCTGCTTCTTAAAATGTGGATTGTTGTCTGCGTCGGCCCATTCATGGATGTTGTGAAAGTTTGTAATACCTTCCCTTGAAAATTTACTTTCATCCGTCCACAAGATTGATTTCAGAAACCACGCATCTTCGATGTCTCTGTTGAGGAGGAAACGGCAGAACTGAATTCTTCTTTGAGGATCTTGCTCTACTAGACCTTGCACACTCCTGCCATGGAACGGATACTTATCATTTTGGTGCATTGTATGCCACACCTTCCATTGAGAAATGTTTAAATTTCGAGCTACTGCTCTAGTACTGGTAGTAGGATCCGCTTGAAATGCTGCTAAAATGTCTTCGTCGACGGCAGTTTCGTGTCTGCCCGGGTTGACTCCAGGTTCCACGCGGTGAAACCCATCTTGGGCAAGACGACGAAACGTGTTGTAAAACACTCGGACATTCGGTATCCTGCGATTCGGATAGCGCTCTTGATACATCCGTCGCGCCAAAGATCCATTGCCGTCTGCTCTACCGTACATAAATACGATATCCGCATATTCTTGATTGGAAAAAGTAGCCATAGTCACTTAACAATTAAGAAAAACGGCGTAGGAACGCACTAAATGTCAACTCAACACAATTAAGTCAAAAATCAACACGTGCAGGAGCGCGAGGCTACGACTGGACAAGGTGAAACAAAAAAGTTCAAAACTAACGCAAACAACACGTGCAGGAACGCAAAGGGCTACAACTGAACACGGTAAATTGTGAATCAACACGACAACGTCCACTCACAAGGGCAGTAGTTTGACTAATAAGTAAAAGATGTAACGGCTTCATCACAGACCGACTGACCCTGACTAAAGAAAAACGACTTTGTTGCCTCAGTAACTAAGACCATTTTGCTGTAAAAACCAACTCTTATCGCTTTTTGCTATTCATTGGGCGTTCTACCTGGAAATGCCGTCGCACCGCGCTCGGTGGCCATTGTTTAGAGAATCCCCTCAATGGGTTCCCCTCAATTGGTTCCTGCATGTGCCAAAAATTCTTAGAATTGAACAATGTTATCATTTCGAGCACATAAAGTATTCTTTTAAGCAAAAATTTTGTGTTTTGTTTTAGACTGCCTAAAATTTAAAATTTCTCCCTCGAATTGGTTTGTAGGTCCTAATTTCAATAATTTGTAAGATATCCGCATAAATGATACCTCAAAAGAAAGAGCGATTATCAAGCATGTATTCAAAAAGGTTTGAACAAAAAAAGCACCCTCCGTTATTTTTTTTAAATAAGGTTTAAAAGACGTATTGTACAAATTTTTTATTTTTTCTGAGCTTTAAATATCTGTAAAAAAATGTCTAATGACACAGACGCCTAAAACATGTTTTGCTTGGTTGCTTACACATTACTTTAATTAATTAAATAAATAAAAAATTAATTCATTTATCATTCAATTTGGCCATAATTATGCAGTTTACATTAAATTTTGAGAATTTCCGCAAAAAAAACTTAAAAATTTGGTTAAAAAAATTGGTAAGACTTCGTCTAAGACCACCATGGCTTAAATGGTTCTAAATTGTCTATACTATCTTCACCTTAAAGCTTTGCACCCATCTTCCAATCACCCTGTATAATATTTTAAAATGAACTTTTTTGTTTATGTTGATTATTAGGAAATTTTAAAATAGTATTCCATTTTGAACCATGAAAATTAGAAAAAGCGTTTAGCAAGAAATAACTATTGTTTGGAGAAAATATTTAACAAAACTTAACAGTTTGAAGTTATATCAAACATTATTTTTCAAGGAAAGAATTATATGTAAAACTAATGAAACTTAACATTTTGTTGTTATTATACAGACAATTCAGAAATTAAAAGGAATCATTTGAGGATATCTTTTATATGATATATTATTGTCCGGAATGGACAGTAGTACCACCACAGTCATGCTAAAACAGTTGGTTTTGAAATGAATCTGGTAACAACATTTGATAAGTGGTGAGCGAGCGAAGCGAAGATTGCTACGTTACTAAATAGATTGTAAAAGACTGCTTACCAATATGTATTCTTCACAATTTACTTAATTTAGATTTACCTACTGACATTTAGTGAAAAATGTCAGTCGATAAAAGAGACCATAAATGTATCAAGGCTATTTAAAAAGAGTTTGTATGGTATTTTAGAAAAAGTTTAGGTTAATCATATAATTATGTGACTTGAAAATGAGGTTTTTATTTATGTAAATATTTTGATGGTTTAAGTGTCAGTGTGTACATTAATGCATGAAACTAATATCCTAATTAGATTCATATACATTAAACCTCGTAAAAAGGGGTTTAATGGTAATTGTAAAAGAGTTAATTTAGTATTCTATTTATTTAGAATTTAAGTTCTAGGAAATTTTGTTGTTGAAAGTTAAACCAAATATTATCAAATAATATGACAATGGCATATATAGTAAAGGAGCTTGAATAAAAAATTGCAAGTAATGCTAATGATCTATATTAAAAATACATATTGCAAGGTATTAGAAGGAAATATTTAATAATCTTAACTATATTATACATATAAATATGAAATTGTAAAGATAATGTGTAAAGGTCAAGAGTAAAGATATACAAGTATGTGAGTGTGTAAATCTGTGGTGTAGAGCTCTCGAAATAGGAGAAATAAATTACCAAGAAAAGAACCTGACTTGGTTTGAAATAAGATCCCTAAAAACAATAAACTATAGAGTGTTACTTAAACTTGCTTGGTGCTTGATGGAAAAAGTACGTCACCAAAATAGTAAACAACAGCAGGGATAAAATTCAAAAGATAGACTAATACAAAACTCCACGAAATGATTAGTGAGTTAAACGTTCAAAAGACAAAGAATCTAGACAAATAACAGTTAACAGTACAAAAAACTTACCCAAAACGGAGGTAGCCAAGAAATTATAGAGCAATCTCGGAAAAAGGGATGAGAAATGACGACACATCATTAGCAGTGATAGGAATAGGTAGTGCCTATTAGCCTAAACTTCGAAGAACAGAGACAAGAAACGGAGACTTCCTTAGGACTAAATTATTTCCGGCACATCTGTCTCGAAATTTCGAGACAACACTTAAATACATTTAAAAAAATGTGTTATTTGGAATAAGTAATTCGTCTATATTTATCTAAAGTTTGTCTATAAATGTGATAGTTTGTATGGATGTCCATTACTCAATGCCACTGAAAATGCTGATTTTGGTAGTGATATAGATTAAGGTGTGGAATAGCACCTAAGCTACTTCCTATTAAAAAAAAGTATAGTTCCCATGGGATACAAAAACAATAGTACACGCGGGAAAAGCCGCGGGCATTAACTAGATAAAAAAAAAAAACGTAAGGGTCCTTTCACACCACCGATATTGTCTGGCGATTTTTGGAGATTTATATGCAAAAAAAAAACGAAAGAAAAAATGCTCAAAAATCGCCAGTCGATATCGCTCTAGGTTCATTAAATAATTAATGGGCTCTAAAGGAAAAATAAAACACATAGAATATTGTTGTAACAAATATATGTATATTTATATTATTTTAAAATATGACGTAATTGGAAACCATGAAACAAAATGTAGAGAAGGAAAGATTTAAGAAACAAATTTATGTTTATCTATCTTTAAATATCTATGTCATATTTATTTTACTGACGTTGAGGGATGCAATTTTTACTCAAATCAAAGTACAAATTAACCTTTGAAGTTTACAAATTAATATTTGAAGCATTTAGGACAATCAGTTTTTATACTCAACTACTAACTGTTCGGTTTTGATAAAGAACTTGATGCATCAAAAATTGCTAAGAATTTGAAAATCTTTATTTGTGTTACAAATACCATAAAAAATAAAGAACGATTTTAATTTAATCATCGTGATTCGATTCGTCAAGTTCAGTATCAGAACCGAAATTTTCTTTGTCAGATGAGTCATCTAAGTTAAAATACACAATCATAATTTTTTCTATATTTTCAACTGTCAGGCGATTTCTTTTTATGTTAAGAATCCATTTATAAGTTGAAAATGACCTTTCAACATCAACTGAGGTTAAAGGCGCGTACATATAGTATGATCGCTCATCCTTTCCTGCTGTTATCGCTTCACATATGTCTCTAATTTTATCTAAACCGGGATTTCTGTCCATGACATTTACGAGTTTATTTTTTATAAGCTCAGATGAACACCAGCTAAGCACAGTTCTCACGTGATCAAATATTTCAAAGGATTCCGTTAGAGTTAAATTCGATTTTTGTAATTTCTTTAATCCAATTTGTATATCTTTAAAATATTCCTCAATGTAGTCCAAGTCCGATTTCAAGTTTTCCTTTTGAAGAACATTTTTGGCACACCTAATAGATAGCGCGTCGGAACTTCTTAAAAGATTTACAATTGTTTTAATTTGATCATAATATTTTGCATAATATGACACTGCCTCCAACCAAGTACCCCGTCTTGTAATAACGGGTTCTGGAGGAAGCGGCATGTGGTGAAAGGTGTTTTTTAACAAGCGCACTCTATTAGGTGATTTTAAAAATATTTTTTTTACGTTTGAAATTAATTCATCTACATCTGAGTATTCGTATCGTATTTTTTCTGCCACGAGATTCAGTGCATGGGCTAAGCAAGTGACGTGTATCATGTTGGGAAAATAATTTTTCAGCACACGTCCCGCTTTTAGCATATTTATTAATCTATTTAGCATATAGATTGCTACACTATCAGTGCATAATACAGCAACGTCTCCTACTTTGGATTCATACAAATCGCACCACATATTTTCAAAGCAGTCTATTACGAATTGGGCAATTGTGCTCCCATTAACAATTTCTAGTACTTTGCAAGCAACTAAAAATGGTTTTTGTGTGATCGCATTTAAAGGTTTTACAAGTAAATGTACCATGTATCTGCCTAAAAAATTGTCTCGTCTAAAGATACCCACAGCTTTTGATTTGCAATTTGTTCATAAATCGAGTCAATTTTAGTTTTAAAAATCTTATCTAAATAAACTTTTCTCAGCAATGATTGCTCAGGAAGCTTTTGTCGATTTGTACAATTGCAGCAAATATATTTATGGAAGAATTTTTTGAAAGCGGGGTTGTTTACTTGAATCCAAGGTATATTACATAATATGAGAAATTGTACTAGGTCCAAATAAAATTCTTCATTTGGTTTTTTACTTGTCCCTTTGTGTTTCGGACCTTTAACGTGCCTCTTGACACTACTAAGTTTAGCTGTTATACTGCTCTCGCACTTAGAACAGTAAATCAAATTACTGGCCGGGTCGTAATATAATTCAGGATGAAGTCCAATTCAACTTTGTACTGTTGCTTTCTTAGGCTTGTTCGCCATCTCCAATCTTACTGGTCTCCAAAAAGATGTACGATGGCAAGTACCTAAAATAAAATAAAATTTTAAGTTTTCCATGCCTCAAAAGGAATAACGAACCTTTATAGATACAGGGAGTTGGAAAGGAAAGCGGGAGAGGTACGCGCATTGCAGCTAGGTGAATCAATTGTATCGATTTAAAGATTTTATTCTTTCATTTTACGCTCTAATAAAGAAAAACGGTTAGATAATATGAACACGCGTAACATCATTGTTATTGAAATTTTTTTTTCGCATTTTAGTCAATGCGCAAAAGACATATTCCTTTTTGGTTCAAATATTAAAAGAACCGGCCAGAAAAATAATATATTTTGATAGAATTCGTCCACCTTAGCAATTCTTTATGACACCAAAGATATAACATTACTATGCTTGGTAGTATTGAAGTTCACTTTTATATTTGAACCAAAAGTTAAATGCGTATGTTTTTTTTCTTTAACTACGTTTCATACACAATAATTATCTTAAAAACTCCACTAAAAAATATCAAGTTCATACGATTGCACATCAATCTAGACTGTCAAATTGCTAGTTTAAGATAAAATAATATATACATTAATGTTCTTCTTTATATCTAACTTACTGTTTGTTTCCCTACAAGAAATAAAATAAATAACTTTAGCCAAAACATTAAAAGTAATAAATGTTGACTTACGGTATTATTTGATGTAGACAGACAGGAACAATGTTATTGCAGCAAATCGTAATCCATAAATTCAAACCAAAGTAGTCGTATTAAGAAGATCCAATGAACCAAAAAACGAGCGAGGGTGAAAAACAATATTCACAAAAACAATACAGGAAGATGCGCACTTAACAAACCGAAGTACAGGATTGAAGTGAAGCGTGAAGGTAACCTGCGCGCACGCGGGGCGGTAAGTAGTAGGGGGGGAGGGGGTATGTAGACCCTCCCCGCGCCACACAGGTATGCGACCATGGCGGTTACCTTTTGTAATTTCTAAGAATAGATAACGAAACGCGCTGCCGTAAAATGTGATAATGTGATACCATTATTATGCAATTATTTTAATATCATGCACATTTTTAAATATACTTTAGAAATATATTTCATTAAGATGAAAGAAAAAAAGGTATTTGTATTTTCATTTGTAACTAAATATTTGCACATCATGTATAACGGTAGAATGTAAAGGGACCTCATTAATATTAAGATCATACCACTTTGTATACCTACATTCTGGCAAATAAATGAATTATTTATTTATTTTAAATACCGATAAAATCAAAATCAAAGCATTTATTTCAAATAGACCATTTACGGGCACTTTTGAATAGTCAAATGTCGGTCGGTCCAAGAAAAGTGAAGCTAAATTGCACGTTCCAAAGAGTAGGTCTCTATGGAGAAGAACGTGCAAGAAACTCCATGGACACTCTTTTAAATTATATTATGTGTTACATATAATGCCTTTTTTACACTTGAACTTTAGAAATCTCATTAAACGTAGCCGAGAGTGAGCTAGAAAGAAGATATTTACTTCGAAACGTGTACGGATTCTTATTCAAACATTGTGATTCATTGTGTATTACGATCAACAAGTCATTTACAAAATGATCTCCAAAAAAAAATTCAGAAAATTTTATGGTTGTAACGACTGTGTATGTTATTTATTATGATATATCTAGTCGCAAACTTTAGGTAAATATAGACGAATTACTTATTCCAAATAACATTTTTTTTAAATGTATTTATGTGTTGTCTCGAAATTTCGGGACAGATGTCTCGGAAAAAAGTTATTCCTAAGGAAGTCTCCGTTTCTTGTCTCTGTTCTTCGAAGTTTAGGCAAATAGACACTACCTATTCCTATCACTGATCATTAGGACATTCTGAAACAGCCAAGATAAAACGGTATAGAACAAGAAAAAATAACAGAATAAGTAATAGGAAAGCGAGATATAACGAGTGATAAAAATGATAGAAAGTAGGCTTCTCCTTAATAGAATGAACTTAAGAAAAAAGCGAATCTCCTATACTATTTTGCATATAGTTAGTTAGGAGCATTTACGTAATTTGAAAATGAAATCTTTGATACCGGTTGATAACTAGATAATTACCAAAAAAATCCAAAACTCCAAAATCCAAATTTTCATAGTAAAATTCGAATGTTTGACATATGTGACCAGCAGGGTTCCGCAAATGAGGTGGAATATGAAGAGTAAAGAATGCAGGTCAAAACAAAAAAAAAATAAAAATTGTAGAATTAATAATTCTACAATACCTACATAGAATTATACTGCCGTCGTAACGTAAAAAGGCACATCTAACATTTTGTAAATTTTAAGGAAATTGGGTTTTAAATATTTGGCTGTTTTTCGGCAAAAAAATATACAAATGGTTGTTTTATAAAAAATGTGTTAATGAAAGTAGTTATATTAACATGATGCCTACAAAACTATTTAATACTAATAATTTATTTATTTGGCTAATAATAAATAATGTACATTTTCTCTTTCAACTTAGTAAAATAAATTATGTAAAAATATGATTGTTAAGTATAAAAGGCATACGGTTGTCGCAACCCAGTGCTGGGCACGCCACGATTGCGGCGATAAGTCCCCTCTTTGAGGAGTGGCTAGAGAGGCGCCACGGCGTCCTCACCTTCCGCCTGACGCAGGTCCTCACCGGACACGGCAGTTTCGGGAGGTTTCTGTGTCGGATAAGGCGGGAGGAAACGTCCGGGTGTCACCACTGAGTGGATCGCCCGGAGGACACGGTGGAGCATACGGTGGAGGTCTGCCCGGCTTCGGCAGAGCACCGCCGTGTCCTCGTGGAGGCGATCGGCGGCAGAGACCTCTCGCGTCCGACCCTGGTTTTGGCCATGGTACGGAGCAAGAGGGCATGGGCAGCCGTCACCTCCTTCTGCGAAGCAGTAATGCTCGCGAAGGAGGAGGCGGGACGGTTGAGGGAAAGGCAAGTTTCGCGCCCTCTCGCCCCTAGCCGCCGCAGGAGACGCCCAGGGCGTCGGGAATCCCGGGTGGATTTCCGGCCAACGTAGGCGCGGGCTTGCGGACGGTGAGCAATGGGTAGCTCACCGTCCGGTAAGGACCAGGCCCGGGTCGACGGCGCGTTGTATTCCACGCGCGCCTCAATGAGATGTCGTCAGCACATATAGTAGGGGTCCACTAGGGCCGATGCCTGCCGGGGTCGCGGGAAGGTACTTATGGGTCACCGAGGCCCCCGCAACACAAGCAACAGGAAGGAATACGGGTGGGTTTTAGTCAGTAAGAGTCTGACACACCCTCCCGCTCCGCCCAGAGCGGGAGAATTTATTTGATGATTTCCCACCCTCAAAAAAAAAAAAAACAAAAGTATAAAGGCATAAATAACCAAATGTGACCTTTCTTCCTAGTATTTAGTGTTAAAATAAAAAAAAAATATTACAATGAAAAGGCACAACTGATCCGTTGTGCCTTTTAATAATAAGAAAATACTTCAAAAGTTGTAATGACTAAGTTTCACTTTACCTATAATCTCAATTGTGACAATTATTTAAAAGAGTATGCTTAGATGGTTTGGTCATGTTGAGAGGATGAATGAAGGTGACTAACCTACGAGACAGATGTAAGTAGAAATTCCGGGAGGGGTCGCCCCAGAAAGACATATAGTGACCTCATTAATGATGTTCTTCAAAAAGGTCATGTGCGTAGTACTCGCAACCGGCGTGCGTGTATGACCAGATGTACGAGTATGAATGAACGTTCACGAACCAAAAGGAGTAAGTATGTAAGGAGCGTAGCAGGTGGCGTTCTATAGTTTCTAACTACCCCCATGGGAAGAAGGCGTGAGTTTATGTATATATGTATAATCTCAATTCTTAAATAGTTGTTCAGGTTAAATAAAAAATAATTAAGTGAACATAAGTTTTATTTTGAAACAATATCTACCTTCCAAAAATAAATTATTCCTTATCAATGAGATGACACATTTGAGTATCACAATGAGATCAATAGTACCGTGTATTTATATAATTAAATCTTTTAACAAAATCAGTCATTAGTAACAAAAAATCTATTATACTTAATTCAGATTTTAAATTAGTCTTGCTTAATTTGACTTTGGTTAGTCATCATGAATTTCAGTGAGATCAGCAGAACCATCGTTTACAGGTAAAGATTCCCAAAAAGCCCTTCTATTAGTGGGCCAAGCTTGGTGAGTATTGCAGACTTTCTTTCAGATGCGATACCTCTTGGTACAAGCTTTTGGCGTGGTGATGGAATACCAGTTTAATATTTTTCAGTTTCAGAAAATCGAATTCAAAGTGTTCTTGTGAATTGTGACTATTTTTGTACATAAGTGATTTAAATCCCCTTCGGAAGGTTGCTTCAGAAATGGTATTCTTATATAAGCTCGAGGAGTTGAGTTTTGCAATTTGTATAAGTACTGAGGACAGTCTTCAAAATCATAAAAATCGTAAACATTCATTTTCTTTACAATGGTGCGGGAGCTGATATCGGATACAACTTTGCAGAAGTCCTCAAAGTCATATACACGTTTTTCCTTTTTTAGTCATTGTTCAACTCTGTGTTGGAAGTCATTTGCAGCCATGAACGTGTGGCCCACTTCCAAATAGCGCAGTGTAATACTTTCACAGCTGACGTCAGAAAAATTGACTATTCATGTATTTTTTTGTCTCCTACAGGAACAAAACTCTAATTGAAAACAATAAGCCGTGGGCAGAACATAACAGTTTTAAACTCTTGAAGCGTGGTCTCGCTTTTACACATCAGGCACAACTGACACGACTTGCTTCGGGACCGACCCCCTCACTTCATCTCTTTTCAAAAATACTAGTTAAGAAAGGCACATCTGACTAGTTGTGCCTTTTCTTTTAAACTCATTAACTAAGCGTATTGTGGATGAAAATTAAAAAAGATTAGGCACATTGGGCTCATATGCCTTTTATTTTTAATATGGAACAGATGGGCCTTTTTATTTAACAAACTATTAAAAAAATAAATAAAACAAAAGCCACATCTGAACATTTGTGACTATTCAACGTAATCAAAGTCAAATGAGTCCTTTTTCCGTATCTTAATGTGAAAAATGGAGATTGAATTGTATTGTTGTATCGTTCCCAAACAGAAACATTTTCCCATACCTTATGCCTACGACTGCTCAAAGTTGTTCGTCAAAAGTCAAAGTATCAGATTATGCGTCACATTAAAGCTAGCTCAGATTGAACTCTCGTTCTGCGCCGCGCAGCAATTACCACCAACAATACGCGGAGTGACTTAAAAAAAGTCTTGGTTTGCGAGCACCTGAGCACCCCAGCACCTGTGTACCGTATATTTCCATTATCCTATCAGGGTGTTCACAAAAACCCCAGCTCAGGGGGTAGGGGGGAGGGAAGGCAGTCTGTGTATGGCAGCTACGTAATGCGGTTTTTGCTCCGCGCACCGAAACAGCCCCACAGTATACTCGAATATTTTTGAGCTTTGCGACGCGACGTTATAAATAACGTTACACCTACTGTGAAATTGTCTGATACTTTGTATTTCACTTTAAATAGGGATCAAGCTTCCAAGAACCGATCATTTTAATTCAACTAACACTTTTGCAGAACCACATTCCATAGCGATTTCCCGAACCACAATCTATAGCCAATATTTGATCATATAAATAGAAAAGCCTTAAAACAAATAATAGTTCTGTAACGGCGAGCCATCTATCAATTCCAAAAACCGTTTTGTTTACATTGTAGATGGAGAAACAATAAAACTGACCGGACATTGTTTCAACAACGCTGCGAGACTTTTTAACACTTCCATATTTATTTTATGTGCATATTAAGTTGTAGTGCTAACCTGCGTTTCAGAAGCAGTGGCTATGATGTGGAAGCTCTCGGGTTGAATACAAGCGAGTGGTTCTAGTGTTTTTGTTGTTAACCTAGCTAGGTGGTCCTTTTCAACTAAGCGAAACATGCTTCTTATAAAAAGTCCCAATTGATTCGTTGAAGCCTGAAATAGTTTGACTGTCTGTTTTAAAACATCAGTATTTTAAATGTAAAACCCAGATAACATTATTTCCAAAGACCAACTATAAATAGGTACTTACTCTTCGTCTACCTAACCTCGGGTTTCATAGATTAATTTCAACATTTAAGAGACGTAACATCACTTGTCTCAAGGCCGGTGTCATACAGTTATGTCCATGTGTGAGCTGGTCGTTTCCTCGAATCCCCTGCTAGTGGCCGGTATTGGGCACCTGTCCAAGATGGCGGCAGTTCATTTCGCGCCCGTCGTTTGGCTCGGCTCAGCGATGTCGCTGCAAGCCTGGAGATTGCCGCAGCGATCAATTTCCTTTGAACCAATGATAACTTTTATTGAAATGGCATGTATACTGTTAAGTATCTTCCGGGGGTGATATTTTCTTTGGTTGGAGCCAAAATGGTAGGAAAAGTGCGCTGCGTAGGTACTCTGCACTGCGTACTCTGCACTTTTACCTTAGGTTTCTTAAACTTTTTTTTTTGCAAACAAAATGAAATAGGTTTCTAAGTATGACTAGAATGTTACTAGATAACCTAACAGCGGTAGTCCGCTGTCCACACCGTTTCATATCAGTAGAAAAGAGGCAGGCTAATGACTAATGATGGACGTTTATTTTGCAACGTATTCTTGCTTAGACTGCAAAACTTTAGTCTTTACCATGAGAAAATAGGTTTATTTTGTTTTTAATTATAAACTTTTACGAATAAATGTATATCGGTCATTGGTCATCAATCCCTTGTACACAAACTAAACTAAATTTAAGTTCAGTGCATCCTTTTCTTTCTATTTCATTAAGAAAAGGACAGACGATCAATTTTAGTTTAGTCCTGTCAAATTAATCAGCGCTTGACGAATTTACGTAATTTTAGTAGGCAAGTTTTTAATCACGTCTAAACTTGTATGGAATAGTCACAGGCGCTGATTAATTTGACAGAACTAAACTAAAATTTATACTTCTGTCCTCTTCTTAATGAAATATAAAGAAAAAGATGCACTGAACTTAAATTTAGTTTAGTTTGTGAACAAGGGATTCGGCGCCAGTATAAAGATACGTAAGGGCAGATTCAGACCGGAACGCAGAAGTAGGCAGCGGCCGACAGTGACGCGGGCAGGCGAGCGACCTTCTCGAGCTTTTCAAGCGATACTGGTCTTATTTAATTATTTTATGAATTATTTCACACTGAAAGTGCTCGCCGCGCCGCTGCCGTTGCTTTCCAGGTGTGAATCGGTTCTAAGTGAATGGTCTAGACTCAAACTGTCCAAGGTGCGTAGAAGGATCGCTCTATCGGAAAAAGGACTTTATTTAATGCACATTGTTGTTGTACAGCAATATTAGCGAAGTCCGGTTTCAGATATCAGTTTTGTTTTCAATTGAGTCCTCAATGTAGCCTTCAGCCAGTTTATCGGATTTCCAGCCTCTGTGTCTTTTCAGAGTCGTCAAATTCGGTCCAGAATCAGGCAGAAGAGTGACTGAAGACCTACGGAAACAATGACCAGTGTAACATTCAGGATTTGTCAAGTTTAAATAAGTTGCTATTTCTTTAGGTATCGTAGCTATTTAGAGTCTTCCAATGACCTGCTTCGTGCACTTCCCTTTCTGAAAGTTAAGAAAAAACCTATCTGATGTTGTGTTCGCTGGACGAAGATTATAATATTTTTTTTAGATATGTTAGAAACTCTCCTCGGATTACAAATATCCGGTCAATTTTTCTTTTAGTGTCGTGCAATGTTATTATTGCATTTTCATCAAGAAATTCTATGCCTTTTGTGGTAATACTATAGAGTTCGATACGCCGACATGCTCCGATAACTCCTAAAATCATAGCAACCTGTAACAAAACAAAAACTAAATATCAAGCTACATCCATGGACAGTATATTTAATAATACTCATAAATCCTATGTATCAAAATTCATCCAAATCCATCCAGCCATTTTGGCTTAACTGTGTCTCAAATAAATAATGAATAATTATATTTACCTTTGTCGCTAAACATATATCATCTGGGGCTTTATTATAGGGGTTGCTTGTTTACTAGTGAACCCTAAAAAGGTAAAGAAATGACAATCAAAATTTAAAGAGAAAGACCTCGTGATAATAATCAAAGTGTTACATCACAGAAGCCCTTGATATTAAAATATAAAAAGAATACACGAGATGAGACTTAAACGCGCGAGTTTTAGTATTGGCCTCAATGCCCTGCCGGATTTGTTGCAACCAGGCGTCTTAGATACGCTTAAAAGTTAAGGATGAATAAAACCTAGGTCATCTCACGTGTCTATAAGACGCGGCGCTAAGCTAACCATGGTCGTGGTACGGACTTATTTCACAAGGAAAATACTAGACATTCCTGACACGCGTTAGCAACTAACAAAGATAAGTTAACAAGATAAAGGAAGTCACTTTATGTATTTACAGGTAAATCACTGTCCATTCTATGGTTGCCTGGAAGAGATCGCAGAAAGCGATAAGGCCGCTCATTGTATATTTTGTAGTGTTTGATTTCTTTTTGTTATATAAATAAAGAAGGTTGAAATATCTGAAAGCGATTCCCGGTCGTGCTCAGCTTGGCCAGGTCAGGAACAAGAGGGCTGCACTGGTGTGGGTCACAGCGTACACCGCTACACCTCGTGATGGCGCGGGCGGTCGCCAACCTGCTCTGCCGGCGGGGTGGTAGTAGTAGCCAGAAAAGGACTGCCTAAACAGGGCAACGAGTAAAGAAAGAATAATGGATAATTTATCGACCTGCAAGCCAGATTTTTTAATAAAATGAAAAAGATGAGGGAATTGCATACCAGTTCGTCGTCAGATTGATATTTAAATTTTATATACGGTTACTAATCAACGGATCTGGAAAATGAGGTTCCCACAACGATAATACAAAAATCAGAAGAGCAAATAAATACATATAAAAAATTCAATATTCGAAATGGAGTAGAAGAAAAAATACAAACCGTGAACAACATTTACATCTTGTACTCAACTTATAGGAAGACGAAACGAATATATGTCACCTTTTTTTGTTTTAAAGGTCTCAAGTTATCCGTATCCCTTTTTTTTTTTCACTTTGGGAAATCATCAAATAACTTCTCCCGCTCTGGGCGGAGCGGGAGGGTATGTCAGACTCTTACTGACTAAAACCCACCCGTATTCCTGCCTGTTGCCTGTGTTGCGGGGGCCTCGGTGACCCATAAGTACCTTCCCGCGACCCCGGCAGGCATCGGCCCTGGTGGACCCCTACTACATGTGCTCACGACATCTCTTTGAGGCGCGCGTGGAATAAAACGCGACGTCGACCCGGGCCTGGTCCTTACCGGACGGTGAGCTACCCATTGCTCACCGTCCGCAAGCCCGCGCCTACGGTGGCCGGAAATCCGCCCGGGATTCCCGACGCCCTGGGCGTCTCCTGCGGCGGCTAGGGGCGAGGCGGCAAGAAACTTGCCTTTCCCTCAACCGTCCCGCCTCCTCCTTCGCGAGCATTACTGCTTCGCAGAAGGAGGTGACGGCTGCCCATGCCCTCTCGCTCCGTATGCTCCACCGTGTCCTCTGGGCGATCCACACAGTGGTGACACCCGGACGTTTTCTCCCGCCTTATCCGACACAGGAACCTCCCGAAGCTGCCGTGTCCGGTGAGGACCTGCGTCAGGCGGAAGGTGAGGACGCCGTGGCGCCTCTCCAGCCACTCCTCAAAGAGGGGACTTATCGCCGCAATCGTGGCGTGCCCAGCACTGGGTTGCGACAACCGTACTTTCCATGACGCCATGAGATCCCGCCGGAGCTCCGTCCGCTGTGCCGCGATTTCTCGCGGCAGCGGACTAACGCCCCGGCGTTTCGCCTCCTCGCGCCACTCCCATACGTGCGCGAGGACTTTTGCCTCCAGATCCCATGGCGGCAATCCGGCAAGGAGGTTCGCTGCCTCATAGGAGACCGTGCGGTATCCCCGGACCATCCGGATGGCCATGACACTTTGGGCCGCGCTCAACCGGCGGGCTGGCCGCAGCGCCAGACAGCGCGCCCATACAGGAGCCCCGTAGAGGGCCATGGACCGCACGACCCCCGCGTAGAGCCTCCAGCAGGAGGCGCTTGGACCCCCTAGATTGGGCAGGAGCCGCTTCAATGCAGCGCCCGCCCGCTCCTGTTTGGGAGCCAAACGTCGGAAATGCTCCACGAAGTTCCACCGGCTGTCGAGGACGAGTCCCAGGTACTTCATCGTCGACTCGACGCCGACAGAAACCCCTCCTACCGTTATTGGGGACCCCAACGGTGGCGCGTTCCGAGGACCATGAAAACAGATGGCCTCGGACTTGTGCAGGGCCACCTCGAGTCCCAATTGCCGGATCCTTTCGACGATTGTCGCAACCCCGCGTGCCACTAATTCGGCCGCCGCCTGGTGCGACCTCCCCTGCGCCAGGACCAACGAGTCGTCAGCGTAGCACACTACGCTGACGCCGCTAGGGAGGTCGGCGCGCAGCACCCAGTCGTATCCGATGTCCCACAGATGCGGCCCCAGGACCGATCCCTGTGGGACACCGCACGACATCTCTTGCCGGTTCCACACTCCCTGGTGACCGGGGTAGATGACGGCCCTGTCCGTCAAATAGTCCTCGACCACACGACAGAGGTAGGTCGGCATCCGGTGATACCGGAGTGCCTCCCTGATGCAACTCCAGGGCAGGGTATTGAAGGCATTGGCGATGTCTAGAGACACCGCCAAGACGACCCTACCCTGGGCAACAGCATTCCCCGTCGTCAGGGCTCGCACACGCATGATGGCGTCCACCGTAGAGCGCCCTCTGCGGAAACCAAACTGGCTCTCCGCCAAATCCGGCCCCACCTGCACTAGCTGGCCGACGAGGCGGTCTGCAATGACTCTTTCAAAGAGCTTACCCACCTCGTCGAGCAGCACGATGGGCCGATAAGCGGACGGAGAGTCCGCAGGGCGCCCTGCCTTCTTTATGAGGACCAGTTTCCCCGTCTTCCAGCGAAGCGGGAACTGGCCCCTCTCCATGCATGCGCTTAGGAGCCCCCTAAGTCGAGGCCCGAGAGCCTCCAAGGCCAGGACCCAGGCCTTCCCAGGTAAGCCGTCGGATCCTGGGGCGGTATTTTTGGCATTAAGCCTGCGTACCGCCGCTCTCATTTCTACCTCGGTCACCTCCGGAGCATCGTCGTCGTCGTCGTCACTGGCGGTGTGGTCCGCATCGGGCACCGCAGTAGGCGGAGCCATAGGCGGGGAGGTGTGTTCCCCTCGGGAAGGGAACAGAGCGCTCACCACGTCCTCTACAAGCTGGGGCCGGAGACTCTGCGTCAGCGGGGGAGCCCATGGGCGGAGTTTATCCCGCACCACTTTGTACGGCCGTCCCCACGGGTCCCTGTCCAGAGTCCCCAGCGACTCTTCGCGGGCCAACCCCCTGGCCCGCAGGATCTCCGCTTGGAGGGCGGTCTTCGCCGCTCTGTACCCCTCGTACAGCTCCGCCTGAATGGCTTCCGTATCCGGAGGTTTGATACGGAGCCTGCGGTGCCTGGTGTACCGGCGTCGCGCAGCCACGCACGCAGTGCGCAGAGCCGTCAGCTCCTGCGACCACCAGTACACCTGGCGCGAGGCACGTCCAGGCTGGACCCGGGGCATTGCCACGTCACATATGTCGGACATCCGTATCCCTTGAGACAACGATCTCTTTGTTAATGACACGACGCCAAGAAAAAAATTGACGCTACGGATCAAACTGTCACAGACAAAAAAAAATTCAAACTAATATTCAAAAGACTGTCTGGAATGTGTCAATGATGAGTTTCAAATAAGATTGAATGTGAGATCTCAGCTTGGAGGATAAATACCAAAAATTAATGTAGAATGATAATTCTACAGAACTTACTAATTCAAAGCAGATCATTGTTTTATTCCGAAAAACTTACACCAAAATCATGACTTAATTGGGAAAGAATTCCACGTAGGAGTTAATCTGTGGCAGTAGTTTATTAAAGATTCACCAGCCAGTGCACCCTCTGACTCAATGTAATTGGATATTTATATCTCGACTTCCAGTAAAGTAAATTAAAATATGTATAATTTGTGATGTAAAGATAATTGGTGGACACGACGCTTCCGAGAAATTGCCCCATTAAATTTTAATGAAGTCTGTGAAAAAATAATATAATTCATCATGGATTTATAATTCAGATTCTTGGAACAAGTTAAATAAAATTATATACTGGTTTAATCTGAAGACTCGCATCTTCAGATTAAATCAGTATATAATTTTATTTAACTGGTCATGCAAAAAGAAATTAGATACTCAAAAATGTATTCTTTATTACAGGTATTGATCTTTTCGAAGGAACCATTCACCCTTTTTTTTTTGTGTGGGAATTTATCAAATAACTTTTCCCGCTCTGGGCGGAGCGGGACGGTCTGTCAGACTCTTACTGACTAAAATCCACCCGTATTCCTTCCGTTGCCTGTGTAACCCTTTAGTACCTTCCCGCGACCCCGGCAGGCATCGGCCTTAGTGGACCCCTACACTTGTGCTGACAACATCTCTTTGAGGCGCGCGTGGAATAAAACGCGCCGTCGACCCGGACCTGGTCCTTACCGGACGGTGAGCTACCCATTGCTCACCATCCGCAAGCCCGCGCCTACGGTGGCCGGAAATCCGCCCGGGATTCCCGACGCCCAGGGCGTCTCCTGCGGCGGCCAGGGGCGAGAGGGCGCGAAATTTGCCTTTCCCTCAGCCGTCCCACCTCCTCCTTCGCGAGCATTACTGCTTCGCAGAAGGAGGTGACAGCTGTCCATGCCCTCTCGCTCTACGGAGCGATTGGGCAGCCATGGCCATGGCCATGGCCTGAACCAGGGCCAGACGCGAGACTTCTCTGCCGCCAATCGCCTCCACGAGGACACGGCGGTGCTCTGCCCAAGCCGGGCAGACCTCCTCCGTATCTCCACCATATCCTCCGGGCGATCCACACAGTGGTCACACCCGGGCATTTCCTCCCGCCTTATCCGACACAGGAACCTCCCGAAGCTGCCGTGTCTGGTGAGGACCAGCGTCAGGCGGAAGGTGAGGACGCCGTGGCGCCTCTCTAGCCATTCCTGAAAGAGGGGACTTATCGCCGCAATTATGACGTGCCCAAAGTATTCACCCTGAGCACGAACACACTTTTCCATACGTCTGAACCAATTGTAAATACCCCTGACCATTCTTCTTTAGACACCTCAGGCATCTCGAAATTACATATAAGCAGCTAGTACATCTTCTTTGTTATCAAACCTTTTCCCCTTTAGTTTTTCTTTGATTTTTAGAAACAGGTATCAATCACAAGGCACTAGGTCAGGGGAATATGGTGGGTAAAAACGTGTCCTCCCTTAGAGGCACGGAGACACGTTTTTCGAGTTAAAAAGTCGAGTGTTCTGGCACCACGACAATGCGGCGCCGTACAAGTCTACGGCGCCGCATTGTCATGGTGCCACAGAAGGTGCCGGTTTCCTGACTGCGGTCGCTTGTCACACCAAGCTGATACACTGTATACTGTTTGTGCACAAACTGTCACATACCATTCGGAGTTCACTGTTCTTTGATCCTCTAGCTCTTTTTTTTTTGGGTGGGAATTTATCTAATAAGGTGGGAAACCCTCCCGCTACGCCTAGAGCGGGACTTCTTCCGTTCTAGGTGGAGCGGGAGGGTTTTGGCATAGTACAATATAATAATAATGGAGATTAATAATAATAGACGACTTACATAAATGTAGTTCCAATTATTCTTGATAACTATCCAGAAAATAACGTAGGCACTAAGTACCTATATCTAGTATTCAATTTATTGGTTTATGTAGGTAATCGGAAGACCCAAAATACATTAGCAGATTTCATTAGCACATAATACATTTGATATTTGATGTGACCGTGTCTTTTGTTCTGCCACATAATGGCAACGTAAGCGCATTTCCCGATGGCAACACAATAAGGCTCAATTGTAACAATAGCAACACACAAGGATAATTTTGAACATTGACATATTATGTACAATTGTAATATCCACAATAGTCGTGCGTGCAGTACATGCACGTAGGTCCTTGGACCAGACTATCATTATGACGTACTACTTCTTATAATTATTGTCTTCCTTGCACGTTTAGATAAATCCAATTCAATAAATAACGAGTTGCAGTGAACTCAGTTTATCAGTCACAATCGCTAGTTCTTACAGCATATTGATTGTGTCTCTTTTACTAATAACAATTTCTTAGTACTATTCAACTCCACACTATCGCATACTATTAACTTTCACGACTGTTATAATAATAATCAAACCGTAGATTAAACGAACCTAAACATAAGAGATGACAAAAAAACGCTTGGAAGGAACTGGTGATCAAATCTACACATGGCAGCATTCCTCCAACAAATAATAATTTATTAGAAAAATGCTGAATTGTCTGACTGTTTTGTATTTAGGTAGTCTCAGGTGGTTAATAAGTTTTATTTATTTATTCATACCACCACTACGTGGTTTTTACTTAAGAACGAAAAATATTGATGTCATTGATTCGTATTGTACTCTCTTAAAAAATATCTTATAGCAAATAACCCCTGTAGGGGTTATTTACCTACATCATATTAAATTCATCGAGCTCTATAATTAGTTACGGTTCTGATTTCCTCACGATTAAAATGTAATACCTACTGGCTTAGTGATGTTTATCTGTTAATTCATATGAATTAACAAAAATTCCGTCAACCAATATTGGTTGACGGAATTCTTTTATTTTTACACCCTTTGCTAAGAACTACAAATAAAGATAAAGATAATTTATTTGTCAAACATGCGTTTACATAAACTGGCTAATCAGACATGCAAGGTATTGAATTAATAGATGTTGTGTGCGTCCATGTTTTGCCAATAACGGCGTCCAAATTTTATAGGTATAAAAATTACATTTAATTGTATTTTACAAAATATAGTAATTCTAAATTTCATTACAAAATACATGCATGCATAAAATCACGCTTTGTTTCCCCGCAGGGTTGGGCAGAGGAGTACTTAACTGTGGTACACCCACATTTCCTCAGTTATGTTTAAATACAAAAGAAATAATAATAACTGATGTCAAGATATTATTGTTTAAGTATATTATAGTCAAAATAGATTAAATTATGTCCACAATATTCATTATCATGCAGTCAAATAGAATCATTCAAAAGCCAATTGATTTAAGATTCACATTATTCAATTGTTATTCTTAACTTCTTCATATTAAAAGTCGGAATAGAAAAGTCCTTTTCATTTAAAAGTCAATAACATTGTAACACACTTTACTAACTAAAAAAAAAACAGCTTATTTTTGAAAAGTGACAAGGACAGTTCGCTCCAACTGTTAGTTAATTTATTAAATATGATAGGAGCCATACAGAAGATACTTGTGCGCATGAGGGTTGTTCTCGCAGTATGAGAGCATATCCTGCTGTTGTCGCGCCTAATACGTGGGACTACTGCATTTAATCGTTTAAATCGGTGTGGACTTGTTTTGACAACAGCTACTCCTCTTAAGGAGTAGCGTCTTAACGCTGACAACACCTAAACGCGGTCCGTGTCAGATCGCTTAGAAAAGAAAGAGAAGTGCGATGACATAACGCTTGTAATTTATTGGGAAATATGAAGCAATTATCTATTTACTCAAATTTGAGTTGAGTAATCGAAAATAAAAAAAACAACCAAGTTCTGCATTCAAATAAGATGTTCTTGTTATTAATTAAATACGTAACGTATGTTGATATTTAATCCAAATATTTTGGATTAGAACTCAAGGTAAGAGGTTAGTTTAACGTTAGTTTGTATCGAGATTTTTTTTTCAAAACGTGTTTTGGTAACAACCGAGTTCTGTGAAATATGTTCAAAATTAACATATATTTTTTTCCGCTACCACAAACTATACAGATTTGGCATTTTTTTTTTCTTAAAACAAGCCTATTTTGGTCATATGCGACATGTCAGAGCCTTAAATGTATTTTATATTTTTAAAGTAAGGCACGCAACTATCAGTATGTTTAATTTTAAATATTGATCGAACGCATCTCTTTTGAGCCTTGAACACCGTGTCTTTTTCTGTTGAGTTGCCCCAAAAAATGACAAAAAATTACACCATAGCGTAGATGGCATTCTGTTAAACCATAGTAGGCTGTAAGTAATGCCTCCACACTTATAATAGACGACAATGTTCGCAGGGCACAGGCAAACTTACTTTTTACCAACTATGTGTGTATGTGTAGAGCATGTAAGAATACTCTGATTGAGTGGCTCCTTAACTTAGATTATAAAACAACTGGAGAATTACTTACTCATCTAAAATAGCCCGTCCCGCGGCTAATTTCCCCACTCATAATATTTCACACATTTTTTTCCACTTCTCTATTGTTGTGTTTTATAGTTTTTTCACATTGATTTGGTTTTTGGTTTTTATTATTGATTTACATTTGATTTATATTGTTATGCACAGCTCCTTCACTTTTACTATATAATTTTAATATAATTATGTTTATACTCCGTCTGGTGGACCCTGGTGATCTGCTATACAGGTTTTCCTAGGGCAGACACCAGTCAATCAGTAGGTTTTAAGCTTGTTTTAAATATGTATTATGTCATTGTTTGTGAAGAGAAAATGAATTATTTGAATTTGAACTATAAGTTTAATACCTACTCTAAAACTTAGCAGATTTTCTCTTTAAATCATTATGTTACTGACGTGTAAACGTCTGAACTTATAAACAATATTTTTTTTGCTATACCTACAAAACTGTTTATCGATCGAACCTGCGATCTACAGCGTAAACGATTACCTCCAGTAAGTTCGTCGGAAATCTTCCCAACTTACCTACCGTACGACTTTCCCTGAGAGTAATTGCCACCATATTAATTCAGTCCCATCGGTATAATTCCTGCGCTGCCTCTCACGACTCACGGGGGGATCAGGGGCTCAGGGGGTAGATCTTCACTCTAATTTATATTCCCCTTGTTTTTGCACTGTTTCTGTCAAACTAACTTACTACTCTCATTATTTTCCTCGCGTCGGATTTAAAACCTCGACGATAAGATGGTTTGGAGACGAATAAAGTTTTTCTCAAGTGACTCTACATTAGCAGCAGGTTTACTAATACTTGAGTAGATCTAGTCTTATGTAATGCTGCTGTTAGAAGTTATATATCTATTATATAGCTTTCTTTCTGACAGTACATGATTTATAAAGTACTGGTAAATACTTTATTAATATGTATGATACTTATTACTGAACATATTTTCCTTTACAGGGTGTCCCGAAGCCGTTCGACCGGGTAGTACGCGCCAACATCGGAGACTGCCACGCTCTGGGGCAGAAACCCATCACCTTCATCAGACAAGTCAGTCTACTCAGCTTATCATCATCATCATCTTTTAGGTCAAGAGAAACTTTGGACAATTGAACAAAATAATATTGGGATATGCTGATTTTCGAAAGCAATGTCGATTTCGACACGAAATCCGTTCCATATTTTCCAATCCACAACAATCATCTGTCAACCTACGGAACCTTGTAATTAATATTATGTCTTTAGCAAAGGGTCGTATCCTATCCCACACGCGATGCCCAGTAGTGGACGTGGGCAACCTGCCATTATTACGTCACGCACAGACGACAACCGTTATTAGCTGTTAATTGGTTTAAAGGGCCGCCAGTGTATTGAGTATGGATTGTGTAATGAGGACAGTCAAGGACAAAATACGTATAATATTTGCAAAATAATCAAGTGACGTTCTCGTAGAGTAGCATGGTTCAGTTGTTGAAATAAAATATAGGGTATTGTCCTATTTTCCAATAAAATAATTTGAACTATTATTGTTGACGCTTGTCATATCAACTTATTAGTCATAACTTTCATTTGCCATAAATAAGTTTCCATAATAACATGTGTTATAATAATTTTTTTCTTTATGTAACACATTACATACTCGATACTTGACATAAGTCACATTTAATATAATTTAGAAACGTTTATTGCTTTGTACAAAAAATAATGTAATTAAGGCAATTGGTCTGTAATCAAATGATTTATTACAGCAAACAATCTTTAGACAATAAACACTTACCTAGTCAAAATCGAAACGGCTAAGTTAGGTTAGGTTAGAACTGTGACCACACAACGATTTCCTCTTTTGCAAAGTAAGCATGTGTCAGATAAATGGATAAGTGGATTTAACACATAAGTCATATTATAACACATACAGAAAAACATAGTTATCAGCAATAATCAAGTTATAGGATCAATTAACTTACGGAACATTACAGGTAGTCCATCTTTCACAACAGTTGTACCTATCAAAAAGTCCTTTAACTCGCGGGTACCACCATCTTTTATAGTCTCCCCATATTCATCAAGTACAACCAACGTTGCCGCCATTTTTGACCAATCGCAGATGGTCACCAATTATTGTTTACTCATTTCTAATTTATGTAATAATTAACAAATCGAAGGTAGTGGAACCTTTTTAAAACTTAATAAGATAATTTAGTATGTACTTATTTGCAATCGAAAAGTAAACTTATAAGTTATTAACATCAACTTACAAATTCTGGAAATCGTTTTAAACTACCTACTTGTTATTTGAAAATAGCAATATAAAATCGTAATAAACATTATAGTATAATTTTAATTATACCTTAATCATCTATTATAATTCTAAATTAATAAACATTTGTTTTGGTTAATCTAAAAACCACCAACCATAACTTAGGTTTTGATATACCTACTTTTCGTCTAGAAACGTTGTTCGTAATAGTAGTCTTTTAATCCACAATAAAACCTTTGGTAAAGAACAACTTATAGGTACATCGAAATAGCATATACAATCAAGGAAATATTTCAAAATACAATTTATAATTCTGTTATTATTTAATTTTAGGTGAAAGTAAGATAAGTTTTTGTATTTATTTAGACTGGCTCACAGATCACAGGTTTCGTTCGGAATTGACAGTTCGTCTAGAAATACAGCAACAGTTTAGGATAATAATTAAATCGTAGATTAATTTTATATGATGCTACATATTCTGACACGGCCATTCTGACCTGTGCTTCGTCCCGAAGTACATAGGTAATAGTAATTAAATTAACACAACTTAGGAGTTATCATTATTGTTCAATTACAGATTACAAACATTGGTTCAAGACAGGCTGATAGTTATATTCATATTTCTATCCACATTCATACAATCATTGATATTTTATCTAAACATAGCTCCTTCATATAACATTCCTAATCACATTGGTGTCCTCTTTGGTATACCATTCTTAACCACATTGATGTAATCTTTAGTATTACATTCCTAACCACATATATGTAATCTTTGGTATAACATGCCTAACCACATTTATGTACCTAATCTTTGGTATAACATTCCTAACCGCACTGACATCCTCTTTGATATCACATCCCTATCCGAACTGATACCCTCTTTGATATCAAATCCATATTCATAATGATATCCTCTTTGATATCACATCCATATCCAAACCAATATCCTCTTTGATATCAAATCCGTATTCACAATGATATCCTCTTTGATATCATATCCATATTCACACCGATATCCTTTTTGATATCACACCCCTATCCAAACTGATACCCTCTTTGATATCAAATCCATAAATAGTCAAATAAAAGAAAACCAACAAAATCTAAACAAAAAAAGAATAATGATAAATTATAAAAAATCTTGGAAACACTAACAGAAAATAAAAAGCACCTATCCAACTTCTTGTTTATAAAATACTTAAAAATGTATGGTACCTACTCAAGGTACCTCCATAAATAAGTAACATATATATTCAAGTGTTCTTAATCAGAAATGTTTCAATCAAACACTAACCAGTCAACATCTGCCTAGCCTTTTCCCAACTATGTTGGGGTCAGCTTCCAGTCTTACCGGATACAGCTGAATACCAGTATTTTACATGGAGCGACTGCCTATCTGACCTCCACAACCCAGTTACTGGGTAACATGATACCCCTAACCAGTATTCATTGTATAAATAATCAAAATAATACATCGCTCGGTCAATCTGACAATATTATCATTGCAAATTGTTTTTATCGTTATAATCATTTTCTGTTAAATAATTCTAGATTTCGTCAGGGTCACTCTGAACAGTTGGCACCTACTTTACTCTTAAAGTAAGCAGTTATAAACCAAAACAAAATTATCAAGCCCCACCGCAGCGGTTCAGACAAAAGTAGAAGTTTATTTTAACAACACTCATTAACCACTTTGACAAGTCTAAAATTATCCTTTTTAAATAATTTGTGCACACACAACCCAATATTAGCAATTTAAATTTTGTCTTCATGAACCCTTGTATTTCTTTGACCATAATTACAACTCTCAGCCTCAACTACCGTGAGCACCGGAATGTCATGACAGTTATCTATGTCACAGTTCAACATTGTCAATTTTTGCATCATAATGAACATACAACAACTACTTCATAATTGTCTCTTTGTGAAATGCTCACAAACCAATTTTACTAGAAATAAAATATCACCAAACCATCCATATGGCTATAACAACAACAAAGGAAATTGCATAATTATAATACTCCTTTCTACTTTGAAAACTCAATTTATAAGCAGCACAACTTGGTATCTGGAATTGCCATGTTTTGCCTTTTGTTCACACTTGCATCATGTTATTTTGTAGTAATTGAACCAATTATTTAACAAGTATCTAACGTAGATATAACATCCTAATTTTTCCTTTATAAGCCCAGCTTAAACCAAGTACTAATATGATAACTATCTAAAGTGATTACATAAAATACTTTCACTTTTATAATTTTAATCAATTGTAGGTATTTCGCTTTAATGTAAGAAGAGCCTCTAAGGGCCTTACCGACTTTACGCTACTTTTTATTGCTGGAAAGGTTCCAGATACTCTTTCGGCACCTTGACGCTCTATAGTCTCGATGCTCGTACAGCAGCTCACAGCTCCGTAGTTCTGAAGCTCGTACAAGTTACTTGCAGCTCCGCAGACCTGATGTCAGATGCGGCATGCGGCATCGTGATGTCATCGTCTTGGTGCGAGTTAGGTTAGTGGCTCGCCGACACCAACACCAGCACATCCTCGATAGAGCTCCAACATTGATCATGAAAATAGAAAGATAAAATTCATTAGAAATCTGTTATGTAAGCCAGAGCCCTATCCCACTTCTGATGTCAGATAAATGGATAAGTGGATTTAACACATAAGTCATATTATAACACATACAGAAAAACATAGTTATCAGCAATAATCAAGTTATAGGATCAATTAACTTACGGAACATTACAGGTAGTCCATCTTTCACAACAGTTGTACCTATCAAAAAGTCCTTTAACTCGCGGGTACCACCATCTTCTAGAGTCTCCCCATATTCATCAAGTACAACCAACGTTGCCGCCATTTTTGACCAATCGCAGATGGTCACCAATTATTGTTTACTCATTTCTAATTTATGTAATAATTAACAAATCGAAGGTAGTGGAACCTTTTTAAAACTTAATAAGATAATTTAGCAATTTAGTATGTACTTATTTGCAATCGAAAAGTAAACTTATAAGTTAACTTAACATCAACTTACAAATTCTGGAAATCGTTTTAAACTACCTACTTGTTATTTGAAAATAGCAATATAAAATCGTAATAAACATTATAGTATAATTTTAATTATACCTTAATCATCTATTGTAATTCTAAATGAATAAACATTTGTTTTGGTTAATCTAAAAACCACCAACCATAACTTAGGTTTCGATATACCTACTTTTCGTCTAGAAACGTTGTTCGTAATAGTAGTCTTTTAATCCACATTATAACCTTTGGTAAAGAACAACTTATAGGTACATCGAAATAGCATATACAATCAAGGAAATATTTCAAAATACAATTTATAATTCTGTTATTATTTAATTTTAGGTGAAAGTAAGATAAGTTTTTGTATTTATTTAGACTGGCTCACAGATCACAGGTTTCGTTCGGAATTGACCGTTCGTCTAGAAATACAGCAACAGTTTAGGATAATAATTAAATCGTAGATTAATTTTATATGATGCTACATATTCTGACACATGCATGGTAGATTAGGTTTAATCAATATTGCAGGCGCTTGTACTGAACTAGCATTGTTGTGCTAGTATGGGCAAATGAATATTATGGTGAATAAATGTTATAGAAAATGACATTATTGAAAAATATAGCTAATAAATTTATGGATTAAAATTATTATGATACTTGATCGATTATGACCAATGAAATGAGTGAAAATGATTTTAAGTAATTTCACGATTATGGCAAATACAAGTATGGTATATAAAATTATTGCATTTTAAATTATGGCAAACATTAGTAAACCGAAATATAGTTCACAAAAGCATGTGAAAATGATAAAAGTCCCTTCATCATCGTCATTCTCATCAGTCTCCTGCCCTTATCCCAATTTATTTGTTCTCGGCACAATATGTATTTTACTTTCATACTTCTTAATTGTCGTCATCTCGGTAGACACCCTCTTTCTAGCCATATCATTTGTCACACAGTCCTTCCATTGATAAACCACTCCTCATAATTTCAGTCATTTTTTAAAAGAAAATACATGTTGAGCGAGTATTTACGTGTGAACGCATTCTTATAGGAAATAGAATGGGTTCCGCGTGTGGATGTGGTGGGATCGGAATTCGGAGTTAATGATTATATTACATAACTACCCTATAATTTTCCCACTGCTGGGACACAGGCCTCCTCTCTGTGAGAGGGAGTGGGCCGTAATCTACCACGCGGGCCCAGTGAGGGTTGGTAGATGTCACATGTCTTCGAATTTTTTGGTTTCCTCACGATGTTTTCCTTCACCGTTTTGAGAGCAGTGGTGATTAAATAATTTACACATAGTAAATAGGCCTGACTGGGTTCGAACCTACAACTCGTAAGTCGCTGCCGTTACCACTGGACACCCCCGATTGTAACCAATGATTATATTAGAATACAGGAATTGGGAGGCAGTTTGTACACAAATGGGTCCAGAATGAGATACGGGGTTTTACTAAACTAAAACTAAGGCATAAGGATAAGGGAAAAGATAATTTGTAATAGAGGCTGAACAATATTTATAAAGATGCTTCTAAGGCGAGCCCTCGACTAGAGATCGTGGATCGGCAACCGTGGACTGACACTGACGAACTGAATTCGAAAAGCAGATAATCAAATGTTATACCACATTGGGAAAGAGCGGTGGACTGCGACGGGCTGTGTATTGATTGATTCTTCTAACTTACCTCATTAGCTTTGGCTTAAAAAGAGGTTATAAAATTTTGGTTACATTGTTTGTCTAAATCAGGGATCCCCAAACTATTTTGGACAAGTGACCCCTTTTCCAAAATGAACTGTTACCTCAGACCCCCGTGGCCAAATTACCTTTTTTTTTTTTTTTTTTTTTTTATTTGTGATGGGTTTGCTCTTGACTTTAGTCTATGCCAGAGGCGACAGAAACAAAGTCGACGATGGAGCGAGCTTACCCAGAAGAAGCCTGTTCACTCTCACTTTGAAGAGATTAGGGTTATATGCGTTCGGAAACACAGACGCAGGCAGAGAGTTCCATTCCTTTGCTGTGCGCATTATAAAAGAAGTTTGGAAACGCTTAGTGCGAGTTGGTGGGATAGCCACCAGGAAGGGATGGTAACCTGAAGTGCGCCTAGATGACCGATAATAGAAGGGGGCCGGTGGAATGAGGTCGTGGAGTTCCTGAGCACACTCTCCGAAGTACAATCTATAGAAGACCGACAAGCAGGCAACCTTGCGACGATGGGCCAAACTGTGAAGCTTGGCATCCACCAGATTTACGTCGCCAATGAGCCTCTTAGCTCTGCGTTCCACCGAGTCAAGCGCGGCAAGTTGGTATTTAGCCGAGCCATCCCAAAGGTGGCTACAATACTCCATGCAGGATCGGACCTGCGCTTTATAAAGGGTCAAAAGCTGTCCAGGCGTAAAGTATCGCTTCACCTTATTTAGGATGCCCAGTTTCTTGGCCGCAGTCTGGGCTTTGTACTCGATGGTGGCGCCGAAGTTGAGGTTAGATGTCAACTCCATGCCTAGGAGCTCGAGCCGATCAGTTACAGGAACCGATGTACCCCGAAAAGTAGGAGTCAGGTCGAAACGACTCCTTTTTGCGGTAAAAAAACACGCTTGTGTTTTGGTGGCGTTAAAAGTGACCAGATTATCATCACCCCACTGGGAGACAAGGCTTAACGTCAACTCTGTCCGCTCTACCAAAGCCTCTCTCAAGGAACGAACTGCGGCCCCGTTGGTTTTTGCGCTGGACAAGTATCTCTCTGAAACAGTACTGTCGTCCGCGTACCCAACAATACCAGTCTGTAGTAGGTCATTGATGTGCAGCAGGAAAAGAGTTGCAGAGAGAACAGACCCCTGAGGAACTCCGGCATCAATAGCCATAAGGTCAGAGGAGCAGCCGTCAACGACTACTCTGATCGACCGTTCACTAAGGAAGTCTGATATCCAGCTACAAAAATCAGCTGGGATGCCATAAGCAGGAAGCTTGCTGAGCAGACCAGCGTGCCAGACCCTGTCGAAAGCCTTCGAGATATCAAGCGATACAGCAAGTGCTTCGCCATGTTTCTCGATGGCTTCGCCCCAGCGGTGCGTGACATACACAAGAAGATCACCGATCATTGACCGTCCCCGGCGAAAGCCATATTGACGGTCACTGAGGAGATCATTGTCTTCGAGGTAGGTCAGCAACTTACTGTTCAGTACCCTTTCCAAAACTTTGCATAGAATGGAGGTAATGGCGATCGGACGGTAATGGGCAGGGTCAGCACGGTCGCCCTTTTTGGGCACTGGTTGTACATTAGCAAGCTTCCAGGATTTTGGTACCGTGCCTTTTTTAAGAGAGAGGCGGAACAAACGTGTCAACACAGGAGACAGTTCAGGCGCACACTGCCTCAACACTCTCGCCGGAATGCCGTCAGGCCCGCTGGCCTTATTCACGTCTAGACTGCACAATACTCTTTGGACCTCTCTAATGTGAACTGCGATCTCCGGCATCGTGGAGTCACAATGAGGTACTGTAGGTGGTTGCTTGGAGCCAGCGTGCAGACGTGAATTGCTTGCAAAGAGAGATGCAAATAAATTTGCTTTCTCTCTTGCGGAGTGGGCCAGCGACCCATCAGGTTTCAGCATTGGAGGTAAAGTGGGACGACAGAAATTCGCTTCGGCCGCCTTAGACAGGGACCAAAACTGTTTACTACCCGGAGGGTGCGATGCCAGCTTGGCCCCAATACGTCTGACATGGCCAAAACGTGCCTCACGTAAAACCCGCTTGCAGGACTTAGCGGCAGTGTTAAAGGCTCTCTTCTTCGCGCGAACCCTACGAGCTCCAACTTTACGGTCGCGGGCCTTGACCCAGGCTTGGTAGGCAGACTCTTTTCGGGCCTCAGCGTGGGCGCACTCTGCATTATACCAAGGCCGGGATTTATGGCCGAGTGGGATGTCGGAGAATGGAATAAAATACTCCATTCCCTGCCGAATAACGTCCGCAACCTCGTCTGCACAGCACGAGGGGTCACCCGAAGAGAAGCACACATACCGCCATGGATAAGACGCAAAAAAGTGCCGCATCTCATCCCAGTCCGCTGACTCGTATCGCCACACTCGTCTCGTGCCTCTAGGACTCTCATCTGGTGGAGATACCTACTTTTAAGATCAACCCCCTTATTCATAATAGTCCGCTAACTTAAAATAGCTGCTACAGAGTGTTATTTTTCATTCTAACTTAGGTCAATAGAAGAAGACAGAGTGAGAATTAGCAATGCTTTAAGTTAGCAGACTATTATGAATAAGGGGGTCTTTCTTTAGTTTTTTCCTATTGATAAAAATACCTAGGTACTAAGGTACCAATTGGAAAACTTTGCACTTAGTTAAGTGAGTAAAGTTGACTTAATTTTCTCATCAAAATTTAACAAAATAAAAAGACATACAATTCAGTAAATATCAAGTTTATTTATAATGATTATTACAAATTAGGTACTTAAATAATCTTAAGTAGGTAGGAAATTATATTTAAAAAAGTATTCATTCGCAAAGAGAAAATAAAACATTCAGTGTGATGGATGAACCTGGTGACTATCTACCAATCTAGCAACATCCGGTTCAATATTGGTGAGTTGCAGCCTTAGATCTCCACGTTCGTTGATTTTCAAGCGGTTTCTTTGTTTCGTCAAAATGTTTGTTACCACACTGAAGCTTTTTTCAACTAGGTATGATGATGGAAAAGCGATAAGGTATTTTTCAGCAATGTTCTACAATGTAGGATACTGTGTTTCAATGTTGCGTTGCAACCAGACCCTTGCTTGAACTTCTGCTTAAGCTCTTCGTCTGTGCTGATGGTAATCAACTCTTCTTGCATTATCACATTGGCTTCTTCTATGCCTGTGGTATTGTACGGATTTATTATCTATTGAGGAATTTGTAAATATAAAAGATCCTCAAACCTCTCCGTAAAATCCTTGTATAATGCGTCCAAGTGAGTGACATATAATAAAATGTCATCATCTGGTAATTTTGACAAATGCAGAAACTGCGAACATTCTTTTCTGCCTAAATTTTGTTTATAAAGGATTGGTTTACCCACGAAGGCCGATGTTATTGATTTTGTTTTAATCAAGTTAAGATCGTCACCCTGCAGCTGCAAATTAACTTTGTTGAACATTCCAAAGATATCAGTCAAGTAATAAATATCTGTTTTACAATTGTTAAGATTTTCTTTAAAATTCGGATCTTTTTCTTGTAAAAACTCCAACACAGATTCAAAAATGGCTGAAAATCTTTCTAAGCAAGAGCGTCTTGATAGCCAGCGAACTTCAGTGTGCAGAAGTAATCGAGTAAAGATTTCGTCGTTTTCCTCACATAGCTGAGCAAATAACCGAGAGTTCAAAGAATTGCTTCGAATCTTGTTGATAGCATTTATTACATATTGTAAAGACTTAAATCAACCAATATGTTTATGTTATGAGGTGCTAGCGCTGGCGGCATGCCCCGAGCTGGTGGGCTCAGCAGACGTACCTGACGATGTGCGCCAGAGAGCAAAGGAGATACTGGATGACTGCACGTGAGTACCTACATACCACAAGTACTTATAGTTAAGTCTGATTTACACGGTGCTATTTAATTGCCAGTGGTATACCATAAGTTAGCAACAATAAAAGTAGCATCGTTTAAACACTGTTCAGGGGCTATATTCATTTGAGAATGGAAATCATTTCAATGGATGGTAGCAAATCAACCGCCATTGTTGTTGGAGCGGTGTTAACTTGCGCGGCGTTGGTGCGGCTTTAATTGTATAATTTAGAATATAACTAAAGACCACGCTACCGCATTAGGATTATTGCCTGTAATGATAGTTGTGTTTGTGATAAATAAATAAATAAACATTAATTCAGAAGATACCTATTACTATAGTTTTAAAGGCGAGTTTTCTTAAAAATATATTTTTTTTCTTTCTAATTCTCGCGTGGATAATTTAATATAAATTATGTAAATCCTTCATTTTTATTTCCTACGGCCTTTGAAATTAATACTATGAGTTTGGGTAGTAGCTTACTTAGCTTAAGTTGGTATGTAGTAGCTTTAAGTTCTTTTTCGTACCTACACTGTTTAGAAGCACGGACTAAAACCACTGAGTAAGTATTCAGACGTTTGTTTATTTGACAGTGGAATTACATGGAGCAGAATTCTTGAAAAGTTGTGATTAAGTAAAATAGCGTATTTATTTTTAAATAAATCAATCAGGTTTTACTTGAAGAAAAACAGAGGCATTTTTCTTTCTTTCTTCTACAAGTAAACCGTGTTTATTATAAAGTTTGTTTATTGCAAAGCGTTCGTCTTTATTTCAGTACTAATCCATGACACGTGCCTTTCAAAAATAAATCAGCCCCGTGAGAATAAATCTTCATGTAAATCTCTTAGTCCTCTTAGATCTCTTAATCGTCTAGTCCGTAATGGCATGAGTAACACGTCCACTAATGATTTCCTAATTACATAATAAAAACAGATCATTAGCCAAACTACACATTCCTCCTGACACATCGCTGTGTTAATACCCGTTACCTGCACTGATTGATTTCTACTGATTCCAAGGTTTGATTGATTGACATTCATATTCGATTTAGATTGATTCGGTCGACGTTTATGGCAGCCGGTCGCATTAGCGTTTCAAATCCAATTGATATTGATGCTCAAATAACAGACAGATACTGGACGCGAAATTATATTGTATCTCATTGGATTGTGTGAAATGGAATTTGTGTAAAGGTTTTCGTTTTCATTCGTTTTTAATACTCTTAATCTATTTTTTCATTGTTTTGTCCTATTTGTGAGAACGAATTGATCATGTTTTCGCTTTGTAGGATTAAAATGTAATTTGAAATCAGAATTTCTGCTTTTTCACTGAAATAATTGAATAGTTTATTGTTGCTGTGTTGTCTTGCACAGTAGATGGAGTTAGTGATTACTCCTCAATGGAGGTACTACACCCTTCCGGGCTAGATAAGGTATATATCGCTGATAAAAATGCTTGGCTCAATGCTGGTCCTGCTCCACAACCACAACCAATTGAATAATTAACATTTGAAAATACTGTTGGAGCAGCTGAACATTGTAAGACTATCTTTGCATTGTATAAATTCAACCTACGTTGTATTGTATAATTGCATTGCACAGGTGTGAGTACTATGTATAATAGAGCTACCATTTACCGGTTATGTAATTGACTTGAATGGGCCCTGGCGGCTGAGAGTATGTCATGCTCACTCAGATGTCTCGCTGACGGTGGCGCGTGTGTTGGATCATTTAGCTCCTTTCAAAATGGTTGAGCTGAATGGTGCTAATCCATGCGTCATGCTCGTGAACAGGCGCCGTTAGTTGGGACTGGTCACCTCTTAGCGTCCTCGGCTTATTTGTAATTATTTTATTTAGAAATTATTTTGTTTCTCTTTCTACTATGGACGCGTTTTTTATTTTGCATCGTCCTCACATTTGGTTATAATTTCAACATTATTTTTGTACTAATCTTTATGTATCAATTTAATTTAAAAGAGTGTCCATGGAGTTTCTTGCCCGTTCTTCTCCATAGGTACCTACTACGCTTTGGAATGGGCAACTAGCCTCATATTTCTAACTGACCGACTCCTTGACAATTCAAAAGTGCCTGTAAATGGTTTAATTGAAATAAATGCTTTGAGTTTGAGTTTGAGTTATATCAAAGACATTAAAATATATAGGTATGCTAAGTATCCATGTTGCTAAAGCACCTGGACCCTTTTTTCACAATTGGGATTCTTCTTCTTGTAACTGCATCATCCAAATACATATTAACAAATGTCGTATGTACGGGGAATCTAACTACTTACATCTAAACATGAATGAAATATCATCACAATTACACGAACCAACGTCCTTTCTAATTAATCTGAGTATTAATAAAATGGTAAGTGCGTCGGTATCTGTCAGCTATATGAAACGGACGTTTATTAGACCGTCGTCACCTGGTCGTGACGTCAATATGTCAGCGGTCCTTTGGCAGTGGTTGCTACAGTAAGATATGTATGCTATCCTGGTATTCAAAAATTTCTAGTAGGGAAAATCGCCCCTCCAATCATACATTTTTATATTTGTATAGATTAATGGTGTCTCATTAATTTGACTAATGACTAGCTTGAAAATAACCTACCCATATTCCTCACCATTTCACCTCTTGTTTCCAGCAAGCGTTCAGTAGGCGCCTACTCCCCATCGCCTGGCCTTAGCATCGTCCGCGCTCGCGTGGCTCAGTACTTGGAGGCCCGTGACGGGGTACCAGCCAGCCCAGATGACGTGTACTTGGGGTCAGGGGCTTCTGATGTCATCAAGGCCGTGCTCACCATGCTGGTTGAAGATGTGGCCGGGAAACCTCCTGGTATGTTGGTTGAAGGAGCTTAATGTTTGTTTATGAAAGTTATGTGCCTCTGTGGTTGAAACAGCGACTGCTGAGCAAGGTGTCCTAGAAATGAAATGATGAAATGATTTTATTTTCTGTAAGTAGGTTTGTACAAACACTTTTACACGTCAATCATATTTAGAAAAAAACTAGATGAACTCGGCGTTTGCTATCTGACTGCTCTGAGAAGAAAGGCCGAAACTAGCTCAGAGGTCACAGTCTCTTTTAAAGTCCTGACATAATCTTGGTCAGATCATGTGAAGACCATGTAGATTGGTGTCTGAAATGGTATTTTGAGGAAAGAACCACACATATTGAGTGGACCTATCCAGTCAGTGCACGCATTTGTCAGTAATCGTGCAGCTCAACTCAGAACTTAAGGAGCTCAACGATTCGACGAACAATACCAAAGAAAGGACATTTGGGTAGGCCGCTTAAATGACTCAATCTGCCAGACCAAGATGAAAACTAACTGAGAGAAATAATAAAAACAATAATCTACATAGTCTTCACATTCACAATAATTAATAAAAAATATAATACTTCAAAAAGTAAATATTAATGTCATAGTGTATATAAAAAAATCATCAATGTCACACTTAGTATAAAAATAGATTTAGTATAAGATTAGTTTGTTGCCTGGGGGTACATTGAAGTAGCTTAATTAATCCCAAGCCTTTTTGTCGTCCAAGTAATCTTTAACTTTATAGAAACTTTTTTTACAGAGTTTCTGTTTAATAAATGATTTAAATTTATTGAGGCTCAGTTCTTTAACATGGCTTGGGAGTTTGTTGTAAAAACGTATACTTTGGCATTTAAATAAATTACTAATTATTTGGAGCCTAGTCTTGGGCACAATAAGTTAGTCTTTGTTTCTAGTATTTATGCTATGAATGTAGCTGTGTCTAGAATATAGATTAATATTCTTTTTGACATAAATCAGGTTCTCATATACATACTGAGATGAGACTGTCATTAAGTTTATATCCTTAAATGTATCCCTCAGTGAATGCCTACAACTTAGGTTATAAGTTGCTCGAATGGCTCGTTTCTGCAGCACAAATATAGCTTGAATGTCGGCTGCATTTCCCCACAGCAAAATGCCGCACGACATTACACTATGGAAATAACTAAAACTAAACTAGATTGGTTCGACCCTTAGATTGATATAATACATACATAACATCTCGCCTGTTTTTCTCTAAGGGTTAGGCAGAGGTGTACCTATTACGGTTTTCCCATTATGGATTTTTAAGTAGTAGTCTGAAATCAACATTTACTGGCAATGGGGACGCCCTATATTTCATGGAACTTACACATATAGTAAAGAATTTGGGTGTGCTAATAGGTACATCTCTTAATTACTTTGCCGTGGGGTAAGGGTAAGGGTTGCAAATTTGATAATAGCCACTACCAGCATGAGCACACCTTGTAGACTGATGTTGCAGATCGCCGTTTGTTGCCAGAAGTATGCAAGAGCAAATGTAATTTTGATAATAGCCACTACCAGCATGAGCACACCTTGTAGACTGATGTTGCAGATCGCCGTTTGTTGCCAGAAGTATGCAAGAGCAAATGTAATTTTGATAATAGCCACTACCAGCATGAGCACACCTTGTAGACTGATGTTGCAGATCGCCGTTTGTTGCCAGAAGTATGCAAGAGCAAATGTAATTTTGATAATAGCCACTACCAGCATGAGCACACCTTGTAGACTGATGTTGCAGATCGCCGTTTGTTGCCAGAAGTATGCAAGAGCAAATGTAATTTTGATAATAGCCACTACCAGCATGAGCACACCTTGTAGACTGATGTTGCAGATCGCCGTATGTTGCCAGAAGTATGCAAGAGCAAATGTAATTTTGATAATAGCCACTACCAGCATGAGCACACCTTGTAGACTGATGTTGCAGATCGCCGTTTGTTGCCAGAAGTATGCAAGAGCAAATGTAATTTTGATAATAGCCACTACCAGCATGAGCACACCTTGTAGACTGATGTTGCAGATCGCCGTTTGTTGCCAGAAGTATGCAAGAGCAAATGTAATTTTGATAATAGCCACTACCAGCATGAGCACACCTTGTAGACTGATGTTGCAGATCGCCGTTTGTTGCCAGAAGTATGCAAGAGCAAATGTAATTTTGATAATAGCCACTACCAGCATGAGCACACCTTGTAGACTGATGTTGCAGATCGCCGTTTGTTGCCAGAAGTATGCAAGAGCAAATGTAATTTTGATAATAGCCACTACCAGCATGAGCACACCTTGTAGACTGATGTTGCAGATCGCCGTTTGTTGCCAGAAGTATGCAAGAGCAAATGTAATTTTGATAATAGCCACTACCAGCATGAGCACACCTTGTAGACTGATGTTGCAGATCGCCGTTTGTTGCCAGAAGTATGCAAGAGCAAATGTAATTTTGATAATAGCCACTACCAGCATGAGCACACCTTGTAGACTGATGTTGCAGATCGCCGTTTGTTGCCAGAAGTATGCAAGAGCAAATGTAATTTTGATAATAGCCACTACCAGAATGAGCACACCTTGTAGACTGATGTTGCAGATCGCCGTTTGTTGCCAGAAGTATGCAAGAGCAAATGTAATTTTGATAATAGCCACTACCAGCATGAGCACACCTTGTAGACTGATGTTGCAGATCGCCGTTTGTTGCCAGAAGTATGCAAGAGCAAATGTAATTTTGATAATAGCCACTACCAGCATGAGCACACCTTGTAGACTGATGTTGCAGATCGCCGTTTGTTGCCAGAAGTATGCAAGAGCAAATGTAATTTTGATAATAGCCACTACCAGCATGAGCACACCTTGTAGACTGATGTTGCAGATCGCCGTTTGTTGCCAGAAGTATGCAAGAGCAAATGTAATTTTGATAATAGCCACTACCAGCATGAGCACACCTTGTAGACTGATGTTGCAGATCGCCGTTTGTTGCCAGAAGTATGCAAGAGCAAATGTAATTTTGATAATAGCCACTACCAGCATGAGCACACCTTGTAGACTGATGTTGCAGATCGCCGTTTGTTGCCAGAAGTATGCAAGAGCAAATGTAATTTTGATAATAGCCACTACCAGCATGAGCACACCTTGTAGACTGATGTTGCAGATCGCCGTATGTTGCCAGAAGTATGCAAGAGCAAATGTAATTTTGATAATAGCCACTACCAGCATGAGCACACCTTGTAGACTGATGTTGCAGATCGCCGTATGTTGCCAGAAGTATGCAAGAGCAAATGTAATTTTGATAATAGCCACTACCAGCATGAGCACACCTTGTAGACTGATGTTGCAGATCGCCGTATGTTGCCAGAAGTATGCAAGAGCAAATGTAATTTTGATAATAGCCACTACCAGCATGAGCACACCTTGTAGACTGATGTTGCAGATCGCCGTATGTTGCCAGAAGTATGCAAGAGCAAATGTAATTTTGATAATAGCCACTACCAGCATGAGCACACCTTGTAGACTGATGTTGCAGATCGCCGTATGTTGCCAGAAGTATGCAAGAGCAAATGTAATTTTGATAATAGCCACTACCAGCATGAGCACACCTTGTAGACTGATGTTGCAGATCGCCGTATGTTGCCAGAAGTATGCAAGAGCAAATGTAATTTTGATAATAGCCACTACCAGCATGAGCACACCTTGTAGACTGATGTTGCAGATCGCCGTATGTTGCCAGAAGTATGCAAGAGCAAATGTAATTTTGATAATAGCCACTACCAGCATGAGCACACCTTGTAGACTGATGTTGCAGATCGCCGTATGTTGCCAGAAGTATGCAAGAGCAAATGTAATTTTGATAATAGCCACTACCAGCATGAGCACACCTTGTAGACTGATGTTGCAGATCGCCGTTTGTTGCCAGAAGTATGCAAGAGCAAATGTAATTTTGATAATAGCCACTACCAGCATGAGCACACCTTGTAGACTGATGTTGCAGATCGCCGTTTGTTGCCAGAAGTATGCAAGAGCAAATGTAATTTTGATAATAGCCACTACCAGCATGAGCACACCTTGTAGACTGATGTTGCAGATCGCCGTTTGTTGCCAGAAGTATGCAAGAGCAAATGTAATTTTGATAATAGCCACTACCAGCATGAGCACACCTTGTAGACTGATGTTGCAGATCGCCGTTTGTTGCCAGAAGTATGCAAGAGCAAATGTAATTTTGATAATAGCCACTACCAGCATGAGCACACCTTGTAGACTGATGTTGCAGATCGCCGTTTGTTGCCAGAAGTATGCAAGAGCAAATGTAATTTTGATAATAGCCACTACCAGCATGAGCACACCTTGTAGACTGATGTTGCAGATCGCCGTTTGTTGCCAGAAGTATGCAAGAGCAAATGTAATTTTGATAATAGCCACTACCAGCATGAGCACACCTTGTAGACTGATGTTGCAGATCGCCGTTTGTTGCCAGAAGTATGCAAGAGCAAATGTAATTTTGATAATAGCCACTACCAGCATGAGCACACCTTGTAGACTGATGTTGCAGATCGCCGTTTGTTGCCAGAAGTATGCAAGAGCAAATGTAATTTTGATAATAGCCACTACCAGCATGAGCACACCTTGTAGACTGATGTTGCAGATCGCCGTTTGTTGCCAGAAGTATGCAAGAGCAAATGTAATTTTGATAATAGCCACTACCAGCATGAGCACACCTTGTAGACTGATGTTGCAGATCGCCGTTTGTTGCCAGAAGTATGCAAGAGCAAATGTAATTTTGATAATAGCCACTACCAGCATGAGCACACCTTGTAGACTGATGTTGCAGATCGCCGTTTGTTGCCAGAAGTATGCAAGAGCAAATGTAATTTTGATAATAGCCACTACCAGCATGAGCACACCTTGTAGACTGATGTTGCAGATCGCCGTTTGTTGCCAGAAGTATGCAAGAGCAAATGTAATTTTGATAATAGCCACTACCAGCATGAGCACACCTTGTAGACTGATGTTGCAGATCGCCGTTTGTTGCCAGAAGTATGCAAGAGCAAATGTAATTTTGATAATAGCCACTACCAGCATGAGCACACCTTGTAGACTGATGTTGCAGATCGCCGTATGTTGCCAGAAGTATGCAAGAGCAAATGTAATTTTGATAATAGCCACTACCAGCATGAGCACACCTTGTAGACTGATGTTGCAGATCGCCGTATGTTGCCAGAAGTATGCAAGAGCAAATGTAATTTTGATAATAGCCACTACCAGCATGAGCACACCTTGTAGACTGATGTTGCAGATCGCCGTATGTTGCCAGAAGTATGCAAGAGCAAATGTAATTTTGATAATAGCCACTACCAGCATGAGCACACCTTGTAGACTGATGTTGCAGATCGCCGTATGTTGCCAGAAGTATGCAAGAGCAAATGTAATTTTGATAATAGCCACTACCAGCATGACCACACCTTGTAGACTGATGTTGCAGATCGCCGTATGTTGCCAGAAGTATGCAAGAGCAAATGTAATTTTGCCACACGTGACAACAACGTGGGACATGTAATTCCCAAAACCTCATCAAAGGCTTAATTAGATAGAAACTAGGTCATAGCTATGTTTTACAAAAAATGCTCCATACAATGCAAAGATAAATGAATGTGCACGTGAGTCCAGAAAGTTTCCAGTAAACGTGACCCACTTCAGAAATAAATTACTATATATATATATAGTCTGGTCGTATTTGTACGCCATGACACTCTGTTAATACTCGTACTATACCTTATTGTATCACAAGAGAACTCGCCCTTTATGGATATAAAGTGGAATGGTGATAGGGTAAAGAGGTTTATAATACTGAATGTGAAGGTAACAAAAGCAATTTATTTTTAAATTAGTATTCCTGCACAGATGTAGCTATGTACTCGTACGATGCGCCAGGTTATGCACGTCTGTTTGATTAATGTGGATGCATTGTTGATTTACAATATACTAACCAGCTACTTTACAACTATGAATTTATTTAATATGTAAAATAAGGCCTATATTCAGGAGTGAGTGGTAGGTTGAGTGATAACGATTGACACTAGATCCAAACTATCCAATCATGCAGTCATCGGTTCCTGCTAATTAGCAGTCTTGTGTTCTGGTCACAAGTGCATGAATGTTAATGACTGCCTTCTTGGACAAGCACTCAACTGACTGCTGAACGTGGCTTCCTGGGTGCGATTCCCAGGTCTGGCACACTTTGCCCGATTATTGAGTGCCATTCGGAATTTCTTTTTAGCAGCACGGAGTTTGTATTTGTGCCCGATTAATGGCTGGTGGTCACCATCTATTACATGGGATTTAACTGCGTAACTGGCCAAATGTGGCTGTACAAAAACCTCTGATACAATCGGTACCTTATTCATTCACCAACGAGTAGTTCTAACCCAACCAACTATTCTGTCCCCAGCGGTAATGATCCCGATCCCTCAATACCCGCTCTTCTCCGGGACGCTGTCAGAGCTGGGTCTGTGCCAGGCGAGCTACTACCTGGATGAAGAGCACGAGTGGGCCCTGAAGGCCAGCGAGCTGGAGAGGTGCTGGCGGCAGGCCAGCGAGGACTGCCACGTCAGGGCGATCGTCGTCATCAATCCTGGGAATCCCACGGGGCAGGTGAGAGATGAGAAAGCAATGGATATTTGGGTCACTTGAGCATTGTAATTATTTTCTGAAAAGCTGACGATTACAAACATATTTTCAAAAAAAAAAACATGTCGTTTTCTTTATCATCAGACACAGTCATTATATTTATAGTTGTTATCTTTTCAATAAGGACTCAGTTACTGGACGTGGAGTTTGATGTCTGAGTCATCATTATCTTGTCCTTACCCAATCCTGAGTCCATTGCCATATAATAAGCTACCCACAGTGTATCTTCGAGAAAGAATGTAATCAAAACCTTAAATACAAAATATTATTTTATTCTGATGTGAAACATATTTCCATATCATACTCGTATTTCAATTGAAACATCACAATACCATACAAATTGGAAAACCGAAAAATAGTCGTACAAACTATATTTAGCCGATATTCATAGAATATCCGTGAACTCGCCGGCAGTTTGCGGGCGACATGTATTAATCAGCCGGCATTCATGCTATTCGCGCGCAATTTGATCGACCGCCGCCCGCCGCCATTGCAAATATTGGAAACTGTTCCAAAGCCAGATGACTGCGACAATAAATGGGATATAAAAACATGAAGCGCGACAAATAGCATTGATTTACAATATGTGGTAGTGATGATGACAGGTTTTATATAACTTTAAATACTCTGTGATTTGGTATTATGCAGTTACAGTTATGAGGACCACATATTGCTAAATAGTATAACGTCGCATAGACCAGAATCACCGTAAATGCAAACCATAGGACTGTTGTTGTACACCAAGTCACTTTCGATTCAGACTGTAGGTGAGCAGCAGTCATGTAGAGTAGTTCTACTTCTACTACTAAAACACTGCCAGCTTATAGCAATATATTTCAACCACCCTCTTTGAATTCGCACTAACAACACATCACTGTAAGGATTCAAATCTCAAGATCTGATACATTACTTATTGACCACTCTATGTGTTGCAGGTGCTGACGCGGCAGAATATGAAGGAGATCGTAAAATTCGCATACGAACACAACCTGTTCCTGCTGGCGGACGAGGTGTACCAAGAGAACGTAGTCTGCAAGCCTTTCTACTCTTTCAAGAAGTTAAGAATTAATAAGTGTTCGGATCTTTTGAGACTGGCAGGATTTTGTGTAAAATTGTATTTAGGATCTCAAATCTCATGTCAATGAGATTGACTACTGGGGTTTTGGACCGTACCACAGCAGTAACAGCTTAGATGGGATTTGAGAGGAGATTTATTTAAGAAGACTTGATTAAGCCCTTAAGAAGTCGAGTTTCGATCACGCATCGGTGTGTTAGACACTCAATTATTTGACGGCAAATATTTCTTGCACGTTTCATTAATAATAGCAAATATTTTTGGAAGAATTTGGTTTGGTTTTACCTAATGAATGATGTTTCTTCTTCAGGTGATGCACGAGATGGGCGCTCCCTACTCCGGCATGGAGCTGGCCAGCTTCGTGACGGCGTCCAAGGGCTGGGCGGCTGAGTGCGGGCTGCGCGCGGGGTACGCCGAGCTGACCCACCTGGCACCGCGCGTGCGCGCCGCCTTCTGCACCGCACGCGCCGTCATGCAGTGCCCCACGGTGCTGGGGCAGTGCATACTGGACTGTGTGGTCAGTACTCACTAGTAGATATACTAACTGTTGCATTAACATCATCATCATTTAGTTGAAAGACCTCCAGTGCTGTACACGGGACTCACCTAATCTTAGCCACAAAGACCTATCCTATTATCCTATCCTTCCCGCACCCAGCCGATTCCCGAACTCACAAACGGTTTGCAGTCTACAATTTCTTAAAACACTTTCGTGGCTCTTAATCTTTCCAAATGTAATGGTTCAATAACTGTTTGACAATATTTACCGAAGTTTGAACATATGGATTTACTTTCTACAGGTGATATTGCTGAGTATTAAGCCTCTGACTTTGACAACTATAAAGATTTCCACACGCTAAAAATTATTGTATTTTTAATGACATGATTAAATTAAGATAAAAAAAATGGTAAACTTATCAACCCACAATCTACCATTTTCCAGATGAAGCCCCCATCTCCCAGCGAGCCCTCGTTCCCTCAGTTCGATCTTGAGCTGAACGAGATCAAGCAGGTGCTGGCCGAGCGCACGGAGACCGCCTACGAGACCTTCAACTCCATTCCCGGATACTTCTGTAACCCCATTGATGTGAGTGCACGAATATACAGAACATTTTGTTGCATAGATAGAACTTTCTACTGTACCAAGCACAGAGCACTATTACTCCTACCGGAGTTAGCAAGTCTAGTAAAAACTGCACTAAGGAATTTGCTTATCTGTATAAGCAAATTCCATAGTACATAGTGCTACATATTATTTATTAGATACTTTTTTATTTCATCATTATTGGTTAGAATCTTTTGTACTGTGTCTAATATTTCAGTCTTTGCTTCGTTTCACAGAATCGGTTCTGTTTAATACTAGTTTTGATTTTACATAGTTGAATTTTTGTAAAGGCATTTTTCAGTTTATTTAACATTCTTGGTTCACTAATGTTTCACCAAAACACCGTTGACAATTTTTTAGTTTATAGTCAACGTTTCATATTTTCACATCGTCGAAACAAATCAAAAATAAATAAAATTTATAATAATACCGCCGTATCTCTACGCTGACGTCGTACTGGGGCTTGCGCGCTCCGAACTCTAGGTCTGAGTCGGTAGAGTTTACTATGCCGAAACGGCACTAGGGTAATGAGTCAAACCAAAAGAGCTCAGAAACCCGCAGGGCAGCATGTGGCGAGCTGTTCGGCAGTAGTGACCCCACGGACCCTATCTCTTGGGAGAAGTCTCGTTCCTCATCTCGGGCTTGCCTTTATTGGCCGGCTTGAGTGGAGATTCGCAAGAGCAAACGTGCTTGGAGGAAGGAAGTATTCCAGTAAGTGCTCGTAGGGATCTTGACCATCTTCCGGGCTCTGGGATTGTTCTGAAAGCCGTGGAATACCTCTCCACTCCTCAAGCACCTCAGGACATGTTGCCTCTTGTCGCTACGTCACTATGTGCTAGTGACAGTTTCCGGGAGTCCATAATTGACTGTGCGAGTCACCCCCTGTCATTTTATCCGTGTATTACATAACATTTATCAGGCAGGGGCCATAGGATACGTAGTTCTATAGTTCTGGTAACTGGTTACCAGAACTACACTTTAGCCACCCAAACACGTACTCCAATATATTTGTTTCCATGCCCTACACCAACCTGGGGTTGTCCTCGGATGCAATTGTATAGTTCATACAGGGATATTCGTCGGTTGGTGCCTTATTTCATTAAAAGCGTCTTAACGGGCCTCTGCGAGTTTGCTTCGGCCTCTCGTACGCCTTCCAAAGCTCCGGGACCCCAGGTCTGGGGGGGGAGTGAGGTGTTTAAACCCCCCCGCGACGTCTGAAAGGGGCGCGCGTGGAACACTACGCGCCGCCACCTCGGATCCAGTGTGATGGGGGGTGGCGGATGTCCCCAAGTCCGCCGTCCCTGGATCCATTTAGGGGGGCCGGAAGAGGGCGTTGTCTGCCCTCTGCCGACGCCCGGTGCGCCTGCTGCGGGCCGGGTGAGTGGAAGAGATCTCCCGCTCCCGTTCCGCAGCCTCCTTCTGCGACACGACTGTTTCGCAGAAGGATACCACCGCGTCCCAGGACTCCTCGCTGCCGACCATCGCCTCGACCACGGCCGGCAGCGACAGGTCACTGCCCACTCCTGAGATGAGGGCACGGCGTGGCTCCTCCCAAAAGCAACTGGACCTGAGCCAACCTGGCGGCGACGTTGTTAAAAGATGGCCCTCCCATAGATAAATTACCCGTCTCTTCACTATTCCATTGCTTGCTCAAGGATGCATATCCGGTAGGCTCTAATAATCCTTCCTATCCTAAGGGCACGTCTTCCTGACCATTACCGCGTCTACTCTTTGATATGCAATGGTCTCTGTAGTCCCATGAAACATGAGGCTCCAGGGACTAGTGCGAATCCTTGGGTTCATTCGAGCAATCGAGTCTGGTTTAACCACGCTGGGGTCGGTGCATTTCATTCATTCATTCATGTAGTAGCATGGTTTTCGAGGAAGCAGAGCTGTGAAGCTTTGTCAAAAACATAGGCTGAGTATGTCACTGGAGCCATCAGTGTGTGCGATTTTATAAATATAAAGGGATGTATCTCTGTGAGAGGGAGTGGGCCGTAATCCACCACGCGGGCCCAGTGCGGGTTGGTAGATGTCACATGTCTTCGATTTTTTTATTCTAGGACATGCCGGTTTCCTCACAATCTTGCTTTTACAAAATCAATTGTGAGTTCCTTTTCTGTTGACATTATTTCTAGTGATACGTTTTCATAATTATCTGGCAGTGTTAATAATAAGTGACACACTTTATCAGACTTAGACATGCTTTCTCCAATTTCAATTTCAGTGATTATGTTATCAAATCTTAGATAGTGGTCCTGATTCTTTGTATCTTATTGACATTTCAAATTCAGCAAACTTCTCTTTAGTTGCAATTTATTGAAAACAAATTTTCGTTCAAAAAACACTTCTAAACATTATATCACAGTGTACAACATCATTGGTCATGTGTGACTTCTTTATGTATGGTATGTACTTATTTGATACACATTGTACGATTATTGACCTTGCTTTAATATCGATTTCCTTATTTGGTTTCTCACTATTTATCGCTTCTACGACTCCTTTTTCTTCCAACAGTAAATTTATTCTAAATTTCCATGTTTAAAAATTTACCCCCTCTTTCAAAAATGGTATTGCGTCATATTTTCTCATATCCATTTTTTTAGGGTTCCGTAGTAAACAAGGAACCCTTATAGTTTTGCCATGTTCATCTGTCCGTCTGACCCCACTGTAGCTCAGAGATGCTTAGTACTAGAAAGCTGTAATTTGGCATAGGTATACAAATTAATCACGTCGACAAAGTGGTAAAATAAAATCTTGAAAAAATATATTGTGTAATATAATAAAATAAAATATAATGTGGGGATTATATTTTTTTTTTTCATAGGCCGTTCAAAAATATTGCGAGCATTTGAACAACACTTTTCGATTTAAGGATCCGCTTGCGTAAAGCATGGATGTGCTAATTTTTGTTAGAGTCAAGTGTCGTCGTCGTATATATATAAAACTATTACAGCTAAGTAAGTACTTTACAAGTTAACGAGTTGTAGTCGACCAACTTAAGTTTGCAGTTGGAGTATTGATTGTGGCATAATTATATCGAAGTATGGGAGAACATGTTTTTCAACTACAATGTTAAGTTTGTTTTTGAGATAAATTGATACCAACTTCCCAACTACGGAACCCTTCATTGTGCGTGGTCCGACACACACTTGGCCGGTTTTTGTTTACTCTGACAGCTCAAAATTTTCTTCTTATTTTACTATTTTCATTTCATTTACCATTTTTCTTCTTTATGTCTTCACAAATATGCAGCCCATAACCTTTTATGATATAACTGAAGGCTACTCCTAGAGAAAGATTATTTTTAGGTTCATAATATTTATTTTACATGAGCCATCTTGTACAGAACTCTCTTGACACATTTCATCTTCTATAATATTATTTATTTACACCACAGACAAATAGGTTGGATATACATACCTACTTAACATCATATACTATTTGTTTCACAAACAACTTATTCCGCAATTGTTTTATTTTACAAACACTCGCTTTAAAAACATTACTTGGCAAATGCGTCTCTTTACAATCATTTATAAATTTTTCATTTAATATTTAGATGGTGTACTATAGGTACACCTCTGCCCAACCCTTCGGGGAAACAAGGCGTGATCCTATATTATGTTTTATGTTATATTTAGATTCTTTTGAAAAATTCACGTGTATATTAAATATCATTTTCTGATGAATTTTCTATACCAGTCGCAAAGTGATCTCATGATCACTTTGTGACTGGTATAGAAAATTTGTTTAGCATAAATTTATTGAACTACCTACCTAAAAATACTATTGCAATGACATTCGAAATAGATGTGAATCATTCTGTTATCAAAACATACAGTATTTTATACAGTTAACAAGTGTGTCAAATAATGGAGGTGGGGGAAGGTGGAGATCCCCCGCGCATGGGGGAAGTTTAGTAAATGCATTGTTTTTATTTTTATAATTAAAGAAAAAAATCGTATTTTGTGTTTATCTTTGGGTATTTTTCTTGAGGACCACTGTACTTTATGGCTACTTTTAATTATATGTGAGACTTTAATCAAACTGCACACGTAAACAATAATAATAACTTTAATTTCTAATCTAAAATCTAACCACACTATTTTATGACAATTCTGGAAATGTTATTCGCACTGAATCCGAAGACCTAGTGCCGATCAGTCTTTCCAATATTTGAGTGGCAAGTGTCGCCCCACCATTGCTCCGGAAGTTCGTAACGGAACAATAATGGCGCGAAAAGCAATAAGTGCTGCCAACCTAAATATTAATCAGCTACCTACTACTTTAATTTTAAAATGAATAATTGTATTAAATTATTATTATTGATATTTAATTTTGACATAACTATAATTTTTCAATCTAATTATACCTACTAATATAAAAGAAAATAATTAAGTAATAATAATGTTTAATGCATGCTAATTTAGGATGATAAGGACAGGCGGATGATGATTGCAATGTTTGTAAAAGGCTGCTAAGTCATAAGTACTATCATAACATAACACCAACATTGTTAGGTTATTAATTAAATATGTTTTCAACAAATAAATCAACTAATCATTAAATCATAAATCAAATATCTAATTTTATATGTAAATATGTGTGTCTGTCTTCGAAGCGACAAGTATAATTAGTTTTAGTGAAGCTCAGTCGACGGAACCCAATACGAAGGCGATGACGGGGGCTCGCTCGCTTGCTCACTTGAGCCCCCGTCACCCCTTCAAACCTAACCTGTCCGAGTCGGGTTGCCCGACCTGAGCTCGCTTCACTCGCTCTTGCATCCTAAGTTCTCATTACGTTTTTATCGACAAATCTTTGAATTACATGACACAAAAAATCACAAAATGGCTGCAAATGCGTTTGCGTTTCGTTTCACCTTTAGCAGATACCACCAGGAAAAAAATAATAACCAACTTTAGATTGTCACAAAATCAAAATGTTCGTAGTTATTCACCCAGAAAAATCTCAAATCACCGTGAAATCAATACCCAAATAAAATAATAAAAATAAATAAAAACAAAGTGCGGTTGATTTGCAAAATCAAAACACGTTATTAAAACTTCATAAAAAACAACATAAAATTAGGTCAAAAGCAATAAAATAGTTCAAAAGTTGAGAATATCCTATCCGAAGTGTGATATATTTTATTTCAGAAAGTATTTATTTCCTAGACCTGAAACTTTCAGGGATTGTTCAAAATAATAAGTACGTTGCACAACAAAAAAAAACATAATAAGTAAAAATAAATTATAATTAAAACATTGAATACCTAGTATACTACAAGTCCTGTATATAAAAGACAAGACCTTTTGCCTATTTAATGAGTTTAATTTTTAAGTTATTGTGTATTAATGCAATATGTAAAACGTTTTTATTCCAAACGTGGTTTTATAAGATATCATGAATAAGAATGAATTATTTGTCAAATAATACATATTAAAAAAAGGGTAAGTAATGGGGAAATTATTTTCCTAATTGAATTATTTCGCAAACAACAAGTTTGCCAAATAATTCAGTTGTCTAATGATTAAATGACGAATCATGTTTTTGCCAATCGTTACTTGTCAAGTGAAAACTTGTAAATTAATTGTCGGTGTAATTATTGGATACTAATATTCTTATGTATGATGTATGCTGTTCCACAGGGTTCAATGTTCGCGTACCCTCGCGTGGACATCCCGGAGGCGGCACAGGCGGCGGCTAAGGACCTCGGCCTGAGTCCCGACGAGTTCTACTGCCTGCGGCTACTTGAAGAAACAGGTATTATATATAATTTGTCCTTCTATCTATAGAATAAGACCTATGCTGTTTCTAAGCTTTGAAAAATGCTCAAGTTACATAAATCTCGATTTGAAACGGTCAGATTTCATACGTACTCAAATGTATATTCAAATCAAGATTCAAGCTCGAATCATTCTAGGATACGGGCATTTTACATAGTCAACCAAGGCGCTTTCAAACAGGTGGAAGACACGACAAATCAACTATAAAGTCTAACCAATCTTCACGACGCGCGACGCCCCAAGACAAGAACGAGGTGTTTGAGTTCCCCGGCCCGTCACTAACGACTCTCTCTTAATAATTAGTCGCTGCGAGGTAAGCGGCTCCAGCTAATGTGTGTGATGTAACTCCAAGTTGCATACTTAGCTACAAGTTGCGCGAGCCCCAACTTGCGGTGCATAACTTGAGAGTTCCTGTTTTAACTTGCAGACTAGCACGAATGTAGGTATGTTTGTTCGTTAGGTGAACTTGGATAAGTCTTTTATGTGTTCAAGTTGGGTTGATTTAGTCTGGTCAAAGAAGTATTGGTGCCGATTCCCTTGTTCACAAACTAAACTATATTTAAGTTCAGTGCATCTTTTTCTTTCTATTTCGTTAAGAAAAGGACAGAAGATAAATTTTAGTTTAGTCCTGTCAAATTAATCAGCGCTTGACGTAAATTGACGTAATTTTAGTAGGCAAGTTTTTAATCACGTCTAAACTTGTATGGAGTAGTGACAGGCGCTGATTAATTTAACAGGACTAAACTAAAATTTATCTTCTGTCCTTTTCTTAATGAAATAGAAAGAAAAAGATGCACTGAACTTAAGTTTAGTTTTGTTTGTGAACAAGGGAATCGGCGCCAATGTCATGTAACACCGGTATTTAATTTTGAAGAAAACGAGTTTCTACACTTTAGGCGTTTTAACTTTTGAGAGAAGATTTACAATGCGTCTGCTAACCTCATGTTGTAGTTTCTTTTTGAAACCGCTTCAAAGAAAAGGACGTCCTCGATTTCTTTGAATATATTTTTTCTACCGGATGTATGTTTGGACATAACTTCTTCAAGTATGTTACCACATTCCATTAGCTTGTGATGCGCACGATTTGTCAAGCTAACATGAAAAAGAGTCCAGAAAACTTCGCAAATCCTTCACTATAATCTATATCTTCTGTTTCCAGGAGTGTGTGTGATCCCGGGCACTGGGTTCGGTCAGCTGCCGGGCACCTTCCACTTCCGCACCACCATCCTGCATCCACGTGAGGAGTTCCAGTACATGATGGACAGCATCCGAAGGTTCCACCACCACTTCTTGGAGCTGTACTCTTAGTCGTAATTGACAGTTTTCTGTATTACCATATGGAATGTGAGGAAGAGCCTGAGAGTTTCATGCTCATTAACGGAAAAGGAGTAAAAATGTAGGCCTAATTTAAATATTACCAGATTATGAAGAATTATTCATAACACTTAAAGTTCTTTCTGTATGTATTATACGGATCATCTTCGTCTTGTAGATGAGATCATAAAGTTCATGTGGATAATACATGATAGTTATCATACATTATGTAATATTTACGTTGAATGTGTTGATTAGAATTTAATATATTGAGTATTATTTATGATATAAACGTATTTTCTTATGATAATTTGATTAGTAATAATAAATCAGAAGTATTTTTACATTCATCTTTCATTCGAACTACGAATCGTACCTCAGTACTAGCATGGTAATATTTGATGACCTTTCATAATAGGCCAAGAAATAAAAAAAGCCAGAACGACTTTTACAAAACAGACTGGCTACTAGCTACTCCCACAACAATACAATGTTCACAGCATTGTCGTGTGCCTGATTGCCTTACCCACAATAACTTCCCCTGAACTACGGCGCTATTTCTTCGGACATATTAATCATTTGCCTAACGAGCTACGACCGCTGCCCACCCCCTTAAACACACACAACATTGAGTGTACCAGAAGGTCTACTTGTTAAGATGTGTGAAGAGACACTCAGGCGCGCAAGTCTCGAAACAAAAATATTATGACGAAAACGTAATCAACGTGATTAAACGGTGTTCAATATTGTTACCATGGCAGCGATTTAGGTGCAATCATAAGGATTTTAGCAGTGGATCTTTTGTTTCGGTCTGATCTGTGACGACAGTCACGCGATTCATCACTGTTTATTACTCGGGAAGCGAACCCGGGCCACTGCGCCTAATTAATGTTAGTACGTGCGCCAATTCCTGTAAAAATGTTATTAACCAGTTGTAAGATAAAAAATTAAATATTGGATCGTTTTAGAAGGTTGGCATTCTAGTTTTAATAAATAAGGACGAAGATTTGAGACAAAATAAGTGTGGAAATGTTTTTAAAACAGTTTAATGGTTTTTATTTATTACATACATACCGACAACTATCATTACGACATATGTAATTTCAAATACATCATTTGAACAAATCGTTGTAGCACAACTGGTAGGTGTCGCACAGTATGTCAAGTTGGTTGGCACGCACCTTGCTGAGCTCCGTGTCGAGATACTGTTTCAAGCGTTCACGCATCTAAGAAAGAAATTAATAAAAGTTATTTATTCTGATCGTGAGGAAATTAAGACGCTGACAACACGTAAACCGTGGTCACTATCAGATTGCATAGAAAAGAAAGAGAAGCGCGATGACACAACGCTTGTAATTTATTGCAAAATATGAAGCAATTATCTATTTACTCAAAATTGAGTTGAGTAATCGAAAATAAAAAACAACCAAGTTCTGCATTCAAATAAGACGTTCTTGTTATTAATTAAATACGTAACGTATGTTGATATTTAATACAGATATTTTGGATTAAAACTCAAGGTAAGAGGTTAGTTTAACGTTAGTTTGTATCGAGATCTTTTTTCAAAACGTGTTTTGGTAACAACCAAGTTCTGGGAAATATGTTCAAAATTAACATATATTTTTTCCGCTGCCACATACTATACAGATTTGGCAATTTTTTTTTTTTTAGCGAAGCCAATTTTGTTCAATTGGGTCTTGTCAGCGCCTTAACGTCCGTTTTGCAAAATGGTTTTTCAATAGGAATTTCTCAGTAGAATCCGGAGCCTGTACTTGTCACGGCTGTTGGCGATAGGCTCCCTGTTCCATGGGATCCTAATATACTAGCGCAGATCCTTGTTCTCCTTCAGGGAGCACAGGCTATATGTTATGCTCTGTCAAAGAGACCTTTGCTTCTTTGTCCGCGGGCGTGTCTCGTAGGTACTCGTCAACGCAGCACTGCGCGGCTCTACGCAGGGTTGCCTGCGCGTGCTGCAGCAGGTCGCGCCATATCTGCTTCACCTCAGCCTGGTGGTTGCAAGGGTTCATCCCTGAACGGTTCACCCACTCGGTTGTGACGTTGTAGAACTTTCTGAAACGTTTTGTTTATTTATATATGACGGAGAAGGTAGGTCTCTCTCGTTATGATAAGCCATATTTTAACTACTGTGGGCGTACAATGGGAAGTGCTGGTTATTGCACAATAGAAAAACCGTTTGCAGTTTAAATCAAATTCTAATTTACGATCAAATAATTAATCACACTAGCTATTCACACACTGTAGGTAAACAACACAACTATACGGAACGCGCGACAGTTTCTAAACGTGTTCAATCTTTGACCGCCTCTGACAAATTGTCTTAACCCGGGTCGAGCGTATTGTTGTAGACTCTGTCGAGCGCCGCTTGGTGGCGCTGGCCTCCCGATTAGTCAAACGAGTGACTAACGTATTTCCGACATATAAATTGTTATTGCTTCGTCGGTCTGTAGTTGCGACTGCTGAGCACTGTGACCTAAGAAGGTCCTTGACTCAATAGTGGAATGACGTCCACGTCATTCCACTAAAAATTCAAAATATTGAAACTATGATGGCTACAAGACAAAATTACTCATCCTCATTCCCAGAATCTTTAAAGAAAGTAATTACCTGTACTCGTCGCTCATGTTATTATATATACGTTCGAAGAACGGCTTTTGCTTTAAATCAACCACCCTGAACCGGGTAAGGTCTTTTAAGTCCTCCCTGATAGTCTCATTCTCCACTTCCTTCGTAGGGTCCGTGTTCGCGTTTCCTCTCATCACAAACATCACATCAACGGCGAAGTCTTCATGACGCGCTTTATTCAGTCTATTCTCATTCCGTCGCATCTCCAAGCCATTAATGTATTCATTGGCTTGCACGAACACCTAGAAGTTAGTTGTATGAAACACATTTAGGTTCAAGAAATTAGTGATTTTAAGATGCACGAAAATTGCTTGTGGAACGATCAGAATGAATCAAACTCAACTTAATTATGCTTCGTAATCTCGTCCTCATTGTATACTTTTGTAGTCTGCGCCTCGTGCGCCACTCGCTGTCACATTATTCAAAGATGAAAGCCTTCATCACAAAAAAAAAATGTTATCTGTGGTCCGGTCACCGGCGCGCCCGCCTGACATCTGTCAATCATTGTACTTTTTTTGTGCCGCGCGCTGATCACGTTTCCGTTGCGCTTCCGTAAAAAGTTCAGAAAATTCTCAACGAAATGGGAAAACGAGACAGGAAAATGGAGGAGCTGGACAAACATCTGCGAAAACTGGAAAATCGAGTGAAGAAACGTAAGCGGAGTCGTCATCGAAACTCGGGAAGTTTTCCGATATAGATAGGTAGGTACCTAACATTTTGTTGTTAGCTGAAATAATTTCCCTAAAATTACCTTGGGTGCCGTAATAAGCACATCAGTCTCTAGAGTTTTCACGAGAGGTTAGCCGATGATCTATATACATATACGTTTTGGCACACGCACCTGCTGCATCCTTAGCAGTCTCTAAGAGTTTTCACGAGAGGTTAACCATGAAACCCATTAACTGTGAAGAACGACATTGATCATACGAGCTTTCACGAGAGGTTAGCCGATGGTCTATACGTTCGGTGTTATAAACACATTCCTGCTGTATCCCTAGAGCTATCACGAGGGGTTAGCCGTGGATTTAGGTTTAAGCAGTCTGGAACCTAACTTTAATCATTCTTCGTTCGTTCAAGAAGCTGTTTCCCGTGACCGAAGCCAACACAGCCAGACTCTGGATAGCCATACTCAATGCCGCCAATTATAATTTATTTATTTGACAGACAACATCCAGTTGTCTTCGAAAATTCAAAATACTTACTGTAATTTTAGATTTAGTACTTATACAATTTAACTTATAAGTTAGTTTAGTACATACTTAAATTCTGCTACAATACAACCAGAAGGTGGCTGAGAGTGAAACGGTATCCATACCCCAACCTGAAGCCTTACCTTGAAGTATAGTGTAGTAGATTCTTAAATCTACTCAGAGATGAAGGGGGGGGGGGGGGCTACTTCAGCTATGGAATTGCACGGCCGTCTGGCCACATGGTGGTCAACAATACCTACTGATAAATGGGCTAAATGTGGAGACGAAGCAAAATATTTCAAAGAAATATGAAACACCCATAATATTAAACCTACCAAAATTTAATGAGAAAGTGACGGCAGCAGTACATGAAAGTGAAATCAAATGGGACCAAAGGATCAGGAGGCAGCGGGTTACAGTGGCTGCTGCCACTACGTCCATTGGCAAAGTCCTTAACAGCTTAATAGCCTAACAAGGGAGTGCAGAACAATTACTAACATTCAAGTAATTCAGCTAGACTATTGTGTAACATTTATCATAATAATTGCATCACATGGATACCCTTAATCCTACCCAGCCTTAATGAGGTTATAGAGGCATGAGGAACAGGGTGTAAAGTTCACTCATCCTCCATAGAAAAGGGAGGATCCTCCGACCAGACGGGTGTCGTGTCTGGTGGGCAACTGCCCGACGGTTGATGTCGGGATGTTGTATGTTGTATATATGCTAGTTGCGCGGTAAACTCTGCTTGCGCGATGCAGGGTTTTTGCGTGACGTCAGTGTGATGCGAAGTTCGTATGTGGCGCTGTAGATGCCGTCACATCACTCCCCTCCGGAGACCGGAGGTCGATAGTGGGCTGAGTCGTGTATCTTGCGATGCTTGCCAGTGCCAGGTGGGGGTTCCAGTGAGTCGGAACCGGTTGTCGCTTAGTTCGCGGTGAGTCGGAACTGTCTGCGGTGATGATGCCCCAGTGAGTCGGGGTGGCGCTGCGTTATGCTCCAGTGAGTCGGACGTGGTACAGCGCCGGGTTGAGGGCTGACTGCTGGCGTCGACCAGGAGAGCGTTGAAGAGCTCTGCTTGTTGACTGGCCGAAAGTGCAGTGTGCTGTGCCAAGGTTGCTGATGAGGCTTAGGGTGATGACCAGGTATGCGCGGTCGCTGCATGCTGGCGGTCAGGATACCCGTTGAAGCCGTGGGTGCTGGCTGGCTGTGTGACTCGCCGATCGAGAGCTTGAGGAAGTGATGATGATGACGTCACGCTGATGTAGTTGCACGAAGGCTGCGCTGACGTTCATACTCGGGGTCACCAGTATAGAGGCATGAGGAACAGGGTGTAAAGTTCACTCATCCTCCATAGAAAAGGGAGGATCCTCCGACCAGACGGGTGTCGTGTCTGGTGGGCAACTGCCCGACGGTTGATGTCGGGATGTTGTATGTTGTATATATGCTAGTTGCGCGGTAAACTCTGCTTGCGCGATGCAGGATTTTTGCGTGACGTCAGTGTGATGCGTAGTTCGTATGTGGCGCTGTAGATGCCGCCACAAGGTAATTAAAGAATTGATGGAGCAAACCAGGTTAATCGCTAGCTCAGATACAAACTGGTTGCAGTATTTCTCTGAAGTATGGAATAGTATTACTACTAACCTAACCATACACAATTATGTGGATCAAGGGTTATAAACTACCTCTTACTGAGTTTCCAGTTCAAACTTTCGAATAACAACTTCAATTAGAAAGAAAGCAATCTTATCACCATAGAATTATTATTATTAATATTGGGAAGAGTGCCTTACAACCCAAACAGTTAGATTCCGTCCAGTTTGCCACTTAAAAGGAGATGCAAAACAACAGTTTGCCTAATTACTAGGTATATTCTTGTTGCTACGTGCCCAGCTGTAGAATATGGTTGACTTTACACCAAAATAATGGAAAGTCAAAACAGCAGCCTTAAAAATAACAAGGCCAGAACTAGATTAAAAATTTTATGATGAAATGATGATATAATTTATTTGCAAAGGTTGTTGGTTGTCCCACATTTCAAAAAACCACAATAGAATTAAACAATTTGATTTTGACCTTTGCAAGCAAACTCAGATACTGTGAGTTTATTACTTAGAAATGATATGACAACAACCATAACCTATATAATTAAGATGGGTCATATTCATTTTACTCATTTAAATAGCTTACCTAGACAGCTGTGGCAATGGTACAAGGAAAGACAAATATGGTTTTATGCATCTTACATTAGTTCCAAAGAAACACTATAGCAAATTTAGAATCTAGGCATCCTATCATATAAATTGAATGAAAGTGATGTGATTATAGCCAACAAGTTAATTGTTGTACTGGGTCAGCCTCACATTGGCCTGTTTACAAACAGGTCCAATACCCAAGTGTCAGAATGGCATATCGTAACTCTCTGATCCAGGTTCATGTTCTGTAGATGCATTCACTGTCAAATGGGATCTCCACACCCATTGCTCAGGAGTCTCACACTGATTGCTGCCATATTGTCAGGGATGATTTCCTGAGAAGAGGAAGGCCGATCCCTTCAATACACATAGTGCCAGCTTTGTTGTCTAGCAAAACAAGAAAGCAAAATGAATCTGCTGTAAATCAGTGGATTCCCTTCTGTCAGAATCAAGATATTGACCCTAGGCTCAGTCACCACAGTGATATTATTTTTAACACTAAGTTTAACGAAGGATTGTCACAAAGATCACTCAATCCCTTATGGTATTCAATGAGTGATAAAAATACTCAACAACTTCTCAAGTTTTAGGCACCCACATTGGCACAGACAACAGTGTCAAGGTTTCTTTGGGATATATTTAAATGAAGACCAAAGAACCCTAAATATGAAATAGTTTGTAACCTCAATATTGTTTTGGGTTATCTATCCAATTAAAAATATATGTTAATTTTGAAAATATTTCCCAGAACATGGTCGTTAACTTTATTCACTACCAATTTATTTCATTACTAAATAAACCCTTAGTTTAGAACAACTAACCAACTTGTAACCATAATATCTCTTCTAACTGAACACAGAATTCAAACCTTGTCATTCAAGAGTAAGTACACAATGAGGACGAGATTACGAAGCATAATTACATAGATCGGACTAGATACCTAGTGACGTCCGGTCCTTAATTATGTGAAGTAATCTCGTCCTCATTGCATCCCAACCCTTCCCAGATAATCAAACTACTGATGTGTATTGGAGTGCCTTATCTAAACCCCTTCTAAAAGTTGTGTTGTGCTGTATGCACTATGCCGGGACTATACGATGCCCGTATCGGTCATCGTGAAATCCCGTTCTTGTGCTTTGAAAGAATGATTGACAGATGTCAGGCGGGCGCGCCGGTGACCGGACCACAGATAACATTTATTTTTGTGATGAAGGCTTTCATCTTTGAATAATGTGACAGCGAGTGGCGCACGATGCGCAGACTACATAAGTACACAATGAGGACGAGATTACTTCACATAATTAAGGATCGGACGTCACTAGGTAAGTTAGTCCGATCTATGTAATTGTACGACGTAGACAACATTGAACAACCAATAGCAATGCTTTTTGAGAAAAAATCGTAAACAAAAATCCCCAACCTATATTTCTGTCTGGTACCAGGAAAAACCTGTGCTCCGAAATAATTCCGTCATAAACTCCACGAGTCGATACACGTCGACGACTTCCACAGAATTCAACTTTGTTAGTTAAAGGAATTTAACTCAAAATATGAGCGAAATAAACCAGACCGGTATCAATCAATGTAACTTTCAAACAAACTGTGATTGCTTCACTGGAATCTAGATTACTGCAGATAAACTCTCTCGCTGCTGAAAGATAAATGTCTGTAGTAAACTACTCGACTGTTCGAATTATAGTAACAAGTATTTTAAATTGAATGGAAGCAGCGCCAGGGTAAGTATTGAATTCATTTAATTTTGTTGAGTAGAAATATAATCAATACAACATTGAAATCACAGTTAATTTTCTATAACCAGATCTACTATTTCTCCAAGACGATACCTATCGGGGATCACAAGACACATGACATCTATTTGAGAGAAGTTAGTAATTAGTATCATCAATGGAAAAGAGAACTCTTTGACGTTCGAAAGTGCCTTGTATGTGCCTCTTTGGAAAAAAATATTTGACTTTGACTTTTTCTCTCCTTCGAGAAGGTGTACTGCTAAAAATGGTACCTGTAGTCAATAGATAAACTTATAATTATGCTAAATAATGTATAAATATCATGGAACTTTTTATAGAATTCATCCTAATAAGAAAAATTAAAAAAGAAAACAACGTCTCACCTTGGTCAGCTCATTCATCATATTGCTGAGCAGTGCGTCCACTTGTTTCCTCTCCGGGTACTGGTAGACGCACTCCACCTGCGATGCTACCGTCACGTTGTTCCGCATCTGCCTCATCCTAAACACCAGGTCCTTTACCTGGCTGCCCGCGTCCCAGCCCACGCGGAACCAGCGTCCCTTGCTGCTGGACCTGTTGGGGACCCGCAGGTCGAAGGTCAGGTCGCCCTCCATCTGCACGTCCAAGCATGCCACGACGTGTAGCAGAGTCAAGTGGACAAATAACATTGCGCTAGTGACGTCACTTATACATATGGGCGCCATGTTTTTTTGTTTATATACGATTCCACTTTCACACTAAACAATATTCATGTTTCGTAGGCTGTCTCATTTGCTGCAGTTCTATTTTATTGTAACAAATCTCAGTGTTATTTCGAGAATATTTCATTATGATTGTTTGCCGTAGTTTGCTTGTTCGAAGCACGCCAACATTTTTACAAATAACCTCCGCCCGGAGTAACGAGTAGGTAATAAGAGAAATAGTACGCTCACTGAAATGAAAAACCTGAATGTGGCGTAGGTAGTGGCGTATCCAACAAACAACTATGATATGGGATGAATGTAACAAGCTGTTTATTTAACATGCAGTTTGAATGTCGGCAAAAAACGAATGGCGAAAAATGCGTCGAGCTTGTAATGTAGGTACTCGTAACTGTACTGAATGCATTATTTCTTTTGTATTCTTTTGTTTCTTTGCTTGGTAAGTGACGGACATTGTTAAAAACAGCTACGTTTAAAAAACAAGAAAGTACACTTCTTGTTGTTTTCAAATACAAAAATAAGAAGACCCCAACTACAATGACCAAGCTAGTGTTAAGTTATATTGGAAAGCAAACATTAAAGAGCAGCGATAAGAGGTTATAGTGAAATAAATGTTTATAGCGCGGCGGATTGCGTCCAAACACTACTATAGTACCCACCTATACTGATTGCGTCCGACTTTGACATATGTACGTAGTGTGCTGAGACGTCGACGTGGTTAGACGACGTCCGCTTATTGCAACAAGGAGGTAATGACACGGCGGCGGCGCACAGTGGGCTGAAAATGCAAAGTGTGGACTTAAGGATTCATATGAATATATTTGAACTCTATGTACCATTACAATGATATTATGTTCCATATTCCCAGTAGTTTTAGAGATATGCCCGTTTAAAGTTGGTATGTTTTTTTTCAGTTTACTTTTTATTTATTTATCTCTAAGTCCACTACGGTTGATTTTCAGCCAAATGTGCGACGGGCTGAAAATAAAGCTCCATAGACTTAGCGTCGCTCAAAAATCAACTACCTAATTATGAAAAAAGAATCATGTTCATGCCAGCGTATTTCCATAATCAATAGCAATATTTTATGTACAACTTTTTTTTGATAAAGTTATTATTTAACAAGTTATCTACGATTGAATATTTTCTTGTATGGAGCTGAACCGTTTTTTTTTATTTTACTCCTTATTCTTAAGCTTTCTTAAAATATAACTTTCCGTATTATAGAATGCATCATATAAGCTATATTATCATTAAAGCCTGAATCTCCTGACTTTCTAAAACATTATTCTGACTGGTTGGATTTAGGGTTTACGTGGCCAGATTTTATAAAACCATCCGTTTGTGATGTGACAAGTCGGGAATTTAGTGAACCAAGCACATCTATGACAACATCAGCCACGAAGTCTGTAGGAACTTCAACTATGGTAAGTCCCAGAAAACCTTTTGGTGACTTAGGTCCTAAACAAAAGAAAAGACGTATTGAACATCTCACTGCATATTCTATGTATGAATTAACCTTTGCTCAGTAAATAAAACTGAAAGAGAGTGGCAATGAAGATATGCTAAAATCGTAGATCACTTAATAAAAATCCACATGAAATTCAAAGAGTTACAGATTTAATTTTTTCCAAGAATAAAGTAAAGTTATCCCCAGAAAACGCCTTAGGTACCATGATATCATTAAAGTTGACAAAGTGGCAATACAAGACCCTTCGAAAAACCACTCCGGAAGAAAACGTTGATTTGTTTCCATCGTATTATGCTATACAAAATGCAAAACAGGAATGTTACCCACCTAAGGAAAATATAAAAATAATTGATAATTATTCCCAGATAAAGTCAGTCGTGTACACGCCGTGCCAACGTGCGCGTGCAACGTAAGCAATGGTGGTTAATAAGTTGAAGTGTTGTAATTGTAATATAATTATAAGTGAAGTACTAGCATTCATTCAAAATAAACATGATGTGATGAATAACGAGTCCATAGTTCGTGTGTGCCTATCTGCGTTCTCGGAACCAGATATCGACGAGGCGAAAACTTTGTTTTTTGAATCTGTAACGACTTCTCAGAGGAAAAAATCACGAAGGCGTGATGGCAAAATGCAGAGAGACTTAAAGGACATTATCTATCTCTTTAAGAAAATTGATCCAGATGTGATTTCCACCTTCGTCGCACGGGACTTACAAAAATTGCCTTTGATATCTTTTGACCACATTGATGTTACAAAGTTACTGAAGGACTATTACTTCGTAGTGAGATACAAACAGTTAAGGAAAACTATGCAACCGTCGACATGGTAGAAACAGTACGTATAGATCTAGGCAATCTCAAATTAACGTCCTTGGTTAATTACCCAAATATTAACACGAAAAAAAGAGGTACATATTTTTCGGATAGTGGGCCGGTAGGTCAAAGTGTCGGTATTAGATAAGTCATGTGATATGACTTATCTAATACCGACACTTTGACAAAATCGTCGGGACGGAACGCGCTCTAGCTGTCGCCGTCGTCTCACTATCGCGCATCTGTAAATAGGACTATCTCCCTCGCACAGAGGACGCCTGGGGTTCAGCCGGCTGCGGCGCGGCGGCGACGTCGCAAACGCATAGTATTATGTCATCGTCACTCGAGCGCGCGAACAAAGTTTTGTCCCCATCCTCAGACACTACTGCATGTAAACAAGCGCCGGCGCTGTGTACGTCGCAACAAACGATGGCGGAAATAGTTAAGTCGCTAGGTGAATGGAAACAAAACATGCCAACAGATGAGTGGACTGTGATGCAATGTGTGACTCAGGAAAAAATCACTCTAGAAAAAGTTATCATGAAGAAAGAAAGACCGTAAAATTCTTTTAAAATATTCGTCTCAAGGAATAAAATTGACAACTTTTTAAATGATAACTTGTGGCCTGATGGGATAACATTTAGAAGATTCATACGATTTAGACCACGGAATTCCGATAAAGATGACATACAATTAAATAGATAGTACGTTAGTATGCTCATTTAGCATTTAGAAAATGAAATGTTGTTGCGAAATTCTGTGAAGTGCGAAGTGAATTTATCACTTCGTGCTTTTTTATACTATCATACGTCAGTGCGTCGACGCACGCAGCGGTAGCGTGCGCTCTCCGTCGCACCCACGGGAAGTCGGGAATACTAAATCTATCGGTTTCACGTGACCGTGACTTCGTTCGCGAGTGAAATTTATTAGCAAGCTGCTGCGAACTTGCGAATAATGGGTTAAGTAATTGTCATCTTATTATCTTTGATTTGTGCATACTTAGGGTTGTATATTGAATGAATGCTTATGATTGTTTAATTTCTTAAATTATTTGCATTAGCATTAGCGGGTGATCCGAAGAATGATGTTTAGCAATTATTACCTTGTTGTCTTTGATTTGCGCGCACTTAGGGTTGTATATTGAATTAATGCTTGTGATTGTTTAATTTATTTAAATTATTAGCATTAGCAGGGTGGTGCGAAGAATGATGGTTAGCAATTATTACGTTGTTGTCTTTGATTTGCGCGTACTTAGGGTTGTATATTGAATGACTGCTTGTGATTGTTTAATTTATTTAAATTATTAGCATTAGCAAGGTGGTGCGAAGAATGATGATTAGCAATTATTACCTTGCTGTCTTTGATTTGCTCGTACTTAGGGTCGTGTATGGATTGAATGAATGCGTGATTGTTTTATACGAGTACTAATTTGGCACGCGTGGCGTGCGTTGTTTTGTGTCAAAGTTCAGTACGTTTTGGCAAGTGATAGTGAGAGTTTAGTTTACGTATTCGTAATACAGTAATTACATTATTTCGTCTTGTGCTTATTATTGTACTTAAATAGACAACAAAATATAAGAAGAACAAGCAAGAAAGAAATAGATAACAAAATTCACATACTTCATTATTACCAATTATCGTCATATTAGCAAATAGCATAGCAATAGCAATTAGCATGAAGCTAAGACACAATAATGAAATTTATTCGAAATAGCATTAATTGCCATTACTATCAATAAGTGCCCAGAGTTGACCTCTGTGCTCGATAGATGGCGTTGACGTCGAGTTAGATCGCGCTATGGTTCCGTTACCGCTGTTAGTATAAGTAGTCTAAGAAATATTTTTTTGGTGTGAATCGTTTCATAGAATAAACGCTAAGGAGTACTAGTAGTACTAAAGTCGTATTATTTCTCGCCTAACGTAGCCCTAGTTTTGTTCATGGTCCTTCGAATTGGATTTGGCTGGGCGTGTTTTTGGTAATCACCGATGGTGGTAGTGATTACCATCCGTTTCGTCACTACTGGCAGTGATAGTGAGTGCGGTGTTCAATTGTGAGTACATTTTCGCTCTTATTTACTAGAAGAAATAAAGTTGAAAATTTGAGAAGTACATGCAAATTTGAACTTTAAAGTAAGGACAAGTGGAACTTAGAAAAATTCAAGAATCTTTCAAGATAGTATTGAGATTTAACTTAGAAGAATTTTGTTAGTTTGGACTTGTAATAGTTTTAAGTAATAGTTGGTTGAGACTGGGAATCCATGCCCGATTTTTACCAGAATTACTTCCAAATTTGTTGGAAATACGGGCAAAAAGACTTCTGCTCATTTTTCTAGTTAGCTTTGTTTACATTTTATTGTGGTATTGTAAGACGATTTAGTTTGAGTGTTTTTTAAAGTCATTTACACAGTTTTTTTTTATAAACAAAATGGAATCGTTTAACGATTTACAGGAGGATATTAAAGCAAAAATGCTGAAAGTTAAGACTAATTTTAAAATGTCTCCTAAAGAGCGTTTAACTGTTCCATATATATGATAACTGACAAATGCGTGCACTGACTGGACAGGTCCACTCAAATCTGTGTGGTCTTTCCTCAAAAGACCATTTCGGACACCAACCTACATGGTCCTCAAATGATCTGACCAAGATTATGTCCGAATATACACATTGACATTGATGAATTTTATTTATGCAATGACATGAATATTTACTCTGTGTAGTATTATATTGTTTTAATTATTGTAAATGTGAAGACTATGTGGATCATTGTTTAATTTTGTTTTATTCTCAGTTAGTTTTTAACATGGTCTGGCAGTTTTGAGTATTTTTTGCGGCCTAGCCAAATGTCCTTTCTTTGGTATTGTTCGTTGAATCGTTGAGCTCCTTTAGTTATGAGTTGAGCTGCACAACGACTGACAAATGCGTGCACTGACTGGACAGGTCCACTCAATCTGTGTGGTTCTTTCATCAAAAGACCATTTCAGACACCAATCGACATGGTCTTCACATGATCTGACCAAGATTATGTCTGGACTTTAAAAGAGACTGTGACCTCTGAGTTTGTTTCGGCCTTTCTTCTCAGAGTAGTCAGATAGGAAACGCCGGCCTCATCTAGTTTAAAAAATATGTTTTGACGTGTAAAAGTGTTTGTAAAAACCTACTTACAGAAATAAAATCATTTATCATTTATATTAAAACTAGACTAGATAACCTAGAGCAACAGTGAAGTTTATTTACAAGCACTCATACTAAGATTATTAGTCAGGTTATGCGAAGTGATTTGTATAGTTCGGATGAATCTATCGGTATGAATCTGCCTCTGAAATTAAGAAGTTAATTAGTACAACATCAGATTGTTTAGAGTCTATAAGAAACCTAGAGGTAAATATTTCATCTTGGGATATTTTGATAACCCATCTAATAAGCGCTAAATTAGACAAAGATACCCGAAAAGCATGGGAATTAAAAGTGTCCTCAGATCCGTCTGACGACTTTCCAACGTTTGGGCAATTTTCCGAATTATTGATATTGATTGATTATTGATATTGATTTGAGGTTTTGAGAGGGTTAGAAAATTTAGATACAAAGTCTAAAAAAGTAGAGAGCGAAAGTACAAAATCTTTTCACATTGTGAAAGAGAATAAAATTGCGTCGTGTGCGTATAGTGCATCATAAAATAACTGCTTGCATTAATCGCCAAAGAATCCAACGACAAACGACGTGACATTGCACTGGAGAAAAATTTATGTTTTGTGTGTTTGAACAGCAACCACTCTGCTAAATTTTGTAAAAACATGGTCCGATGCCGGGTGTGTAAACGCCGCTACCATTCCTTATTGCACCCTAGTGGTGATTCTGGAAATTGAGACGGTTCACGAGGGAGCTTCGTCGACGAGTAAAAAGTCGATTGAGGAAAATGCTGCATCAGACAGCAATAAGTTTTCCGCGCAAGCGGAGGGGTCTAGTAAGCCACTTGTGTCTTGTCTTTCGACAGGGAACTGTTGTGAAACGGTTTTATTTACTACAGATGTGGTGCAAGCTGAGTCGAAAGACGGGACTTATCCGGTTAGGGCATTATTAGACCAAGGGTCGCAAGGATCTTTTATTACAGAAGCTATGGCTTAGTACTTAGGATTAAAAAAGATTGCTGCCAAACACACTATAGTGGGTGTAAGTGGTGACAAAAGTGTGACTTCGAAGTCCACGGTCAAAATTAATATAAGGTCGAGAGTACATCCCCAGTTTCAGGTTAAGGTTGATGCTTATATCTTGAAATCAGTTACGTCCCTTCTCCCAGTTACCAAAGTAACCAGGGTAGAATGGGTAAATCTGACAGTTGATGATTTGGCTGATCCTGAATATCACAGACCTAATAAGATCGATATCTTATTAGGTGCTGAGGTATAAAGTCTAATCATTCAAGAAAACATTCAAAGAAATTTGGGTGGTTCTCTCTTGGCGCAGGATACTGCGCTTGGGTGGATAATATCAGGGGTCTGTGAGGTAGATAACTCATCTAATATACATTCTCACATCCATGTGATGTATTCAAGTTTTGATGCTGACAACATGCTGAAAAAGTTCTGGGAACTGGAGGCTGAAACATCAGGAACCAAACAAATGCTCACGGAGAATGAAATTAAATGCGAAAAACTATTTACAGCGTCCACGATGAGAAATAAGGAGAGCAGGTATATTGTGAACTTACCGCTTCGTGACGCTGACCCGGTCACAAGATTGGTGATTCCAGGAGCATTGCTGAAAATAGATTAAATGGTTTAGAGATAAGGTTAGGAAAACACTCAAAATTAAAGGCAGATTACATAAAGGTCATGCAAGAATATTTAGAATTAAACCATATGGTCAAGGTTACCGATAAAGAAAAGGATAACAAAGCAGCAATTTATTTACCTCATCATGCAGCTGTCCGAGAGGATAAGGACACGACGAAGGTCCGTGTCGTATTTGATGCTTCCTGTAAGGGAACCAATGGCAAGGCACTTAACGATGAATTGATGGTTGGCCCGGCGTTGCAAGCTGAACTTCGCCATACCATTATGCGTTGGAGATCGCATAAGATAGGTCTGGTAGCAGATATTATCAAAATGTATAGGCAAGTGTTGGTAAATAGGAAAGATACTCCATTCCAAAGAATACTTTGGAGTAATAGTCCTGAAATGGAGGTCCAGGAGTATGATGGTGCTGATGCAGTAGCGAAAGTAACGGTAATCCCGTTACTTTCGCTACTGCATCAGCACCATATTTTGCGGAAAGGTCGTTACAACAGCTGGCCTATGATGAGTGCTTGGATAGGCCAGGTATTGCAAAAATAATCTTGGACGATTTTTATATGGATGATGTGATGACAGGAGCTGAAGATATAGAAGGTGCTTTTTGTACTCAGAGTTAAACACGGTGCTAGTCAAAGGAGGGTTTCAATTGCAGAAGTGGGGAAGCAATTGCCGAAAATTATTAGATAAGATATGGAATGAAAAAGGTGGCAAGGTTTTCGTATTAAAGTTGATATCATAACAAAGATTTTGAGACTAACCTGGAATCCAAGTGGTGACTTCTTTCAGTACTCCGTCGAACTCACGCCGCTAGTTAAGCCTGTAACAAAAAAAAAAAAATTCTGACATATCACGCTCATTCCACCCACTTGAATGGTTAGCGCTCAGCATTATTTTAAATATTAATACAAAAGCTGTGGCTAGCTGGTATTGGGTGGGATCAAGAAGTTTCAAACAATTTATTAAGTGAATGGCTTACTTACCGTCGAAACTTGGCTGCTTTAGTTGAGATAAAAATCCCGCGTTTGTTACACACGTGTAATAAAAATAAACGCGAATTATACGGGTTTTCGGATGCCGCAAAGGTGGCATATGCTGCTGTCATATACGGGTGAATTGCCCAAGCAAAAAAATACACGGCAAACCTGAGAACGGTAGTGCAATGTGCTGATTATTAATTTTATATATTTTTTCTCAAGAACGTAAGTATTTCTCTACCTTGGCAAAAAAAATCATTGGTATCTACCCTCTAATATACCCAAAAAAAAAATTACAAAGTGTTATTTTATCATCACGGTGACCTGTCCTGAACCCAATTCCGCTCATAACATACCTTCTCCTGCAAATACATTCGTAATATGGATTTAAATTGATTTTGTTATCATTAAATTATAATATATTCGATCAAATAAAACAATTTTTGTTTGTTTATCTTCTTTCTCATGGATTTGACAGGCAGTCAACTTTTGTCTGGAAAAAAGTTATCATTTCAGAGGACAGTAAGTTTTAGTAGAATAGCCACATCAACATTGCGTTGTTACGCCCCTTTCACCTTTTCTCACTCCGGATCAGTCCGGCTTAAGCTCTCGGCGCGAACGCACCGGTCCCAACGTCTTGCGGTTTCCCGCCAAAAAAGTAAGTTTATCATTTCAGTAATATGGGGACAAAAATAGTTTCATTTCGGTGGCTGTTATAACTCGTGCTAGATTTGTTTAATTTGTTTCAAAATTGTGTATTAAATTCGCAGTAAGTACTGTTTTGTTTGAGTAGTGTTCATATTTTTTAAATAATTTTTTTTCGGAGTTAAATGTAGAACTAACCTCTATTTTATCATCTCAGTGTTATCATTTCAGTGGATTCGGTGGACTGTTATACCAATTACAGTCCACCGGAATTAAAAGTATCTCCGAAATGATAAAAACATAAAGTTTTAGAGATCCTGGTGTCAAATACAAAGTCATAGTTTTGTAATGTACCTACTTTTACCTAGAGTGTCGATTAGATTATTTAGGTGTATTTGTTGTGTAATATTTGTGCTTAAGATTATAATATATACATATATCTATGTAGTTAGTACATGTTTACTATACTTTAGATACACATTTGTTCGGCTCAACGAAAATGTGATGAGTGTGTGGGTCACCACAGTGTAGATTATTATACCTACTAATTGTCAACAAAATAATTATTTCGAGGGTTTACCTTCAATATAAGTCACTTACCTTTATTTTTATATCATTTATTACGAGTAAATAACAATAATAAATAATATTTGATATAATTACAAAATTTCTTAATTTTACAAGATATAACAAATAAGTTAAAGAGCATTTAAACGTTATATGAAAAAAAAAGAGATATACCTATGTGATGAGAAATTGCCTGTGAGAGTGTTTGTCTGAGTCAATGCAAGAGAGCTAGTGTGTGAGCGCGTGGTGTATCTGAAGGTATAGTATTTTATAGGATCATAGTATAGTGTGTATGAATGTATGTCTGTGGATATGAGAAAGAAGAAAATTGAAAAGCGTGTATTTTGATTTTAGGATGCCGCGGCCTAAGCAACAGACTAGAGAAGAAAGGTTGGAAAAAAGGAGGTTGTATGAAAGAAGAAGAAAAGAGAGAATTAAGAGCAATGAAGTCTCACGCGAAGAGTTTTTGAGAAAAGACAGAGAAAGGTATGCCAGAAAAAAAGCAGCGGGATTAATTGTTTCAAGGCATCTAATGACCCCTAAAAAATTAAGAATCCTAAGAAGAAAAAACAAAATAAGTGCTGCTGCTTATTACCAAAGAAAAAAAAATAGAGCAGCTCCAGCTCCTATAGCGGCTCGTGCTAACCCTCTGGATGAGACAATTGGGGATCAAAGTGATGGTCCTGGACTAAGCACTTCCTGTCACAGTTCCTTCTTGCCTACTTTACGGCGCAGCTTACGATTGAACAGCAATAGTATTAGTACGAATATCCAAATCCAACGTTCTTATACTACAGAAGCTAGAAGCTTTCATCGGGTATACACAAGCAGTCCACGACAAACCCTGCTATCAACGCATCAAAATTTTGTAAATTTTGACTATAGCAATCCTGGTCCAAGCACTTCTCGTCAAGGGAATCCATCTTCGGCTCGGCGCTGCTTGCCGATGAATAGCGATAGTACAATTGGTTCCAATATTCAACATCATATTGATGACAATGTAGTAACTGGCACTCATTGTGTACAACCAAGTGGCGTACAACGAATAACATGTCCATCAAATCTAAGTAGTATCGAGTCAACATTATGCCCCAACAGCCCTGTTTCAGACTCGTCAATTACATCTGTAGAATTCAAGCGAGGACTTAAAGACAAATTTCGAAAATATCAAAAAACTAAAACTAAGCTAATAACAGAATTACAAAACAAATTATTACAGGTCACTAAGGAAAAAGAAATGTTCAAAAAAAGGTGTAACAGACTACAAAGCAATCTGGGTACTTTTCTTCAAAATCATATGATTTTGAAGAAAAGTACCCAAAAAGGAGAAAAACCAGCAGTAGAAGTCATAAAACCTGATGAAAAAAAAAATCGAATTCTCAGGAGGGTGGTGAAATTTTTAGAAGATGATGAAAATTCAACACTGTGTCCTGGAAAAAATGACACCATATCTAGACATGGATTAAAAAAACAAAAAAGACTATTGACAGACACACTTAAAAATTTACACTTGAAATATTTGGGATCAGGAGAACCACCGATAAGCTATTCAACATTTTCAAGAATGAAGCCTTTCTGGGTCACTCAACCAAATGTGAATGCACGAAATACATGCCTATGTGAAAAGCACGAAAATATGAAACTTTTGATTGAATCTATGAAAAGAAACCGCCTTATCAAAGAAAATACAATATCCGACGTTTTAAGTAGCCTATGTTGTAGTAAAGATAACATCGATTGTCTGCAAAGAATATGCTCAAGTTGTAAAAATAGACACATTGATTATCAAGAGTTTAATAATGAAGTGAACATAGCGTATTGGGGTTGGGAGAAGAATAAAAGCATATATGTCAAAAATAATGTAGAAAAATCTGCTATTAAAGTTGAAAAAGTAAGGCGTTGGGTGAAACCACTAGATTTAATAAAAAAATTCGAAGATAGCCTGAAACCATTCCTTAAACATTGCGTCAATAATAAAAATCAAAATCAAGCTTTCAAAACGTTAAAAGAAAATATGACTACGGAAGACTGTATTATACAAATTGATTTCAGTGAAAATTATAATGCCAAATATGGATCCGAAATTCAATCCCTTCATTTTGGTGGTAGCAGACAACAGTTCACTTTGCATACTGTCGTAATATATTTCAAACTCGACAACGAAACTTGCAAAACTCAGTCATTTTGTACTGTAAGTACCTCTTTAAGGCATGATGCTGCTGCAGTATGGGCACACCTCATTCCTGTTTTGCAAGAAATTGAGATAACTGCTCCTCTGGTTCGTAAACTTTACGTTATTTCTGACTCACCATCTGCGCAATACAGGAATAAAAATATATTATATATAATAACTCAGTTATCCTCCTATTGTCCGATGCTGACCCACATAATTTGGAACTATTGTGAGTGTGGTCATGGAAAAAGCGCAGCAGATGGAGTGGGTGGAGTATTAAAGAGAACGCTAGATAAACAAGTCTCATATCAACATGATATTACCAATATTGAATCGCTGGTACAAAACCTACAGTGTTATGTTAAAGGTGTGAAAATTGAAACAGTTGAAGATTATCAGGTGACAGAAAAAGATTGGCTCTTGCCCAAAGACTTAAAGACTTTTCCGGGAACTATGAAAGTTCACCAAGTTGTTTGGTCTAAAGAGTCAGGAAACCGTTTGGCACTTCGACATCTGTCCTGTATTGAAAGAGAATGCCTAAATAAAACTATTAGGTGCCCTCACGGCAAGCATTTAGGTTTTCATGACTTCACTGGGATTCAATCAACGAATTTTGCAAATAATACAAATATAGCACATCTGCGTCCAATTCAACTGTCAGAAAAATTAGTACTACGTCCCAAGCCATTCAATGAAAAGAATCTTTCCAAAAAATTACAAAGGAATAGTTTCATACATGAACCACACACACACTCAATCACAAACATTGAAATATCAATTATTAAGCCCTCAACATCCCATTCCTTTGATGGAATGAATAATCAAAAAGGAGAGAATGAGCAGGAATCATCGATAATACCCAAATCATTGCTCGAAAAATATGAAAACTTCAATGAATTTAGCACTCCATCGTGTTCATTTTTTGAAAACAATGATACTGAAATTATTGAAAAGTATGAACGGACAAGAAATATTGACAGCGAAGAAGAAATCATGATTACAGCCAAGAAGAGAAAAGTAAGAAGATTATCTTCGTCTTCGTCCAGTTCTGATTTGAATATTTTTTGATTTTTGTTATTGTATATTTAGTTTTTTAAATATTTGCTGTCATTTAATGGCATGACTTGTTTTAGGTAGGAAGTTAAACTTATTAAAGAAGACTGATGACTATAATAATTATAGTAAAGACGTGCTGTGGTGTGATAATTAAAGAAGATTTGTTTATTAGGTACATATCTAAATTAAAAACCTATATTTATAGTCATGAAAAGAGGCTGATTAGTGAATTTGAGAAATAATTGTGTGATTTAAAGTGACATGATGAAAAATTAATCTTTAAGCTACATACTTGAACCTACTCGTAAATACGTACCCAGAAAGACTGTTTTATTGGAATAACTATAATTCGCATTAGGTATAAGAATTACTTATACATAATTGCGAATTATAGTTATAGGTAGAACAAAACTTTGTTGTTTTTTGTTCTATTTAGATATGTACGTTTCTCTATTGTTGTAGTAATTTAAGAATAAAGTGATCTCAATCTCAGGTTTCTGTTATGTTTCATACGTTTATGTAAAAGGATTAAAAGTACTAAGCTATTACTACTAAGATATTTTTATAATGTTTCTTATTCATTTATTGTATTTTAAAAATATAAGAGTTGATTTAATTTTAGAAGTTTTACTGATATACCTGTAGAAACACTATTCTCCTCTCGTTACCAATTTAACTAAATTATACCTAGCATTTTTCTCTTAGTGCAATAGGTAGACATTAGGTATTACTATTAATGGCATAACTTACAAATGCAACCATCATATTAATCAGAAACTTTAAGCTTTCTAATCGCGATACGTTGATTCTTTTGAAAATATATCAAGTAAATTAGTATTAGTACATAAACAAGCAAAAATATTTATTTAAGGTTACCAGCATTTACGATAAAGTTTTCCAACATTTTCACACAACAACAACCACAAAAATTACCAAAGGTTATAAAAGTAAAGAAACTATTCATTCATATCATAATAAACATTACATTACATTAATATCATTCTTTGAGGTTACAATAAGAATGATATATGTAATAATACTAACTGTAATATCTGTATATTAATGATGATATTAAAAAAACTGTGTACTGTCCTGTCTCAGTGTTTATCTAAAATTTGTGGAAATCAAACCTAACAAAGTACGGAACCCTGGCTGGGGGCACGGTTGTTCTTAGCTGTATCATTTCGGTGGATTTATCATTTCGGTGGTAATTTTTATCATTTCGGTGGACACTTTTAATTTCAGTGGACTCTTAAAACTTTATCCTTAAATATTTATGTAAGTTTTGATAATATTTGATGTCCACTCACGCACAATGTTATAAAATAGACTAAAGTATTATTTGTCACTAAAAATATATAGATTGCATTGAAATAAAAAAATCCCACCGAAATGATACATAAAAATCTCTTGTTGAAATTCACCCATACCTCAGAGTAGTGGATGACCAGGGAAAAATCCACGCCTCTTTATTGACATTTAAAACGAAGGTCGCGCCTATAAAGCAGGTGTCGATTCACAGGCTTGAACTTTGTGGGGCTGTACTGTTGGCTAAGCTCATGGTGGAAGTAGCTGAAGTTATGGGAATAGTCAAAGATCAGTTACATGCTTTCACCGACAGTGAGGTAGTTCTGGCCTGATTAAATAATCATCCGAGCCACTGGAAGACCTTCGTAGTGACTGCCAGCCACTGGTCTCATGTACTGACTAAGAAAAACCCAGCGGACTGTGCATCGCGAAGTATATCTCCTGCACAGCTTTCAACAACTTCCATATGGTTTGAAGGTCCGAACTTTTTAAGACAGGACTTGATTATTTTTAAAAGGGCTAAGCACCTCGTAACAAATCTCGAAGAAGTTAGAGTACAAACGGCTGTCTTTGACGTTGCTTTTTGGCAAAGGTTTTCCTCGTTTTACAGGCTTGTAAGAGTGATTGCCTACTGTCGAAGATGGTTGAATGTTAGAGGAAAGGTAATTATCAGGCACGACAGTAAATTCTTGTCCAGACAAGAAATTGAGAACGCCATAGAAGTTTGTGTTATGAGATGTCAGGAAGAAGGATTTTCTGATGAGTTGGAAGAACTGAAAAGAAAGGGAAGTTTAGATAAGAAAAAGAAGAAGCTAGGGTCCTTAAACGTATTTTTAGATTCAAACGGTATAATAAGAGTTGGTGGCAGATTGGAAATGTCTTCTTTAACATTTAATGAGAAACATCCGATTCTTATACCAAAGGCATCATTTTTAACAGGTCTTTTGATTGCAGAAGCGCATCACAAAAACTATGCACGGTGGTCCGCAACTTATGATCACTTACTTGCGGTCAAGGTACTGGATTGTGGGGGTCAAGGCTTTGGTTAAAAAGTGTTACAGAGGCTGTGTCATTTGTATTAGGTACTCAACCAAAGCCACGTCTCATAAATTCCATGAAATTCCATCTTAAGCGAGTCATAGGGAACTCTACGTTGACTTATGAGGAGATAGCCACAGTGTTAACTCAAATTGAGGCATGTCTAAATTCAAGGTCAATGTCACATGTAGAGGATCATAACGAGCTTTTTGTGTTGACTTCTGGTCATTTCCTGGTGGGGGAACCACTCGTCGTAGTACCAGATACAAATTATGAGAATTCGAACATCCATACACTGCGGCGATGGCAACTCCACCAGCGAATGATGCAGGACTTTTGGCGCAGATGGTCACAGGATCATCTTCATCAATTTTTGCAAAGGAATAAATGGGAATACCAGAACCCGGAACCATCACTAGGCGATGTAGTTTTGGTCAAGGAGGACGATTTGCCTCCTGAAAAGTGGTTGTTGGGCAAAGTGGAGCACAAACACTCTGGTCCAGACAAATAGTATTAAGTACTACTGAGTAATTTATGCGGCCTACCATAAATTATATTTTCTTTCTTTGATATTGAAATGGAATGAAATGAAATGAAATTGTTTATTCTGTAAATAGGATATGAGAATCACTTTTACACGTCATATTAAAAAATAAGCTAGATGGAGTCGACATTTCCTATCTGACTACCCCTGAGAAGAAATGGCGAAACAAACTCAAGGGTCAAAGTCTCTTTTAAAGTCCAGACATAATCTTGGTCAGATCATGTGAGGACCATGTAGATCTATGTCTGAAATGGTCTTTTGAGGAAAGAACCACACAAATTTGAGTGGACCTGTCCAGTCAGTGCAAGCATTTGTCAGTAATCGTGTAGCTCAACTCAAAACTTAAGGAGCTCCTCCTTGAGGAGTCTCCTTTAAACTCCAGAGAGTTTAAAGGAGACTGTGACCTCTGAGTTTGTTTCGGCCTTTCTTCTCAGAGTAGTCAGATAGGAAACGCCGACCTCATCTAGCTTTATTTTAAAAATATGATTGAAGTGTAAAAGTGTTTGTACAAATCTACTTACAGAAAATTAATCATTTATCATTATCATTTACTGTAGACTATGGCATGGTGGGCGGTTTGAAGGACATTCTGCATTATGTCCTTGGTGGGCGGTATGTTCAAGTATGTGGCGAAATCACGGCGCGATCTAATATTAATTCAATAAGTATCCGGAGTTGACCTCTGTACTCGATATATGGCGTTGACGTCGAGTTAGATCGCGCTATGGTTTCGTTACCACTGTTAGTATAAGTAGTCTATGACATATTTTTTTGGTGTGAATCGTTTCATAGAATAAACGCTAAGGAGTACTAGTAGTACTAAAGTCGTATTATTTCTCGCTTAACGGAGCACTAGATTTGTTCAGAAGTAATTAAAGCTAAAGTAGAAGTTCACATTTATCTACGTAATAGTATTATAAGGGGGGTTGTTAGTATCAGGCTTCGGCAAACAGTTGCAGTCTCTTACCTAGGAAGCCGACTAATGGTAAGTGTGTCCATGGTTGGAACAAGCATGTCAGAGATGCCCACGGGCAGGCTAGACTGGACCATCAATTGTATGTCTTAGATGGTAAACCAGTTACTGGATCTTTGTATGATAAAATGTGTTAAAGTCGCCGAGTTTTCAAGTCATGCTTAAAGTACTGTCAGAACAACCAGGAACAGATAAAAATGGATATACTTGCCTCACAACATTCTGCTAAGAAATTTAATAAGTTCTGGAAGGGCACTAAGCGTTTAAATAGTAAGGCTAGTCTGCCCGTGTGCGTTGATGGCATCAGTGATGCTAAAATGATTGCAAATTCATTTAAGGATAATTTTCAGGTGAGCTCTTGCTTGCTGTCGGTGTCTGATACTGAAAGTTGCCCTGTAGAAAACCCTATAGGATTTTCAAGTAAGGACGTGGCTGACATTATTAAAAATATGAAAAGAAGGAAGTCATCAGGTCATGAGGGACTCAGCATCGAGCACTTGCAGCATGGGGGAGTACACCTGTATAGGCTGCTAGCCATGTTTTACACTTTTTGTATACGGCACTCATATTTACCATCTAATCTTATGAGAACAGTGGTTGTACCAATAGTGAAAAATGCCACTGCTGATATTTCTGATACATACTTGTATCTGATACAAGTAACTATAGGCTGATTTCTTTAGCTACTATAATTGCAAAAGTGTTTGATGGCTTATTAGGAAACTTGACCGTTTTGTAACATTACAGGCTACACAGTTCAGTTTCAGAGAGGGTTGTCAACTGAAAGTGCAATACTGTCTCTGAAATACACTGTTGATTATTATGTAAAAAGGCTCACTCGAGTATATACAGGATTCTTGGATTTGTCCAAGGCTTTTGATCTGGTGTCATATAATAAGCTTTGGACAAAATTAAGCATGGCAGGTGTCCTAGCCGATCTCGTGAATATCCTTGCCTACTGGTACAGTAAGCAGCTTAATATAGTAAGGTGGGGAAATACATATATACTCAGATGAATATTTATATATTATGTAAATACGGCCTATCTTCACTCCATGCTTGGATTCGTTTTATGAAGTGCATTCTTCATATTTCATATAGACTCGAATTTAAGACTTGGTTATCACAGAACGAAAATAAAGATAAAATGGAAGCTAAGAAACGGCAGGTTCAGGACGAGTTCAAAAGAGAAACCGGGCTTTTGGTTGATATCGTGAAACAGGGACATGGTAAAATCAATGATGACAATACAGCCAGACGACTTTTTGAGAATCCAGTAACTAGCGCTAGAATAACTGGTGTTAATGAAAATCTTATTCAACGGTTTTCAGTCATTTTAGAAACACTTTCCTTAGGGTATGCCATTGATATGCAGAAATTCAAAGAATTCGCAGACCAAACTCTTTATCTATATATGGACTTGTACAGTTGGTATTACATGCCTGTAAGCGTTCACAAAATTCTTGTTCACGGAAAATAATTAATTGAAAGTTTCGGTTTACTTCCAATTGGAAAGTTGTCAGAGGAAGCCTCTGAATCCAGAAATAAGGATTTTAGGACATACCGACAACATCATGCCCGAAAATTTTGCAGAAAGGCAACCAATGAGGATATTATGCACAATTTAATTTTAACTTCTGATCCTCATATATCGGCAAATAGACCTAAACTTCGTTAGGAAACACAAAGTTTTATCAACAGCTGCACAAAGCTTATTATTATTATTATATTATTGATAATTTGGATGATGAGGCCGATACCGAGAAAGAGAACTTGGCTTTTGTAGATATTAATCTATTCCGCGGTTCAGAAAGTGACTCTGACTAACCGTTGCACTTAACACCTACACTTCATAATTCTTCTTCTTACTTCACTTATCAGCTTCACACTAACTTTATTTCGTAAAACATCTATATTTTTTGTATTCTTCCATGTGGATTAGGCCTACTGGGGACACTATAAAAAATATGCGCCTAGTTCTTACCTCGTTAGATGATGAGGAAGAAAGGACATTTAGTAACTTTTAAATGACGTGCTTGCATAAAATATTTTTTATTTATTTTCAAAGTTGAAAATGTAAATATTCCGAAGGTTTCCGAGATTCAGGCTTTAGTGGTAATATAGCTAATATGATGCATTTCATGATACGGAAAATTATTTCTTAAGAAAGTTTAAGAATTATGAATAAAATTTAAAAAAAAAATACTGGTTCAGCTCCATACAAAAAAGAAATCGCAAATAACTTATAAAGAGTAGCTTTATCAAAAAAGTTCCACTACATAAAATATTGTTATTAAGTAAAGGCACATAAGCTGGCACGCTTCTTTTTCAAAATTAGGTACTTGATTTTTGAGCGACGCTAAGTCTATGGAGCTTCATTTTCAGCCCACCGTGCGGCGGTCAGGTGACCGCCCCACGTCCTTTACGACGCGAGAACACGCCAGATGACGTTTTATGGAACACAGCGAGTGTGACGGGAACGGACGAAAGATTCCACTCATAATGCGACGATTTCAGCTATAGTACGTTATTGCAAGACGGCAGTATTGGCTTAATAACATTAAAGAGGATAGAAATAATCACCGTGTAATATGGAACGAAAAGGAGATAAAATGATGCTGCACTTTTTTATATGATCACTCAATAGGTGATAGGGCGATGTTCGCCAAAGTATGCCAGACGTTTATTGATCGCTTCTTAGCCACTAGCTAGACGTGAATAAATGTGTGATGTCTGGTACAGCCATTATTGGGACGTGTTGGTTCTCTGAAATGTGTTCGACGCATGTCATGACCGGGCTATCATATGGTGTTAATGACATTCTGTTATTCGCAAGAATTGTGTTTCATCGAATTGAAAACAAAAATATTACGTAAAAAAAAGTCAACGTCCTTTTTTTTTTTTTTTTTAAAGGACACGGTGGAGCATACGGTGGAGGTCTGCCCGGCTTGGGCAGAGCACCGCCGTGTCCTCGTGGAGGCGATCGGCGGCAGAGACCTCTCGCGTCCGGCCCTGGTTCAGGCCATGGTACGGAGCGAGAGGGCATGGGCAGCCGTCACCTCCTTCTGCGAAGCAGTAATGCTCGCGAAGGAGGAGGCGGGACGGTTGAGGGAAAGGCAAGTTTCGCGCCCTCTCGCCCCTAGCCGCCGCAGGAGACGCCCAGGGCGTCGGGAATCCCGGGCGGATTTCCGGCCACCGTAGGCGCGGGCTTGCGGACGGTGAGCAATGGGTAGCTCACCGTCCGGTAAGGACCAGGCCCGGGTCGACGGCGCGTCGTATTCCACGCGCGCCTCAAAGAGATGTCGTCAGCACAAAGTAGGGGTCCACTAGGGCCGATGCCTGCCGGGGTCGCGGGAAGGTACTTATGGGTCACCGAGGCCCCCGCAACACAGGCAACAGGAATACGGGTGGGTTTTAGTCAGTAAGAGTCTGACACACCCTCCCGCTCCGCCCAGAGCGGGAGAAGTTATTTGATGATTTCCCACCCTAAAAAAAAAAAAAAAAAACGTCCTTTTTAAAGGTTTTGATTGATTGCAGAAAACTTACAGACCAAAAAAAATGCGGGGTGTCAAACCCGCACAGCGTAGCGTCCAACCTACCTATTATGCATTTAATGCAGTATGAAATGTAGAACTTTCCAATGTAAAATTTCCAGTGTTTGTCTGTTGATCGTCAACCTAGTTACCTTCAAACTTGCAATACAAGTTAGTGATAAAAGTAGGGCGCGTAGAAATGATTCCGAAGATGGTCGCGAACTTTATTTGTTTATCTTATGCGTTACTCAACTTTATACTTGAGCTCTGAGTTTTAAGGTGTCAGTTTTACTTGAGTTGTCACACTTACGGTAGCGTGCCTCAGGAGATGAGATTTTAAAGTCACGGTGGATTTGTCTATTATGTGATTGGTTCTGATTTTATGTCAGTCAACTTGCGCAACGTAAACTGGCAAAGTGGGCGAACAAATGCAACAAAACTACTAGATTAAAATGGCAACAAAATATTTTGTTAAAAAACATTTCAGTGTTTTATTTCAGGATTAAATAAAATTGACTCAAAACATTTGCCAGTAACTGAACAGCACGTCTCGAGCCTGTCTTAATAAGACAAGCTTGAAATGTAAAACTTTATGTTTAGACGTCACGCGCGTGTCTCAACTCGTCTTATTACAGTTTGAGGAGATAATGATCAAACTCCGTAATAGGGAAATGGCGGTAGAAACACCTTTGAGGAACTGTAACGTCATACAACTCCGTGTACAGTACCTCGAGCTTAGAAAGAGACTGTCAGACGGTGGGCCTAGTCACACAGTGGGCCAAGCACGAACGGGCGGAGTAAACGTTAAGTAAAATCGAACGAGTTTAAAATTAAAAATACTCGTTGTGCACATATTGCACATAATATTAATTTAGTTTTGTTTTGGGACTTTATTTATGTGTATGAGGGATACCGATAAAATTGTGCTCGCCGCATTTTAAACTTAAATGCTAAAGAATTGTTGAATTTTCGATTCATAATCGTTCCAATTTATGTTATACTAGCTTCTGCCTACGACTTCTTTCGCCTGAAAATCGTAAGACACTACAATATAGGTACAATCAAAATCAAATTCATTTATTCAAACTAGGCTGAAAATCAGCACTTTCCGAACGTTAAGACAAGACAGTCCCCAAAACGCCCGCCCTTCACCACTTCCTAGTGCTTTAGCTGGGAAGAAGGAGTGACGCAACAAACTCCCCAGCAGCTGTCTGTTCAGTTAGAAAAACTTGATTCTGTGCAATACTAAGCAAAATAATTTACATTACGCAACACAAAACATTAAATTAAATTATTTGCCTCATGCCAGCTAGCACACGCAACAAAAAGACATCGAAAACTATACTCAAGCAGATATAAAAAATAGAAAGTAAACAGAATATTAATAAAATCCTCCAGACATAAAGGGCGTGCCCGCTTATATATAGCTATAGCTGTAGCTCAGTCACAAATGATAAACTAGGACCATCGAAGTAAAATAAATAAGCAGTTAATTATTGATAACAATAACAAAACCTTGGTCAGCAAGACGACCAGTAAGTACAAGCAGCACATGTTCATGAGCATAACGCAAAGATCAGCCATTACCCCCTCGCCATATTTGAGGGAAGGAGGCAACCCGACCCCCAACGCTACCGCAAGCAGTGACATTTAAGGGAGCATGACGTATTCGCTGCCGGTTGTTCCAGTAAGAATAATATAATCAACTTTCGAGGTCGCTAGCTAACCACATACTGCAATACAACTCATAAAAAAGACCATTGTAATGAGTAGATTATGTCAATAATAATTAAAAATAAACTAAAAAATAAATTGACTTATACAGTCAAATAAAATAAAAAATCACAACAACATAATTATAAATGAACTCATATAGCCTGTCAGTAGGTAAGCAAATTCTGGAGAAAGAACATAAACATTGTTTTGAGCTAATCACAGCGACCAACAATTCTTATCGTTTAAGTAGTCGTTGATAGAATAGTATGCCTTTGAACAAATGTTGGATTTTACTTTAGCTTTAAACGCATTTAAAGGCAATTCTATAAAATAAGAAGGTAGCTTGTTATAAAAAGTAATACCAAGCCCAACAAACGAGTTGTGAACCTTGTGAAGCCGGTGAAATGGAGCACGTAATTTGTGGTGTTAATTGGTCAAGGACAGCTAATGAGCCATAATTGATTTTCTATTGTTTGACTCCGAATCGGTGTCACGCGGGGCTATATTATGAATATTATCACTGTTTTTAGTGTATAAGTGTATATTTTGCCGAATATGTAAGATGTTGGCGAAGATGAATTGTAATGCCACTGTGCGAATACTAATATCTTTAAAAAAATCTCTCTAAAGCCTGGGTCCTGGCCTTGGAGGCTCTCGGGCCTCGACTAAGGGGCTCCTAAGAGCTTGCTTGGAGAGGGGCCATTTCCTACTTCGTTGGAAGACGGGGAAACTTTTCCTCATATAGAAGCCGGGGCGCCCTGCGGACTCTCCGTCCGCTTATCGGCCCATCGTGCTGCTCAACGAGGTGGGCAAGCTCTTTGAAAGAGTTACTGCAGACCGCCTCGTCGGGCGGCTGGTGCGGGTGGGGCCAAATTAGGCGGAGCGCCAATTTTGATTCCGCAGGGGGCGCTCTACGGTGATCCGGGAGGCACTTCGGTACCACCGGATGCCGACCTACCTCTGTCGTGTCACACGGCAGAGGTAGGATGGACAGGGCCATCAACTACCCCGGTCACCAGGGAGAATGGAACCGGCGAGAGATGTCATGCGGTGTCCCACAGGGATCAGTCCTGGGGCCGCATCTGAGGGAGATCAGATACGACTGGGTGCTCCACGCCGACCTCCCTAGCGGAGTCAGCGTAGTGTGCTATGCTGACGACACGTTGGTCCTGGCGCAAGGGAGTTCGCACCAGGTGGTGGACGAAGCAACGACACGCGGGATTGCGACAATCGTCAACAGGATCCGGCAATTGGAAATCGAGGTGGCCCTGCACAGCTGGATTAAGTCCGAGACCATGTGTTTTTATGATCCTCGGAACGCGCCACCGTTGGGTTCCTAAATAATGGCAGGAGGGGTTCACATCGGCGTCGAATCGATGATGAAGTACCTGGGACTCGTCCTCGACAGCCGATGGAACTTCGTGGAGCATTTCCGACGTTTGGCTCCCAGATAGGAGTGGGCCGGGGCTGCCTTGATACGACTAGGGGGTGAAATTGCCTCCTGCCGGAGGCTCTATGCAAGGGTCGTGCAATAATAATAATAATAATAATAACCCCACCGCCGTATCTCTACGTTGACGTCGTGGTGGGGATTGCGCGCTCCAAACTTCAGGTCTGTGCCGGTAGAGTTTACTTTGCCGCAACAGGTCTTGGATAAGGAGCCAAACTAAGAGAGATACAGAAACCCGCAGGGCAGCATGTGGCGAGCTGTTGGGCAGTAGCGACCCCACGGACCCTATCTCCTGGGAGAAGTCTTGTTCCTCATCTCTGGCTTGCCTTTATTGGCCGGCTGGAGTGAACACTGACGAGGACCAGAGCTCCCACCTCATTCTTGCCTTTATTGGCCGGCTTGAGTGTTGATTCGCAAGAGCAAACGTGCTCGGAGGAAGGAAGTATTCCAGTAAGATGCTGGTAGGGATCTTGACCTTACTTCCGGGATTGTCCTGATAGCCGTGGAATACCTCTTCACTTATCAAGAACCTCAGGAAGTCTTGCCCCCTTGTCACTACGTCACTATGTGCTAGCGGCCGTTTTCGGGGGCCCATTATTGAGTGTGCAAGTCACCCCCTGCCATTTTGTCAGTGTATTTTATATAAAGCATTGGTCAGGTAGGGGCCATAGCCTTTCTATAGTCTTAGGAAACCGATCCACTATAGCCTCCCAAACCCATAACCCAATATTTTTTGTTCCCATGTTCTGCAACAGTCTTGCATCAACCGGGGGTTGTCCTTGGGTGCACCTTCATAGAGCAAACAGGCATAATCTTTGGTTGGTGCCTCATTCCATTACAATTGTCCAAGGGGCCTCTGCGAGTTGGCTTCGGGCCCTCGTACGCCTTCCAAAGGTTCGGGACCCCGTAGCCCCGAGATATGTAAGGACATAAAAATAATAATAATATCCTTTATTTCAAGGAACTAAGGCCCATAAAAACACAATACATAAATAAGTATAAAAACAATAACTATAAATTAATACATATTTTCTACAACAAACTTTAAGGCACACGAAGTGATGGCGTCGTGTTACGCTGCGAGGTGTCGCGTAGCCGACCGCGGAAACGTCGATACAGCACATCTTTCGGCCAAAACTCTTCCTTGAGGTCACCAAATGATGAGTCGGAACACGCACTACAAACAACTTGAAATTGGTGTTATGGCGCGCCTCCAACTTCTCCACTCTCAAGGTCCAGTTGGTCTTCACCCGTATTTACTCTACGATGCCCTCAGTCTTCGTAGAGTGGTGCAAACGGGACACGTACAGCTGCGTCATCGGTACTGCAGGACGTAGCAGCATGTTAGAACCTGCAGGCGCTGGCCCACACTGGTTGCGATAAGTAGGCTTCCTCTTCTTTTTCTCCACCTTGATGAAGACGTCTTCATCGCATGTGATCTTCGGTGGACCCTGCTGTTTGTGGTCCATCACAGCGTCTTTAGTCGCACTCGATGCTGAGCATGCTGAGCGACTTTACTTTCCCCCTTTAGGTTGCTCTGCTTGTCGTTTTGTTTGCGACACAGCAGGTTTCGTCTTGGCGACAATTGCAGAATAGGCACGTTTGGGGGTCGATGTACCTATTACGTGCGTTGCTTTCCCGGCAGGCACGACGCGATCAGCGGAACACGATGCAACGCTTGCATTCTTGACAGCCAATGACGTAGATTCACTCGCCGACTGAAAACTGCAGACTGAAGCATTTTGTGCTCCGCGACGTGTGTTTACATTGGAGCCTTCCGGTGACCCACTTGTCGGAACAGCGATGCGCAACGACGCTACTTCAGCTGCCAGCTCACCAATGGTGACATCCGATGACTTCAACTTGGACTTCATCTCAGCCAGGCTCATCTTCAGTGATGTGATGTCCTTCAGCAGCCTGTTGATGTCAACGTTGTCACAAGTGGGAGGCAGCTTAAGCAGCTCCTTCGCCACAAACTCTGGCACGTCATCCGAATCTGTCCTCATCAGCAGGTCGAAGATGTCCTGCAGACTCTTCTTACCACCATTCCTCCGGCGAGATGGCATTTGTCCGATTTGGTCGAGCGATTGAAATAACAGCAACTTGGCCTGCATACCTCTTCCTCTTTGAAGGAGGACTTGCAGATCTGCAAGATGCTGACCTCGTCCATGTAGTCGATGGCATGCTTGATGAATGCCAAAAGCTCGTTGGCAATAAGCTGTTTTGTAGCCATTGCGAAAAAAATTGGGCAGTCGTTACCTCTGCACAAAACGCGAATAAAATATTCGTGCTGTGTAGCGCAACCGCGTCCGTTTCCGAGCGCGCATCGCACACGATTGGCAATACATGGCTTTTTACGGGGCACCGGTATGGGCGCGATCCCTGTCGCAGCGGCCAGCCCGCCAGTTGAACGCGGCCCAAAGAGTCATGGCCATCCGACTGGTCCGGGGATAGGTACCGCATGGTCTCCGGTGAGGCAGCAAGGATCTGGAGGCAAAAGTCCTCGCACACGTGTGGGAGTGGTGCGAGAAGGCGAAACGCCAGGGCGTAACTCCGCTACCGCGAAAAATCAGGGCACAGCGGACTGAGTTCCGGTGGGATCTCACGGTCACATGGAGAGTGCGATTGTTGCAACCCAGTGCTGGGCACGCCACAATTGCGGCGATAAGTCCCCTCTTTGAGGAAAGGCTAGAGAGGTGCTACGGCATCCTCACCTTCTACCTGACGCAGGTGCTTACCCGGCAGCTTCGGGAGCTTTCTGTGTCGATAAGGCGTGTCACCACTATGTTGATGAGGCGATCGGTGGCGGAGATTTCTCGCGACCGGCCCTGGTCCAGGCCATGGTATGGAGCGAGAGGGCATGGGCAGCCGTCACCTCCTTCTGCGAAGCAGTAATGCTCGCGAAGGAGGAGGCGGGACGGATGAGGGAGAGGCAAATTTCGAGCCGCCACGCCCATAGCCGCCGCAGGAGATGCCCTGGGCATCGGGAATCCCAGGCGGATTTCCGGCCACTGTAGGGGCGGGCTTGCGGATGGTGAGCAATGGGTTGCTCATCGTCCGATAAGGACCAGGCCTGGGTCGACGGCACGTTGTGTTCCACGCGCGCCTCAAAGAGATATCAGCATAAGTATAGGGGTTCCCTACGGCCGATGCCTGCCGGGGTCGGGGTAAATATAATACCTCAGAAGACCTTATGAGGGAATATGTGTTGGCAATGAATGAGCTGGTAAACTCACAAACAAACAACTGTGAGCATTGTCAATCAGCATCTAACGTACCAACTCCAGACCAACATGCAATACCACCTTACCGCAGCCTTGTGTTGATTTGACAATTCCTTATAGTAATAATTCCAATAATCAATGTAAACAAATTTTATTGTAAATAATGATATTGTATTATTTTGTGATGAGATTGGGAAGGACTTAGGCCACTTGTTGACAGATGAATATCCGGGACAGTCAATAATAAATTACTGTATGCCTGGCTGTTCATTATTTGATATTATGAAAATCATCATTAAATGTAATTTTAAACGAAACAACATTATATATTTTTATGGGAAATAGGGGAAATGTACGAGAATTGCTCCAATACCAAAGAACATTGTGCAATCCTAGTTTAAGATAAAATGTGTTGTTTACATTGCCCTATAGTAGATAACAGTTTGCCATAGGAAGAAAATAACTTAAGATTTGACATTACTGCCGGGGTCGCGGGAACGTACTAAAGGGTCACCGAGGCCCCTGGCAACACAGGCAACGGAAGAAATACGGGTGGTTTTTATTCAGTAAGAGTCTTACACACCCTCCCGCTCCGCCCAGAGCGGGAGAAGTTATTCGATGATTTCCCGCTCAAATAAAAAAAAAGATTTGACATTAACATGACATTGCACAATATGACCTTTAATGATAATCTATTACATTTAATTGATACTAACAATTATGTTGGACCTATGACCGATGACCTTGTGAAGGCCGCAAAAATTCGCTGGATGCGGGAAGCACAAAACCGGTCGAAGTGGCGGTGCTTGGGCGAGGCCTATGTCCAGCAGTGGACGTCTTTCGGCTGAAATGATGATGATGATTATTTTGGTAATAATTTGTATTTGACTAAAGATAGATATAATATTCATCATCATAATCAGCCTATAATGTTCCCACTGTTGGGACACGGGCCTCTTCTCTGTGAGAAGGAGTGGGCCGTAATCCACCACGTGGGCCCAGCGCGGGTTGGTAGATGTCATATGTCTTCGAATGTTTGGTTCTAGGACATGCCGGTTTCCTCACGATGTTTTCCTTCACCGTTTTGAGAGCAGTGGTGATGAAATAATTTACACAAAGCGCCTGTCTGGGTTCGAACCTACGACCTACAACTCGTAAGTCGCGGTGATAACCACTGGGCTACCACTGCTCTCCTCTATATAATATTGTTATGTACTATCTTTCTATCACAAAAGATAGATAGCTGTGTTGCTATCATATTTTTTTCTATATTCATTTATTTATGAAAATATTATGTATGTAAGAAAAAATCTACATCTTCTTAATAAAATAAGTGATAGACATAATTTTAATACTAGAAATAAAGATAAAATAGATCAACCATTTTTCAGATTATCTAAAGTACATACATCTTTTATGGGTACTGTGTTAAATGTTACAACAAAATACCTTGTGATATATTGCAATTAAATGAAAGAAAATTTAAAACTCATGTTAAAAGTACACTTTGTAAACAAGCAAATTACAAATTAGAGGATTATATCCAAGATAAGAATGCTTGGAAACATGCTGGTCCAGCTCCATAGGACAATCTAGAGTCTAGACAAAGTCAAACTGGTTGCTATTTTAATTGTACGATTTATTATTTGATACAAATAATAAATCAATGTTGAATTTAAATTCTGTGATTACTTTAACTCACACACTGACCTATTACTTTATTTATTATTTTTAGGAAAACGTATACTTTTACAATGTTTGTAAATATGTGAGCATCATGTACCTATCACATAATTAATTTATCTGTTATTGCTTTATTTTTAATTTTTTTTTTTACCTATTTTGGTATAGTAATTTTATTCTAGGTGCATCGTCTTCACATATAATTTAAAATGTACATATACAAAATTTTGTAAAACATTTTAAAAGAGTAACGGTGGAGTTTCTTGCCCATTCTTCTCCATACGAAACTACGTTTTGGAAGGGGCAACTAGAATCAATTCTTTTTCTTTTTGTAAATGTTGACGTTCAAAAGTGCCTTTTATGTGCCTATTTGAAATATATAATTTGACTTTGACTTTATTTCAGGCAAATATTTGGCTAAACAAATTGCTTCTTTAGAGCAATGCAATGACTTTATAAACTTTTCCGCTAATAAATTGGTCACAATGAATGACATTGATTATAATTTAAATTAGAAATTAGGACAATAGAGGTAACCTCTTGCAATAATGTTATAAAAGTAAATAATAAATCAAATGAAAGTGTAAAAAAATAAAATAAAATCAACCTGGTGCATCAAAACATTCAAGGGTTTTTGAACAAAGATTTAAAAGTAGAATTATTCCTGAATATATAGGTATTCTTTGTATGACAGAACATTGGCTTAAAAGCCAACAGTTCTTGTTCAATTTAAGTAATCACCAGTTCGTTCAGCAGAGTAAATGATCTGACCAAGATTATTTACTCATTGACATTGATGATTTTTTTATATATACAATGACATGAATATTTACTTTTTGAAGTATTATATATTTTTTTAAATAATTGTGAATGTGAAGACTATGTGAGTTATTGTTTTTATTTTTTCTCTCAGTTAGTTTTAATCTTGGTCTGGCAGTTTGAATCATTTATGCAGCCTACCCAAATGTCCTTTCTTTGGTATTGTTCGTTGAATCGTTGAACTCCTTAAGTTCTGAGTTAAGCTGCACGATTACTGACAAATGCGTGCACTGACTGGATAGGTCCACTCATTCTGTGTGGTTCTTTCCTCAAAATACCATTTCAGACACCAATCTACATGGTCTTCACATGATCTGACCAAAATTATGTTTGGACTTTAAAAGAGACTGTGACCTCTGAGTTTGTTTCGGCCTTTTATTCTCAGAGTAGTCAGATAAGAAACGCCGAGCTCACCTAGTTTTTTTTTCTAAATATGATTGAATGAACGTGTAAAAAATGCGCTTGTACAAACCTACTTACAGAAAATAAAATCATTTCATTTCATTTCATCAAATGAATGGTGGATTATTAATTCTAGTAAATAACCAGCTTAGATTTAAAGACCGCAAGGACATTGCGAGCCTCTCTGTTGAGCGGACAATTGAAATAGCCTGTATAGAATTGGAGCAGTTCATTATATTAAGTGCGTACAGGATTGTATGGTTGTTTTGAAAAGGTTATGGATGATGTTTTGCACAAAATCTGTTATTCGAATAAGTCTATCATCACTTGTAGTGATTTTTGATATCTATTATAGATATCTATTAGAAAATTCAGGGTTAAGTACTAGAATTATAAGTTTGTTTCAGTCATACAATCTTGCTCAACCATTTTTAGAGCCCACTAGAATAAATCCCACTAGTGCCACAAGTCTAAATAATATTTATACAGATATTACACCAGCCCACAAAAAATTGTTAATTTAATAGAATCAGATCATTGCGGACAATTTATCACTGTTCCAAATCCAAGCAAAAAAGTAACTAAAAAGAAATCACTGTCAACCCAAAAACGACTAAGCGCTTGGAAACATTTAAAACGAAACTTTTGAGTAAATTACCACTATTTTCAATTAATGATGCCCTTAATCAACAATATAATGATTTTTTCAATATGTATTGCACACAATTTGAGAACACTTTCATTAAAAAAAAAGCTTTATTGACACAAAAATAATTTACATCCTAAGACATTCTCGGTTAATAGTATCGCTTTCTTCAGTGACTGGTCCACCATTGGTATACATAAAAGTAGAAAACGACTATATGAGTTGTATGATGAACGTACTAGTATAAACACTGCTGAATTTAATTTATATGTTAAGAATTATTATAAATTATTTAAAAAAGTTTGTTGTATGCCCATGTCACGTTTCTTGAGTTCAAAAATAAAAAAATGGTGGTAATGTGATTAAGATGACATGGAATATCATTAAAGCAAAACGGGAAGGAACAAACGTATTCTACAATTGCGTTTCTGCTGTTGTGACCCGGTGTATACATGATGTATGTATAGTACGTTCTGGATCGAATATGCCGCGACTGTATGCGTCCTTTTAATAAAGTTTTCTCACCTAAGTCACCAATATTAATATGATGAGGATGTCGGTACACATCTATTTCGTAAGTACCCTTCTCTTTTACATGCTCCCAACAGTACGACCGTGCCATTTTTAAATGGTAGGTGCCTGCAGCGAACAAAATCAATTCGTGGTATGAAAGTCTTGGAAAATCTTGTAGATTTGGGGGGTTTGCTTGTAATTTCTCAAACGCTACTCTTTGCCGATTCATATTTTATTGTTCCACATAATCTGCCAGCAGGTTCGGTTTATGCATGTTGGTATTAATTATGTTGATGAACGCGTCAGAATATTGGCTGTCAGCATAAGGTTCTTCGAATGCGTTTATAAGAGCTGCGGCAATTCTGAAATCGGTCATGACAAATGGCGCTGATTTATTAAAATAAGTGTTGCGGAATATTTTGAAGTCTCTTTTGAAGCGACCGTTAATGGTCTCAACAACCCATCGGACCATTGTTATAAGTCTGGATTTATTTGCATCCTCTGAGCTGAGTTGTGTTTCATGCCGCCTCTTAGATGGCGGCATGTGCGATTCAAAACAACATTATTCTAAATTCGGAATTACGTCGCGGAATCCTCGGTCTAAAATTCGTGCGTCGCCTGCGTTTAAAAACCATCGAATAGGTGCCTCTTCTAATGGACCATTGTGGTTATTTAATATATTCTGCATTATTGTAGCGTCTGACTTGGTTGCCGCACATGGTCCAGAGACTTCAATGATATAGCCATCTGCACATACGATAAGGAAAGGTTTAATCAAGTTTTTGTATTTGTGCAAACTATAACTCTCCCTTTGGAACAAGAAGTTACTACTCTTCTGTAAAAATAAATATGTGCTATCACATATAATTATCGCTTTGGTCCTTGGGTCCGTACCAAAAATATGGTTTGGAATTTGTCTGTTTCTTCTTACAACCTCTTCCTGCGTTATATGGTCAAACCCCAAATGAACGGATACAAAATCTTGATCCAAGCAATCCCTTGCCAAGTGCTAGTCGCACACCGGGCTCGCCTGTCCATATTTTACTTAAATATGCTGCTAAGTCAGTGTTGGGTGTTTTAGACATTTCATGAAGGGATGGAACCTCGTTGAGAATACTGTTAAATTGCGTATGGTTTACTCCAGTCCAAAAATGAAGGGTGTTTTCATCAATTTCATCCAAATTCTCGAAGTTAAGTGCCGATTTCTGTTCAAGAGCTTTTGTATAGATTTGAATGATATCTTGCATATACTCAGCGTTAAAGTCGTTTAAGCGGCGGGATACGTGTGTCGCAAAATCTTCCCAAGTGGTGTTGCCCAAATGGTTTTGGCAGATTCGAGAGAGTGGAGATATATATAAGTTATAATAACTAAGAAGATAAGCCTTTAATCTGTTAGGTACTTGACGGAGTTGAAGATTGTTGCAATTTTCAAATGTGCATCGTCTGGAAGAATTGGGCGTACGTGCTAATCCAGCAGGACTAATGGATTGTCTTGATGGTGGAGCTGGCTGGTCTTCTTGTTGGTGCGTACGACGTAATGCGTAGTCGATTCGTTGCCAACAAGGATGACAAAGTCATCTCGAACCATTATATTCAATCTGTAACAATAGTGAAACTTGATGAAATGCTAGCAACTCTTATGCTAATAGCCTATTGCTAACAATCGGTATCACTTGGTAACGACCAAGTGATACCGATTATTAGCAATAGGCTAATAGAAGCCTCGAAGAAAATTGTGTATAAGCCATGTAACTAGTCATCCCGCTCTTTAATACCCCATCGTTAACACTATTAGCGACTGGGAATGTTTTGTTCTACCATAGGAACCTACTATGCTTTGGAATGGGCCACTAGCTTAATTTTTCTCACTGACTGATCCCTTGACAATTCAAAAGTATTTGGTTTATTCGAAATAAATGCTTTGAGTTTGAGTTTGACCGACAGACTGACAGACAGCCGGACATGGCGAAACTATAAGGTTTCCTTGTCTACTATGGAACTATAAATAACCGCCCAAGTGTGTGTCGGGCCACGCACACCGAAGGGTAGTTGGAATGAATTTATCCGAAAAACAAACTTAACATTCTAGTTCAAAAACATTATCTCCTTTACATCGATTTACGTCATGGTCAATTCTCCAACTGCAAATGTAAGTTGGTCAACTATTACTCGTTAACTTGTAAAGCCTACTTAGCTGTGATAGTTTTTCTTTTAATTTCGTTTGTGCCATGATTTTTTTTCACATATTCAAAAGCAACCATTTAGCTAGCAGGGGCTGTCTTTTTTGCTGTTTCGTTGTTTGTCTCTTAGTCTGATGTTTATGATACTTCGTCCCATGGCCTTTTGGCAAACTTGTACTTTATTTTTTGTTGTGCTATTAAAGATCCACGTCTGGCCAGCGTAAGTAAAGGATGGTAGCAAGCAAGAGTGCATGCCTTTTGCTTTAAGTTTTACCATGGGCGTGCCATCCATAGAGGCAATTAGGCCTAGCCTACTAACAACGCCAACTGCATTTATTTTAACTTTGTAGTACAATAATACAAAATATTAAAAAAAGTTAAACTCCTGATATAAAACTTATAGCAACTTGTCGCACCCGCCGTGTGACGTGACTCACAGTTGGACGGAGATCGGTACGGTACGCACTGTTAGGCAAGCACTCGGCTAGCCTATATCCCATTGATAAATTTACGCACACTGGTGTATATTTTCGTGTGTATGAACGGCACACAATAGTGATATGGTTTAAATTATGGGCGCAACTTCTGCGGCTGGAGCTGGCCACCGCGTGCATTCATTGGTTGTATGTAAAGTCAAGATTTAATAAATGAAAAGTATTGAAGACCAGGGTTTCCAATTTTTGGACAATTCCCCGAATTGCGGGGAATTTGAGAAACAGACTACACACAGACACGACAGTTTCCTATTAAAAAAACAGGGTGGTATTGTCGAATTTATACCTTCCAAAAAATATATAAATTATAAGGAATAGCAAAAGTCCTATAAAAGTAGTTAAAAACTTCTTTTTTTTTCTCCTTATATTTGGGGAATTTCGCTTGGTTTTTGGGGAGTTAGGAAAATAAGTTTCGGCAACCCTGGACTGAATTATCCGGCAAAATATGGTAGTCCCTTTTGTGGAAGAACACGGTATGACAATGATACGATTTTAATTGGTAGTGTTTTTTTATCGACAAATTAGAAGCCATGTTGTTTCATGTGACACGCAATTTATATCCGATCTTGAATGTTTCGCTTTTTTTAATCGACTTCAAAAAAGGAGGAGGTTTCTCAATTCGACCGTATACAGGGTGGAATTTTGTAATGCCACCTGGAGGGAAAGTACTCTTAATACTGCAGATAGAAAGTTTTACTCAAAGAAAACATTCCTTTATTTTTGAATAGAAAGCAAACTGCATTCAAAGATTTTCGAAAATTCTCTTCACCCACACCCGGGAATCGAACCGGCTAAAATCTGAAAAAAATATACCCTGTACTTTTATTGCATCGATCGTTAGGGTCAATTATAAGGATGAAATCTCTCTAACAAACATAAAATAAATGAAAGGAAAACCAGGAAATCTTAAATTAATTTAATTATTTACAAAAAATGGTAAACTAACTAATTAGTTGCTCGAAATGGGCTTCATTCTCTTGGATACATAAATTTATTCTTTTAACGAATTCATTTCTAGTAACCTTTAATAAAGTGTTGTGGTGAATATTATAAATCGTATTCATGATGTTTCCTTTGAGTAAAATTTTCTATCTGCAGTATTAAGAGTACTTTCCCTCCAGCAGGCTTAGCATGACACTCTCTATTTCTTCGAAGAATAGACACGGCTCTTTCCATACAAAGTGACATTTCGTTTCTCCTTTTTTGACATCCCGCCTTAGAAATCTTTCTACATTAAAAAGGACCTAGACAAAGATCTTTAGAAACGGAAGACAATATGAAAGATTGTAGAGGGATTTCCCCCCCCCGCGCGCGCCGCCACAGCGAGCGGGTGTGTTTTGTAAGCTCCCATCAGAAAAAATATTTTTAATTATTTTACACCTGCTAAATCGTATTTGAACAAAGATTACGGTTCGTGCTATGTGTGCCATCATAGATATCTAACCAAACACGTTATAAACAGTGCAAGTGAGCAGTAATTAACTTTGAAACAGTTTAGTGTAATAACTCAAGCTAAGTACAGTGACATTTTACTTTTGTGCAAAGAAATTAACTTCTACCCTCTACGAACATCTACGTCTGTTGACGAATTATTCGTCTAATGATCGCTAATTTCAACCGTCTAAGTAAAGCATAGCTAGCTCTTGTCTATGAGGGGCTGCGTACCGTGGCACGAGTCGTGAGGTCGTGAGTTCAAATCCACGCTACACAATTATACTTTTTAAAGTTATCTATTGTCTTAATTGCAAGTATTTGAGTTAAGTAAAATAAATATCATCACGCTGCAAGATATGGCGGTACAGCGCTCACCTCCAGGTTTAAACTTGGCGTTAAAAACACCGTCTCCTAAGCTATACGCATCCGATTCTGCAATAAATATAACATCTCACCATGACGAGTCTGCGAGTACAAATATAAAACGCCTAAAGCGAACTATTGATGACACTTTGCATGACTTTACTGGAAATTCAGCATCATCTACGGACGAACTAAAAGCAATGTTTACCGATCTTAAAGACCAAATTTCTAGTAAAGTTGAGTCGCTTACGCTAGCCGTCAATGGGTATACGGGCAAGCATGATGAAATGCATAAAGCCGTGCAATTTATGTCGAGTAAGTATGATGAATTACTTCTTAACATAAACGACCTTACACAAGAAAATAAAGACTATAGAAACCGTATAAAAACTCTGGAAAACAAGATCGAACTTTTGGAAAAAAGTGTCTGTAATTCCAAAATCGAAATACGCAATGTCCCGAAGAAGAAGGATGAGGATAGGAAGGAATTAGCTAGCATCGTTAAGAATATTGGCTCAGTCCTGTGCTTGGAAACACCTATTCAGGATTTTGAAATCAAGGATAGCTATCGGACAAAGTCTGAGTCCATAGTCATAGATTTCACTACCGTAAATAGAAAGGACGCAATTATCTCCAACTACAAGAGTTTCAATAAAACGAACCGTGAAGCAAAGAATCCTCAGCTTAACTCACACCATTTACAAATACCTGGTCCCCCGAAGAACATCTTTATATCCGAATCACTGACTGATAAAGCCCGACGTCTGTACTACGTTGCGAGGGGACTTGTTAAAAACAAAAAACTTGCCGCCACATGGACAGCCTATGGCAAGGTTTATATAAAGAAGGAGGAGGGACAGGTTCCAATCCGCATAGAACAAGAGGTCGAATTGCACAAAATAGCTCTGTGACTAAATTACGTCTGTACTGTTGTATTTCTTCCTTTTTTTATATTCGTACAGTGTCATTATAGCCACTGCCTGTATAATGTATGTTTATCTGTAGAATATTGTCACAATTGTGTCATGAATAACAATAATTCCTTACACACAAAACCACACACACAAATATTTACTCTACATATTACAGTTTGCTTTTTCTATCAGTTTTCACCACGCAACCACTCTCGCTCAATGTCAATATACATAATCCCATATCATTCAAGTATACGTCGTTCCCACGATGATGATGATTGTTCCATATTTAAGAAGTCCTTGAACTTGTCCATTGTAATAAACAATAAAATTCGATTGTAAAAATTCAGATGCTGAAGCCATTAATTTGGGCCTAGATTATTTCACGCTGGCTAACTCAGTTAGGTGTGACATCAGCAACATTGGTAGCCATCTGCCTTATAGTGGAAAAAATCTTAGTTTAATCTCCCAGAATATCAGAAGCATTAACCGGAACATGTCTAATTTCTGTACTCTGCTCTGTAGATCAGACGTGAATTGGGATATCATAGTGCTCACTGAGTGTTGGCTTGCCTCAGGTAAGTCTGTACCCGCTTTGGATGGTTACAACTATGTTGCCACAACTTCCCATAGATCTCAAAATGAGGGTGTTGTCATGTATTATAAAAAATCGCTAAAGGTATTGGTTGACGAACCACAGATAAGCGATGCAAACTGCCTTGTGATGAAAATAGACTCTGAAACGTGCATAATTAGCATTTATCGCCCACCTAGTAAACATAACACAAACAACTTCGTTAATTCTCTGGATACTCTATTGACAGATCTAACCAGTTGCAAAAATATTATCCTGTGTGGAGACATAAATATTGACATTAAACATAGCACTAGCGACAAACGCTCTCATGAGTACCTTAACATCTTAGCAAGCCATGGTATGCTTCCAGGGCACGATATGCCAACCCATGGCGACTCTTGCCTAGATCATGTAGTAGTTAAAACAAAATCAAAAGCCACTTGCTTCATTATTGAGTCCTCAATAACAGACCATGAAAGTGTGGCTTTCAATCTTAACTTGAGCCCAAAGTTAGCTTGCGATAGTAAGTCTTATAAACGCATAGACTACACAGCATTGGATGTTGCAATGAACACTCTAGACTTTGCGCCTGTACTTACCTGTAGCGACGCCAATAGTGCAGCTGAAATTCTGACATCATTAATAAGCATAACCATAGTAAAAAATACCAAAACAATTAAAATACCATCAAGAAGACGAGTAAACAAACCTTGGATAACTGATGGTTTACTGCGCTGCATGAAGAATAGGGACAATCTCTACAAAAAGGTAAAAAAGAACCCAGATAATGAAACCATCGTAACTACCTATAAGCGGTACAGGAATTATTGCAACGCACTAATTAAAAAGCAAAAAATTCTGTTTGAAAGGCAAGAGATTGCAAAGGCTAACAAGGACAAAAAGAAACTCTGGGGTATTATCAAAACGATTTGTGGCAAATCAAACCAGCTTGACTCTTCATCCAACCTTATATCGAACGAGAATCCTAAAAAGAGTGTCAATGAGGTTAACACCTTTTTTGCTAACGTGGGAAAAAGACTGGCTGAAAAATTAGCAAGCGAAAACATAGCTAGTTGCTCTGACAAATTCAACCAAAAATATAAAAATCCAGCAGAGTCACTCGTCCTGCTTCTTACGGACGAAAATGAAGTTGAGCTGCTTATTTCGAACCTGAAGGAGAATTGTGCGATGGGAGTGGACGAAATCTCGGGTAAAATCATCAAACGATACAAGCAATTACTCACTCCTCCCATTACATATATCTGTAACTTGGCCCTTTCTACGGGTGTTTTTCCTCGGGTCTTTAAAACGGCTCTAATTAAACCCATCTTCAAGAGCGGTGACAGAGACTGTGTTAATAACTACAGACCAATCTCAATACTACCCACCTTGTCTAAGATTTTAGAGCGTCTAATAAACAATCGCCTTGTGAGTTTCTTGGAATCGAAAAACCTAATTTCAGCGTCGCAGTTCGGTTTTCGCTGCGGGAAATCGACTGCCGACGCGGTGCATGAGCTTACTGATTCTATTGTGTCCAATATAGACTCCAAAAGAAAATGCTTAACCATATTCTTGGATCTAGCCAAAGCCTTTGACACGGTCTCTGTCCCACACCTTTTGAAGAAGCTAGATGGAATTGGAGTGAGAGGACTTCCCCTCCTGCTTTTTGAAGACTATCTCAATGATCGTACACAGAGAGTGAGAATAGACAGCTGGACCAGTGATGAGGTCATTGTAAGCTATGGTGTTCCGCAAGGAAGTATACTTGGGCCCTCGCTGTTTTTGGTGTACATCAACGAACTTTGTCAGCTAAAACTTTATAACGGAAAAATTCTAACGTTCGCTGATGACACTGCGCTTTTGTTCTACGGAAAGAGTTGGGGTGATGTTTTTCGTAATGCGCAGGATGGATTTCAGACTGTTTGCAAGTGGCTCAAGAACAATGTACTTACGCTAAATGCCACTAAGACGAAATATATTACATTTGCTTTGAGAGAAAATCTTCTACCCCCTACGGCTTTATCTATCACAGCGCATTCATGTCACCACCCGATGCTGACTGGCTGCGACTGTCCAAAAATTCAAAGAACGGACTCCCTCAAATACTTAGGTGTCACTATAGACCAATCCCTATCGTTCAAATCCCACCTGCTGGTTCTTGTTACCAGACTTCGCAAGGTAATTTATATATTTAGGACACTCAGACATATTGCTGACCGTCAAACCATCAAAACGGTATATGATGCCTTTTGCCAGTCTCTTATAAATTATTGCATAGACTCGTGGGGAGGGGCCGGAAAAACTCACATTTTAGAGGTTGAAAGAGCGCAACGGGCAATTCTCAAGGTTGGAGCTGGACTTCCTTTTCGATACCCTACCGCCCAACTTTACAAAAAATGGGATGTCCTGACAGTCAGACAGACGTTTTTACTAAAAATAATTCTAAAAAAGCACTCCCAGCTGAATTTCAATATGGACCTATGTAAAGGAAAACGCAGGAAGGGTACGGTATGCCATAACCCCCTGTTTAAAACTAGCTTCTCTCACAAATTCTATTGCTTCCTTGGTTCATTTATCTACAACAAGGCAAACACGGCGCTTTCCATCTACCAAAAGCCCAAAAGGGGTTGTAAGGTCTCTGTGAGTAAATGGCTTAAAACCATGGAGTATGATGAAACTGAAAAATTATTGATTCCTTTAACTTGAACGTCTTACTTTCACATTTTCACACATAACACTACAAACGCTACACCTACACAATACACCTCACTTTCACACACGCACGCAGCACACTGTCGAAATTAAATTCACTCATGATGTTCCATTATCGTTATATTATTTTTAATTAACTTGTTTTTTTTTTTACCTGTGTATATTTCCTTAAATTTTATTCTCTTCAGTCTTTAAAATCACCCAATGTAAGCTTGTACGTATGAAGCGTCGTGGGGCCCTGGTGACTTGTACCACAGGCGTTGCTTGCAATGCCTATTTCAGGCACCAGTCTCTCATAAATGTAAACTTGTCCACAGCTAGTTTTAAGCATTACTTCTGTACATTTGTGAAGAGAAAATAAATATACTTTTATTTATTTATTATATTTCTACGGTGAGATGTCAAAAACTGAGAAACGAAATGTCACTTTCTATAGAAAGAGCCGTGTCTATTCTTCGAAGAAATAGAGAGTGTCATGCTAAGCCTGCAGGTGGCATTACAAAATTCCAGCCTGTATATGCTTTTTTTTTTGTTTGTTCGCAGATAACTTCGTTTATGAACAGATTTTGAAAATTATTTTTTTGTTTGAAAGGGTATGCTCCCGAGGTGGTCCCATTGTCACCAAGTCAGAATCTGATGAGGGGATCCCATGGAAATCGAGGGAATTCCTTAAATTTTAAAGGCACTCCTATAGCGATTTAGGTATTTTTTATAGTAACTTGTGCATTTGCTATCGGAAAGCACCATTTGGTGGAGTGGAATTGATGATGAAGACCACAGAAGGCCTCTGGGACTACTGAATAATAAGTATTTAATTAACGAGTTGCGATTCGATTAGGTACTTTAATATGGTTGCTAAGCCATTTATGCTCTTCACAATGCATATGGTAAGTGACAGTTCTTCCGCCGCAGGAGACGCCCAGGGCATCGGGAATCCCGGGCGGATTTCCGGCCACCGTAGGCGCGGGCTTGCGGACGGTGAGCAATGGGTAGCTCACCGTCCGGTAAGGACCAGGCCCGGGTCGACGGCGCGTTGTATTCCACGCGCGCCTCAAAGAGATGTCGTCAGCACATATAGTAGGGGTCCACTAGGGCCGATGCCTGCGGGGTCGCGGGAAGGTACTTATGGGTCACCGAGGCCCCCGCAACATAGGCAACAGGAAGGAATACGGGTGGGTTTTAGTCAGTAAGAGTCTGACACACCCTCCCGCTCCGCCCAGAGCGGGAGAAGTTATTTGATGATTTCCCACCCTCAAAAAAAAAAAAAAGTGACAGTTCTTCTGGTTCTTACCAGGAGAACTCCTCGACAATTAACGTCACTGCATCAAGAAAAGCAATATTTTGTAAAAGGTGTTGAACAGTTGACATTAGGTTATTGCAACTTAGATAAATTACAAACTGACCCACCAAAAAGAAAAAAAAAATAACTTAAAAAAAAAAACAACCGACTTCCAAAATAAACCTTACAAAGTGAAAAATAACTTTAATTTCGGAAGTCGGTGGCAAAAAAACTAAAATACATACCCAAAGACACTTACTTCCGAAATTAAAGTTATTTTTCACTTTGTAGGGTTTTTTTTTTGGAAGTCGGTAGTTTTTTTTTTGTAAAAAGTTTTTATACAGGGTGTCCAGTAAATAGCACGACATACTGCAGGGGGTGATAGCTTGGGTCACTACCTATCAATACAACACAATATATGTTCAGCAAAATCTTACGGATTTACAGTTTTACAAAATTTTCCGAAATATCGAAAAATCTCTACCTTGAAACAGATTTTTAAGTATCTCGTAATGAAAAAATCCTTTTCTAGAACTTTTTTTACATCAAACTATTCGTGAATAGGTTACTCTACTCAATATAAGTTTTTTTTTTGATCAAAAATAAGAAAGTTTTGAAGAAATAGTTTTTTTTTGTTAAAATTTTCTCAGAACGATTTTCTTTTCGCATAAGTTTAACCTACAGTGGTGAAAAAAAAAATGTATGTGGCAGTTTTGTACAACAAACTTAAAAGATAGCCTGTTTAATGGTGATTTAGGAAAGATACAATACTAGTGCATTTTCATTAAAAAATACAAAAAAATGCTATTTTAGTTCCAGAGAAGCTGATTTTGTTGAAAATGTAATTAACGTAATTTTGACAAAAACCACTATGAGAATAAGTAATAGCTGCTCATTTACGCGAATTATTATAAAACTAGTTGTGACACGTAAAATGCGACGTGCACGCGTAATGACTAAAAGTTTTTACCTGCTCGCCGACCGACCCGACCCGACCGGTTACTGTCTAACAAAAGAAGCGTATGTGCTATCCCGCTCTTTCTTGCATTGTGATTTTGTGTCTCACTCTCAACCTTATTTGTGACACTTGTCAGTTCGCTACCTTAAACCGTGCGCAACGCATCTCTGTGTTCACAAATTATTGTTTCGTACTGACGACTGTTTTGTGCCTTGGACCCCGGACTTTGTTTGCCTTACGGTTTGGATTTTTTATTGTGATCACTACGACGACTTGGCGACCACCTGGACTTTTGTGTTTTATAACATGGCCAACCGCCGCGTTTTTCCGGGTTATACGCAGCGAGAGTATGCTGAGATGCACCTTATTTACGGAGAAGCTGGCCAAAGTTCCCGAGCTGCTGCCACCCTCTACAGGGAAAGGTTTCCCAATAGGAGACATCCACACCATAAAATGTTTACCAGAGTGCATAACTCCTACATGGAAGGCAGACTCCCTGGTCAACGTGGCGGTGGACGGCCTCAAGTTGTTGACGAAGACAGTGCTTCAGGAACGAGAACAAGACCCGACAACTTCGGTTAGGGCGATACAACGGCGCACAGGGATACCGAAGTCCACTGTTCATTCAGTACTTAAGAGGTATGGATACCATCCATTTCACGTACGACGGGTGCAAACTCTTTTAACTAGAGACTACCTGCCGAGAGTTCAATTCTGCCGCCGCATGCTTGAAATGCATCGGGAGGACCCAAACTTTTTTAATAAGGTGTTATGGAGTGATGAGTCAGCCTGCAGAAAGGACGGCTACTTGAATTTGCATAATTTACATAGTTGGCAATTAGAAAATCCGTATGTGTCAAGAGAAGACAGGTCCCAGTACCAATTCAAAATAAATTAATGGTGTGGGATTTTTAATGGCCAGATTGTGGGTCCCGTCGAGCTTCCACCTACATTAAATGCCAATAATTACTTGGAGTTTTTACGAGAAACCCTACCCACGCTCCTTGAAAATGTTCCGAGTGAGCTAAGAGAGGTGATGTGGCTTCAAAATGATGGGTGCCCTGCTCATTATGGCCGGGAAGTAAGAGCCTACTTAGATGAAGCTTATCCAGGCAGGTGGATTGGGCGACTGGGACCGATATTATGGCCACCTAGGTCTCCGGACCTAAACCCCCTGGATTTTTTTTATTGGGGTGCCATGAAGGACAAAGTCTATGAAAAACCGATCCAAAATGACATTGAATTGAGAGCAAGGGTTAACATTGCAGCAAGGAAAATATCGCAAATAAGCCTGAGAAGACTCAAAAGCTCATTTTTAAGAAGATGCCGAGCGTGTATTAGGGCACAAGGGAAGCAATTTGAGCATTTATTGTAATTTATTTAAATAAATGTTTATTTATTTATTTATTTATTTAATAGTTTATGTACACACATATAAACAGACAAAAAGAAAGGAACAGAAAAAAACGTACAAAGGTGATGTTTATTTCTAATGAAATCTCTTCCAGCATACCTGCAATAGGACAGTTAGTAGACATAGAGATGTAGACAACGTGTGTAAGGTAAAAGAGAAAACAAAATACATAAAAACAAAATAAAACTATTCACTAATTTAATTATACACTATGAGAATATACTTACATAAATACATACTTCTAAAATAAATATCACTAAAATACTTATATACTTATAATTAATAGTATAAAATAATAAATACATAATATGCAACTATGGCAAAGTGGAAAGATAGTGTTCTTTCACTCTTCTTTTAAAAACAGCAACAGTTTGGCAGTCCCTAATGTCAGGTGGAAGTGAATTCCACAGCCGAACCGCGTGCACAGTGAAGGAGTAGGAGTAGAAGTCGGTAGAGTGGGGAGGGGATTTAAGGAGATTTCTAAGATGCGACCTGCAAGGTGCATCAGAAGGACGGGCGAAGGAAAAACGTTCCCGCAGATAGGATGGCGTACTAGGATTATGAAGGATGTTAAATAGCAGACACAATATCCGAGAGTTCCTGCGAAGACGAATGGGGAGCCACTTGAGAATCTTGCGAAAGTTAGAAACATGATCATACTTTTTAAGGTTAAAAACAAAACGAATGCAGATATTTTGCAAACGCTCAAGTTTATTTAAAAGCTCCTCGGTGGCATCCAAATAACAGGTATCAGCGTAGTCTATGATGGGCTGTATGAGAGTTTGAGCAAGGGAGATTTTGGTATTCAAGGGCAAGAAGCTCTGGAGGCATTTCAACGAATGGAACGTGTAGTGCACTTTGCGACTGACTTGAGCAACATGGGTAGTCCACGATAGGTAAGAGTCCAAGGTCACCACCAGGTTTTTAACTGTATTTGCGTATTCAATCTGAACTCCACTCAGACAGAGTGGAGACAGCGACGCAATATCGAGCCTATTCCGCATATACCTTCCACCGATAATTATGGCCTGGGATTTCTTAGGGTTGATTTGCAGTCCAAAGGACCGCGACCACTCGCTAATCAAGTCCAGGTCATGGTTCATGGCAGACACGGCTGCTTCCGCATCTTGCCTAAAGAAGTGATAACCTGTAATCTTTGACAACTTAGTCATTCCGTTTAGCTCCGATGTTAAAGATCTTGGTCTGCATGTCGACATTTGTCTTGACTGGCAAAAGCAGGTGACGACTGTTAGTAAGAAAGTCACCGGAACGTTGCGGTCGCTCTATCGGTTGAGAAATCTTCTCCCATCACACATAAAGGCAATGCTTGTACAGTCCTTAATCTTTCCCATAATCGACTATGGTGATGTGTGTTACTATGACCTGAATGCAGATCTCCTCAATAAACTTGACCGACTTCTCAATAATTGCATTCGATTCGTTTTCAATCTTCGTAAGTATGACCATGTATCCGCACACCGTGTGCTTCTAAAATGGTTACCCATTCGTCAGCGCAGAGAGGTGAGGGCTCTGTCTATGTTGTTCTCTATTCTCAACAAACCCACTTCTCCTTCTTACCTGACTTCCCATATTCAATACTTGTGCTCTGCCCATAGTAAAAATCTTCGTTCCACCAACAATCGTCTTCTTCGATGTCCTTCTCACCGCTCTGGTTTCATTCGCTCTTCTTTCTTTGTCCAGGCTGTCTTTCTTTGGAATGCGCTTCCTCTGAACATCAGAACGGTGACCTGTCGGTTGTCTTTTAAACTGAAGGCACGTGAACATATACGTAAGAAGTTGGCAGAAACATCCCAGCGCTGATATTTTGCTGGATTCGTTTTCTCCTCTACTGATCGATATTTCCCCACTACCGATCGTTATTTCTCCTGACAAAGTTTATTCTGTTTATATGTATGTATCTACGTATGTATTCTTGTATTGTAAAGTTATTTTCGTGTTATCTATCCCTTAAGTTGCACCTGCCATGTGTCTTCTCTGCATCACCCTAAGGTTGACTGGTAGAAAATGCCTCAGGCATTAAGTCCGCCTTTGTACGGTATTATTTTTTTTATACTTGTGCATAAAGTTTTAATAAATAAATAAATAAATAAAGCTGCAGATCGTCGGCATAGAGATGGAAGTGGGAAGAGATAACTCTGGTGACGGAGTTAATGAAAATAGAAAAGAGAAGAGGAGAGTGGACGCCACCCAGAGGCACACCCGCGGTAAGAGAACACCAGTCAGAAGAAGTCTCTACGAGATGAACCCGCTGCGTCCGGCCTTTAAGATAGGAGTCGAACCAATCTACAGTAGAAGAAGAGAAATTGAAACTTTTAAGGATTCCTAGAAGGATGTCGAAATCGACAGAGTTAAAGGCACTGCTAAAGTCCAGAAGTACAAGCAAGGTGAGAGATTTGTTGTCCATAGCCAAGCGAATTTCATCAGTGACCTTCAGAAGAGCCGTTACTGTGCCATGACCGGGTGGAAAACCAGATTGAAAAGGACTAAGAAGGCAATTCGAGGATAGAAAGGCAGAAAGTTGCTGATGAACAATGTGCTCAAGAATTTTAGAGAGAAATGGGAGGATAGAAATGGGTCGGAAGTCGGTCGGAGAGACCGGGTTAGGAATTTTGGGTAAGGGGATGATATGAGCTTGTTTCCAGACCTCAGGAACAGTACAAGTAAACGAGGAGAAATTAAAAATGTGGGTCAAGATGGGAAGCAATGTGGGGAGGATAGGAGAAATCATTCTTGAGCAAAGATTGTCATTACCAACTGCAGAGGAGGAGATAGCACAAATAGATTTTTTGACCTCACTTTCACCTATAGGACTTAGCACAAAAGAAGGACACTGCGGCATAGGCAAGCGTGAAAGTTTATTTAAAGTAACCGATTTGACGTGCGGATCCAACGTAACAGGGGGGTGGGTGAAATGTTTGTTAAGAGCACACACATCAGTGCCATTACTGGAAGCAACAGGAGACTTACCAATGCCAACAGTTTTTAGAAACTTCCAGACTTCTGAAGAGTTACGGTTGTCGAGAGAATTATGGAAGTAACGTCTCTTTGCACATACGACTGCAGCGATTACGCAGCACTTTAAACGCTTTCAAGTAGCGCTCGGAAGGACAGCGTTTTAACCTCCTTTTGGCTCTGTCCCTACTTGCCATCGCATCCTTAATGGCAGGAGTAAGCCAGGGAGCAGGAGCATACTTGACTTTGACCCGACGGATAGGGCAAGCATGACGATCGTATAATCTGAGTATTGTGCTGTTAAAAATGTGAATCATCTCGTTGATGCATGAGCTCCCCAAGATTTCCGTCCAGTCGATGTTACCAGCATCACGCAGCAATACCTCCAAGTCTATGCCCTTGTAATTCCTAAGGAAAATATATTGGGGCTTACGCTTGGGAGGGCGAATCCTGTAGGACATAAAGATGAAGTCGTGGTAAGAAAAACAAGCAGTGAGCTGTCCGTGGACAGATACATTATTAGGATTAGAGACAATCATCAGGTCCAAAAGAGAAGGGCTGCAGTTAGGAAAATGATGAGTAGCAGAAAGAGGCAGAATACTAAGGTTAAAAGAAGATAAGAGAGATTGAAGTTTGTGAGTACGACTGTCATTTTTAAGAAGACAAGTATTAAAATCACCCATCAAGACTATGTGGTCATAAGACACACAGAAATCATTTAAAAGCGAATCAAAAGAGTCAAAGTAATCGATGGTAAGGTTAGGACTGTACATCACTCCAAGAAGCAATTTAACATGATGCAAGGAAACTAGAAATAAATGCTCTGCTGAACCCGAGTAGAAAGATGGTGATGTGCTGATAATCTTGTAGGGAATATCAGTACGCAAGTAAATGGCAACACCACCACCACCCTTTCCAGTTCTGTCATTACGGATAAGAACAAACCCAGGAAGGGCATAGTGTATAGATAAAAGAGAGGGTTTGAGGAAAGTCTCAGAGATTAGCAAAGCATCTATATGTGCACTGTTAATGGAAGCCAGAAGATCAGAGTAATGGCATGGAATACTCTGGGCATTGATATGGGCTATGTTGAGATTGTTGGGTAGGTGGGAAAGTAAAGAGGAAATCTGATCACCGTGAGTGAGAGGAGAAGAACCACTCGCTGCACTAAGGAAACTGCTGGAAGAGGAAGAACAAGAGAAAAAATCATCATCAAGGTCCGCATTGATCATAGTTTGCAAAATTAATAATATATATATATATGAATAAAAAAAAAATACCAAAATAAAATACTAATAAAAAATATCAAAACTACTTAACTACTTCACTTCAGTAAACAACTAAAGTGCATAAAACTAAACCAATCGTATTAATAATTAAACACGTTCAAATTACCAATAAGAACACCTATTCGCTGTTGTTGGTAGAGATTTTCACAAACCATTTAAAACTAGGTACATAGAAATGTGAAGGAAATAAATCAAAACATAAGAAATTAAAAAAATAAAAAGAGATTAACTAACATTCACAACATTCGGATACAGCCTGTGACAAACGCAGATTGTAACGAAACGTAATGTCAACACAAATTTAAAAATGACACTGATATACGTCACGTCCGTCACTAATCTTGGTAATATTATCATCTACCGGCAAGCTATAACGTGAGAAAAAGTTAAGTGAAAAGAAAAAGCTATGGGTAGATCAATAAAAAGGCATTAAATAATTTAATAAAGGTATTAAAGTTAACTCCTCTGTTTTTTTTACTATCACCTTATCCTTCAAGATGTCATTTACAGACCGGCCGGCCGGTCGGCTGTAGATTAATTATTATGTAATTCGAACCGTAGTACGACCTTACAACGATTCGAATTCAAAGTCACATTACTTGCATTTAAAATAAAATGCTCTTATTAACTAAAATAGCTTATTTTTCGTATTTTTTAAAATGAAAATGTACTAGTATTGTATCTTTCCAAAATCACCATTAAACAAGCTATTTTTTAAGTTTGTTGTACAAAACTGCCACATACATTTTTTTTTCACCACTGTAGGTTAAACTTAAGTGATAAGAAAATAGTTCTGTGCAAATTTAAACAAAAAATAGTATTTCTTGAAAACATTCTTGTCTTTGATAGAAAAAAGACTTATCAATGAGTAAAGTAACTATTCACTAATAATTTGATGTAAAAAAAAGTACTAGAAAAGGATTTTTTCATTACGAGATGCTTAAAAATCTGTTTCAAAGTAGAGATTTTTCGGTATTTCGGAAAATTTTGTAAAACTGTAAATCCGTAAGATTTTGCTGAACATATATTGTGTTGTATTGATAGGTAGTGACCCTAGCTATCACCCCCTGCAGTATGTCGTGCTATTTACTGGACACCCTGTATATCTTATTAAGTTATAAGTAATTCGTTTTGAAACGTAAAGTAGTGTAAATATTATTTGTTGTGTTATTATTTCTTTATTTACATAAGAATGGTGTTCTGTTGTGAAGTTTGCGCCGATAATGTGTGTTTGTTAGAAATTAAAAGCAGTAAGTTTTCGAAATTGTCGTTTAATGATAAGATTCAAGTTGTGTCTAAAGGTAGATGTGTAAATAAATAAATAAATATAAAAAAAAAAAAAAGTTTTTATTGTTTCTCTTAAAATTGTTATACAACTCAGAATTGAGGCAGCCCCGGTAAGTTATAAGTATACTTGTGATGGGGTTATCTCGCAACTTTACTAGCTACAATGTTGAGACATAATTACTGCAGTGCAGTGCAGTGCGATGCGCGCTTGAACACGGACGTGTTTCCACTGTGCGCGGCACGAATTTTATTCACGTGTTGCGCGGCCATAGCCGCTGCCTGTAAAGACAATGAGTTCCAAACAACTCATAGTTAATGAATTGCTGGCATTCCTGGTCCATGCTATCGACTACATGGACGAGGTGAGCATCCTGCAGATATGCCGATCCAATTATAAGGAGGAAGAGATCTGCAGCGGAAAACGGTTACTGTTCCAGTCGCTTGGAAAACTAGACCAGATGGCCCTCTCGCCGCAGAGATGGAACCGAGAAGAGTCTTCAAGATATAATCGATATGTTGAAGAGGACTGACCCGGACGACGTGCCTGATTTCGTGGCGAAGGAGCTAGGTAAGCTGCCCCTAGTCACGTTCGATCACGTCGACGTTACGCGGCTGTTAAAGGACATCACTACCTTATAAGTGGAGATGACCAAGATGCAGTCCAGAATGGAGGAATCAGAAAAAGTCAATACTGATCTACGTGCAGAAATAGCATTATTGCGCAACGTTGGTTTTGTAATTGGGTCGCCTGAGGCCTCACAGGTGAACACTCGTCGAGGGGCGCAAAATGCATCCGTTGGCAGTTTCGAGTCGGCAAACACAAGTGCGTCACTAGCTGCCGATAATGCTGAGCAAGCGCCGCCCGCCGTCGCCGTCTCCCGCACCGCAACATCGGCTGCGGAAACGTCACGCGTAGGTACATTGCCCCCTAAACGTGTCTACGCTGCTACTGTCTCCGGTGGCAAACCAGATGTGTCGCAGCCAAAGCGACAAATTAGAAAAGGAGAAACACAGAAAAAGGGTACTCAACCAGCCCTGACTGCGGTCCGTAGCTCCTTGCCAAGAACCTGCAGCCAAGTTGATGAGGAGGGTCTCATGAAAGTGGAAAGGAAGAAGAAGAAGCCTTGTTCACGTAACCTGTGCGGCACCGCACCGAGTGGACCCAATATGCTGCTGCGCCCCGCTGTGCCTACGACGCAGCTGTACCTTTCGCGTTTGCATCATTCCACTACAAACGAGGAAGTCGTGCAGTATTTAAAAGTGAAGACCAACTGGACTCTTAGGGTTGAAAGGTTGGAATCGCGCCACAACATCAACTTTAAGTCATTCGTGGTACGAGTTCCAACCCACCATCTACAGACTTGCCTGAAAGAGGACTTTTGGCCCAAAGGTGTCGTATATCGACGTTTCCGAGGATGGTTACGCGACACCACGCAGCGATACACGACGCCGTCAACATTACGTGTATAGTCATAATTGTTTAAGGTTTTTAATATGTATTAGTTTATTATTGTATAAAATTATTTTGTGTATTGTATTTATGGGCCCTAGTTGCCTGACAATAAAATGATTATTATTGTAATTAAAAATACAAAATACAAATAAAAAATAAAAATAACAGTAATAAAAGAACAGAAATAAATAGTTTAGGTACCTAATAGGATGTTACAAAAATTGTTGAAGGAGGTAGTTGTAGTGTTTGTGTGTATATGTGTGCCCGAATTACGAAAATTAATCCAAAAATATGATGATTCATGACTTCGGATATCTTGCAAGTGACGTGTTCTTTAATTATCACCCACCCACTTGTTTATGATATTTGAGGTGGCCGAGTCTTTCTTCTCTTTGCATTGTCAGAAAATCGTGTTTTGAACCTTGAATAATGTGGTGAGTTCTTGTATTTAAGACGCTGACAACACCTAAACCGCGGTCACTGTCAGATTGCATAGAAAAGTAAGAGAAGCACGATGACACATCGCTTATAATTTATTGCAAGATATGAAGCAATTATTTATTTACTCAAAATTGAGTTGAGTAATCGAAAATAAAAAGAACAACCAAGTTCTGCATTCAAATAAGACGTTCTTGTTATTAATTAAATACGTAACGTATGTTGATATTTAATACAGATATTTTGGATTAGAACTCAATGTAAGAGGTTAGTTTAACGTTAGTTTGTAACGAGATTATTTGTCCAAACGTGTTTTAGTAACAACCAAGTTCTGGGAAATATGTTCAAAATTTAAATATATTTTTTCCGCTACCACAAACTATACAGATTTGGCAATTTTTTTTCTTAGGAGAAGCAATATTTTATTCAGCAATATATTATAGCAATATTCTATTTTGGTCAATTGGGTCTTGTCAGCGCCTTAACTTTTGTTTGTACATGATTATTTTCAATGTTTTTTTTTTTCAAATATTATAAATCAATAATGACTACTTTGAGGGTCATCATAATATGTAGAGCGACTCTGTGATGTTGCGCGAATTAGTTCGTTTTTTTTTTTCGGTGTCAGTATCAGCGTGGCCTACCCTCTGTTGAGAACCACTGCACGCTTATTTCCTTGTAATTCCAAAATTTACTCCAAGTTATTTTAATTCTTCGCTTGACTTCTTCTGTTTCTATTTTTGTTGAAAGATAATTGTTTTCCAAGATATATGTAGTCGTCTAGCTAGTCTTTCGTTGCGTTGTTAATTCTTGTTTCTTGTTTTGTCCTCTTTGTTAGTATTTTTGTTTTTAGCGTGTTCATTTCTAAAGCACCATCTGAACTAATTGTATAGAGAGCGTTGTTAAACGCTCTCTATACAATTAGTTCAATGTTTTTCTAGATGTTTAGCAGATTTAGATACTAAAATAATGTCGCCTGCGAACCTTAAGTGGCTGAAATGTTTACTATCTAAGAGAATGCTTTTTCGGTACCAATTAAGGTTTGACATTATGTGCTGTAGGACATTAATAAAAAGTTCAGGAGATAGCGGGTCTCCCTGCCTTACTCCTCTTCCTGTTTTTATAGTACCTATCACAAGTTTTATCCAGTTTAACACTACTTGTGCTTTTATTATAAATGACTTTTATTATGTTAGTGTAAGTTTGTGGGAGCTCTATAGCTGAAAAAGAGTTCCATACGATTTGATGGCAAATTTCAATGATAAAGGTGCATTAAACTCATGGTATTTATCTATTATTTCTTGGTATGTATATGGCCTACTTTGCGAAAGCCTGCTTGTTCAATTGGTTGATGTTTCTCTATAATATCTTCTTTTAATCTATTTTCCTGATATGAGGCGAATAGCTTATATAGATTTGGCATTAGGCTAATTGGTCGGTAATTTTCTACGTCGGCTGGATCTCCTTTCTTATTTGAGAGTGTTATGTCTGAAAATACCCATGATTTCGAGACTATTTCTTCTATTAAGATTTTGTTGAACTGATATGTCAGTGGTGCTGCAAAAACGTATTTGGATAGTTTTAGCATTTCGTTCGTGTGTGGTCCGGGGCTTTTACCAGATTTTAATTTTTCAATGTGGTTTCGTTTCGCTTTAGGTTTGTCCAATGTATTTATCTCTATCTTTGTCTGTGAATTTAGGGCTTGTCTGGTTTCTGATGATGTGGTTTTTGGGGTGTCATACAAGGTTCTGTAGTAATCTATAGCGATTTTAATAATTTCTGCTCGTGTTTGTGTTTTATTGCCGTTTTTACTTGAGTTGTAAGAAGTTTATAGACCGTCGAAAAACACGTGATCGGTCTATAATTCTTGAGTTCAGCGGGATTTTCTGATTTATGAAGCAGGTGAGTAACGCCTGTTGTTAGAAACTGCGGTAACGACACAGACTCTAAGGATGACAGGAACTGAGATGCCAGACAAGTGTGTGAACTAATCAGCCATTTCAACGAAAAGTTGTGCAGTCCGTTCGGTCCCGGTGATTTCCAATTCGGTAATGGACGGACTGTTTTTGGGTGGGAAATCAAGCCGGGCAGACCTCCACCGCATGCTCCACCATGTCCTCCTGCCAACTCTGGCTACGTCTTTTTTTTTTTTTTTTTTTTTTTTAGGGTGGGAAATCATCAAATAACTTCTCCCGCTCTGGGCGGAGCGGGAGGGTGTGTCAGACTCTTACTGACTAAAACCCACCCGTATTCCTTCTTGTTGCCTGTGTTGCGGGGGCCTCGGTGACCCATAAGTACCTTCCCGCGACCCCGGCAGGGACTCTGGCTACGTCTAACGGTGTTATCGGGACTGATTCCATTTCTGGTATAGTTTCACAAACTCGCTCGACATCCTGCATCCAGCCAGCCTCAGAGTGATACACACCACCACACCGACCACCGACCAGACCGAGTGGCACCAACCAGATGCTGCGCCAGAATACACTCGTGGTGGTATCATCTGGGCGGCACGCGTCTGTCACATCTTGTTCAGGTCGCTCCCAAGCTCTGTATACCCACCGATCGTATCGATCACCCGCCGCTTATACCGCCGAACACGTCTCGCCTATGTACAAACTTTCTGCTTCAGGAAGTCGATGCGCTCTGTCACACTGGGACATGGAGACCCGGGATATGTATTCTCGAGGGCTGATTCCAGTCCCCTAAAATGCCCGTTTTACAAAGCGCATCACTCGTGTTCGTGTATTGCTCTCCTTGAAGCAGTATAGTTTGCCAATGAGTACCCTGGCCCCATCGATACGACGCTCAATCCTGCACTGCCAGACTGGTACGGATGGTTTTGGTCGAGTAGCTCCGTCACAATACTGAGGTCAAATCTAAAAAGCAAGATGGGGGCTGCGGAAATGTTTAGATTTTTCATCATGGGTGTCGTTTTCATAGTTTTTGGGGGTGTTAAAGCCGATAGTGAGGTCACATCTATAAAGCAAGATGGTGGCTGCGAAAATATTAAGATTTTTCATCATGGGTATCGTTTTCATGGTTTTCGGGGATGTTAAATCCGAAAGTGAGGTCAAAATTAAAAAGCAAGGTGTCGGCTGCGAAAATTTCCAAACCTTTTGGAATAAAAAAAACTAAATTAAGTTTCTGACTGAATTTCCGTTTTGCTATTTTATTAAAAAAATAGTATCGTTTCAACAATAGTTTTGAAATAATATAAAATGATCAATATAATTATTTTAAATAATAATAGCATAAAAATATTATTAAAATCTCGATTATGATTATAAATGTAATGCTTGGTAGCCCTAGCATCAGTGGGATGACACTGACAGCTCACTCCAAGCGAGTGTTCACGGTGAGATTTTTACAGAATCGACATGCTGATCCGATAGTGTTTGGGCTGTGACGTTGACGGTTGGTTGTTCTCGGTTTGTACATATACTGTTAAATAAACAAATATATGTATTAATATCAATCAATCAATCAACTCAGCCTATAACAGTCCACTGCTGGACATAGGCCTCTCCCAGGCTGCGCCACAACACCCTGTCCTCCGGCATCCGCATCCAGTCTGTCCCAGCCACCTTTTTAAGGTCGTCGGTCCATCTAGCTGGGGGGCGTCCCACACTACGCTTGCCGATACGCGGTCTCCACTCTAGGACTCGTCTGCTCCACCGGCCATCGGTCCTTCGACAAATATGGCCAGCCCACTGCCACTTCAGCTTGCTTACTGTGCAGGCTATGTCGGTAACTCCGGTTCTCTTCCGGATAACTTAATTTCTGATCTTATCCTTCAAAGAAACTCCAAGCATAGCCCGCTCCATGGCGCGCTGAGCGACCTTGAATTTGTGGACCAGCCCGACTGTCAGTGTCCACGTTTCGGCACCGTATGTCATAAAGGGCAGGACGTACTGGTTAAAGACCTTAGTCTTCAAACACTGCGGGATTGGCGACGAGAAGACTTGACGAAGTTTTCCAAACGCTGCCCAACCCAATCGGATGCTCCTGTCGGCTTCTTTCTCAAAGTTGTGTCTACCGAGCTGGATAACTTGTCCTAGGTAGACGTACTCCTTCACAACTTCGAGAAGCGACCCTTCGATATGGATTTGACTCGGCAAGACGTGCGAATTGTACATGACTTTCGTCTTGTCCAAATTCATGCCGAGACCAACCCGCCGAGAGGCTCCATTTAGGCTGTGCAGCATCTGGTCTAACTGTTCCAGTGTCTCTGCCATTATGACGATATCATCGGCAAAACGAAGATGTGAGATGTACTCGCCGTTTACGTTGATACCCTGTCCAGTCCAGTCCAGCGTCTTAAAAACGTCCTCCAACGCATTGGTGAAAAGTTTCGGGGATATCACATCCCCTTGTCTCACCCCCCTAAGCAGTTGGATAGGGCCGGTTTTTTTATCCTGGATCTGGACAGTCATCGTTGCAGCATCATACAAACACCTCAACACTTCGATATAACGCCAGTCAATTCGACATCATTGCAGAGAGGCCAGAACTGCCCATATTTCGATGGAGTCGAAGGCTTTCTCGTAGTCCAAAAATGCCATACACAGCGGCTGGTTGTACTCTTCGGTCTTCTGTACAATCTGCCGAACAGTATGGATGTGGTCCACGGTACTGAAGCCTTTTCGAAAGCCAGCTTGTTCTGGTGGCTGGAACTCGTCAAGTCTTCTAGTGAGACGGTTCGTGACGACTCTCGAGAACAGCTTGTAAACGTGGCTCAGAAGTGAGATGGGTCTATAGTTCTTCAGCAAGGTTTTGTCGCCTTTTTTGAAGAACAGAACCACCGCACCTCTGCTCCACGCCTCCGGCGTTGTACCCTCTTGGATGACGGAGTTGAAGAGACTCGCTAGCTCTATCAGGACTGGAGCCCCGCCCGCTTTAAGGAGCTCTGTCGTTATGCCGTCATCACCAGGTGCCTTGTTGTTCTTTAGCTGCTCGAAAGCCACCCTAATCTCGCACTGGTCGACATCTGGGATGTCTTCCGTGTAGTGGCGCGTTAGTTCGGCTCGATGGTCATCTTCACTATGCTCCGCTGGTTTCGCCGTCCCCGTTGAGTACAGGTGCCCGTAGAAATCCTCGACTTCCTCACTCGACCTTCCGACTTGTATTAATATAGTATATTAGATATATATAACGGTGCGTGACATTATTCAATAATGAAAATCAGTTAATTTGGAGAGTTGTAATTTATTATTTTATTTTTAACGATTAATCGATTTGAATTCTAATAAATGGTAATTTTAATTAAGAGCGGGTAACACCGAATGGAGTAATGGAGCGTTTGTCATGGAGAGCGAACGTCGTGTCAATTAATTCAGTTGTTGACAGCCGTTGCACGTGGTGGTCACTCGCAAACCCATTGGCTCTAAATCGCTAATTATTACTGCAATCCTTAACTGTTTGACTAATTTGAGTGTATGTATAAGCCGGATTCCGTAAAGGCTTTAGCACTGTAGATCACATACATACGCTGCGGCAGGTTATACAGAAGACCGAGGAGTATAACCTGCCTCTCTGCTTAGCGTTTGTGGACTACGAGAAAGCCTTCGATTCGATCGAGACATGGGCTGTACTGCAGTCTCTTCAACGGTGCCAGATCGACTATCGGTACATCGAGGTGCTTAAGTGTCTGTACGAAAACGCCACTATGTCAGTCCGACTCCAGGACCAGACCTCGAAACCTATCCTTCTGCAGCGAGTTGTGAGACAGGGAGACGTTATCTCTCCGAAACTGTTCACCGCTGCACTGGAAGATGTCTTCAAGGTTCTGGACTGGAAAGGGCCAGGCATCAACATCAATGACGAGTACATCAATCACCTTCGGTTTGCCGACGATATACTTGTCATGGCTGAGACTATGGAGGACCTCAGTACAATGCTCGATGACCTCAGTAGAGCTTCCGAAAGAGTGGGTCTTAAAATGAACATGGACAAGACAAAGATCATGTCAAATGCCCGTGTTACACCCACTCTCATGAAAATCGGAGACGCTACGCTCGAAGTTGTGGACGAGTAAGTTTATCTAGGACAAACTGTCCAGTTAAGTAGGTCCAACTTCGAGAAAGAGGTCAATCGTCGAATCCGACTCGGCTGGGCAGCGTTCAGAAAGCTGCGCAGTATCTTCTCGTCCCGCATACCACAGTGTCTGAAGACGAGAGTCTTTGACCAGTGCGTGTTGCCAGTGATGACCTATGGCACTGAAACGTGGTCGCTTACAATGGGCCTTGTCAAAAAGCTAAAAGTCACTCAAAGGGCAATGGAGAGGGCTATGCTTGGGGTTTCCTACGTGATCGAATCAGAAATGAAGAGATCCGTAGGCGAACTAATGTCACCGACATAGCCCGAAGAATTGCCAAACTTAAGTGGCAGTGGGCAGGGCACATTGCTCGCAGAACAGATGGCCGATGGGGCCGAAAGGTTCTGGAATGGCGACCGCGTACCATAAGACGTAGCGTTGGAAGGCCTCCTACAAGGTGGACCGATGACCTTGTGAAGGCTGCAGGAATCCGCTGGATGCGGGAAGCACAAAACCGGTCGAAGTGGCGGTGCTTGGGGGAGGCCTATGTCCAGCAGTGGACGTCTTTTGGCTGAAATGATGATGATGATGATGATGATGAGTGTATGTATGATTAAAATAGTGAGCAGTCAACGTTACAGTGTATTTATTTCAACGTTTCCTGATTAACGCCCACTATGGATTCCCGTGCTGACGAGGTCACGGATCAGCAATCATATGCAACAGCCCGGCTTCTCGACTTCCCGTTATCAGAAGTGGGATTACCAGGGATTTCCTAGGAACGTGAAACAGATCAGAGTATTGTTACTAACCTAAATAGTGAATCCGACCGTTGGAAAACGTTGCTTGAAATGCAATAACGTAGCATGATGGAATTAATTGGTGCTATAAAGGGCACGAACACGGTTGATACAAAACTAGCATTCCCCGAATTCCAATCCTGATTCTCGAGGTACCGATGCCAGGTGATGGTGTTATACTGTAGACTTATGCTTGCAAGAAAAACAGAAGTATCCGTTGGTACTCTGATTATCGCCATGAGTCGCGCGGCAGCTATTAGGCGCGCGGCAGCTACGTGGTTGTCACAAAATAGTTTTGCTGGTATAACCTGGCCTCAGTTAAAATACTTATTTTTTGCTTGATTTAATATTTTGCCTACGTCGAGTCTCCAGCTGCCACATTGTGTAAGCTCTTAAATGAAAGCCCAAAAGTCAGAGAGTGCATGTCGGCCTTTGCTACTCGATTCCTGAGTACATTAATGAACCAATGGCATTCTTTATCGACCGAACAAACTTCAATTGCTCTAACTCTGACTCGCGCAGTGAAAATCGTCCACGGTTGCAAAGACTATCGTACACTGAAAAAATTGATACTAGAGTAAAATTGCAACAAGAACTAATGGCGTGTACCTATCGAAAAAGAGGACCTCCGATGCCAGAAAAGTCCAATACTTACAGTGAGGCTAAGAAACGAATCAGGTCACACTCGCTGCCCGAAAAATTTAGTATGGATAAATTATCATGATATTTGCTTTACGGGGATGAGCAATGTTATTGTATTATTCTACAGTTTACCGCGGAATAGTAAAACAGTTTTGGCAGTAATAGAACGTAGCGAAAATGCAGGTCTTTCAAATTTCCTGTCTTATTTTCAGGTTTCCGAGAAAAATAAGGCCTTAAGAAGGTACTTAACTATGTCAAAATGTTTACATGAATGTCTCACAGACGTAGTCTCAATCTCTCGGGATAAATCTTTAATATGGGTTATATTCAAAATAATTGTAAGTAAGGGATAGGAAACGGATATGAATAGTATTTGAATGTAACAGAAAAATAACAGCGAGGAATTATTAGGGCAAGTACCTATCACATAATTAATTTATCTGTCATTGCTATATTTTTAATTATTTTTTACCTATTTTGGTATAGTAATTTTATTCTAGGTGCATCGTCTTCACATATAATTTTAAAATGTACCTTTACAAGCTTTTTATAAAACATTTTAAAAGAGTAACGGTGGAGTTTCTTGCCCATTCTTCTCCATACGAAACTACCTTTTGGAATGGGCAATTAGAATCAATTCTTTTTCTTTTTGTAAATTTTGACGTTCAAAAGTGCCTTTTATGTGCCTATTTGAAATAAATAATTTGACTTTGACAAGTTTAAACACGTTTTTAAATAAATAATTAAAGTTGATCTAAATAGAACATCTGCAATAGTACAATACCATCAACACTGTCTCTACCTACACATACCTATTACAGTTCATCTACATAGGTTAGGTAAAAAAGTGCTACCAATGCAAAGTTGGGGCGGGTCGCTTGGTAGGATAATGAAAAACCATTTTGGTGATCATATTTTAGTATAATTTTCAGAAATCATAGAACAAAATATTTTGACGACACGGTTGGCGTAATGGCTGAGCGATCGACTGCTGCGCAGCGTGTCGCGGGTTCGATCCCCGCACGGAACAAATATTTGTATGATCTGCAAGTAATTGTTCCGGGTCTGGGTGTTTGTGTTTGTGAGTTTCTATGTTTGTAAACGCACCCACGATACAGGAAGAAATTCCTAGTGTGGGGCAACGTTTTTAAAAAAAGAAAAAAAAAAAAAATAAAATTCGTAAAGCCGTTCAAATTCTTGCATAATTATAACAATTAGAGTACTGTATGAATGCTATTTTTTGACGGTAGCCAATTTTTTTTGCTAGGTGAGTAAGCAGTTATAGTAGGTATTAACTAGGTATAATTAATAGGATCTGTCACGTCACTGTCTGTCACTTTTTCACAGCTCATATTTATTTAAATTTACATATTTTACGTGGCCCTAGATGTCCAAATTTGATCGTTTTCTTGTTAATCAAGGCTTAACTGCTGTGCCAAAGTGCAAGCTCCCAATTTTGAACAAATAATAAAATATCTTTTTGTTTCAGACGTTGCGGTCCTCCTTGGCAACGTTATGGCGTGTCGCCCTGACGTCCGACGTCAACGCTTCTGAAAGACTTTAAAATAGTTATATTTTAGTGATAATTTCTATTTTGTGTTGAGTGTTTTTCTCTATTCAAGTGTTGTTTTCTGGTAAGTGGATGCATACCGCAACCCAATCCGGTGATGGCACGTTAAATCAAAATTACATTTGTTTACATTGCGATAGATCTTTTCAATCAAAAAGGGGTCTTAACATTCATATTTCAAAAAAACATCGTCTTTGTATTAGCCAGAACGGCCCTGCTCTAAATTTAGACCCAGTTTCTTTACCGGCACTTGTTTCCGACAGTCCAAATTCTACCCCATTCCATTTGTACCTTAGTTACCTAAAAAATAATGTGCCTGTTATCAAACGAGTCCCGCGCGGCGCCAGGATCTCCGTCGCAAACCACCTTTCAGGCTTGATTAAAAAATGTGTGGAGAGCAACCAAATTGTAGACTGGCATAATCTCTTCCTTTTTTCGTATACCACTTTGCATGTCAAAAAAGATGAGGCTACTATTTCTCTAACCCAAAAAATCAAAAATAACTGTTTAACAAAAACATCTTCACCTTTTGATTCTCCCAAGAGGGGAACATTATCTAGAATTAAATTAATTGAAGGCAAAATTGCCGACGGGGATCTCAAAGGCGCCGCACGTCTTCTTTTTACTAACGACATGTTGTCGCCTGATACTCCTGATACCCTTTCGGCTTTGCATTCGAAACATCCCCCGGCTCCCGTGATCCCGTATTTTTTCGACTCTCCTACAGCAGACCAGGCCTGCCTCGAAATCGAAGGCAAAGACGTTATTGAAGCAATAATTTCTTTTAAAACCGGTTCAGCGGCCGGCCTGGACGGAATCTCACCCCAACATTTAAAAGATTTAACTTCTTATTCTGTGGGTGATGCAGGTGTGCAGCTTATTTGCTCTATTACAAAATTAATAAATTTTATGTTTTCAGGCAAAATCAACGCTGATATTGCCTCACTTTTATTTGGTGCTAATTTGATCGCCCTAACTAAAAAGGACGGAGGGGTGAGACCCATTGCTGTGGGGTCAACTTTAAGACGTTTGGCATCCAAAATTGCGGTGAGACATATCAAATCTAAATTACAGTCTGTTTTCGAACCTATACAATTAGGATTTGGCACGAAAGGTGGGTGTGAGGCAGCCGTCCATGCCTTAAGAACCTTTCGTATGATGATTGCGAAATTGTAGTCAAAATTGACGTCAAAAATGCTTTCAATTCAGTAAACAGGGATGCCATGCTGACAGAAGTTAAGAACAAAATTCCGGAACTCTATCAATACCTGCTTACCTGCTACGCAGAACCTTCAAAATTAATTTACCGTTCCCATGAACTTTCTTCGGAGGTCGGCTGTCAGCAGGGCGATCCCCTCGGGCCAGCAATTTTTAGCTTGGCTATAAATCCGATTATTCAAAATTTAAAATCAAAATTTAACGTTTGGTATTTGGATGACGGAACCCTGGGAGGCGATGTGGACACTGTGCTATCTGACTTATCAGATATTAAAACAAATTTCGAAAATATTGGTTTAGAATTAAATTTTAGCAAATGTGAACTCTTCATTCAAAAAACTTCTTACGGTTTGGATAATTTAAAATCCAAATTAAATTTTCTGGCACCGAATATCAAAATAGTAGACAGAAAGTCACTTTGCCTCCTGGGTTCTCCCATCTTTGAAGAATCTTTTCCTGATTATATTACTAACACTATTTCTAAATTCCAAAGTCACGCAAATTGTTTACTCGAAATCAGTCCTCATTATGCTCTTATAATTCTAAAGTTTTGCCTTTTTGTCCCTAAATTTACTTATGTGCTTCGCTGTAGCCCTTTTTGGAAACATCCAAATTTGCTTTCACCAATAGACGATTTAGTCAAAACTAGTTTAGAAACGATTTTAAATATTCAGCTCAATGAACCATCTTGGTTACAAGCATCCCTCCCTATTCGGTTTGGCGGTTTAGGAATCCGCAAAATTTCGAGTGTTGCTTCCCCAGCCTTTTTGTCGTCCACCCATAGCACGTCACGTCTCATAGGTAATGTCCTAAGGGCTTTGCCCACAAACTATGAGACTGCGGGCTTGGAGGATGCCAAGAATGCTTTTCAAATTGCTTGCCCGGGTAAAGAATTTCCAGACAACCTAAAATCTCAGAGGAGCTGGGACGATATTTATTGCGATTTAACATACAAATCGATTCTGAGCCGCAGTTCAGGTCCGGATCGCGCAAGACTTTTGGCGGTCGGAACCAGAGAGGCCGGTCATTGGCTACATGCCCATCCTTCTCCATATACCGGTACCTTCCTGGATCCGACCTCGCTTCGTCTGGCGACTGGTCTGCGGCTTGGGGTCACGGTATGCACTCCACACACATGCCCTTGTGGCACGGACGTGGACCGACTGGGTCACCACGGACTTTGTTGTCAAAAAAGTGCAGGCCGCTTTTCAAGACATGCAACACTTAATGACATAATCCGCCGGTCTCTTGCCAGCATCAATGTGCCTGCTCTTCTTGAGCCGACTGGCATTGTCAGAGATGATGGCAAAAGACCTGATGGTGTGTCTTTGGTCCCGTGGAGTTTGGGACGGATGCTTGTGTGGGACGCTACCTGTGTAGACACACTGGCACCGTCCCACCTCCAACGGACTACTTCTAAAGCAGGTGCAGCGGCAGAAAATGCCGAAAATCTGAAAGTTATTAAATATGGAGGCCTTGGCAGAGAGTACAACTTTGTGCCCTTTGGCGTCGAGACCCTCGGTCCGTGGGGTCCCAGTGCGCATAAGTTATTTGCGGAAATCGCGAAACGTCTAGTTGATGTAACTGGTGACCGAAAAGCTGGCGGCTTTCTCGCGCAACGCATCAGCATTGCAATTCAGCGAGGAAATGCCGCCAGCATCCTCGGTACAATGCCCCGAGGGCCTTTTTTAAGCTTAACTTAGTTTTAATTTAATTTAGTTAATGTTAATAATCATCTTGTAATTTGGTTATGTAAATAAATGATAATTCACTAGGTATTAATTTTTTTTTGTTTTTAAATTCTACATTTGAATGAAAAAAGGTTTCTCAGATATAAATGTAAAAAATACTCATAAAATACAACTTTTCATGCATAAAAAGTTTTTATTTTATTTTTCTTATAAGTAATAAAAAAAAGGATTATTTAAAAAAAAGAAAATTTTAAAAATATATTAATCTGAATGTTTTAGGATACCTTTTGAGAAACACATCGATTTGGTCAGATTAACATACGAAGTTTTGTATTTGTATTGGTTTATTTGAGTCGGTACCATTTTTAATACTCACTAAATGGCGGGAAATTCAATAAAACGTAGTTTTTTTTTGTATTGGTTTAGTAAAAATGAAATAATAACAAAAAAACCGTTAATAGTAAAAACCATTAAATATACTTAAACTAACCAAAATATTTGAACATAATTGAATAAATTAGGTTCAAATATTTTGGTTAGTTTTGAAGCATAAACGAAAAAGTAAAGGGATTAAAAACTACGTTTCAATGAATTACTCGCCATGTAGCTCGAAACCACCTTAACTTAGTAAAAAATAACCATGTTGATTTAGTCAGATTAACATTACAACATTCTACCAAACCGGGACATTCTATCTGCAGGCTTAGCACGAGCACCGTTTTGTCTACGAATCAATAGACAAAAATGACGTTCCGTGAAGAAAGTACGATGACAGCAAAGTAGAAAGAGTCTACTGCACTTTTTACGAAATTCACTCTTTTACATAATTCGACTCAGAATTCTTTGTTTTGTCATACGATTTTTTTTGTTTGATTCTCATTTTTTACTGATATTAAGTCACGTATATAAAGACAACTACATCAGTTTTTCTCAGAGTGTTTAAATACCGTATTTCGTAGCAAAGAAATATTATAGCAATATTGCCCTTCACCATTTCCTTGGTATTGCCCTATTAACTAAATGAAGTAAAATAGGAGAAGATAGCCTTGTTCTTCTATTAATTATAACAGTTTTACGTTCAAACCGCTCTACTGTAAACTCATGATTTTGTAGATAACCGTGTAAACATTGTAGCCGTCGAGTAGAAAAACGCAAATTGTCTTCACTACCTGTGTGGTTTTGACAGTTTGGGATAGAAACTTTCTTCTGAAATAGTCTATATAAAAAAGGACCTAGACAAAGATCGTCAGAAACGAAACACAAAATGACAGACTGCAGTAGGATTTCTACGGTGTGATGTCAAAAATGGAGAAACGAAATCTCACTTTGTATTGAAAGAGCTATGTCTATTTTTCGAAGACATAGAAAGCGTCATGCTAAGCCTGCAATACGTGAAAGTACGCTCATTAAGATTGAGTGGTTTTTCAATGTATGTAACAAGATTTCTATTGCCGGATTAACTAAATAAACTTACTGTTAAACATAATGAACTGAAATTTAAAAAAATCTTCTTTGTATAACTACAAAGAAGAATTTTTAAACAACAATTTAATTGATTCCATTTTGGCCGAGTGGAAACTTTTCTTAACATATAGGTATTATATAACTATAAGAACCAAAAGACTAACAAAGTAAATGTAACATACATGTTCATTTTCTGCTCAATGTACTTACCAAATGTAATCCAAAGAGAAAAAGTGTTAAAGTTAATTTTCTGGTCAATATACCAAATGTGATCTAAAGTGGGATAGTGTAAAATTTTCTAAAAAGATTCAATAAAAAGAAAAATCCTGAAACTCGTCCATTTATTTGGTGTTTCTTACTACATAATTATATTTTTTCCTACCATAAATAAAAAATCATGTACTAAATAAAGGGTTAATATTATTATTTTCATTAATGCATACATGAGACAATGTGATGAGCCTAATCACTCATATCTGTTATGTAACAGAAAAAAGTGTTAGATAAAATAACATATAATGAATTAATTGCACGTGTCTAACCCACAGATCTATTTATTTTCACACCAATTCACATGATATACGAATATGTTATATTTAAATTGCAATACAAAGCCGTTTCCTAGTGTGAGTAATAAAACAGTAAGTACTTACCGCTATTTTAAACGTCTCACAGTTATTATAACTTATAAAAGTCTAATTTCCTTTACGCAACGAAATGATCCGAAAAAGTGTATTTAGCAAAATGGCCGAGGATTTATTGATACGTAATGTGGTATGAAAACTAGTGAACTAATTATTGCCATGGAAATAATGTTAAAATAGCATAACAGAGAAGAATAACTGATATGTGTAAAATCAGGACACTCATTAATAGATTAAAGAAGAACAACAGATAGTATTTCATACTTTATTTAGCGAATTGATAAAGTTTAAACAATATTCTCTGAATAATATATGTTTTTTACTGTTGTGTAATGGTTTATAGAATTTTTTTTTTTTTTAGTTTACCGTCAAAAACGTGGACATTGAATACTTGTATGAAACGGAACCTAAGACTGTCTGGTTTGATTTTTTTTTTATTGAATTATGTGGCTGTATCAAATGTTTCATTGTGTTTTATTAAGCTCAAATAAACATTTAACCTGTTTGTTTAGTAATTCTAGTCAGTTGTAGTTCATTATAGAAATAATTGGGTTGGACATTAAGACAGTAGTAAAAGTACAATAATTTTGAATATGACCCACATACACTTACATGAAGCGACAGTGATCGCCGGAAGAATTTCTTCTCTTACTGGAAGATAAGACATTCTACCTATTTTCAAATGATCTAAACGGAATTATTTTTCAAGTCAGCCAGTCTAGCTGGGTAGGTTATCAATTTTGAAAACAACTAGAAAATGTATTAATGTGGTTGTAGGACAGAGATCAGATGGCACATTGCACTGATTTCAAGATGCATTTCTACAGTTACTAGGCACAGAGCACGGAACCACCGCACCGCCGGCGCCGGCTGCATCTAGAGATGGCAGTGCTAATATAATTCGTGACGATGGAACTGCGTTGAGCGCACAACTTCTGTTACAGACCGCATTCAAAGCCTTCAATTTCTTTTCGTCATTTTGTGTGATAGTGCGAGTAAACTCTTGACACGTTTGAGTTGTATGGAAATTGTTGGCAATGTCGCCTTTAGCAGCGGCGGCCGAGGCGTGTCCGTGCTCTGAAGTGTTAGGACGTAATTGTTAGGAAAAGGCTAGATATTAGAGATCTAAGTTACTTTGTCATTATCTTTCTAGCTTTTTTTTATACGACTTCAAAGAAAAGAGGAGGTTGTCGGGTCGAAATCTTTATTTTTATTTTTATATTGTCCGATTACTCAAAAACGGCTGAACTGACTTGGAAAATACTTTTTTTGTTGAAAGGGTATACTTTCTAGTTGATCCCATTGTCAGATTCTGACCTGATGGTCAGGATCTGATAATGGGATCCTGGAGTAATCGAGGGAACTCATCAAATATAATAGGCACACTTATAGCGATTTGCTGGCAAATATTCCCAGAGGAACACGCATTGGCTCCTGTGCCATGCACTGGCATGCGGGTTCTTTAAGTACATTAGTGTAGTTATCCTACTGACGATCTAACTGTATTTATAGGGTTTGTGTCGATGCTTACACAATGCTTATAATTCAATATTCTAATTAGGGTATCTGAGGTCGTGTGATAGTGTGCGTCTCCTGTTACGATATGTATGAGATTAATTAATCTGCGTTTAAATAGCTTGACTATAAACTAAAGCACGCGATGTGTACATATATCTTGAGTCGTAAATAAAAATAAAAGCGTATCTTGCGTATTTACTCCGCATAGGACGCGGACGGTCCCACTGCGCCTGGCGGTCGGTTCATTGCGTACCTTCGTAATGCCACGTGTTTAGTGAGCCGTTCACTTTAGTGCGCGCTTTACGGAGCGGTTTATTGTTATGTCGCTGTATTTTTGGGACCATGTCTAATAATACAGTTAGCTGTTATTTTCTGTATTGGTTTACTTTTATTTTGGATATAAATATATTGTTTTTATTCCCTGACAACAACCTTTGTTTAGAGATGTAAGAATACACTAGCTGTTCGGTGATGCTGGTATAAGGTAGGCATTGTTATAGAGGATTGTTATATTCCCATTTATCACCACTCGTAAGAATATTGTTCAGTTTGAGAATCGAACCCTCTATGAAGATGGCTTAGTGTTTGCCATTAATGTTCAAACCTCATTTTTTCCAGTCCAGCATTCTTATGATGATTTCCAGTACAGCTATAAAAAGTTTTGGCGATAATGGCCCTCGCTTTGCCTTACTCCTCTCTTTATAGAAAAGCCTTGGCCAATTGTTTCCAAGTTTACTTTGCTAGTGCTGTTACTATAAATATATAATGTTTTTTTATCACTTCTATGTATTTGTTGTCTCCTTTTTAAGCTTTTAAGGCTTCCATGATACTTGTGTCAGATATTGTATCAAATGCTTTTTGATAGTCAACAAAGGCGATGTAGAGCGGTCGCTGTCTTTCCTGGTACTTTTCAATAACTAGTTCTAAGGAAAACATCTAGTCCATTGTAGAGAATCCGTTGCTAAGGCCTTGCTTTTTCAACGGGTCTCCATGTGTCTAGCGTTTCGCTTATTCTCTTAGAAAATAGTTTGTATAGATTTGCGAAAAGGCTAATAGGTCTGTAGTTGCCAATGTCATGGGAGTATCTTTTTTGATAAAGTAAGCTTATGTTTGATTCGGACCATTGCGTAGGTGTAATCACCGTTTCTATGAGATTAAATAGGTGCGGCAGTGACATGGCTAGTAGAGTTTCACCGAACCTTACAGCCTCGTTGGTGACTTTGTCTGGGCATTTTTTTTTAGATTGGAAATCATCAAATAACTTCTCCCGCTCTGGGCGGAGCGGGTGCGTCAGACTCTTAGTGACTAAAACCCACCCTTATTCCTTCTTGTTACCTGTGTTCTTCCCGCGACCGCGGCAGTAATGTCATGTAATGTAATCTGGGCCTGGGTTTCTAACCGACTTTAATCTTATCATTACTTGAAGAATTTCTATTTCATCAATCGGTTAAATTTTGTCTTCAATACTCGTCTGCAAAGTCTCTACATTATCCTGGGCGTTTCTACTGGTAGCAAGCTGTGCATCTCATTTGGCGCTATACAAGTCTAGGTAGAAGTTTGATGCGATATCGATGAAATCTTTGCGTTACGATGCTTTCTTCAGCTGTTTCAAATCCAGGCTCTATTTGTTTCTTAGTTCCTTAATGGCTTTTTCAGAATCCCTTCTTGCTCGAAGTGTTTTTTTATAGTATTAGCTCTGTGGTTTTCGTCATCAAATTTCATATATTTGCTCGTTAACTTATATAGAGCGCTAAGCTCGTTTTTTTTGGGTACGGGATTTATTTTTGGGTTTTGGAGTACTTGCCTTCTCATTTTGAGCGATAGTGTACTTTTTGATAAAACTTTATGTTTCGTAATGGATTGGCAAATTTTGTTGTTTTCAGGCTTTGCATTATAGCATAATTATATCAGTGAATCATAACAACGATGAACGGTACCTATTTTGGTCCAGTAACAGATGGTTTTTAGACTTTTTTTGTATTCATTTATATCTTCGTCATTTTTTAGAGTACTTTTTTGTTTGTGTCTTTTTTACTTATATTTATATATTTATTTAAACATTTATGTACACACATATAAAAACAGAAAAGAATAACAGAACAGAAACATACGTACAAAGGTGATGCTTTTTATGTAATTTTGATAGAGTAATTGTGCTTCTGACTGATCTGTGGTCTGATGAATAATTTAAAAGACGATGTGCGATGTTCCCAATTTATTTTTGATCCAACATACTTCATTTTTGTCTTATATTTTTCGTTGCGGGCTACAAAACAGCAAACTGTTTGTTGCAAGTCTTAAATGTATGGGGTTTCCTGAAAAAGATATCTTTCAGTTTCATTTATCATTCGAAAATATAGATGTTTGTTTTCTATGTCCTATCACAATAAAAGAGATAAAAATATAATCATTGCCGGCTTAATACAACAAAACACCACGTCTATATTCTACTAATGTAAGGAGTAGACAGAAGTGTGCGGAACATCCATACTCGTATTTCGCAATGTATGCTATATTTTGCGATGGTAATAATATAATCTATTCTATTAATTTTACTTATCTACATGACATCACAATATTATTCCTCGTAAGGAAGGGCAGGCATACCTCTAAAATAGGTAACTACATAGGTAGGTACTACTGCATTGTATTTTTCGTCAAAATGACCGAGATTAAATACAATGATAGCCAACTAATATAAAATTTAACTTAAAACATAATAATAATGAATAATAATAATAATAACTATTCAAAAAAATATAAGACATAAAAAATAGTACAGTTTTGCTTAAATGTAAATTATATTCCTAAGACTTACGTGCCTGCACTAGGTAATCCTGTGCTTCAGGCGACATATCATTACGTCTGTAATCCCCTTACGGGTAGGCAGAGATATATAAGACACCCAGACTTTTCGCAAATTTGTATTTAATGATTCCTCACATAGACGTTGAATACTTAAGACCACACCACTATTCCCCGAAAGGGTAGGCAGAGGTCGGTACACCTTTATATGCATAAATAGCTACATAGGTAGGTACTGCACTGTATTTTTCGTCAAAATGAGTGAAATCAAACACAGTGCTTGCTAACTAACTAAAACTTAACTTAAAAATAAACAACATATCATTACACCTGTAATTCTCTAAGGATGGGCAGAGATATGTAAGTCACCTTTCGCAAGTTACTTATTTAATGATTCCTCACATAGACGTGTAATACATAACATCACACCAGTGTTCCCCGAAGGGGTAGGCAGAGATAAGTACATCTCTATTTAGGTAGTAACTGAATTGTACGAGATTTTTCATCAACATGAAAGAAATCAAGCACAGTGATAGTCAAATAATATAATATTAAACTTAAAACATAACCATAATTACGCCTGTAATTCTCTAGCGGATGGGCAGAGATGTATAAGACACCCAGACTTTTCGTAAGTTAGATATTTAATGGTTCAATGCATAGGCGTGACATACATCATAATATCACACCAGTATTGCCCGGAGGGGTAGGCACAGGTACGTTTCTAAGCTTTGTTTCCCATGCAGCTGTAACGAAAGGCGAATAAAATTCTTGGTCTCATTTAAAAAAATATTATAAATACTAATAGCTTTAAATATATAGATATATATAATGTATGAATATACATGCTAACATAAAGCACCCACCAGTGTAGTGTTATGTCCAAAAACTATTATTATTTCACTATAATCAAAACATGGAAGCACTGAAGGTCTCATTGTCAGAAATGATTGCACTGTTCCAAAATAGGATGGCTAACTTTGAGGCTGAACTGCAGAAAAATCCTTCGGGAACTTCAAGCAGCATAACGGACAGTTTGGTAGCAGACTTCACGTCCTTCAAGAAGGTTATGCTGGATGCATTGGGCTATCTTCAGCAGCAGTTGGAGGTTTTGGCGCAGGGTGTTATGTTATGCGGAACGTGAATCAAACAACAAGGTCCAGTAACGACTGCCATGATTAATAGTTCATCTAAAGATGAACTCCACCCATCACCAACATTGTGAATGTACCCAGTTATGGCAACGTTTTATCTGAAAGATTCGCCACAAACGAGCCTATGTACGTAATCAATCCTAAAAATCGTTCTACATCTTTCCTATTCTTTGGTACTTGCATGTTTTTTATTGCTGTCAAGTGAGAACCATCTGGGCTCAATCCATCTTTTGTAATACGATGACCTAAATATTTTATGTCCTGTAAACCAAACTTACACTTATTGATATTTAATTTTAAATTATTTTTTCTACATCTTTCTAATACTTTCTTCAAAACTTCATCATGTTTGTTTTGATTTTATTTATTTATTTATTTATAGTTAATTAAAACGGTACAGCACCAATTACATTAATTAACATAGAAACAATGATTAATATATTAATAATAATTATGTTAAAAATAATTTAATTTAAAACTATCATGGAACAGTGGACTCCCTTGCATACTTTTTCTCACAGAACACCAGACATATACGCATAATTTTACAATGGAGTAAAATCATCATCCGCAAACACATCACATTCAGGGTAGGCAGTCAGAAGGGCATTTAGCATCTTTAGAGTACGACAGACTGGGGATTCGGCTCTGGCTACAGTTTTGGATGGCATTTGCGCAAACAGATTGTGCCGGCGGCTCTGACGATGTCCGATATATTTGTCGGGCACAAATAATCGGCAGAAAAGGCAATGGAGCTCTGGGCAGTCGATACGTCCCCGTAAGGTCTTACAGGCTACCGTGAGCTGATCAAGGCCTCTTCTCACCTCCAACGAGTTAAAGCCCAACGTCCCTAAAATATAGTTGGTAGGGTACATGAAGGGAAAGAAATGGTATAACCTTTGGAATAAACACCTTAAAAAAGTTTTCTGTACCTTTTCCAGCATCAATGTTTGGGTCGTGACATAAGGGTGCCAAACACAGGCACTGGACTCGAGTTTGCTACGAACCAGAGCGGTGTACAAAAGCCTAATAACATTTGGATTGTGAAAGTCTCGAGTATTTCGCAAAACAAATCCCAGCCGCCTGAAAGATTCCTTCGCAAGGGTAAGAATGTGATCTCTAAAAGTCAGACAGCGGTCGAAAGTCACTCCCAAGTCCTTTATGTTGGTGACACGATCGATTAACTCACCACCCAAACTGTAGTCATAATGGATTGGTCGCAACCCTCTACCGTAAGTCATGACGCAGCACTTGCCTGTGTTAAAACATAACTTGTTCACAATGCTCCACTCATAGATGGCATCAATATCCCTTTGTAGAAGGTTGCAATCCGCGTCCGTTCGGATTTGTGCGACTAACTTAAGGTCGTCGGCATATAACAGGCATTTGGCAGACTCAACATTAGTAATCAGGTCATTGATCATGATCAGGAACAGAAGCGGCCCTAACACGGATCCCTGACTTACACCTGAGCGTGTATTGTAAGGCTTCGACTCGAAGCAGCCATGTCTTACAAACTGCTTGCGATCGCGCAGATAGTCGGAAAATAAATTAAGAAGACCGGACGAGAAACCGATGGCCCCCAGCTTTGTCAAAAGCACATCGTTATCAACTCTGTCGAATGCTTTCTGGAAATCGAAATATAGAGCGTCAACTTGCCTACCCATATCCAAGCCACGGGATATGTAGTCTACTTGAATCAATAAATTCGAATTTATGGAGCGACCCGGCCGAAAACCATGTTGCGCATCAGTTAAGGACATATTTACGCGTTTGTAAATGAAAGCGTGGAGAATGTGCTCGAAAACCTTGGCAAGGGTTGGCAAGATAGCGATGGGTCTGTGTTCCTCTACTGATGTTGTGTCACTGGTTTTAGGGATGGGAGTGACTCGCGAAGTTTTCAATTGCTCAGGGTATACGCCGGACTGGAGGGCTAGGTTAAAGAAATGACATATAGGGGCTGCCAAGATATCATGACATCCCTTAAGGATAAAGGCTGGAATGTTGTCGGGACCAACCGAGCTACAGGGTTTTAGCTTAGCAATCGCTTTAACTACATCCGGTGGGGTTAATATAATATAAGGGCAGAGGGATGTTATCTCCCGCACTACTCACATTTAATTTTTAGGGGCTAATGCAGGCGTACCAGGCAGAAACACGCTAGCAAAATACTGAGCAAATGCCTCCGCCGCTTTGACACCCGAACAAGTCTCACCATCGTACACCACGTTTGGTTCGAAGCCGCCCTTTGATCGCAGGCTAGAAACATGCTGCCAGAACTGTTGCGGATTTTTGCCTATGTTATTTTCTAAAGTATTACAATACAGTCTGTAGGCGTCGTGGGTTCTTACTTTAAGATCCGATCGCAGAGCACTAAACTCCGCATATATAAGATCACAGCGTGACACTCTCCATTTATTATGTAGTTTGGTTTTACGCTGAGTATCGTTTACAAGGTCTTTAGTAAACCAGACTGGATACCGCCTATTTCCAGCGATCGTTCTCTTCTTTTTTGGAATGGAGGAATCAAATAAGTTATACATTATTCTGTAAAACTTACCAGCAGCGGAGGATGCTTCATTGTAGTGAAGAACGTCTTGCCATGGAGCAGAACGAATTAGTTCGGTTAAAAGTGTGTAGTCCCCTTTAACAAAGTTCCAGTCCCTATTCCGATCAATGTTGCTGGGGTCCAATTTTTCACTATCCCTATGCGATGTGATGGTAATCGCAATATCTAACGGAGGGTGATACAGATCGATTGGAACCAGCTCTGTACCTTTGACGTGTTCACAGTTTACTTCGGTACCTTCCCGAGCCAACACTACGTCTGACTTACTCCCACGCATATTCATCACTCCATTCATCTCAGTCAGACTACAAAAGCTTAAGAAATAACAGTAATAATTATTCACAGTCACCGATGCACTTTTTAAGTTAAGATCGCCTAAAATCCTTATCATTCCGTTCAAATTGGAGATAATGCTCAACCTTGCAGAACCACGTCATATATTCGTCGTCAGTTGCAGTGGGCTTTATGTAGACAACACAGACAGATATCTTAAGGCTGTAAATTGTGATCGTAGCCCATAAATCTTCGCCACGGTCAGTCTCTAGATCATGCCACCTCTTCATGGTAACGCCGGGGCGCGTAGCATTCAAAACACCGCCACCCAGAGTCACTCTGTCTCTACGTAGAATGTTCCAATCTCCGCATGACATCTCTGAATCCTCTATTGAGTTGTCCAGATTGGTCTCTGTTACTGCTATTAAGTCATGCTCGGAGAGTAACAGGCTTGATCTCCATATAAGTAGCTTGGTTTTGAGCCCACGCACATTCTGATACAGTAGACGAATATAAACATTGCGATCAGTAGAGGTGGGTGAGGCAGGAACGTTGAAGTGCTTACTGCGTCTCATTACTTCGGCCACGAAAGTTACGGCGCCATGGTTTGACGCAAATAATGATCTGAGGTGTATATTAATAAATCGTCAATATACATACATACACCTTCAATATCGTCAAAGTTTTCATATATTTTCTTATGAAAGACCTCTGAGGCCGAACATATTATGCCATAAGGCAGGCGTAAAAATTTAAATCTACCAAATGGTATATAAATGTACAAAATTTACTACTTTCTCCTAATTTCACGTTCCAAAACCCTGAAGAAGCATCTAATGTACTAAAATACCTAGCCCCGGCTAATTTTGAGACAATTTCATCTACAGTTGGTAGCTTGAAATGTTCTCTCCGGATAGCCTTATTTAATTCTTTCGGATCCAAGCAAATTCTTAAATCATCGTTTGATTTTTTAACCACAGTTATACTGCTAATGCAATCAGATGGACCCTCTACTTTTGCCTTAATACTTTGTGACTCCATTTCCAATAGCTTTTTCTTAACGTTCTCGCTAATCGCAAAAGGCAACTTACGAGGCGCATGCACTACGGGGACGGCGTCGTCCCTCAGTTGTATATTATATTCTCCCGGTAGACAAGCTATACCTTCAAAAACATCTTTATAATCTACATTTATCTTGGATTTGATATCAGACCGCTGCACAGATATAACCCTCTTAATTAAGTTCATTTCTACACATGCACAACGTCCCAATATAGGAGTACTATTTACATCTACAAGTTTAAACTCCAATAAATACAACTTATGATAGACTTATGATAGACTTCTTATGATAGACTTTTAAATGTGTTTTCCCTAAGACAGTAATGAAATCACCTGAATAACCGCTCAATTTAGTATTAGTTTGCAATAATTTATCAACGGATATTCCTAATTTGGACAAAAAACGCATCGGTAGCACATTACCGTCTGCGCCCGTATCTAACTTGAAGTTTATGCTATGTTCATTAATTTTCAAATCTGTAGTCCAATCACACAAGTCTTTATATAATGCAAATATTACCTTTCGTCTGTCGCCTCTACTAAGTACACACCACACACTTTCATGAAATGGTTCATTTTCAAGCAGCGTAGACACCTCTTACCATACGCCGGACAAGCATTCCTTCTGTGCATACTACCACATCTGCCACACTGGGGCGTCGTGCGTGGTTTGTTTGTCGGCTGCTGCATCTGACGAGCGGCGTCGGTGGCACCCCCGCGTCCGCCGTGCCACGCTGCGCCTCCTCGCTCGTGTCCACCACGTAATCGCATCGCTCCTTTCATATTGCCGTCGCATGTTCTTGTAGACGTTGACACTCCATATCCTACTTTATTATTACGCCGTAATGCCCATATTTCGTTTTTTTCTTCTTGTAAATTACTGTCCTGTTTAATACTGTGAACTACTTCATTCTTCTTCTTTATGTTCTCTAAATACATTCCGCTGCTACCGCTGCTCGACATATCTCTAATGCTATTGTCAATGTTAGGTCCCCTTCTCGTAATAATCATTCTCAAATAGCTGGGCTTGTGACTCCACACACAAGTCGGTCTTTTATGAGGTCGTCCTTTAAATTTCCAAACTCACAAGTCTTGGACAATTTCCGCAAGTCAAACACATATTGATCTATTGACTCATTTTGCTGCTGATCTCGTGTAAAGAACTTATGCCGTTCCACCGTTAAATTTTTCTTAGTTTTAAAATGTTCATCTAATTTTTACACGCACCGTCTAAAGTTGTTTCCTTGCTTTGTTCTAGTATTTCGCGGCATTGCTCGCCTATTATATGTAAAATAATGTTGAATTGTATAACTGGTGTTTTTGTCGACCACTCACACGCGTTGAAATATATCGTGAAGCCCTCTTTCCATCTTTCCCAACTATCACTCAGCTTGCCTGATGCCACATCAATCGAGTTCTCATCAAATTGAAACGGTGACGGCGGTGTTAACGCTGTTTCCATTATTGCAATTTATTTAAGTATACAATTTGTTGTCTGTTTCACTTTATTTCACTCACTGCTAATTATATTCTACTGTACTTTATTAATCACCGGCTGCGCCATATTATGTTATGCAGAACGTGAATCAAACAACAAGGTCCAGTAATGACTGCCATATTGAATAGTTCATCTTTATCCCACCACCAACATTATGAATGTACCCACTTATGAATATCACCACACAGGGTCTCGACAACCTGGAGATGCGCGGGCGCCGGAAGATGGTGTTGTTGCATGGTGTCACCGAGCAGACCAAAGAAGATACGGCGCAGGTAGTGGCAGAGGTTGTGCGATGTCATTTGAAGCTGACTGACTTCACAGTTGCGGATATCAGACAGTGCCACCGGATAGGCAGACAAACAGGGGTAAAATCTAGTATCGTTTGGCAGGAGAAGGGGGTTGGGAGCGGGGGGGGAGGTTGGGGGGTGGTGCCCCCGGCCCGCTGGCACCATTCCCATGAAAGGTAAAGCACCGTTCTTGAGAAAAACAAATTATTGTAACCTGACCTCAAATCACTTAGTCGCTTAAAAAGCCCTAGTATGAGCCCCGCTTCACGAAAGAGGTTAGGGAGGGGTGTGCCCCCTGCCCCCTGGCATCACTCCCATGAAACGGTAACGCACCGTTCATGAGAAAAAAAAAATTTTAACCTAACTTCATAACCTCAAAACACTTGTAGTCGCTTAAAAGGCGTAGTATGAGGCCCACTTCGCGGGCCTCAAGAGTTTAAAAAGAAATATCCTTGAAGGGGATGGGGTGGGTGGGGTCTAAGTTCGCTCGCTCCGCTCGCTCACTAGACCCCGCCATCACCTTCGAACATAAGCTGTCCGAGTCGGGGTGCCCCAAGTCCAGAGCTCGCTTCGCTCGCTCTTGCCTCCTAAGTTCTCCTTGTAACAGTAGTAATATTGCCTTTTGTACACACATACGATCAGAGGAAGTACAAACACAGAGGACAAATTCACGCAACTCGAGGAGAAACGGAATGATCGAAAACGAATGACAGTGACACATGGCGCAAATGGCATACCTGTTTTATTGTTTATGTTTCGTGTTATAGATTTTGCCCGACATTTTATATCACGGACTGACTACAAATACTGATAGTGGGGCAAATCAGGTTGTCAATCGCCTATTTTAAACGTTTCGTTTTCGCTTCTTATCGGATTTGAGGTTACAAACATTTTTTATTAATTTCTCGAAAAATATGCATTGCCTTGTTATAAGAGTGGTAGCGTTATAATCGGGGACCCAACCCCTACCAACTTTAGCCCCTTTTAACCCCCAACTCCTGCCAAACGATACTAGATCCAACCCCAAACAGGTGCTAGCAAACCCAGGCCCATTCTCTGCAAGCTGCGGGACGTTGGTATCAGGGATAGTGTCTGGTTTGCCAAAACAAAGTTAATGGGCACTGGCATCACGGTATCAGAGTTCTTGACGAGATCAAGGCATCAGCTCTTCATGTCTACGCGTGCAAAACTTGGCGAAATCAGTTTCTGGACTAAGCGGGGCCTTATTTATGTTCTTCGGTCAGACGGCTCCCGGCATCGAGTTAATTCGCTGGATGACCTCAGTAAGATCGAGCAGTTCAGTGAAAAGGCCATGTCTCCCATCGCATCAGCGCCGTCATCGTAGCCGTCTCCATCATCGGCACCAAAGAAGGCTCGGCGTGCTGCTGCAAAGAAGTAGTTCCGTGCACTTTCTAGGTAGTATCACCGTCCGGGTAGCATTTTTGTGTATAAGTCGTACCCTCTCAATTCATTATTATTACTTTAATTTGTCTACCCTTCATCATTGTAAGTAGTTTATTTAATTTTCACTTTACTAGTGTCATGTGTCAGCCAACTCAATAAGTCATGTCATGTGTCATTGTATTTTATTTTCAAAGCTTTCATTCAAGAACCGGTTGACAGTGCGCCCAGTATACAATATTATGTTGCCTATAGTTTCAGTATGGATAATTTGGTTTTTTTTTTGAAGATTCGAGTGGAACAGAAAACGAAGTTAATCCAAAAAGAAATACGTATATTCACGAATTACACAAGAGCAATATTTACAATAAAATATGTTTTAAACAATCACGAGATTATTTTTTTCTTGACACAAGTGACAATCAATAAGTATCCAGTTGCTAGGTAACCAAATTGAAGTTCCAATTTTATTATCTCCTCTCAACAAATACCTATTAGGTCAGAGATCTTTCTGATCCTCGGTCTTGCTAGTGACTTGGTCAGGATATCTGCTAGCTGATCTTCACGAGATACCTTATCGACTTTAGCTCACCGCCAGTCACCAATTCTCTAACAAAGAAATGTCGAACCTGGATATGCTTAGTCCGTCGATAGAATTCGGGATTTTCAGCAAGCCTGATTGCAGCTTCGTTATCCACTCTTATGCATGGTATCTCCTTAAGAGGGACAAGATCACCCATAAGCTGAGATAGCCAAACAGTCTCTCTGGCTGCTTTACTAGCGGCTAGAACTTCTGCCTCGGTGGTCGAAATTGAGACGCTTGCCTGTTTTTGGCTTAGCCACGATACCGCTCCTCCTGCATACATGCACAGTACTCCAGTAGTAGATCTACCAGTGCTGATATCTACTACATGATCAGCATTACTATAGCATTCCAAAATGCCTAGTTTGTATTTTTTTTCTACATTATACCTAGATCTGGCGTGTACTGCAAAAATCGCACTATGCGCTTCAGTCAGACACAGCCTGCTTCTTCTGGCTTTTCCAGACTTCGTGAGACTACACTTACAGCATATGCAATGTAAAACCACCGGACATTAGTAAACAAGTTTACGGATTGGGATGTTTTAGCTTAGACCTACAAAATCCCGGAGGACACGGTGGAGCATACGGTGGAGGTCTGCCCGGCTTGGGCAGAGCACAGCCGTGTCCTCGTGGAGGCGATCGGTGGCAGAGATCTCTCGCGTCCGGCCCTGGTCCAGGCCATGGTACGGAGCGAGAGGGCATGGGCAGCCGTCCTTCTGCGAAGCAGTAATTCTCGCAAAGGAGGAGGCGGGATGGTTGAGGGAGAGGCAAGTTTCGTGCCCTCTCGTCCCTAGCCGCCGCAGAAGACGTCCTGGGCGTCGGGAATCCCGGGCGGATTTCCGGCCACCGTAGGCGCGGGCTTGCGGACGGTGAGCAATGGGTAGCTCACCTTCCGGTAAGGACCAGGCCCGGGTCGATGGCGCATCGTATTCCACGCCTCAAAGAGATGTCGTCAGCAGAAATGTAGGGGTCCACTAGGGCCGATGCCAGCCGGGGTCGCGGGAAGGTACTAATGGGTCACCAAGGACCCTGGCCCCACACGCAACAGGAAGGAATACGGGTGGGTTTTAGCCAGTAAAAGTCTGACACACCCTCCCGCTCCGCCCAGAGCGGGAGAAGTTATTTGATGACTTCCCATCCAAAAAAAAAGACCTATAAAATATTATTGATCTAAAAACTACATTAAAAACAAAAATCAGCTCGATTCTGAACATTGACATATAAATATATGGACTGGAAATACCTACAAAAAAAGGTGCATACCTACAACTCGCTATTGGTGCATAAAATGGCTGCCGTTGCTAGGGTTGTGTCAATCAAGGAACATGGGTGTTACTATAACTAGTATCGATACTAGTCTTACTAGATATCACGTTTGGATCATAATTACATACTTATAGTCCGTTGTAACAGAAAACCATGAGTAGGTTAACTTACGTTCTGTTACCTGAGAATAAAATTTATGTCGTGTTGTTTTTTGCACAGAAATAAAAAACGCTTTAAATGCATCACGTTTACGTATTTAAGTGAACAGCAGGAAGAGATAGATCCGTTGGAAGACCATAGCCCAGTAGCTTCTGTTAGGTATGCGGAGCCTAATAAAAAACAAGAAAATCTAGTGATTATCTTGTTTTTCATTAGGCTTTAATTAAATAAGAATTATTTTTATACCTTTGTTGGTAATGATAATAATACAACGTTTGATTAGAAAAGTAGGCTTACACTAGTACATTATGATACAAGTGTGTAATGATCAATACAAGGTAATGATCAATGCAAGGAAATGTGAAATATGCACCATGTCCACAATTTGATGGGGTAACTGCAATAGAGGTATTACAGTAGATGTACCAGGAACATCAGATTTTTAATGTTGCTTGTTTCACACAAAACATATGACTCTTGATATTGTATTTTGGCGGGCACCTCAAAAAATTTGGTAGCTACTAATATTATGATAATCACATTTATTTTCAGGCCAAAGGGCCAGGCTATTATTAATCAATCATTTTAATACACACTTACCGAAAATACTGTGAGAACAGGGTTATTATGTAATCTCATTACACCAAGTGTTCTATTGAAACAGCTTTCTTCAAAGTGAAGTGAACACAGGTAGGTACCATTCTTTATTTCGGGGATTAATATTTTCTTCACCAATAGCCTCTAGCCACTTTTCCTTTACCCTTTATTTTTAGGAAAGCTATAAAAAAGGCAAGTATTTTTATCAATAATTCATTTTGGTTAGAGCTGCGGAACTAAACAAATATCAAAATGCTGACGTCTTGTTTTAGGATCACTTATAACTCTTTGAAACGGTCTCTCAGACCGTAAACCACGGGCCGGACCTAACAAGGTTACTCGGACCGATTAAGACACGCAGAATAATTTCTGTTAACATCGCAGATTATAACCGATATCGTTTCAGCGGAGGAACTAGTTTCGGAAAGTATTACGGTACGGTGTCGCCTCGCATCGGTACAACACTATTCCAGTATGACATATTATTGTAAACAAACGAATGAAATAATAAATATTAAAAAAGGCTTGATAAAGGGAAATGAACCCAAATATCAATACTTTAGCAATAAATTCATGATCCCGTATTTTTTTTTTCATGGAATGTGTATTATTGTATGTACTATTGCATGAAAACCGGCTACCAACCTGTGTAAAGTTAATCGACGTTGATTTCTGCATGCGTTGCTTTCTTGCACTACACTTCACAAAACAACACACAGGCATATTGAATTGCTGTTTTCCAACATTCACATGCAGTTTTAAAGGTAAACTCCTCGTAATTTTCTCGCATATCTCAATAATACAAAAAGTAAACAACCATTAAATTTGACAGCAAAGGTACCACGAAACTTGGCGCATAAAATGGCTAATATGCTACCTACCTACTACAGTCACTACGTCAAGACAAAATGTTACCATCAAATCAAATCAAAATCATTTATTTGCATAAATAAGGTACAGAAGGTTGGTAAAACATGCAAAATTGTTCTCTTATTCTGCCTTTAATTTCGGCGTGCAAATATAATATAAATTTAAGTATATAAAAAGTTTATTCAAAACAAAAAAATATTGCAGTCTGCTCCACAGTATTTTTAGATGTGGCACAAATTTTTGATAGAGTTTGGCTTAAGGGTTTGATATACAAGCTAAGTCTTATGCTGCCTAATGATTTTGCCGATATCATACATTACAGATAGAATGTTTCGAGTTAGGCACGAGGATGCCTACTCCACGTTAAAAATTATTAAAGCTAGCGTGCCCCAAGGTAGGGTGCTGGGCCCAGTCCTCTACTTATTGTACACATATGATATACCAGATCTGGAAAATAATTGCCTGTGTTGCCAGGGGCCTCGATGACCCATTAGTACCTTCCCGCGACCCCGGCAGGCATTGGCCCTAGTGGACTCCTACATTTGTGCTGACGAAATCTCTTTGAGGCGCGCGTGGAATACAACGCGCCATCGACCCGGGCCTGGTCCTTACCAGACGGTGAGCTACCCATTGTTCACCGTCCGCAATCCCACGCCTACGGTGGCCGGAAATCCGCCCGGGATTCCCGACGCCCAGGGCGTCTCCTGCGGCGGCTAAGGGCGAGAGGGCGCGAATCTTGCCTTTCCCTCAACCGAGCATTACTGCTTCGCAGAAGGAGGTGACGGGTACCCATGCCTTGTCGCTCCGTACCATGGCCTGAACCAGGGCCGGACGCGAGAGATCTCTGCTGCCGATCGCCTCCACGAGGACACGGCGGTGCTCTGCCCAAGCCGGGCAGACCTCCACCGTATGCTCCACCGTGTCCTCCGGGCGATCCACACAGTGGTGACACCCGGGCGTTTCCTCCCGCCTTATCCGACACAGGAACCTCCCGAAGCTGCCGTGTCCGGTGAGGACCTGCGTCAGGCGGAAGGTGAGGACGCCGTGGCGCCTCTCTAGCCACTCCTCAAAGAGGGGACTTATCGCCGCAATCGTGGCGTGTCCAGCACTGGATTGTGACAACCGTACTCTCCATGTCGCCATGAGATCCCGCCGGAACAAAGGAGTATTTACATGTAAAATCCGGTCAAAAGTCGAATTTACGAAGTTAAATAAAAACCTATTAAAGCCACAGATTATTGCAGCCTAGTAACCGGCCTGTCGAAAAGAGGGAACATTTTTGACTCAGGCAGTCAACCCTTCCCGCACAAGCAGTCTGCACCCAGTGTTGTCTAAACTGCATGTCTTTGTTCTCGGCGTTTGTTTTTTTCACTGCATTGGAGTTTGAGCTGTGCGTTTGTTGAGATAAATTGCGGAAAAAAACGTTGTGAAAATGAAAGTACAAGGTACGCAGATTATTTTAACATAACAATTAAATAATTTATGATTCATTCATGTGTTTAAAAAAAATCAGAAAGATGAACCGAAAGTTTGCAATTAATTTTATAAAATATTTTATTTAATCGTGTTTTTGTTTATTTGTCAAGGCTTGTCAACCCTTTATTTTGCGATTAATACGTTGTCTAGAATGTGTTTAAAAAAAATAATAAAAATATCTCGTGCCTACGCGCGTCATTTTTATTTTCAATTATTTAAAGATGATAGTGTAAAATATAGGTATATTTGACTTTATGTTGTTTTATATAAATTTTCAGATAATGTAGAATCAACTGTTAGTTTTACCAAAAGAGCATTGTACGACATCATGCAATAAAGGAAATAAAATTAACGAAAAGTTAGAATTTTTGGGAACAAAATTAGTTGAAATAACCCAATGATCTGATGATGAAAAACTATTTTGGATCGTACTCTGAGATTTTATAAGACTGAAATCAAACAAAAAGGGCAGCAGCAAGTCGCAAAGAAGATCGCTTCTTGCGCAATAACGACAAATGACAGAAATCGTCTATACTGTTGCAGACATTTAGTGGAAAGCTTACATATATATAAACCGGGCTGGCCAAAATTGTTTGAGAACTTAAGTGAGCGTAGTCAGCGACGAAAACCTAGTGAGATACGGGAGCAAGTACCTGCTGAAGAACTAATATTTGTAGCTGGAGTCAGTCAACGCATTATTGGGATCACTGATGCCTCAGTAATGCTAAAAGAAATAGTGGCAGCTATTGTTCCTATTGGTCAATTGTCGGAGAAAGCGGCTGAGGACCGAAATAAAAACTTTAGGCAGTACAGGCTTGACTTTTCTAGAGAAGACTGCAACAGGGACATTATTAACAGATTATTATTAAGTTCCGATCCTTATTTGAGCTCAATTCGGCCAAAACCGCAATTGAAGAGAAAAAATTTTACGAAAGAGGTGCTTGACCTGATGGTCGCAATTGCGCCGTCATCTTTACCATCAACGTTAACAGAAGACAACATCAGCGGCAGAAATATAGATGAAGACAGTGAAGAGGAAGAGGATGATTAAGATATTTTTTGTAACTTAAGTTAAAGAAACGTGTTTTTTGCGATGAAAGTACTTTTTATTATAATTAAAGATTATATTAAATCATATTACCATGTTTTATTATTAAAGAATCCATTAAATAATTTTGACCGGATTTTACATGGCAATACTCCTATGTGGATCGGTTCGATATTGTTTAAAGTACATGAGCAAAAAGTTCAACACCAACTGAAACTTATTGATTATTTATTAATTTATTATTTTTCGCTGTTAATATTTGGCATAATAGCTATAACCGAACAAAAGATCGACTTACAATAGAAATATGTCCAGTTTCCAATAGAATTTCCCAATAGAAATATGAACCAAATTAGGTTTTCATACAGGTAGTCAGCCCGTCGATTCCGTAAAAATCTCACCGTGAAAACTTGCGTGGAGTGAGCTGTCAGTGTCATCTCACTGATGCTAGGGATGACTAACAGCTCACTCCACGCTCACTTCACCGAAATTTTCACGGTGAGATTGTTACAGAATATCACTTCTGGTACCTATGTTTTGTTGACATTTATGAGTACATCACTTTCATTACTCTTCTCACATTAAAATAAGCCCATCTCTCCCGCCGTACATATTAATGAGCCAGCGACTGCCTCAAAGCGAGTGGACACACGTACAGATAACCTACTGCTCGTACATTATTGATCGCCACTCAGGCCCGCCGGCACTAAGGACTCTGAGGAGCCACATTTTCGCAATCAAGTCTTTGACTTACAAGTCGGTTAAATAAACAGTCGTGAAGTGCAAGAGCCCATCATACTTCGATTTCTACTCATGTTCTTATCAATCATACATAACGCACATTTTGTCGCAGGTCTCAAGGATACCTTTGATTTAAATTAGTGCAATTTTTTTATTGTTTTTTTTTTATTTTGTCTGTTTCACTAAATGAATTTAATAACAATAATAAGTGTTGAAGTGTACAAGAAAAATATATTGCCAGTATGTTTAGTATTTCTTATCCCTAACTGGGTAAAACAGGTGTGTTAAAAACCACAAAAAAGATACACTAAGTACTTAACTTTGTTAAAATTGAGGAATATTTGTAATAGTTTTCATTTGGTAAACATGAGTGAAGGGGTTTTAGATGGGATATGAGACTAAGTTCGTCATGTGAGCAGTTATGGTAAACACACGTGTATGTCGTTCGGTGTCCAGGGGTTTCGAGGTAATCCTGGTGCATCTAATAAAGTGATGAACGTGGTCACCGTCGTTATGAACCCGAGCTCTTCTCACACACGCTGAGAGATCGTACGAAATTTAAGGCGGAAGAGGCACGTCTTTTTCGGGGGCGGAGAAAGAGTTTTCCAATCTTATCGACTTCATCGGTACAGCAGGGCAGACAATGTCGATAGGCAAACGAATGCGGTTTTTGTGGCGATGAAGCAAGGCACGCGGTGGGGTGCCTCAAAGGGCGTACGTCATTCGCTATATCGATCGATATGCGGCCAACCTCCTGCATTCTCAAGTTCTCAACTTCCTGTCGGTCGTAAGGGTTACCAACTTCAAGCGTAGCGTCTCCGACTTTCATGAGAGTGGGTGTAACATGGGCATTTGGCATGACCTTTGTCTTGTCCATGTTCATTTCAAGACCCACTCTTTCGGAAGCTCTACTGAGGTCATCGAGCATTGTACTGAGGTCCTCCATAGTCTTAGCCATGACAAATCGAAGGTGAGTGATGTACTCGCCATTGATGTTGGTGCCTGGCCCTTTCCAGTCCTGAACCTTGAAGACATCCTTCAGTGCAGCGGTGAACAGTTTCGGAGAGATAACGTCTCCCTGCAAAAAAACACCTCGCTGCAAAAGGATCGGTTTCGAGGTCTGATCCTGGAGTTCGACTCGGATTCTTGAGTTTTAGAGCCATGCATGGCTCTGGAAATATCCTCATACATGGTCTCCACTTCATCGTCGTGGTGTGACGAAGTCGGGGCGTAAACCTCAACGACCTTCAGCGAATATCTTTTGGATATTCTGAGTTATGAGAATAAGTTAATTGACGTACTAAAATTAATACAAAAAAAAATATTAAGTTCAATAGTTCATTAGGACAATATATATAGATCGACCCTGGCCAGGTCATTCTCGCAATCAGTTAATATGGTCTTTAAGTTTTCCTAAATTTTCTAATTTTCCGCGCAACTTTCTTAATTTTTTCTTACTTAGGAACCTTTTCCTGACAATAACAAACACAACACAAATATAATTAGTGAAATCGGTCCAGCCGTTTACGCGTGATGCCGTGACCAAGGGAAATAGCGATTCATTTTTATATACTGTATACTATGGACGCATTTTTTTACATCGTCGTCACATTTAGTTATAAATTCAACATTATTTTATCAAGAGTTATGCGGGGTGCAGAGTGCTGGTTAGACCATTGACTTATTCGATCGAAGATGTGTCTGAAATTAAAACCTCCTCATCGCAACACATAATAAACCAGTGATTGCATTTGTTACTCCACTGGTTCACTTCGAAAAGCTTAGGTGGGACTTGGATAATCACATCGGCACCAACATAGAGGACGTTATAGATAAAGTCGATGAAGTGTGACATTCATAATAATTATGCTAAACACATTCATGTCTCATGCACCAAAGCTGCAGAAGAAAAACTACGATTGGTTCGATAACTCTAGACGAGGAAATACAAGCATTACTTGAGAGTCACACACTAGAACTGAGAGCTCTATCAAACACCGATAGACGAAGACCCATTCAACGCGAGCCGAAAATCAAAATTCGTGACCTCAAAAAACTATGGTGGCTGGATAGAGTAAAAGACCTTCAAATTTTTGCTGACACAAACCAGACGGGCAGGTTTTCGAGGGCCTTAAAACAATTTTTGGACCTAAATCAAGAAAAACTTAACACTTATACAAAGTAGGCTCTTCAATTTAGTGCTCAAGATATGTGAAACAGAAATGGTACCTCAAAACAGAGGATGCCTTCATTTGCAAACTATATAAAGGCAAAGCTGAATTAACCAACTGTGGTTCCTACAGGGGCATCTTCATCCTGTCTTCTGCTGGGAAGATACTGGTGCATATCATTAACACCGCTTGGCAAATCCCGCTGAACAGATACTTCCAGAGTCGCAGTATGGTTTTAGACCTGGCAGAGGAACCGAACTATGCTAATGATTCTCGACAAGAATCAATAATAAAATAAGTAGGTCTTTTCTTCATTTTTCGGTGGCAAGAACTTGCTCGAAACCGAAATAGGTGGCCCACTTCAATCCACTAAGCAATTGAACGCTTTGAAACAAATCGTCTTGAAGACCTAGACAAGAAGCGCCAAATACGCAAAAGTCGCCCAAAGCCTTCCTATGCCTACATATACAACGATGCTGATCAGCTCTTCTGTACACGGTATGACCGGGTTTTCAAGACCAAATTTGGATTTGCTAGTCTTCAGAGAGCTCATGAAGGAAAAGAGAAATAGTATGTATATTATAATATTCTGTGGTTGCTGTCGCCGTATACGGTGAAGAGGACTATGTCTATATATGTATGACTGACATGACTTGATTTCATTATCAATCAATATTTTGATTGATAATTAAATCAAATCAACACATTTAGCAGCAAATTAATCACTGGTTTGAAAAGCCTTATCAAGTTTCCGATCAGTTAATTTGCTGTCATATCTTATCTATACTGTAGATATTGTTGTATCTGTTGTAATTGGTATTATATTGGTAAGTGTAACCATAAATGGCGCATGTTGTGTTAGCCAGTGTGACTGTTCCTAAATTACCATAGGCTGATAAATTTTCGTTTTTCCTAATTCTGTTAATATGACTATTTAGGTCGGTTCCCCCTATTGGGGAAGTTTGTTACAAGAACTTTTATTACACTATCAGCCTAGGATAATTATTATAATGAAAGACTCACCCAGTCGTTGCGACAAACACAAACACACTACATTAAGTACTAAATTAGTCTAATCGGGGCTTTAACCCAACTATAACTAATACTCGCTATCTTGCGACAGCCCACTCGGACATAGCCCTTGGTATTCACCAAGTTTCCTAACTTAGCTCACCTAGACTTGAACGTCCGTATCCTCCGTGGTCTTAAATCGCCTTGTCCTATCTTGGAAAGTTAGGACAAGGAGGGGATACGAGAAATGTTAATACAAAAATACATTAAGGAAAGGAAATCTAATTTATCTATTTTTCTTTGATTATGAAAGTTAGAAGACCATGTCAGGAATACAAAAGGGTTGGGCACGCCACAATTGCGGCGATAAGTCCCCTCTTTGAGGAGTGGCTAGAGAGGCGCCACGGCGTCCTCAACTTCCGCCTGACGCAGGTCCTTACCGGACACGGCAGCTTCTGGAGGTTCCTGTGTTGGATAAGGCGGGAAGAAACGCCCGGGTATCACCACTGTGTGGATCGCCCGGAGGACACGGTGGAGCATAAGGTGGAGGTGTGCCCAGCTTGGGCGGAGCACCGCCGTGTCCTCGTGGAGGCGATTGGCGGCAGAGATCTCTCGCGTCTGGCCCTGGTTCAGGCCATGGTACGGAGCAAGAGGGCATGGGGAGCCATCACCTCCTTCTGCGAAGCAGTAATGCTAGCAAAGTAGGAGGCGGGATGGTTGAGGGAAAGGCAAATTTCACGCTCTCGCCCCTATTTGCCGCAGGAGACGCCCTGGGCGTCTGGCATCCTGGGCGGATTTCCGGCCACCGTAGGCGCGGGCTTGCGGATGTTGAGCAATGGGTAGCTGACCGTCCGGTAAGGACCAGGCCCGGGTCGATGGCACGTTGTATTCCACGCGCGCCTCAAAGAGATGTCATCAGCACAAATGTAGGAGTCCACTAGGGCCAATGCCTGCCGGGGTCGCGGGAAGGTACTAATGGGTCACCGAGGCCCCTGGCAACACAGGCAACAGGAAGGAATACGGGTGGGTTTTAGTCAGTAAGAGACACACCCTCCCGCTCCACCCAGAGCGGGAGAAATTATTTGATGATTTGCCATCCAAAAAAAAAGGATTACAAAAGAGTAGGTAAGTGACACGTAACGCTTGCGTTGGGGAATACGAGTATATTACTCTAAGTTACGTTAATGGATTTCATTACAATAACAACAGTCCCACCTCAACTGACGTGGGACTGCTTTACAGCAGCTGACAGCCTTGTGCGTGTATTGTCAGACCTGAACGCATAGGACCACTAAGGAGACTGCTACGATTCTAACAAGCCACGTTCCCTAAGCTCTAGTCAGGTTTTACTCAATCCTAAGGCAGAGTACTGCGAAGTTCAACTGTCATTGAGTGAGACACGTTTCAGTAATCACTGGGTGCGTACTAATGTAATGTACCCCTTATAACGGCCTACTCACCCGTTACTAAGACAATACAAAACTTGCACAAGCGTACCGCATCGTCAGTCGGTAGTAGAATTCTTTACGATTGCTCCTGCTATACGCTGAAGTGGTTATTCCAAATCGTCACTTCTCACTTCCTTAACTTCCCCATTTAGAGGATACTTTTAATGTAATCGGCAACCGTGCGACTATGTCAAGCATCGGAGCGTTTCTATCTGGGCATGCAAATGTCGTGTGTCGCTAATAATTTGTGAGAGGCCGATAGCCGGATGAGGTTAAACGAGACACAATTCCTAGCATTCCTTAGAACGAACTATCAATCCAGTTTAGGGGAACTTAGTGAAGCCTACCCCCTTTCCCGGAAAGTGTGCGTACATCAAATGCAATGCAAAATATCCTGCAATAAATCAGTCCATAGGGATAAGGTAACTATCGCTAGCATTTGGTTGGTTTGTGTTCGTAGACAACTATAAATTAGCATTGTAGCTCAAATTGGCCCTAACGAGTTGCGGGTATTAATTTGGTTCATCCATAAGCGGTGCATGTCATGTCTTGGTTGTGGTTGTCTACAGTCTGTTGGTAGCGTCGTTGACCGTCTCTTGGTAAATGTCACACCCAATGGAAGGCTTTTTCCGAGTCCCTAGAACCAAACGCTGGTGTAGGATACCTCGATCGTCATATATAGGAATAAGGAGGTATAGAATAGTAAACACTCACCCAATCGTTCACAGACACACTCACTGAGATTCGCGGGCCTTACACACAACTTTCATCATACTAGACTAATATAACCTAGTCTAAAACTAAACTTATTATTATTATTATTATTTAAAGTATTAGATAACACTCTCGCTATCGCGATATCTCCAAAGCGACATACTCTCATTATTATCGATCTAGTTCTAACTCTCCTAGCCTAGCCTAATTTGACCACTCTTTGTCGTAGTCTTAAACTTATTCTTCTAACTTAATTTCCCTAGGCTAGCACGTCGGTATCCTCCCGTGGCTCAACACTGACTCCCCTCAGCCCTACCCTTTTCGTTATTATTTCCATCTCCTAAAACTTCGCATGCCCCGCACAGCCAAGGCCCTAGTTTTTTTGTACCATCGTCTTAAAACGCTTTTTGTTTATTTCTTAATTGTTTCTCTATTGACTGTAAGGGTCGGGTCTTTTTTTTTTTTGTGGTTGGGAAATCATCAGATAACTTCTCCCGCTCTGGGTGGAGCGGGAGGGTGTGTCAGACCCTTACTGACTAAAACCCACCCATATTCCTTCCATTGCCTGTGTTGCGGGGGCCTCGGTGACCCATTAGTACCTTCCCGTGACCCCCGCAGGAAGGGTCAGGTCTAGGGCCACATTTACGATAACCAGATGTAGCTGATAATGGCGGCAATTGTGCGCTGTTATTCCATGATTCTAATAATTTCTATAAAGTGCCAGAGTGTTTCCCATAAAATATAAATGGAATTTATGAGGTTTCACAATTCCAAAGAAATATGATGTTTTGTTATTAATTACGGTAACACGTCGAGCCGTAAGACGATAAAATTGAGATTTAATGTATTTGTAAGAGCCTCATATCGTGAGACAATGTTAAAATAAGAATTTAGAATAAGATATTTTGTTATTAATTAGGAGATATGACAGACAGTCACACCAGTAAGTAAATGTTGCACTTATAGACGTACTATAAAGGAAATTACTTTAAATGTATTGTGTAAACAATTGTTGGCTAACCTAAATAAATAAATTGGTTGACCGAAATAAGGCCTATTAATCATGTAAGTTCATTAATATGAGACGTGACAATAATGTGAAACCGGGGTTTTGCGATCGACTTACAAGCGAAACTGATCGTTAAACCTAATATTAATCTTGTACTACATAGTACAGCGTGGCACGCAGCGCGCAATGTGAGCTCGGGTTCTAAAGACGTCCAATAGTTACAAGTGGGGACATGATGCGGAATGTTAAAGTACGGTTCATGACGTCACCAAGTGTGACGTCATAACCATGGGAGAGGGGAAACGGACTTGTTTTGTTTTCCTCCTATTCAAAGTTATCTGCTTATGTGACAAACGGTTAGATTTATGGTAACTAGAAGTTTGCGAATAAAAAAGGATAGCTAGACTTAGTAAGACGTGTTTAGGTGTCAATTAGATTGATAAAGGATGGACAGGAGGCCGTACTTTCAAGGAATTTCTTTAATAAGTGATGAGATTTAAGGCAGCTCTAATACATATAGAGTGTCGTTACTTTTATAGCTTAATCTCGGAAGTAAATTATCTAACTTAATCCAGTATACAGTCCTGAGATAAGCTAAGTCGCAGAAGACATGTTTATCTGAGCGGTAAGCCACGACACGACACTAACTGCTGTTCAAAAGGTTCAATAGTCCCAATATTACCAAAACTGGCCGTGTGAAACGTTGGCCAAATGTGGGAACTTCCAACTTGCCATTTAATATCATAATAAAATCCTTCGACACGACAATTTGACAATGATGGCTTCCTCTCGCTCGAGAACGGCCTTTCATTTTTATTAAGTCGATTTAGGAAGTCCGGTTGTTAAGTACATTTGAACTTTACATTTTCTAACGTTTTCTTAATGCCAAAATTTGCTCAAACGCTTTTTACTTTTGTGTGTTTTATCTAAACATACGTCACGCCTGTTTTCCCCGAAGGGTAAGTGTAAGGCCTGAGTGAAAAAGCGTCCAGTGTAGCGTTCAGTGTTGCGTGCAAGAGGCGAAAGAGCGTTCGCCGAGTGGCCTTAGTGCGCTTAGCATTCGTGTGTGCCGGTCACATTTTTCATCATGGCCCGACGCCATGTCGTATCTTCACAATTTTCTGACTATTTTTGGGAAAATAGAATTAATGTTTAAAGTTTTATTATTTATAGGTTAATAAAAAAATGATTTACGTTTAATTCCTAGTTTTACTGCTAATTCCTTCACGATTTTTTTTTAAATATTCTATTTTTATATAGGGCACGAGATGTTATTCTGGTTTATGTTGAATTTCTATAATAATATCTTCGAACGACATGGCGCGCACGCTTTCGTCACCGCTGCAAACACAAACTGGTTTGAATTTGCACGCGACGCCATACTCGACGCCCGGCTCACCGCAAACAAGCACGCCCCCCGCGCCGCGCCGCTCGGTTGCCACTCGGGACACTCGCGAGTGTTTGTATCTGTTTAACACGAACGTCGCACGCCCCGCCCCGCCGGACGCTTGAGTCGAGCGTGCACTCAGGCCGTACACTAAGGCCTGTCTGTTTTATTATCTCATCATTTGCCTTTTCCCAACTTCGTTGGGGTCGGCTTCCAGTCTAACCGGATGCAGCTGAATACCAGAATTTTACATGGAGCGTCTGCCCATCTGACCTCCACAACCCAGTTACTGGGTAATACGATATCCCTTGGTACGACTGGTTGTCAGACTTTCGGGCTTTTGACGACCCGCAACGACTATCAAAGATCCACGAATGACAGCCGGGACCAACGGCTTAACGTAATTTCCGAGGCATGGGGGGGTCTTGGTATGTAAAGATGGTCACCCATCTACGGACCAACCGCGGTAAGCGTAGCTTAACCTGATCGATTGACCCGTGCAGCTGTTATTATTTAGCCACAAGCCCCTTTGTTTTATTATCTCCTTTCACTAAACATAAATTGAAAATGTTTAATAAAAAACATGTGACACACGTGTTTGTTTTGTGTTTTTATTTTGTTTGTTTTTTTTGGTTTCTTATAAATCTTTCAACAGGAAGTTTTTATTCACAAGACCCCAATATTAACTACAGTACATTATTTTCTACAGTATACCAAGAAATCAATAAAGCGTGTCCTGTAAAAAAATAACAATCAAAACTAAACCGAAATTTAATGAATCGGCCACTGCTTTTTCTTGAGTTCTGATTAAGCCCTTTATAATTATGTCAGAAACTTTTCTAAGATATTCAAAAGAGTCTGCGTTCAAGCTAAACCTAATATTAATAGATTTAGCTTGAACGCAGACTCTTTTGAGTAGTAACTAAATTAGTATTTCTAGTAATAAAATAGTTAAAAGCTGTGTGGCAGGTAATTAACAAAGAAACTGGAAACACAAAATACCGAGACCACAATGAATTGTCTTTAAAAATTAATAACGAAACCATTTCAGATAAGTTAAAACTTGCTGAGATACTAGAAACTTTCTTTACCAACATCCCAATAGAGGTTACGAAATATCTCCACTCGTCACCTATATTAGCTGAAACTTTTCTTAAAGAACACATCTCTAAGGACAATCCAAGTTTTGAATTCACAATTCACAAAGCATTCAAAAGTCTTAACATAAAGAACACTGAAGACTTATGGGGGATTTCTGTTAAGGTTATTGGAGATATCATTGACATAATAGCCCCTCTCCTAACAGGCATATTTAATAAATTTTTAGACAGCGGCTACCAGCATTGAGTAAAATATACGAAAAAATCATGCTAGACCGGATGTTTTCTCATTTTAATTGAAACGGGATTTTAAATAGACGCTAGTTTGGGTTCACGAAAAGTAGGTCACCGACTGGCGCAGGTAAAACTCATCACTCACATTTTGGAATCCTGGGAGAAATCCCAGGATGCCATTGGCATTTTCTGTGACCTCTCAAAAGCGTTTGACTGCTTTGACCACAATGCACTACTCTGTAAATTATACCACTACGGAATTCGTGGACAAGTTGCTGATCTTGTTCTGTCCTTTTTATCAGACAGACAGCAAAAAGTAAACGTTCACGGGGCGAAGTCCTCGAGATCTCTAGTAAAGATGGGCGTGTTCCAAGGTTAAATTCTTGGCTTTTTTGCTACTTCTAGTTTATATTAATGATCTTCCGTACATGATGGTTAACTTATCGGATACAACTTATCAGCTATTTGCTGATGACATTTCTCTTATTTTTAAAATAGATAGAAAAGATACGGATGTCTTAAAAAATCAAAAACATTGACAACACACGCGGTAAATGAACACCAGCATATTTAAAATATTTTATGCTAAGGCCGTCATGACCGGGCGATTTTCCACGTTGCACTTAGCAGAAAAGCACGTCGTCATGACGGCAACATCGTGAACTCTCGCTGACGGGGACCCAGGGACAACGAGATTGTGAACATGTCAGCAATAGTTTTGTGATCACTCACGCCGTCGACGCTCACCGGGTGGCTTGTTTTCACATTAATCGGTTAACATTTTTCGAAAAATCTTTATATTTTTTTACCGAATGGATACAGGCAAGAATATTCATTTTTAATAATAATTCTTCTTTTCGGTCTTGGCATGATTTTAACTTAGACTTAAATATTGTTCGTGTGTTGTGGGCAACTTGCGGGCTTACCTATTAATTTATGTTCGCAAAAACTTAGGACTATTCAAAATAAGAAGCGATTTCCATATTATAAATACACGTAGTAAACATGAAAATGTGCTACCGAGCACGTTTTCGTTAATCTAATTAACAAAAATAAGCAAATCATTTGTTATCAACAGTATCCGCCTTTATTACAAGTTGCCAAAGTCGGTTACAGAGCTTAGCGATAGAAAGTTCAAAGCCCATATCAAACGTGTCTTTATCAAAAAAGCATATTATAAGATTAAAGACTGCATTGAAGACAAAGAAGTTTGACAATCATTACTTCTGCACATCTGGTACCATAAAAATTACGATGTTTATTTTTAATTATATGATTTTTTACATACTTTCTTGACATAATATTTTAATTATTTGACATTATACATATACTCGTACCTTACCTACAATTTTAATTTCAACTATATAGTAGTGGATTTTGTGGGATTTTGAGGGGCTTGTGGCTAAGTAATAACAGCCGCACGGGTCGATCTATCAGGTTAAGCTACGCTTGCCGCGGTTGGTCCGTGGATGGGTGACCATCTTTACATACCAAGACCCTCCGTGCCTCGGAAAGCACGTTAAGCCGTTGGTCCCGGTTATCATTTGTAGATCTTTGACAGTCGTTACGGGTAGTCAGAAGCTCGAAAGTCTGACAACCAGTCTTACCAAGGGGTATCGTGTTACCCAATAACTGGGTTGTGGAGGTCAGATAGGCAGTCGCTCCATGTAAAATACTGGTAATCAGCTGTATCCGGTGAGACTGGAAGCCAACCCCAACATAGTTGGGAAAAGGCAGGCAGATGATGTGGAGTGGATTGTGTGGACAGGACTCAGACTTGTCACAAGTGTAATGGCAATCATGTCATTTGGTTTTTATTTTTATTATTTTATTAAAATTTTACATTGATTCTTTTATATTTTGTGAATGAGAAAACGTTGTAGGCTTAATAGACTGTAGATTTGTATACCATTTATTTTTGTTATGTACCTGGTACTTCTTGACAGGCCTACACTGTGCTCCCATACCTATTAACATTATAATTTGAAAACATTGTATAAGCCACTTATTTAAAAAAAAAGTAACCGTGGAGTTTGTTGCCGGCTCTCCTCCATAGGGAACGACCTATTGGAAACGTGCACCTAGCTTCTGGCGTTTCATAAGCGCCCATGAAATAAAATATGGGGTTTCAGGTTTATGTGAAATAAAATATTTTGATTTTCGGTACAAAATAAAATTGAACGGAACTGTAGCAAAATATTATTTTTTAATCCACAACTTTAACTTTATCTCACGTAAGTGATGATAATGCCGAAGGTGAAAGCGAGCTTGACCCGGAATCCTTGACCACATAGGAACTGGCTATCTTACTTCTAACTGCCGAAACACTACCATGCTGCAACATTATTGTTATGCCGAAAGACCTACCACCAACCAAACTGAGCAGAAAAAATCAAAATCAAAAGTAATTTATTCAAACTAGGCTGAAAATCAGCATTTTTCGAACGTCAAAGTTACATAAGACAGTCCCCCAAAATTGCCCGCCCTTCACCACTTCCTAGTGCTTTAGCTGGGAAGAAGAAGTGGCGGAACAAACTCTCCAGCGGCACATCTGTCTGTCTGTGAAAATTTTGCGAACCACCACTAGACCGCGGAAGTGGTAGGCAGTATTATATTTTCTCAGTAGTTTGTAGATTAGATGCGATTATTTTGCATTTTTTTAAATATTAACAAAAACATAACATACATACACTAAACAAACACAAATGATTATGATGAAACAGAAGCACTGATGAAACCCCATGCAAATAAATAATTATTAGTACCACGAACACTTACACACCCACACAGACACCCAAAATCATCTTCCCTCTCTACACACACACGACATACATCACACAGTTATACTCACATCACACACCACATACTCACACACACATCACACTCTCATACACTTTCCCCATTACACCATTACACGCGCTTACTCACACACTATTGCTGCTGTTACACGTTTTAGCTTCCTTAATTTTGTAAAACAATCTTATTGGACGAATTGATGGCCCCTATAACACAGGATTTTCCTAGCATCGGGGTCATTATTCACAAAAATTGAGCACAAATGTATTATCATAATAACGTAACATGCATTGTATTTCTTCTTTTGCTAAATAAATTATTATTATTATTATATTCATAACATGCATGGTAAAAAAAACCGGCCAAGGGCGTGTCGGGCCACGCACAATGATGGGTTTCGTAGTTGGGATTACTTGGGACGAATTTATTCCAAAAACAAACTTAACATTGTAGTTGAAAAACCTGTTCTCCCATGAATTGATATATGCCACGGTCAATTCTCCAACTGTAAATTTAAGTTGGTCGACTATAACTCGTTAACTTGTAAAGTCTACTTAAACGTCTGGACGGTGGAGGTCTGCCCGGCTTGGGCAGAGCACCGCCGTGTCCTCGTGGAGGCGATCGGCGGCAGAGATCTCTCGTGTCCGGCCCTGGTTCAGGCCATGGTACGGAGCGAAAGGGCATGGGCAGCCGTCATGTCTTTTTGCGAAGCAGTACTGCTCGCGAAGGAGGAGGCGGGACGGTTGAGGGAAGGCAAATTTCGCGCCCTCTCGCCCCTAGCCACTGCAGGAGACGCCCTGGGCGTCGGGAATCCCGGGCGGATTTCCGGCCACCGTAGGCACGGGCTTGCGGACGGTGAGCAATGGGTAGCTCACCGTCCAGGACGGACCAGTACGGACCACCACCGTAAGGACCAGGCCCAGGTCGACGGCGCGTTGCCACGCGCGCCTCAAAGAGATGTCATCAGCACAAATGTAAGGGTCCACTAGGGCTGATGCCTGCCAGGGTCGCGGGAAGGTACTAAAGGGTCACCGAGGCCCCTGGCAACACAGGCAACAGAAAGGAATACGGGTGGGTTTTAGTCAGTAAGAGTCTGAGACACCCTCCGGCTCCGGAGAAGTTATTTGATGATTTCCCATCAAAAAAAAAATGGGGTTGACGAGAAATAAAATATCATCCCCACATTACGTGCAAGAAAAATCTCACATTAAGAGAAATTTCTCTGCAGAGAAATCTCACCCCCTAGAAATGTATAAAAGCACGCCATCTATGTAAAGTCAATGAAACTGCTAAAATATTCTAACTAGAAAAAAAAAGTACTGACGGCGCGCATGCAAGCGACTGTAGCCGCTAGGTAATATCCATTCATCACATCCTACCTGTTGATATTTTAAAACTTCCAAACGTGTTCCACAAACATATTTTTTTTACAAGTTTCTAAAAACTCACAACAGAATTTTAAAATTCAATAAAACCCATAAGTGTGAAATAAGAATAGAACCTATAAATCACGAGCCTGGCTGTTATACCGCTGCACCAATCAGTTACTTAACATAGATGCGAAATATATCGATATGTTTATGAATCATCCATCACATTATTCATGTCGGCCGTGTCGTTTATATATCAAATAGATAATGAAGAAAATTGAGGGTAAACTTATAATTTTGTTAAGTTAAACATGATATCGCATCATAGCATAATTACTCGTCTGCTTGTGCTGTTCGAATAACTACCTATAATTACAATAAAATCATGCCTCGACTGAATAACTTTTTAAAAGTGAAAATAATCGTCCTTTGGGAACAAAATAAAAGTTTAAAAAGTATTGCTCGAGAATTAAATGTCGACGTAAGTGTAATCCAAAACAAAAACCGTTTATATTTTCATTTTTTTTTTCCATTAGTAATCTAACTCTCTAATTTATTTCCCTATAGAGAAACACAGTTCGTTTATGGGTGCGACGGTATCAAGAAACTGGTGATGTGAAGTGTAACCGCCAAGGGCCACGACCGATTGCTTACACAAATCAATCGAATCGTCATCGTGATATTGTTAATAGCCATACTACGGATTCCTTCAGAACCACCCGATCTAGTGCTATAAGACATGGCATTTCGCTTACCACTGTCCGAAGACATTTGCATGCAGCTGGGATCCAGAATTATAAACCAGCCAAAAAAATTGAACTAACCGAAGCTCATCGTCAAGCCAGGATGAGATTTGCAACCCAATATATGAGTTTTGATTGGGAAAATGAAATAGTCATTTTTACCGACGAAAAGACGTTTAAGTCCGATAAAGATGGACGTAAAATACTGTGGAGAAGACCAGGCGAACGCTATAACTCTCAAAATGTATTATACAATACCTTTGAGGACTAGTGGCAGGTTATCGCTGGGTAAGCAATAGTTAATTTAATTAAATATTAACATTTACCGACTTACTTGATTAAAATATAAATACTATTAATTTGCTAAATTATGACTCATTAGCGCTGTTACTATAATAAAAAAATAAAAATGTTTTTATTGACATTAATTAAGGAGTTACATTTTAATTTGAAGCCCTGACTCCTGAGCTAGGTGGTACCTGTGTTACAGGAGTCAGTGTCTTCCCCTGTTTTTGGAACAATAACAATAGTATGCAAAAACAAAAATTAAATTAACGTAAAATTAAAATTATAAATTAATGAATTTAGTGTTTTGTGTGTTTTGTGTGTATGTGTGAGTGTGTGGTTTTGTGTTAGTGTGTGTGTGTGTGTGTGTGTGTGTGTGTGTGTGTGTGTGTGTGTGTGTGTGTGTGTGCGTGTGTGTGTGTGTGAGTGTTTGTGCTTGGTGGGTGGACTTTGGGTTATAATATCTGAGAGTTCATTTGCTACATTACTAATTATATTATTATTATCATAATTATCACGAGTATTGTTCTTTAATTAGGTTTTCTGTCTGTGGGTAATCCAGTGTTTGAAGCCATGTATTTAGTTTAATCTTAGTTTTATTTTTTGTAAGTGGGTTGATGTTGAGAATTTTGTTTACTTTATTATAAATATAAGTAGCTAGGTAAAGGCGTTGCCGTCGAGCGGATGCTGTCTTACATTTGACTGAGCGACATACAGTAGTTCTGGTTGCGTGATTTACCGGTGTGATTTCATGCTGTTTCAATATGAGATTGAGAAGGTATAGTTGTCTCACTGTAAGTACTTGACAAGTCTCATAAAGGGCTTTTGTAGGGAACCGGTACGGTTTGAAGGTCATGACTTTTAACAAAGATCTTTGGGCTCGCTCGAGGTGTATCATATAAGTTTTACAAGCACCTCCCCATGCCGTAATACAGTAACTTACGATTGACTGTGCTAGTGCTAGATACACCGCACGGAGAATTTTAAAGTCAGCCACTTGCCGCAGTCTCTTAAACGCCCATATAAGTTTTCTTACACGGGATGCAGTCTGTTCAATGTGGGGACGCCAGTTAAGTCCCTAATCCAGAATCACACCCAAGTACTTCATTGTCTTTTGTTGAGTAATTGGAAGACATGAGCATGGAAGACTGTTGTTGGGGTCACAGGAGTGTGCTCTAAGGCTTATTACTGTAGGTTTAATTTTGGCGAAAGTAAATTGCAGAAATGAGGTTTTCGAAACATTAAGGGTTAGTAAGTTAACTTCCAGCCAGTGGATTATTTTACGTAAACCTGTCTCTGCAGATTGCCGTACCGCATCCCAACTCTCTCCATGAAATATTAGTACGGTGTCGTCTGCATAGCTAAATATTTTACCGTTACTAAGAGACTGCTGGCATAGGTCATTCACATAGAGCAGGAAAAGACTCGGGGATAGGCAGCTACCCTGGGGCACACCATAATCAACTCGGGCTTCATTGCTAATGACCTCACCAACCTTCACTTTTTGTGAACGTTCATTCAGAAAGTCTGTAAATATGCTTAAAGCCCTTCCCCGGATTCCAGCATGTTCTAACTTGGTCACAAGGCTTGGAATACAGACAGTGTCAAACGCCTTAGCTAGGTCCAGAAAAACACCCAGACATTTTTGTTTTTTGTCAACTTTTTCGGTCACATAATCAACGAGTTGATTAACTGCGTCTGAGGTGCTCTTCCCGGACCTAAAACCAAATTGAGTGTCCGCTATTATTTTGTAGTGCTCTAGATATTTCATGAGTCTACGGTTCAACAATTTTTCCAATACTTTCGACAGTGCTGATAAAACTGAAATAGGTCTATAATTTTTAACATCATCTTGGATTCCACCCTTGTGAACAGGTGTGATTAAAGATTTTTTAAAGATACGGGGAAAAACTCCTTGCTCAAAACAGGCTTTAATAAGCTTTGTTAAAGGTGGGACTAGTACTTCTTTGCCCAGTTTGAGGAGTTTAGCCGGAATAGAGTCCCATCCTGTGGCACAATCATGTTTTAGATTATTAATGACTGACTCTACCTCAGCCTCGTCCGGAGAAAGTAGGACCATAGAATCTCGCGCAGGGGGTGTTTCAATTTTGTATGGGGCAAGTGAGGAATTTCGCTTTTTGATTATATTGTCTGCAAATTGCTTACCAATATTTGAAAAGTAATGGTTTATTTTCTCAATGGGATTAGGCGCATCCGCGTCTTCGGTGGGAGGTAAAAGTTTGTCAGCTGATATATGTTTCCTGGCTTGGTTGGTTATGGATTTTATAATATGCCATGTTTCTTTATTGTCTTTTGAAGTCTTCAAAGCGGAGCTTTCGTGGTTGTTTCTTAGTTTTCTGAGCAATAGATTACAGTGATTACGATACCTTTTGTATGATAACTCGACTATTCCGTTTTTTGGGTTAGCCAGGAATTTCCGGTGAAGGTTATCCCTGTGTCGAATACACCGTACTATTATAATAATATGTATGTTATTATTACTAATGATAATAATAATTATTATAAATAAAATAAATAAAAATATATTCAAAAATATAAGGTACAGCGTTAAATAACAGTTTTTCTTAAATTTATGTTAAGTTCACCCATGATTTGTGCCTGAACTAGGAAATCCTGTGTTTCAGGCGATTGGAGGTAACATTAATTGAATAAATAATCACATATCATATTAGTATTATTGGTACATAAATGTAAAATGGGGTCTAAAAATTATAGTATCTTAACCTAACTAAATAAAAAAAAAAATAACAATAATACAAACAATATTTTACTTTAGCACTAGTAATAACTTCTCTGTATCGTCATAGGACATAGTTTGAAGAGTTTTCTTAAGGATTTTCTTGCAGTTCCTATAATTTACGGAGTAGATGTTTCCTTTTTCATTTAGCCTGTTATAGAGTAGTGGACCGAGGAACATATAAAATTGGCTGTGAAAGCATGTTTTGTACTTTTTTGAGGGCAAACTATATCTTTCCGTCTCTTTTTAGTAAATTATGAATCATTACAGGATAATAAATGTAAACAAAGCATAAAAAGGGTTTTTGCGGTGTCACTTTTACAATGACAATATATAATTAGAACCTACGTGACATTATACGACAATAACATTGTCTTTTTATATAGGATATAGTAATAACACTTTTGTGTGTTTTCAGGATATTGGGGATGGATGTCTTCGACGGGTCCTGGAGAGCTTGTTGAAGTCGGCGCTCGAATGAATGGTAAACGTTACTTGGAGATCTTAAGAGACGTGATGATTCCAACAGTGCGCAACGTATACCCTGATGGACAAATTTATTTTATTCAAGATAATAGTTCGGTGCATCGGTCAAGACTGGTTATGGAATGGTTTTCTACTCAAAGAGACATAACTTTGATTGATTGGCCATCTAAAAGCCCTGACTTAAACCCAATAGAAAATTTGTGGGGTCAAATGGTGCTTAATTGGGACTCGAGTAAAGTCAGAACTAAACAAAATTTAGATGAAGAGGTTATGAGAACTTGGGAATTAATGCGATTAAGTGACATTTGTTTTAATATGGTAAATGGAATGAAATCAAGATTAGAAGAAGTTACAGAAAGTGAAGGTTACCCACTCCGTTATTAGTATAGGTTTGACCCCACAAGTTTTTTATAGTTCTTTGTTTTTTTTTAAATAGTTTTGAAAAATTATGAGAGATGTAAATTGTTGTTCTGTTTGTTTCAAAAGTGAGCAACATGTTGGTTCTCTTTGAAATCATCAAAACTAAATTATCAGTTTTATCAGCAAATAAATATTTGTTAATCTAAATTGGGATAATATATTAATTAATACCATAAGAATAATATAAAATACTACGTTTAAAAGTGAATCTCCTTTATTCCGAAATACCACCTTATAAGCACCTACTTCCCCTCTCAACCCGCAACACCCCGCTATCGCCCTATAGTTACCGCCAGGGCTGCCTAAAGTAAATATGCTAGCGCATGACAATTTTGTATTATTATCGTAAACAATTATTGTTAAATGGGTATCTTGCACGCTAACTTGTGGAATCGATATCGTTATATCTGCAGAACACTAACTTCATTGATGTCACAGAGATGGCGCGCACGTAAACGTAGTATGTCATCGTTTAAAACATATAGTTTTTTACATTTTCACCAGAGAAACCTCACCCCGGTTTCTCTGGTGACAATTTTGTATTAATAACGTAAAAAAATATTGTGAAATGGGTATCTTGCATGTTTACTTGTGGAATCGATGTCAATAACTACAGAATACTAACTTCATTGAAGTCACAGAGATGGCGCGCACGTAAACGTCATAGCGCACATAGACATCGTAGTATATCATCCTTTAATAGATGTCGCTTTTTATACATTTCTAGGGGGTGAGATTTCTCTGCAGCCGCATAACGCTAAAATAAATATTTTTAAGATTTTATTTTAGCACTTTGTCAGTGTGATTAATATGTATACCTATGCTTAATTACAGTTTTCTAGTACTAAGCGTCTCTGAGCTACAGTGGGGTCAGACAGACAGACAGACAGACAGACGGACATGGGAAACTATAAGGGTTCCTTGTTTACTACAGAACCCTAAAAAGCTGTTAAAAGCATAGTTAAAGTGAGCTGCAGTCGGGTTGCACCTTAACTTCAGCGGTCGCCGGCACGCCAGCATTATTTAATGACCATCTGAGGAACCTTGCTTAAGGCCGGACTCGAGCGACCAAACTGAACCAAGTTTAAATCGAATGTGACTTGATTTATATTCATGTAGCACGAGAACGTTGATGATGCAGGAAAGACGATTTGCTATCCTATCATTATCAATGTCTGACTGATTTAGGTATACGCCTTTTGCCATGAGGGTAAGACAGGAACTACATAACCTACCTTCCTCCTCAACTATATGCTCTTCTAGAATGTCCTCCCGCAGGTTCTAGATAAATTATTACAGAAATATTTAAGAAATTGATTTTTGATCCGTTTGTTTTTCGTTCTACATCAAACGTATTGTTTGGTTGCTTATTAAAATAATATCCGGTCATAACAAAGGCTAATGTTCCCCGATGTAGCCGGGGCGCGGCAGTCCCGCCATTGTTCGCGCCCAACAATTTACTTCACTATACATACTGCTGTTCCACGCTGCGCTGTAAACAACATAAAGTAATGCAAATCCACTATTGTACTTGGCTTGTAAATACAGACTGAATTGTAAGTAACTTTATGCTGTTTGAACTGCCCTACTTTAGTAAATAGCTGCTGTGCCCATGCAGGTCAACTGATGGTCAACATCATATTCGCGGTCAGCTATTGACTGGACTACTGATCTGAAGACTAAACCCAGTCAAGCTGTAGTTTCAGCCGTTTTTTCAAGCCTCTCTGATAAGAAAAGAAACGCTTCCAGTTAATTATAAAGTCTCTAGTCTCCGTCGTGTCATTAGTAGGTAATTGTCATCTTTCTACACAATGATTACGACAAGGGAATATAACTCCAATAACTCTGAACGAATTTTATTGTAACTTCAGCCCTAAATTTCTAACGTACAAAGTAATAAATATAATATCTTCTCTAATGAGACTTTACAATAAGTCCCTTAATTATCACAAATACTGCAAAGTACGGCCGTCGGGCCATGCAAATGTTTGACCTTTAATTCAATCGCGGTGTAGCCCGGCCGTCGGTCACCCCTATCCGTGTAGTATTTGCCTAATGCCACTCTGGGCTAGTATAATTAAGCAAGTTTCTAATTTTATAGCCAATGTACTCTGTAAGTTGTCAGACGGTTATGTGGTCCACCTCTGTGTTCAAACGTCAGAATAGATTCTAGTGTTGTGTAAAAACGGAATTATTTCCGTTTTTACACAACACTAGAATCTATAAACGTTAGAAATAGTTCTAGTTAAGTAAATACTGGATTTTTAAGCCCCGGGTTAGAATCCAAGGGATCTACTGGACACAACTAATGTTAAAAGTACCATCGACTCGAAGAGAATAAGAGGAATGTTTGTTTAAAACTATTTACTATCGATTTGGCTTTTTACTGCTAAAAACCTGCAATTCCTAATAATTCATGTTAAGTACTAACATTTAATTATAATATAATTATTAAAACTTACAGGTTTGAGGACTGGCTGTGTGGTGTGAGGCTATAATTTAACAAACTGCTTGCGATTTTTTTTCGTCTCGAAATATCTTTTACTTTTTGGTCCGTCCCGGTTTGGCACAGTAATTGACATATTCAGTCTTGTATGAATTTAAATAAAAATCCTTCTCGTCCCGACGCGACTCATATAGAAATGAAACTGTGTTCTTTACAGACAATTTGCCACTTTTTGTGTCGCTGCTCTTTTAGAACATGTTACGAGTTCCCTCCACACAGACGTGCCTCCATCGTAAACTTTATTTATTTTTCCTAAATATATTAGCCTCACACACTTTATAGGGCAAGTAGGCAGTATAAAAGAAATACATTCTTTATTCATTCGTTTGAATCTTTGTTCGGAGGAGTTGTTACACGATGCAGTTCACATATAGATCGGAATCTGGCGCCCGGTGATGCCAGGCTGATTGGTTCACTCTATCATTACTAGGGCCACTGAATTATTAGTTTGGTACTAACAATTCTAACGATGTGGAATCCTGTTTTTCTGGAAAATATTATATCTACCGCATTTGAAATACCTATCAGATTAGTTTGACGGAATTAGGTAACTGAAATATTGAGTGCAGCAGCTAGGTCATAGTGGACTTTAGAACGGACTATCATGATTAAATGCGTACTTGTATTAAATTTCGTATCTCCACTGTTGACCATTGAGGAGTTCCCTCGTCTGGAGCTAATCCTGGGTGCAACAGCCAGGTCATGGTGGACTTTAAGAAGGACAATCATAATTAAATGCTTATAATAAATTTCGTGTTTCTACCGTTGACCGTTAAGGAGTTCCTTCGACTGGAGCCAATCCTGGGTATAAACTCAGGACATGCATCAACTGCATCATAAAAATGCATTGTCTTCGGAACAGAATCAACATGTATATTTCAACTCCGTAGGATACGAGGAAGTGGTTTTAATTCAGCTTCCAAAATTTGATCTTAGCTAACTAACAGGGCAAGTTAAATACTAGCGTGCAATATTAATATAATAAAAAAAATTACAAGATAAAAACAAGCGCCTTCAAAAAAAATACAAGGTCAAAAATTACTTCACACACCGCTTCCGAAATTAAAGTTATTATTACCCGACTACGGCGAAGCAAAAAAGAGGGTTATGATTTTGACCGATATGTATGTATGTATGTTCATCTGTTCTCTCATAAATTCTAAACTACTTATCATAATTTGGTATCGATAATATTTGACAAATGAGGTATCGTTGGAAGCGTCTTGATCGTCCGCTGGTTATATGCTATGTGACGTTATATTACAAGTAATATAACGCCCTCTAGAGGACATAAAAAAACATAACCTAAAAAAAATAATTATAATGATGCCGTGTTGGGTATTAGCACATTTTCAAATATTGATAGTTGTTGCTAGCGGCTTTGCTTGCATGCACCCGATGATTGGAAATAATTTCTAAAACCACGCCTCAGACGTCACGCCTCAGTTGGGAGCCAAGGGTCACGGAAAGGTCACAGCCTGGGTCACGGGAAGGTATTTGCCGGGGTCGCGGGTACAAAAGGGTTACCGAGGCCCTTGGCAACACAGGCACCGGAAGGGAAACGGGTGGGTTTTAGTCAGTAAGAGTCTGACACACCCTTCCGCTGCGCCTGGAGCGGGAGAAGATATTTGATTATTTCCGAAACAAAAAATGTTTATTTAATAGACAATTTGTTTATTTAATAGACGATACATATTGAATAACCTATACATAACTATATCAGATGAGAATATTTTCTTGTTTTATACTTTTAAGAGCGTAATTTTTCAGTAGTCGGGTTTTAGTTTTTTTCACTTTGTAGTGTTGTTTTTTTGTGTTTTTTTTCTAATAAATACACTAACTAATAATAACTTGGTTTACGAGTATTATTTATTATACAGTCAAGAGCTCGTGGGGCTTTACACATTGGACTCTGTACCGTTCTTATTACAACCGTCGTAAAGGTAAAACTCGCACTACAATTTATTCATACTTTTCGCATCTTCTATAATTATATGAACTTGCCCCCCCCCCTGGGCCATCGGTTGCAACGTCCTATTCGTTGAACAATGCGTTAATCTGCCAACGATATTGTTGCCGTCAGTCAACAGACTAGGTCAGGAGTGAACTTGCAGAGGACAAACTACCAGAGATCCCACAACTTCGTCGATAAATTCCGATCTCGACTGACTTATCGAGGGAATTTCCGACAGCCAGTTACATTGATTGGAGGCGACCGAGGGGCTACTGGGAAGGGGGAGGGCTGCAAATGCAAACAAAACCAATGACGAAGAATAGATAGGTGTAGAAGGCCTACTCAGTCTCTTAGAAGAGTATTGACGGACTACGATTAGAAGGGAGACATGCCCTTGGCATTATTGTAGAAAAGTAGTCAGCCATCATATACAGTAGGCTCATGGAAAGGAAGATCACAAAATATATGGCTATCACGATAATGCGCCATCATCGCTTAATTCACTTCCGACTCATGTGCCTGTGGTTCATCGACTGTTTGGTATCACAGTCACATTCGTGCGTCATCAGGAGCGGGTCTTCTGTCCCTTCATAGTCTGTGGTATCATTGAGCGATGGCCTCCCGTCACTCCGTATATTGTCCGGCGGAGGTTTTGTGGCCGGGACTTGAACGGTGAACCTTTTGCTTTTATTATGGTAAGCAGCAGATCTATCCACATTCACATCCACGGGGGAATTCGGAATTCTTCAGCAGTATTTTATGTTCCACGGAACAGGAATATTCCCGTTTTTATGAAAAAATGAAAAAATGAAAAGGTCGGCAAAGACGTAATTGCGGAAGGGTACCTGATGTAATCATGTTCGGAGGCGGCCAAATGTATTTACGGGGATGCTTTAAACATAATACGAGTAACGCTTTCATTTTCTTGGTAAATAATTATTTTGTCCCTTTTTCTTTTATTACTTTCATTAAGATTCAAGTAGATCTCGTCACTGACTGGAATCAAATTATAAACTTAGTCGCCATCAAACCTTTTACGAGTACGAAACACAAATAAAAATAAAGTGTGCAGATTTAATTCCAAGATATCCGAACACAGTAGGCTTGTAAAACTTGCTCCTGCAAATATCTAAAGGAAAAGCAAATCTTTTCACCGTTCAACGTTAATTGGCACATTGGAGGGGGCGGGTGGAGGGCAAGTGGGTGGAGGAGGCAGAGGGGAACAAAACGTCGTTCGTCGCCGCGCTACTAATTTGTGTATCGACGACAAATATAACAAGGATTTCGTTGTACCTTACTTGGGCTGCAAAGTGCAGGTTGGTTACAAACACTTTGTATTTGTTCATATGATAATCGTATTTTGGATTTTAGTTTATGTCAAAAAAACTGAAGGCCAAACAATATTTAGTTACTTCTCTGAGAGGTTGGCCTCTTAGAGAAGTAACTAATTATTGTTTGGCCTACGGTTTTTATAAGGATTTTATCAGTAGCACCCGAAAATGAATTCAATTTTGACAAGAAGGTCTCTGTTTACAAGAATATTATAATATATCTGTCCTGCTTAACCCCGTTGGGAATATGTTATAGCATTAATTAAGACAGTTAAAATGTATTGGGAGAGCGCAATGTGCGTTAACTGTTAAAACAGGGGTCCATTTCAACATGTTGTGATTTTTCTCATTTAAGTGTTATTTTTTTATTTTAAGGTTTCATTATTATTTTTTAACTTTGAATTCTCCTTCAGTCTATTTTAGGGATCAAAATACCGTAAGAAACATACGAGATATTTGAGATTAATTTTGGCCGCCTTCCTTTTTTCTCCGGATACTTGACACTCGGCATCGACCGGAAGAGATTCAGGAGCCGGTGACCACGCCACCAGGGCCGGGGTAATTGCCGCCAAGGCCGGGGCCCTCGCCATCGGGACCCGCCCTTGGTCTGGCCCGACGAGCCCGGTTTGGCCGCGGCAGCCGCGGCGGCAGAATACGATGCGGCCTTCCGCTGGCCCGAGTCCGGCCGGCTCGCCGCTAACAGGGGGTGCAGGACGATGGCCTTTAGGGCGGAGAAATGACTCCGCAAGGAAGCCATCTCCTGCCGCACCAGGGTCAGAACCCGGTTCTCCGCAGGCACGGGCCGTCCCTGCCCATGCTGCTGCCCCCTATGTGGCTCCACTCGGGGGCCGCCTCCTCGGAGTCCAGCCAGATCCGCTCGGAGCTTCTCAATCTCCTTTCGGAGAAGCTCCATGGCGGCTGTCAAGCGGGTGACTTCCGCCCGCGTCTCTAATGGATAGAATACACGACGACACTGACACTCGACACTCAAGTGTATACATCGACTGTCTATGTGTGTCCACTGCCGCGACATTTAGTTGCAGATGTGGTGTGCGGTGTCGCTCAGTATCTGTATCGCAGCCGTGGAGACAGGACGTGCAGAGTCCGACACAAGTGTCCCGAATTTCGAACCTGTTCGAAATGTATAGCTAGACCAACATGGCGTCATGCGAGTGGACTGCAGAGGACATAAAATCTTTGATTTCATATTATGAAGCGCTGCCAGAACAATGGCAAGTATACCCGGATTATAAAAATCGAGTAAAGAAGTCAGCAGCGGTAGAAATTTTGGCAGAACAATTGAATACTACTGCATTAGAAATAAATAGAAATTGCCTAATTTACGAACACAATTAAATAATGAATTAAGAAAACTAAAAAAAAAGTTTATTTTTTTTAATGCCGAATAGCGTACCAGCAAGTGAAACAAGGAAATTTGGTGAGTTCTTTATTTATTTCAACTTATGTACTCGTATCTGTACTGCCAGCTTACTTCGCCTTCAGGAGATACAAAATATTATTTATTATCTTCACGAATTATTTCTTTACTTTCATTGGACATGTTGAATCTCTGTGGTCTATCTGAGAACAATACACTATCCCGAGGGGCATCTGATCTCCAACTACAAGGAATCATTTCACCATTCATTTCCTCATCGAAGGTGCCTCGTGGTGCATATACATGTCTCAAATTCCGTTCTAAGAGGAAATTATGCAAAACGCAGATTGCACATACAACTTTTGTAACTTTTCCAGGATATAGTTCTATAGGCTTCCCTAATATTCTAAATCTGTTTGCAAGTATGCCAAACGCATTTTCAACTACACGTCGAGCCCTCGACAATCTGTAGTTATAAACTCGATTAGGACCTGGTTGATTACGAAAAGGATAAGGTTTCATAAGATAAGGCTTTAGTGAAAAAGCATCATCAGCAATAATGACATAAGGCACATTTTTGATCCTACCAGGAAGTGGCTGTGGTGATGGTATATTAAGCATACCCTCGCTTAAAGCATTTGAAAGTGAATAATTTGCAAACAGGCCTCCATCGGAGATCCTCCCATTGCACCCAATGTCTGTGTAAATAAATTTGTAATTGGCATCAACTAATGTCATTAAAACAATACTAAATGTACCTATATAATTATAGTACACACTCCCACTATGTTGGGGTGACACAATCACCACATGCTTTCCATCTATAGCTCCTACCGCGTTTGGAAAAATCCATTTATTAATAAAATCTTCAGATATTTTTTTCCAGTCCTCTTCAGATGAAAGTACCTGTAAAATAATAATAAATAAAATTAATATACTACCAACAAAGATATTTTGGAATCACAATAATCGACTAACGTCAACGCACGCAATCTTCATTACGAACCTTAAAACGTAAGAAAGAAGACGAAGCTCTAGACCGAGCGTTAAACGTATTGGACAATTCTTGATGATGCTGCCACTTTTGGTGATTTCGTGACTGCTGCGAACTGGAATATGAGGAGCGATGCTCGAAAAACAGAATTAAAACGCAAAATCCAACGTATTATTCTGGACATGGAAGAACTGGATGACTCCGGTCAGTTTACACTCCCTTCTGTTTCTTCTCGCTCTTCTGCTCCTCTTACTCCAATGCAAAACGACATGGGAATCTAGAGGATATCAAAATCTGACGTACGAAAATGTGTAATAGTTGATTGATCATTCTTGTACTTTACACCATTATCTATCTAAATACCCTATTTAGATAGATAATGGTGTAAAATATAATTAACCAACCATTGTTTTGTTTGTTTTAATTTATGTAATAATTTGCACGTCGTAAGGTAGACTGTAGCCGATCTCATTAATTTAATTACAACATCTTATACCTGTACCTGCATTTATAGCAAAAAAAATCTGATTCTGATTCTGAACTTCACGCCAAAAATCTTAGTGTTATCGCCAAACGTTCTTCCACAGTAATAGCTAATCTTATATTCGTATCTTGTTTCTTTATCGCAGGTGAAATCTTGTTAGATAAATATTTAAAGTCTTCATGTTTCATCCGAAAAAAGTTTTTGTAGCATCCTGGATCTTCGTCTTTCAGTTCAAATAAAAATTGATTATATGCCCCCAGCTTTGCGCTTCTTTTGATCCAATCTTTAACCTATATCGATCTCTTTTTATGACGACGAATTTTAATGGAAACACATATAGCGACAACCGCGGCAGCAGCACGTCGATTCATGGCGAGAGCATGTACAACACTGAATTGCAGTTAGCGTATGTCTCGATTCGTGTAGTCAGCCAATACACTTAAACCGGGACACTAGATGTTAGATCGAAATTTGTGCGCTCGCGACTGATGCGCCATTTTTTTTTTTTGGGTGGGAAATCATCAAATTACTTCTCCCACCCGTATTCCTTCCTGTTGCCTGTGTTGCCAGGGGCCTCGGTGACCTTTTAGTACCTTCCCGCAACCCCGGCAGGCATCGGCCCTAGTGGACCCCTACATTCGTGCTGACGACATCTCTTTGAGGCGCCGTCGACCCGGGCCTGGTCCTTATCGGACGGTGAGTTACCCATTGCTCACCGTCCGCAAGCCCGCGCCTACGGTGGCCGGAAATCCGCCCGGGATTCCCGACGCCCAAGGCGTCTCCTGCGGCGGCTAGGGGCGAGAGAGCGCGAAATTTGCCTTTCCCTCAACCGTCCCGCCTCATCCTTCGCGAGTATTACTGCTTTGCAGAAGAAGATGACGGCTGCCCATGCCCTCTCGCTCCGTACCATAGCCTGAACCAGGGCCGGACGCGAGAGATCTCTGCCGCCGATCCCCTCCACGAGAACACGGCGGTGCTCTGCCCAAGCCGGGCAGACCTCCACCGTATGCTCCACCGTGTCCTCCGGGCGATCCACACAGTGGTGACACCCGGGCGTTTCCTCCCACCTTATCCGACACAAGAACCTCCCGAAGCTGCCGTGTCCGGTGAGGACCTGCGTCAGGTGGAAGGTGAGGACGCCGTGGCGCCTCTCTAACCACTCCTCAAAGAGGGGACTTATCTCCGCAATCATGGCGTGCCCAGCACTGGGTTGCGACAACCGTACTCTCCATGTCGCCATGAGATCCCGCCGGAGCTCCGTCCGCTGTGCCGCGATTTCTCGCGGCAGCGGAGTTACGCCCTGGCGTTTCGCCTCCTCGCGCCACTCCCATACGTGCGCGAGCACTTTTGCCTCCAGATCCCATGGCGGTGATGCGCCACCTACGACTACAAAGTTGCAACATGACACTACTCCTCAGCCATTCATACCCTCGCCGCACACCAAAACTTGATATTGGAGGATTTTTTATAGAGGATATCTTCTTCGCGATCCAGGCGACCAAGCCAAGATTCTCGTGCCGTTCCAAGTCACAAAATATATTTCAATGGTTGCAGTCAGGAGAATGGATTCTCCCGCTGCTAGGTCGCGAGCGCTGCCACCTTGCGCACATTTGATCTGCCCTCTGTAAGCAGAGAGGGGACTGGACGACTGACGATCGAACATTAAGCTCCCCGCCACACAGAAATTCGCCACAGTCAATACCCTTCCTGATACATGGAGAGACTATTGGCCGTGCCCAGGGTGCACCGGCCCGACGACTGCTCTTTTTACCCGAACGTATTCACAAGGAACCAGCAGCAATCAGACACACAAGGAGGTTTTTTGCACCTCTTTTTCAAGCACTAAAGGTATATGCTCTAGAATATGATATTGAATTGAACCCACTAGTAATAATGACGGATTTGGAGATGGTGGTCATTAATGGTGTAAAACACAAATTTCCTGATGCGTAACACAAATGCTGTTTATTTCACTTAGGTCAAAATGTATGGCGTCAAATTCAGCACAATGGTTTGCAAAGTAAATATGGCCAGGTTGCTGAATTTGCTATCAAGTTAAGACACATCGTCGCACTTGTTTATTTACCCCAAGAAAAAATACCAGAAGCTTCCGATAAATTAAGAGAAGTGTTACCCGACGAGGCAAATGATATCACCAACTGGTTTGTAAAATATTATGTTTGGGGAAATATTCATCCTCGTGAGACGGGAAACAATAAATTACTTATAGCACGCTCATCACCTATGTTTCCACCTTCACTGTGGTCTGTGTTTCAAAATAATAAACTGGGTTTTCCTAGAACTCAAAACAACATCGAAGTATGGCGCAGAAGATGGAACACGTTGCTTGATAAGCACAAACGTGGTTCTTATGTTACCGTAGATTTTTTAGTTAAGGAGCAAGCTATAACAAATATGACAATTGAAAAGGCAAACTCGGGGTTGGGAAGGCCTACTCTACTTAAAAGAGGCAAAAGGAACATTAATGCGAATAAAAAAATAATAAAAACAACATGGTATTATTAGAGTTTATCCGTGCAATTGTAACTCACGCAAAATTTTAAAATGTACGTATAAAAGATAATAATTAAAGATTAATTTGTGTGATTTGTGTTGTCCCCGTTGTCTCCTAATAGGAGTCGCACTCCTTCGTCCTTTCAGTCCCCACTGACACCGAATAGGAGTTTTGGGCCACGCGGTTTGCAACTCTATTATAACGCAATAAGGTGCTCATCCGCGGAACGAGGTCGGGGCGGGAAGGATCTTGATGCGACAGCGGCGCGCTTTTGAACACTCAATGTATTGAGTATGTATACGATAATATTTGTTAGGAAGAAAAGAGTTTCGTGTTTTGGTTTTTCTACCTCTTTAATATTTTTTTCTTTTGATATTGACTGTATTCCTTTTGACATGTTTTTTCTCGTTATATACTTTCACTTGTCTTCTTGTTTTCTCCTGATGTGTGTCAACAATAAATTTTGAACACAACAGAGTTATTTATTACTAGCGTGATAAAAATATTAACAATATTGAATATTCGATTTATTAACCAAACGATATTAAGAACGTTCGAACGTTCTTAATATCGAATGGTTAATAAATCAATAGTTATGTATGCGTAAGAGTCATTCAAAAAAGGGGTGTACTATGCCAAATCGAATTCCAAATAATCGAATGCCAAATAATTGAATACCAATTGACCGACCGCTATAAATCAAACGTCTAAATACTCGAGTATTTAGACGTTCGATTTAAAGCGGTCGATCAATTGGTATTCGATTATTTGGCATTCCATTTGGCATAGTACACACCTTTTTTGAATGACTTTTACGCATACATAAGCAATTTTGCGAAAATGACATTTTGTGATAGGGCTCCTATCGTAAAATAGCCTTTACGCAAAACATCTTATTTTAAGAGAGCAAAATGACAGATTAGTAGACAGTCGATCCCATCCTCTTTCGTCCGTGCAGTCTTCCTAATCGGACGTATTAACTATTTTTTACTTAAATAATTTTTGCATTTTAATGTTTTTCGCACTCGGAAATATTACTTATGTTACTGGCATAAAACTCTAAATTAAGACGCTGACAACACCTAAACCGCGGTCACTCTCAGATTTCATAGAAAAGAAAGAGAAGCGCGATGACACAACGCTTGTAATTTATTGCAAAATATGAAGCAATTATCAATTTACTCAAAATTGAGTTGAATAATCGAAAATAAAAAACAACCAAGTTTTGCATTAAAATAAGACGTACTTGTTATTAATTAAATACGTATCTAACGTATGTTGATATTTAATACAGATATTTTGGATTAGAGCTCAAGGTAAGAGGTTATTTTAACGTTAGTTTGTATCGAGATTTTTTTCAAGTCGTGTTTTGGTAACAACCAGGTTCTGGGAAATATGTTCAAAATTAACATATATTTTTTCCGCTACCACAAACTATACAGATTTGGAAATTTTTTTCTTAAGAGAAGCCTATTTTGGTCAATTGGGTCTTATCAGCGCCTTAAATGCTATCTGTGTGGTAAAGTGAAGGGCAAGCCCGACCTTGACAAACGCGGTGCGCCTGGGCGTTTAGTACATACCGTGTCAAAATAGTGTCGTCTTTGTCTTGCGTGCTCGACGGTTGAGTACCTAGCTGCTTGCGACACGGCGGCGCCGGCGGCAGCGTAAACAAACATCCAAGTACTTCCCATAACGAGCGCGGAAGAATATTACTACGATCTAACGCAGCCGTACTTCTACTACAAGTACAAGTACTGATACTTCGATGAATAAATCGCTGTCAGATACTGATGTAAACCTATTGGGAGATACAGCTAAGACCCCACCTAATTATGTTTTTCAACGAGTCAAGAGGAGCAGAGAGGATATGGATGATTGTCTCTCTAGGCAACTGCAAGAATTTATAGAAGAGATGAGAGAGGGTTATGATTATTCATCCAAGTTATTGTTTTATTATATTGTCAGCAAATAAGATGCAAGGCCCTTCAATGGTTTTTGGAAGGCCGTTTATATAAATTAGAAATAGGAGGCAACCAATTACACTCCCTTGGGGAATAGAGGCGTTAATTGTTTTACTGACTGTTTCAGACCGAATATTTTGAATTTCTTTGGTATTCGCATTATAAAATTCTATTTCGACCTGGTGCTCTCTACTTGTTAAATAGGATTTAAACCAGTCTTGAGTTTTACCGCAGATCCCTATACCTTGTAATGTATGTAGTAGAATGTCATACTGCACTTTATCGTAAGCTTTGGTCATGTCTTACAGTAGACCTACGGCGTATTTTTTGTCATTTATTATATTTAATGCTTCCTGTATGTATTTAAAAATTGCTAGAATATCGGTTTCTGCGAAAGCCGTTCTGGCATTCTTATATTGTATTTTTCGCAGAAGGAGTATACACGATTGCACATAGCTTTCTCAAAAATTTTGGAAGCGGTTGGTAAAAGAGCTATTGGGCTTAATTGTTAGGGTTAGTTTTAGAGTTTTTTTTTTGTACATTGGTTTTGTCAGCGTTTTCTTTAGGTAATCTGGGAAAGCGGCATCTTCGAAAGATTGGTTTATTAGCAAGTAGAATGGTAACGTGAGTTCGTTTGCACATTGTCGTATTAACATTGATGGTAGTTCGTCTATTCCATGACATTTTTTACTTTAAGGTTTTTTATCAGTGTGTTTATCTCATAGAGGTCTACTGGTCTAAGAAACATTGTGTTTTCGGTGGAGCAGAGTACTGGGGCACCTCGCGGCTCATTGCCAGGAGTTTTGTGGCTCCCATTTCCGATGGACGCAAAAAAAGTCGTTGAAGATGTTAGCTATCTGTTTAGGTTTAGTGATATTTATATTATTTATTTGTAAATTAATGTTTTTTTCTCTCTTTTATTTTCTTATTTGTCCTTTCATTTATAATACTCCACACAGTTTTAACTTTGTTATTCGATCTCTTTATTTTATACATATATTGTATTTTCTTTGCAGTTATTATTGTTTTCTTTAGTGCTTTTTCATATTTTTTGTAGTTCTGTTTAATAAGTGTATTATTCGTTTTAAGTGTAAGTATCTTTTCTAGCCTTTTATTCCTACATGAAAGCCTGATGCCTGGGGTTAGCCAATGCTTTTTATAATTTGTTTTTAACTTTATTTTCGTTTTGGGTATACATTGGTTTAATATGTTTGTTAATGTGTTATTAAATGCTTCGTAGTTCTCATTTATATTTTTATTTGTTTCTATAATGTCATTCCAATTCAATTCATTTAATTTAGATTAAAATAGTTGGGTGTTGTTGTCACTGTATAACCTTTTTTTGACATACCAGATAGTTTGTTTAATGTGTTGGGGTATAGCCATGTGTACGATAGTACCACTATGATTTGATAAACCTAATTCCTCTACTGTTGTATACACGTTGCTATTGAAATTTGTAAAAATTAAGTCTAGGCATGTTGATGATGTTTAAATAATTCGTGTTGGTGATTTTATCTGTTGTGTGAACTTATATTCTAGCATGAGATCTAAAAATTGGTTTGTTTTCAAATTGTTATCTAAAATATTTATATTAAAATGTCCTCCAATAATTATATTAAGTTTAAGATATTTTTTAATTGTATAAGTTAAAATTTTCTTTAATTGTTTATAAAATATGTATGTCTACCTCTCTGCTATTCCAATAAATAGTTATTAACAATAGTTTTTCTGTTACTAATTCTGCTGCACACACTTCCAAAAGATACATACACACATACATAATCAGCCTATAATGTTCCCACTGCTGGGACACAGGCCTCCTCTCTGTGAGAGGGAGTGGGTCGTAATCCACCACGCGGGCCCAGTGCGGGTTGGTAGATGTCACATGTCTTCGAATTTTTGGTTCTAGGGCATGCCGGTTTCCTCACGATGTTTTCCTTCACCATTTTGAGAGCAGTGGTGATGTAATAATTTACACAAAGTAAAGCGCCTGTCTGGGTTCGAACCCACGACCTACAATTCGTAAGTCGCGGCCGTTACCACTGGGCCACCACAGCTCCAAAAGATATTCAATTGAAAAGTCTGTGATATCACTTCTTTCTATGCACTCAATATATTCTTGTAAAATGATGCAAACTCCGCCGCCCGTTCGAGTTTTCCGGCAGTAAGAAGATGCAAATTTGAAGTCGCTAAATTGTATTGTATCCATTTTCACTTGTGATAGCCACGATTCTGATAAGCATAATTATCGCTTTGTACTTGGGTGTTTGTTCTATGAAGGCTTCCAGTATGTGTTGTTTGTTATATAGGCTTTGGATATTTTGAAATAGTATTTTAAATTTTTCTATTTTTTTTATTTTCGAAATGACTTGTCATGGTGTTCTGTATTACTATAGCTTTGAAAGTTGTTCTTAGAATCTTGAGAAATTACTTGGTCTTCTTTGTCTTCGTTGATAGATTGTACATAAACAATCGTGTCATATCTTTAAAAATTGATTGCATTCCGAAGCTATTTATTGCGCCGGTGCGTCTGTCAAACATGGTGTCGTCATATCTTAGGTGTCCGTTACTATCCAAAAAGTAGGCATATTCAAGTGTACTTGTATCCAAATATAATAAATTATTAAAGGTTTCCACTCTTGAATTATATAAGTAATTGTTTGTGAAAAATTTGTAGGTCGGAATGCAGATGTTTGTGTTCGTCATTTCTTGCAAAACTTGACGAATTTGTAAGATATTATCAAAATATCTATTTGTGACTTTAAAGTCTATACACCTACCTAAGCAAATTGAGCAGTCTCATGAACTGAAAAATAGAACGAACTTCCTCAACATGTTGTCTTTACACGGTATCCTTCCAGGTCATCTGTTGCCAACGAGAGGCAAATCATGCCTGGACCACTTCATGCTTAAAGTAAATAAGAAAAAGTTTTCATCCACTATTGCTATCCTTAATACCGCAGTAACTGACCATTAAACAACCCTTCTAGTATTATCTAAGCAAAAATGTTTACAAAATGTTCGTAAAACCAAGTAATTTGTTGACTTTGAACAGGCCCTACATTATCTAAACGAAAAGAACCTGATTGAATTACTTTTCTGTGATGATCCTAATTTTCTGTGTACTCTGTTGATACAAACTCGAGCTGACTCCATCAAATTAAATACAATCATATTAAAGATCCCTAGCAAAAAACGAATTTTAAAACCGTGGATTACCAAAGGTATTTTGCGCCGTATACAAAATCGGAATAAACTCCAAAATAAACTTCGTCATAATCAAACCAATGAATAGACGTTACAGAAACTACTGTAACAATTTGATTAAAAAACTAGAAAGATGACATGAAAGGAATCTGCTATCTAAATCAGTTAATAACAATAAATTACTGTGGAAAAATACAAAAACTATTACCTACTCACAGAAAACAAATAATTATGATGCAGAATTGTTAAAACTTTAGCCAAACCCGTCTGATTCATTCAATTTTATCAACAATTTTTTTTTTTTTAATTGGTCATGACCTGGCTCTATAAAACCAACCTACAACCGTCAATTATGCCTTCGGGCAGAGCAGAAATGCATCAAATCTAGTAAATTCTTTTGTGCTTTTTGAAACTGACGCCAACGTAGTATATAGAATATTAATTAACCTAAAAGCTGACAGTGCCCCTGGCTGGGACAACATCTCTACGAAATTTTTAAAGTATATAGGCATGAAAGCCGTTCCTATCATAGCCCATCTTGCGAACCTCTGCTTTAAAATCGGCATCTTCCCTGCCCCGTTAAAAATAGCCATTATTACTCATGTGCGCAAGGGTGGGAGTAGAGACGATATTAATAATTATAGACCAATTTCTGTTCATACTAGTCTATCCAAATTTATTGAAAAATTAATAAATGTTAGGCTTCTTAATTACTTAGACAAATTCAATATCTTCTCCGACTCACAGTTTGGTTTTCGTCAAGGTATTTCTACTGAGGAAGCCGTCATATCACTAACTTCTTCAGTTGCAAAAAATCTTGACAATGGAGATAAGTGCATTACTGTCTTTTTAGACCTTAAAAGGCATTCGATACTCTACGCCTATCCTTGTAAACAAGCTGGAAAAAATAGGTATTAGAGGTATAGCGCTTGATCTGTTTAAGAACTATCTTTCAAATAGGAAGCAGAGTGTCAAACTGGGGCAACTTATAAGTGATATCACAGATGTAACATACGGCGTCCCCCAAGGAAGTGTATTAGGGCCACGCTCTTCTTGATATACATAAACGACCTGTCGTAATATGAAAATTCCTAATGCCAAAATCCTGTCGTACGCCGATGATACGGCTGTCATCTTTTATGGTACGACATGGCACGATGTGCAGCTAAGTGCTGAAACAGGAATGTCCCAGGTTGCAAACTGGCTCAATGCTAATGTTCTCACATTAAATACCTCCAAAACAAACTTTATAAGTTTCAGTATCTGCAATCACACTCAACCAACCGGCGATTTTCGAATCATTATTTATTTTTATTTATTTATTTAATAATTATGGATGACTTACAGCTAAAACAAACAGAATAAAAAATTGTATGTGAGACTGACAGCCATTTAAAAATCTTCACTTCTAAAAACAGATTCGAAAGAAAGTGTGTGAACAGCACAATACAGCTACCAAAAAAAGAGAAAAAAAAAACTAGTACAACATTCAAGCTTAAACTAAATTCACATTTCATATTCAATACAAGATAAACACCTGAACATACAAAATCTTAATAAAAAAAGTCAAGGCTCAGGCACTTTATGGCCGAGGACACACCTGTTATGAAAGGGTCAAAATCATGCCGTTTACACATGCTATTAAAGTTGCTACTTGCACGCACTATAAATGAATTTTGCCTGTAATTCGTAGAGGTAAATTGGACACGCAACGGTGCGGTCCATCGCTTCGACCTTCCGGGAACGTTAAAATAAAATTTGGATAAAATATAGGAATTACTAATAGAATTATTGAAAATTTTCAATAATGAAATACAGTCAGAGATTGCTCGTCGATTAATTAGGGGTAATATATGATACTTCTTACAGAGTTTGAGGTAATCTTCAGACCGGTAGGGCACTTTCTGATGATAACACAAATACTTGATGAACCTTTTCTGGATGCTTTCTATACGATCAATGTAATGTGATAACATGGATTCAGACGCGTATTCCAAATGGCTTCTAACGAAAGTACAGTAAAGGATTTTTAAAGTTTTGGCTTGAGTGAAGCACCTGGACAGCCGCATTATGAAACCAAGTGCTTTAGATGCTTTAGCGACTATGGCATCAACATGAAATTCAAAAGTAAGTTTAGAATCGTGATATACCCCCAGATCTCAGATGGAATACGTTCTTGGTAGTACTTGATCACCCAAGATATACGATGAAGGTATAATTGCGCGCTTTCGAGAATATGTTAAAACCAAGCATTTAGCAGGGTTAAGATCAAGCTTACTTCCACGACAATAATCCTCCAGATGACGTAAATAATCTTGAAGTGCAATCACGTCTACATGTGATGATATTGTGGCATAGATTTTCATGTCGTCAGCAAAACACAGCAGTTTGGATGAAATCAAGCAAGAGTCGATGTCGTTTATATAGATAATGAAAAGTAATGGGCCGAGCAGAGAACCCTGGGGGACTCCACTAGGTACAGGCACCCAACTAGACATATAATTGCTTAATACTACTGCTTGGGACCTGTTCTCTAGATAAGAAGAAACCCATCTGAGTAAATCACCTCGTATTCCCGTACCAAATAACTTTGATAATAAAATTTCATGGTCAATCCGATCAAAAGCTTTACTGTAATCAGTATAAACAACATCGACCTGCTTACCGTTATCCATAGCGTCGGTAATAAAATCATTGAGCAGAATTAAGTTGGTGACGGTAGACCTTCCCTTCAAAAAACCATGTTGAAAGGAACTAAACGAATTTTTAAGAGCACTATACACCTGGTTATAGATGATCCTTTCAAAGATTTTTGCCAAAATACAGAGCTTAGATATCGGCCTGTAGTTTACAATTTCGGTTTTAACTCCTTTTTTGTGAATAGGCGTTATGAAAGCCGATTTCCAAAAGTTCAGGCACCACACAAGTATCCAAGGATTTCCTGAAGAGAATCGAGACAGGTTGGGCAATAGAAGTCGAACATCGTACAAGAAATTTGGATGAAATATTGTCTGGGCCAGCCGCTTTAGAAGTATCCAACTTGCGGAGCAAGTTAGAAACCTCTTCAACGTTCACCACAATGCTACATATATCAGATAGACTGGAAGATTCAGTAAAAAGAGGGGGTGAAGAAATTCCATGACTAGGGCTAGTATTCAGAAATATAGAGTGAAAGTACGTAGAAAACGCTTCGCATATTGATTCACCGGTACGCAACGCTTCGCTATTGTAATTTAAAGTGCTCGGAACTGCATTTGAGTTGTGTCGTTTTTTAACGATGGTCCAAAAATATTTAGGATTTTCTTTAATAGATTTTTCGGTTAAATTCAAGTAGTTTTCATAACATTGCGATTCTAATACCTTCACACTTTCACGAAGAAGCTTAAATGTTGACTCATCCGCTATATTGCCGTACGTCTTGAATTTCGTAAAATATTTGTATTTTTCTTTAATTGTTTTAATTAATGCCGAATTGTACCAAGTTGGATAAGTTTTGCTACGATGTAATTTTTGTGGAATGTATTTTGTGTGTAAATTGAGAATAACTTTATTGAAAAAGTTTAATGATTCATCAATTGATCGTGTCGCAAACTCGGATTCCCAGTCAGTCGTGGAAATGTCTTTGTTGACAGATTCATAGTCACCCTTGTCGAACAAATATTGCGTCCATAACGCGCACTCTAATACAGGAGCCTCAACGAAATCCATATTAAATAGTAGTGCTGGATGGTAGGCGTCGATGGGAACCAGTGGACTTGAACTTTCAATCACAGTAACTAATTGGTTAGAAAGTACCAGATCTAAAATTTTACCATACCTATTGCGAACACCATTGTATTGATTAAAATCTAGGGTACATAATTCGTCGCCAAATAAAACTTCGTCAGGACCATTCCGGTTCATTGGGACGAGCGATAGATTCTCAGATAGGACCCAGTTAATACCGCTCATGTTAAAATCACCAATGATGAGAAAGGTATCAGAAGATTTGCTCTATTTGGTTTAATTTTGTGAGGTAGTTGCGAAGTTGTAAAGAAAAAGAAAGCCCTAAGTTTTGCTGACATAAATAAACAACACAAATATGTATGGTAAGATATTTACGTGTATTAGAATTTTTCACTCGTATGCTGAGCCATAAATCCTCTGCTGTAGAATAGAAGGTAGGTTGGCATATAACTGAAAGTTCCCTACGTGTAATATAAGCACACCCCCACCACGCGATTGCCCGGTCAAAACATAATCCCGATCACGACGCCACACTATGTACCGTTCATCAAAGAATTCGGAATTTAAAACTCCATCTAATAACCATGTCTCTGTAAGAACAATAATATCATACGAGTTTAGCAACATTTGACGATAGAAAGTATCACTTTTAGTTCTAAGTCCGCGAACGTTTTGATAAAAAATATTTAACTTAGGAGCCATTAAAAGCCAAAACCAATAATTGAGTATAATCCATTATAATAAAGCATTTCATTAAATAACAATGTAGAATAAGGTATAATAAAATTAAATAAGTATAGTGAAGGTAAAAATCAATAAGATTTGCGCGAGCGCAAGGATCATACGATGTTACGTAGTAAACAGCCGTGCGAAAAAGCAAGCAATAGTGCGTGGTGCGTGCAAGTGCGAGAGAGTAAAACATATTATAGTGCGGCAAGTCTTCAAAGTAAACAGCGCGATAACGAATACAAAGCATACAAGAAACAAAACAAAAGAAAGGTGTCGAACTCATTAGTACGGCAGGGGTGTTAAACCTTTTGCAAAAAGTTATTATGAGCCAAATGTTATTAAGCATTTTGAGCCATTGCAGTAAAATATTATAGCTGTACGGTCAGCATCCGCACATTGTACTTTGGCCTAGTTAACATACTGCACATTTTATTAATTTATAAAATGTAGTATCGTCACGTACGCAAGTAAGTCAGTCTTCGGTTTAATATCGAGCTCGCGCAACATCTAACATTTTTTAACATTTTTAACATTTTATATTATTTTCTTTTTACATTAATTTAGTGCAATTTCTTATTAAATACCTTTTTGAACATTAACATTTATTTTATTAACATTCAACATTAAGTGTATAGGCTCATGCCCTTACATATTGGTCCTTCGAGCCGTTAAGAGTAAAATCAGTGCCGTGGTACTGTTACATCCCTAGTTTGCAATAGTAAATGCTGACAACAATGCTTAGTCAGCACCAGGCATTCTAGATCATGATTGCTCACAGGCTTCCAGCCAGTTCGGGTTTGGTATTCAAAGAGTTGGGACGTTTTACCGAGTTTTCCCCAAAATACATTGTCCTTGTTTAGGAAACAAAATAAACCTTTTTTAAAAAGATTCGGGACTTTTCCTTTCTAACATTTGGTGGCAGCGGTGGGATCAGACATCCCCAGTGTCCTTAAAACGGTAAATACGTCGCCGGAAATAAAATCTGTGTGTGTCTGTGTTCCTAAAAGTGCCCAGTGATTGTGTCGCCTAATAAGCACCCCAACCTGAACTCATCACATCGAAGGTCGATACCATTCGACCTGGTCCAGAGCTACATATCGCCCCGGGTCCACTGCGTAGTAAGTGGTACTGCGTTGTTGGGTAGCACTTGCTGCACCCAACTATACTGTATCCAGCGCCGACCTGACGGTAGCCGTCGGCTCCTCATCCATACGTCTAAGGTAGACGAAATCCAGAATGAAGAATTCCTACGAGTTGTTCCTGTAAGTCCAGATTACTCTATCCTGTGAAATTTGTGTGTGTTCTGCGTTGAGTGTGCGTACCTATACCGTGTTATAATCCCGTGTGTTAATATAGGTGAATACTAATTATAAGATTAATCTTAAAACATTAATAATTAGATTCAAGGTAACTTGATAAGTAGCTTACGCTTCGATCCCAGTCGTCCTCATCAGTTGCGCATAACTTACACATCCACAGCCCACGCAATTCTCAGAACTAAATAACTTTTAACCATACCAGTAACTTATCATCACGCCGGTAATTCCAGAAGGGTTAAGCAGAGGTTTTAGTATTCCTTATTAAATTACAAAACAAAATGTCTAAATCCGAATCTAAAAAAGACTTTAAGGGTGAAGAGGAAATCCCATTAAGTGTTGTGCTAAAATTTATTAAACCATTCAACGGCGATAGAGACAAGCTCACAGCTTTCCTTAGAAACTGCGATAGCGCAATATCCTTGGCGTCTTCCCAACAAGAAGACGTCGTTTTTAAATATGTATTAAGTCAACTAGAAGGCAAGGCTGAGACCGCGTGCTCTATTAAAGATTTTGAAACATGGCCATCACTTAAAGAATTTTTGAAAAATCAGTTTGGTGAACGTAAACACTATGCTCACCTGCTCACTGACTTGCAAGACTGTAGGCAAGGAAATCAAGAACCTGTTACCCAATTTTCCCTAAGAGTAGAAACCTGTTTGCAAAAACTTCTTACAGAAGTTACGGTTTCCAATACGAGGAAGATCGAACTTCCTGGTAGATTAGCCGCGATGGAAGACCTCGCTCTCCATACATTTATATTGGGATTAATCCCTAGAATCGCTAACATTGTGAGATGTAGAGATTACAAAACATTAAATGATGCCATTAATGCTGCGATATCCGAAGAAAAAATACAGCAGTTCTCTTATCGCAATTTCAACAGGCAAAAAGCTACTGAATCCGTTAAAAGAAGCGAAATAAACAATATACCTCAAGCAAAAGTTTTTATTAGAAGTAACAATGGTCAACCCAGTATTTCCTCCAATGATTCTCTTTTCTGTAGATATTGTAAAAAGACAGGACACATTCTTGAAAACTGCAAACTGCGTGATTTCAACAATAAAAAAATTTCAAATAGCCCTGAGCCATTTACTCCTTTTAGACCTTCGCCCTTTAATGACAAACAAACAGTTGTTAAGCCAGGATCTCGTATAAACTTCACTGATAATTGTGAAGAGGAGGGTAGGGATGAAGTAGATGAATCCGTTAACGATACAAATTTAAACTAAAAAATGTCCCGTTTAAGTATCGCACGGGGCAAACCCCTTTTAAACAAGCCGATACTACCCTTATTAAAATCAAGACCAATGGACAGGGTAACCAGCCCCAAACTCACGGTCTTTCCAAAAGTAGGACCACGCCGCAGGGTAACCAGTCCCATAAGGAAGGTCTGAACTCTTTTAATAATAGGACCACGCCGCAGGGTAACCAGCTCCATAAGGAAGATCTGAACCAACATTCCAATTGTGAACCTGAAAAAGAAGTTAAAATATATGAAATCTTTACCCGAAAAAGATTTTTACCTTTTATTAAATTACGAACATTTGTAAATAAAAATCCACTTACCTTCTTGATAGACTCAGGAGCGTCGCTCTGTGTTCTGAAAAAGAAAAGTATAACAAGTACTCTACAATTAGAAGATAGTGTTGTTACAATTAAAGGAATAGATTCCAAAAAAGAAACTATGAAAAGTGTGGGAAGTTTTAAATTACAACTACAGTTCAATGAAAACTAAGTATAACTCATCCTTTCCAAATATTTGACGATATAAACTTACCTTACGATGGTATAATAGGTACCGACCTGTTCACAAAACATAAGTGCCGCATTGATTATCAGACGGACTGCTTAGTAATAAATAACTATAACATTAAGTTATCCTTCGATGAACCATCATATGTCATTGAGCCCCGTACCGAAACAGTAATAGAGTGTTCTGTGAAAAACCCTGAATTGAAAGAGGGAATAATATTAGATCAACATATTTCCGATTCCCTTCTTATATCAAATTGCCTTGTTAAAGTAAAGGACAATAATAGAATTAATTTGACAATTGTCAATACATATGATAAACCAATTAATTTAAATGCTAATCTTATGCTTACCTTAACTTCACTTGACCTTACTCAGTGTAATATAATACAACATAATAGACTAATTAATAGCATTGAAAGGTCCCGGCAATTGACCGAACTACTGCGAACATCTCATTTAAATCAGGAAGAATTACATTGTCTTAGTGAAATCTGCCATCAATACTCTGATATATTTCATTTACCAGGAGACCAATTAACCTGTACAGATGTAATTCAACACGAGATAAAAACTAATTCCTCACAGCCAATTAATGTTAAATCGTACCGATTCCCAGAAATACACAAGGAAGAGGTAAATTCCCAAATAACTAAAATGTTAGATCAGCAAATTATTAAACCATCAAAATCCCCATGGTCATCCCCTATTTGGATAGTGCCTAAAAAGGATGACTCCACCGGGCAAAAGAGGTGGAGAATTGTTATAGACTATAGAAAATTAAATGATATTACCATTGGTGAAATTTACCCAATTCCCCAAATTAATGAAATCTTGGACCAGTTGGGTCAAAGTAAATACTTTACAACTTTAGATCTAGCTTCCGGTTTTCGCCAAATTAAAATGTCTCCGGAAGACGCTCCAAAAACTGCTTTCAGTGTACCCCAAGGTCATTTTGAATTAAAGCGGATGCCGTTTGGTTTAAAAAATGCGCCCGCAACTTTTCAGAGAACAATGAACACTGTCTTGTCTGGATTACAGGGCGTTCATTGCTTTGTGTATTTAGATGACGTAGTCGTATACTCACATGATTTATCCTCACATATCCAAAAACTTATTCTTGTCTTTGAAAATTTGAGAAAATTCCGCCTTAAACTTCAGCCGGACAAATGTGAATTCCTGCGAAAAGAAGTTGCCTACTTAGGCCATGTAATAAGTAGTGAAGGCGTCAAGCCTAACCCTGACAAAATAAAAGCTGTCGTGAATTTTCCTATACCAAAATGCGTTAAGGACATAAAATCATTCTTAGGTTTAGCGTCATACTATAGAAGATTTATACCAGAATTCTCAAAATATGCAAAGTCCCTTACTGTCCTTCTAAAAAAGGATACTCATTTTAACTGGACCAATAACTAACAATTATCGTTTGAGCAACTGAAAAAGAAATTGGTAACTGCACCAGTCCTTATTTACCCTGATTTTACTAAACCTTTTATTTTAACTTGCGATGCGTCAAATTACGCAATTTCAGCTATATTATCCCAGGGTGTAATCGGAAAAGATCAACCAATCGCGTCAAGGACACTTAATAAGGCAGAATGTAATTATAGTGTCACAGAGAAAGAATGTCTGGCTATTGTGTATGGAACTAAAACATTTCGACCTTATCTTTTCGGCCGTCAGTTTAAAATATTAACAGACCATAAACCCTTAAATTGACTTTTTAACTGCAAGGACCCTGGATCTCGATTAATCCGCTGGCGCCTTAAACTAGAAGAATTTAATTATGAAATTCAATATAGGAAAGGTAAGACAAATACGAATGCTGATGCTCTTTCGCGGTATCCAATAAACCCTTTACAAAACATAGAGGAGACTCAGACAAATAATACACTACCTAATCCTGAAAATGTCTCCACTAACCCTGACCAAATACTTACCGATGATGCCCCTCCTTCGCAGTCATCGCCGCAATCAAATCCTGGAAGCTTAGACTTACCTGACGATTTTGTCCTCTAAATCATTAAATCTTTTGTAGATGAAAACCAAACTAATTGGCCTCGATATGTTTATGCCATGCTCACCTATAACACAACAGTTCATAGTACTACAAACTTCACCCCTTATGAGCTAGTATTCGGTCATAAGGCTCTTATACCCTCATCAATTTATGACTCCGCCTTAGAATCTACATACAATAATTATGTTCGGATCTTACAACAACGTCTACAAATTTCCAGGGCGAAAGCTGTAGAAAATATATTAAAATCAAAAATAACTTCCAAAGCTTATTATGATAAACACACTAAATCAACAAAGTATAAAGCAGGTGATATGGTATACGTGAAAAATCACTTACTACTTCGTAAAGCTTTATCACCCATCTGGAAAGGTCCTTATAAAGTAATTCGAGTAAATGGAAATAACACACTTACATTATTGATAAACCACCATGTAAAACACCACTATGATGAAGTTAAACTTGCTGAAACGAATAATTAGTTTTATTATACTTACTATGTTATATTTAGCTACGTAGATTAGTTTTATAACCTAGAATATTATTTCAGGATCGCCTCGGCGTGTATCTCCGTTATCTCAGCAGACATTATAAAACCCATTAAAGAAAGTACTGGAATCTATTTTGACCCGGTGGGAACCTTGAAAATCTCTAATAATTATCTTCACATGTTAGTCCCGATCTATATTGGGTATATACAACCTCATATAGAAAATATTAGGTCTGCCTTAGGAACTGCTAGATTTCTTTGCCAACAGAACGAATTAAGTGTCTCAAATTGCCATAACTTCCTACAACCCTTAACATCTCGGCTTGACAGTATTTTAAAAGATTATAGTGCTATATCTCATCTTATTCCCGATAGAGATAAGAGATCTGCATGGTTTGCTGGTATCGGTTCCCTTTTCAAGCAAGTAATTGGCACAATGGATGAGGATGACTCAATTAAGTATAATTCCGTAATTGATAACTTAGAAAATAATGATAAGAAACTCTCATCTCTCTTAAAAGAAAATATTTTGATGACTAATACAGCATTAAATAATTACAATGAAACACTTAAAATAATCAAAACCAACGAAGCTCGATTAGGCAATGCTATTGAAAATTTATCAGCCGTATTAAACAATGTATCTAATATACCTAAGGACTTATATATAGAATCTAAAATGAATGAAATCTATAATGAATTGTTTTCTAGTTTACTAACTTTATCATTTAGACTTGATGATATTATTAATGCTATAATGTTTACTAAAAGTCATTCTATACATCCCTCTGTCCTAACCCCTAAACAACTGTATGAAAAGTTGATGCGTAATGTTAAGGATTTAAATAAGAATAGTGAACTACCCGTTAGCTTAAGTTTAGATAATATCCATATGCTAACTGACTTAGCACAACTATCGTGTTATTTTATAAATAGTAAAGTAGTGTTTGTCATTAAAATTCCCTTAGTGCATAAATCAGAATACTTGTTATATAAGCCTATATCTGTACCTATCCCACATGATGTAGACCAGCCTTATTCCTATGCTATGATAACACCTCATTGTAACTATATAGCTATAAGTAAGGATAAAATAACATATGTATGCCCTCAAGAACTAAGTAAATGTGTTAAAACTGTTAATCAGTTTTATGTATGTAATAATCTCGATGTATACTCAATTCAAGATATGCCTACTTGTGAAACTGAAATGTTATGTAAAATTATTAATAAATTACCTCAACAATGTGAAACTAAATTAGTTCATGGGAATATAGATATTTGGCAAGAATTAAAAAACAATAAATGGTTATTTGTTAAGTCAGAACCAACCAAACTTACCCTTGAATGTAATTCACAGATAACAGAGTACAAATTGTTAGGTACTGGTATTATCAGTATAGAACCGGAATGTAAAGCTTATTGTAAAGATAGGGAACTTTCATCTAAACCTTATTATAATAGAGTTCTTAAACCTGTAATTTCTGATTTTAATCTTATCAGTGATCCTTGTTGTGACAAAGATAAGTTCATGTCAATTAAATCAAAATTAAAACCTTTAAAGTTAAACGATGTACATCTAGAAAAGCTTGTAACTGCTTCCAATCATCAATTAATGTCAGATATTGACAATATTATTAATGAACCCAGTCCATTAATTAAATATGAATCTCATTATCCTATTATTACCTATTGTATAATTATTCTACTTTCAATTTTAATATTATATAAACTTTGTAAAAAATTCGGTAAATGTCCAACTTTCAAAACTAAAATAAAATCTAACAGTTTAACAGATGAAGTTCAGGAATTAGAAGAAATTCCAGTTCCAAGATTCCACACATCTCCCTGAAACTTATGTATAAAAAAATATAAGTTTCATCTTGTTGGGGGGGTTGTTACATCCCTAGTTTGCAATAGTAAATGCTGACAACAATGCTTAGTCAGCACCAGGCATTCTAGATCATGATTGCTCACAGGCTTCCAGCCAGTTCGGGTTTGGTATTCAAAGAGTTGGGACGTTTTACCGAGTTTTCCCCAAAATACATTGTCCTTGTTTAGGAAAAAAAATAAACCTTTTTTAAAAAGATTCGGGACTTTTCCTTTCTAACAGTACGTTTTCACTCGCGGGAACATTTAAGAATTAAACTCGGACATTAAACAGAACATTCATCAGAACATTAAAAAACAGTGTAACATCAGTGATATTGAGTGAGAATTACACAGATCGGGGTGAAGTATAGGCAGCAAGAGTACGCAGCGAATCCGGTGAGCACGTTCCATATTACCTATTTTTATGAAATTTTGGGTATATTGTTTGCACTAACCACCGGTAAACAACAATGTCTTCTTACGATGCATTACTTAGCTCTCAATCTACAAATCTGGATGCTATCAAACAAATAAATGAAAACTTTAAAAAAGATAGTTCTACACGTAAAACCACTTTTAAGTATCACGATGACAGACTTGAAAAGCTGGAGGGGTATTGGTGTGACTTTAAAAATAACGACATCCAATTAGCCTTGTTTGAAGGCAAGAAGTCTGGACCATACTACGAGAATCGCGTTTACGAGCGTTTGGAACAAATATACGAAGAAACGAAGTGTATGATAAAAAAGTCGAAACAAAGATTATTAGCACAAATCGAAGACGAACAATTTACTTCTTTTAGTCAGTTGCAAAAAGAAGAAGAAAGGCCATGTGTTCAAGAGAATGTTCCAAAACAACAGGAGGGCGATGAGATCGCGGATGAGGTGAAGAACACGTCAAATAAAGAGTTAGCCGTGGACCAACGGACTAAAGATATGATGAACGAGCAGCGGTCAAACATCAAGGCTTTCGAGAGAACAGTACGAAACATAGACATTGAACATTTAAAAGAAAAGTGGCAACTTGAAGATAAATTGAGGACAGTTACGCAACGTTGGGAAAAAGTCGACAGCACTTATTGGAAGCTCGATAACATGTTGGTCAACATGCAAGCATTTGAAAGTGACTATAACAGATTAGAAAGGCTGTATGAATTCAGTAAGGAACAAATTAACAAGAGAATTTGGGATAATAAACTCCAGGAGAAATCCACGCCCAAAATTGAACTGCCGATTTTCAGTGGTAGCTATGCCCAGTGGACAACATTCAAGGACTTGTTCGTGGAAATCGTGCATCGTAACACTTTTATCTCAAATGCTCAAAAAATACAACATTTGAAAGCGAAATTGAAGGGAGAGCCCGAGCGATTAATACAGCACATGAACATTAGTGCAGATAACTACGAAGCCAGTTGGCAGATCCTTCAACAGAGGTACGACAATAAGAGACTATTATTTACCTATCAAGCAAACATTTTACTGAGTCTACCCACCATACAAAACCCAACGGCATCTCCGTTGAAAAGAATGCATGATACGACCATAGAGTGCCTTCAGGCTATTAAGAATCTGCAATACAATATTTCTAGTTGGGATCCCATAGTGGTTCACATCTTAATGCAAAAGCTGGACGCAGACACACGCCAATCCTTGAAAGAATCCATGGAAAATCCAAGGGAAATGCCAACACTAAACGAGTTCCTGAAGTTCATCGAAACCAAATTCATGTCAATGGAATCGGGTACAAACCCTAACCGCCCACGAAACTTTAACAGTCAACAGCCAAACATTCAGCCGAAAACAGTTCATAATGCAACATACAGCAAGCTTAAGGTGCAGCAACAGACCATTAAAGGTGGGACTAAGAATATGCCGAGAACAGTCCATAACAAACATACATTTCATAATTCCATTATAACTTGTCCTAAATGTAATAACCAACACGGGCTCTATAATTGCAGAGAATTTTTAAGTATGTCACCAGAAGAAAGGTTAAAGACCGCTAACAACCTACATGTATGTCTAAATGGCCTATTTAGTCATAACGGCGAAAAATGTTCGTCGGAAAAAAAGTGCAAGCACTGCGATGAGCCGCATAGCAGCATTTTGCATGAAGCGATGGGAGTTGCAAAATCGAGAACCGGCAGAGCTAATGTAGGTTAACAATTGAACACGCATTTAGCACATGACAGCTCAAATGAGGTACTGTTGGCCACGGCCCAGGTCAAAACAATAGCCAATGATGGAACTACGATCATTTTACGCGCTTTAATAGACCAGGGCTCTCAGGTCAGCCTCATTACAGAAAATGCTGCACAAAGATTGCAGTTAAAACGAAACAAGATGAGCGCGGTGGTGTCAGGTGTTGGTGCTTCGGCCACCACCAAGTATAAAGGAGTACTCCATCTTAAATGCCAAGCGATATACGATGACTTCAACATTAACATTAATGCACTCATTATGAAGGCAATAACAAACAAACTGCCAAGTAAAACAGTAAATAAAGGTAGCTTTGAACATATACAACATTTACAACTCGCTGATCCTAATTTTGACATATCTCAGGATATAGATTTACTATTGGGAGCCGATGTATATTCCGTAATATTGTTAGAAGGATTAATAAAAACGAACACGTCATCCATCATAGCACAACAAACACATTTAGGCTGGGTAGTATGTGGTAATTACAAAACATTTAATTGCCATGTATTTGTCAACATCATTCAGGATCTTGCCCAGTTCTGGGAACAGGAGTCTTTGCAAGAAAACAAAGAAGAGGTGGACCCTGACAACAAGTGCGAACAGTTGTACAAAGAGACAACAACACGACATCCTTATGGGCGATACCAAGTTCGTCTACCCCTCAAGGACAATTTTATTGAACAATTAGGAACATCGAAACCACAGGCCATCGCTCAATTTCAACAACTAGAGCAAAGGATGGCTAAAAATCATGCGTTTGCTAAAGATTATAAAGCGTTTATAGAAGAATATGAAGAAATGGGTCACATGGAGCAAGTTGAAAGCAACACTAGGAACAAAAACATTGAATATTTTCTCCCGCACCACGGGGTAGTGCGACCAGGTGCTATCACAACGAAACTTAGAGTTGTGTTCAACGCGTCGGATGACTTAATGGAAGCGGGACCGAATCTACAAAAGGATATCCTTAGCATCTTGCTAAAATGGAGACAATACAAATATGTCTTTACAGCAGACATTGAGAAAATGTATCGATTTATAATGGTACATCCAGAACATCAACACTTACAGAAAATAGTGTGGAGGAATTGTCCACAGCAACTGCTAAAAGAATATCAACTATGTACAGTCACCTATGGCGCACTAAGGCCGCTCCGTTCTTAGCACTCCGAACACTTCAACAGCTAGCGATGGATGAAGGTGAGAAGTACCCGGAAGCTAAAAACATCTTACTCAATCAATTTTTTGTAGATGATGCGTTATTCGGAAAGGATACCGTGGACGAGGCCCGAGATACAAGAAACCAACTCATACAGCTATTGAAAGCAGGTGGGTTCAATCTCAGAAAGTGGTCGAGTAACGAACATCAACTACTAGAAGATCTTCCAGAACATATGGTTAGCCCAGTCTTTGTAAGCTTTACAGAGGCATCAGCTTCCAAAGCATTAGGCTTGGCATGGGATCCGAAACAAGATAAATTCATATTTTCACCCACATTAAAAAACAACATTGGCATTAACAAAAATTCATCAAAACGGCAAATCTTAAGCGACATATCAACAATTTTTGATCCTTTGGGGTTGCTATCCCCAATAACAATCAAGGCAAAAATTTTATTCCAACAGATCTGGAAGTACAAAATCGAATGGGATGATACGGTTCCGGATGGAATAGAAAAGGAATGGAGAACACTAAAAACTGAGTTAACAAATATGCAACCTTTCAAAATCAACCGATGGCTTGGGTTAGAAGCAAATAAGCATTGGGAATTACATGCATTCTGTGATGCATCGGAAAAAGCGTTCTCGTGCGTAGTGTACAGTAAAGTTACAGAGAAAAATCAGCAACAAATTGCATTGGTTGCGGCAAAAATAAAGGTTGCTCCAATCCAAAAACAACAAACACTTCCCAAACTTGAGTTATGCGGTGCTCAGCTGTTAGCTCAACTGGTAAAGAAAATAAAACATTGCCTCGATAAACCTAACATTAAAGTAACAGCATGGACGGATTCAATGATCGTGCTTGGCTGGCTAAAGGGCGATGTCTCACACAGAGTTCAGGAGATAACATCTGTAGTCCCGTCGGGAGTTGGAGGCACGTAAGATCGGAGCAAAACCCGGCCGACTGCGCGTCACGTGGACTACTACCTTCGCAGTTACACAACTTTCCTCTGTGGTTTGATGGACCCAAATGGCTTAACAGTGAAGACATCCCTGAAACATATGACACGTTTATGACACCAGAAATAGAAGTTAAAAAGGTGCATGTAGTTACGTCACGAACTACCGAAAGCAAAAACATAAACTTCGTAACAGAACTCCTTAACAAGAACAGCTGTATTATGAATATAATACGCATCGTAGCTTGGGTGTCACGTTTCATAACAAATACGTCACAAATAATCGTCACAGGGAAGACGCAGCTATGAATCATACAAACACGAATGACCTGCCCGCGTCAAAACAAAACAATGTAATTTAACACTCGCTGATATTCGATGCGCTACTGACATAATTATAAAACATGTACAAAACGAACATTACGGACAAGAGATCCAAGATTTAAAAACAAAAGGAAGGGTAAGCAACAATAGAGGACTTCAGAAACTTTGCTCTTACCTAGATGAAAATAACATATTACGCATCGGAGGGAGACTACGGAACTCAAACCTACCTGAAGAAACAAAACACCCTGTTATCATCCCAAAAAACAGCAAGCTGGCATATCTTCTCATTGCCCGTGCGCATGTTACAACACTACACGGTGGAGCGAGACTAACTATGGCTACATTGAGACAAAAATATTGGATAACAGGAGGAAATAACACTGTTAAAAAATATCTGCAAAACTGTGTAAAATGTTGCCGCTTCAAACCATCGAAACAATATCAATTAATGGCCGACCTACCCAGTGAGAGGATAACGCAATCGCCACCATTCTATCACACAGGGGTGGACTTCACAGGGTTTGTTAGTGTTAAACTAAACAAGGGTCGAGGTGTCAGAATGAGTAAAGGTTATATCGTTGTATTCGTATGCATGGCAACAAAGGCGGTGCATTTAGAACTTGCATCAGATTTACACGATTTATACGTCACAAACATTTATACTGGCTCTCAACCGCATGAAGCATATTTACTCCGACAATGGAACAAACTTTGTTGGAGCCGAAAGGGAGCCAAACAACTGCATACCTCACAAACATTCAACAACGACACCTTATCGAGAAGGAACACCGAGATGGGGATAGAATGGCATTTTAACGCCCCAAGTTGGCCGACTGCGGGAGGACTTTGGGAGGCTGCAGTTAAGTCTATGAAATATCACCTAAACCGTGTCCTAGGAGAGGAAAAGTTGACATACGAAGAGTTTTTAACACTGCTTACTCAAGTTGAAGCCTGTATGAACTCTAGACCACTTTGCCCTTTAACGGAGGACGTGGACGATATTGATTATCTTACTCCTGCACATTTTTTCTACTTTTTTCAACTCCCAATACCAGAATCTCGTATAGAAATACCTGACACCACCACCTCCGATGACAAAATCTGCACTGAAAAACAAAAATCTACAATAAACAACACTAAAAGGAAACGCCGTTTTAAATCAAGGAATATAAGTTCCAGCCTGCTAGGTATACTCTTAACATTACTAACATTATTTAATCCCACAAAGCAAAGCAGTGACGCCATAAATATCACACCGTTTGAACCAAATAGAGCAGTGTACTTTGACAAAATCGGCAATTTGCAAAGCTTACATGATGACTGGAAGATTGTTACCTACTATAACATGACATCGTACTGGCAAGGCATGGAAAACATACATAGAGTTGTAAAACACCTGAGAGAAAGATGTGAGCAATTTGCATACCAAACGATGTGCAAAACTATCATGACTGAATTAGAACAGGAACTTTGAATTACTTTAACATCATGGCTCTGACTAGTTCAACAATTCTGTCTAAACTACGCCACATCCAACATATGCTTTTAGACACAGCTATCAACATTCACCATGGTCATGTAGACACCAGACTTCTACCGCAAAACCAGCTCTTTCAGGAGCTCAATATTATCTCTGGACAATTGCCACAACAATTATCGATACCCGTTGACAATATTCAAAACCAATTAGCTGACATGTATACAAACTACTGGAGGTAAAATCCAGATTATTTGATAAGTATTTCATCATCGAAATGACATTACTATTAACAGGTGACACTCCATTTACTATATATAAAACAGTTCCTATTCTGATGATAAAAAACAACAAACTTTCACTTACAATGAAGACAAACTCAGAATATGTTGCAGTCAATATAACAAAAGAGACATATATGCAACTTACAGACAGTGACATGGAACATTGTATTACAATTGAACCGAGTACATATGTATGTTCACTAAAGAAACCAACACGTAACATGAGAAATCATCAAATACCATGCGAAATCGGCGCAATAACAAACATTACTTTGTCAAAATGTATCTACACATCCGAATCCTGCAACAATAAATGGACACCATTACAAAAACCTAACACCTGGCTCTATGTCTGCTGCACGGATTGCCAACTACAAATCATCTGTGAAGGTCGTATGACTACTAAGGCAATACATTCAACGGGGATTTTAGAAGCCAAAGAAGGATGTATAATTAGAAACAACGAAGAAACATATTACACACAAGTTTACTACACAAACAAAATGTATGTCAATCCGGAAATACCACTGATAGATCTGGAAGACATCAATAATTTAACATCTGTCCTGCCGGACAACAGAACACGCATTTTATAAGAAACGATTACGCAAAACTTCATAAACCGTTGAAAGAATTGGAAGATCAAACGAAACAGGCTGAAATGACGCAACACGATGTGCACCATACATCGTTTCATACTCTACGATGGGACTTCTGATCTTGTCAATAGTCGTCGTGGGAGGAGCCTACGTGTACTGCAAACGCTGCGGCAAGGTCGCCGTTAGCGCCGCCGCGTCTACTAGATTACCGCCACGGAAGCCACCGAGAGCTACAGCATCCACTGAAAACATAGAACTTACCTACGCGACACCTCATTCTTTTAACATTTGACTTATAATATTTTAATTCACATTTCATGGTTTTTATTCACCTTGGAAAATATTATTTAATAAGTTATCTTGATTATTACCTTTTGCCCCGCCAAGATGTACGGTCAGCAACCGCACATTGTACTTTGGCCTAGTTAACATACTGCACATTTTGTTAATTTATAAAATGTAGTATCGTCACGTACGCAAGTACGTCAGTCTTCGGTTTAATATCGAGCTCGCGCAACATCTAACATTTTTTAACATTTTATATTATTTTCTTTTTACATTAATTTAGTGCAATTTCTTATTAAATACCTTTTTGAACATTAACATTTATTTTATTAACATTCAACATTAAGTGTAAAGGCTCATGCCCTTACAATAGCAAAATAGGAAAGTAGGTGTAACAATTAGGAAACAGACAATTTTGTTTAAATCTGACTCCTTCCTTATAATAAAAACTTTCGAATTATTGTTTTTAAGTACATGAATTTTACCATGTTTAACCCATACGTACTCATAATGTTTGTCCTTGGCACTGATTTTAACTTTGGATAAAAGCTTTTTGTACTCCACGCTTAAGTGATCGTTAACATACACACGCTGAGATGAGCCTTGAAACCCGATGTCACAAGTGTATAGGTCCATCCTGGCGCGTGCCGCCGCAATAAAATCTTCCTTAACATACCGGTTTAGAAAATTCACTATTATCAGCTTTTCATTAGAACCAAAAATTGGGACCCTTGAAATATAGTTCACCTGGGTTTTGGGACAGCTGTAGTTAACTTTACGGCCGATAGCGTCGATAATAGAGTATAAGTTCTCATCCTTCTTTATAGGAACCCCCTTAATTTCGACGTTGTTTAGCCTGGATCTCTGTTCATAAGTCGAGAGTAGATACTTCGTGTTCGCCAAGTCAGTCTGTAAACATTTCACTGATTCCTGAAGCTTATCATACACACGTGTGATGGTATTAATGTTGATAATTGTAACTGTTCTAATATTGGCAAAGTCTCTAGCACAAAATATCTAGGGGTAATGCTAGATCAGAGATTGTGCTGGTACCCCCATCTTGAGCAAGTTGCAAACCGAGTCCACAGAGAACCTCTACAAATTTTCTGACGTACTGTCTGTTCGGAAACTATACATTACTCAAATAATTTTAAAAAAGCACATAACCTTACCCTATAATTCGGATGTACACTCTAGGAGGAGAAAATATAATATAGTCCAAATACCTGTAACCAAGACCAAATTCGGATCTATGCAATTTAGTAAACGATCAGCTCAATTGTATAACAAAATATATAAAGAAATTTTCGTATATGCAAAATCATATTATTTATGTATGTAAAGAAATGTTGATTGACTGGATAAAACCACTGACATATGAAAATACTGGAGCTCTCCTTTTTTTTTTATGAATGAATGGCATCTCGTAGTTGACCTTGAGAGGTCGTGACTACTTAACCGGACTTTCCTGTGGCTGCCTTAAGCGAACTCAAAGCCAGGGGCGAATTTCTTATAATACTAAGGGACTGCACGCTAAGGGTACCCCCTGTGGGGTACGGATCTCGGCTTAGGGCGTCGCTGGGGGGAGGACAACAAGGTGGGACAGGCTGGATCTGGTTAGTAATATTATTATTAATCAGGGAATTTAAAACTACAGGCTCAGCTGCGGCGCGGGCTGGCACTTCGTCGAGCAAGGGTCGGGGGGGACAATTACGAGTACGTCGGGGTTTACGCGAGGGACCTCGGCGGCGAGGTCGGAACGTAGGTCGGTGTGTTTTGTGCACTGTACTCGTTGCCCTACTGCTTTCCTGGAGGAGGGTAATGGGGTCATCGGGGTCGGTGAGGTGCCTTGGACGGCGAATAGAGCTAATGGTGGAGGGCCTATAATTGGCGGCCTGCACAACCAGAGGGTTGCGGTGGGTGGCGGCGGAGTCGAAGAAGCGCTTCGTGATGCGCTTCATGAACTGCTTGATGGTGGGGATTTTGAGATCGAGATGGAGGATTTCGTTTCGGACGAACCAGGGGGCTCCCATTGCCTTTCGGAGGAAACGGTTTTGGAGGGACTGCATCCTGTGGATGTGGTGGGGCCTAGCATGTGCGAAGACTGCACAGGCATAAGTCTTGATGGGACGGATGCACGCTGTGTAAATACGCAATTTGCCCTTAAGGGACAATTTGCTGCGCGCATTTAGGACGGAGTGTAGTCTACCGAGAGCGAAAGCGGCACGCGAACGCACCTGCTTGATGTGCTCTGAGAACGAGAGATGGTGGTCAAGGGTCACGCCTAGGTATTTGGCTCGCTTCTCCCAAGGGATAGGCTTGCCGAACATGGTGAGCGGTCGGGGGGGGATGAGGTTTCTACGCTGTTTGGTGAAAAGAACAGCCTGACTTTTGTCGGGATTGACCTCGATTCTCCACTTTCTAAACCAAGCGCCAAGCTTGTTGACTTCGGTCTGGAGAGTGCGAGATATGTGGTCGTGGACTAACCCGGTGTAGTAGATGGCCGTGTCGTCTGCGAACAGAGCCAACTGCGCCTTTCTACTTTTCGGGATGTTGCTGGTGAAGAGAGTAAAAATGAGAGGGGATAGTACAGAGCCCTGAGGGACGCCTGCACGGATAGGGTGAGGGGAGGATAGCGCTCCTTCGATGCGATAGCGGAAGGTGCGGTTTGACAAGAAGTCTCGTAAGATGAGCACAAGACGATCGGGCACACCGAGTTTGTAGAGCTTATATAATAAGCCGTTGTGCCAGACTTTGTCGAACGCTTTCGCTATGTCGAAGAATACAGCACCGGTCGTAAGACCACGTTGAAAGCCGTAGCTTATGTGTTCAACGATGCGGTGGACTTGTTGGACGCAAGAATGTTGGGATCTAAAACCGAACTGCTGGTCGGGGATGAGGCCCTTTGTTTCCGCAAAATCTCTAAGGCGCTTTAAGATAAGCCTCTCATAGATTTTGCCGAAGACATTGAGCAGACTGATGGGCCGGTAGCTGGTGGGCTCCGTTTTCGGCTTACCGGGCTTCGGTATGCCGATGACGGTGGCCTTCTTCCACTCTTGTGGGAAGATGTTATTGCTCAGGGCTCCATTGAAGATGGTGGCCATGAGCATTATGAGGTGAGCGGGGAACAGTTGGAGCACCCTATTGGTGATTCCGTCTGAGCCGGGGGCTTTGCGAGGTTTTAGACCCTTGATGATATCATGCACTTCGTCTGGAGTGACGGGAGGCAGAGGATAGTCAGGGTCTTCAACGGGCGGGAGGGAGGCTCTACGTTCGACTTCCGCGTCAACCTGGGACAGGTGAGCTTGGTCTACTGGTTGAGAGCTAGGTGAGCATTGAGCCTCAAGACTATCGGCTAGGCATTCCACGTTGTCGACGTCATCGAAAGCGATGGTCTTGTCGGGGCGCACCAGGGGGGGCATTGAGACGACTTCATCGGATTTGAGTTTCCTCTGAAGGTCCCAGAACGCTCGGTGGGTGGGCTCTAACTCGCTCAGCATCTTGTCCCAGCCGGCGTCACGCAGCTCCGATAGGCGTGTCTTTACAGATCTCTGTAAATAGCGCATATGGGCTTTGTTCGCGTGGTTGGGAAAGTTACTGTACGCACGGACCACCGCATTCTTCTCATTCAACAGTTCGCGCACATCGTCCAGGAGCTTCCAGCGATGGTCGTCCACTGCCGGAACCTCCCTTGAACAGTCGTTCAGGACTGATTTTACGTGTACTGTGAATGAGTCGATCGCGGCTGTCGTGTCAGCGATAGAGTCGAAGTGGTCGGGATTGGAGTCTAGTCGGGGACCTAACGTGGTGGATTTCAGGCAGTCGCTTACTTTCCTCCAGTCTGTAACTAACTTGGTGAGAGGGGGGTCTATCAGGGTCGTGGACTGAAGCTCTCCTACAAAACATAACTTAATATAAGTACACAACCCGCTCACACACACTGAGACTCTCCCATACCTACACGTACATTCACACACACATACTCATACAACCACATACTCATGTACACTCAAAAACACAGGCACACTCATGCACACGCTCACACACGTTCACATAATTATATTTTGTCTTACTACGCACTACACCCATGTACTGTTTTTATTGTGTTTTAAGTAAGTACCTACTGGTGTGAAGGAGCGGAGTCCTCTAATACAGGCATTATTTGCTTAAAAGAAGACTCCAAACCCAAAATTGTTCATTTATAACTATTGACACAATAAACGTTTATTATTATTATGTCCTTACATATCTCGGGATCATGGGGTCCCGTGCAACAATCATTGCGCGCCGCTCTGTTTGATCCACCACCACTATGTCAGGCTTATTGGCAACAATAGTCCTTACATATCTCAGGACCATGGGGTCCCGGACCTTTGGAAGGCGTACGAGGGCCCGAAGCCAACTCGCAGAGGCCCCTTTGACAATTGTAATGGAATGAGGCACCAACCGACGATTATCCCTGTTTGCTCTATTATTATTATTTTTGTTTCTATATTTGTTTTCCTCGGTCTAGCCGGTAGAACTGATGGCACGGGTCTAAGCCAAGTGTCCAGCAGTGGGGTTAAGTGTGGGAATATTATAAGAAGAATGCATGGTAGACGAATCTATTTATATAATATTTGAGTGAGAGTATTGGTGCAAGTTGTCCGGCTCACACTGAAGAAATTTTCTAACTAGCCTGCATGTGTTAAGAATCACTGCCTTCTGCAGCAGGTGGTAGGTGTTAGATGGCAGGTTAAGGGAACTAAGGGACTGATGAAGCTGTTTAGGTATTACTCCTATTGTAGATAGCACTATGGGGACTATTGTGACTTTTTGAAGATGCCAAAGTCGGGTTATTTCGTCGTTTAGTTCGGTGTATTTAGATAATTTTTCGGCTATTGTAGTCTGTAAGTTATGCGTATTTGGCACTGCAATGTCTATTAAGAACCCTGTTTTGTTAACTTTATTAATTAATGTGATGTCGGGTCTATTATAGTGAATTGTGCGGTCGGTGAGTATGGCTCGGTCAAAGTACAGTTTTGTTGTGGGGTTCTCTAATACCGTTTCAGGGTTGTATTTATAATAAGGTACTACAGTGTCTATAAGTTTGTATTTGTGGGCTAGTTTTTGGTGTATTACATTGGCTACTTGATTGTGTCGATGTTTGTAGTCTGTTTGGGCTATTGATTTGCAGGCGCCGGTTATATGTTGAATTGTCTCTGGAAAACTATTGCACTTTCTACAAGTATCGGTTGTTAAATTCTTTATAATATATTTTCTGTAATTTTTGGTCTCAATTACTTGGTCCTGAATTGCAATCATGAACCCTTCAGTCTCCGGGAATAGTTCGCCTCAATTTAACCATGCGTTCGACGCATCTTTGTCGACATTTAATTGGCTTAAATCTTGGCGATGTCTACCGTGTAGAGACTTCTGGGTCCACTCTTGACATTTGGTTCTGTCATCAATCACTTTCTCGTTTTTTTGTTTTGTAGTGTCTTTTAAATTAAGAGGTGTAAAGTGTCGATCGTTGTGTGCTATTAGTTTGTGGAGTGGAGAAGATTCAATTTGGAAAAGAAGTATTGCCTAAGAGCTGTGATCTGGCTGTTGTGTAAGTTTAGGATATCTATAAGTCCTCTGCCTCCTTCTTTTCTCCGTAACGTTAACCTTTGTGAACAAGATCTTGGGTGATGTTTGCGAAATTTAGTAATTGTAGTGTTGATTTTCCGTGGTAGGTTTTTTAGGTCAGTTTTAGTCCAGTTTATTATCTTATTAGAATGAATAGGTGAGCACAGGTATAGCAAAGGTGTTGATTGCTTTTATTAATATCTTTTGTTTCATTATTTATACAATAAATTATATTTTTAAATATTAAATTATAAAAAATATAAAAACATTTAAAAATATAAAAAATGGTAGCCCACCGGTATCGGGAACAGGGTCCAAGCTACCGGCGGTCAGGGCTCCAGAGAAAGGAACCTCCTAACAATTCGAGCCGTGTCCAGAAATACCGCTCTCTGAATCAAGCCCTTAATCCAGCCGTCCAACGAGAGCCTCCATAAGTGTTGGTCGAGGCTCTCGGCAATTAAGCCATTGGCTGATATAACTATCGGCACAATTATGGCTGAATCCACATCCCACATGTCGACAACCTCGCGAGCCAAGTCAAGATACTTGATCTGTTTATCTTTCTCGGCTTTCACGAGATTCCCGTCATGAGGGACTGTTATGTCAACAATCATTGCGCGCCGCTCTGTTTGATCCACCACCACTATGTCAGGCTTATTGGCAACAATAGTCCTTACATATCTCAGGACCATGGGGTCCCGGACCTTTGGAAGGCGTACGAGGGGCCGAAGTCAACTCGCAGAGGCCCCTTGGACAATTTTAATAAGGCACCAACCGACGATTATCACTGTTTGCTCTATGAAGGTGCATCCAAGGACAACCCCCGGTAGATGCAAGACTATTGCAGAACATGGGAATAAAAAATATTGGGTTATGGGTTTGAGAGGCTATAGTAGATCAGTTTCCTAAGACTATAGAAAGGCTATGGCCCCTACCTGACCAATGCTTCATATAAAATACACCGACAAAATGGCAGGGGGTGACTTGTACACTCAATAATGGGCCCACGAAAACGGCCGATAGCACATAGTGACGTAGTGACAAGGGGGCAACACTTCCTGAGTTGCTTGAGGAGTGGAGAGGTATTCTACGGCTATCAGGACAATCCCGGAAGTACGGTCAAGATCCCTACCAGCATCTTACTGGAATACTTCCTTCCTCCGAGCACGTTTGCTCTTGTGAATCAACACTCAAGCCGGCCAATAAAGGCAAGAATGAGGTGGGAGCTCTGTTCCTCGTCAGTGTTCACTCCAGCCGGCCAATAAAGGCAAGCCAGAGATGAGGAACAAGACTTCTCCCAGGAGATAGGGTCCGTGGGGTCGCTACTGCCCAAAAGCTCGCCACATGCTGCCTTGCGGATTTCTGTATCTCTCTTAGTTTGGCTCCTTATCCAAGACCTGCTCCGGCAAAGTATACTCTACCGGCACAGACCTGGAGTTCGGAGCGCGCAAGCCCCACCACGATGTCAACGTAGAGATACGGCGGTGGGGTTATTATTATTATTATTATTGTACTCGTTACTGAGTCCATCTCGCAGAGAAATCCCAAGCATAGCTCCATTTCCAAAGCTCGCTGTGTGACCAAAAAATTACCAATATACTATTACCAACATACTCTTTTGAAAAAGTATTTTGGTAATTTTACAATGACACCATAAGAAATATATCTCAAATTCATGAGATTTTTTAAATCGGCAACGTAGTGACAAAGCCATCCACCGAAGTGAGCTAAAATCGAAGAAACATTTAGGACACCGAAATGAGATTTGTTGTCATTTCGGTGAATGTTCTCATAACGGTGGCGGTTTCAGGCCACCGAATCCACCACTATGAGAACATCGAAAGGAAATAAATGACAAAATAATTAAAATGTTTAGGACATAATGACCACTACTCAAGTAAATATAAACATGAGGTGCATGTATGGCACACAATTACGAAAGTAATAAATACTCGGTAAACAAGTTAAATCAGCCACCGAAATTATTTTTTTTCTGTCCTCGTTCACCAAAATGAATTACTTACGTTTTTGGCGGGAACACGCAGCGAGATAACAACCGGTCCTTCCGCGTCGAGCGCTTAGCGCCCTACAATGCTGTATGCAAACTATGCCTGTGCAACTTTTGTTCACCGGGATGAGTATATTTTGTGCGACACTTGTTTTCAATTATCAGTACTTTCACTGGGTAGGTATAAGAATAATAATACTTTTTGTCAATACTTTATCTACTGGCCTATTAAATAAAAGTAAACGTAATACTAAATAACAAATAGTTTTTCTTGTAAGAGGTACATTACCATCAGAATCGTATTAGAGACACCGCATTCTTTAAATATAATTAACGAAACTCCTAACTAAAATAATATTTATAGCCTCACGTGGATAGCTACATTTTCTATTAAGAAAAAAATGTTTCGATTTTAATGGCGTTTTCATCCACGCCACGAAGATTTTCTGTTTGGGAAATTCACCCAGATAATCTATTGTTTGAACACGGATATTTGCTGTATTCTGGTGAAAATTGTAGAATAATTTCAATTAAATAATGTTAACTATAATCATAACGATATGCTGTGTTTGTGGCAGTTCGCGGTCTGCCGCACATTTATGGTAATAATTTGACTTTTAAAACGCCTTTATTTCGTAGCACTAAGGGTGTTTTTTACCCGACTGCCTCAGGAGGGTAATGTTTTTCGAGAGTATGTATGTATGTATGTATGTATGTATGTATGTATGTATGTATGTATGTATGTATGTATGTATGTATGTATGTATGTATGTCTATTTCTTTGGCACGCTCTGTAGCCTAAACGGCTTGATGGATTTTGACATATGAGGTGTCTTTAGAATCGTCCTAATTGTGAGAGTGACATAGGCTAAGTATATAATATTTATAAATTGAATCTGCAAATACAAAAAAAGGAGGGGAAGTTTTTTATTAATTTCAACAATATTGGTATCAAATAAAAGCTAGTAATGAGTAATTTTCAAATATATATTAATAAAACTAAAAAGCTTGAAATAAAATAAATTATTTAAAAAACAATAAACCCGACTGCAAAAACACTTATCTGAAAAGTGAAAAACAAGCATTATAATCAATTTAGTTTTGGTCTTGCAGGCAAATAACAGCAGTCAAATAACCTGAAATATGGTGTAACTTTTGTCCCCGCCCGCAAGACCAAAATTATATAGATTATAATGCTTGTTTTTCACTTTTCAGTTATGTGTTTTTGCAGTCGGGTTTTTTGTTTTTTAAATAATTTATTTGTAATGCAAGTTCTACTATTGAAGTGCGGTTGACCGTACCTACTCTACATTTTGAACCATTAATTATTTGATTACTAGCTTTTTTCGCGGCTTTGCCCGCTTGCGTCAAAAATTGTGCTATAATAATAATTTAACTGTAATTCAGACATACGTCCATAATTATTTACAAAGATAGCGAAGATAGTGTGTTAGTAATGTGTGTAGTAGTGTGTGTGTTAGTAATACACACAAAAATAAAATATAAAAATCTGTGGGTAATTTGTTAGTAAACAAATCAAGTTACACAATAATGACTAAACCTATTTTCTATTTCTGTGCAGGTTGTAGAATTATTAATTCTACATTTTTTTTTAATTTGTTCTTCGTTCTAATACCACCACACATTGAACATCTTTTGTGGATTCCTACTAGCACATGATGTGTCTATCGTTTGAATATTAGTATAGAAATTCTGGAATTTTAGACGCAATCGTTGAAAGTGAGAAAATTTTAGCTAGTTATATGAGATACCAGGACGTGCTCTTAAGGCGCTGACAAGACCCAATTGACCAAAATAGGCTTCTCTTAAGAAAGAAAATTGCCAAATCTGTATAGTTTGTGGTAGCGGAAAAAATATATGTTAATTTTGAACATATTTCCCAGAACTTAGTTGTCACCAAAACACGTTTTGAAAAAAAAATCTCGATACAAACTAACGTTAAACTAACCTCTTACCTTGAGTTCTAATCCAAAATATCTGTATTAAATATCAACATAAATTACGTATTTAATTAATAACAAGTACGTCGTATTCTAATGCAGAACTTGGTTGTTTTTTAATTTCGATTACTCAACTCAATTCTGAGTAAATAGATAATTACTTCATATTTTGCAATAAATTACAAGCGTTTTGTCGTCGCGCTTCTCTTTCTTTTCTATGCAATCTGACAGTGACCGCGGTTTAGGTGTTGTCAGCGTCTTAATAGAATTTTTACCAAAATTTCTTAGATTTGTATAGGTAAATTTAAAGTCACATCATATATTTTTTTTATTGGTACGTATTTCCTATTTTTCCTCATTTCGAATACATAATATTTGCTTTTTGCCATTTCTCATCTGATTTATCTCACGATTTTTTTTAGCCGTTAACCGTGTGTGCCATTGCACAGACATATTAAAGGTCCCATAAACTAAGTCCCACGACGAAGTGGTATGTAATTCCTCTCTTTTATATTACTAGTAAAGTCCCGGCTTGGTAATTCCATATTTTAACCACAATATTTTATCTAGGGAAGTTACCTAGGATTCGGCTTTAGGCGGTTCCCATCTTAACACGCCCAGGCCGAATACCATCGCGTGACTCGCTACTATGCAGCAATCCCCATCTCCACTCCACAGCGGTGCCCAGGCTAAGCACCATTACGTGACCCGCAACTTCGCGGCGTGTTCCATCTCAGCCAGTCAAGTCGAACTGCTGGCCCTTGTGTTGGAATATTGCGGCAGGATTTCCAGATTTTCATTAAAAAAAAAATATTTCTTCCATTTCGGCTAATTATATGGGCGCCTTGAATGCACCTAAGGGGTTTAGTTGTAATCATCCAATTAGGTCGTTTATTATCACCCATCCTAATACTGTCACATCTAGAACGGATTTTTTTTTAAATGAACCTAATAAAACTCTTTATTTTTATTTAAAAATTATATGTTTACATGCCACGTACAGCGCGTTTAATTAAAACCACACTACAAGGTATACACTTGCCCAGTACACAGTATGTTTAGGTTAAAAAAGAGCAGCTGGAATCATAGCGATCAATATTAATTGAATACCGGGAAAATAGTACTCACTAGGCCGATAGATGGCGTTGGCGTCGAATAAGAAGTCACTATGGTTTGGTTACCGCACGTAGGAGATAGTTTAGGATAATAATTTTGTTTGTTGAGCAGTACATACACAGTTCACTGTGATTCGGCACAAGTTTTGTCATACGCGATTCATTACCAATCCAGTGTTTTGTTTCACTACCCGCTTAACGTCGACCATCGTTCGCTCATGGTCCTTTGAAGCCGGATGGTCGGGAGTATTTTTGGTGGTCTCCGGTGGTGGTAGAGATTACCGCCCTTCGCGTCATTACTGGGCAGTGGATCGCTGTCCAGAGCATACCTTTTAAGTGGGGTACATCAGGTGAGAGGTGCCCGGAGCTGGAGGTGGAACCAGTCAGTGTCAGTGAGTGAATTTGGTGAAAAATCGTGAGTACAATTTGCAATCTTATTTTCAGGAAGAATTTAAGATGTAGATTTCAAAAAGTGCAGTTAAATTTAAACTTTAACTTAGGGATAGATTTGGCATCATGGGATATCCTAATTATACACATTGTTAGTGCGAAATTAGATCGAGAGACTAGAATTACTGGGCGCATGTAGCATCTAAGCAAAATCCAGCAGATTGTGCTTTATGCGGAGTTTCTCTATCGGAACTTAAAGATGTTTCGCTGTGGTGGGAGGCTCCCACCACAGCGAAACATCTTTAAGTTCAAAAAAATTATTTAAAAATCAAAAAACCCGACTGCAAAAACACATAACTGAAAAGTGAAAAACAAGCATTATAATCTATATATTTTGGTCTTGCAGGCGGGGACAAAAGTTACACCATATTTCAGGTTATTTGACTGCTGTTATTTGCCTGCAAGACCAAAACTAAACAGATTATAATGCTTGTTTTTCACTTTTCAGTTATGTGTTTTTGCAGTCGGGTTTTTTGTTTTTTAAATAATTTATTTGTAATGCAAGTTCTACTATTGAAGTGCGGTTGACCGTACCTACTCTACATTTTGAACCATAATTATTTGATTTTTTTGACAGGAAGAATTTAAGATGTAGATTTCAAAAAGTGCAGTTAAATTTAAACTTTAACTTAGGGATAGATTTGGCATCATGGGATATCCTAAATATACACATTGTTAGTGCGAAATTAGATCGAGAGACTAGAATTACTGGGCGCATGTAGCATCTAAGCAAAATCCAGCACATTGTGCTTTATGCGGAGTTTCTCTATCGGAACTTAAAGATGTTTCGCTGTGGTGGGAGCCTCCCACCGCAGCGAAACATCTTTAAGTTTTGTGTTTTGTTTACATCTTTGAGTTTGCACCATCCCACTGGGAGGGTGCAAATTTCCTAAGGGAACCAGTAGTAGAATATAAAAGACCAAAACATCTCGTTACACGTCTAGAAGAAGTAAAGGTGCATATAAGTATATTTGAAGTTTCATTTTTGAACAAATTTACATCATTATCAAGGTTGATTCGAGTTATGGCTTATTGTCGTAGGTTTCTAAATTTAATACAAAATAAAATGATAGGTGTTGGTGTTAGGTCACGACAGTTATCTAAACCGGAACTAGAAGATGCAACAGAAATGTGTGTAAAGAGGTGTCAACAGGTAGGATTCCCCAATGAGTTGGAGGAATTAAAAAATCATAAGTTAGGGAGAACAAATGCAAATTTAGATTCATTGAACATGTTTCTAGATTCTAAAGGTGTAATTCGAGCTGGAGGATGGCTAGAAATGTCACAATTAACTTAGGAGAGAATGCATCCTATATTAATACAAAGGGAATAATTTTTAACAAATCTTTTGCGGACGCACATGAGAAAACTATGCACAGTGGTCCGTAATTAATGATTACATACCAATTACCAATTGCTCCAAGTATTGGATCATGGGAGTAAAGGCTTTGGCAAAGAAGTATGTAAGAAGCTGTGTGAGGTGCATCCGATATTCAGCTAAAGTAAGGACTCACCTTACGGGCCAGTTGCCTTCTGCTCGTGTAACCTCAAACAAACCTTTTTTGTGTAGCGGAGTAGATTACGCGGGCCTTATGAGTATTCAAGTGTCTAAAGTTCGTGGAAATAAGTCCTATAGGGGATATATTGCTTTATTTATACAGGGTGTCCAATAAATAGCACGACATACTGCAGGGGGTGATAGCTTGGGTCAATACTTACCAAAACAACACAATATAATTATGTTTAGCAAAATCTTACGGATTTACAGTTTTACAAAATTTTCCGAAATATCAAAAAATGTCTACCTTGAAACAGATTTTTAAGCATGTCGTAATGAAAAATTCCTTTTCTAGTATTTTTTTTACATCAAATTATTCGTGAATAGTTACTTTACTCATTGATAAGCCATTTTTCTATCAAAAACAAGAATGTTACAAGAAATACAATTATTTGTTTAAATTTTCAAAGAAGTATTTTCTTATCGCTTAACTTTAACCTACAGTGGTGAGAAAAAAATGTATGTGGCAGTTTTGCACAACAAACTTAAAAAATAGCCTGTTTAATGGTAATTTTGGAAAGATACAATACTAGTGCATTTTCATTAAAAAAATACAAAAAATGCTAGTTTAGTTCCAGAGAAGCTAATTTTGTTGAAAATGTAATTAACGTAATTTTGTCAAAAATTGATGAAAGTAAAGCAAGGCTTTTGAATTAAAATAGACTTTTATTTTAGCTAGATACAAAATATGACAAATGCACACGCGTCTTAGCCCAGTACAAGAGAGCGCCTATACATAAAGTAGGTTGACAGGAAGTATTTTGCGTTCATCTCATATTCCATCATCCGTCCCTGGACGCAAACCCATTGCTGCGGTGAACATCTGGTGCTTTAGACGGGGCAGTCCTTTAGTGAGAATATCTGCGACCATCTCTTGTGTACTTATGTAGCGAACTGCAACTTGATTAACAGATATTCTTTCTCGTATGAAGTGATAACGAACATCGATATGTTTGCTTCTGGCATGATACTGGTCGTTACCTGAAAGACTAATTGCACTTTGGTTATCACAATTCATTGTTATAGGTATACCTGATAATAAAGCGGGCCAAAACTCTTGCTGTAACTGGTTGAGCCATATGGCTTCTTGTACAGCAGTGGCAAGTGACATGTACTCTGCCTCAGTTGTCGACAGAGCTATTGTGGTCTGTTTTTTTGAGCACCAGCTGATGGCTGCTCCCTGAAAAATAAATACATATCCAGAACGTGATCTTCTGTCTTTATCAGAATCGCTATATCCAACCATATTTGTACTGCTTTTCTTGAATGTAAGTTTCAGATTCTGTGTTCCTTTTAAATATCAATACTCGTTTAGCAGCTGTCCAGTGTTGGGACGTGGGCTCATTATTAAATTGGCTTAGCTGATTTACTATATATGAAATGTCTGGTCTAGTGCCCTGTGACAAATATAACAAACAGCCAATCAGTTCATGGTAAGGAACGTTTTTTAATAATTCAGCTTCATTTTCAGCTTTCTTCAGCTGTAAGTTAGGTTCACATGGTGTCAGTGCAGGATTACTGTCAATCATATTAAATCAAGTGAGTATCTTTTCTATGTACAATGACTGATCCACAGTAATCTCATCACTTTTGGTCTGACTGATTTTTAAACCAATACAACATTTAGCTTCACCTAAATCCTTTATGTATAATTTTTCATTAAGTTTTCTTTTTAGCGTCAAAATTGTGTTGTCGCTATTGAAAAAACATAATATATCGTCAATATATATGGTTAAAAATAAGATGTCCTTTTCGTTAATTATTCTATAATAAATACAAGGATCAACTCTTGACCTCGTCATTCCTATTTCAAGAAGAATCGTGTTTAACTTTTTGTTCCACTGCCTGCTCGCTTATTTCGCTGCTCGCTTGCCGTATATTGATTTGTTTAGTTAACATACTTTGTTTCCTTCTTCAAAACTTGGTGGTTGTGACATATAGATGTCTTCATCTATGTCGCCTTGTAGAAATGCAGTCACTGCATCCAACTGGTGCACTGGTGACCAAACACATATCGGATTGAAGAGTAACGCACAACTGGAGCATATGTCTCGTGGTAATCGATACCTTTCTTTTGTTGGTAGCCCTTTAATACAAGGCGAGCTTTATATCTTGCTATATTACCTTTCTCATCTGTCTTTGTCTTGTATACCCATTTACATGGTATTACCTTTTTGTTCTCTGGTGCGTCTACAAGCGTCCATGTTTTGTTTAGAAGTAAAGAATTATATTCTTCTCGCATTGCTGCCGTCCACTTATCAGCTTTTTGACTATGAAGTGCTTCGGAAAGGCTCTGTAGATCTTGGTCTAGAATACCCATAGCAGTTTCACCATCTATGCACAAAAATGATAATTCAGTACCTTCAGTGGAGTCGGTATTCACATTACGTCGTCTTGGTCGTAAGTTAATATTACGCTCATCATCATTATCATCATTTAATATAGTACTTTCGCTTGGTAAATAGGTTTCATCATCTGGATCTGAATTTGACTCTTCATTGTCATCATTGAAATGAATTCCTTCTTCCTCTTCATTTGGAACAGTCGGTGACAAAGGTACATTAATATCGCTTTGCAAAGGTAAGTTTTCTATATATTTATTTTCCTTTATTATAGGATGTGTGTATTTGTGTTTAACATTTTCTTTTTCTTTTACAGAAGCTGATTCATCAAAGGTTTTTTTGTTTACAGTGGCTTCAAAGAAGATTACATCTCTACTAATTACTGCTTGCTTCGTCTTCGGGTCTTTAAGGCGGTAGCCTTTCACACCATCAATGTACCCAACAAAAACCCAACAAAAATTAATTCACGTGATTTTGGATCTAGCTTTAGGCAGCACTGTTTTGGTATGTGTACCATAGCTCGGCACCCAAAAACTATTAAATGACTTAGATCCGGTTTGCTGCCAGTCCACATTTCCTCAGGGGTAATGTCTGAAAGTGCTTAAGTCGGCGAACGGTTAATGATGTGTGCTGCCGTAACCACTGCTTCGCCCCATTAAAGAGCATACATTTGGATCTTTCAATGAGTGTCCTATTCATACGCTCACTCAAACCGTTTTGCTCCGGTGTGTAAGGGTTCGTAGTTTGATGCAATATACCGTATTTTTTTAAGTAATTATCAAAACTGTGATTTACATATTCCCTTCCATTGTCTGTCCTCAACTTCTTTATTTTCTTACTTAATTCATTTTCTACTCTGTTTTTATATTCTATAAACCTTTCCAGAGCTTCAGATTTATTTTTTATTGGATACACAAATACTTTACGTGAAAAATCGTCTATAAAAGTGACGAAATACCTGGCACCTCCATGAGTCGTTGTCTGCATTGGACCCACAATATCAGAATGAATGAATTCTAGCAATTCAGTTGCACGGGAGCCTTCATTTGGAAAGGACTGCCTAGTCTCCTTTCTTTCAACGCAGCTGATACAGGTAAAGTTTTCTTTCGCAGGAGGTAACTGTACACAAGTAGTGAAAATAGGTAATTTATTTGAATCAGTGAAATTCAAATGACCCATTCGTTGACGCCATAAGTAAATGTCATTTTTAGTCAATGCTGACATGGCAAGTGCTTGATCATGGATAGTGGCATCTAATTTGTAGATGTCATTTAGTAGGTTGGCTTTTGCTACCTTTTCTCCACAGTGATTTAAAATTGGGCATCCATTGGCATTAAATTCTACCTTACAACCACTCTTTATCATTTGGCTTACTGATAATAGGTTTGTTGATAATTCAGGTACAAAAATAACATTTCTTACCAATATTTTGTTGAATTTACCTTGAGTGCCTGGTACTCTAATAGCAATATTTCCACAACATTCAACTTTTAATACCTTGTTGTCTGCTATTCTTATGTTGGACACTGGTGGTGCTTGGACATTGCTGAGCCAGTCCCAGTGCATGGTCATATGTATGGAGGCGCCGGAGTCCACGTACCAATTTACAGAGTCATTTGTACTACACACTGGAAATGCTGCAACAAAACCTGTTTTATTCTCGTTTTTAGTACTTTTACCTTTCTTGTACCAACAATTCTTGCCGAGGTGGCCATATTTATTACAATTGAAACATCTAGGACCCTTTTGTACTTTTTTTCTGGTCAGCTTTGAATTTGATTGATTTGACTTTAAGTTTGTATAAAGTGCAGTTGTACGGGCAGCAGCTCCGCACACTGAGATGTAGGATGTAGGTGGATGAATCACTCGGGATGTGTACAGGAAATAAAATCACTGTTTTGTGTCCGATAATGATTGACCATTTATTTAATAAAACAACAAATTATATAATGCCAAAAGTAGGTGGCTTGTGGCGGGCGTAATAGCTTAGTCAGCGAATGTACATAAATCGGTGAATTAGCAACTGCTTGATCAGGTAAAAACTAAAACAATAAATATCATGTGGCGATGCTCGTACATCCTGCCGACTATAAAAGTACAAATGTCCAGTAAAATGCATTATTCAAGGGTAAGTAAAATATGTAAAGAAAGTTATTGGAAGGTTCTATGTCCGTCGCTAACTGTCATTGGCGACGTTTCGCGATCCACCTTGCTGCTGTTAGGAAGATGTCTGGTGACCTCTTCTAGATCCGGGGTGTCTGCCTTTGCTTGTCCTTCCGTAGGGAGATGCCGTTCAGTAGGACTTGGGGCCATCTCAATCTCTTCCTTGTGCGCCTGCGTTCCTGTTCTGTTTCTTTGAGGTGTACGGAGACAGCGTGCTTTAATTTGGACGCATACCCATATGCTGAATATTGTTGCACAGGTTATCATACAGCCGTACAGGACGTAGTGATGTTGCTCCGCCTCCACGGAATTAACCATTTGTATGTCCTGTTGTTCTTTAACCAGCTCAATTTTTCTCTTAAGACTCTTTAGTTGTTCTTCATGTGTTTCAAGTTCCATATTTGTTATATTTGTAATTTGACTATTGCTTGTTAATAGTTCGTTTAGATTTATCTCTGGTACGTAGATCTCTTGCTCATTTCCTAATTCCATGGTGCTTTGCATTTTGTAATGTGCATGAATCAGATGTTTATCGCCGCGCATCATGCAACCGGTAGCTAAGGTGATGATGCCTGTATTTTGTAGTGTCTGTGACGTAATTCCCGCAGGACAGAAAATGCGCATAGTGCATTCCTCGCAACACGTAAACAACCACGCTCCCTTACTGTGCAGTTTTTTCCAGTCATTGCTGCAATTCGATACCTTAGTGCGGCAGGTTGTTCCTCCTCGATTGTTTATTATGCCTGCTTCGCACATTGTTGTGGCTGTTTTTATACTGTATATAGGTAGGTCAAGGTTGCATAGCAACAGCTGATTTGTGTTTACTTGTTCGCACGATGAAAGATGTTGTTGATCCAGTGGTATCATCATGTCTAGCTTCAAGTTAACGGCTATGTATTTGGTTGTTGGTATTATGTTAATCATGGAGGTTCCCTTTATGTTGCGGATTGGGATGACTTCGGTTAGTTCGTACTGTTCGTCTGCTACTAACGGGATTTTTACTTCGAATATGATGAAGTCTTCGGTTAGTTTTCTTTGTTGTTCCCGGTTTCAATTGGTAATCGGGACAATTTCGTTACGGGTCTCTTCATTATGTTGGATTTAGTTTTGAGCGTGACGACTCGTACCAAGTTGTCCGGTCCAGGATGCGTCTCTATAACTCGCCCTAATAACCATCGGGCTGGGGCTATTTGTTCTTCCTTTACAAGGACGACGTCATTCACGGCAATGTTGCGTGTTGGAGTTTGCCATTTCCCTCGTAATTGTAATGTTTGTAGGTAATCTTTGGACCATTTCTTCCAAAATTCCTTGTACATGTTTTCTGTCAGGCGCCATCGTAAAGTTAACTGGCTGTTGTCACTCTCTGACGTCATCGGAGGTGCCAGAACCGGTCCACCGACTAAAAAGTGGCCTGGTGTCAAGTAATCGATGTCGTCGAGGTCGTTTGTTAGGGCGACAAGTGGCCTTGAGTTGAGGCAGGCTTCAATTTGTACTAGCAAAGTAGTAAACTCTTCGTACGTAAGCCTTTGTTCCCCAAGGACGCGTTTTAGGTGGTGTTTCATACTCTTGACTGCAGCTTCCCATAGTCCTCCCGCTGTGGGCCAAGATGGTGCGTTAAAGTGCCATTCCATACCTTTTTCGGAAGTGTTGTTGATGAGGTCGTCGTTAACTAGAGGCAGTGCCTCCTGGCGTTCTTTGGCTAGAGCTCTTGCTGCTCCGACAAAGTTCGTTCCGTTGTCACTGTAGATATGTTTTGGTGTTCCTCGTCGTGCGCATAGCCGCTTCAATGCTGCGAGGAATGTTATCGTGCTGAGATCTGACACCAGCTCCAGGTGGATGGCTTTTGTGCATAAACAAATGAAAATCGCGATGTAGGCTTTAACTGTTTTAATGCCGCGACCTTTGTTAGCCTTTATTTCAACGTGTCCCGTGAAATCCACGCCCGTCTGTGTGAATGGCCTTGAAGGTGTAACTCGAGGCGTTGGTAAGTGTGCCATTTGTTGATTGCTGCGTTGCGTTTTGTAGCGGTGGCAGGTGACACATTTGTTGAGTTGCTTCTTGATTGGTTTCATGCCGCCAAGTATCCAATATTTGTTACGAAGGTTTCCCAAAGTAAGCCTGGCACCGCCGTGGAGAGTATTCTTGTGGGCTTGGTCAATCAGGAGGTCTGATAACTTGTGTTTGTTTGGTAAAATTATTGGATGTTTTTGGGAGTCGTTTAACTTAGCATGTTCAAGTCTTCCTCCCACTCGAAGAATACCTTGTGCGTCTAGCATTGGGCTTAAACTCAACAGTTTGCTTGTAGCCCGTACCTTGTTATGTTTGTGTAGGTATGCTATTTCATCGCCAAATGTATTGTTCTGTGTAGTTTTCACAAGCAGGTGCTGAGTCTGCACAATGTCTTCCGTAGTTAAGTGTGACCTGTGTATGGCTCTTGTTGCGTCACGCGAGTTGTTTATGAATCGTCTGATCCAGCTGATGACTCGGGTTGCATAAGTCATCGTGCTGTATTTTTGCAGTAGTTGCTCGATGAGTGGCGCGTCTATTGTTTGTATTGCGCAGGTTTGACCTCGTTTATTTTTCTCTTCGTTCGTTGTAAAAATACCTTGTTTGGGTATGTTGTTGTTTTGAAGCCAGGTTGGGCCTTTCCACCACAGTTCGTGAGCTATCAAGGCTGATGGTGAGATTCCTCTGCTTGCGCAGTCCGCAGGATTGTCTTCGGACTTGACATGGGCCCAGGAGTTGGGTGGTGTTGTTTGGATAATTTTTGTGACTCTGTTGGCTACGAAACTCTTCCAACGGCTCACATCACCATGTAGCCAGCCAAGCACCACCATGGAGTCCGTCCAGCAATGTATGGTGTGGATCTGTGAGTTGATGGAGTTTTTTACTTTTTCGATCAGTCGGGCTAGTAGTACTGCACCACATAACTCCAGTCGTGGCAGAGAAATAGGCTTTTTCTGTGGGGCTAATTTTGTTTTAGCTGCTACTAGCCTTATCATCTGTTTACCTTCTTTATCAGTGGTCTTGCAATATATGACACATGCATAGGCTCGTTCTGATGAATCACAGTAGCCATGAAGTTCGAAGGGTTGCTGGGTGTCGCCGATCCAGCGTGGTATGGTTATGTCGTGTATGTGTGCGAGCTGATTGCGGAATTGCTCCCATTCTTGCTGTATCTTTAGTGGGAGTTTCTCATCCCAGCTCGTTGTAGTTGACCAAGCCTGTTGAAAAATTAGCTTGGCTTTCACTGTTACCGGTGATAGCCAACCAAGTGGGTCATACAGTTTTGATATATCCGACAGTAGTGTGCGTTTTGTGTCGACATCACGTTTGTTGCAGAGTGGTATTTGTTTGTAGGTAAACTGATCCGTGCGCGGGTTCCAAGTGATGCCTAGCGTTTTGTTGGTGTCTGCATCCTTGAAGTCGAACATTTTTTGGCTTATCAATTCATCGGATAAGCCTTCAAGTAGGCGCGTTTCGTTGCTAGCCCACTTTCGTAAGTTGAATCCACCGCCCTTCAGCATTGTTATAAGTTGACTTCGAGCTTTCTGTGCTGTTATGAAGTCGTGACTCCCGCCTATTAAGTCATCCATGTATAGCTGATTGGACAGAATAGCCGCCGCCAAGGGGTACTGTGCGCCGTCATCCTTTACCAGTTGCCTTATGGTGCGCATTGCCAGGAAGGGAGCGGACTTGGTACCATATGTTACTGTAGTCAGTTGTAACTCTTGTAACGGCTCTGTGACTGAATCCCTCCACACTATTTTTTGTAAGTGTTGGTCTTTTTCCTGAATACGTATTTGTCGGTAGAATTTCTCAATATCCGCTGTGTACACGTATTCAAATGCCCTCCATCGTAGAATAATAGCTTGTAAGTCTTGTTGTAAGTTAGGCCCGCATTCCATCAGTTGGTTTAAACTGTGTCCCGAGCTAGTGGTTGCTGATGCATTGAAAACCACTCGGAGTTTGGTTGTCGTTGAATCGGGTCTCATTACTCCATGATGGGGTAGGAAACAGCTTGGCGTGTCCGGCTCTGTGCACCTTTTCATATGTCCTAGAGCTTTGTATTCGCCGATGAAAGCCTTGTAGCTTGAAGCGAGGGTTTCGTCTCTTGTCAAACGTTTTTCCAATTGCTTGAATTGCGCGACTGCTTGTGGCTTTGATCGTCCTAAGTATTGCTCGAAATTGGTCTTCATGGGGATTCTCACTTCATACCGCCCATCTTCTTGTCTTTTTGTTGTATCAGCGTACAGCCTCTCGCAGTATTCCTCATCGACAGTCGTAGACTGGTCGTCTGATATTATCTCTTCAATTTCCCAGAAACGAGAGATATCGCTAGTGTCCACCACGACATGACAGTTGAAAGTATTCGTATTTCCAACTAATACCCAGCCGAGCTTTGTTTGTTGTGCTATTGGTGCGTATATGTTTCCTCGAGTAATGTTGCTCATGACTATGTCGCCATATACCCCAGCATCAAGTAGAATGTCAATCGGCCTTGATAAGTTGAATTGTGGGTCGGCCAGGTTAATGTTTTCTATGTGAGGCCAATCTTGTTTTTCGAAGGAGTAGTTAGGCAGGTTGTTGAGTAGTTTAGCCATTACTAATGCCGGCGTTGAAAACTCGTAATCTCCGTAAAGGGACTTACAGTCCAACTGAACGGTCCCGTTGCTCTGGCTGGCAAATGCTCCGATCCCTGACACAGTTGAGTTGTGGTTGCGTCGCGGAAGCCCAAGTCGTTGCACAGCCGATTCTGTTATAAGGTTCAGTTGGGAGCCTTGGTCTAGAAGGCATCTAAGTACGGTGTAAGTTCCATCTGCAGCCTTTACTTTAAGTTGTACTGTAGCCAGTAAAACTTCGTTAAAATTTCCTGACACGTGATTGGTTTTTCGCTGCATGTTGTTGTTTGTCACGCCTTCGGCCATTTGGCTTGACGACAGTGTCGCTGACGTAGTATCGCGGACTAGGTCATGTAGCGTGGTGTGATGTGCGCCGTTACACACTTTGCATCTTTTCTGCGAGTTGCATTTCTTTCCGTTGTGCGGATACATGCAGTTTTTGCAAATGTTCAATTGCTCAATTGTCCTAATTTTTATGGCTGGCGTCATTTCTTGAAACTCTTTACAGTAGAGCAAGATGTGGCTTGTTTTGCAAACTGGACAATTTCTGTCGGAGCTTGTATGGTTTGCTTTGGGGTAGCGTCTGTATCTGTTGTACGCATCCCTTGGTACTGTTGTCATCGAGGCCCCTTTATTTGGGGTGACGTCGGCATCTGTTTGTTTGTTGGGTTTACTTGTTTTCTTCACTACTGACTCCAGCGCCGTGAACTTCCCTTCGATGAACTGGATGAATTCCTTGAAGTCGGGAAGCCCTCTTGGATTTTTCCTCGCCTCCATGTAGTCAGCGTAGGTCTGAGTGTCTAGTTTTGCTGCCAGAATGTGCACCAAAATCGGGTCCCATGTTGCCGTGTCGATGCTCAAGTTACGCAACGCGTGCACGGTTTCGAGACTGGTGTCGTGTAGGCGCTTCAGCTCGTACGCGTTTTGATTTTGAATCGTAGGTTGACTCATCAAAACTTGCATTTGCTTGGTGAAGAGCATCTGCAAGTTATTGTACCTATGGTGGAGGATTTCCCAGCAGGAGTCGTAGTTGCTCTCGGAAACAGACAGATGTTGCACAAGGCGCTCAGCTTCTCCTTTTAGCTTCCCTTTCAGGTGTTGCATCTTCTGCCCCTTCGAGAGGGAAGGGTTATTATGGATAGCCGCGATGTATAGATCGAGGAATGTCGGCCATTGTGTGTAGTTTCCAGAGAATATCGGTATTTCGATCCTTGGCGCACTATCCCGTTGTTGGACAGCGTGGTTGAGTTTGCGGTTGAGACCTCGCTTTGTGCACTCGTATGTTTCTTCGTACTGCGAGAACTCGAGCTCGTAGTTTACGTCGCTACCGACGAGAACGTTGTCGAGCTGCCAGTGCACTTCGTCAATCGCCCTCCATCGCGATTCGAGGACCCTAAGCTTGTCTTCTATCTCCCATTTCTCAATAATGTCAGCAGTACGCAAGTTGCTGACGAAACGTGAGAAGGCTCTAAAGTTGGTTGCTTGTTGATTTTTTAGCTCGTCCGATCTCGATAGGACTCCAGTGTTCTTGTTCTCTTCTTCTGGGCGACTCGCGAGTTCCGCAGTGCTTGTTGACCATGTTTGCAGCTTATGTTGTATGTTTGAGTAGTTCGACTTGACCCTGTCGTATACTTTTGTGGTGTAGTATATGTCGGTCTGGTCTATGGCGCCCTGTAGCACGCCATGATTCATTTCGAATTCGTTCCAGTGCGCCTGGAGGGTATCCAGTCTGCCCCGGATGTATGTGGCGGTTTTGCGGTCAGAGCCATCTTTTCCGAAGTTGACACCAATTTTTCGGATGCCCTCTGCGATGATTTCCTGCCGCTTGAGAAGTTGCCTGGCGTCCATAATTGTTGCACGAGTGTGTATGCGTGTAGTGGATGGACGTTAGCTCTGTTGACTTCACTGTTGTATTGTTGTATGTAGTTCCCGAACCACCAAATGTTGATGTTTCCCACGGCGATCGCAGGGTCCGAAGGAATCTCTCCGTACGATATTGTGCGCCTTCTCCACCTGACTGGGGCGATCCGCTTGTGGAAGACCAGTCAAACCGATTCGCTATCGTAAGTAGAAACACTTCGTACCTGTGCGCCTTGCAGGACTGTTTGCTCCAGTAGTGGCGATCTGGCTCGAAGGACCATAAATGTACGGGCAGCAGCTCCGCACACTGAGATGTAGGATGTAGGTGGATGAATCACTCGGGATGTGTACAGGAAATAAAATCACTGTTTTGTGTCCGATAATGATTGACCATTTATTTAATAAAACAACAAATTATATAATGCCAAAAGTAGGTGGCTTGTGGCGGGCGTAATAGCTTAGTCAGCGAATGTACATAAATCGGTGAATTAGCAACTGCTTGATCAGGTAAAAACTAAAACAATAAATATCATGTGGCGATGCTCGTACAGCGGTAGTGTCTGATCCTTCGACCTCTTGTATTAATTTATTTTTAACTAGATCAGCACTAATCTTTATACCTGAACTTTCCAGAGCCATAATCATAGGCATAAACATGTCCGGTAAGCCGGCCAGCATCAGAGTGCCTAGCCACTCATCATCTACGTTGAAGTTTATGTTTCTTAGCTTGTGTGCTGCGGTCATTATTTTGTTCACATAGTCTTCAATAGATGAACTATTTTCAAGGTTAGTGTTTATTAACTCTTTCAGCAAACCAACCTTCCGGGTCAAGCCGCTGTCTTCAAAAGCTTTTGCTAAATTTCCCGATACCTGTTTTGCAGTTTCCGCGTCTTGAATATGAACATACAATATCGGGTCTATTAATAAAATTAATTTAGATTTGGCTTTGACGTCTTGTTTTTTTGTTTTTTCGTCTGTTAGTGCCGACAAAATGGAGTCATACAAATCTTCATGTTGCAGATATGCTTTGACGGCAAAACTCCAGGTAGCCCAATTTTCTCTGCCATTTAGTCATGTCGATTACATGAATGACCCATTTCCAGACATTTTTAACTGTTTTGTGCTAAAAAAGCTGAATTTAATTCACTTCCGAACGCGGTCTGAGTAAAATGTGAGGTTTTAATTTTCACAAATTATACTTTTTTACTAAATTTATTAAAATACTGCACAGAATTCACAGATTACGTTTTACGGCAGGCATGGAACGGCCCATAACCTGATGAAAGTAAAGCAAGGCTTTTGAATTAAAATAGACTTTTATTTTAGCTGGATACAAAATATGACAAATGCACACGCGTCTTAGCCCAGTACAAGAGAGCGCCTATACATAAAGTAGGTTGACAGGAAGTAGTTTGCCTTCATCTCATATTCCATCAAAAACCACTACGAGAATAATAATAGCTGCTCATTTACGCGAATTATTATAAAACAAGTTGTGACACGTAAAATGCGACAAGCACGCGTAATGGATAAAGGTTGTTTTATTACCTGCCCGCCGACCGACCCGACCCGACCGGTTACTGTCTAACAAAAGAAGCGCAAGTGCTAACCCGCTCTTTCTTGTAATGTGATTTTGTGTCTCACTCTCTCAACCTTATTTGCGACGCGACGCTTGCCAGTACGCTACCTTAAGCCGTGCGTAACGCATCTTTGTATTCACAAATTATTGTTTCGTACTGACGACTGTTTTCTGCCTTGGACCCCGGACTTTGTTTGGCTTACGATTTGAGTAGTTGTTTATTGGGGTTTTTAGATCAGATCGCAAGATCTGATCTAAAACTTTTCATCTATTCAAATTACTAATAAACTATTTCATCTGACTGAAACTTCTTTCAAACTGATAAAAGGAATTTCATCTTCCGGTAGGATCTGATATAATATCTTCTGAATCAGGTATCACTAAATCTTGCATTATGTTCCTCATTGATGATGTGCTGGTGTCCCGGCACTTTGCTGAACCCGTTTTTAATTTTAAGGACCAATCCGCATATCGTTAACTCGTGAGAATGTTAGCTTTCTATTATCACTTTTAAAGACAAGTTCTTGAATGTTTCCTGAATTTAATGCATCATGCATACCTATTTTGATAGAATAAATGTTCTTATGTTGTATCTCTGACCTGAGGTTTTGATGAATCTGCGCTCGATTTTTTATGAGCGAGCTGCATATCACGAACAAATATAGCCTCACCATTAGCGTTCTGAATAATAATTTTACAAATACCTTCAGAAGTATATTTCACTGAATCTTGCATTGTATCTATTATTATAACTATGATTTATTTAATTTATTTTTAAATTGTTTAATTCAGATTATGATTCAACCTTTTAACTACAATTGTGGGAATTTAATGTCGCATAAAATGATTGTAAGTAATTTATAGTTACTTAGGCTCCAATGATCATAGCATTTAGTAGCTTATTCAGCAGACAATCAATCTATCCTTAGAATAATTTCATACATTTGTTTCTTTGAAAAATAGGCGTTTTGATTTGTCAACATAATCTGTTCCTTTTACAGCATTTAAATAAACGCAATCAGGATAAAATATAGCATAATGCATCCAAGGATCATCGTAATACTCCCAATCTTCGATGCTACCTCCACACGAAAAGCACATAACTTTATCGTTTAAACCACTTCCATAGTAAAAAAAACCTGCATCGACCATTTCCATCACCAATCTTCGTTTTGCATCTGCGGTAGCCCAATAATGTCGAAATGAACATAATCGAATTTTATTTTTATTATATATTTCATAACGTGGGCTGAAATAATGTTGAAGCATGTTTAAGAAGGTTTCGATACGAGTATGAATAAAAGAATAATGAAGTCTTGTTTCTGTTGTGGTGTTCTATATCTAATACATTTGTTATGAAATAAAACAAGAAAACATTTACTCAAAGAAAAAAACATTTATTCTAACATATTGTTATGATATAAAGAGCTAACAAATTACTTAACTTATATTTTTTCAGAGCACCCCTTATCTTCTAAATACCTTTATTATCAACCCAATTTTTTAAACATGCTACATGTTTTAATGCACATACATTCGAATGATACACACAGCTAAATATATTACTAGACATTCTATGATCATCAAATAATTTTTGTAAACGAGGACAGTTCTTATCTTCTAAATTATATATTTTATCATGTTTTACAATGTTTTTTAACCACGACACTTTTTCATATCCTTTAACATAAATGTTTTTATCTTCCAGATAAGGTACAATAAATCGATTTAAGTTTAAATATGGTATAAAACCCTCTTTCCAGAATTTTTTTCTGTTTCTCGCTATCCAACTTACTTGCAATCTTTCATTTTTGTAAGATTGTAAAATGGGAATGGTGGTTTGATTAATAATAAGTACCATAATTTGATTCCCGCATGCTATTGCTATTTCTTTCACGACAAACTCATTACTTTCCGTCTTAAACCCTTGCACATCTACTATGGCGTTCATAACAATTTCCTTACAATACCACTTAAGGGTTTATATTCGAATAGACGATCGTTGATGATAAGACAATAGGCAGATGTATTTTCTGGTATATCTTCAGAACTTTCTATTTCCAGTCTCACATCTACAGCTCCTGTTTTCAAGGCTTCGTTCTGTCTTGAACAATCAGTTATAAATAAAGGAGCCTTTTCTTTTAATTCGCTTAGACCAAGCATTGGTTCAGACCGGGTGTTATAATACGACTGACGAAATTTGGTGAACATTTCATATAATATATAATATTTATCTTCAGAAAATTTTGCATTCACCGATTCGTATGGATAATATTGAGAATTTAAAAAAAGAGTAACATTATTTAATTTACAATGGTCAAATACCGAGCAGTCTTTACTTTTCATATTTTTTCATTTGTCTGCAAACCAAATTGTTTAATTCAGATTATGATTCAACCTTTTAACTACAATTGTGGGAATTTAATGTCGCATAAAATGATTGTAAGTAATTTATAGTTACTTAGGCTCCAATGATCATAGCATTTAGTAGCTTATTCAGCAGACAATCAATCTATCCTTAGAATAATTTCATACATTTGTTTCTTTGAAAAATAGGCGTTTTGATTTGTCAACATAATCTGTTCCTTTTACAGCATTTAAATAAACGCAATCAGGATAAAATATAGCATAATGCATCCAAGGATCATCGTAATACTCCCAATCTTCGATGCTACCTCCACACGAAAAGCACATAACTTTATCGTTTAAACCACTTCCATAGTAAAAAAAACCTGCATCGACCATTTCCATCACCAATCTTCGTTTTGCATCTGCGGTAGCCCAATAATGTCGAAATGAACATAATCGAATTTTATTTTTATTATATATTTCATAACGTGGGCTGAAATAATGTTGAAGCATGTTTAAGAAGGTTTCGATACGAGTATGAATAAAAGAATAATGAAGTCTTGTTTCTGTTGTGGTGTTCTATATCTAATACATTTGTTATGAAATAAAACAAGAAAACATTTACTCAAAGAAAAAAACATTTATTCTAACATATTGTTATGATATAAAGAGCTAACAAATTACTTAACTTATATTTTTTCAGAGCACCCCTTATCTTCTAAATACCTTTATTATCAACCCAATTTTTTAAACATGCTACATGTTTTAATGCACATACATTCGAATGATACACACAGCTAAATATATTACTAGACATTTTATGATCATCAAATAATTTTTGTAAACGAGGACAGTTCTTATCTTCTAAATTATATATTTTATCATGTTTTACAATGTTTTTTAACCACGACACTTTTTCATATCCTTTAACATAAATGTTTTTATCTTCCAGATAAGGTACAATAAATCGATTTAAGTTTAAATATGGTATAAAACCCTCTTTCCAGAATTTTTTTCTGTTTCTCGCTATCCAACTTACTTGCAATCTTTCATTTTTGTAAGATTGTAAAATGGGAATGGTGGTTTGATTAATAATACCATAATTTGATTCCCGCATGCTATTGCTATTTCTTTCACGACAAACTCATTACTTTCCGTCTTAAACCCTTGCACATCTACTATGGCGTTCATAACAATTTCCTTACAATACCACTTAAGGGTTTATATTCGAATAGACGATCGTTGATGATAAGACAATAGGCAGATGTATTTTCTGGTATATCTTCAGAACTTTCTATTTCCAGTCTCACATCTACAGCTCCTGTTTTCAAGGCTTCGTTCTGTCTTGAACAATCAGTTATAAATAAAGGAGCCTTTTCTTTTAATTCGCTTAGACCAAGCATTGGTTCAGACCGGGTGTTATAATACGACTGACGAAATTTGGTGAACATTTCATATAATATATAATATTTATCTTCAGAAAATTTTGCATTCACCGATTCGTATGGATAATATTGAGAATTTAAAAAAAGAGTAACATTATTTAATTTACAATGGTCAAATACCGAGCAGTCTTTACTTTTCATATTTTTTCATTTGTCTGCAAACCAAATTGTTTAATTCAGATTATGATTCAACCTTTTAACTACAATTGTGGGAATTTAATGTCGCATAAAATGATTGTAAGTAATTTATAGTTACTTAGGCTCCAATGATCATAGCATTTAGTAGCTTATTCAGCAGACAATCAATCTATCCTTAGAATAATTTCATACATTTGTTTCTTTGAAAAATAGGCGTTTTGATTTGTCAACATAATCTGTTCCTTTTACAGCATTTAAATAAACGCAATCAGGATAAAATATAGCATGTTGCACATTCAACAAATTATGTGTGTCCAAGTTCTTCTTCCAGTAACCTCGGTGATAATATTAATTGTTCAATTCTAAACACCGACAATTATAACTCAGAAAAAATATCGAGTTCTGAAGATGATGACGACGGCAGCTATAGCGATGATGTAAAGCACTCACTGTTTAGGGAAAAAATTAGAACGTGGGCTCTAGAAAAGAGTATTAACCATTTTGCTTTAAAAGATCTGGCAGCAATTATCAACGACTTGATTCCGCAAATATTACCAACTGATCCAAGGACCATTTTAGGAACTCCTCGAAATGTCAACATAAAAGAAATTGAAGGTGGCGAATACTGGCACAACGGAATAGCCAATTCTGTGATTAAAATATTGAATAGTTGGGATGAAGCTCCAGACGAAATTTCATTAAATATTAATTTTGATGGATTGCCAATATTTAAAAGTTCTAAACATGAATTTTGGCCAATTTTATGCAACATCCACGAGAATACTAGCATAAAGCCATTTATTATTGGTATTTACTTTGGAGTTGGAAAACCAAAAAACTTGGACAGTTACTTAGAAGATTTTATTAACGACATGAAAAAAATTTTGGATGAAGGTATTCATAATTTCAAAAAAACTATTGCTGTAAAGATTCGATGCTTTATATGTGACTCGCCAGCTAGAGCCTACATAAAAGGTAATCATTTTTAATTTTACCTGTTTAAATTATTGCAATGCCAATTTAATACTTGAACGAAGGAAGATGTTGATGTTGATTTATTTATTTATTTTGTATTTTTCAGGTGTTTGCAATTTTAATGGTAAACACGGTTGTTTGAAGTGTGTTACCATTGGAGAGTACTCACACAATTCCCACACAGTTACTTTTTCTGATATTGACTGTGCAGAGAGAACAAATGAAGGATTTCGGAACAAGCTTTATGGACCCCATCACAAGACTGATTCCCCATTACTTGGTCTACCTATAGACATGGTAAAAGATTTCCCTGTTGGCGATTCACTACACCTACTGGACTTGGGTATAATGAAACGTTTATTAGTCGGTTGGCGTGACGGGAATTTTAGTAAATATATCACAAAATGGCGTGCCAGTGACATTGAAAAGGTATCAGTTTTTTTAAGGAGATGTAAGTTACCATCAGAAATTCATAGAGCGGTACGTGCCCTGGATACTTTGGCTTACTGGAAGGCATCCGAATTCCGATCATTCTTTTATTATTTGAGTGTCATTATTTTGCCTGAAGTGCTAAAATCGACTGCATATTCACATTTCTTAACACTCTATTGTGGTATTATAATTTGTTCAAACGAAGCTTACCAGAATATGTTGCCACTTGCTGATAAGCTTTTGAAACATTTTGTAAGACATTATAGAGACTTTTATGGAGCCGATTACGTCACAAGCAACGTGCATAATTTAATTCATGTGACTGCCGAAGTAACGATGTATGGGCCACTGCAAAGTTTCAATGCGTATCCCTTCGAAAACCAGTTGTACATGATCAAAAAAATGTTAAGAGTTGGCCGAAATCCACTATCACAAGTGGCCAAAAGATTAGCCGAAATGAATTTGATTGATGTGAATAAGAATATTGCACAAAACAACTCGTAAGTATCCGTTTGTAAAGACAAGTAAAAACGGTCGAAAAATTCTACATATGAAAGAATATAAGCTATCTTCAAAAACATGTGACAGGTATATTTTAACCACTAATAATGATATTATTGAAATTAAGTTTATAATCGATGAATCGGAAGTTTTGGTACATGGTACTAAAATACAAAATAAAAATGACATCTTCACGTACCCGGTGAAGTCATCACGCTTTGGCATATACAAAGCTACAAGTTCGGATGAATGTGCTAACGCTGCTGTCATTTTAGATCTTCGGGAAATAAAATGCAAATTAGTATGTATTAAACATAAAGAATGCCATTATTTTATTCCATTATTACATATTTTGTAAATGAAACAAAATAAATGATTGAACTTATACATATTTATTGATTCAATTTGCTCACATCAATTGGTACTCTGTCAATGTAGGTATCATCTGTCACAGGAAAGTAAAAGGTAACAACAACAAACTTAACAAAAACATTGATATCCTTATTGTATCATCTTTTACCTACACTTTCATGCAACTTATAAAACCTGCATCACAGTAAATCACTTATTAACAAAGTATTTGAAATCCGAATATAAAATAACATTCAATACCGTTAATAAAGTTATAACAAAACAATGAAAACTGAAGCCTACTTGATCATAACATAGTCTAGCTAGAATCATATTAGCCTTTAATCATAATAATAGTCACCCGCAATAACATAATATGATGGAACGAAAGCTGCAAGAGATTGCCAGTCTTTTTGATTTATTCGTCTACAAAACTACCAAAATTAGCACAATGAGCCCACATCGTTCTGATCGTTTTCTGGTGAACTGTTATTACTTATAATATTCTCTATGACTCCATCTCTAACTTCTTGTTTGTCCTCCGTCTCTAACGAGTTTTGTTCTCGTTGTATATTATTTTCGCCTTGTTTTGCAGTAGAGTCATTATTATTTTTTGCAGGATTTTTATTTTTTCGACGTTTCGTCACTGACGCTCTTAGGTCTCTCATCAATTTTCTCTTTCCTGAATTTTTTAAAGCAGTCTTGAAAAATATTTCCGAAGCTTCTACTGTAAATGCTGCGTCCCACAAATGAACCATTTCAAAAAAAAAAACTTCCTTAATAATTTGTAGTTTTTCAAAGCAATTTTCGATTTTTCTCCTCGGCTTCCACCAGACCACGAACACAAACAGATAAATTCCCGAGAAAGCAATGTGTCAAGTAATCGATAAGCAAATGTTTTACCATCTCCAGTGGAAGGTGAGCATAAAAATGACAAATGTTTCTTAAGTTTCTTGTATTCGGATTTATCTGCTAGTTTGACTTCTAACGCATCCAACTGACGTTGGTCTTCAATTATATTAAAGCAAAAGCTCTCAGCTTCATCTTGACGGACATCTTTCAATAAAGTCACTTGTACAGGTTGTTCGTTTCTTGGCTGGTTCAGTTTTTCTGATATGTCTTCTAATTGAACAGACATTATGCAGATTTTGTTCACCATATTTTCTATAATTTTATTTTGATTATGAATCATATTAACCATCGTGTCAATTTTGTCCGAAAGCATATTCTGGTCTTCACAAACTTGTAAAATTACTTCTTCATCAGGTGTATTATTGATGGACGTATTTGTTATGTTTCTGGGTATGGAGTTGATGTTCGTCTGAAAAAAAAAACATAAATGAAATATACCGTACATTTAAATATATGTATACACATATATTATACTCATATGTACACATTCCACCATGGGCCCGAGCAACCCGAAAATAATTTTAACTATGAATTGCTGGTGATATTCTGAGAAAAAAATGTTGTGGCAACACTAGTAGGTCGAATTCTGTAATTTTAAAGTAATATATTTTTCAAACAAATTATATCGATTCCATTATTATACTTCATTATTTCAATTCAATTAAATTCTTTATTTCAATCAACAGTTGGAGCATTAGGTACAAACAACGCCTTAAGTCGAGTTGCCGAGTAATACCAATTGACAATTGACAACGAGTGAGGTATGACTGTTTGCTGTTAGGATTTATTTACCTAACGAATTTACAGATCGTGAATTTCTAAAAATAATGAATATCTTAGAAAACATGCGTGATGCCATGTCACATATAACTGTATTTGCTCCAATTATGTATCTGAACCCATGGTTGAAATCGATGGAGTTACTCGAGCCCACGGTGTATATATTTATATGTATATTATAATACACATTTTATGTACTATTCTTATTAACAAATTTCACACACTATAGGTGTGTAAGTATGTGGATTCTGTCAACTAATACGGAAAATATATCGTTGTGCACGTGTGTGCACAACGATGTATTTTCCGATGGTGTCATCACACACAAGACGCGTATGACTATACACAGACACAAGCGTGTGCACACACAACAAATATACACATGCATAGAGCGGGCCCAGTGCCAGGATAAATTCTGATTTCACCCGCGCGTCTCGCAACACCCGCGTTAGTACGGATAACAACCACGGGCGGCGCAACGACGCGCGATACAACACTTGGTGGAAAAACAAAACAAGTGTAGTGCGTATAAAGTGCAATGTAGTTAAATAAAACTAGACTTTAAAATTTTATTTATGAAAATTTAAGTTTATAAAAATTACATATTTGTCACGCTGCGTGTGGTCGTTGATTTTAGTTCCCCCTCCACGCACTTTGCACATTACCAATCTGCCTATTTCCGAACATTGATATTGGTGCCGATTCCCTTGTCTGCATCTTTTTCTTTCTATTTCATTAAGAAAATTAAAAAAATTAAAATTAAAATTCATTTATTTCAGATTAAAATCCATATTATCAATCAAAAATAATAAAAAAAACAATAAAATAATCAAATCAATAAAAATCAAGAACAAAATCAAACACTAACACATTAAAAACACAGAATACACAAATACACATAAAAACAATATCTAACAAATCGACAGAAACAATAACAATACCAGACACTACAATAATAATATTCAATATCAATATCACCATAATTATTTAATAAAAGGTGACGAACTGGCATGTAGCACCATCCACCTCTCTAGAAAAGGCGAGTCCCACCGCTCGGAAAATACTTTTAGGATACTGTTAGTGCTGCGCTTAAAGCGATTTAGCAGCGATGCACTCCGCTTTCTAATTATGGCAAAAAAGTCATCTGTGTGCGCCTGCGCGAACATGGTAGACGCGCTGCAAAACCGCGGCAACCCCAACAGTATCCTAAACGCATCATTGTATTGGACGCGCAGGGCGCTGTATGCCCGCTGTGTAAACTTGGCCCATAGGCTGCACGTGTAGAAAGACTGACAATAAGCTTTAAATAAGGTCACCTTTACTGGTCTAGTACAGCGTGCAAACCTACGCGCCAACATGTTACCCCGTACAGACAGCGCCCTGCGTTCCCGCTCAATGTCCTCATTATCACACAAACTATCTGTGACCCAGTGACCCAGATACTTAAAGTGGTTTACCCACTTCAGAGATGCACCACAAAGAGTAATGGTAGGTACAGTTGAGTAGCATTTGGTGCCAGCTTTAAAAATCATGAACTCACTCTTTTTAGGATTGTATCTGAGTCCATGGGCCACAGCATACGACTCGCATATGCTCAACAGCTTTCGCAGCCCTCCAACCGACGGACTCAGCAGGACCATGTCGTCTGCGTAACTGATACTATTTACAGACATCCCATCCACAGAGCAACCTACATTAGCACTACTGAGCTCGCCAATCAGTTGGTTCATATACAGGTTGAACAGCCGTGGCGAAGTCAACCCCCCTTGCCTCACCCCGCAGTCCAATCTGTACACTTCTGACTGCGCTCCTGCCCATCTCACGCTGTTCTTTTGATGACTATACCAGTACCCAAATATCGACACTAACTCACTCGGCATCTGTGTCTCAACTTGCAGCTTGTACCACAGCTTGTCATAATTCACCAGATCGAAAGCCTTCGAAAGATCTAAATAGCAAGCATAGACTGGGGTGTTTCTGGTGGTATAGTACTGCACAGTCTGCTTGAGACAGAGGATGGCACTCTCAGTTGACAGTCCCGGTGTGAACCCAAATTGAGCGTCGTGCACTTGAAGATGTTTCTCCAGCTGTTGGTCAAGCAGTCTGTCCAGTACCTTTGCTATGACAGTAGCAAGCGAGATAGGTCTATAGTTGGATACGTCTGACGCATCACCGGTTTTGTTCTTAATTATCGGAACTACTACTGTATACATGAGATCATCAGGTAGATAATTATGGCCAATACACAGGTTAAATAACATGGCGAGGACTCTTGGCAGGTGATCACCAGCGTACTTCAAGTGCTCAATACTAAGGTCATCATGACCTGGAGACTTTCCTCTCACCGGAAAAAAAGGACAGAAGATAAGTTTTAGTTTAGTCCTGTCAAATTAATCAGCGCTTGACGTAAATTGACGTAATTTTAGTAGGCAAGTTTTTAATCACGTTTAAATTTGTATGGAGTAGTGACAGGACTGACAGGACTAAACTAAAATTTATCTTCTGTCCTTTGCTTAATGAAATGGAAAGAAAAAGATGCACTGAACTTAAATTTAGTTTAGTTTGTGAACAAGGGAATCGACACCAATTTCACAGACACCATAATTATTATTTAGTTAGAGATAATTTAGTCACTTACCAAAGTATCTGCATAAGCTTCGAAATTCATTGTATCTATTTGATTCACTATTCGAGTTTGAATATTACTTTGAGTTGGATCAGCGGTTTCTTGGCACTGCGGCTCATTGACATCGGTGTCGCTATATCGCTCCATACTTTCTAATTCAATTTCTGCCTGTGCGTACGAAAACAAATTTTGCCTTTTTAGATCACAATTCAATTTTTTTCTAATCAGGACTTGGCTTCGAACGTTCTTCCTTGATCAGCTTCAAAATGTTTTTATTCTTTGGAGGCCAACTTAATATTCCATTAAACTCCCAAAGTGACGGTACAATGCTCAATCGATCACCGTCCGGTTCAGAAGTACTAACGATCTTAAAAGGCATTATTCTGAAATAAAAAAATTAAACAATCACATAATTATAAGTAATAAATACATAACTTGTACAAAGGTTATTGAACAAAGGTTTTCTGGGTAGGTAGGTAGTATTGTTTGCATAAGCTTTTTACAGTTTGTAGGTACCTGCTTAATTATGTCAATCGTAAACGTTATTGCGAATTGAGGTATAAAAACAGAACTAGGTATAGGTACATTAAAAGAGTACGCAACGTTTCTTTTGACCATGCAGGCAACGACGACAAGCGACTGGCGACTGTGCGTACCGAGAGCCGACTGAGCACTATAAGAGAGGCGCATCTAGCGCGCGAACGACAGAAAGAGATGGCCGCACTTAGGCACAATAGGCTAGGTGAAAACACAGTTTTATAAACGAGAGTCACGCGCGGGTGGACTGCGCAGCGGTTAAGCTTATCAGTCGATCCGATACATTATGAGGATCAAATGACTCTAAGGGCCAATTTCATAAAATAATACAATACAAAAGTCAGAAATGAGCGTCAAAGTTCTAAATTCAATTACAATCAAACGCAAGGACAGTTATCGTTTTACTAAACGAAAATTAAGCGTGACGTCACGTTTTGCGTAACAGACTTCTTAGAGTATGTAAAAACTAAGAAATTAAAATATGTTGTGGATGAAATATTGCATTTATGTTTATTTTGCTGTACAATTTATTTTACAATAAAAAATATATATCTATAGGTATTTATATATTAATACTTTTCTACCCAATATGAAAGGTTCGCGCGCGCGTAAAACGATGTGTTAAATAATATCACTGACAATTTTGAACTAGAAGTTATCCATGCGGTGGTTTTAAATATAATACTACGGATCCCTAAAGAGTCTGAATAACAACTGTTTAATTGTTCACATTATGGCTAACGGTAGAGCTTGTGGACCATTAAAAGTAAAGAAAACAGCTTATAGCTGCTTACAGTTCACATTTGTAATTTTATTCAGTTTTTTGCTGATTAACAGTACACTAGTGAACTATTAGACAGCCTTTTTCAGCATATAAGAGTTTTAACTATTCACGTCGCTGTTTAACATTGTATTGTATAACCTATAAATATACTGGTTCATTTTTCAAGTTTTATGATGTTTTGTGTATGAATTAGGAATGTATTGCATTAGTTTTTACTTCCTGATAACATAATAATAACTTTTTATCTTATAATTCTTTTCAAAGCACAAAAAATTGTTTATTCATGTTTTCATCACGGCTTATTTATATCACAAAACTAATTAAAAACCGAATATTTTCGTGGCGCACTAAAATTTTCTTAGACAAAGTATATGTATAATGTCAGTGAAATTACATTCCCAAGCATTTTTCTTTTATTAATATGTAAAACAATGTACTTACCAGGAAATATGAATATTATCCACGTATTAATTCACTCCACGAAACAAGTGTTCAATTGGCAGCTAGGGTTATATTTGCTTCTATAATTATGTTTGCTACATCAAATATGTTCACTTTTACACTGGCCGCAAGCAGCCTTTCCCAGTTTAAAACATCTATTAAGAGCGTAGATGTGACATATTTACTGAATAAAGAGTAACTTGTGATCTCTTAGTCAGTCGATATTCAGCGCATAGTACTGTCGTTAGCCTTTATAACACTGTTAAATTGCTGCTACACAGCTCCTAAGCAGCTACGTGAACTAAAGGCTGAATAATTTGTGCCCATTTAAGAGTTATAATAGCTGTATAAGGCCCTATACAGCCCCTATGCAGCTTTTTTATTCAGCTTTAAGCATGGTGGGAATCCGTTATTCGGCTGATAAGCAGCCTCGCGTGCTACTTGGGCACCCCTCAAAGGATTGTATTTATTAATATTAATCTCTAGATGACTCACGAAGACACAAGTCCTACCAGATTCACAGTGTTTAAATTCAGATAGTTTTCTTTGAAATGTTTGTATAACATTTAAATATAATTCATTAATTTGGGTACTGTGATGTATTGATACATACTTTGTATTAAATGATTTGAGTTCTTGCTCGCCTGACTTTGGTAGAACAAAGTGAGCAAAAAGTTCGAAGTTCACTTTAATACAAATATGGTTTACAAGACAAACACTAATTACATTTATGACATGTTTCTGATTATGCAATAGGAATGCCTCTGGTGTGAGGTACTCGTCTGATGGAGTAAGTCTGTATGTAATTATTCTATTTTTAAACGACGTCGCAATTATATCAATATTCTTTAATTCAGATTTTAATAGGCAATTAGATTTATGTAAATTCGTTCTCAAGTGATATTGGTATTCGTTTTTAGGTATTTCAATTTGACAGTATACATAATTCAATAAATTATTAGATCTTGAGATGGAATGGGGTGTAACTGCAAACAAAGATACAACATATACATTAATTATATGTATTTATTGCAAAATAAAACCTAAATTACATAATACCAAATAATAATCACGGGAGTAAATATATATGCAAGTACCTGGGTAGAATACGTTAATATACGATACCTAGGTAACTACTGCAATTATGAAGTAAGATACACATAAACTTTAACAGTGTTACATATTACAAAATGTTGTTTTATATTAGACAAATGTTTAAATGTGTTGCTGTTACTCTTTTACAATATGAAAGAAAAGGTGACAACAACAGATTTAAACATTGTCTAAAGTAAAAACACCGTTTTGTATGTATTTATTCTAAAAAGTAAAACTTAAAATTACGTACACGATGCAAAGTAATAATCATAGTATAACGATGTGGGTAAATATGAAAGTTAATAATTAACTAGGTAACGAATACGTTAACATTCGATACCCAGGTACTAAAATTATAAGTACTGAAATTAGTAAGTAAGATACACACAATAACCTAATGCCCTTATTACACTATACTGAATGCAAGCGTTCCTAGCACTCTGTATATTCAGAACATAAAAAAATCTCATAATTTTTATCAGTTACATATTTTTTATAGTTTTTTGAATGCTTAGTAATAATTACTGATAAAGGTAGGAGGGCAATTGCGGAACTCTTTCCTGGCGGCAATTATAAAGTTAGATAAGTGTTGCCACGCGTCTGTATTTTGGGCAGTACGATTTTTGACGCATACAATTGCATGACGCCATCTGTTCAAAGGTTGCACCTTCTCTATTTCGTCACAACTATAAACTTTCAACTCTACATAGTGTGTTCCCTGTTTAAAATCAAACGTTTGACGAGAATGACCATTAGCAAGTCTTCTACTAACGTAGGATTGTAGCTGAGGAATTGGTTTACCCGGAGTTGAAAGCTGTTCCACAGCGTCGTCTTCACTGTCGCTCCCGAAGATATCACGGACAGTTGCCTTCTTCGGAGCAATCGGCTTGATAACCGGCTTCTTCTTACTCCATGGTGAAGACTGCGTATTACACATGGGGGCAGGGCTCGCTCGTGATGTACTCGGTGCTGACGGTGAGCACGACGGGGAGGACGCTTGTTTCCTTTTTTTTGACCTCTTCTCAGGTTCACGCTGCTGATGAACATCGTCGTCAGATGGGAGCAATGCTTCGGCATTTGCTTGGTGGGACCTGAAATAAATAATAAAATACGATTAAAATTTTAGTCAATAACGTGAGGCTTGCATTTTGTAATCATTATGTTTACCTACTTATTCTGTACTGTCACAGATTTTCATGAAATAACTTAGATAAAGTGAAAACTAACAACAATAGAAGTTAAGGAAACTGAATTATATTATATTATATAGTATAGGTACGTTTAATTAATGTGAAGTTTATTATAAAGAGACACATGTTTATTGAATAGAATATACGCCACATATCAAAATGAATAGATGTAATACTTATTTAATCGTTCGTTTCACTGAAGTCATTTCAATAACACTGAGATGACACTGAGATATCACTTTTTGTATCCAAATGAATAGAATATTATCTTATTTATGTACTAGAACAAAGTACAATTGAGCTGTAATTATTATTACAATATACATATAAATGAAAAAAAAAATAGTTATTATGACTTACATTTTTTTACTAGTGGTTACTGTTGCAGTCTTCAATGTTGATTCAGGCCCAGGGAGGGAATATGTAATGATGCTCCTGATGGCCACGTCCCGATTTAAATACCAACAAATCTACGTCATTTTTAACCCATAAAAGGAAAGCGAGACTTACTGAAAATCTTGAGTCAAATCTATTGTCACTAAATAAGGGAAATGCTTAACCTAGCTTTATCATAAGTAGTTCAATTCTCAACCTTAACCATACGCAATAGAGATTAGTACTTAAAACATATATTTCCATTGCATGCTGCAAGGGCCCGTTCATTATTTACGTGAGAAGTCGAGCCAAATTTCATGACATCTCACCAAAGGGAGTGGATGGGTCAAAAAAAAAAATCGTCATAATCGCCTCACGTAATTAATGAACGCCCCACTAAGTAAGCGCCGATACTAGTCTTATACCCTGACTTTACTTTTGCATTAATATCGTGATAAATGTACGAACGGATAAACATACATTCGGATCTCTCATATTAGTATTGAATTATTTGTAAACAAAGCAGCGCTGGCGCCGATCCGTCGGGGGGAGTCCTGTTACATCAACCCATTTATGTATAGTTCTGGGAATGATATAAAAAAATTTGATTTTCAACCTTAAAGACAAGTTTAAAAAATATATATTTATGTGTATAAGTGGTTAAAGAGAAAAAATATTTCAAATCGAATTCTCAGTCAGGTTGGCTGGGTGGATATAACTGTTATGTCGGTAAGAAAATATATTTTTTTATTATTTTTATTCAGAAAATGTGAAATGATTATTATTTGTTTTTGCTACTTTTATTCATTCTTATAATGCTTAATATTCCTCTATTTACTTTTTGTAACATTCGAATTAATTATTATTTTATTATTATTGTATCAGAAAATGAATGCATCGTGCTATAAAAATATTATGAGTTATTTGGAGTATTGATAATATAATAATTAATAATTCATTTTTCTTATATTTTCAGGATTCTCAAGATCTATTCATTTTCTCCCCTATGGAAGCTCGGCTAGTACAAAACGAGGTTGGCGAGGAATCGTCGAGGCGTTTGAATCTGAATCTGAAGAGGTCTAACGATGGTACTCATTACAGTTTTGTGAAGTGACCTTTACAAGGATCAAAGATAATCCGCATCGAAATATACGACGCAAAAGATTTTGCCGATCGCGAAGAAAGTTCATGCAAATGCAAAGCCGATTTGTGTGTACAACATGTTGTCAAAAATACCACGATGGATGGTATATCTACATACATATTTAATGATATACCAATCAACAAAGGACCTCATGTTTAGGATCCAGGAAAATTTGGAAAGTGTTTTTTAATGAATAGATATATTTACTTACCTGATACTGATACTTTAAAAAAAATTGTAACCTTATAATAAACGCTTATTTAAAAAAAGAAAACGTATTTTTATTCAGTGAATACTAGCAATTGTGTATCATTAACCATTATGTAATAAACGTATTAGTACCCCAATGTATATCATCATAAGATATTGAAGTTAAAAAAGGGTTTATTATTTAAACACTTTAAAGTTGGTATGATGTATTTTAATAGAACATGTATTATAGTTAATTGCATGCATAAATAATATTAGGGATTTTTCGATCAGATCTTGCGATCTGATCTAAAAACCCCAATAAACAACTACTGATTTGGATTTTGTATTGTGATCACTACGACGACTTGGCGACCACCTAGACTTTTGTGCTGTATAACATGGCCAACCGCCACGTTTTTCTGAGTTACACGCAGCGAGAGTATGCTGAGATGCACCTTATTTACGGAGAAGCTGGCCAAAGTTCCAGAGCTGCTGCCACAGGAAAAGGTTTTCCGATAGGAGACATTCACACCACGAAATGTTTACCAGAGTGCATAACTCCTACATGGAAGGCAGACTCCCTGGGCAAAGTGGCGGTGGACGGCCTCAAGTTGTTGACGAGGACATAGTGCTTCAGGAACGAGAACAAGACCCGACAACTTCGGTTAGGGCGATACAACGGCGCACAGTGATACCGAATTCTACTGTTCATTCAGTGCTCAAGAGGTATGGATACCATCCATTTCACGCACAACGCGTGCAAACTCTTTTAACCAGAGACTACGTGCCGAGAGTTCAATTCTGCCGCCACATGCTTGAAATGTATCGGGAGGACCCAAACTCTTTTAATAAGGTGCTATGGAGTGATGCGCCTGTAGAAAGGACGGCTACTTGAATTAGCATAACCTACATAGTTGGCAATTAGAAAATCCGTAAGTGTCAAGAGAAGACAGGTCCCAGTACCAATTCAAAATAAATTTATGGTGTGGGATTTTTAATGGCCAGATTGTGGGTCCCGTCGAGCTTCCACCTGCATTAAATGCCAATAATTACTTGAAGTTTTTACGAGAAACCCAACCCATGCTCCTTGAAAATGTTCCGAGTGAGCTAAAAGTGGTGATGTGGCTTCAAAATGATGGGTGCCCTGCTCATTACTTCCGGGAAGTAAGAGCTACTTAGACGAAGCTTATCCAGGCAAGTGGATTAGGCGACTGGGACCGATATCATGACCACCTAGGTCTCCGGCCCTAAACCCCCTGGATTTTTTTATTGGGGTGCCATGAAGGGCATAGTCCGTGAAAAACCGATCCAAAATGACAGAGAGCAAGGGTTAACATTGCAGCAAGAAAAATATCCGATATAAGCCTGAGAAGACTCTGTAGGAGCGCTGACACATCCTTTTGTATTCAAGATACGTGCAGCGCCCGGCGACACCAGTTCGCCCGTAACCACCGTAAACTATAGACGCGCTCTTAACCTGATTAGCTATTCCTTTGTAATATTTCGTAACAAGTTTAATAATTAAAGTTACCACAGAGTTTCGTAGTATTTCATTTCTCTCCGTACACACACAACCCAAAGACACTATATACACGCACACAAAATTGGTGACCCCGACGTGATCTAAAAGTGGTGTAGTGATTTAAAAACTAGCAACGTGACTTTACCATCCGTGATTTTTAAATATATTATGTGTACGTGATCGAGAACGGGCAACTCACTCAACATCAGCGTCTATAGTGTGGAATCTTTTTAAAAAAATAATCTGCGTGAGTATAGTTAACATCATGGAAGACAAAATAGCTGCCGACGAATATTCCCTTTCACCGGTCTCCATCACCGACAGGTTAGAAGATTCCACTAGAATTGTGGTTCACCAAAGCAGAGGCAATTCATTGCCGGAAGATGTCCGACGATTCTAAGTATCGGATAATATTGTCGAAATTAAACCTCGAAGTTACAGAACCAGTCGCGGATATCTTTTTAGACCCGCCACAGGAAAAGAAATATGAAGCCTTGAAAAGTTAATTTCGGTGTACAAGGAGTTAGCGGAACGGCAAATAAAAAAAAACTGATTGGTGAAATGGAGCTAGGCGATCTACAGCCATCGCACCTCCTACGAAAAATGCGGGACCTGGCCAGAGGAAAGGTAACCGATGAGACACTCAAAGTGATGTGGAAAAACCATTTACCACCATCAGTACGTGGAGTTTTGGCAGTCACAGATGAGGAAAACTTGGAGAAATTGGCGTCGATTGTAGACAAGGTGGCGGAGACTATCACCCCAATTCAAAGCGTATCCAGCGTAAAAGAAAAACCAGGAATAAGACAAGGATAATTTGGTGATAGCGGAAATAAACAAATTAAGCGACATATTACGCAAGATCGAGTATGGTTCCAGAGGTCGCTCGAGACATGGCGGATCCGGAAGATGGCGATCCCGGTCAACATCAAACTCCAGGTTTAGAAACGTGAAAGCACCTGAAGACGACCCCAACTGGTTATGTTTTTATCACTTCAAATACCGCAGCAAAGCGGATAAGTGCGTTCAACCATGCAATTGGAAGAGAAAGGACGCCAAGCCATCGGAAAACTAGAGTTGGTGCAGTCAGCGACGGGAGGCTGTGACCGCGTGCACCACAATCACCGTCTATGCGTCAGGGACAGGAATTCAGGTTTGAACTTTTTAGTGGATAGTGGTGCAAATGTGTCTGTTCTACCTGGCAGAGTTGTTTTTAAGAAAGATAACGCACATAGTGCCTGTTATAAGTTGTATGCTGCGAACGGTACTGAGATAAATACGTACGGTACACATATTTTAGAACTAGACTTAAATCTTAGACGAGCGTTTCCGTTGGTTATTTACGATAGTGGACGTACAGCAACCCATATTAGGTGCTGACTTCTGAGCTAAACACAAGTTGTTAATTAACTTGAACGAACGAAGGCCAGTGGATCAGGGTTCTAATTTAGGTACGAGAGGAAATATCTCCAGTTCCACCAAGCCCACTTCGAAAACCGTCACTGATAATTGCCACTATTATGAATTGTTGTGTAAGTTCCCAGAATTAACCATGCCTGTTTCATATAAGGAGACACCTAAGTAGTACTAACTAGTACCTGTTGTCTCTATGTGATGGCAAACGCCATCACATAGAGTGCACGCGCGAGCAAGACAGCTACCCCCGGATAGGTACGTAAAAGCTCATTTTTAAGAAGATGCCGAGCGTGTATTAGGGCACAAGGGAAGCAATTTGAGCATTTATTGTGATTTATTTAAATAAATGTTTATTAAAGTTAACTCCTCTGTTTTTTTTACTATCACCTTATCCTTCGAGATGTCATTTACAGACCAGCTGGCCGGTCGGCCGTAGATTAACTATTATGTAATTCGAACCGTAGTACGACCTTACTACGATTCGAATTCAAAGTCACATTACTTGCATTTAAAATAAAATGGTCTTAAGAACTAAAGTAGCATTTTTTCGTATTTTTTAAATGTAAATGCACTAGTATTGTATCTTTCCAAAATCACCATTAAACAGGCTATCTTTTAAGTTTGTTGTACAAAACTGCCACATACATTTTTTTTTCACCACTGTAGGTTAAAGTTAAGCGATAAGAAAATACTTCTTTGAAAATTTAAACAAAAAAATTGCATACATACATACATACTCTCGAAAAACATTACCCTCCTTCTGGGGCAGTCGAGTAATTAAACATTAATGAAAGTGTTGTAATGTATCTAGTGTGTTTGTCTGGAGTTTTGTGTGAGTGCGTAGTTGAGGGTGTGTGTATGTTTGTGAAAAAGTGTATGTGACTGTGAGTGTAAGTATAAGTGTAAGTGTGCGAACGTATGCGAGAGTATAATATTTATCATAATATTACTTTTATAAAAAACCCAACCAATTATTAACATTTCCAAAATTACCCATCCTCATTACAGAAGATAATATTGCGATAAGTTCGTTTTAGAAGATATTCCTGTAACTTAGATTTGACCTGATATTTAGTATCGGGATAAATTTTTAATAGGTACTTTGTTAAGCTGGTTATAAAGCTATGTGCTGGTGACATAATAGTGTCTCTTGGCAAACGAAATTTTGTGCGACTCATGCGAGAAAACCGTGTGTTTAATTCTGCCTTTTCGCTCAGAGGATGGACGAGTAGGGTGCTTACGGAGCAGTGACTGAAGGACAAACAGCTGACTGACAGTTAACACTCTTGATTTGTCATATATCTGTACTGTGCTAGTCGAATAAAATGGTTCTCTGTAGCTCCACCCCAGAATGGAATTCAATAAGCTAAGATCAATTGGCATAAAGCAAAATAAACCACCCTCAATGAATTCAGCAGACTTGAAAATTTAAAAAAAATGCAAATCAGCTTACGAGTTCTGCCAGAGAGTCAAGGTGTCTAGGTGTTTATGCCAATTGAGATGTTGGTCGATATGAACGCCTAAGTATTTGATAGTAGTGGACTTAGAGATTGCTATATGCTACTACATATGTGGGCTATAAGAGTAAGGGAAGTGATGGGACATGACTCAGGCATTTGATTATGTCCAACATGATATTTCGTTAAAAATACTGGATGCCTATGGAGTTAGAGGGAAGGTTCTTGAACTTATTAAATCATATTTGAACGACAGAAAACAAGTAACCGAAATATGTAGACTAAACACTAAAACCAAACATGAAGAAAACTTTCTATCGGAGGAACGAACCGTTGCCTACGGAGTTCCGCAAGGAAGTGTTTTAGGACCTCCATTTTTTACACTTTACATAAATGACTTTCCAAAGTCAGTTGACCATCCTGTAACACTTTTCGCAGACGACAGTACTATAACTATACCATGTAATAATAAAGACCTATATAAATATGACATTAATAATACACTGATCAATACTATACAATGGTTAGACAATCATAATTTGAAAATTAATTTAAGTAAGACAGTGGTGCCGATTCTCTTGTCACAAATTTCTCTAAACTAGACTAAAAATCACCAAAATTTCGTTTAATCCTGTCAAACGACGTTTCCCATTCTGAAATAAACTAAAGTGACATAAATAAACTATACTATAGTTTGACAGCACTAATGTCATTTTAGTTACCTAATTTAGTGAAAATGGCAATTTTGTTATTCTGAATTTGACGTTTTTCATATAAAATTTAAATTTCAAACTAAATCAGGCTATTTTTAATCGCGATTAAAAAGGTGTGGAATAAAATTAGTTGTCATGAACTAAAATTTACAAAGTATATTTCTCTTAGATTTCTTGAAAGTTTGGATGCTTGTGCGTTTGGAAAATCTTAGATCAGTAAGGATGCGTATGAAATTGCAGCTGTTGTCCATGCGGCAGACGGAAATAACAAAATTATTGTTATTAGAACACAATACGAATTTCATTCCTGAAAACTTAGAGGTATTTTGTACTGAACATCTAATGACTTCATTATAATTTGGAAAACAAGTGGATAAATCCATTTCCAGATTCTGTGAAATAAGAAACTATTTTTTTTAACTATCAAGAAAGTTCAGTTATTATTAGAGTTCAACGATCAGTTACTGTACAATGTTTCCACATTTCGAGACCGTTCCAACTCATTCCAAATGGCTGAAAAAAGATTTTTAGAAGAAAAAGATTCAAGATGTCCTTGATATGGATTTCCTACGGCGACGAGAATACCGGAGACTTTTTACTGAACGATAAACCAGATTTATAGAGAAAGCTCAATCCAGAGGAGGCTCAGTAGGTGCTCAGGTTTGAATGGAATGAGTTTGTGTGTAAGTTCATCGGAGATAGTGATTATCCTATGTGTTATCCCATGTACCCATATTATGACGCCAGCTCAACAGAACAGCAGAACTAAAGAAAAGCCACGTTGTGGTAGTTACACACAAATAACAAGAGACATTTTTTTAGAAAACAATATATTTTTATAAATAATAAAGCTACATTTTGTTATAAATTTATTAAGTTTTTATTTCCAATATGCTTCCTTCAAAGTCATGGGTGCCAATCTTTTCTCATGCTACCCTCATTCCTCATCTTTTTCACATAGAATGCTCTCCTCCCTCGCTGTCTTTGCAAGGTTGAATAGTATTGGTGCTTGGTGTGTCTTTCATAGCAGCAGTCATACTCGTGCCTGTAAACAAGTATAATTTGTTATTAAAAGGCCCTGAAACCCTGGTGCAAAAGCAATAGGAAGTATTATAAAATAGACATTAGTACCTACATATATTTCTAAATAGTATATTTGTGTTAACAAGCTTAAAGGACATGTAAATACATAACTATTATCAGCTACTGCTTTAACTTTATTTGGTCAGTTTACATTAAGACAGTTCTAGTAGGTAAGTAGATATAAAATCAGAGATAAATACCTTTTCATGTTGGACAATTTCTTTAAGTAATTTTTTCGTACAATCTGTCACTATGTATTAGGACATTCAGTATTTTTATGACATGTTCTAATGTCTTGCTTGGTATGTGTCCTTTGACCCATCCTAGTAATTATGAAACAACAAGCTGTTTGTCCGATGAAATCCTGTGGAATTTTGTGTATTAGCCTGTGTATTCCTTTTTTATCCATTAGGTGGTTAGCCAGGATATATGGGTGCCGAGTAATTCTTTCTTTATACGACTTGAGATAGCTTTTTATTTCCTCTTTACTGTCGGTATTTTTATATCATGGTGTAGAGCTCCATTTAGTACACACAATGGGGCGTTTGTGATTGTCCTTAGAAGCTTGTTCTGAAATCGCTGTATGATCTCTATGTTAGAGTGTGATGCTGTTCCCCATAGCTGAATGCCATAGGGATAAAGGCTCGATTATAGCTTTGTTTTATTTTCCAGGTCAAATTGTGACCAGTAGAACTTTCTTAGTGAAAATGTGTTTTTTCCAAGGAAGCCGTCTGTCAAGGTTTATACCAAGGTATTTCACATGGTCAGCTTGAGGCACTTGTATTCTATTTAATGGAGCTCCGATTTATTGGAGTTTATTATTTTCATTGCTACCATCGCAAACACATTGAAATAAACTTTTTTTATGTGTAAAATCAAATTCGAATTATCCAATGAAATATTTTACTTTTGTCTGTCGAAGTCACGACAGATACAAAAATCATGGATATGACAAATTTATTGTTTTTCATTCTACTATTTTGAATATAATCAGTGCCGAACGCATTTGGTCACCTCTATTTTGGCCTATGGTTTACTCAACTTACGATTGTCAAACTCGAATATAGTTGTGTCATAATTGTTTTTATTTTTAGTGAAACTTATTTGCAGAATAGCTTTTAGGATTCTTTTAACCAAAAATAAGAAATTTTAGTAATAGTTTAGTTAAGTTCGGTGAACAAAAGAATCGGCACCATTAATTATGCATTTTAGCCAGCGTTTATTGACATTTTCCAATCATGACATAACATACTCGTATGATAATATAACAACTGACACGGTTAATACAACTAAGTTTCTGGGGCTAATTATTGACCAACAATTAAATTGGAAGTAGTAGGCACTACTCCTAATTAAATGCCTCCTAATGCATTGTGCTTACTGTCACGAAATGTCAATAGAGAGGCGTTATTAACAGCTCACTACGGTCTGGCTGAATCCGTTCTCAGATATGGTGTTATCTTTTGGGGTAACTCGACAAATAGAGAAGTAGCATTTAAAGCACAGAACAGATGCCTTAGAGCAATGTTTCATTTGAAAACCACGGACAGCTGCAAACCCTACTTTATGATGCATAAAATTTTAACATTGCCATCCATATATATTCTTGAATCTGTTATGTTTGTCAGGAACAATCCTAAATTATTTGCGCGCAGAGCAGATCAATTTCCCAGGAATAGGCATGACCAAACCCAACTATGTGTACCTCCCTGTAAGACTGCACTTATGCGCAAAAGTGTTTTTATATGGCTCCAACTGTTTACAATAAGTTGCCAAAAAGTTGGAAGGAGCTTAATAATGTACACTTGAAAAGTAAACTTTTTTTTTTGGATGGGAAATCATCAAATAACTTCTCCCGCTCTGGGCGGAGCGGGAGGGTGTGTCAGACTCTTACTGACTAAAACCCACCCGTATTCTTTTTATTTCAGTATTTTCAGACTTAAATAATAACATTTCTGGACATTTGCACGTTACATCATGTGGCAAACATGCTGTACCTAATAATGATGTTCTTGTTACCATCTTGCATGCATATATTTTCTTTTCTAGTATGTATGACACATGTTTAGGAAATAAAATATTATCTTATCTTATCTTATCTTAGGGCATAAATTAGACCTAATAGCAAACGGCATATAGACAGTTTTACTGACGTTTTAAGTGAGTATATAGATTTGGTCTGACAAAGATTGTGCCTGTACTTCAAAAGAGACTGTGACTTCTGGGTTTGTTTCGGATATAAAATACCGAACTCATCTAGTTTTAAAACATAATTTATTTTTGAGTCGACACTCGTCGGCGGCTGCAGTTGACTCTGCCGTCGACGCGTCGGTCGGCACCTGCAGTTGCCTCTGCCATTGTCTCCTTGTTGCTTGAATACTACGAGTACCTGTATAGTGTCGCTTTTTTTTTTCGCGTTGAGCTTGCTCTTGACCATGATCTCGCCTGATGGAAAGGAAACCAAATGAAAGTCAAATTAAAAATCATTTAATCAAATTAGGCTGAATATCAGCAGTTTTTGAATAATAAAATTACAGAAGACAGTCTAAACGCTTGCCTTTCACCACTTCCTATTGTTTTAGCTGGGATGGCGAATGCGTTGTATTTGACTATAAGTACCTACTTATTTTGACTGTAAAATAATCTGAGTTTTCAACGTCTTTGCTAATACAAAAACATGAGAAAATTCGGAATATAAAGAAAAAAAGGAAATTGTTTATTTTTGGATAAATATTTACTTGTCTTTACTCGCGTGAATTTGTCAGAAAAAGAAAGAACGGTGTAATTATCATTTGTGCCTACCCATAATCTGTTATTCCTAGTGCACTTCCCGTGTACGTCACACAGTCGAATCCCACACACCTCCGCGTCGACTGATGTTAATGAGCGGCTAATTGTATCCTCTCCGAGATTAGAGAGCAGTGGTGGCCCAGTGGTAATGGCCGCGACTTACGAGTTGTAGGTCATAGGTTAGGACCCAGACAGGCACATTGGCGCGGGCTTGCGGACGGGTAGCTCACCGTCCAGTAAGGACCAGGCCCGGGTCGACGGCGCGTTGTGTTCCACGCGTGCCTCAAAGAGATGTCGTCAGCACAAGTGTAGGGGTCCACTAGGGCCGATGCCTGCCGGGGTCGCAGGAAAGTTCGAAAGGGTTACTGAAGCCCCAGGCATCACAGGCAGCGGAAGGAACACGGGTGGGTTTTAGTCAGTAAGAGTCTGACACACCCTCCCGCTCCGTCCAGAGCGGGAGAAATTATATGACAATTTCCCACACAAAAAAAAAGGACGGGCACTTTACTTTTTGTAAATTATTTCATTACGCTAACCCACACTGGGCCCGCGTGGTGGATTATGGCCCACTTCCTCTCACAGAGAGGAGGCCTGTGTCCCAGCAGTGGAACATTATAAGCTTATTATCTACCTCGTACAGCGGGAGAGGGTACATACCCTCTCCCGCTGTACGAGGTAACTCCATGCTTATGATGCTTCAGAATGCTGAAGCGTCGTGGGGCGTGAGAGTGCTTGAGGAACAAGTTGAGTCTTTTGGTGGTCTCGGAAATATTGCAAATTAATAATTAACCTAGCCTAACTCTTCGGGGATTACAAGCGTAATGTTATGTATGTGTTAGTTCAAAGAACAAATGCGCTCTTTAAGCGAAGTGAAAACTAGAAATAAAACTTTTTAACAAAAACATTAAACTGCCGAAAATACTAAAAAACAATAAATAATAAACATTTTTTATTTAACCTTAATAACTAAGTTATTAAACTAAATTGTAAGTATGCCTAAGTAATTTTGATTCGGCGCCAAACAACCAATGAACAAAGATCACTAAATTACCTTAAATTTAAAGAAATAACCAAATCAAATTAACAATGCAACGTGAAATCTCCAGCACAAACATTAAAATTCCAAAAAATCCCACTCCGCACGACCACTCACAACAACGTGTGGACCCGTTCGGGTTGCTGTCTCGCTGACATTAACTTCGTGAACGCTCGGCATGTTCCGGCGAAGGGGCGTGTTGCCGCGCATCACGCTTTATGTAATTAATTAATTTGCTTGTTTGGCGCCGACTCAAAATTACTTAGGTATACTTATTAAGGTTAAATAAAAAAGGTTTATTATTTTTGCTTTTCAGGTTTTTGGGCGGTTTATTTTTTTTGTGAAACGGTTTTTATTTTATATTTTTTTGTGGCTATAATCGACTAATTTTTGATTACTTTTTTATTGTAACCACAACTCAGCATTCAAATCTGTGAGTGAACAATAAATCACCCCTGTTTTCCCACCCTTAGGGTAGGATTTTTTTTTTTCAAATTTATTTGGGACCAGTAAGAAGTACTTCTTTCCAATAAAAAAATAATTATCACAATCGGACTACTCTGTAAGAAGTTATGCGTGTCATACATAAAAAAAAATATCGTATCGTCGGTTAAAAATAACAGGGCGTTGCTAGTTATTATATTAGTCAGAGAATTACATAATATAGTAAGGATGGAATTTAAATAGATCAACAAAATTACATAGAAAATATATTGAAGCGTTTTGGCATGGAAAACTGCAAGCCAGTGAGAAAACCTACGGAGTCAGGCTTGAAGTTTACAAGTACCTGCGGAAGAAAATATTATCAATAAATAATGTGTTGCCTATTGTTATGTATGTGATAATAACTTTTTCACACCATGTCTGTAGTGATGACTGAAGTTATAGATATATCCCGTTTAGGTAGTGCGGTCGCGAACAAGAGTTCATAGTCAACGTCGCAATCCGTAGCAGTTATTTTTTATCTGCTAAAACCCTTATGTATGACGTTCGTAGACGTTCGTAGACGTGACTAACGCAAATGTTTGGAAGTGGATGTCTTCCGACTGATGATAGATTGCTTGTCAATCGTTCCTTGCGAACGAACGACAATGCTTCAGTGATCGATGTTATGCTCCATCGCGTATTATCGTTGATAATATCGTTCAATAACTACTGATGGGCCCTCCTGTGTACCACTGCTACAATCAGAATAATATCTCTCTGGCAAACGATTGTGTCCAATCCGCCATTGTACAATCACTGAAGAAGTGTAGAGTCTAAGGCTATCACATTATATTACAGTCAGTTCTTCATAGAAACTAAATTGTCTGATATTTTCGTCTATGAGATTGACCTCTTAATATACGTTAATCCTAACTGAGCACTTTTACAGGCTGATACGAGGTTATTTATTTTGGTAACGTAGAATAAGACAAACAAGTTACGAAAAGGGTTCTAAAAAAGGTAAAAAAGCAAAAGCTCGACAGCACAACGAGCGAACTAAAAATTTGGTAACAAGAATAAGTAGAAAATATCTAATCTCACGCTTAAATCATACTGTCTGACTTGTAGTCTAAGGCCCTTGAGGCACTTAGCCTATAACTTAGCCTATACCCATCGAAAGACCTACAGTAGTCGATAGACAAACTCTCGTATTAAAAGCCATCAGCTGTTACGACACTGTCTCGCAATAGGGTCTTACACCCATTTTTGAAAAGTGTATTAATGAATTCTATAAGTGTTAATATGCCAAAAAAAATCACAAAATTTTTATTCAATCGATAAGTGCTATAAAAATGCATTTAAATTTTACATTTTCAAATTTCGCGCGTAGTTTGACGAAAACGCTGGACGCAGTGGACGCCATGTTCATGTGGTCATGACGTCACTTGGCTATGTAAACAAATGCGCTGATCTATTATCTAACTATCAGTTGACAGTTGACACGTTTTAGTTTACATAGCGGTATGACGTAATAACATGGCGGCTACTATTTCATGGTGTTTTTTAACAGATTAGAAAAACTGAAAACGTTAAATTGAATTTTAAAATTTATTTTGTTATTTTATGAACTAAAAGTAACATTTTCCGACTCCTTTTTGCCTAAACTATCTCAATAATCTATTTATAGATTTTTTCTCGTATATAGTAAAATACCCTATTATTAATAACTGAGTTCTCGGTTATGTTACAGAAAGAGTTCTGTACACCCGTCTGACTGACATACCTGGTTATTAATTAGTGATGTATAATGAGCACGTTTAGTATTCGCCGTCGGCAGTGCGTGTAAGTGATCGGAAGATGCGCCGACCTGATAATATTCAGATTTAATCTCCTCCGACTTACCACATCATTGCGACACACAGTAGGCTCACTACTTGTAATTTGCGTTTCATTGCATGAAGTAGTCGAGGTCGAGCGCCAGAGCATAGTTTTACTAAATGAGTGCGAAAGCGTTTAGTAGAGTGGAGTAGTTGAATCGAGTGCCAGAGTATAGTCGAGTACGAGGTTTAGTAGAGTGCCAGAGTATAGTCGAGTACCAGTGTTTTGTAGAGTGCACGAGTATAGTCGAGTACGAGTGTTTAGTAGAGTGCCAGAGTACAGTCGAGTACGAGTGTTTAGTAGAGTGCCAGAGTTTAGTCTAGTACGAGTGTTTAGTAAAGTGCCAAAGTACAGTCGAGTACGAGTGTTTAGTAGAGTGCCAGAGTACAGTTGAGTACGAGTGTTATGTAGAGTGCCAGAGTATAGTCGAGTACGAGTGTTTAGTAGAGTGCCAGAGTACAGTCGAGTACGAGTGTTTAGTAGAGTGCCAGAGTTTAGTCTAGTACGAGTGTTTAGTAAAGTGCCAGAGTACAGTCGCGTACGAGTGTTTAGTAAAATGCCAGAGTACAGTTGAGTACGAGTGTTATGTAGAGTGCCAGAGTATAGTCGAGTACGAGTGTTTAGTAGAGTGCCAGAGTACAGTCGAGTACGAGTGTTTAGTAGAGTGCCAGAGTACAGTTGAGTACGAGTGTTTAGTAGTGTGCCAGAGTATAGTCGAGTACGAGTGTTTAGTAGAGTGCCAGAGTACAGTTGAGTACGAGTGTTTAGTAGTGTGCCAGAGTATAGTCGAGTACGAGTGTTTAGTAGAGTGCCAGAGTACAGTTGAGTACGAGTGTTTAGTAGGGTGCGAGATGGCTAAACGGAATTGTTTGCAACCCTCTGGTATCTTGTGATAAAAGTGCTAGATATCTAAACGTCTGATGTATAAAGTTGAGCTACTGAATCAATCAATACTCTTCTCTAAGGCCCGGTGGGGCGGGTTGCAGCCTAACTTATTAATATTAAAAAGCAACCAGTCTTATAACCACAATGTCGGCACAAAATATTGATAATTATAGAACATGTTGACGCAATAGTAATGGGCTGCTGAACAGAATCGAGATTACATGCAAACGGGGTAATGTACAGAGCAAAGCGTTTATAAATATAGAGTTTTAAATACTGAGGAGATGGAGTATTTGCGGCACAAAAAGCTTAGTGCACATATTTGGCGAAAAGTGATGCTACCCCTAAATCTTCTAGGAAAACTGGCGTTATGTTACGTTGCTCTAGAATACCTATATCAGTTATGATTCCTAAATACGATTTACATGCTATTAATAAAGTCTTTTGTTTAGTTTTGCGTCAGTGACTCTATCTCTAAGCATAACCAAGACTTTCAAATTGTCAAATTCTCATAACGTAAGTAACCTCCCAACAACTGATCTGCAGTGCTATTCTGTAACCTTCTCACCGTGAAAACTTAAGTAAAGTGAACGAGGAGTGAACTGTCAGTGTCATCCCACCTGATACTAGAGATGGACCAAGGATTACATTTACAATCATAGGCGAGATTTTAATAATATTTTTATGCTAATTCTACTGATCATAATCAGTTAACTGATTAAAGAAACGCAATCCTGTGACCCAACCGCGATGTGTTTTGAAGAAGCGATAGTGGATTGAATCGACTAAAGACTGTGCGACGTTATTCAGCGTTGTTATTAACCCAAATCTATTCAATAAGAAAACTGAGTGTGTCAAGTGATCGAGTGCTAAAAGTATGCCTGGCTGACGGACTATAGAATTTATCCCCTCACAAACTATGTGGAATCCTAACTAAACGATGTGTGTGTCTGTATACATGAGCCATTCGAATAAAAAACGTGCGGATTATTTAATAAGTACCTTTCTAATTTTATTTTAGGTAGGTAAATTTATACCGACCAACGCGTTGCCATAAATAAAATAATATTCATAAAATCACCGTCATCAATACTATAATAAAATTCAACAGTTCAACTGAAACTCGCGCAGCGCGCGCACCGGCCGGCGGGCGCTTAGGCTCACTTCATCCAGCCCAAGTGAAGTGATGTTGCCATGGCAACGAGAATCGGGTGAAGTAATAAGATCACGCCGCGCTTGCGCGTAATGCGCTGTTATTAATATCAAGTTGAGTATTTTTTTTTAATTTCCCGTTTTTTATTTTTAAATGCGCGACAAACAAAAATTTGGTTTTACCACCTTGTATCAAAATCCAAAATGGCGGCTACAAACATTTTTCATCATGTGTATCGTTTTCATGGTTTTCGGGGGTATTAAAGCCGATAGTGAGGTCAAAATTAAAAAGCAAGATAGCGGCTACGAAAATGTTCAGATTTTTCATCATGGGTGTCGTGTTCATGGTTTTCGGGGGTGTTAAAGTCGATAGTGAGGTCAAATCTAAAAAGCAAGATGGCGGCTGCGAAAATATTCAGATTTTTCATCATGGGTATCGTTTTCATGGTTTACGGGGGTGTTAAATCCGATAGTGAGGTCAAAATTAAAAAACAAGATGGTGGCTGCAAAAAATTTCAGATTTTTCATCATGGGTGTCGTTTTCATGGTTTTCGGGGGTGTTAAAGCCGATAGTGTGGTCAAATCCAAAAAGCAAGATGGCGGCTGCGAAAATTACCAAACCTTTTGGAATAAAAAAAAACAAACTGAGTTTCTGACTGAATTTTTGTTTTGCTATTTTATTTAAAAAAAACCCTAAATAGTAACGTTTCAACACTTAAATAATAGTTTTGAAATAATATAAAATGATCAATAGAATTAGCATAAAAATATAATTAAAATATCGATTATGATTATAAATGTAATGCTTGGTCACTCCCTAGCATCAGTGAGATGACACTGACAGCTCACTCCACGCGAGCTTTCACGGTGAGGTTTTTACAGAATCGACATGAAGATTTACTTGTGACTCAAACAAGGCCTACACAAACTACGCTTCCTGTTCCAGACAAGCACTTAAGAGCTTTAAGCTTTACTCTTTCATGTTATTGTGTGAGGCTTACATAAACGATACATAGGATCGTTAGACGTCGCTTAAAGCCCATATAGACTCCAGTGGACTGTGGAAATTCTACACGTTGAGCATGCCTTGTACGAGACGATTTTCCTGAAATATGCAAAATTGTTTACCTTTTGTTCGAGACGCTCTACTTTGCATAACCGTTTTACGGAGGCTGCTCTGACTAGCTACGATGGACGGTAGTGTAATTTTATGTTACTGTCTATCCTCGCCTTTTGTCATTGGAATGCCTGTTGTCAGAACAAAAGAAGTCATGTAATGAGATGTTTTAAGAGATTTGATCTGTTACTGAATCTGCCAGTCATCTATGCTTGATGAATGTTTCCTCCGCATTCACCCGACAGCACAACCTCCCCTCTCCACAAACATATCGTCGTCATCGTCAAACAAAGCCGTTCTTTGTCAACTTGTAAACGCTCGCGAGGCGAGTAGGTCGGCTGCCGGCAAGCTCAAAGAAACCAGCTTTAAAGCGCTATTATCATTTTGAGATAGCTTTCGACTTCAGTACACAGCAATTACCCGTATCTAAACAGTTTTGGTGATGCCACGGAATATACAGCCACAGAAGTGCCACAAACTCCAATAGTACATCACTTAACAATGGTATAAGTTTGTAAGTTGAACTCAACCGTAAGTTTTCAACACGTTCTGTCTCTATAAGGAAGTCTACAAACGACTGGTTGTTACTTCCCGTGACCCATGGGCTGGGTTGTACATTGGCCAGATGCATTGCATTGCCATACAACGTGGCAAATTACTACCCTTCAGTCAATACCTTCAGTTAATAGCTTAGCCTTTTTACTAAACGGCGCCGTTCGACTAGCGGCCTGAATGATATTCAGCCATTCAATCGAACAGTTATCAAATGACTTGATGGATAACGATATTGTGAATCTGTGAGTGTGGTCTTTTAGTGCGGCGGCAAATGCCGTGAAGTGGGTACCCGAGCTGCTTATAAACGGGTCAGCAATTAAAAGGGTATCTACTTTTAAATACCTAGGTCACTTTCTTTCCGACGACCTTAAGGACCATGTGACCTAGTGTGTGTGTGTGTGTGTTTGTCTTTTGGAAATTACGCCAAAAGATCGCTGGATGTCCTGCGCGTCTAGTATAATAATACGTTCAAGATGTTGTTGGGACTTCCTCGCTACGGAAATGTTTGCGCAAGCTCGTACGACGGGTTTCACGCGATTGTGCGCAAAAAGACAGCATCACTACTGAGAAGAGTGAGAGACAGCCCCAACAGTATCCTGAAATCTGTAGCGGAGCGTTTCAGCTCTCAAATTGTAAACAAGTTTTTGCGTAGGGTTATTGGTACTAACACTAGATAATAAGTGGTTTTAAAATTATGGTACTAACACTCTATGGATTCTTTGTTCCAAATTAAAAATAATTTATAAATATCTGAGTGTGAATATTATCACATGAACTCCGATCACTCTCTGATGTTACTACAATTAAGTCACAAAATATTACTAATAGTAAACCACCTGACATTAGTAAACAAGTTTACGGATTGGGAAAGTTTCAGCTTCGACCTACAAAATATTATTGACCTAAAATATACATTAAAAATCAAAGATCAGCTCGATTCTGAACTAAACAAGTTTAGCAACAATATCCAACAATGTGCATGGAACCACACACCACAGCTATTAAAAACAATAAAAGGAAATACCTACCCAAAGGCAATAATAGACTTATTATATGAAAAAAAAGGACTCATAGAAAAAGATGGCAGCAAACCAGATTCCCATAAGATAAAACTGAAAATACTGAAGAGAAAAATACAAACCTTTCAAGATGATGTATTGAATACTAACCTACGTCAGTTAACCAGCGATTACACAACGCAATACGCTCTTTGGAAAGCTACAAAGTCACTCAAAAGGCCAATTACACCAATGCTTACCCCTTCCAGAGATGTTAACGGAAAGTGGGAACATAAGCAATGAGCAGAAGCTTTAAGATTTGCACATTACTTAGAAGAAACCTTTCAGCCAAATGATGGATCTGTAGACAACCTACAGTTCGAAAACATTCTGCAAAATCAAAGTTTAGAATTAAGCTTGTGACCCCGAAAGAAGTTGCAAAGGAAATTCAAATCACTAGCCTAAAAAAATCGCTAGGGTTTGACCTTATTATGGGAGAAATCCTAAAACATCTGCCGCGTAAAGCCATCATTAAGCTTACTAGAATCATCAATGCCGCATTCATGCTAAAGCATGTTGCAGAGCCATGGAAAGTTGCTGAAGTGATTATGATTGCAAAACCCGGTAAACCACCTCACGAAGCATACTCATGCAGGCCCATTTCCCTGTTGCCTATATTATCAAAGCTGTTTGAAAATTTGTTTTTAAGACGCCTAAAACCTATCATAACCGAGAGAAACCTGATCCCTGACCATCTGTTTGGTTTCAGAGAGAAACACTCAACAATAGAACAAGTACATATTATCTTCAAGCGTTGAAGATAAAAAAAGTCTGCTCCACAGTATTTTTAGATGGGTTTCCCTCTATCTGGCAGAATCTTGATGCTCCGAAATTTATTTGGCATAACACACTTGGCATAATTTTCTTTATACGAATATTATTAAGGCATATAAAATATTTAATATAATTATTGTTTGGCCGAATGTTTACATGTCCGACTTTACAATGGCATGCCTTTAAGATGGCAGAATTTTATTTGGCTCAAATATTTTGGTTAGTTATGAAGCATAAACGAAAAAGTAAAGTGATTAATAACTAACCTTTGGCAAAGTTAAAATTCCGCATAATTTCATTTAGCATTTTTATTTAAAGCGCCGATTATTTGGTACAATTTCACTTGGCATACTATGAAAAATAGTTAATATGTTAGTGTCAGAAAAGAATCGCTGCAAAACCGACTCCACGTAGTCTTGTCTTGCCCTACACCTTTTTTTTTTTTTTGGATGGTAAATCTTCAAATAACTTCTCCCGCTCTGGGCGGAGCGGGAGGGTGTGTCAGACTCTTACTGACTAAAACCCACCCGTATTCCTTCCTGATGCCTGTGTTGCCAGGAGTCTCGGTGACCCATTAGTCCTCACAGGTGGACTAGTTAGAGGCCTCACAGGTGAACACTCGTCGAGGGGCGCAAAATGCATCCGTCGGCAGTTTCGAATCGGCAAACACAAGTGCGTCACTAGCGGCCGATAATGCTGAGCAAGCGCCGCTCGCCGTCGCCGTCTCCCGCACCACAACATTGGCTGCGGAAACGTCACGCGTCGGTACGTTGACCCCTAAACGTGCCTACGCTGCTACTGTCACCGGTGGCAAACCAGATGTGTCGCAGCCAAAGCGACAATTTAGAGAAGGAGAAACACAGAAAAAGGGTACTCAACCAGCCCTGACTGCGGTCCGGAGCTCCTTGCCAAGAACCTGCAGTCAAGTTGATGAGGAGGGTTTCACGAAAGTGGAAAGGAAGAAGAAGAAGCCTTGTTCACGTAACCTGTGCGGCACCGCACCGAGTGGACCCAATATGCTGCTGCGCCCCGCTGTGCCAACGACGCAGCTGTACCTTTCGCGTTTGCATCACTCCACTACAAACGAGAAAGTCGTGCAGTATTTAAAAGTGAAGACCAACTGGACTCTTAGGGTTGAAAGGTTGGAATCGCGCCACAACATCAACTTTAAGTCATTCGTGGTACGAGTTCCAACCCACCATCTACAGACTTGCCTGAAAGAGGACTTATGGCCGAAAGGTGTCGTATATCGACGTTTCCGAGGACGGTTACGCGACACCACGCAGCGATACACGACGCCGTCAACATTACGTGTATAGTCATAATTGTTTAAGGTTTTTTAATATGTATTAGTTTATTATTGTATAAAATTATTTTTGTGTATTCTATTTATGGGCCCTAGTTGCCTGATAATAAAATTATTATTATTATTATTATTAGTACCTTCCCGCGACCCCGGCAGGCATCGGCCCTAGTGGACCCCTACATTTGTGCTGACGACAAATCTTTGAGGCGCGCGTGGAATACGACGCGCCGTCGACCCGGGCCTGCTCCTTACCGGACGGTGAGCTATCCATTGCTCACCGTCCGCAAGCTCGCGCCTACGGTAGCCGGATATCCGCCCGGGATTCCCGACGCCCAGGGCGTCTCCTGCAGTGGCTAGGGGCTAGAGGGCGCGAAATTTGCCTCTCCCTCAAACGTCCCGCCTTCTCCTTCACGAGCATTACTGCTTCGCAGAAGGAGGTGACGGCTGCCCATGCCCTCTCGCTCCGTACCATGGTCTGAACCAGGGCCGGACGCGAGAGATCTCTGTCGCCGATCGCCTCCACGAGGACACGGCGGTGCTCTGCCCAAGCCGGGCAGACCTCCACCGTATGCCCTACCGTGTCCTCCGGGTGCCCTACCCCTAGAGTGTAATTTAAGCCCGCGTAGGAACGGCGGGGCGAGGCGGCCCGCGAGCGTAGGAGCAGGTGGTGAGCGCTAAAACTATTTGCGACGATAAGCTCGCGTGGGACCGCCGGAGTCCCGCAGCGCCAGAGCCGTGACAGAAACCATGCTTGCTGCATGTTGCATGCTCGCATGCATGCTGCATGCTTGCTTGCATGCTGCATGCTTGTTGCATGCATGGTGTATGCTTGTTTGCATGCTGCATGCTTTCTGCATTCATGTTGTATGCTTGTTTCAAAATATATCCCCTGACCGTTTAACGGACGTTTTGATTTAATGACTGTCGATATGAAATGTATGCCAAAAGACGATTCTGACTGTGAACTTTCTGCGATATGATGGTTCTACTTTTTAATTACACTGGCCTGCAAAACTAAGTACTACGATCCGAGCCGTGTGACGTTTAGTAAATATGGGTGATGGATTGATGCTGATGCATGATAATGCCGGCCACACACGGCTCGGATCGTAAACGTATTTAGTAAATATGGGTGATGGATTGATGCTGATGCATGATAATGCCGGCCACACACGGCTCGGATCGTGCAAGAGTATATTCAGGAGGTTGGTATCAGCGTGATGGCTTGGCCATCAAGAAGTCCTGATCTCAACCCGATTGAGCACGCCTGGGATGAGCTAGGGAGGCTAGTCAGAAGCCGCAGACCACCACCAACCACCCTCAGGGCACTAAAACAGGCCCTGATAGAAGATTGGGAGAATATTCCCCAACATCGACTCCGAAACCTCGTGTTCAGTATGCCAAATCGACTCGGAAGCTGAAAGCAGACCCCGAGGAGGCATACTTATTGAAAATCTCCTGGGCATATCTTTCCCCAGTCAGAGTGCCATTTTCTATGGCCACTAATTCTGTGCGACTTTCTGAAGATATGCCAGCCCATACATGTACACTGCCCATACCGTACTGGACTATTTCCAAAAAGCAGGCTTGAAGGTATCGCTCACCAAGTCACTTGTAGACGCTTCGCCTTCCATCAGAAGTGTAAAGTGAGAATAGAGACTCATCTGTAAAAAAAATTCAATAATAAGCATTAGAATATGCTTATGAATTGAATTCTGTAATTCAATTCATAAGCATATTCTTATGCCAATATGGACCTATAGCATCCAACTGTGGGGCTGTACTAAGCCGACCAACATCAAAATTATTCAAACATTCCAGAATAAGGTACTCAGGAGTATTGTTAATGCGTCTTGGTATATAAGAAATGACAAGCTCTAAGAAAGTCAGTAAGAGAGATTCTAAGAAAGTGGAACGAACTTGTGTAAAGTACAAACAACACTGTTCTAAGTTTTAAAATAATTATCACGTAAAAAAATAAGTTAGATTAAAATTACTTATAAGTTTATCGGCTTGATTGTAATTAATTATTATGAACCTGGTTCTTTATTAAGAAGGAAAAAACAAAATTAAAAAAAAAATATTATAACGTTTAACTACTTGCCTAACCCAGACATTTAAATTTGCACTCATTTAAAGCGGTAGTTGTTTTACTTAAATAAAAAAATACAAAATGCATGTTTATTAACAAGTTTGGCAGTAAAAACTGAGCAGTAAACTAAATAAAAATGAGTCGTAACAAATATTTAAATGGGTAATAACCTAAATAAATATTTTGCAGTAAAATGGCCTAACGGCATTTACGTGTTTTTTTTTACAGTTCCAACCTAACCTATGAACTGCCGAACTATTTACCTAACTGGCCATTTCAAATTGTTTACTGGTCATTCATTTATTAGTTTCAGTACTGACATTGTAAGATGAAATAACCGACCAAATTTCTTTTTATTACTGTTCATGTTTTACTTTCACTCTGATTTACCAACCGCCGATTTTTTTTCAAGTGATCATAATAACGGACGGAAGATATAACTGATAACGGAGGGGCTTGTGGCTAAGTAATAACAGCCGCACGGGTCGATCGATCAGGTTAAGCTACGCTTGCCGCGTTGGTCCGTGGATGGGTGACCATCTTTACATACCAAGACCCCTCCGTGCCTCGGAAAACACGTTAAGCCGTTGGTCCCGGCTGTCATTTGTATATCTTTGACGTATCGTATTTTTTTATCGTTACGGGTCGTCAGAAGCTCGAAAGTTTGACAACCAGTCTTACCAAGGGGTATCGTGTTACCCAGTAACTGGGTTGTGGAGGTCAGATAGGCAGTCGCTCCATGTAAAATACTGGTATTCAGCTGTATCCGGTAAGGCTGGAAGCCGACCCCAACAAAGTTGGGAAAAGGCTAGGCAGATGATGATCATAATAACGGACGGAAGGTACCTACACGACGGCATGTCTTTATTTCCATGGAAGGTGGGTAGGCTTTTTCTTATGATAACCTTCTTAATGCTTAACTAACAGTTGTTAAAATTATTACCCATTCAAAAGTTTTTTTTTGTTACATTGTCACCCTATTGTATAAACAGCCTAAGCATCAGCCAGCCAGTTCACTAAATATTGTATCGCATCGGCTGAATATCATTTAGGCCGCTAGTTGAACAGCGTTGTTTAGTAAACAGGCTGTTAACTGAAAGGCTAATTAAGCTAGTTGGCGGCCATATACATATCATTTTAATTATGAATATATTCACTTACTACAGATTTGACACTAGTTAGCCAAAGAAGCGACATAGCCGTCCTATTGAAAAGGCTTACTAGGTTTATCTATGGTTTTACCACATAGCGTGGCATGCATGGGCCTTCTTCTTTACTCTGTGTCCGTGCCGCTCCGTGGCGTTAGGTGTCGTCTCGTGCTCGTAGGTGTCTCGTATCTCGGGTCTCGTGTCATCGTGAAGTACGCGGCCAGGACCGCTGTTAAGGCTAAGATGGATGGTAAGTGCCAGCGCGTCCCGCTTCTCGTAACTTCTTATAAGATTTAGGTTTGCCGCAAAAGTATATTGTTTTAAGGTGAGCCGACGCCTTAAGTGACTTCGTAAATTATTTATGTACAGATAAAGCTTGAAGGGGTTCACGAAGTGCGTGCGTGTGTGACAGAAGCGGGTTTTACTTAGTAAATTAACGTTGTTATTATGATGTTTCATAATTTACTTGAACTTTGTTATCAGGGTGAGTTGAAAAGTAATCATGTCTTCCGTAGATAATTTTAGGTAATAAGTTGTATTAAGTTAATTCAATCACTTTAATCTTATGAACGTGTTTATGTTAAAGTTCGTTTAAAATTTGGTTCGTTACCCAAGTTGGGGTTTTCGTTATTATATGTGAAGCTTTACATTCTGTACACGTACCCGTCTTACGGTGCCTGTTTTATGTAATCGACTAAAGTATTACAACGTACCACTGTAAGTACCTACCGCATGCCACCAAACAGTGTAGCTGTGTTCCGGTTTCAGAGATAGGTATGGTGGGTATGGGTTTTGGTGACAACGCTTGATAAGCACGTTATCACAGACCTCCAAGTTACCAGAATGTGCCGTGTTTGTTCCTGTAATGGAAGATGTATTAAAAGCCATAATCAATAATATCAAAATTGAAGAAGTCAATGAATTTAATCTATTAGGTATTACACTGGACACTCATTTAAATTGAAACTGTAGCGGTTAGAACTATTCGTTTCTTAATATTATATCTCTTAAAAATTAATTGTAAACACTACACACAACACGTTATATAATCTAGCATAATTCCTCGTTCGACATGTCAGCTGTCATATTTACGTTTTGTTCGTCATAGACAACAAAAGAGGAATTATTGTCTATACCACAACTAGCAAATTATGTGATAGGCAGCGGAGGAGTCCCAAAAAAACCCAAAACTTTCACTATATGAATTTAATAAAGTAATTTTAAAATAACAATTAATTCTTAATATTAGGTAAGTAGGTACTAAGAGGTTGTCCTAACGACCGATGTATGTGACGAAAGGCCCCGCGCTGAATCTGCTGGTTAGTTTTATTGGATGCATCAAGTTGGGTTGCGAAATCCATTCACAGTAACCGAATGTATGGTGATGACGTATCTGGGAGGCACTCACAGATATAACACCTTCCCCCTTAGATGAGCTAGTTGCTCATCTAAGGGGCCAATTTCTACGGCAAAAGTTGCGGCTTTCTTGTTTCGCTGCGACAACTCGATGGTTTCTTTATTCGATTAAATTTTAACGAGTTTTGCTCGATGACGAATAAAGTAGACGGTAAGAAGTGCACCTGCACTTAATAATGCAAGTACAATCGCGTACAATGGTATTGTTGTGTGTTAGAGACTCGAGGAATCTGAAGTGTCGATTTCAACTGGCGTTTCCATTGTAATTTGTTTCTGTATCTTGTGCAATTTACTGAGATCAATTGAAGTCAGGTGGTAATTTGGTCGAATTTTCTGAGAATCATTAGTCATCCGTGGGAGCGCTGTGATTTCAATTGAAATTCCGTTGACTTTGTCATCGATGTTGGCCAATGTGAATTTCGGGGTTTTCATTATGCAAGACTTCGAAATTGTGGCCAGGAAACTTCCTTCCAGAATTTGATGTTTTTCAGGGCCGCAGTAAAGTTGAACCTTGGTGGGCTTCGGAAACGAAACTATGTAGTGCTTGCTATCCAGCGCCAGCAGGGCTTCCTTGGCCAGAGAGATAGGCGTGATTTGGCATGTTTCATCTATCTCCTGGGAATGTATGAGTTTTTCTATGCAATCCTGACCGGAGCGAATTTGGTGACTTGTTTTTTGCTCGCAGATATTCCAGTTATTTACCTTCGGGCATTCAGCATCCATGTACACATATTCCTTTGAATTGATCGCTACATATGGATAGGAAGGCAGGATGGTATCAAAGTTTTTATTAGGAACTGGACAAATTTTAAATAGTTCAAAAGTACTGGGAAGAGTGATTGGGGATTTAAGGACTACCAATATTTTCTTATCGACATAATATGAACCTAAGCTAATTATGTCATAGTAATATCTGATGTCTAAGTCTATGACCTGATCGGTGCTATATAAATGTTGTAATTTGCTTATCGTACTTCTTAATTCTCTAACAGATAGAATAGAATGGTACAAGGATACCGTGCGACTAAAAGCTAATATATTTGCTAGCCTACTTATTTCACCGGGTAGCTGTAGTACGTTATCGTTAAGTATAACAAAGAGTTGCACAAGGTGAGCATATCTTAAAATACGATCGCTATCTGACGTAGTTATATTGATGACGTACGAAAGGGCTCTATCTAATTTAAACTGATTTATTGTCAAATTATTGAGTACGTGAGATCGCTGTAAGAAAAATTCTTTAAATAATGAAATATGTTGATTAATTTTGTTGGAAATGAGATTATCATTGCGTTTTAGAATTTTCATAGCATTTTCAAATTTCCCGAAATTGATTTTATTAAAGTGCCCAATGGGTTTATCAAGCCACGTTTGACTCTACTAGGTTGCAGCGTTTCTAGTTGTAAAAGGAGTTCATTTAATTTAGTATGTAAGTACTTAATTTGTGCCCTGAATATGAGCAAACTATTATTACTTAATTTTTCCGTAGTGTCACGTAATTGTCGTTGAAAGTCATATCTGTCGTTCTATCTGAATTAAGTTAATGTTCTGTAAGAACGACTATGATCATAGGATACGATTTTCGTGTCTTCTAGATTATAAGGTAAAAGTCCCGGTCCGTCATCTCAGCTGTCAAGTTGGATCTCTTGAGCTCGACCCAGGCTCATTATCGTCAATTACCTGTAACAATCGAGGGTCTTTATTCTTTTTAGGTCGTTTCAGTCTACTTTTAGCTACCGGTCCTCGTTTCCTTGAAGTGTAAATATGAATAAGTAAGTTAGCAATAACCTTGTCTTGAGTAAATCGAGGAGCAAGTTTTTGCCGGGATGCGGTAGGGTTCCGTATGTAGGTATATCTCTTGGTTTTCTGAGCACTCAATTTCAGGTTCCCTATCGCTGTTACGTTGCGTCATCAATACATCGCGTTCGGCAAGCGATGATTCATGTACAAGGCTATATACCGTTTACATTCGACTACGGTGATCTTGAATATAATGTTGTAGTAATCTTTCCGAAAGATTTAAATCTGTGGGGTCCCGTGGGTCAAAATTTCCAGTGATAAGGTCAAACGGCCTACATTTAGTCAGACTATGAATGGAACTATTATATGCCAAAAGGGCGTAAGGGACTAAAGAAAAAATGAATGTGCTATGGAACCGCTCTATCATCCCATGTTCAATCGGGGTATGAGCAGCAGTAGTATGATATTGTACTTTGTGTAATCGTAAAAAAATAACTAAATACTTGATTTGTGAATTTGGTTCCCTGGTCTGTTATTAATTTCATTGGGTAACCATGATGCGTACTAAAAATTAAAAATTATTTTATTATATTAGGGGCTGTACAGTCTGTCACGCGGTAAGCCTGAGCATATTTACTAAAAGAATCAATTATAGTTAAATATTTTTCTTGTTCGATAGTTAAAACACCGACATGTGCAGTTTCAAAGGGCTTACTAGGCGGTGGAATGATTCTAAACTCTTGGCGAATTGGGTTACGGTCGTATTTTGCACAGTTACGTATCTTGCATTCATTAATGTACTTAGTTACGTCAGTTTTCATTTTAGGCCAGAAAAATTGACGTGATAAGGCTAGATAGGTCTCATTTATGCCACGATGTGATATGTCTTTCCGTCATGATACTTGCGAATAGCATCCTGTTGATTAAAATATTCGGATAAACTAGTAATTTGGCATTTAACTAGAATCAACTTCATAGATGAACTTTTAAAATTTCTTTGAATTACCTATTTCAAGAATTTTTTCTATTGGTTGGACTAAGATAGATGTGCGGAATTTGGGATCTACGCGTTTTTTTAGGTCTACAATGTCTTCATCAAAATGGGATTCTCGTACATTCGTCACAACTTGCAGGTAAGTATCAAAAGGTTTCCTAATTACAGACTTAGATGTAGGTGAGTCACTAACTATATTAACTATAATTTGTCTACGATATTTATTTAAGGGGTCTTCACTAATGGGAATTTCGAGAATTGGGCTTTCTATGCTAGTATGAGCGGTCTCACCGTCTGACAAATCAAATCAAATCAAAAGTCATTTATTCAAACTAGGCTGAAAACCAGCACTTTTCGAACGTCAAAGTTACATAAGACAGTCCCCCAAAAATGTCCGCCCTTCATGACATGTCTTGAATTTCAGGTGCTATAAGAATTGAAGAACTGTGGTTATCTTGGACCACTGAAGAATTATCCAAAATCGAAATCGGGAATAAATCTACGGTAATAACCGATAAGGCCTAGAAAAGATTTAATTTGTTTCGGAGTTTTCGGGATAGGATAATGTACAATTGCCGAAATTTTGTCGGGATTCGGTCTGACGTTGTAGGACATGTTATTACCCCTGAATGTGTCAACCTTTAGGGGTCACATGCCCTAAATATGGTGTTTCACGTTTTAGGAACTCGGACTTATCCATCTGGATTTTAAAATTGGAGTCCTTAAGACGCTGAAATACTTTACCCAAGTTATCTATGATTTCCTGTAAGGAAGTACCAAACACTAGGATATCATCTAAATAGACAACGCAAATTTTATTTAGAAGACCCTGAAGTACATTATCCATTACTCTCTGAAAGGTGGCTGGAGAATTTTTCAAGCCCATGGGCATTCGCAGGAATTCGTAATGTCCATGCTCTACAATGAATGAATGCCGTTTTATGAATATCTTTAGGGTCTAATTCAACCTGGTAAAACCCATTAGTTAAATCAAGAGGAGCAAAGTATTGACACTTCCCGAGCTTATCTAATATATCGGTGATATTTGGGATGGGATATTTATCGTCAATTGTCTTTTCGTTCAACTTACGGAAGTCAATGACTATGCGCCACTTAGTTTTGCCATACGCGTCACTCTTCTTTGGTACTACCCATATTGGTGCGCTCCATGCGGAGGTAGAAGGCCTAATTATCCCTTGATCTAACATTTTACTGATTTGAGTTTGTACTTCATCCTCTTGAATATATGGATACTTATAAGTTTTACTATAGATGGGTAATTCGTCTGTGGTGTTAATGCTATGTTTAATTTGGTTTGTGAACGTTAAAGGTTCATCTTCAATATAGAATACGTCTGAGTATTCTCTGCAGAGGTTAGTTAAATTGATTGTCTTCTCTGGATTTAAATGATCTATGCGCAATCGCGATACCACCAGGGGGGTAACCATCACCTCTTATAGCAGTATTATAATAATATTACTTCACAGTGGGAAAGTGATGGAGCTATACAGGACTTATAGCTCCATCTCTTTCTCACGCTAAAGTAATATTGAAATAATACTGCTCTAAGAGGTGATGGTTAGGGTCCCCTGCTCGGGTCGACGAGTATTGTTATTGTAAATATCCGATGTCACTGCAGGTACAGTTTGTTCGCTAAATACATGTGCGACGATTGGTTCTGACAAAGATAAAATTACGTCATTATTCGTAGGGTAAGATATTTCTAAAAAAGCTCGATTATTTTTTGCTGTAGGTTTACACATTCACTTATGTTACAACTATGTATACTTTGCTGATCTATGTGTATATCTCCTTGGCCAATATTAATAGGCAAATTTACTATTTTGGAAGATTGTGCTGGAATAATGTTCTCATACAAATTTACACTTTGGGAGGTATACATATGTATGTGTAGGGTTGCTAGAAAATTCAGCTTTAACCTGTTAAGCCCCACGCGACACTGATTCGGAGTCAAACAATAGAAAATCAATTGTGTCTCATTAGCTGTCCTTGACCAATTAAGTACGCGAGAACTTTAGTCAATTTTCGCTAAGGACCGTTCAAGAAGATCGCACCCTATTAGTCCGTCAAAGTAATCGTGGAATCTGTATAGGTTCAATTTGATTGGGTGATTGTCTTTAAATTCTTCGAAACAGGGTATAGTGATTGAGTAATAATTCATGGTGGATGCATGTACGTTAGCGACTATAAATGGTTCATAGTCAAGTTCATAGTCGCGATAGTACTTTGCCTCAGTTTCAGGACTTATGAAGGACTGGTTAGCTCCCGTATCAATTAAAACTTTTAAAGGTGCAAAGTCGGGCCTAACATTTAATTTTAAAAGAGGCAATTGTCTTTTCCCCTGTATATTAATTTCTATTCGGGGGCATTGTTCAGGACTTCCTTTGGAAAATTTGTCGGCTTTGGATTTTCAGGTGGAACTGTGGGTGTAGGTTTACCTACGGAGACGTCCTGTGTCAGTGTCATTTGAGTAGTCGGGTCACAAGCTAGGACAATGTCTGGGACACAGTCTGGGACATAGTCATAGTCACAGTAGTAAAAGTCCTCTGGGACATAATAGTCAAAGTCGGGTTCTTGTGCAAAAAATTCGTTCACGTTTGCTTCTCGTGTTCTAAAGTAGGGGGTGGATTACCGTAATTACGCCAATCATGCATATTGGTCGGTGGCAGGATACGTGCAACGGGGTGACTAACACCGCTCATTGGTCGAGGCTGGTTGTTCGGTGCCTGCTGAGACGTTGAGGGTCTAGGGTTGACTCTAAAACCAGTGGACATATTGGATCGCGGTAAAGCTTTGAACATTTGTTGGGTTCTAGAGGGTCCCTGATAAAATGGTCTAGGCTGCTGTGGAATAAAGCGACTTGGATCAAAATTTCGAGGCATCAAATTTCTATTTATCTGAGGATACTGTGCTAGCACATTTGGGGATATTGGAAGGAACCTTTTGCTTGAGGGTATAATTTTTTGTTGGAGGTAAACAACGTTCATCTCCTCTTGGGCATATTCTAACGCTTTTTCCAGGGAAGGAGGCCTCATGCATCGAATCCTAGATCCTAGGGGTTCCGCTAAGCCTGGTAGATACGTCTGCAAAGCTAGTTTTTTTATACAAAGTTCTTTTTGCTTCGACGGTGGTAGCGACAGCATCGTGTATTTCTACGTATATCATCATGGTGCTTAAAAGGTTTAACACGCGCTCATAGAACACTTGAGACGTATCTGATCCTTGAGATAGTAACGATAGATCATTGTATAACGCAGACTCATCTCTATAGTCTGAAAAATTATGAATTAACATATTCCTAATACCGTTCCAATCCCGGGGAACACCATTTGTTACTAGTGTTCTAGCGGCGTTCCCGGTGATTTTATTTAATATACCATTTAATAATGCTAAGTTAGTTAGTTCATGAACAGGTGCTGGATCAACTAGCTCGAAACAAGCTGGTTACATAGCGATAAAAATCTAATTAGAGTATTACTATTACCGTCAAATTCTGGTACTAGTCTTAATGTTTTAACAATTTTATTGATCATATCGTCTTGATTTTCCATCGTTATTTCTAAGCTACCTAACTCTAAATTTCGGGTAACGTCACCCAGTGCGTTGCGAGAGGACAACCGATTGCCCAGGGGTCCGATACCCCTAGTAGATCACGATGATCGTGGGTGAAAAGTTTTGTGGGCGGGAAATAGCGACCGATTGTAAGGAATTTGTGCAACTTACATAAAGTACATATCGGCGGCTCCCCTAGTATCGATGTCTGGATTCGGTCTACAGGATCTCCAATGGCTGCTTCTGGTTCTTCTGGATTGTCGACGACGCACGTTGGAATGTGAACAGCACGCACAAATGTCCAAATGTCCAGCTCGATCGTGGAATTATAGTCTTTCATTTGCACGCACTGACTCAACAATCCTACCGGCTGTGCCAATTATGTAATAGGTAGCGGAGGAGTCCAAAAAAAACCCAAAACTTTCACTATATGAATTTAATAAAGTCGTTACAATTAATTCTTAATATTAGGTAAGTAGGTACTAAGAGGTTGTCCTAACGACCGATGTATATGACGAAAGGTTTCGCGCCGAATCTGCCAGTTAGCTTTATTGGATGCATCAGGTTGGGTTGCGAAATCCATTCACAGTAACCGAATGTATGGTGATGACGTATCTGGGAGGCACTCACAGATATAACAAGCACATAAATATTATTCACAACAATAATTACTTATTCACTATATTTATAACACACAAAACATCTATAGACATATTACAATATATATTACAATTATTATTACATACAGTTATTTACACTCCACATCTCTAAGTATGTAAACCAAATGCAGGTTCAGATTGGGGAACGAAACACACATTCGGGCACGGTCGGAAATCTTCGGAACCGATCGTGGCCGGACGATGTGCAATATTATGAACTCACTGGGAGAGGTCAACGACACCAGTGTTCGACCTTGCCTCAAGGCGAATGCGCGTTCGGTATAACGACACACAGCTTCCAAAAACTTTGAGAACTCTAGTTTCTACCAGTCAGCTCCAAGCATTTTTATATTCTCTGTATTACTTGTACAAATTGTCCATCGTCCTTATTGTTGTGTTGTACCTGTAATCAAAATAAAAAAATCCAAATCAAAATATTTTTATTTCACATAAACCTACATGGGCACTTATGAAACGTCAGAAGCTATGTGCACGGTTCCAATTGGTCGTTTCCTATGGAGAAGAGCCGGTAAGAATAATTGTTTAAGAAGTGACGTAGTAGGCAGTAATACAAGCCGATTTACTAAATAATAGTTTATTATTTAATCTACCCCGTAACACTTCAAAACAAACACGTAGACAAAATTAAAACAAAACTTTCACAATTTTCATATGATCTTAATCAAACACAAAAAAAGACTGTGCTCTTACTGCATACTATGCGTATGCCTACGCATGGCTATGTTACGGAATCATCCTGTGCCCCACAGGATGATTCCATCAGTGTAGATGCTAAAGACCTATTTATTGCCCAAAAGAAATGTCTACGAATAATATGTCACATAAAACCTACAGATAGCTGCAAACCCCACTTCATCAAGGAGAAAATCCTAACGTTACCCTCAATTTATATTCTGGAAATACACACTTGTTAAAAAGAATATACAACTCTTTAATTCTGATAAGAATGAGTGCCGCAAACATAGAGATTATATAAGAATAGTCCAGAATACCGAAGCATCCAAATATATAATAAGTTACCTTAACAAATATGATCCACAAAAACGCTGTGAATATTTAAATTAGAAAAAAGTTATTATAGTATTAACGAGTTTATGGAAGATAAGAAGCTAAAATAAAGCATAAATGTTATATATCTACGTATAAAATCATTTTATTAATGTTACTATATAGAACAAATGATTAATTACTATAAATTAAATTAAATAAAATATGTTAGAAAGAGATTACATATTAGTAATAATAATTAATGTTGTGATTAATATCACAACATATTTAGTAGTATGCAATGTAATGTTAACTTCCAAATATTTAACCTAGATATAAGTTAAATGTAATAATACTTGCTACGCCCTAACAGGGTCATGTACTCATACGTTTTAGCCTAGCCTGTAACTGAGTGTACATTATGCAAATACATACTTAAATAAATGTCGTTGAAGTTTTGTATATTTCCTCAATAAAAACAGAAAAGAGATTTTCAAAGATTTGAGACCCGAGGAGACGAAAAGAGCCTTTTTCGATCATTTTGATTTCTGGAGCAATACGCAATAGCTCAACGCAATAGCGTTAAATTTGGGAAGTGTGAGATGTCTGTCAGTACTGTCCGCTAAATATAGTTCACATTTCGGAAGGTTGAGATCAAGGCTAATGAAATTAAATTATTATTTTAATTCTGTCTTACAAAATAATAAATAGATAAAATCATGAACAAACTCTAGGGTTGTATTCGAGTTATTTTCTAATAAATTATATTAAAATCACCACATAATTATGATTATTGACTTACTACTTGTACTTAGTTTCTTTAATTGGTCAAGGACAGCTAATGAGACACAATTGATTTTCTATTGTTTGACTGCGAATTTGTGCGGCTCAACAGCGCTGGGCTTAACAGGTTAACATAAGGTATGAAGTTGCAAGGTTTGAAAATATATAATTATTATATAGGATGCAATTTTTACATATCACATCCCCTTGTCTTGCCCTCCTTAGCAGTGTTGGATAGGGTTGGTATCTTTTTCCTGGATCTGGACAGTCATCGTTGCAGCGTCATACAAACACCTCAACACGTCGATGTAACGCCCGTCAATGCGTCAATCTTTGCAGAGAGGCCAGAACTTACAAAGTTACAGTATATACTTACACTCAAATAAATTACATTTGTATTTCATAAATTACATCAACAATTTAAAAATAATAAATTTACATTTTTTCTATAGTGCTTTGACATAAAAATTAAACAATATGACCAAACCCTTAAAATGTAAAATAACAATAAAATCATAGATTGATAGAATTCATTAGAAATATTAAATTTGTAGTTAGATCAATAAGTCAGAATGAACAAATCCAATAAAATTTAACAACCCATGATTATCTCAATAAAATTACAGTTCTTCTACGGCATATATGTAGATACTAATTCAATGGTATTTTTTTTGTTTTATTTTGAAAGCGCTACTGTAGACGGCACTTTTTATGTCTAAAGCAACCTGTTGTACAGACTGGTATCGTGGACTATGTTTAACAATTCTTAGGTTATGATTAGTATTTTTTTTATTCTTGAAGTCCAGTCTACGGGTACCTTCCCTTATCTGCCATTCATCTACTGTGTCATATTCTTGTATGTATTTGGCCATATTAATTAAAAGTACCAGTACATAAAGACTTGGTACCGTAAATATGCCTAAATTAATAAAATGTTATTGGTCATTTTCCCTTTGTAACACGAAAGCTCTTCTACTATTATATTCATAGCTATTTCCCCAAAAAAGTATGTTATATCTAATTTTTGACTCCACTAGCGCAAAATATAAAAAAAAATGTTGTTGTATGCTGATTTCATTTCTCAGGGCTCTCAGACCGTAACATGCAGACGATATCGATGCATCAATTGCTTTTAATTCTGATTTCCAGTTTAACAATTGGCAATAATACTTCGGCGACAACCTCAATGTCGTCTTCATTTAAGGCAATATTTTTAGTGTCTTTGTTACGGGCTGTACTTTTAAATAGCATTATTTCAGTCTTTTTACTATAAATAAATAATTTACTTGCCGTGAACCACACATGAAATGCTTGAAACGTAGCATTTACTCTTTCTGTCAACTCTATCATGTCATTAGCTGCTACTATGGCATTTGTGTCATCTGCAAAAATTACTAATTCAATGTCCAGTAAAATTGTATTTAGATAATTAATCAAGTCATTAATAACAAATAAAAATAAAATAGGTCCTAAAATAGATTCCTGTGGAATACCCGTTGATATGCGTACAATTTTGGATTTTTTTTTTTTCATACATAATTATTCTGAGTTTTGTCAATTTCAACGTACATCCGCCTGTTTTTGTAAGTAGGAAGATAATAGTCGCAAAGCATTTCCTCTTATTCCGTAATGACTAATTTTAGTCAGAAGTAATTCATGGCCAATTGTGTCAGGTGCAAATCTAGGAACATCCCTGCACCTTTCATTTTATTATCAATTTTGCTTATCACATCATCTAATAACGATTTGCGCGTAGAGCTTTATGGTAGTTTTAAAATATTTCTATAAAAATAATAGAACTAATTTTGTTGAAATTTAAAATTACAAGTTTTCAAGATGTTCTTCTATTACAGTAAGCTATTATTAAATAAGACATATTGGTGAAAAAAATAATTTTATCTACCAAGATCTCCTGACAATTGCGCTTTGTTTGGATTTTAATTTCTCATGTAGGTAACCTAAAACGAAATTTACTTTTAACTAACTATTTTCCTACGGATCTTTGCAGTTAGATAAAAAAAAATTGTTAGGTTGTTCAGTGATTTAAGATATTTTGAGCTTCTAAATTGACGCTCGAAGTGAAATTAGGAAAACCTCTGTTCAGTAATCTTCATAAAATTCACTTATACTCTATTGATGTACAAATTTTCTTACTAACTATTTAGACAACAAAATTTCCTGAAATAATTAGTAATTAATTTGTGTTTTGGCAATAGGCTCGCCTCCCATTACATGGGACTTAAACATAACTGGCGAAATGTAGGTGTACTTTGGGAAAACAAGGCTTGATGTTATGTATGTAATTTGTTTTTTAAATATTTTTGATGGATAACGGGTTCGAAAAGTACAGTTTTTGAGCTAAACAGCGCACGAATGGCGTAAAATTGTGCTCTCTCTCTCAATATTGTGCGTACAAACTTACATTTGCAGTTGGAATGCATAAGGGAGCTTGCTTTTAACTACAACGTTGTTTGTTCTTGGGATCGCTTCTGAACATTACGGATGATATAAGGTCTGCCATGGAAAGCGGTAATTTAACGGTCTTAGCTTTGCTAGATTTCAGTAATGCTTTTAATACTGTTGATTTTGATGTTTTGCTTGGCATCCTATGCTCCCTTAACATATCTCCATCGGTAATTGACTGGTTTTGTACTTACTTGTTCGGTCGCCGGCAACGTATTTGCATTGGAGAGACCTTGTCTTCCTAGAGTAATACTTCTGCCGGTGTACCTCAGGGTGGCGTTCTATCCCCTTTACTTTTCGCATTTTTTATTAACGCAATCTCTGACGAACTAATTTCTTTTTACCATCTTTATGCTGATGATTTACAAATTTACTCGCGAGCTCCTTTGGGAAATCTGTCCAAGGCTATCTTTACGATTAATCGTGACCTGGCCCGTATATGCGACTGGAGCAAGAGATATGGACTTATGGTCAACCCCATAAAGACGCAGGCTGTGGTGGCGGGCAGTTCTAGGATGATCTCAAGGATCGATAGGACGACTCTTTCCCAAGGTATATGCATCCGCTGCAGCTTTGAAGAGATTGCGTAATTTTCTACTGACTGCCACCAAGATTGAGCTTGCACAAACGCTTCTTCTACCCATCCTTGACTATGCTGATACCAGCTATCTTGACCTTACCCAAGACCAACTTGATAAACTTGAGCGGCTTCAAAATTTTTGTATAAGTTTCATATTCGGTTTGCGCAAATTTGACCATGTTTCCGAATTTCGTGTGAAGCTCAAGTGGTTACCAATTCGCCTTCGCCGGAATGCTCATATTCTTTACCTTTTGTATAATGTCCTCTTTTCCCCTTCCACCCTTCTCTATCTCAAGGAACGTTTCCAGTTTCTTGGCGACTCCCACACGAAATTTTTAAGGTCATCAGATAACTTGAAGCTTAAAATGCCTTTGCATTCCACAACGTTCGTTGACAAATCCTTTACTGTCCAGGCCACTCGTTTGTGGAATGCTTTGCCAGTTCAAATAAAACGCGCGCAATCGTTACTCGCATTTAAAAGACTCGTAAAGGAACATTACTTGTCGCTGTGAGCTTGTTCTCGTAACTGTGATTATCTATAGTCTTCATTTATTTTCGTTGCTTATACATTTAATATGTATGTATTTATGTATATATTATTTAGGATATATATTATATATATATATATATATATATATATACACAATCAATATCAATCAGTATCAATTTTAGTATATTGTATTTATTTATTTTTTACACCAACGACAGCCCCACTTTATGTCCAGGCAAATCACTGTCCATCCCATGGTTGCCTGGAAGAGATCGCAGGAAGCGAAAAGGCCGCCCATTGTATATTTTGTAGTGTTTGATATTTTATTTTGTCATGTATTTTTGTGGTGTACAATAAAGTATATATAAATAAATAAATTAATAAATAAATTCATTCCAACGACGGAAGCCTTCATTGTGCGTGGTCCGACACGCACTTGACCGGTTTCAATTTTATTCTGGGTCATCGTCTTCACATATAATTATGTAATTACTGTACTTATACAAAATATTGTAAAACATTTTAAAGGAGTAACTGTGAAGTTTCTTGCCCATTCTTATCCATACGAAACTACCTTTTGGACGAGAATCAGTTAAATTTTTCTGTAAATGATGTTCAAAATTTGACTTGCCTATTAGAATTAAAACCTTTGACTTTGAAGCCCATGTGCAATGCGTTGCATATGTCCATAATTGGAACTTACCATCAGGTGGGCCGTCATTGTTTGCGAACACTAACATAAAAATCATCTTACTCTAATATTATTTATCGTTTTAAAAACCATTCGTTTTAAACACGAACACAAGCAGCAAACTGCGGTTTAATATCAAGCCCAAGACTTCACAAGTCCCTGTGAGTAGCGAGTTGACTTGTAAAGTAAAGCAAAGAAAGGGTGCCGGCAGGTGAGCGCGTGAGTTACAGCGAGAGTTACGGCTTGTGGCGCGACGCTGCCGCTGATTTACTGCGGGGCGGTGGAGCGCGGCCTGTGGCGCGGCGTACTCGCCGGCCTGCCTAGCTTGCCTGGGCCACTACCGGTACCTATGTTGAAACAGGGTATTTTTATACCTAGTTCCCCTTTTCAGTCAATAGGTACAAAGTAAGCCTTTGTCAGTGACAAATAAAACTACAGCACAAACACCATTTTACACCAGTTCCGAGTGGGACGCAAATAATCACAAAGCGACCTGTATCGGTATCAGGCGTGTCGTATTCATCGGGAATGCATTGCGGAGCGTCGCGCCACCGCCGCCACACTTTTTGCCCTATAATTGAATTCTACACAAAGGTTTGTCGTTTGTGCGCATAAATCTTCCACTGGCATGTTTTGTGTGCGTTTGTATGTATGTGCACATGCGACGTGAGTACGTGAGCCGGTGTCACGTCGTATGTGCACGTGTGTGTGTGCGGTGTAATACCTGGACTAGTGACTAATAGCTTAGCGGTTTTCGTTTCAGATCTGTAGAAGCAAATAGATTGCAGTACGACGTGCAATCCAAATAGTTGTTTTATTAATGTTACCACGTCATTCACGTTTAGGTGTTGCAGTTCAATATAAATGTATTCAATTCTTAACTTTACTTCTGGTCATAAAATTGAATTTCAATTTCGTTTACCTAACAGACTGTTTGTCACGTAAAAGTTTGCAAAGTTTTTAAACTACATAAAGTAGAAGTTTCCAGAGAGTGTTGCCTTTGATGGACATAACGCCCCTAGCCTCTTTATCTTACAAACGCGAGAGTTAGTGTTGGGGAATTTTGGGTGACTCTTCAAAGAAACTCCAAATATGCTGATTTTTAGTCAAACTTGTATTGCCTTGATGACGAACAAAAATGGAAGAGAATGACAAGCAAGTACAGATAATCCTTACATCTAATTACAAACAAATTAGTACGCAACGTTGATTTGCTCCTTCTAAACGAGCAGGCGTAGGCTCGAACATGCCCCCGGACGTTGAAAGCAGCAGAGGCGCTTTCAACCAGACGCAGAATCAACGGGCAGTGGGCAAATCCTGTTAAAGGCTCTTCTGACGACTCCAGCGGATGTTTTGACGTCTGCCACACGAACAATTCCATCTGATCCTGGATGAACGGCGACGACTCTTCCCAATCTCCATTTAAGAGGAGGAAGATGGTCCTCCTTTATGATGACCAAAGAATCCAACTTTAGCGTGTCTTTGCTGGTATGCCACTTGGTCCTTTGCTGCAGCTCAGACACGAACTCTTTACTCCAGCGAGCCCAAAAATGCTGGCGTAGCTGCTCGATCCGTTGGAAACGAGACAATGAAGCAGTGGAGTAGTTCTTTAGGTCTTGCTGCGGAAGTGACGTCAGTGACCGGCCAACAAGAAAATGACCCGGAGTCAGCGGGGTGTAGTCCGCTGGATCGGATGACAGCGGCGTCAGTGGACGTGAATTCAGTATCGCCTCAATCTGGACTAATGTGGTGTTAAGCTCTTCAAAGGTTAAATTACAATTTCCCAACACTCGCCTGAGATGGTATTTTGTTGACTTAACACCCGCTTCCCAGAGTCCGCCAAAATGAGGAGTATACGCAGGTATAAAATGGAATTTAATTCCGTCATTAGCCAATTGTTCGCCCAAGGAATTGCAATTAGATTTAAGGAACTTCGAAAGTTCGTTGCAGGCACCGACGAAAGAGGTACCGTTGTCGGAGTAGATGTCATTGGGTTTTCCCCGTCGCGAGATAAATCTAGATAAAGCTAGCAAATACTTATTGCTGGTTAAGTCACTCACCAGCTCTAAGTGAATAGCCTTGGTGGTAAAGCACACAAAGATGGCTATGTACTCTTTTACCAGCCTACATCCCCGACCTTGCCTACTAGCCGCCATGATGGGACCAGCATAGTCCACACCAGTGCTTTCAAAAGGATAACCCCCTGGAAGAAGACGCTGCTGTGGCAAATGACTCATCACAGGAGTAACTGTTCTACCCGACATGCGACAACAACGCACGCAATTACGATAACAACTCTTTGCTAGGCTTCGTCCGCCTATGGGCCAGTATGAATCCCTAATCGAAGCCAGCAATAACTGAGGACCTGCATGCATCAGCTTTAGATGTTCAAATTCAAATAGTAACTTGGTAAATTTGTGAGTGGATTGTAAAAGAATAGGGTGCTTTTTATCAAAAGAAAAAGTTGAATTGGCTAAGCGTCCTCCAACACGCATGATTTTATTATTATCTAAGAATACGTTAAATTTTATAAGGGCGCTTTTACAAGGCACCTTCTGATTATTAATGAGTAATTCATACTCGGGAAAAGACTCAATTTGGCTTCTAGTTATAATAACATTTAATGCATCCTGCAACTCGGCTTGTGATAGAAATTTACCAATAGAAGGAATTTTCCTACACAATTTTATAAACCTTAAAACTGTTGCTACACTACGGATCAGTCTTAAATAACTAGAAAAACGATTAAAATTGATCAATGTATGACATTGAATATTATTATTAATACGAGTACTGGCGCTCAATAAAACATGAGGTCGAGTTTCAGGCAGCTTGTCTGACTCTAAAGACTTATGTTGAGACGGCCAATGAGACTGGACTTGCTTCAAAAAACTGGGACCACTCCACCACAAGTCCATTGATTGCAGAACACTAATATCCACGCCACGAGATATTAGGTCTGCAGGGTTTTTGGCGGTTGGGATGTGTCGCCAAGTACAGTGCCCGGCCTTATCTAAAACTTCAGCAACACGATTGCGTAAAAATGGCTGTAGCTTAGAAGGTAACATCTGCAACCATCCCAACACGACGGTGGAGTCAGTCCAGCAATAAACATGACTAAACTTTAGTCGCAGTGAACTCACAATCTTCTCGCACAAACGAGCTCCGACTACGGCACCACACAGTTCCAGTCTTGGAATGGTGGTCGGCTTTATCGGCGCCACTCGACTTTTAGCGGCTAACAGGCGAACCATATACTTACCCTGATCATTGGCGCTACGTACATAGACGCACGCACCATACGCTCGCTCAGATGCGTCTGTGAATACATGTAGTTCCAGTATAGTAAATGCATCACATATAACGAGTCGTGGAACACGATAATTATTAATAAGCGGCAAAGCTTTGACAATAGCATTCCAACTGGTATTAAGTGCCGGGGTTAACGGCTCATCCCACGAGAGCTTGTCTAACCACATCCGTTGTAAAAACATTTTCATTGTGACTACGCAAGGAGATAAAAGTCCAAGGGGGTCAAAAATACGTGCTATGGCAGAAAGTACATCACGCTTTGTAACAGAATCCTTAGAAGGTAACATTAAACTTGAAAACCCAAGTTCATCAGAACTAGATAACCAGTCAAGCCCTAATAACTTATTGGGTTCATTAGATCCCATATCTAAATCTAATGACGACTGAGAAGCTCCGGAGATTAAGTTAGGGACATTGGACCTCCACTTTCTAAGCGGCATACAAGCAGATGCTAGTGCGTTGGTGACCTCTGTGCGGATAAACATAACTTCATTTAAATCATCACCTCCAGTCAAGAGGTCATCGACGTAAAAATCATGCTTGATGATTTCAGCAATCCTATCTCTGCTACCTGAGGATGACTCACCCACAGATGGTGAAGTGATAGTGTCATTGGTTTGATAGTTAATGCCTATTTGCTTAAGGCAACGTGTAGCAAGAAATGGTGCACTAGCCGTCCCATATGTGACGGTATTCAATTTATAAACCTTAACGGGATCGCATGCATTATCACGCCACAGAATCTGTTGCAGGTACCTATCCGATGGGTGGACGTATATACATCTATACATCTTCGTAACATCAGCTGACAAGACGAACTTGTGTTGTCGAAACCGAAGAAGTATAGATATAAGATCGTCCTGCACTGTAGGACCCACCATCTGCACGTCATTAAAGGATACTGCTGAAGAAGTAGTACAACTTGCATTAAAAACTACACGGAGCTTGGTAGTCGTGCTACATTCACGCAGTACCCCGTGATGTGGTATGAAATATCCACTAGGACTGTCATTATCCGTTTTTTTGGTCATATGTCCTAAAGTCTCATATTCAGACATGAAGTCACGATATAACTTACCGAACTCTGGCTTAGACTTCAGTCTGCGTTCAAGGGAATATGTCTATATTCCCTTGAACGCAGAATCTTTCCAAAGGGCTTCTAAGTGTCTACTTAGAAGCCCTTTGGAAAGATTCTCCTAAAATAGAAGGGTTTTGCTTAACAGGAATACGAACACAAAAATGACCACTCTCTAAACGTGTCGTATTCTTGACAAAATGCTCCTCATACAACTTCTCTTCAGGTAAATAATGTGGGGATTGTGAGTTAAACTCTTCCAGATTCCAGAATTTTACTAAATCGGTGCGAATTTTATTTAAATCACCGTTACTAGGGGAATCAGTTTGAGTTAAATTACATGAAATATTAGTCGACATTAATTTACCATTATTATAGGTAACAGGGCCAGAAACAATCCAGCCTAACAACGTTTCACACAACACTGGCTTACCTACTCCTAGTCTAATTCTCTGTGAACCAACCAAGTCCCAGAAGAGATCCGCTCCTATTAAGACATCTACTTCTGAAGGCTTGTAAAAGGTGGGGTCAGCTAAACAGATATTATCTGGAATGTTCAGGTCTGAAATGTCGACTTCACGACAAGGCACAACAGTCGTTAATGATGGCAAAACGAAACAATAAAACTTAGCAACATAACTATTGTCTAATGACGTCATTTTCACATGACATGTTTTGCCTACGCGCGAACTTACGTTATTGATGCCATAGACCGAACCATTTATCAGATTAGTAGTTAAGTTAAGCCGTGTACATAACCTTTCTGACATAAAACACGATGTGCTACCACTATCAAGCATGGCTCGCACTATGTGCTCACGATCATTGTGATCACATAACTTGATAAGAGCGGTGGACAATAACACAGCGCGTTGTTTACGCACACTACTTAACGAACTGAGATCCGCAGACAAAGTTAAATTATTTGCACTCGCATGCGCATCAGTGCTAGCCACGGCTTCAGCGGGTGATGACGTTGATACGGAATGGGACGAGCTACCGTGTGATTTGTTGTCATTATTGCAAGAATTCGCCGTTCCTTTGGTCTCGGACGAATGAATCAAAGTGTTATGTCGGCGCTTACATATCTTGCATCCCGGCCTTTTGCATCGGTTAGCAAAGTGACCTGCACGAAAACAGTTATAGCACACTTTATAGTTAGATATTAATTTGAGTCGGGTGTCTATGCTAAGTGCAAGGAATTGTGAACAACTACTTAAACCGTGATCAGCTTTACAGTGCGGGCACATCTTATTTAATTCAGTGCTGGAATTATTAGAATCTAGTGATACAATCATAGATTTCATCTTATTGTGTGAACTAGGTTTAGCGGGAGTGGGATTATTGTTATTTCGTGCTGCTTCTAACGTTTCTAACAAGTCAGCGCGAAAGCGAATGAATTGCATGAGTGCAGTAAATGTTATTGTGCTATCTTTGTCTATACGACCTTTGTGCTCCTCCCACTCACGATAAGTTAACTGGTCCAGCTTCCGAGTTACTATAAATATTAATAAAGTGTCCCAATACTTAATGGGCTCATCTAATGATTCCAACGCACGTAGATTTTTATTAAGTTGGTCAATCAATCCCTTCAACGCAACAGAGGACTCCTTCGTAATAGCATTCAAGTTAAATAAGGATGACACATGATTTTGAACTAACAACCTTTTGTTATCGAAACGATCACAAATTAGCTTCCAAGCTGTATCGTAATTGCTTGCAGAAAACTCAATCGCATGGATTACAACAGCAGCAGATCCTTCCAGGGACGCTCGCAAATAATGAAATTTGTTAACTTGGTCGATTTCATCGTTACAGTGAATGAGGCTAGTAAAAGTGTCACGGAACTCCAACCAATTGCTAAAACTCCCATTAAATTTAGGTAACTGTATTGTGGGCAACTTAACAGGCTTACGTTGACTGACACGGGTACATTTTTCGCTACTCATCGACTCATTATCATTGTTATACTTACATAACAGCTCCTGTGACCTAGACAGTGCTTTGTAAGACTGTGACTCAAAATCAGTACGCTCAGAGAATTGAGCTTTAACATCTTCCACCAGACATTCTAATCGCAACTGTACCTCGTCGTAATGCTGATACAAAGACTCGATTCTTCCAATCCGTAATTGCAACTCCTTGACCTCACAACTGGTTAACTCCTTGTCACTGGATGCATCAAGGTAATTAATGAATGCAGTTAAGCGACCCTTAAAGCTTCCTCGTTTTTTAACTAGTTCTCTTTCTTCGGACATACTGGGAATCGAATACAGTCAACCTGGAATATGTATAATAATAACTTAGGTATATTTGTATACAACACTTAAATAATTTAAGGTACCTACGGTTAGCTACTATGGTATAACAATTTAAACACAGATGTTAATACTGCAAATAGTGACTTCAACCTGTTGTAAATATTATGTGAATACAAAATAGATTTTTAATTTAGACTTTTATTTTAGCTAGATAAATTCCTCAAAACTTGAACACTTAATTACCTAACGTCAAACTTTAAAGCAATACACTAACAAATAATCAATTAAATTGACGAATACGGTTTAATTAACTGAATAAAGACTAATAAACACTTATAATATATATCTAACACCAACCTACGCACTAATAACTATTGAATATGAATAGATAACTAAAATACTGCTATACAATTATAAATGTAGCAAAATATCTACTGGACTTTTCACTTTAATAATAGAAAGAACGTATAATTGTATTTGCAAATAAGTATCATCAAATAAATGATAAGTGCTAGAAACTATTCAAAAATAGGTAAATATGTAACTTTGAACAATATAGGTATTCAGGTAAATACAACAATACTAACCTTTTAAAATCCTTAATTATGGTTAAATAGGTACTACCTGAACGAGTGTTGGGTGATGATATTTTAACTCTTATATTCTTAACACCGTAAATTAGCTTGACGTCCTTTGTTCACAACAGTCACGTTGCCGGTTTATAACCTCCTCGGCAAAACTCCACGATACTAATATCCAAATCCACTGATTTTTATCAAATCTTCATAGGATTACCAATCCGGCTCGGTAATGGACCAAAATGTTGGGGAATTTTGGGTGACTCTTCAAAGAAACTCCAAATATGCTGATTTTTAGTCAAACTTGTATTGCCTTGATGACGAACAAAAATGGAAGAGAATGACAAGCAAGTACAGATAATCCTTACATCTAATTACAAACAAATTAGTACGCAACGTTGATTTGCTCCTTCTAAACGAGCAGGCGTAGGCTCGAACAGTTAGCGTCGCTTTGACTTGTGCGCTCTGATTGTCGGTATAAATCGTAAAAAGCCATTAGTTAGTGATCAGACGCGCACTGAGCTAGTAATCCGGCGCTGGGGAACTACTCGCTAAGTGCGCAAGTACACATGGAACGGAACAAGAACAGAACGTCAACTTCATACAATGTACGATGACGTGCTGACGATCAATGACGCACGATGCTTCGATTTCGCGCCTCTTTATTGGCAGTACGAGTAGATGTTCAGGTCATTTTTTGAGTCAAGTCAAGTCATACCCACTGCAGGTTGTTGTAGCCTATAGTTTCATGTCACAGTATCAAAGAGTAAACCGCGTAATTAAAAAACACTGACGTCCATTTTGGTGGAACTGGATTTGAGTTTGAAATGTTGCGTGTTCTATTCGGTAATAGCAGTCCTGCAGCACAGAGACGCAAGCGCTGTTAAGCACTAGTTGGAAGGACTGTAAGGAGTGGGTCTTCTCAAGTAAGTTTTCCTATACAGTGGCCGCCATCAGCCGAGTTTGTTCCCGAGTTATGTACGACTCCCGCGGGACGCCCGGTGCCTATACTTTGGGAACACTAGCCGAAATACTGTGACACTTACAACATTACACTAAATGATTATATTCATTCGCAGCTGGTTTCCCTGGCCAGCAGGGCTAACATGACAAGCGCGAGAACGCTCTCTTTCTCGATTAGTCGAAATTTGTCTACCATTCTGACGTCATCCGAATGCCTAACATGACCGCTAAGCTCGAGTAATCTCGAGAAAGGCACTTTGACAGTTCTTTATCTCGCGACGAGAGACCGATGTAGCAAATTATTAAAAACAAATCATTTTTATTTTAGGAACATCGGCTTATTCATTAAATTTTACGCATGGAATTAGTATGTACTATATTGATTTTACATCCACCTCTATTAATTTATGTTGTATTTTTTTGTGTAACCGACTTTTTTGATTAAAATTTAATATTTTTCAATGGCATGCCGAAATTAAAATACAAAATGACGGAAATGAAAATGAGTGAGCCATTTTTGTTAGGGGAAAAACCTGTGGGTTCGCGTCATCAATATGTTAACCGCGTCACCGACATACTAACCACGTCATCGACATACTAGCCGCGTCACCGACATATGAACAGCATCCCTTGAATATGCAATCTGCGTCACCAACATGCTAAACGAGAAACCGACATGCTGAATGCGTCACCAACACGCTAACCGAGTCACCGACATGCTAACAGCGTGCCCGACCTGCTAGCAGCGTGCCCGACGTGCTGGCAGCGTCACCGACATGCTAACAGCGAGCCCGACCTGCTAGCAGCGTCACCGAAATGCTAGCAGATTTACGAAATGCCAATCGACTTACGCCGTGATAACCGCGTCACCGACATCCTAACCACGTCACCGACATGCAGACTGCGGCACCAACATGCTTCCCAAGTCACCGACATGTTAATGTAACGTGTGCCTCAGACTGGCGTCGCGCAGCGGCCTGTGTACGTACATGTATACGCAAATATATACTTATATATGTTATTCCAAAGTTTCAAATTTTCATTTCTGTCACCAGTCCCCATGATTGCCATATTTTTTTGTTTTATAATTTTGTCTACTCTTCTCGTCGTCAAAATCGAGGACGACTAAATGACAGCAGAATCGAAGATTATCTCGTGTTGAATTGTCAAAATTCGAGATAACTTAGGTGCCATGTTAGGGTTTGTCGAGAAAATATCGAGTTTGACAGAACGAGTCGAGTATTTTGTATGGCAGCGCTGTCAGAAAACGAGAAAATTGACAGAAATAGACAAAAATTACTCACGCGAGAGTGAGTAATTGTCGCGTGTGTCATGTTAGCCCTGCTGGTAACTTGTTTCTATTCGACGTTTTGATTTTATTGCATTGTAGATAGTGTTGTTTACGTTTACCAAAGAGTTTGGTAAAATTATGTCAAATTCGAACAATAAAGTACATAGTGTCAATATTGCCTACTATTATATATTTGTAAACTTTTTTCCCAATAGATAGGGCAAAGGAGTAATGTAAGTGCACTTACTTCAATTTTATGTTAAAATGATAAAGTTGGATTTTATAGGTCGATCCGCGAAGGAAGCAGTTCTATCGCCATTTTTATCTCCGGGCCGTAGGTACTCGGCTAATAAAAAAATCGATTTAATGGTGAAAATTTGTTCAAACCACATCACATTTTAATGTCATATTTTGTTAGCAATTCGTCCAAAATTATTAAAATAACTCCTTATGGCTTGTGGATCCATTGAAAACCCATTTGAGACGTGTATTATCATTGTGATCATTTTGAAACGGTCCTTCAAACCCTCAACGCTTTGGATGACTGCAGCTCCCTTCCCGTGAAAGTTATAATGGCGTCGAGGGGGGCCATAAGCGGGGCCCGTGAGCGGGGGCCAGCCACGCGTGCACTAATATCACGGTAATGGTCTACAAACTGTCAGACGCCGACCGATCACGACAATATGGCCGCGATTGTGCGTTATTACGGCGCCGGGACCTATGGGCTCATAAACAACCCGCTTATGACCAGTATCGAACAAGATGAGTTCCGGAGAAAGTGTTAATGGTTACTTTATTGTTAATAGGCTAGTTTATGGTATCTCAGAATGACCTATTTATTGGACTAGTGGTCGCAGTCATGACTGTTGCAGCCATGAAGGTTTGTATTCAAGTTGGGCAAAATGTTATTGGGTTTACCCATCGAGAATTTCACCCTAATACATGGGACTTAAACATAACTGGCAAATTATGGGTGTTCTTTACACCGCTGCCTAACCCTTCTAGTTATACAGGCGTGACGTCGTGTAATGTTATCTGAAGCTAAGTTCTCGGGCTTGCGAGCTTGAACAGCGAGAGCAGTCGGTTACCGGTGTCAGGTGTAAATGCCAGCTGCCAGCAGAGCCCGCTCGGAAACGTTCTGCAGTGCTCGGTTTACTAACTGTTATCAGGAGTACAGCTAGTCTTTTTGATTCAGTAATTGTTAATTCAATCTCTTTTGTAAAGGCACGACAAGCTAGAAATAAAAACATGACTGCAAAATAAAAGTAATGTACGCACACCATATCCCAATATAACAAACATATTTATGTATATAATAAAAGTTACCGCGACTGTAAAAAAAGTATAATAGACTGGATAAAACCACTTACCTATGAGGAAACAGAGGCACTCCTGGAACATGTTGAGTAGCCGAAATATATCATATATATATACCATAAATCAAAACACCACACACCCACACACCATACCTCACCACACACCTCATCACACACACCACACACACCACACCACACCACACCACACCACACCACACCACACCACAAACTATACCACTCACCTCACACCACACCACACACTTCACAGTACACTACACCACATGCACTAACTGGGAATAAGTTTTATTCTTACTGTTAATACTGTAAACTGCAACTTAACTTATAAGCTAAATACAGAAAAATATACTGAAATGAAATGAAATTGTTTGAGAATCACTTTTACACGTCATATTAAAAAATAAGCTAGATGGAGTCGACATTTCCTACCTGACTACCCCTGAGAAGAAATGGCGAAACAAACTCAAGGGTCAAAGTCTCTTTTAAAGTCCAGACATAATCTTGGTCAGATCATGTGAGGACCATGTAGATCTATGTCTGAAATGGTCTTTTGAGGAAAGAACCACACAAATTTGAGTGGACCTGTCCAGTCAGTGCAAGCATTTGTCAGTAATACTCAAAACTTAAGGAGCTCAACGACTCGACGAACAATACCAAGGAAAGGACAATTGGGTTGGCCGCATAAAGAACTGAAAATGCCAGACCATCATTAAAACTAAGAGAAAAAAAAAACAACAAGAAATAAATAAAAATGACCCACATAGTGCTCACATTCACAATAATTAAAGTAATATAATACTTTTCAAGATACATAAATAAATATTTACTTACATTCCATATTATTATTTACCCTTAAGTTCATAGCACACTTTATTAACTCTAGTTAGTATAAGTGTACGACTAACGATGTGAAAGAGCGGAGCCTTCTAATACAGGCATTTTTTGCTTAAAAGGAGGCTCCAAACACGTTTAAACGAAATGTAATTTTCTATTTGTCACAATAAACTATTTTGTATTTCGTATTTGTATCCTAAGTCCTTCGTTTGCGACTTAGTTAATGTTCAAAAACCGGCCAAGCGCATGTCAGACCACGCAAACCCACTACAAAACCTTTCACGGTTCCGTAGTGGGGATTAAGTTATCCTAAGAACAAACTTAACATTGTTCTTGAAAAACATGTTCCCTCATACTTTTTCAACTGCAAATGTAAGTTGGTATGCACAATATTGACAGATTTACCATGTTATTTTAAAATCATACTTCTTATTTTAGTTTTTCCTGTAATCTATAAGTAATGGTCAATGTTTATCTTTATTCTTAAATAGTTTTAAAAGTATTTATTATAAAATTATAAAAACATTTATCTGAATTCCTTACAACAAGCCCTTTCATTTGTTTTTCACACGGTACAGTTTGCAAAACTTAAAAAAACTAAATTTGCTCCCAAAAGGGACCCTTATATTCTAATTTATTTTATTTGTTACACGTCCGTATTTGGGTCACAGAAGTTCATATGTGTATCGAATTTCAATTTAATCAGTCCCGTAGATTCGGATCAAATTGGCTGTGATAGACGGATAGACAGACAGCCAGACAGACAGACACACGAGTGATCCTATATGGGTTTTTTTTTCCTTTTGAGGTACGGAACCTTAAAAAGTAGTTACTCGCATCAAATGACACTGAATATGAAGAATAGTTGCTCTCCCACTATGCATCACCTAACCCTCTCACTGCGAGTGCGTGAATTAGTGTCTATTTCATTTTTAATTCGGCGCGCGGCTCGGCTTCACCCGGAAGTCTGTTGGCGCGGGTTACATCGCCATTTGTCATCTGTATAATTCACAATGTGCCAAAAAGCCGCGTTTTTGTCGTATACGACGTGCATTTTATGAGCGCGCTACATTTGGATGTGTTCAGCTTGGAATGGACTCGGTTTTAATGTGTTTCCGATATGTCAGTGATGGCAAAGTATTCTGTTTGTGTGTTTCGTTTATTATTTTTTTTGAAGTGTTTGTCCGTACATAACGGAGTTATTCTGGATACTTATAATGATCGACTGCAAGAACAATACATTCCCTCTGTGGTAATTACTATCGGCACGTTACGAGTGCTAACGTGCACGTTAATGCTACCTCATCGCCTGTGCCGCGGGGACTATTTCTGCAAACTTTATGTGCCGCTCGTTTTATATCGTGACTCGCGCTTTACTGATAGAGTGCGCGGAAATGTGTCACGTGGCGCTGATGTGTTCCGACATTCCTATGCCAAATACATTCTGCAACGTATGTGAGTTTTGTTTGAAAACTTATATTCCTTATTGTATATTATTATCTTCTTTTTTTTTTGGATGGGAAATCATCAAATAACTTCTCCGGCTCTGGGCGGAGCGGGAGGGTGTGTCAGACTCTTACTGACTAAAACCCACCCGTATTCCTTCCTGTTGCCTGTGTTGCCAGGGGCCTCGGTGACCAATTAGTACCTTCCCGCGACCCCGGCAGGCATCGGCCCTAGTGGACCCCTACATTTGTGCTGACGACATCTCTTTGAGGCACGCGTGGAATACAACGTGCCGTCGACCCGGGCCTGGTCCTTACCGGACGGTGAGCTACCCATTACTCACCGTCCGCAAGCCCGCGTCTACGGTGGCCGGAAATCCGCCCGGGATTCCCGATGCCCAGGGCGTCTCCTGCGGTGGCTAGGGGCCAGAAGGCGCGAAATTTGCCTTTCCCTCAACCGGTCCGTCTCCTCCTTCGCGAGCATTACTGCTTCGCAGAAAGAGGTGACGGCTGCCCATGCCCTCTTCCTCCGTACCATGGCCTGAACCAGGGCCGGACGCGAGAGATCTCTGCCGCCGATCGCCTCCACGAGGACACGGCGGTGCTCTGCCCAAGCCGGGCAGACCTCCACCGTATGCTCCACCGTGTCCTCCGGGCGATCCACACAGTGGTGACACCCGGGCGTTTCCTCCCACCTTATCCGACACAGGAACCTCCCGAAGCTGCCGTGTCCGGTGAGGACCTGCGTCAGGCGGAAGGTGAGGACGCCGTGGCACCTCTCTAGCCACTCCTCAAAGAGGGGACTTATCGCCACAATCGTGGCGTGCCCAGCACTGGGTTGCGACAACCGTATTCTCCGTGTCGCATTGTATATTATCTTACCATATAGATGTTGGTTCTATAAGAGACGCCAAACAGTTCTAACCGATTCATTAATTGTACAGTTCATACCCTTGTACAGTTAATGAATTTAGGTATATACGACTTAAAATGACTTAGCTTATGTTTAGTAAAAAATCATGTTCTGTAATTAAAATAAACTAAGTATGAACTAAGAAAGCAGCGCACTGAGCCAACTAATTGGAATCTTCTAAGTTCGCGCCAATGATTAGTGAAAGTTTTCGCATCGGCGTTCATCCGCGCTAACGATAACAGCCGAACGATAACGATAACAGCCGGAGTATGACGTTCACTAGTCAAAGAACAAGAGCACAGAGCAAAATAGAGCAGAAGCCTCACGGCAAATAAAAGTGGTTCAAATGTCTCTAATTTGGCTAGATGTCACTAGACTTTGAACTTTCACCACTGTCAATTACGATATATGTAACTACACAGTTCTAACAAAAATCCTTTTAAAATTTCAATCCGTAGACAGTTAACATGACAGTTCTGGGATCACCATTAAATTACTCTATTTGAGAGCAGTGCAGATTTAAATGTATATCAGCATTTTCAAATTCAGTCTCCACATCCCACTGTTAAATAACCTCTAGCATGCCATCTACCCCGAACCTAGTCGCAAATATCTATCAGTACAGGAGCCAGCAGTACAGCACCTAGCAGTACAGCACATAGCAGTACAGCACCTAGCAGTTCAGCACCTAGCAGTATAGCACCTAGCAGTACAGCACCTAGCAGTACAGCACCTAGCAGTACAGCACCTAGCAGTACAGCACCTAACAGTACAACACTTACCAGTACAGCACCTAGCAGTACAGCACCTACCAGTACAGCACCTAGCAGTGTTATGCAAATTAACTAGCAACTTATATTGTCCGTATATTCAAATCATAACTATCATCTCAGTACGTATCAATTTCTATTCTTCGGCAGTTGTTTGAAATCTATCTAAAATATATATGGCTATCAGGCGGCAAATTGACGTACTGTCTATTTGCACGTAGAAGTGTGTCTTCTTACGTAGTGTCGTAACTAGCGCGTATAAAAGTGATGTAGTGAGTCCTGCGCGGGCCTTTTGCTCGCTTTACGAGCGTGCTCGAGGCGCGAGCATATTTCACGGAACACTATCCGATATGAGCATTAGAGCAAGAGTTATGCTCGGCAAATTGTTTAGTGGACACTTACAGTACTAGAAAACGACGGAACTTGTGTGATTAGTGGGCAGAGTATCGGGTTCACAAGTTGTAGTATTTTAAATTGTTATTGTCAAAAGATTTTTGGTACATTACAATTTGAAATTATTATACTACATTTATGTCTGAGTTTACTTGTGTATCCACAGTTTACCTAGTAGAGGAGCAACCTGTGCCTATTACTGCAATACGTTTTCGTGACCGGGATCGGTCGCAACAACACTTTGCAATAGTCACCTCGCTCGAACAAAATTATCGTCTGCGTAGCCTTTTCCCAACCACGGTCTAACCGGGTGCAGCTGAATACCAGTATTTTACATGGAGCGACTGCCTATCTGACCTCCACCACCTTACTGGGTAATACGGTACCCCCTAGTAAGAATGAATGTCAGACTTTCGGGCTTCTGACGACCGTAACGACTGTTAAAGATTCACGAATAACAGTCGGGACCTTAACGTCCTTTCCGAGGCACGGCAGGTCAGGTTCAGGTCAGTTCTTAGTATGTAAAGATAGTCACCCATCCATGGACCAACCGCGGCAAGCGTAGCTTTACCGCTCATCGATCGACCCGTGCAGCTGTTGTTACTTAGCCACAAGTCCCTCTCAAACAAAATAATGATTGTTAATTAGTGTATGGAAGGCCTTTCCACAAGAGAAAAAAAATTAAAGACATGACATGAGAAATGTTAACAGAAGTGTTTGCCAACTAAAGCAAAGAGGCAGTAATTTCTAAAGTATTTATTGCGAGCGAGCGCTGCCACTGGCGCCACTAAGCTGTAAGCGGATTTGCTTTTAAATTCTAATTGCGGTGGAATAGGGGAGTCATGAAAACATGCGCTGGAGGGCTTTGAGAGAGTTGCCGTCAAAGGCGAGTGGCGCCGGCGGGCGCGGCTGGCTGCGGTCTGTTTACACGCAGTTGTTTCTCTTTAAAGTGATACCAACAGGAGAGGGTTAAGGTATCCCACTAGGTATCTGTATCGGTAGTTTTGTAAAAGAGATGTGTTGCGACTTTCGTCTGCAATATAAAAATATGAAATTAATTTCAATATGAAGCATTGCAATATTGCAATTAACAAGCGTAGCGCTCGAAGCTTGTCTCGAGTATACTCGACTGACATAATTAATGAACTTATCATCACATCCAACACAAGTAGCTAGGGGTGCCTACTTGTGTAGTATGCAATTAACGTCAGCGTTTGGTTTGAAATCAGAGTAAAATATCGTGGTACAGGGAGCTTATTACGCTCCACTGTCGCTGTACCTGTACCCTTAGATCGGGCATGATCAGGGGTAGCCGCTGCAACTGTAAGTGTTACTGCAACCAGTAATATTATGCAATATGCATGTGTCAGATAAGTGGATGGAATACTATATGTATAGGTAATGATATCCACTAAATAAGCAAGTTTTGAGTGTCAGAATGGTTACTAGTTATGTCTATGAAAGTAGGTACCTATGAATATGGTGTGTAGGGAAAGGATTTCATTAAGAAAAGCACAGAGAGACAAGACTAGGTATTTATTTAAATTAGGCTTGTCAGTTAAATATGTTAAAGAGAAAACTAGTTGTCCGTTCCAAAACTAGGTCATCATGGAGAAGGACAAGAAACTCCATGGCAGCTTGGTTTAAAATATTTTATCAACACATTTTTAAATTAGTATAAATTATTTATCTCATTAATCTCTTCGACCATTTCTCAAAGCTATAGAAATTTATCAACGGAAAGAAACAGAACATGAATATTCCTTAATTACATACACATACAGAAAAACATAGTTATCAGCAATAATCGAGTTATAGGATCAATTAACTTACGGAACAATATAGGTAGTCCATTTTTCACAACAGTTGTATCAAAAAGTACTTTAACTCGCGGGTACACCAATTTTTTTATAGTCTCCCCATATTAATCAAGTACAACCAACGTTGCTGCCATTTTCGACCAATCGCAGATGGTCATCAATTATTGTTAACTCATTTCTAATGTATGTAATAATTAACAAATCGAAGGTAGTGGAGCCTTTTTTAAACTTAATAAGATAATTTAGCAATTTAGTATGTACTTATTTGTAATCGAAAAGTAAACTGATAAGTTATTAACATCAACTTACAAGTTCTGGAAATTGTTTTAAACTACTTGTTATTTGAAAATGGCAATATAAAATATAAATAAACATTATAGTATCAGTTTAATCATACCTTAATCATCTATTGTAATTCTAAATTAATAAACATTTGTTTTGGTTAATCAAAAACCACTAACCATAACTTATGTTTTGATATACATTCTTTTCGTCTAGAAACTTTGTTTGTAATAGTAGTCTTTTAAGCCACAATAAAAACCTTTGCTAAAGAACAACTTATACATCGAAATAGCATATACAATCAAGGAAATATTTTAAATACAATTTATAATTCTGTTATCATTTAATTTTAGGTGAAAGTAAGATAAGTTTATGTATTTATTTAGAGCGACTCACAGATCACAGGTTTCGTTCGGAATTGATTGTACATTCTGGAATACTGCGATAGTTTGGAATAAGAATTAAGATTAATTTTATATGATGCTACATAATCCGACACATGTATAACTATGCTCGACTGGAACGACTTCATTCAAAGATCGCTTTATCAATAACAATGGACGAACGTTTACGATATGTGTGTAATGAATGTCATAGGTATCTACATTTTACATGCTGCTGTGAACAGATGAGGCTACGAACGTGACGAATTTTCGTAGCCTCATCTGTTTATCTCACGTTTATCGAATCCATTTTTTTTTCCCGTGTTAGCTTTTCTCATCCTCTGGTTAGCTGGCAGTTGTAAGACATATTTTTAGCAAATTAACATGCTTAGTTAACAACCAATACATCGCATCAGAAATGACGTCATAATATAAATGATAAAACAATAATAATGTCACTAACTTTAGATAATAATAAGCATCACCTTTGCACGTATTTTTCTGTTCTTTTCAACAAGGAACCCTTATAGTTTCAACACGTCCGTCTGTCTGTCTGTCTGTCCGCGCTTTAGCTCAGAGACGCTTAGTACTTGTACTTAGTTCGTCGAGATCACACCTCCCGCTAAGATCGGTTCCGTAGTAATTTACCAAATAAAAATATATCTAAACGATTTAGAAACTTAAAAGTGATAAATATTGATCCTAAAGCTTCGAAGTACTAGTGAAAGTTTTATCCACTGTGAAATCTTAAATAAAAAACATTAACGCCAACCAGTGACAATTGTGACTAAACGACCTTACTTCATAAAAATAAATAAGCAAATACAATACTTAATTCATGTGCAGTAGTTAAAAGTAAATCCATAGTATCGAATAAATCAGTGCGCGTGGTGCTAAACATTAATAAAAGTGTTGTTAACTGAGTGCAAAAATGCGACAGAAATTTTTTACTAATGAGTCATTGTAACGACTGTGTTTGATTTAAAATTTGCGCACTTTGAAGAAGTTCCCTAATTTGTCTCGAATATTTATGATATCCGTAGACGCTGATTTATGTGTTGGCTTTAAACTATGTGAACAGACTGATGCAAGTTCCAATTCCACCAAACACCAATTCAACTTTTTGATTCTTTAAAGAACATCTAATTACTTTTTTAAATGTTATTTATTTTTTATTAATATTGTAATGACAACAAAATCGACAGCTGCAGTACTGACGTTTGTGTGACTTTAACATAGAAGTGGTTTTCCATGAGCAAACATACGATGTCAAAGACAACCAAAATATCGAAACACCATACAACGCCATCTCTGAACGCCAATACAAACTCGAATGAAAACATCACCTTCAGAGATGCGCGTACACACACGCTGTCGGAGACGTATAGTAATAATAGCATCTATTTGGACCAAACGCTAGATGGCACTAGCCACAGTGTTCCTTGTATATCGGAAGACGAGGACACTGATATAGTAATACAATTAAAAGAGCAAATTGAAAGTTTTACCATAAAACTACACAGTGCAAACGAAGAGATAGACTCCCTTTCCTTAGAAAATTGTACTTTAAAAAAGGAAATTGAAGTTCTAACACAAAAAATGCACTTTACAAAAAAAAAATGTAGCCCAATAAAATCAACTAATTCTACTCCAAAGAAAAAAGGAAATTTTACGACCCAAAGAAGATAACATAAACTCGTTCAAGATTAACAACAGATTATGATCAAACAACTCAAAATAATTTAGGCAGTATGAACCGACGCCGACGGGTAAAAATATTAATGCAAATAATGATTATTTATCAAAGACCTCTAGAAGCTCCATTTTGACACATATCACAGACCAGTCTATAGAAAAAGCTCAGGTGATTAAGAACAAGATGACATTCACTACCTCAAATAAAACTAATAATAATACCTTGCTACTAATGAACCAGTATTTTGAAGAAAAGTACAACATATTCTACTATTTATTGCCTCACATTGGAATTCAACAGCTACTACATGGTGGGTATTTCAAATAAATTAGAAACTTCACTATGAACGATTTCTGTGTAATAATGATTGGCAAAGAAGATTTAAAAATGACAAATAACTATATACATCATATTATGCATATAAGGGAGATGTTGCAGAAAATATTTCATACCAATATTATTTTTACCCTACCAACTTATAAATGTCTTTCCTATACCAAATTATTCAACTCAAGAGTAGAATCATTTAACAATCTATTATATTTGGACAATTTAACACATGAATACGCCTACTTGTTCAAAATCAAAATCAAAATATTATTATTTCACATAAACCTACATGGGCACTTATGAAACGTCAGAAGCTAGGTGCACGGTTCCAATTGGTCGTTTCCTATGGAGAAGAGCCGGCAAGAAACTCCACGGTTACTCTTTTAAAAATAATTGGCTTTTACAATGTTTTCAAATTACACAAATTAGGTATGGGAGGACAGTGTAGGCCTGTCGAGAAGTACTTAACAAAAAAAGAGAAAAGGAAACGGTCTACAAAAGATCTAGTCTATTAAGCCTGCAACGTTCTCACATTCACAACGTACACAAGAATCCATGTAAAATAATATTAATAATATTAAGTCTGAAATATAAATTGTAGGTATATAATGTCAAATAGTGAAAATATAATGTCAAAAAAGTATGTCTAAAAAATAATAATAATAAACATCGTAATTTGGGAGCAGTTAATAGACATTTCTATAGTTATGGCGTTTCTGATGTACCAGGGAAGCCACATGTGCAGAAGGAATTATTGCCAAACTTCCTTGTCTTCAACCTAGTCTTTAATCTTGTAATATACGTTTTTGATAAGGACACGTTTGATGTGGGTTTTGAACTTTCCATCGCTAAGTTCTGTAACTGACTTTGGCAACTTGTTATAAAAGCGGATACTGTTGATTTGCTTGTTTTTGTTAATCTAGGGTATAACAATTTCATGTTTACTACGGAACTTTTATATTATGGAAATCACTTCTTGTTTTGAAAAGACATAAGTTCTTGCGAACATACAAAATACTTTCTAAGATATAAAGAGAAGGCAGAGTTAGTACATTAATTTCTTTGAATTTGGTTCTAAGGGACTCACAAGGACCCATTCTATAGACTGCGCGGATTACCCTCTTTTGTAAGATAAAAATTGAATCTACATCAGCTACCGATCCCCACAGCAGAACGCCATAAGACATAATACTGTGGAAATAAGCAAAGTATACTAACCTAGCTGTGGCTATATCAGTCAACTGTCTAATTTTTCTTACTGCATATGCAGCTTAACTTAATCTACCTGAAAGAGCTCTAATGTGGGCTCCCCATTGCAATTTTGAATCTAGAGTAATTCCTAGAAATATAGTATCTATAATAGCATCTAGTCTCTTGTCATCAAGTTTTAAATTTAGAGCCACTTGGGGTACATTTGGTAGTGAGAACTTAATACATTTTGTTTTGTTCGCATTAAGTAAGAGATTATTAGCTGCGAACCATTTCGAAAGAATATCCAGACTATCGTTGACGTGTAAGACATCCGGATTTTTTCTATCTATTTAAAAAATGAGAGAATTATCGTCAGCGAATATAATTATATCCGATAAGTTTGCCATCATGTAAGGAAGATCATTAATATAAACTAGAAATAGGAAAGGGCCAAGATTTGAACCTTGGGGCACGCCCATCTTTACTAGGACCCTTTACTACCCCGAGGACGTCGCCCCGTTAACGTTTACTTTTTGCTGCCTGTTTGATAGATAGGACAGAACAGGATCAGCAGCTTGTCCATGAATTCCGTAGTGGTGTAATTTACAGGTCAGTGTATTGTGGTCAACGCAGTCAAACGCTTTTGAGAGGTCACAGAAAATGCCAATGGCATCCTAGGATTTCTCCCAGGATTCCAAAATGTGACTGATGAGTTTTACTCCTGCGTCAGTCGTCGACCTACCTTTCGTGAAACCAAACTGGTGACTTTGTAAAATCCCATTAGAATTGAAATATGACAGCATCTGGTCTAGCATGATTTTTTCATATATTTTACTCAATGCTGGTAGCACAGATATAGATCTATAATTAAAGGGATCACTCTTACTACCCGATTTGAAAATTGGTACTACTTTACTATGTTTCATTAAATCAGGAAACGTACCGCTGTCTAAACATTGATTAAATATGCCTGTTAGGACAGGGGCTATTGTGTCAATGATATCTCCAAGAACCTTAACGGAAATCCCCCATAAGTCTTCAGTTTTCTTTATGTTAAGACTTTTGAATGCCCTCTTAATAGTGACAATAGAAATGGGCTTGAATTCAAAACTTGGAATGTCCTTAGAGAAGTGTTGTTTGAGAAGAGATTCAGCTAAAATAGGTGATGAGGGAAGAGATTTCGTAACCTCTATTGGGATGTCGGTAAAGAAATTTTCTAGTGTCTCAGCAACTTTTAACTTATCTGTAATGGTTTCATTATTCATTTTTAAAGACAATTCATTTTCATCTCGCTGTTTTGTGTTTCCAGTTTCTTTGTTGATTACATGCCACACAGCTTTTATATTATTGTTAGACATACTAATTTTGTTACTTATTAATTTAGATTTAGCTTGGGCGCAAACTCTTTTGAATATCTTAGAATAATTTCTGACATAATTATGAAGGGCTTGATCAGAAGTCAATGATTTCTCGTAGTACAAATTATATAAAATATCTCTGCTTTTTCTAATGCCAGCAGTGATGTGGCCCATTCATTAAATTTTGGTTTAGAATTGATTGCGCCTTTTTCACAGGACAGGCTTTATTGAATTCTTGGCAAACTGAAGAAAATAATGTACCATAGTTTATATTGGGGTCTTGTGAATCAAAACTAGCTGTTGAAAGATTACTAAGAACATTACTATTAAACATTCTCAATTTATTTTTAGTGAGGTGTCTTAACTGAATGGTTTTATCTATGTGTAACTTTTTATCTAAGTCAAATGATACAAGTTGACCAGTATGATCAGACCTGACGCCACTAATTAAGGAAGAGTCTTTTATTTTACAATTAGTATATACATTGTCTATGTACGAAGCTGAGGTTGCTGTTATTCTAGTTGCTTCTTTAAATATACACTTTAAATTGAATGATTTAAACAATGATATAAGCTTACTTTTATCCACTGAATTAACTAATAGATCAATATTTAGGTCACCACAAACAAAAACGAACTTACTCGTATTATCTTTAAAAAGTTTGCTTAGTATTTCTTCCATAATTATTAAAAATGATGACAAGTTTGATGCCGGTGGTCTATAAACACATAAGAAAGTATGGCCTTCAACCTCTGCACATGCTACCTCACATAAGCGATCAACAGAGCAAGCAGTGATATCCTTCCTTTCCTTATGTCTGAAAATACTTTTACATAATATCAAGGTACCACCCCCTATTGAGGACCTGTTGTATGCACTGGCAACTGAAAAATTATTTACATTAAACAACATCCTATCTGGTCTTAACCAGGTTTCACAAAAACATAAGATATCCATATGATATTTATCTATTAACAATTCCACGTCTAGGATTTTGCCAGAGAAACGATTTATATTTTGGTGATACAGTAAAATATTCTTATTATGCTTCTCTTTTGTCGAGTCTAAAAGTTTAAAGAATCTATCACAGTATCATTAGAAGTACTAGATAATACTGTTTCGTCACTATTATCTAGTACTACCTAGTCTCAGTTAAATTATTAATAACTGCGTGTATAGTGTAAGCTAACAAAGTAGCAATACATGTTGACTGTTTTTGGGAAGAAACATATGTTCCCGAGTTAAAACAAAATCTCTAATAAAATTGTTAGTATCAAAATGCAATAAACGGTCACTATGACGACATGTCAAAATATGCATTAAGTTGTTTAAACTTTCTTCATCATGCAAATTATCTGAATTCGGCAATGCACATAATATTAAAATTCAAATTCAAATTCATTTATTTTGTGAACACAGGGTACATACAGAAGATGTCATAATAAATAGTTTCCGAGCTGTGTCCCGCCAAAAGGCATACAAAATATGAAGGGTTTTTATTTTAAGCCAAATACATTTTAGAAATTATGTCAATTATAAATCATGTCAAAATTATAGATAAAAAATCAAATTAGATAAAGTAAAAAACCGGACTTACAAATAAATAATAATGTCAATCATTCATAATAATAAAAATTTACAAATAAACATAATCGTATTCACATTAACATAAAAACAGATTATATTTATTTATAGATTGGTAAATTAAATTTATCATTCAGAAAGTCGTCTAACGTGTAATAACATTTTTTATGTAGCAGCTGGTGTAAGGCAGTTCTAAACTTTTGTACTGGCATACATTTAATTACATCTGGTAATTTGTTATAGACTTGGGGAGCAATACCCAAGAAACTTTTTTTCAATAATGCGGTTTTACATTTCACATTGCATATTGTGTTGAGGTATTGAGTACGTATGGGTATTTTCTTTACTGCAGTCAGTTTTTTAAATAAATGGGGATTCTTTTTTACAAATAATGCAGTTTCAAAAATGTAAAGAGCTTGGAGGGGTAAAATATTATATTTTTTAAAATAAGGAATGCAACTGTCAGTCTTTTTTAACCCAAACATCGCCCGTATACATCTCTTTTGCATCTTAAACACAAGTTCTCGATTTGTTGACTGTCGCCAAAAAATAACACCATACCGTAAAACTGAGGACACCAAACCATGATAAGCCGTTAAGAGTGTCTCTATGTTTACTTTTTTGATAGTTGAAATAGAAGGTAAGCTGACTTGCTTAATCGCTTGCATACTTCTTCTAGATGTGGTTTCCAAGTTAACTTGCTATCTATTGTAACACCCAAGAATTTTACAATGCTGGCTTCTTCTATACTAGAATTATTGTAGCTGACATTAACTGGCATATTTTCAAGCCGTTGGTGGAAGTACATAATTTTTGTTTTATTTAGATTAATTACTAGATTATTCTCATTTAGCCAATTAATTATTTTAGAGAGAGTATTATTAATGTCAAGATTGTCTGGATTATTGCATTTTATTATAACCGTGCTGTCATCAGCAAAAAGTACCATTTCGTGCCCTGTAATTTTCGGTAGGTCATTAATATATATTAGGAATAGTAGGGGTCCTAAAACACTACCTTGAGGCACACCATAATTAATTTGCCTTGCTTTAGAGGTATATGTTGTTTCTAGCTTAGTAACTGGACAGATTCTGGTGAGTTCTGTGCTTTGCAACCTGTTGCTTAGGTAAGATTCTATGAGTTTTAGAATATTCCCTCTAATGCCATAACAACATATTTTTCTAGTAAAATTTTATGATCCACAAAATCAAATGCTTTCGTCATATCTGTATATATAGCACATACCCGATTTCTTTTATCAACAGATGTCAAGCCACTTGATAATAGATCAAATAGCGCCATATTGATATTAATATTTTTCCTAAATCCTTTTTGTTCCTTGCAAAATAGTCAAAATTTTTCAAAATAGGCATATGTGGAATTATAAATTACTTTCTCAATCATTTTTTAAAATACAGACATTTTGGCTACTGGTCTATAATTTTTAAATTCAGTTCTGTCATCTTTTTTTAAAAGAGGCTTAATTATTACTTTTTTTAGACTAGTTGGAAATATGCCATCAGAAATACAAAGATTTATTATGTGCGAAAGTAGCGGCGCTATTATGTCCTTAACTTCTTTAATCACCTTGGTCGATATGTTATCGTATCCAACGGTATTTGTATTTTTAAGACTGCTAATAATTTTGATTATATCATCACATGAGACTGGTAACATGAACAAGGATTGCGATGAAACATTTTCTTTAAGATGATACTTATTAGTCTGTGTATTATTATTACTATTTGTTTGAATATTTTTTTCGATAACTTCAATAAAATATTGGTTAAATTCATTGGCAATGTCAATGGGGTGTGAAATAGTCAAATTATTATTTTTAATACACATAATTGGTACTTGTGGTAGACAATTTTTCGATTTGTTTATTACTTGCCAAGCTGCCTTCGATTTATTTTGAGAAGTATTAATGTGATGATCATTTTGGGCTTTCTGGGTTAGTTTTATAATACGCCGGTAGAGCTCGGAATATTTTTTAAAAGTCAATTTATTTTTCATGTTGGGATTTAGCCTATATGCCCCAAGTAATTTTCTCTGTTTTTTACTGCATAGTTTAATACCTCGAGACAGCCATTTCGTTTTCTTATTGGTATTTATCGTGACAGTTTTAACTGGAAAGCACAAGTGATGAAATAGTGAAAACTCATGTATACAATTTTCATACGATTCATTTGCGTCCTTTGCTTCATAAACTTGCGAGAAAGATAGACATTTTAGGTAATCTTTGAACTTAGCCAAGTTGCTAGCCGATAGGTCCTGCTTTTTAGTTTTCCAGGATTTAAAAAGTACATATTTTATTAATGGGTATTTTTAATAATTGTGATGTATGGTCTGAGAGTACTAAATCAATTACATCGGCTTTCCATCCATGTCGGAACGTATGTGCAAAATTATCAATGCATGAGTTACTACTTAATCTAGTCGGTTTATTCAGTGAAAGTTTAAGATTGTATTGTTCCTGGAAATATTCAAACTCAAACGTAATATTATTTCTTTTAATTATATCTATGTTGAAATCACCGGTTAAGATAATGTTTTTATGTGTAGATGAACAGATTTTGCGCAATATTTCATCCAGTCTTTCATAGAATGTAGTATAATTATATTTAGGTATTCTATACACACATATAATTATGATCTTATAGGACACTAGTTCTATGCCACAGCATTCGATAACACCTGCCACCGACTGTTTTGATATGTCTGTTAATTCCTTGTACTGTAATCCTGCTCGAACAAATACAGGCTCCTCCCCGTTTAGATTCTCTTGAAAAGTAAGCAGCAAGGGAGTAATTCTAGATATAAAGTAAATTTTCATAACCATTAATTTACCTAATTTTAATTTAAGTAGGGTATCGACACCATTAACTATGTCCCTTTTATTTAAACTCATTTTATGTAAACTCAGACTATTCCCAATTAGAAGAACGACAGTAGTCTGCTCATTAATTTGTGTGTGTTTTATTTTATAAACAAGCTCATTAAAATGCAGGTTATGGTAACAACAGTTAACTATAGTATGTTTAGAGCGATTATTTAACAATGATCCAAAACCTGATCCTATTCTATCTGAATAGACCAAAACATTACTTTGAGTGGGGTTGACGGTTTCTAATGTATGAGTTAAAATGGGTAAAGCTGTAGGAACAACATACTGTGACAAGAGAGATGGCAGAGTGGGAGCACAATTACAGGTGAGATTATTAGTCAGTGACTCACATATCACTGCATTGTAATTCATCAGGTCCACCAACTCACATGCCCCTTGCAAGCGCTCACTTAACATTTGTTGACTAGACTCATACTTACAAAAGATTTCCTTTAATGAATTTTCCCTACTCAATAGTTCCTTCTGAAGGTTCTGTATGTCCACATCATACATTTGTCTGCTACTTTCCAACTTATTATTACACACATTTAATTGAGTCTGTAAGTTGATACGCTCTTTCCTAAGATTAATGTTACACTTTATGTGTTTTCAAGAGTTTCTTGTATTTTTAATATTTTTACTGAGTTTAATATATTTCTTAATTTTATTATGACTAGTTAGGATAGGACATTTAGTTAAGGTATCTTCCCCAGTCAGGTCTATTGTGACGGTGGGCTTTTCACACTCCAGTCCGGATACACTACCAAGCAGCTCGTTGAAAAGGTTATTGGTGTTAGCAACCTGTTCGCTGGCTTTCAGAGAATTGATGGTGGAAATTGTGTTGTGTGCTTTGCACAATTCCACTTCAAGGCCTGATATGCGTTTCAATGCCTGGTCATGAGTGTCACTGCACTGTTGGAAGTCTGACACTAGTTGACGGAGATGGTGATGCTGGTCAATTATGTCCATGTGCTGGGTGTGAAGTTCTACAAGCTGGCTCTTGAGTTGAGTGTTTCTGTCATTGACCCTCTGGACTTCAATCTCGCTGTCCTCTCTTTCCTGCAGAAGCTGGTTGCAAAGATGTTTTGATGCCTCCAGCTCCTTAAGTGCAACATTCAATTTGTCATTCATGTCACGAATTGTGGCTCCGCGGGTCATCATATTCACTAGTTTCCCCAAATGACACCTGGAATGTGACAAGAAACAGCTGAGTATAGGGAATCAAAATGAGTTGAGAATTTGAGATGTTAAAGCAGTTAGCAAGAATTAGAAAAACAAAATATGAAGTTTTAGAAAAGATTATGAAAGTATGGAGGTAGAAGTGAAGTGGTGACGTAAGAAGTTACTTTATTTAATCAGAGTTTACCACAATTTTTATGGTTTATGGGAAGACTCATTACTTATTCAAATAGCATTTCAATTAATTATAGGGCTAGCTCATTTCTACTAAGAAAGTTATGAACATACTAAGATTAAAAGTAATAGTTTCATCAATTAATCAACAAAACTATTAGTTTTAAATAAAAAAAATAGCAAATTAAAAATAACTACATACATATGTGTAAAGTAAAGTTTGTAGTGTATGTTCTGTGTTTGAGGCAAGTGATTTCGTCGTCGATTTTGCTTCCACAATTTGTCAAGCAAAACGAGACATAAACGGTGCCTGTGTGTAATGGACGTAGCTCACAAAGGCTCCTACATACTGGCGCGACGCGACACAAAGACACCGCGTGTAGCGCTACAAGCGGTGGCTTTGTGTCGCGACAGTATGTAGGAGCCTTCACTCTGTCTGAGCAGTGTTTACAAGTGTTGTATAGTGTGTAAATAAAACTACAATAATGAATAGTTAAAACAAAATACTCCCCGGGTTCGATGAATTCAAATTTGCAATCCAAACGTTGACAGCCGGTAGAAGTCGTATCGAAGTATTGAATATTATGCGTTATCACAACGAAAACACGGCACAAATACTGAGTCTAACACTTTCTACTTAGATTTTATGGAAAAGGATTGATATAGAGAAAATAAACACTATTTATTAATAATTAAAAATAATTTAACTAACAGGTCGTTTTTCTCGACCCGTCACCAGTGTTGCCAATGCGAAAAAAAAAGTTGGATTCTAACTTAAACTTAAGATGGGACCACACTATGTTTAGAAGATCAGGCGCTTTAAGCAATAATGGGATAAAGAATGTTTTTGAGGACTTACTCGTACACGGATTGGTCACTGATATACAGCTAAATAATGATCTGTCAACCAGTATAATCATCAAGAACCCGCAAACTAGCAGTGACGGGCAAGACACGACTTCCCAAAAGCTTTTTCGTACATAAATGCATCAATATACTTCATCAAAATATTGCAGGCTTAAGAACTAAGTCCAACGTTTTAACTGTCTGCCTACAGGAATTGATGGGAGAAAGCACATCTATAGATGTAATTTGTTTATGTGAGCACTTCATGCTGTCAGGTCATGAGGATCTCTATGTGATTCCTGATTTTGTTCTGGCCGCATATTATAGTAGAGGTGATTCTGGTAGGGGAGGATCATGTGTATTTGTAAAAAAAGGACATCTCTGGAAAACAATTAAAGAAATCGAAAAATTTTCAATATGTTCAGCTTTTGAATGTTGTGCTATAAAACTGACTACCTATAAGATTATTATTATGTGTGTGTATAGAGTCCCTCAACCCAGTAACCTAAACATATTTTTTGATAGACTTGACAAGACATTAAGATATGTAAATAAAATGTATAATGGACATGACGTCATACTAGCTGGCGATTTTAATATTAATATTTTGAAGCACAGTAATATTACATCAGAATTTTAATGCTTGTTACTTAACCATAATTTAAGATTAGAAATAAGAGAACCCACAAGAAAAAGTAGTCAAACTTGTATTAACAGTTACGCACATAGCCTTAGTAATAAATGTAAAGCAGAGGTGGTAGAGCTTGTGCTCTCTGACCACACAGCTCAGATATTAAGATGTCGTGTCAAAAAAGTATGTCTGATTAAATGCTGAAAAATTAGGCGACGAGACTTTGGTAAAGAAAATCTAGATAAGTTTTTAAAGTGTATTAAAGAATTATCTTTTGCGGACATTTATACAACTACTGATCCGAATTTGGCCTACAATATTTTTATTGATGAATTCCAACTGTCCACAAAAAACCGAAATGGGTATCAAGGGGTATTAAAGTCTGTAGTAGAAAAAAGCGAGAGCTGCTATGGCAATACAGGAAAAACCCTAACGAAACAAATAAATTACAACTAACTCGGTATTCAAAAACATAAAAAAAAATAATAAAGTTTACTCAGCGAGCACAAAACAATCACTCGCTAAAAATTTCAGAAAATAAAGCGAAAACAGCCAATTATAAATAAGTTAAAAGAAAACGCGCCAAAAGAAAATGTAACTAATATAAAATAGATGAAAAAAATGTTACGGATCCATGTAAAATATGTAACGCATTTAATGACTATTTTATCGATAAGATTGTACCAAAGGTCTTGCCCGCCAATGAAAGTCAGTATAAGTCATACATATCATCTAGAATGAATTCTATATTTATGCAGCCATGTACGCCACATGACATATTACTGATTATTAAAAGTTTAAAAAACACAAATAGTGTAGGACATGATGAAGTGTCAACAAAAGTGATTAAGTATGTAGCCTCGGAAATCTGTATCCATCTTAGCCATATTTTAAATTTGAGTATAGAAGCTGGAGTCTACCCAGAAAAGTTAAAAAAGGTAATTGTAAAACCAATTCACAAAAAGGAAAGTATGGATAACTATCGGCCAATTGCCCTGGTATCTATATTTTCTAAAGTTTTCGAGAAATATATCTATAAGGAGATTAATAATTACCTGGAAAATAATAATATTTTTGCACATGAACAGAAAGGCTTTAGACGGAATAAGACGATAAACATGGCCATCTATGACTTTTTGGACTTTGTGATGACTAATGTAGATAAAAGGACTCCAATTAGCTCGATTTACATGGATATGACCCAAGCCTTTGATTATGTCGACCCTAATATATTACTTGGCAAACTCAGCGCGTATGGTATAAGAGGAAATGTGTTAAATTTAATTGAACCTAAGAGACCGAGTACAATATACTCAAATAGAAAAAGTGAATGCTTTAACAGAGAAAGAGGAGGTGTATTACTCGAAGCAAAGAAAAACATATTATGGGGTACCCCAAGGCAGTGTTTTGGGCCCTCTACTCTTTATATTGTACATAAATGACCTACCCAAAGCAACTAATAAACCAGTAGCACTCTTTGCTGACGACAGTATGGTTACCATTAAATGTAATGATAGGAGTACATATAATCATGATATAAATAAAACGTTGAGTTCTTTTATGGATTGGTTAGACGCAAATAACTTAAAAGCCAACATAAAAAAATCAAGCTTATGCATTTCAGCCAGCGTATTCCAACAATGGCTGACAATAATGTTGACTATGAAGGCCAACCCATAAAATAAGTCGATACCACAAAGTTTCTTGGATTGGTCATTGATAACAAATTAACATGGAAACCTCATATTGAGCAGCTATGTAAGAGGGTTAGCAGATAAAGCTATGCGCTTCATGAACTAACACAAATAGTTAATCCCAATACCCTTCGGACTGCATACTATGGTCTTGTAAAAATTATCCTTAGGTATGGAATTATCTTTTGGGGAAACTCAACCAATAAAGATATTATTATTAAAGCGCAAAAGCGATGCATGAGAGCAATGTTCGGTATAAAATCCACTGATAGCCTCTTTTTAAGAAGCATAATATCTTGACTTTGCCCTCCCTTTATATAATTGAAGTAGCAATTTTTGTAAAACTCAATGGTCAGACGCGTTTAATAATAATAATAATCATTTATTTCAGATTCATCATAAGATTGCATCCATATTTGTTAGTAAAATTGCGAGCTTACAAAACTAATGTTAGTAATAATATAACAAAAACAAACACGGGATCGGTCCGGGTGGACTTCCCGATGATGGTGCCAAATCACTAAATGACTGCGTGCAACTGTATCCAGCGAGCCAGCATCGGAGAATCCCACCGGTCCGCTAGCGCGCGCAGGATGGTGTTGGGGCTGTCGCGCGTGCGGCGCATGATAGATGCGCACCGCTTGCGCATGATGGCCGCAAAACCGTCCGTGTCAGCCGCCGGGAACATCGCGGAGGCGCTGCAGTAGCGCGGCAGCCCCACCAGCACCCGGAACGCGTTATTGTATTGGACGCGCAGATCGCCATATGCCCGCTGTGTATAGTCAACCCACAGGCTGCAGGTGTAAAAGGACTGACAGTACGCTTTAAAAAGCGCAACTTTGACAGTCCCCGTACACCGTGAAAACCTGCGGGCCAACATGTTGCATCGGACAGACAGCGCTCTGCGCTCCCTTTCGATATCCACACTATCCTTAAGGTCCTCGGTGACCCAGTGGCCCAAATACTTAAACCTCACGACTTTACTTAGAACTGTAACACTTAGAGTGAAATTCGGAACGAATGAGTATCGCCTGTTGTCCGGCCTGAAAATCATTACTTCACTAATTAATTAATTAATTAAGCTACTCCAATGTACCCCCAGGCAACAAACTAATTTTATTTTTATACTAAGTGTGACATTGATGATTTTGTTATACTTATACACTATGACATTAATATTTACTTTTTGAAGTATTATATTATTTTTTTAAATTATTGTGAATGTGAAGACTATGTGGATTATTGTTTTTATTATTTCTCTCATTTAGTTTTCATCTTAGTCTGGCAGTTTGAGTCATTTATGCGGCCTACTCAAATGTCCTTTCTTTGGTATTGTTCGTCGAATCGTTGAGCTCCTTAAGTTCTGAGTTGAGCTGCACGATTACTGACAAATGCGTGCACTGACTGGATAGGTCCACTCAATCAGTGTGGTTTTTTCCTCAAAAGACCATTTCAGACTCCAATCTACATGGCCTTCACATGATCTGACCAAGATTATGTCTGGACTTTAAAAGAGACTGTGACCTCTGAGTTTGTTTCGGCCTTTCTTCTCAGAGTAGTCAGATAGGAAACGCCGAGCTCATCTAGTTTTTTTCTAAGTATGATTGACGTGTAAAAGTGTTTGTATAAACCTACTTACAGAAAATAAAATCATTTCATTTCATTTCATTTCATTTCACTCTTTTTCGCGTTATATTTGAGCCCATTAGCCACCGCGTAGGACTCACATATGTTGAGGAGCTTTTGTAAGGCACCAATCGACGGGCTCAGCAGCACCATATCATCTGCGTAGCTGATGTTATTCACGCACACTCCATCTATATGACATCCTGTCCCGGTGCTGCTGAGCTCATCGATCAGTCGGTTGACGTACAGGCTGAAAAGCGTAGGAGAGGTCAGCCCCCCCCTGCCTCACCCCGCATTCCAGCCCATACTCCCCCGATAGAGAGCCTGCCCATCTTACAAAATTCTTTTGATTCTTATACCAAAGCATGAATAATAGCACAATCTCCCCAGGTAGACAAGTTTCATCCCTCAATTTACCCCATAGAATATCATACGATACAAGATCGAACGCTTTCGATAAATCTAGGTAGCATGCATAGACTGGGGTCTTTCTACTCGTGTAATACCGTACAGTCTGCTTGAGGCACAGGATAGCACTCTCGGTGGAAAGCCCGGGTCTGAAACCGAACTGCGCGTCGTTTAGCGAGACGTGTTTATCCAGGTGCTGTCCAAGCAGACTGTCCAGCAATGTGGCGACCACTGTAGCTAGAGAGATTGGTCTATAGTTGTTTACATCTGACGTATTACCAGTTTTATTTTTGATAATTGGTACAACTATAGTACGTATTAGATTATCGGGCAAATGGGAGTGGCCCAGACACAGGGTAAAAAACATAGCAAGCACTCTGGGTAGATGAACACCTGCGTGCTGCAGGTGCTCGATGCTAAGGCTGTCGTGACCCGGGGATTTACCCCTCACCATGCCCTTGATCACTGCACGACTTCCTTCGTAGTGAAATTAACACTACGCTCACCACCATCCTCAGCAACGGGCACCTGCCGCGCGGGCCCCAGAGGCGAGTCCACCCTGAAATGGTGGGAGAACATAGTGGCGATCTCACCAGGCTCGTGCACTCCCGCCACGCTGACGGGGAGACCCGGCTTGTGATTCATTTTATTGGTATTTTTCCAGAACTGACCGAATTTCTTTTTTGAGTGAAGTTCAGCAATAATATCCAGTTTTATTTGTTGTTGATTATTCTGACACCATTTTAATTTTGATTTAAAACCGCGCCTAGTTTCACGCATATCATTATAAAGACGGCCAGCCCCGGGCCTACCCCCATACAACCAAGCCTGAAAACACAGCCGAGCCCTCTCATGAGCGCCGCGGACGTGCCTATTCCACCCGGTAATGTATTTACCTCTACGCTTTTCGATAACATTATAACTACATATAGCGGCCTCCGACAGTGTACAAATAATCTCGTTATACATGTTATCTAATAGAATTTTATGATCTTTGTTACAACACATATTATCTGAGCAGCTTCTTAATTCTGAAGGAAAATCAATTTCACGAAGTCTTGAGTGACATGCATTTTTAAACTTCGATATTTGAGTCGAGTCACGTTCACCCCAGACCATTCTATTTATAGAAATAGTAGATATTGCAATCTTAGGCTTAAGTAAATTAAAATTACATTGTATAGATACAGGGTAATGATCAGACCAATACGTATTATATAACACAGCGGCCGCGGACACGCAGTGCACGTTTAATCGTAGGCAAAGAGATATGAGTAGACTTTGTATACGGCAAACTAACACTGCATTACTGTATAAAAGCATTTTTCATATGGCTCCAGTAATTTATAATAAATTATCAAGAAACTTAAAAGAATTAAACATTGACCTATTTAAAACTAAATTAAAGAGGCTTTTGACTGAAAAATGCTATTATACTCATGTTTCAAACTTCCTGAATGATAAAATTCTGTAATTAAATTATTTAATGATATTACTTTTATTATAATTTTATTAACTACATTGACATTGCCTACCTAATTATTTGACTATATATTATTTGAATATGCATAATACTATTCATTAACTTGGCTAGATAATTTAATTTGATTGTATTATATTTTTTAATTTTACAAAATTTTATCAGCCAATGATTTTTTTTATTTTATAATGATAATGCTGATGATGATGACTATTTTAATTTAATATTTGGATATTTTGTAAATTTCAATTTTAATTACCTAATGATTTTTTTATAACATATGACTTAATTTGACATTTTTAATTGTTTTGTATGCCTTTGTATGGCTGAGCATATAGCACTTTAATTTGTACTGAAGATCCTGTAACCACCTATGTATCACAAATAAAAGCCTATTCTATTCTATTCTATTCTAATCTACTAGAAAGCTGTATTTTGGCATGGGTATACATATACATCACGTCGACAGAGTGGTAAAATTGTTTAATTTTTTTAGGGTACCTCCTTTGCAAGTTAATGTGGTGATGATATTTTTTTCTTGTCTATCCCATGGTGTGGGGTATCGTTGGATAGGCCAAGGTTAGGTTCAAAAATATTGCGGGTCTATGAAAACCATTTTTCTATTCAGGAGTCCGTTTGCGTAATATTAGGCTTTAAAGTGCTAATTTTTGTTTGAGTCAAATGTCCCCCCTGCCAGCTTAATGGATAATAATAACAATAATAATAAAAGTTTTATTTCATTAAAAAAAATATTCCATCCATGTCAACTCCGTACTGATTGTGTCATCCACACACCACTTTCACTAGCATACTAGTACTCGTACATCTCGCTTTGCTTATGCTTTGGTGTCACAATCATCGGATATGACTATTGGTCATCTTGTGACACGCTGGACGTTATGTTTATAGGGTCCAAAGTTCCGGCTAAGCATCCACCATTATCGGTGGCATCCGTACACTGCTTTACGGGCCACTATCTGCCAGCATATTTGATTACCGTCGTACTCCATGCAGGGTATATACTTACCCGCGTGAGCACGTCGAGCCATCTACGGGTCAGGCGTGACCAACCGCCGATCGTCACCATTCCTGGCGTCTGCAGCGTGGCACACCCGCTGGGGTCACCGTCGCACCAGGAGAGTACTGCGCTACTCCCAAGGGAATTAAGGGAATCTTGTGACCATAAACTTACCTACCCCATTTCTCATATTATTATTTTAGTGAACATACACTTTTTTATGTTGACAAGGTTACGTGGTCTTATTTAAACCCTTTCCGTCACATTGGCTGGTTATTTGTTTTTGGATATGTGAAAATATGCATGGCGGTAGTACACATAACGAAATTAAAAGGAAAACTATCACAGCTAAATAGACTTTACAAGATAACGGGTAGGTAATAGTCGATCAACTTACATTTGCAGTTGGAGAATTGACCGTGACGTATATTCGATGTAAGGGAGAATATGTTTTTCAACTTTAAAACTTGTTGGCAAGAAACTAGATACTATTACGGAAACTGTATTTCTAGGAATTACTCTTGATTCAAAATTGCAATGGCCCACATTAGAGCTCTTTAATGTCCCAACCAGCACAAAAGGTTGCTTATGAGCTATACAGCGTCTATAATTACAGTGACAAGCTGCAATAGTCAGCTTCATAGCGCGCTATGAAACCCTTCTGCAGCTGCTATAGACCTAAGCGGACTGCCGGGAGGACACTGCGTGGCATACGCTGGCAGAGTGTGCCGCCTTGGAGGGGCCGCGCCGAGCCCTCATCTCAGGAGTAGGCATCGAATTGTCGCTGCCAGCCGTTGTTGACTCGATGGTTGGAAGCGAGGAGTCCTGGGACGCGGTGGTATCCTTCTGCGAAACAGTTATGTCGCAGAAGGAGGCTGTGAAAAGGGAGCGGGAGATCTCTTCCACTCACCCTGCCCACAGCAGGCACACCGGGCGTCGGCGGAGGACGGACAACGCCCTCTTCCAGCCCCCTAAATGGGTCTAGGGGTGATGGATGCGGGGACATCCGTCGCCCCCCACACAGCAGGACCTGAGGTGGCGGCGCGTAGTGTTCCACGCGTGCCCCTACTGAACGTCGCGTGGGGAGTCTTACACCTCACTTCCCCCGCGGGCCTGAGGTGGCCCGCAAAGGCGGGCCCGGCACCTGCCGGGGATTGCGGAAGTCGCATAAGATCCCATGATGCCCGGTGCAAGTGTAGGAGGGGAACACCTGGGTGGTTTTTAGTCAGTCTGACAGACCCCTCTGCCCACCTCAGGACGGAGGACATCCATGAGGATTTTCCAAACCGGAACAAAAATAAATATAAAGACCTAAGGGGACGCCTTATAGACCAATAGAGTTGCATAATAGCGGTTGAAAGCTGATATTGACACTAAATGAATGAACGAACGTCACAGCCATTAATTATTTAATTGGCTCCAAATCATAAATGGCAGTGTGTGGTTTGGTGATTTTAATGAAAGTGTTGAATTTATATTACTTATATGAAGTTCCTAGATAATTATGGCTATGGCAGCGTGTACTGAAATGATAAAATGGCGGAATCATAGTGTGAATATATGATTTGAGTTACGTGGCTTGTTTAGGCGAAAAACATCGGCAAATTTAATTTACTGTGAAACATGTGTTGTGAATAAAATGATTGGGTCCTAAATTTATTGAAGATCTTATGAAAATCTAATGAATTTGTAGCTGTGGCTCTAAAATTGTTGTCTTAATTAGGATAAGTATAACGCTGATTTATGTTTATTTATGGATAATTAACGACAAAATGATGTTTGCGATCTTACTAAACTTTGCCGTGTGTATAAATAAACAGAAATATATGAACAAATAAAGTAATTGTCTCAGAAAATGGCGTCAATATTATTGCAGCTTTGATTTCTAATTTTCGCTACTGTAGTCCCCTTTTCCAGAAATGGGTGATAAAAATCAGTTTTCAGAAGCACTTAGTTCGAATTAATTAGTTAGAATTTTAACCTCCATACAATGTCCAATAGAGTAAACACTACTACCTAGAGTGTAAATTTGATATGATATAAAGCTCGCATAAGCCTGCATGGCAGCACAAACAATGAATATAATTTAGGGATCTGCAAAACAAACCTTTGCTTGAAAAAAAACTACCCGTATTATGCTAATAAATTCTTCTGTTAGACTTAACTATTTCCTGCCGGGGTTTCGGGAAGGTACTAATGGGTCACCGAGGCCCCCGCAACACAGGCAACGGAAGGAATACGGGTTAGGTTTTAGTCAGTAAGAGTCTGACACACCCTCCTGCTCCGCCCAGAGCGGGAGAAGCTATTTGATGATTTCCCACCCAAAAAAAAAAAGACTTAACTATTTATGATCTCTGAAAATCACCCCTATAGACATTGGAGCTTTAAGGAAAGCTGCATTTTTCACTAATGTGCTAGTTGGGTTAAGTTCAGCTGCATATGCAGTAAGAAAATTTAGGCAGTTGACTGGTATAGCCACACCTAGGTTAGTATATTTTGCTTATTTCTACAATAGTATGTCTTATGGCGTTCTGCTGTGGGGATCGGGAGCTGATGTAGATTCAGTTTTCATTTTAAAAAAGAGGATAATCCGCGCAATCTATAGAATGGGTACTCGTGAGTCCCTTAGAAACAAATTCAAAGAAATTAATGTACTTCACTTTATATCTTAGAAAGTATTTTGTATGTGCGCAAAAACTTATGTCTTTTCAAAATAAGAAGTGATTTCCATAATATAAAAACACGTAGTAAACATGAAATTGTGATACCCAAATTTAGATTAACAAAAACAAGCAAATCATTTATTATTAACAGTATCCTCTTTTATAAGAAGTTGCCAAAGTCGGTTACAGAACTTAGCGATGGAAAGTTCAAAACCCACATCCACATCAAAACGTATGCTTATCAAAAACGCATACTCGTATTATAAGATTAAAGACTACGGTAAAGACTAGGAAGTTTGGCAATAATTCCTTCTGCACATGTGGCTTCCCTGGTACCTCATAAACGGCATAACTTTTTACTGCTCCCAAATTACGATGTTTATTTTTTAAGGCAACGGTGCGGTTTAAAGGAAGATGTAGTGACAAAAATTTAAAAGAGTGTGCTTAGATGTTTTGGTCATGTTGAAAGGATGAATGTAAGGCAGCTAACAAAAGGTATTTACAAGGCAGATGTGAGTGGAAATAGGGGACGCCCCAGAAAGACATATAGTGACCTCATTAATGATATTCTTCAAAAAGGTCAGGTGCGTAGTACTCGCAACCGGCGTGCGTGTATGATCAGATGTATGAACGTAAGCGAAGCAAAAGGAGTATGTAAGGAGCGTAGCAGGTGGCGTTCTATAGTTTCTGCCTGTCCCCATGGGAAGAAGGCGTGAGTTTTATGTTTTTTTTTTGGGTGCGAAATTATCAAATAACTCCTGTGTGTGTCAGACTCTTACTGACTAAAGCCCACCCGTGTCCCTTCCGTTGCCTGTGTTACCAGGGGCCTCGGTAACCCTTTTGTACCTTCCCGCGACCCCGGCAGGCATCGGCCCTGTTGGGCCCCTGACGACCTCTCTATGAGGCGCGCGTGGAATACAGCGCACCGTCGACCCGGGCCTGGTCCTTACCGGACGGTGAGCTACCCATTGCTCACCGTCCGCAAGCCCGCGCCTACGGTGGCCGGAAATCCGGCCGGGATTCCCGACGCCCGGGGCCGCCACAAGCGGCTAGGGACGAGAGGGCGCGAAATTAGCCTTTCACTCAACCGTCCCGCCTCCTCCTTCGTGAGCATTTTTTCTTCGCAGAAGGAGGTGACGGCTGCCCATGCCCTCTCGCTCCGTACCATGGCCTGAACCAGGGCCGTACGCGAGAGATCTTTCAAATCAAATCAAATCAAATCAAAATATTTTTATTTCACATAAACCTACATGGGCACTTATGAAACGCCAGAAGCTAGGTGCACGGTTCCAATTGGTCGTTTCCTATGGAGAAGAACCGGCAAGAAACTCTACGGTTACTCTTTTAAAAATAATTGGCTTTTACAATGTTTTCAAATTACACAAATTAGGTATGGGAGGACAGTGTAGGCCTGTCGAGAAGTACTTAATAAAAAAAGAGAAAAGGAAACGGTCTAAAGAAAAAAGATCTAGTCTATTAAGCCTACAACGTTCTCACATTCACAACGTACCTACACAAGAATCCATGTAAAATAATATTAATAATATTAAGTCTGAAATATAAATTGTAGGTATATAATGTCAAATAGTGAAAATATAATGTTAAAAAAGTATGTCTAAAAAATAATAATAATAAACATCGTAATTTGGGAGCAGTTAATAGACATTTCCATAGTTATGCCGTTTCTGATGTACCAGCCACATGTGCAGAAGGAATTATTGCCAAACTTCCTTGTCTTCAACGCCGTGTCTTTGCCGCCAATCACCTCCACGAGGATACGGCGGTGCTTTGCCCAAGCCGGGCAGACCTCCACCGTATGCTCCACCGTGTCCTCCGGGTGATCCACACAGTGTCACCACTGTGTGGATCACCCGGGTGTTTCCTCCCGCCTTATCCGTCACAGGAACTTCCCGAAGCTGCCGTGTCCGGTGAGGACCTGCGTCAGGTGGAAGGTGAGGACGCCGTGGCGCCTCTCTAGCACTCCTCAAAGAGGGAACTTCTCGCCGCAATTGTGGCGTGCCCAGCACTGGGTTGCGACAACCGTACTCTCCATATCACCATGAGATCCCGTGGGAGCTCCATCCACTGTGCCGCGATTTCTCGCGGCAGCGGAGTTACGTCCCGGTGTTTCGCCTCCTCGCGCCACTCCCATACGTGCGCGAAGACTTTTGCCTACAGATCCCATGGCGGCAATCCGGCAAGGAGGCTCGCTGCCTCACAGGAGACCGTGCGGTATCCCCGGACCAGCCGGATGGCCCTTTGAGCCGCGCTCAACCGACGGGCTGGCCGCAGCGCCAGGGAACGTGCCCACACAGGAGCAGCGTAAAGGGCCATGGACCCCACGACCCCCTGATCCGACCACGAGCCTCTGGCAGGAGGCATTACGACCCCCTAGATTGGGCAGGAGCCGCTTCAAAGCAGCCCCTGCCCGCTCCAGTTTGGGAGCCAAACGTCGGAAATGCTCCACGAAGTTCCACCGGCTGTCGAGGACGACTCCCAGGTACTTCATCGTCGACTCGACGCCGATGTAAACCCCTCCTACCGTTATTTGGGATCCTGACGGTGGCGCGTTCCGAGGGCATGGCCTCAGACTTGTGCAGGGCCACCTCAAGTCCCAATTGCCGGATCCTTTCGACGATTGTCGCAACCCCGCGTGCCGCTACTTCGGCCGCTGCCTGGTCCGACCTCCCTTGCACCAGGACCAACGTGTCGTGAGCGTAGCACACTACGCTGACGCCGCTAGGAAGGTCGACGCGCAGCAACCTGTCGTATCCGATGTCCCACAGATGCGGCCCCAGGACCGATCCCTGTGGGACACCGCACGACATCTCTTGCTGGTTCCACCCTCCCTGGTCACCGGTGTAGATGACGGCCTGGCCCGTCAGATAGGCCTCGACCACAGAAGTTCCTCCCTGATGCAACTCCAAAGCAGGGTATTAAAGGCATTGGCGATGTTTGGAGACACCGCCAAGAAGACCCCACCCTGGGCAATAGCATTCCCCGTCGTGAGGGCTCGCACGCGCACGATGGCGTCAACAGTAGAGCGCCCCCTGTGAAAACCAAACTGGCTCTACGCCAAATCCGGCCCCACCCGCACCAGCTGGCCGACGAGGCGGTCTGCAATGACTCTTTCAAAGAGCTTGCCCACTTCGTCGAGCAGCACGATGGGCCGATAAGCGGAAGAAGAGTCCGCAGGGTGCCCTGCCTTCTTTATGAGGACCAGTTTCCCTGTCTTCCAACGAAGCGGGAACTGACCCCTCTCCAAGCATGCGCTTAGGAGCCCCTTAGTCGAGGCCCGAGAGCCTCCAAAGCCAGGACCCAGGCTTTCCCAGGTAAGCCGTGGGGTCCTGGGGCGGAATTTTTGGCATTCAGCCTACGTACTCGCATCTCTACCTCGGTAATTATTTGACATCTTAAACCTACAATTTTGATATCGAACTATTTATTAGTCTTTTGTGGACAGGATATTAATGCAGACTTGTTACAGTTTTAATGGCAAACATGTCATTTGGTTAAAAAAGGTTTTTACTTTTAATTACTTTATTAATATTTTATATAGATTCTTTTATATTTTATGAACGTGGGAACGTGCTTAATAGGCTAGATTTGTAGACCATTTATTTTTTGTCAAGTATCTGGTACTTCTTGACAGGTATACACTGTCCTCCATTGCACACTGTAATTCGAAACATTGTAAAAGCCAATTATTTTTAAAAGAGTAACCGTGGAGTTAACTCTTCTCCACAGGAAACGACCAATTGGAACCATGCACCTAGCTTCTAACGTTTCATATGTGCCCAACCCATAAGTGTCAAGTGTAGGTTTATGTGAAATAAAATATTTTGATTGATTAATGCAATGTTAAGTTTATTTTTGGGATAAATTCATTCTAACTAAGGAACCCTTCATTGTACGTGGTCCGACACTTGGCCGGTTTTTTCTTGTTTGGTTATAAATGTATAATTTGTGTACATAAATGGTTAACTAAACAAATAATACAAAGAAACAATTTACACCCAAACATAAAAGAGCATTAATCAAATAAAATATTTTATTTTATTGTTTTTATTTTATTTGATTTAAAAATAAATGAATAAGTTTCTCTCTTGTAGTAATTTAACATAAACCAATTAGGTACTCGTTGTACCTATAGCACTCCCTTTCGAAGAAAGGAGGCCTGTGTCCCAGCAGTGGGAACATTATAGGCTAATTATGTCCTATAGTATATGTTTCAGCCGTCTTAACAACACGAGTCAGTGATAGCCCTCGTGGTTTAATTATAATTTTGATCGAAATCTATTGACGTAGAACATCGGAGGGTCGGCTTATCGTCGCTCGGCTCCCACGCTAAATGTAAATGTCAAGTGTTAGAAGTATGTAGGTCGCCGCGGTCGGCGCGGTCGCCCGTCGCGTGGCCAAGATAAATAATATTACCAGGTGCGAACGAAAACGTAGAGTTTCAGTAAAAAATATACAGTGACTATATAAAAATTACCAACCCGCACTGGGCCCGCGTGGTAGATTACGGCCCACTCACTCTCACAGAGAGGAGGCCTGTGTCCCAGCAGTGGGAACATTATAGGCTGATTATGTAAATATAAAAATTACTGCTTATGTTCTGTTATATTTTAACTTTTTTTTTTAATTCGTTTACAACATAAACTATTGATGTGCGCAAGTCTAATTTAAGGTAGATTGTTCAGGAATCGCCCGTTATATTGTAAAAAGAAATAATTTTAAGTACCTCAGTCTTCGCTAATAAATTTTACCGAAGGTAAGTAATATGCACGGGTTCGATATCCGCACAGACTATATTGAAATTAATCAACACCAGCCTGTGATTGTCCCGCTGCTGGGCGAAGGCCTCTTCTCATTCAGAGAAGGCGCGAGCATTGATCACCACTTATTGAGATATACATATGCTTTGCATGTTGTTGATCCGGGTGCATGTGTGATTCAAAACGTTCAAAAGAAATTTCATGAATGGAATAAAAGTACCTTTAATAAAAGTATACGATTTCTTGTACTCAGTTTAGTATAACAGACATTACCTACTCTTTCTTTGATAGAAAGCTAGAATATCTCCGATTGACATTAGGACCTTTATGCTGGAAAAATGTACTGGCTCTGTGAAAATTTGGGGGTGAAAGGGCGGGCGAAGCTAGTGTTACTTTGCCTCAAATATGTAAAGGACTCCATTTTGCGAGCTACTCCTGCAGGCTGAAGGGTTAGCAGTTACAAATCCTTAATTGTTGCTCTGAATGTAGCACTATATAAAGTCTGCTTCAGATGAGAAGTGCAGAACAAACATACCGACAATAAGACGCTATAGCGCGCGCTTTCGCCAATAAGTACGCGCTGTAACTGGGTCACTCTTTATTTCGTCTTAGATTTACGAGCGCTGCGCGCCGTGAGCCGCAATATTGGCACATTGTGACGGCTGGCGCGGCGCCGTCTATTACACGCCGTCGCTAACTCCGGCACCACGATACAGCATCGTTTGTATGCGAGAACAGATCTTTTTATCAGCCACTGTTTGTTTGCTACATTAACATAAATCATATCCAGCATTGTATTTGTTTTTATTTACATAACAATATATGATACGTTAAGCCTTACGCAATATCCCGCTCGCGTGTTATAAAATTCTATCTGGTTTGTTCTCAATTGTCTTATCGCATAAACATTTCCTGGAGTCCTCTCTGCAGATTAGATTTGCCGCTGGGAGTGTCATCTTGGCACACAAATAGAAAACATATCTAAAAGTATAAATAATAAATAGTTCTGCTTCGTGTTTAGTCAAAGCTTTATTGTAGTCGTATAAATAGAAACGTGACAATTCACAGATTTATTTTTATTTTATAATGGCTACGTGTGCCCGAAAGTTTTGTTTAGGAACTGTTCTTTAAAAATCAAGTAAGTAGCTAAGAAACGACTAACAAATAATAATCCATTTATAATAACTGCATTATTTCTGATGTCTCGTTGGTCTTTTGTTCGCAAAGGTTCGATCGGGAAGGAATTTGCCAGCTGCAACCTATGGTCTGTATTTGTTCCCAGTTGATTGCCGTAGGATGGCTCTTTTACATGGGACTTGAACATAACCGGGGAAATGTAGGTGTTACCAACCTCTGCCGAACCCATCAGGGAACACAAGCGTGATGTTATGTATTATTTACCTTCGTAACTTCTCGGAACGCGTATGTACTCGTACATCCAAGCTCTGTAAGCTACTTTCCGTTACATCTCATATCTAATTTAGGTGTTCTCCAAAGCTGGTAATCCCGGAAACTCCGCATCGGCTCAGATCTAGTAATCTGATCCACAGGAACGGCCTTCATTCGGTACTCACCTAAAAAGAGGTTCGACAATAATAGAACTTATCGGTAACAGTATTTATTGGCCATTTATCATTCTGATAGTCTTTTAGAAGTTGGCTTAAGTAACGTGTTGAAGATGACCCTGTCATACTTTCTGATCAAGGAGATGATTAGCGTCGGCAAAAATAGAAAGCTAGCCGATATCAATTTGTGATCAATGTTCTAGCTAGAATGACGTCATTAACAGTCACTTCTAAATGATGGGAATGGACCATATCGTTAACTAATAAAGAACCTATTAATTCTGAAGTATCAGTTCTACAGTTGTTGTTGTAAATCGTTACTTATCAACTTACTATTGAAATAAATAAAGCCGCTCAAACGCAACCTAATTCAATAAAAAATCCCTACATCGACACTTTTCAGTGAACGTTAAGAACGTATGCCTGCGTCCGCTACAGGTATGCTTTGAGCTCTCTCTCAACCATGTAGTTTATCTTGAATTGAATTGAAATAGAAAGCGCCGAGTCGTCTTCAGGCGTATTGGTAAACTCTCACAACAAACTGTGAACTGCCCGAATTACTGCTAGTTCACAGACAAAGTGATTCACACTCGCGGGAAGCGCAGATACTCGACTACTAATGTTATGTCAAAGGAAGCGAGTTTTAACCCTTGGTATGCCTGGTAGGGTCTGTTAGACCCACGTCTGTTCATAAACCGTTGTTTTTCATTCAAATTTGAATATCGCACCTAACCACACTCAGTAGCTGGCCGTTATGAAACGCTCGCCCTCCGCGGAACACAATATATCTGTGAGACCGGTAAGAGTCACTTATGTCTGGCATGCAATTTTCCAATCTGCAATTTGTTTCCGAACCAAAAAAAAAAAAAATTGATAGAAGTGACGAAAACGGAATATTCTATAGTTATTTATAAGTGCATGGAAGTGCCTTATATTTTATATAGTCTGATTGACATCTCTTTAGTTTTTAATAAGTATTTTATGTTATAAAAGTAACAAAGTCATTTTGTTGAGTGCCAGAGTTTAATTAGAAAAATAATTAATTTGTTGTTGATTTATAATATTTATTTATTTGAACTCCTAATATACACCCCTAGTAAAAAGATAACCTACACATAATAATAACCTATTTATAAAAAAATAATTGAAAAATAACAAGTTAAAAATCCGGGTCTGACAGACCCACCAGGCATATCGTGTAACTTTTTGCCTCCAGGCATGCCAAGGGTTAATATTAATTACTATAAACTGACTCTCGTCAAGTCCCGAAGGTCCTTGTCGCTCGGAGTCCTTTGAATCACTTCGGAAGCTCTCGGCTAAGTTCGGGGGAGTTTTTGCAAATTCTCGTACACGTCGCTCAGTTTTATAATGTGTCGGAATAATTCATAGTGCGCCGGGCGAGGCGCATGAATATGTAACGTGGTCGGACCACCTGCCCCCCCCCCCCACACCGCCCTCCGCCCCTCCGCCCCGCACTGCGCCCGGCACACCCGTGTGCCCCCCTGCCCCCGCGCACCGAGCGCGTACGGGGTGTGCGAACGACACTGCGGTTAATGTTGTGCACACATTAATATTAACATGGTACACAGACCAGTTGTACGATTTATAAATAATGCAATTGAACAAATTAATTGAACACAGAAAGTTCCACTTACATACACTCTGTTTACTTCAGTGCTTGTTCAGTCTGCCAAGAATATTCTCAGATACACAATTAACTCTTATAGTTTTATTAGCACAAGCACGCTCAAACATTTTTATAATAAAGATAATACGTTCCATTTAAGACAGGCTGTAATTTTAAACACCATCAACCTCTTCCCTTAAGAGGTTGATATTAACAACTCGTAACAACAGGATCAAACATGAAGTCGCGAAAAAAAAATCAACTGTTCCCTACATTTATGTTCGCTTAAATCGTCTAAATGTAGGGAACAGTTGACTTTTTCGCTATTTCAGGTTTTGTCCCGTAGTAAAAGTTGTTTATGATGAAGTGTACAACGACCCCTGGTTGATTATGTTTAAAATTACACACGGTATACTCCTATAAACAAGGGGCTTGTGGCAAGTAATAACAGCCGCACGGGTCGATCCATCAGATTAAGCTACGCTTGCCGCGGTTGGTCCGTGGATGGGTGACCATCTTTACATACCAAGACCCTCCGTGCCTCGGAAAGCACGTTAAGCCGTTGGTCCCTTCTGTCATTTGTAGATCTTTGATAGTTGTTACGGCTCGTCAGAAGCCCGAAAATCTGACAACCAGTCTTACCAAGGGGTATCGTGTTACCCAGTAAATGGGTTGTGGAGGTCAGATAGGCAGTCGCTCCATGTAAAATACTGATATTCAGCTGCATCCGGTTAGACTAGAAGTTGACTCCAACATAGTTGGGAAAAGGCAGGCAGATGATACTCCAACAAACACTCAGACATAAAACACAATATTTTGCGACAGACTTTTCTTTCTTACAATAGATATCGTTATTCATATTGTATTCAGCCATTCGAGAACATTCCGTTATAACACAAAAGTAAATAAACGCTTCGTCTCACATACGTTTATCGTAGCCAGTGCTACGAGCTACGAGCTATGCAAGGTCAACGCTACGAGGCTACGAGCTGCTACGCTATCTTGCCGCGTCTATGAGTTGTGTCTTGGGAGCGTTTCTCGCATTTGTGTGTTGTGAGAATAAATGAGTGTTACAACTGAGAGTCGAGTGTCCGTGTGCCGCGACACTACGATGCGTTTCCTCCGACTAATTAGTCGCGCGATTTATTTGACGCGACGCACACTCGGCGGAATCGTTTCGGATTCAGTTTAAGTCCAACTCGCTGTCGTAATTAGTGTAAGGTGAATTGTACTTACATGCGCGTCTTAATTGCGGTGTAAGTCACGTTATGTATTTGAGCGGATGTCGCGCGGTGGCTCGTGGTTTCGGTGTTATTTGGTAATTTGATGCACGTCGCATGCCGTCATTAATCATATGTCGTTGAATTAATAATTTAACCATTACTGTTAAAATTGAGGAATATCAATCAGTTTCAGCCATGTGCTATGTGTTGGCTTTTGGATTATTCAAAAATATACATAATCCTAAGTCATTCTATGCCTAGTTTACACGAGTTTAGTACTTGTCGTTAGTGCCTTGCCGTGCCGGCTTGCCGCTAAATAAAAACATACAATATTCACTCGCTGTGGCTAACACCGAGCACCCATTCAGAATGGTATTGGTGTAAGTAACATACTTATGTACTTGCGCCTTCATTGCTGAGCTCGTGTGAACTGGCCACTATGATAGTGAATTAGTTGCAGTCTACATGTGTATACATATTCTTGTTCACGTTTTCTTACGATCCCTATTGTATCCGGCTTCAGTGTAATACTTTCATCTCGGTTGCGAATAATGGCAGCAGTCTCTTTCGTTCCGTTTTCTGTTGTTACCAACTCTTCCATAGAGAGCGCTGTTTTGGTTTCATCTCGTTTCGCGTGGCATGGTAGTGCACACACAATACAGAGTACGGTCAGTTGCACATCACACACTATACACTTTAACCACGAAAACCGTCGTTACTGCTACGCAATAAAGGCGCAATTGTTTAAAACGTATGTGCGGTTTCCTGTACCTGTGAAACACTACTACTGTTCAACGGATTATTCATAATGCCTTATATGTATTAGAAGCGGATTATGGAGCGATAATATAAAAAAAAATAAGTTTTACATCCTGTTTTTTTAGGGTTCCGTAATATACGAGAAACCCTTATACATAGTTTTGCCATGTCCGTCTGTCTGTCTGTCTGTCGCCACTGTAGCTCGACGCTTAGTACTAGAAAGCTGTAATTTGGCATTTTAATATGAAATTTAAAATGAAATCTTGAAAAAAACAATTTTTATGTGGGGATAATTTATTGTTTTACTCGTCTATCCCATACTGTGGGGTATCTTTGGATAGGTCGTTTAAAAATATTGCGGATCTATGAACACCATTTTCGATTCAAGGATTCGTATGCGTAAAATTAAGCTTTAAACTGCTAATTTTTGTTAGAATCAACTGTGTGCCCCTTCGTCCCTGCCAGCTAAATGGTCGTTTATGGAGATGTCAAAAAATTCATGGCAGGAGTACATATAATGAAATTAAAAGGAAAACTGTCATAGCTAAGTGGGCTCATGGGCAGCCGTCACCTCCTACTGCGAAGCAGTAATGCTCGCAAAGGAGGAGGCGGGACGGTTGAGAGAAAGGCAAATTTCGCGCCCTCTTGCCCCTAGCCGCCGCAGGACACGCCCTGGGGGTCAAAAAACTTAATAATAATAGACGACCAACTTAACTGCAAAATTAATACGTCACGACGTATATCGATGTATGGGAGAACATATTTTTCAACTACAAAGTTAGGTTTGTTTTTGGGATAAATTCATCCCAAGTAATCCCAACTACGGAACCCTTCATTGTGCGCGGTCCGACACGCACGTGGTCGGTTTCTTTTTTAGAATAGAACAAGGTGACATAATAACTGCTGGTTTAACTTTCAAGTACTGCAATTTAAAACGTTGCTGTGTAGTGTACATGCGACACTACTCGCTTAACTATAAGCATGCAAGTACTACATACGTCTCTACCAAAATCTGTGTAATGTATACAGACGCGCATTAATTGCGTACCCCTCACGCATACATCAGTGAAGGCGTGACTAATTAACGCCGGAGTTCTTAATTCATTAACAGAGCCCGGATTAGCATCAGAATACCGAACAGGAATACATAGCATAGCCGGTGCAGAACGTAATTGAATTACCAAAAGATTCACCTGAGCCACAAGAGGACACAAGAGCTGTGATTACCTGCGAATAAATTCATAATACTTTTAGATTTCGATCCGAAGCGTCGTTAATTGCGAATGATTCATTAAAAGTTTTGCCGGAAGCCGTCTCCGGGCTCCTCCGAGCCGGTAGGACATAATGCGCAATGAATAAGATCCATCGATTGCGGCTCATAAATACGCAACGATCATTCATTCCGCGCTCAATGCGCGCGGACAGCCGGGCTTTGCTCAAAAGATCGTCTTTCTGGCACACACAACCTAACCTCAACGCCACTTGCCTCTCCTCAGAGTCGATTTTCGTGTGCACGTTTTAGGCGGGCCGTTCGTCCGGGCTTGGCGTCTCATACATTATGTAGGGCCGCTATTGCCGTCGGATCGCGGCGCGTTTTCTTCGAGAAGGGGCTCAAATCTTAAGTGGTGATATTTATTTAAGCAGACTCCTCTGTTACACCTTCCGAGCGCCACCGTGAGCACAGCCCTAACGGAGAAGGTATTGTTGTGGAGCTGTTTACTTTCATGGCACTAAGAACTGTTTGCGGTAAAAGGTGACTCTTAGGTTGGCTTGTATCATTTACTTTAACTTCATAGTATGTAATACAGTATACTACCGGGACCACTGTCTCTTTCTTAAGTTTTAAGGAATGTTAGACAGATTTGATGTTATTTTTTTTTATTAGTGCGGCTCACATTATGGACAAGTAAGAAGTTGGCAAAAACTGTTTGAGTGTTTACTAACTCTTATATTATATTTAGGGGCCCATCTGAGCTTTTCATTCAGTAATAAGCTGTTACTGCTATCAATGTATTGTGTTACATAGGTACAATGAAGTTATATTACAACTATGTATATCAATGATCATTTATGTAGGTACCTACTTAAGTATCTGCTTTCCAAATCTTGCTTCCGTTCGCTTCCACAGTATGTGAAAGCAGTTTCGGTTTACTAATTATCATCAAAGAAACATTCTCCTTATAAACATCCACCCATAGCTATATTATTCACGTACGTATTATAAAACGTTTCGTCTAACTTACGACCGCTCGTTGTTCGCGGGAATTCGGCATATATAAAAAACAGTAGGATTCATTGCGATGCGGAAAACATTTTGCTGTTCACATCGATTTCTCTATGTTTCCGGCGTTACCGAGCACCGACCGCCGCGAGCGAAAAGAGCTGAGAGAGCGGAGCGAACGCTGAATAAAATATACAAGCGTCAATATTTGATAAAAACAACGGGTACAAACCGGGCCGGAGCAGCCGGGGCAGCCGCTCACCGCGTGCACCGCCGCGCGCCGGCCGTATGGAACGGGGTTACTAACCACTCGGATATTGATAGAAATAATACATGAAGTTGTGACTAGCGGAGCATGCTGTAGCTGCTATAATGTGACTGTAGCGGAACTTGCTGTAGCTGCTATATTCGTGTAGCTACACGGTACACAGAGCACTGGTAGCCCAGTGGTGACGGCCGCGACTTACGAGTTTTAGGTCGTAGGTTCGACCCCTGACACGCGCTTTAGTTTGTGTAAATTATTTTATCACCACTGCTCTCAAAACGGTGAAGGAAAACATCGTGAGGAAACCAGCATGTCCTAGAACCAAACATTCGAAGACGTGTGAGATCTGCCAACACGCACTGGGTCCGCGTATCTACCACGCGGGCCTAGATTACGGCCCACTCCCTCTCAACCAGAGGAGGCCTGAGTCCCTGCAGTGGGAACATTATAGGCTGATTATGCTACACGGTACACGGTACACTGGACATTGTTACATCTGATATTGTAATGAATAATGGCCTTTGATTATACTGATTCGCGCGGGCCGCATTCATAATAAATGTTATTATTTTGATAATAATATAGCGGTTATTGTTCTAATGTTAAGAAATGTAAACAAAAGCAAATAGGAGAAATAGCTTATATTTCTCCTGACTATACAACGAATTCATAAAGGACATTTCTTTGCAATAAAAAGTTATTATACGCAGATATTACAGACGTGGTCAAAATGATCGATCAATTAACAATTAACTTCCTGTACCTACTTGCATGCAGTAGTACTTGTGTGTGTGTAAGCGTGCAATCATAACTCAATCGCCATACATTTACGAGGCCCGTGCCCCGTGCCCCGTGCCCCGTGCCCCGCAGTCGCGCGTCGGAGCAATCAGTTTATATCCGCTGCTCTATTTTATATCCGCCGGCTTCAGCGGATTTATGATCTGCTATTTAGTTTTTATGTACAAATGAGAGATGTGTTACCGGTTACCTACCCACTGTTGTTCTGACAAAACTAATCAATAGCAGGTCGTAGCACTACTCACTAAGAAACACGCGCTCGCACCTAAGGACGAAACGATACCACTGAGGTATCGATATGTGTACTCGATAACGCATCGGTCGTAAAGTATCGAACCCTACTCGGTAAAAAGTAGAATTGGAGTGAAATGTATCGATATAACTTACTCGTTTTGGTCAAATTTTTCTTAAACTTTTGGCTCTACAGAATTATAATCATTAGAATCAGTAATTACTCCTTAAGTTAGAATTGGCGTCGCGGGATGGTACTAATGGGTCACCGAGGCCCCCGCATCACAGGCAACGGAAGGAATACGGGTGGATTTTAGTCAGTTAGAGTCTGACACACCCTCCCGCTCCACCCAAAGCGGGATAAGTTATTTGATTATATCCCATCCAAAAAAAAAAAAGTTAGAATTGGCCTCAAATGTCATGATTTCATTAAATATACATAGAGAGTTATATTGATAATTTTATGATTACAATTCTATGTAAATATATATTTGTTACGACCGCGAATCATATTTAGATCAACATACTACCTGATACTAACCTGTAAATTGCAAAAGAATTTCCTAGACACTGTCGCCCTTAAAACAAATACAACAGCAGTAAGTATTGATATTATGTTTGTGTTTTGATATAAATAAGAAATAAAGAAAAAGGCTGAAACTATTTCTTGATGCAGTGACTGTCTGCCGTTTTGTCGTATCGTTTCATCCCTGTGACAGCCCAGAGTGTGTTTCGTCACAGTGGCAGCCCAGATTTTCGGCTATTCTCACATTTTGATCCCTGTTTTACCCAACACTTCACAAATTAAAGTCATTGAAATCAAAAGGGATCTCCACGACACAATGAGTACGTACTGCCAACTCGTTACTCTGCTCACCCCATGGGAGTCGTTTAGTATGCACGCATCGCGCCACAGTTACGAGCGCAAAGTTTTTAACGATATCTGTCGAGTTAACCCCGTTTTAATAATTTGCTTGTTCGTAAAGCTTACCGTGTAAATTATACGGAACAGGGCGACTTGCTCCGTTTGGGCGAGGGACACATTACTGTAGAACTAAGTAAATATACGGAACAGGGCGACTTGCTCCGTTTGGGCGAGGGACACACATTACTGCAGAACTAAGTAAATATACGGAACAGGGCGACTTGCTCCATTTGGGCGAGGGACACACATTACTGCAGAACTAAGTAATTATACGGAACAGGGCGACTTGCTCCATTTGGGCGAGGGACACACATTACTGCAGAACTAAGTAAATATACGGAACAGGGTGACTTGCTCCGTTTTAGCGAGGGACCAACATTAGCAGAACTAAGTAAATATGGGAAACAGGGCGACTTGCTCCGTTTGGGCGAGGAACACACATTACTGCAGAACTAAGTAAATATACGGAACAGGGCAACTTGCTCCATTTGAGCGAGGGACCAACATTAGCAGAACTAAGTAATTATACGGAACAGGGCGACTTGCTTCGTTTGGGCGAGGGACACACATTACTGCAGAACTAAGTAAATATACGGAACAGGGCGACTTGCTCCGTTTGGGCGAGGGACACACATTACCGCAAAACTAAGTAAATATGGGGAACAGGGCGACTTGCTCCGTTTGGGCGAGGGACACACGTTACTGCAGAACTAAGTAAATATACGGAACAGGGCGACTTGCTCCATTTGGGCGAGGTACACACATTACTGCAGAACTAAGTAAATATGGGGAACAGGGTGACTTGCTCCGTTTGAGCGAGGGACCAACGTTAGCAGAACTAAGTATATATACGGAACAGGGCGACGTGCTCCATTTGAGCGAGGGACCAACATTAGCAGAACTAAGTAAATACACGGAACAGGGCGACGTGCTCCGTTTGAGCGAGGGACCAACATCAGCAGAACTAAGTAAATATACGGAACAGGGCGACGTGCTCCGTTTGTGCGAGGGACCAACATTAAGCCAGAATAGGGCGACTTGCTCCGTTTGGGCGAGGGACCAACATTAGCAGAACTAAGTAAATCCGAAACATAACTCCACGCCTGTATTCCTCGAAGGGTTAGTGACAAGTAAACACTACACTTTGCCGGTTACGTTTGAGTGCCATGTACTATTGCCATTAACCGGACACGAGTTCCGACTCTGAGAATACTAGAACAGAGCTAGACTATGAGAATGTCCAACCTGGGAATCGATCCCAGGACACCACGAACAGCAGAAGCGTACTAAAGTGACATGAATGGTCTGGCGACACAATAATCCAAGTGTATACCACCTTAACCTGATAATCATAGGCCTGTTCCTACACAATTGTCTCATAAATTGTTTACCTCAGGTACTTCCTTATGATAAGTTGTTCAAGTTTTTTCCTCCTCAGCGAGATATCTCGCGCTGTGTGCGAGATAAATCATGTCGTTTATGATATTTCGATGTTTTCGTCGAGTGTTTGCGCTCCATTGTTTGTGGGAATTCACAAGTGCACGAGCAATTAACATAATTGTGTAGTAATAAACCTTAATACACGTTTATTCAATTTCAAGAGTATTTTTTCATTGTGTATTTATTATTTATGTTTGGGATGATGTGTTGCCTTTAGGCCAAGATGCGATACAGAAGTCCATGGTCGACGATGACAACCATCAGGTGAGCTGTTGTCTTGTTGGCAACCAATAAAAAACACATACTATAAATCTAAAGCAATGTCTCACATAATAATAATTTATCGAAACAATAGCCACGCGGAGAACTAGCGTCACTGACATGCGGCACACTGAGGTTGGTCGAGGAGTACGCTCGACCGCGAGCTGTTGTGTTGTTATGAAGACGTTTAGTATTATTACCTACTAGGGACATTTATCCCATTTACTGAGCAGAAAATATATAAAAAGATAATGTAAAAGACCATTTAGATTCTCACTAAATCAATATCTCTAAATTGTCCACCTCTCTGTTTGTCCTGACGATTGCTGGAAAGCAACATTTCATTTAACATTTTCATGTAATTCCGGGTGTCATTCGGTAAACATCTCTCTTCCGTGTCGCCGAGGGCTTTAAATATTATAACATAATATTTATTCTACGAGGAAGAAAGGACATGTTTTTATTACGGACCAACATAAAAATGGCTAGTAAACTAAACGCTGTACTATTTAATGGCGAGGCGCTCACTTGTTCAGGTTACATTCCGATACAAAATGTATAAGTTAATTATACCCTGTCGGCATTCACCTGGAGTGTGGCGTATTCCGACAATACGCGGCGATACTGTGTCAGTAGGGCAGTGCGCGTGGAGCCCGCATAAAGCGCCACACACGGGTCACAACGTGCAGACACATGCAGAAGGTCCAGTCTATGCGCTGCTACAAGTATACGCGCTCATTGTAAACTTAAACCAAAATAAAGATTTAGCTTTTGAATATGTACAACTTTATTTTGAGACCAGTTTTAATTACCATTCTACTCATTTCTTATTAGTTTACTGCTAGACACATTTTATGCCTTTCCATAACCTGTTTAGAAACAAACAAAGTAAGTTATTTTCGCGTGATATAACGCATAAAAGTCATCATCTGCTTGCCTTTTTCCAACTATGTTGCATTCGGCCTCCAGTCTAACCGGATGCACTACCTGACCTCCACAACCCAGTTACTGGACAACACGACTCCCCTTGGCAAAACTAGTCAGACTTTCAGGCGACGACTGTGAAAGATAACGCATAAAAGTAAAAGTATAAAAATAAATTAAAATAGGAAGCATATGCGTCACATCGCGTCGGCGCAAAACCTCCATCGCTCAGCATAATGCTGCGACTCGATGTCTCCAGTGACACTGTTGACTTGATGACGTCGACTGGTGGAGCACAACACGTCCAGTAGTACATCACCGCCCCATAAACCAAAAGTCCTGCCAAACAATACTCAACTCCTGAGCTACACCACGCTAGCTATATTTGTCAATGTTATAGGGCGGGAACGTTAACTACAACACGTTGTGTCAAGGCAGCGCGAATTTCTTAAAATATTAATTCTAGTGTGATTTGGCCATTGGTGGTACACGCCGCCATATCAGCGAGTATTCCGTGCTCCACCGATGGTACACGCCGCCATATCAGCGAGTACTCCGTGCTCCATTGGTGGTACACGCCGCCATATCAGCGAGTACTCCGTGCTCCATTGGTGGTACACGCCGCCATATCAGCGAGTACTCCGTGCTCCACCGGTGGTACACGTTGCCATATCAGCGAGTATTCCGTGCTCCACCGGTGGTACACGCCGCCATATCAGCGAGTACTCCGTGCTCCACCGGTGGTACACGCCGCCATATCAGCGAGTACTCCGTGCTCCACCGGTGGTACACGCTGCCATATCAGCGAGTATTCCGTGCTCCACCGATGGTACACGCCGCCATATCAGCGAGTACTCCGTGCTCCACCGGTGGCACACGCTGCCATATCAGCGAGTACTCCGTGCTCCACCGGTGGTACACGTTGCCATATCAGCGAGTATTCCGTGCTCCACCGGTGGTACACGCCGCCATATCAGCGAGTACTCCGTGCTCCACCGGTGGTACACGCCGCCATATCAGCGAGTACTCCGTGCTCCACCGGTGGTACACGCTGCCATATCAGCGAGTATTCCGTGCTCCACCGATGGTACACGCCGCCATATCAGCGAGTACTCCGTGCTCCACCGGTGGCACACGCTGCCATATCAGCGAGTACTCCGTGCTCCACCGGTGGTACACGCCGCCATATCAGCGAGTACTCCGTGCTCCACCGGTGGTACACGCCGCCATATCAGCGAGTACCCCGTGCTCTCCCAGTGGTACACGCTGCCATATCGGCGAGTATTCCGTGCTCCACCGGTGGTACACGCCACCATATCAGCGAGTACTCCGTGCTCCACCAGTGGTACATGCCACCATATCAGCGAATAATCCGTGCTCCACCGGTGGTACACGCCGCCATATCAGCGAGTACTCCATGGTCCATTGGTGGTACACGCCGCCATATCAGCGAGTACTGCGTGCTCCACTGGTGGTACACGCTGCCATAACAGCGAGTATTCCGTGCTCCACCGATGGTACACGCCGCCATATCAGCGAGTACTCCGTGCTCCATTGGTGGTACACGCCGCCATATCAGCGAGTACTCCGTGCTCCACCGGTGGTACACGTTGCCATATCAGCGAGTATTCCGTGCTCCACCGGTGGTACACGCCGCCATATCAGCGAGTACTCCGTGCTCCACCGGTGGTACACGCTGCCATATCAGCGAGTATTCCGTGCTCCACCGGTGGTACACGCCGCCACATCAGCGAGTACTCCGTGCTCCACCGGTGGTACACGCTGCCATATCAGCGAGTACTCCGTGCTCCACCGGTGGTACACGCCGCCATATCAGCGAGTACTCCGTGCTCCATCGGTGGTACACGCCGCCATATCAGCGAGTACTCCGTGCTCCACCGGTGGTACATTCCGGCCATAACAGCATTGTATCAGTGTTTCCTGTAAAAATAAATAATTTGATTTGATTTGAAGTTTCTTTTTAGGGTTCCGTAATTCAAAAGGAAAAAAAAACAGAACCCTTATAGGTTCACTCATGTGTCTGTCTGTCTGTCTGGCTTTCTGTCACATCCGATTTGCTCCGAATCTACTCAAATCAAATCAAATCAAATCATGTATTTTTTTGCCAACACGCGTAGGGCTATAGATGTCAAATACATGTTTTGATAATGTTCTCCATGCTCTGCCGTCACTTGGGCATGCAAAATTTTACACATAAATTACAATCGACTATCAAAATACCATGCTGATTAACAACAAATATTACAAAATTATTAAATTGCAAAATTATTTTAACCATTTTATTTTACAATGTCAAGGAGTATTCAGTGTAGCTGGGACTCGTCCTCGACAGCCGGTGGAACTTTGTGGATCATTTCCGACGTTTGGCTTCTGAACTGGAGCGAATATGACACAGGTAAAGTCTATCAATATTATATTGTAAAACATCGTAGATTAGTAAGTCAGTCATTATTATAAAATCATCCAGCATTTTTCTTGGGTCGAGTTTTCAATCATTACTACTTACCTTAACACCTGGTTCAGAGTGTGCCTTCTGTACCTAGTTGATCTGCGATAGAGGGTTGCAGAGGGCACGAGCCGCGGTACAACGGGGAATAAAAGCCTCTCGAAGGGTAACCTCACCCCCTCCGGCCCCTACTCGCCCCCGCACCCGCCCCCACTCACCCCCGAACCTTGTGAACGGTTTGTTTTACGAGCGAATTATTTTGTATAGTTTTTACAAGTTATGATTTTAATTGAAAAGGGGGAGTGAGTTATGTGTTCGGTTTGTTCGATTTATTGTTAGTGCTACAACACAAGATATACATGTTTCCTTTTCGATGTAAAGGTTAAGAGGTAATTTATAATATGTTTGAATATTTGATAGTACCCATGTCTGAAAGAGCCTTTTATTCGGTATTGGGGATACCGTTAGCTCACTACCGACGTATAATCCATCAATACTTATTGAATACCTTACATAAAACTATCCTCTATAATGAGTTGAGTGCCCTTCATGTTTCTATTTGAATGAACGCAAAAATATTTGCTGTGACTAGGTGGAACATAGCAAAAAAATTTGTTCAGTAGTGACGTGGCACGAATCATTAGCGACGTTGCGATCTGATTTAGGGGACCAAGAAGGACGGGAGGGGCGGGGATTGTTCTATGGGACACTTTGAAAAAGCCGGTCCACAGGGACCGGACCCGCGCTCATTACTGACCCGCTACGGCCCGTTGGGGCCCGGTGCGTATCAGAACGGACCGGAGCGGGTTTGCTCTTGCGCTTACAACTTTTAAGTATTCAGGTAGGTTCCCTCAAATTAAGGCTATAGTTAAATATACTTAACTAGCTTGTGCCCGTGACCTCTTTGGCGTGGAAGTCGTATGATGCACAACATACTAAAATAACAGCCACATTTTTATAAAACTCCCTCGGTCCCCGACCCACGTCGCGTCGCATCGCTTTTTGCTCGGCTCCTAAGGATCGTAGCGTGATGTTTAATAAACTATAACCTTCCTCAAAAATTGGTTTATCAAATGCAAACCCAACTGGTAGTTCCAGAGATTAACGTTCAAATACACATTTCATCAGCTTTATTATATTAGTGTAGATATTCCGTTCGTTTCCGTTTAACTAAACGGTGGGCTTGAGGTGGATCCGCAGTGGTAGCGCGCGAAATTATATTTTTTTAGGGTTCCGTAGTCAACAAGGAACCCTTATACTTTCGGCATATCCGTCTGTCTGTCTGCCCGCGGCTTAGCTCAGAGACACACTACGCGAAAGCTGTCATTTGGCATGGGTGGGTTACATATTAATCACGCCGAAAAAGTTGTAAAGGTAAATCTCGAAAAAAACATTATAGAGACGAGAAAAAAAATATCATCCCCACTTTGCGTGGAAGGGAGGTATCCCTTCCCCCCTATCTCATTATGTAGGGTATCGTTGGATAGGCCGTTCAAAAATATTGCGGTTCTTTGAAAAACATTATTTGATTCAGGGATCCGTTTGCGTAATATTAAGCTATTTTTTGTTATAGTCAAGTGTGTCACTTGAGTCTAACAATAATTAGCTGCTGCCAGCTAAATGGTTGTTTTTGGGTATCTGAAAAAAGTCATGAAAGTAGTATAAAAATCGAAGTTCGAGGAAAACTATCACAGCTAAGTATTCTTTACAAGCGTTAACGAGTAATAGTCGACCAACTTATATTTAATTTAATTGAATTATTTATTTCAGACATACTTTTAGTCCATTTTTTTTACAAAAAATACATTGAAATTAAACTACTATATATATATATGAATATATTATATTTGCAGTTGAAGAATTAACTGTGACGTATAACATGTTTTTCAAATGTAATGTTGACTGGTAGAAAATGCCTACGGCATTAAGTCCGCCTCTGTACATTTGTGTGCTTAAAGTATTAAATAAATAAATAAATAAAATAAATGTTAAGATTGTTTTTGGGATAAATTCATCCCAACTACGGAACCCTTCATTGTGCGTGGTCCGACACGCACTTGGCTGGTTTTCTTACACAGATGTATTAATGATTCTAATTATTATAATTCTGTAAATACTAATTTGATAAGGTCGCGAAACATATTTTGATCAATATGCTGACCTGCAAATTGCAAAAACCGTAAGAAAATTTGAATTTCACGGGCTACCACTTTTTTTTTTTTTTTTTTGAGGGTGGGAAATCATCAAATAACTTCTCCCGCTCTGGGCGGAGCAGGAGGGTGTGTCAGACTCTTACTGACTAAAACCCACCCGTATTCCTTCCTGTTGCCTGTGTTGCCAGGGGACTCGGTGACCCATAAGTACCTTCCCGCGACCCCGGCAGGCATCGGCCCTAGTGGACCCCTACATTTGTGCTAACATCTCTTTGAGGCACGCGTGGAATACGACGCACCATCGACCCGGGCCTGGTCCTTACCGGACGGTGAGCTACCCATTGCTCACCGTCCGCAAGCCCGCGCCTACGGTGGCTGGAAATCCGCCCGAGATTCCCGACGCCCAGGGCGTCTCCTGCGGCGGCTAGGGGCGAGAGGGCGCGAAACGTGCCTTTCCCACAACCGTCCCGCCTCCTCCGAGGTGACGGCTGCCCATGCCCTCTCGCTCCGTACCATGGCCTGAACCAGGGCCGGACGCGAGAGGTCTCTGCCGCCGATCGCCTCCACGAGGACACGGCGGTGCTCTGCCCAAGCCGGGCAGACCTCCACCGTATGCTCCACCGTGTCCTCCGGGCGATCCACACATTGATCACACCCGGACGTTTCCTCCCGCCTTATCCGACACAGGAACCTCCCGAAGCTGCCGTGTCCGGTGACGGGCTACCACTGCGGAACCACCTTAATATTATCAAGCCAAGTATATTTTATATAAACTTACAGGCTAGAACGATACAACTGAGCTTTGTGTACTTGAAATGGGAAAACAGTTGATACTGAGAAGAACATGAAAATCTCTGACGAGGTCGTTTCATTAAGAATCCCGCTCATTCCTGCATGTTTAATGTGATAACAGATGTCATTTGGAACAGATTGCTTGTTACAACTATAACCGTTCTCCTTGAAAGACTCTCCTTGTCCTTGTTGAATCTCCTTGTCCTCAGTAACAAATTAGCATAAAATGTCTTCACTTCTTACTAGTTTGAAAGCGAAGAATTTCTCTTTTTCAAAGCACTCATAAAGGCTGTGGTTCTCAACTGACCGAGTTTCACCGTTCAGATCGTTCCATCGAACCGTGCACATTTTATTCGAACCAATTCCACCGAGAGTCACCCGGACCGACTGGGAGCGGCTCGGAGCGTCTCGGACCGGCAGATTGTAAATATTACCCAAAAGCTACTGCATTAAGGTGCTCTAACATACCTCTGATTTTGTTCCAATACTCGCAATATGAGAGTGCTTCTCAAACCCTATTTGTTTTTGCTCGAATACACGCTTTTTCGTTATGTAGTTGGAACTATGTATTACAACAATGGCGGTAGAACTCGGCGAGTACTACTTGACCTCGATTGTTTCACTCACTCATACAATTTGCTTGAGAAAATCTGAAACTGTTGGTTAAATTAGTTTGTATTTTGATTAGAATATCCTCTCAAGTTAAATTGTAAAGTAATAGTTCACATTGTTGAAGAGCCTAGTAATAAATAAATAAATAAGTCACCCCAGCATGGCGGAGGTTCAAGATAGGGCATAGATCTAAACTTGGATTGTTAAATAGAAATTTCTAACGGCAATAACGGAGTAGCACATAAATATATTAGAAAACAAAGGTCTTCAACCAGTACGTTCCCGTCGTGACATACGGTGCCGTATGGTGATCACTGACAGTCGGCCTGGTCCACAAATTCAAGGCCGCTCAGCGCGCTATGAGGCGGGCTATGCTCGGAGTCTCTTTTATGGATAAAATCAGGAATTGAATTATCTGGAAAATAACTGGAGTTACAGACATAGCTTGCAGAGTAAGCAAACTGAAGTGGCAGTGGGCTGGCCATGTTTGTCGAAGGACCGAGGGCCGGTGGAGCAGATGACTCCTGGACTGTATGCCAAGCATAGTGTGGGACAGGCGTCCCCCACTATGCTTGCCGATACGCTAGCTAAATGGACCCACGACCTTAAGAAGGTGGCTGGTTCAAAATAGATGCGGAAGGCGGAGAACAGGGTGTTGTGGCGTAGCCTGGGAGAGGCCCATTTCCAGCGGTGGATTGCGATAGGCTGATTTTAATGATTGACATAAATGTCCAAGTTAGGCTACAGTAGTCTAATTTCTAAAATCCTATTAACAGCTCATAGTAGAACTTAAAACTAATTTCAATCACGAGCGTAAACAAGCAAGACAAGCGCGATCTATGATAACATCGACGAGTTCATATTGATACGAGTGCAAATTGAATCTGACGTCACAAAACTGATTCCATTATCAAACATTATATGAGGTATTAGAGGATTGGATGCGCTGTAGCGCTGTGTGCAAACTATAACGTAGCAGTGCAGCAATGCTTGCGCTAGATTCCAATCTGAACAGACGCGGTGCGTCGATGCGCTCGCCTGTAATATTTGCATTCCGCGCAGATATGAATGCTGAGTTCTGTGACACGTCTTATTTACACAAGGGATGTCGCGAAACTATCATGCAGCAGGACCACTCTATTTAATACGCGGGAAACGAGACAAACAAACAGAGTGTATCAACATTGTCGCTCAACATGGAAGTGTACGAAACTGCAGCTGTAAAGTAATAATTATATCAATACATTTACCAAATTCCTTATTTTCCATTCTTTGCTTTCCACTGTACTGCATTATCTACGTACACGGGCATGTGAGCCTTCTGCATCTCATTGCACATCCTAGTGCGCTCACAATGCGCGCCACCTAGCACGGCTCCTCCGGAATACGTAAGTTCGTTTGCCTTAAAATATTCGCATCTTCGGCGCGCGGCACCGCGTCGGGTATTACTGAACTTTGTTCGATCGCTATTCGATGGCGAAGCGATATTAACGACAGTTTTACGACACTATGAATACAGTTAGCACCAGCATGGATGGAGCCCGTCCGAACTATGCATCAACCGATTTCAACCAGTTTTCGCCGGTTCTGACCGGCTCCAGCTGGTTCGCACGACACGTGACCCCCACACTAACTCCCATATTTTCTCAACTGTTTTATAAATTCATAGATTTATGAGGTCGAGTCGCGAAATGTTGCGAGGAGGCGTAATGGGAACTTTATGCTGGCTCCGGCTGAGAACTGCCGAAATATGGTCATTTGAGAACATTACGTATGAATTCATCATAGCGGACTAGGCCTGTAGTTCATTGTTAAACATGAGTCTCGCCTCACAGACTCTCGCAAGAACGGGACAACATGGCCAAATGGCTAATATATCATCTCGTTTGATACGTGGACCGGTGATATAACATTGTTTTGAATGATATATGATGGCGAAACACGGTTAATTTTGTCTAATGATTAAGTTATTTAATCGATTTAAGGGTTTAACCAAACGACCAAAGAGATCAACGGATTTCTATGAGCAACTTAGTCAAGTTGAAATCTATACCTTTTGAATTAAAATTGGTCGTATTAATGTCCGAAATAGTGCAGTCTCATAGTAAGTCAGTCTCGGGGCGGACGGGGCGCACGGGGCGGACGGGGCGGACGGGCGGTGCTCAGCCGAGTGATCGAAATCTCTCTTCTATTGCCAGCGAAGCTTTGTAATCTTGCAGCAGTTTTTGGCAAGAGATTCAGAATGAGCACAGGTGAATCTCAACTTTATTCTTTGAGGGTAGAGTCGATGTTTGGTCGGTTGGAGAGGCTATTGGGAGAGGCAGCGACACCGTAAGTCAGGTCGTCGACGTCGGGTTACGTAACAGATCGGGTGCAGAGAATCTAGTCCACACAGAGTAAGGACTAGGCCTTAACACTATAGGTACACAAGGTGTAGGTGCTCCAACAATCAGTTTTGTCACTTTTGATTGATCATTCACTGGACAGGAAGCATGGTGACCAAGTTATACTACAAATTGGAAACGGTCCGTTATATTACCAAGAAGTGTAATAATCCCGTTGAGTCCGAGTTGTACGGACGTCGGGCATCAGCGGGTGCAGGTACTTCATTTTTAGGGTTCTGTAGTAAACAAGGAACCCTTATAGTTTCGCCATGTCCGCCTGTCTGTCTAGAATAAAATCTTGAAAAAAAAACTTTATTTATTTATTTAACAGTTTATGTACACACATATAAACAGACAAGAAGAAAGGAACAGAAAAATACGTACAAAGGTGATGCTTATTTCTAATGAAATCTCTTCCAGCATACCTGCAATAGGACAGTTTCATAGAGATGTAGACAACGTGTGTAAGGTAAAAGAGAAAACAAAATACATAAAAATAAAATAAAACTATTCACTAATTTAATTATACAACTTTAGGGCTATTCGCTGGCTACTTTACTACTACCGTGATTTTTTTCATAATTATATCGAAAAACAACCATTTAGCTTGCAGGGGGGGACACTTGACTGAACAAAAATTAGCACTTTAAAGCTTTAGCACTTAAATTAAAAATATATATGGGATAGACGAGTAAAAAAAGTATTATCCCACATTACGTGCCAGGTATCCTTGCACGTAATGAGGGGATAATATTTTTTTCTCGTCTCTCTCACGGTGTGGAGTATTGTCGGATAGGCCGTTTAAATATTGCGGGTTTGTGAAAACCATATCCGTCCGTTCATATTGGGGATACTTCATCATGCTGGCGTGATTTGGAAGCTGGCGTTCCTCAAGGCGGTATTCTTTCTCCTCTTCTGTTTTCTATTTTTATCAATCTTATAACTTCCGAGCTTCAGTGTTCATATCATCTGTATGCAGATGACTTGCAGTTGTACTTTCAAGGGAGGGTTGATGAAATACCTGACATTATCGACAAGTTAAATAGGGACTTGACAGCCATTAAAACCTGGTCTGATAGATTTGGTGTTGCAGTAAGCCCTAATAAGTGTCAGGCGATCATCATTGGGAGTCATCATAGTATTGGTAGTGTGGATGGTTCAACCTTGCCACCTGTTCTCTTCAATGGAACGATTGTTCCGTTTAGTACTGACGTGAAAGACCTAGGCTTGCACATCGACTGTACCCAGAACTGGCGTACTCAAGTCGCTAGGGTGAGCCAGAAGGTTACTGGAACTCTGCGGGCTTTATATTGACTGAAAAATTTATTACCATCAAGTACCAAGACAATGCTTGTGCAGTCCTTAATTTTCCCTATCATCGATTATGGTGATGTGTGCTACTATGACCTGAATGCAGACCTCCTCGACAAGCTAGACCGTCTTCTCAGTAACTGCATTCGATTCGTTTTCAATCTGCGTAAATACGATCATGTCTCTGCGCAACGATCGCTTCTAAAGTGGTTGCCCATACGCCAGCGCAGAGAGCAAAGGGCGCTGACCACCTTGTTTTCATTTCTTGACTCTCCCTCTTCCCCTAGTTATCTCGCCCCCCTCTTTCAGTACATTTGCGCGAACCATAGTAAAAATCTACGTTCATCACATAATCGTCTTCTACAATGTCCCATTCACCGCACTGACTTTATTCACTCTTCATTCTTCGTTCAGTCTATCTCTCTGTGGAATGCGCTCCCCCAGGAAATCAGGACGGCAACCAACCGATTATCCTTTAAAGTTAAAGTTAGCGAGCACATTCGTAAGAAGCTGGCAGTATCATCACAACGGTAATGTTTTCCCATTGTTTGTCTTACTGTTTAGTATATTCGTGTATTTATTTAGTCTTATATTTATGTATAATTAGGTATATCTATTATATATAATGTTTTTAATAGGTATATATATGTATATACTTATATTTTAATAAATATTTATTTCACAGTTTTCGTTATTGCACCTACCGCTGTCTGTGTCTGCATCACCCAAAGGTTGGCTGGTAGAAAATGCCTATGGCATTAAGTCCGCCGCTGTACATTTGTGTGCGTAAAGTATTAAATAAATAAATATAAATAAATATTTCGATTCAAGGATCCGTTTGCGTAATATTAAGCTTTAAAGTGCAAAATTTTTGTAAGAGTCAAGTGTTCCCCGCCAGCTGAATGGTTGTCTGTATTATTTATTGGGAACAATTACACATACACATTTATTACAAAAACACACACATCACGTTCACACACACACACACACACACACACACACACACACACACACACACACACACACACACATACATCACATCACACACACACACACACACATTCACATTTATTTGCAATTGTTTCTAGTTTACAACAAATAAAATGAGTACGTAACGAATATACTAAGCGTAGGGCTGTTCGCTCACACCGCGGCATTTTCGGGTCCGATTCGAATAATTTAAAGATCAAGGGAGACTTATATATACGTTTCCAAATAATAACGTAATGTAATGAGTAATGACCATTGGTTTCTAGTCGAATTTTGTACGGATACGGATCCAAAGGTCGACTAGATCATGTATCTCACGTGTGCCTCGTCTTAGTGCGGAGAGGGACCAACTGTTTCCTGTAACCATCGCCTCAGTCGCGGGAACTTTCCGAGACTAGGCCTGGGATTAGCGAGACCCGCACGCCCTCGCTATATTTTATCAGAAACTTTAATTACTCGCTTACACACTCTTCTTTGTGGAGCCTGCAGGTTTGTCTGCAGATAATCTTAGCTTACAGCTCCAGTCGATTGCCTCGCTCTTTAAGAATATACTTTATAATACAGCAGAGGTAAAGGTTAGGTTAGTAATTCTTCTTAATATTGTTTTTATAACTCAGTAATGCAGAGTTTTGTCAAGAATTAGTACATTACAAACCACAACATTCTACTGAAAAAAATATTATCCTTTCATTAAGTAAAATGTACAGAACATCTTGAGTACAAGAGCAAAGTATGAAGTTAACGTCGTATAGACGTAGCGACGTAGCGCCATAGCGCCCGGGGCAATCTCGTACGTCACGAGTGGTACGACAAAATCGCTATGCCGCCGTAGCGGGGGCTACGCGCCGCTACGACTCAATTAACTGACCTATTTGGGCAAAAGCTGATATGCAATGGAAATGTTGGATTCAGAAAATAAAATCAGAATGCTTTTTGTGTTCACTTTTAATTTTGATACTTGGTTAATGTTTCCCATGTTCGGATAGTGAAGAAAATTTTCTTAAAACACGTCCATCTCTCACTTTGATTTATCTTGTATATACCGACACAATGTTGTAAATTATCTTATAACGTTGTTGACGATGATGATGTACGACAACATAACTGGAAAAGTTCAAATTGATTTAAACTTATAAGACACTGCGTGTTTTATGACAAGCAGTATGACAGGTCGCTGGTTCCACCGGCGGGCCAGATGTATGTGCCGCGCGCCGCAGATCATATCTCATGTATCGACAATTTTCAGTGTTCAATGTTCAGCTCGATACAACTCCACGCTATTTATTGTTGTCTGCAGCAGGACGCTCGCGGAGATATTGAAAATAAATCTTCCTGGAAGCGGTATCGTTTGCTGGTAAATAACACTTCTAGCATTTTTCATTGTCCAATCTTTATCTATGGTTTGATAAATGTACAATACCACTTGCTGTCGCTCTTTTATTCAATTTTATCTTATAAATCGTCGCGGTTTTTGTAATCATTTAGAAGTTCTACAGGCCCAATAATACCTAGGCGTCTCGTAGGCTTTGCTTTACTTACATGCTTTCAGCAAACTTGTTCGATATTTCAAAAACATTCCTAAATGGGTCTGAGATAATACTCAAACAAACTTAATTTATATTCGTACCTGTTTGAAATAAAACATAAAACGGATCAGTAATGTTACGTCGCGAAGTTGGGACGTTAAACTGACTTAAAAACTTTATTTTATTACTGACATTAAAGTAATGCTTGTTATTAGGTGCAACCTATAAAACTGTGTACATAATATGCCCGATGTGCAAACTCACACAGTATACGCAGATTAGCGGGCTAGGCCGTAAACATTGAGGGCGTACAGTTAATTATGAGATGTCCGGTCGAGTGTCCCACTGACGGTGGACACAGAATGTCTATTCCGTGTGGTACATGAAGACAAGCTCACTTAGGCAGCAAGAACATTGACCTCAGTCGTCGTTAGTCATTATTTGCTTTATTTTGATTTTATTTTACTTGATTTATTTTGATTTTACAACAACTTTATCGACATTGTATAAGAAGATAATCTTGCAAAGGCCAACACGAAAACTTAAGAAAATCGATCCCATCCTTAAACATCAGTTTGATTTTTTGGTCATTCGACTACATAATAAGTTCACCGAGGTGTCAACAAAATAAGAGAACCTCTCGAGACTAAGCAATACTGCTCTGTACTGTTGTCTTGCTCAATGTACAACAAGCATTCGATAAGTTTTAGCACGTAGGTCTGCTTTTCAAAAAGAAGAACCGACTTCTACATAACTTCTATCTGCTCGTATCCGCTTGATCGTATTTGGAGGATAAAATATTTAGAGTTAAAATCAATTAAATCTACTCTGCCTTTCAAAATATAAAATACGGGGTAACGCAAGGTTCCATTTTGGGCATATACCCACAACGGATAATATCCTTCTGTCACATTCGCTGATAGCACCGCTGCACTTTGCAACTTTGAAACGCCAGTGTAGCTTAGCTCTACAGAATTAACTGAACAAATTGATGGAAAAGTGGTGCATCAAGGCCAGCTCCAACAAATCAGTGCATGCCACTTTTACTTTGAGAAAGGACAACTGCTCCCCGATTAAACTTGGAAACGACGGTCTATCCCATCAAGATTCATCTAAGTACTTAGGCTTGTATCTTGATAGGAAGCAAACATGGAAAACTCTTACTTCAAAAAATCGCACTTCACCGTGGAAAATAAGATAGTCATCTATTACACTATATTCAAGCCGATTTGGATATTGAGTTATGGAGATCAGCATAAACCTCTAACGTGGAGATTTTACAACGGTTACAGAATAAAGCACTCAAAATGATAACTAATGCACTTCTATTTATCAGATCCAGTAAATTGCATGAGTACACAGAAACGAAATCAGTTAAGGAAGAAGTCGAAAACAGAGCAAAGGCATAGCAAGACCGTATAAAAGCTCATATTACACCCTGCAAACAGAAAACAACAATAAATGATAGAAGGCTCGAAGACACCACTTAGGGGCACTTGTTCACTACCAAATTCTAATTAAATAAGAGACAGCTTCCTCACTGGAGGAACAGTTATCTCCTGTCAATAAACTCCCACAACAAATATACACACAACACAAAAATCGCATCTCTATAAGAATTTCTTTCAAAGTCATTTTAACCCTATTAATCAATGGGTCTACCATTGATTAATATGACTATAAGGTGTCATTGGAAAGGCAATTTATTTAAATTTCAGAATAAATCAATAGATTTGTTGTTTTGTTTACCAGGGAATAAAAAAGCAAGCAAATGCAAATGATTAAAAAGTTAAATTTTATTTTATCAGCAAAAATTACAACAAAGTCCTTAAAAACAACTTAAAACCTAGTGTTACCCCCCTAGCCCTGATGACTGCTTCCATGCGTTCTCTCATGGACCTAATTAATGTGACAACAGTCTCTTGAGAAATGTTGTTCCATTCTGCAACGACGGCATCTTGGAGATCTTGGAGAGTGGTAGGGGCAAGATCACGTGCCCGTACTCGCCGTTTCAGTTCATCCCAAAGTAGCTCAATAGGGTTCAGGTCTGGACTTCGCGCCGGCCAGCGCATAACAGGGATCCCAACTTCTTGCAGGTAGTCTCTTACAATTAAAGCGGTGTAACAGCGGGCGTTATCGTGCATTAACGTGAACCCACTGCCAACAAAACCAGCATAAGGGACAACCTGCTCCTCTAAGATCTCTGTTATGTACCGAGGAGCAGTCAGCAACCCTTGCCCGCGAGCACTTCCAGTCCAAGAAACACACACGAGGTTCGTTTTGCCGTCGATTGACATGCCGCCCCGGAACATGCACGAGCCACCCCCGTATTCCACTGTCTCTTGAATACAGGCTTGTGCGAATCGTTCCCCTTGCCTCTTGTACACTCTTCGACGCCTGTCGTTGCAGAAAAGACACACCCTCGTCTCATCCGAGAAGAGTACAGCCCTCCATTGGTCTATTGTCCAATCCACATGGTCACGGGCAAATTGCAACCGGTCTCTCCTATGCTGTGCAGTCAATTTTGGCCCTGTAGCAGCCCTGTGAGCTGCAACTTTCTTCTCCCTTATTCTTCTTCTAACTGTGGAGACGCTTACAGAAGTTCTGCGAGCTGATCGCAGTTGTTGTTGCAGCTCAACAGCATTGGGGAACCGATTACGTAAAGACGTCGAAACAATGAAGCGATCGTCTCTTTCGGATGTGCACCGTTGTCTTCCAGATCCACGTCTTCGGATATAGCCACCAGTCTCTTGGAAGCTTTGGAACACTCCTTGAACGGAAAACACGACTCAAGTTCAGCAGCCGAGCAACATCACATTGCCGCATCCCTGATTGCAGTAGTGCAATGACTTGAGCGGCTTCATCTGCAGTGGTATCCATCTTCTGGGGTATTTTTCTTGCTGTAACTGTTCACGTGTGTTCAGTTCAAAGGTTGAATAGCGAATGACCCACATTTTTCATCGGAGATGTCGCTGCGCCCCCGCAAGGGGGCGCGGCATGCGGAACCGGAGCATCGCTCCCTGGCCGCGGAGGGTCTACGTTGGTCCGTTAATACGGACCCCTTATTTTGGGCGCCTAGTGGCGGTTTAAAAATCGTCGGACGCGTTTTAACGCGTCCGTGTCACTGGTTGCTAAGTGTAAATCTGTAGGCTCGCCACGATGCTAGTACATTAGCGCCGCTTTCGTCACGACTCCACGGCGGTCAGTCCCCGCCAGGTGAGACCCCCGGTTACCCGGGGGAGGCCCAAAGAGGATGACCAGCGACAGTGGAGCCGACTCGACATTTCTACAGAATAGGTGTATAGTCCCCGCCCGCCCCGCTCTCAGATCTAGCCGATTACGGTCCGGACTAAGGAACTGTCGTGTGTGTGTGTGAATGGCATTGTGTTGTGTGTAACACCGTTCAGTGTCTACGTGCTTCGCAGCCCGCGCCGCGCACGCACGTGTGAGTTAAAAGCTTGTTTAGTAATGGGTGTCTGGTTTAATTACGTGACGCGCCTATATTAACTTAGCACACGCCACGTAATAGATGTATGTCATCTGTAGAGTTCTATTGAGTCGAGTAAGCCGCGTGTAACCTGGGTGCGACTTACTCGAGGCCTCCAGTCCGGTGTATGGGGTCACTCGTCCGCTACCAGGTTGCGGGGTAAGGGTCTCGCGTCAGGGGGGGCGCGTATGCCAGGGCGCTATCTGCTTGACATGGGGCCAAGCAGACGCGTCGGCACGCGCGTACATCCCCTTCGCGAGGCGCCGCACGAACTCATCCAGGCTCTCGATCCCGAGGTCCCGCTGGATTACATCGTTCCTCACGAAGCGAGGAGCGTCAACAATGGTCCGCAGCGCAATGCTCTGTTGAACGCAGAGCAGCTTCCGGCTCGACTCGCTCGTGAGGGCGAACCAAGCGGGGGCAGCGTACGTCAACATTGGGCGCACGTACAGTTTGTACACGCCCAGTTTGACGCGCACCGGGATGCGGGTCGAGAGCACAGGTTTGGCTTCGTCTTAAGCATGGCGCGTCTGACTGCGCCAGGCGAGAAAAATATGGGGTCCTCATCGGGAGCTATCGGTATGCCGAAATAGTCTCCCAGGGGTTTCTCGACCGCTGCGACATGTTCGATGTCATCGGTCGGGTTGGGGCGGAATTGACGCTCTAGGTGTTCTGCGAAGACCTCCGCCCGGTCCTCCGCTACATATTTGAGCGCCCCGTCATTACCTAAAAGCGGTCGCACCGGGGCTGGGGTGTTTGAGAGCTGACGGCAGAGTTTATGACCCGACGGCCAACTGTCTGTAGTCGCGTCGATTCGTTCCTCCCAGCCCGCGACGGTATGCGCCTTAAGCTCGGCCTTTACCTTCTCCGCGAGACGGTTCAGCTGCGTTTTTATAGTGGGGCATCTTAACTGTTGCCACTGCTTGCGAAGGCGCCTCTTTTCGGTGATCATCGCTTGCAGGCGCGCCGGCAGGGGCGGCAATAGCACTCTCCCCTGCGGCTGCGTCGTAGTCGCCGCTTATAAGGCGCTTTGTATGCAAGCAGTGACGTCACAGGCCATCTGTTCCACGTCTGCGGAGGTGACAATGGGCCGAGTAGGCGTAGTGGTCTATGTATAGCTCTTCCTCGAATTTTGTCCAATCCGTTGTACGACGTGGCGCTAAGGGCTTCAGTCGGGTCGGCATACCCGATAAGACGACGAGTACAGGTTGGTGGTCCGATTGTAACTCGTCATCTATCACTTGCAGCGTGATCTGGCAGTGTAGCCTTCGGTGGACTACGATGTCCAGCACGTCCGGTGTGTTCACTGAAACGTCCGGGTAGTGAGTCGGCATTTCTGGGCCGGATACCGTATAGCCGAAGGCTTCCGCGTCCGTGAAGAGCCGTCTCCCCTCGGTATTCGTGTTTGCTGAGTTCTACGCTGGGTGTTTACAATTGAAATCACCAGCGAGGTTGGTTCACTGGTTGCCTATGGCGTGCTAATAAGCGCCCGCAGCTCTGTCGGGTTTAAATGGGCCGCGGGCGGCTTATAGCAGGCATATATATTGACGTCCTCACCGGCTACATGGAGCTGCACACCGAGCGCGTAAAAGCTGTTGAGCGACGGCAAGGGGAGTTGTTGATGGACGACTCTTCGTTTCACAAGGACCGCCAGACCACGGTAGCGAATATTGTGAGCCGACCTTTCATCCTTCCTGTAAGCGAGGTATCCCGGGAACCTAACCCGGTCCTCGGGCCCCAGGAGCGTCTCGCTTATGAGCGCCACGTCGATGTCCTGTTCCCTCAGGAGGTTGCGGAGGGGGGCGACCTTATCCCGTAGGCCATGGGCATTCCAGTGGATCACCCTCAGTGGCCTAGCCATGGTAGTGCGTTAATAAAGTGGCTAGGCCATCGAGGATGACCGTTTCCACATCCTGACCCTGCTGCTGGCCTTAATAAGGTCCATTAACAGCTTAATGGTGCAGGCTGTGAACTCTTTCTTTGTTGTTGTGGCGCCGGTAGCGCCATCAGTCTCCTTTCTGGGGAACTTACTTAGTTCCGCCACTGAACGCCGCTCCACACCGGCGCTAGCGTCAGTTACGCCGGTGGCGGCGCCACTCTCTTTAGTGGCGAACTTTTTCACTTCCCCATCTCTCCGCTGCGCTATGCCGGCGCCAGTGGTAGGTTTCTTACCTTTCTTGTTGTCCACAGCGTGCTCTATGGTTATGGCTGGGTCGGCCGCGGGGATGTCTTCCTAGGTCGCTGTGGTCGCTGGGTGTTTGGGTTTTCTACCTTTACCCCCACGTTTGTGCTTCCTCCACCCAGAGGAGGAGGCTTGGGTCCTCTGTGTGGGCCCGCTGAAGGCACGACGCTGATTGCGGCGCATCACCGTTGTGCCTTCTGCCTCAACGAGACTCACCTGTGGCCTGTCTGTGGCCAGCTGTGTCCGGCGTTTAGCCGTGATGGCTACGGTCCCCGCTCGCTTGTTCCGGATTTCTTCCTGGAATACAGGGCACTTGATGTTGCACGCGGGATGAGGGCCACCGCAATTGGTGCAGGTGGCCGGTTCCTCCCGTGGGCGCGGGCAGTCTCGTGCCATGTGTTCCCCTCCACACTGACCCACAATTAACCTGGGTCGCCCGTTTTATACCCTTGTAGGGAGGTGCAAAAAATGTTGTCAAAATACGCATTACAAATGCGTATTTTGACACCATTTTTTTTAAAGTTACGTGCTAATGAGATCTGTTCTGTTTAGTAATTCTAACTGTTGTTAATTTAAAGGTCGTTAAACTTACTTTCAATTGATACCAATATTAATTGGGTTTAATGTATTTGTTGCTGGCAGGACATGCTTGAAACTTATTTTCGACGAGGTGCGATTTTTGTGACGCCGAGTATATTAAGGTCAAGCCGATCTTGGTGGGCACGCCACGATTGCGGCGATAAGTCCTCTCTTTGAGGAGTGGCTAGAGAGGCGCCACAGCGTTCTCACCTTCCGCCTGACGCAGGTCCTCACCGGACACGGCAGCTTTGGGAGGTTCCTGTGTCGGATAAGGCGGGAGGAAACGCCCGGGTGTCACCACTGTGTGGATCGCCCGGAGGACACGGTGGAGCATACGGTGGAGGTCTGCCCGGCTTGGGCAGAGCACCACCGTGTTCTCGTGGAGGCGATCGGTGGCAGAGATCTCTTGCGTCCGGCCCTGGTTCAGGCCATGGTATGGAGCGAGAGGGCATGGGCTGCCGTCACCTGCTTCTGTGAAGCTCGCGAAGGAGGAGTCGGGAAAGTTGAGAGAAAGGCAAATTTTGCGCCCTCTCGCCCCTAGCCGCCGCAGGAGACGCTTTGGGCGTCGGGCATCCCGGGCGGATTTCCGGCCACCGTAGGCGCGGGTTTGCGGACGGTGAGCAATGGGTAGCTCACCGTCCGGTAAGGACCAGGCCTGGGTCTACGGCGCGTTGTAGTCCACGCGCGCCTCAAAGAGATGTCGTCAGCACAAATGTAGGGGTCCACTAGGGCCGATGCCTGCCAGGGCCGCGGGAAGGTACTGATGGGACACCCGATTGGAACGAAGTACCTTTCGCTGTATATTATGTATTACAAAACAAAAACAACAACCGTTGACAATTGAAAATTACTTTTTTTGGCATAACGCTTTTTCGTTACGTGACGATTTCTGCCAGTGTATTCCTACCGCAAGTCGCGTAGAAATTCATTTAAAAACTTTATTTGGTTCCTGTTAATTTATGTTTAGCAATGGGTGTAAATTACCTGAAATAAATGAATTTACAGAACATCATAACTGTGACTATCAGGTCGTATATTTTATTTTACATGTCAAGTCAAGTTTATTATTAACCAAAAATGCGATGTTTAGCATCGCCCTAGTGACACTACCGGGTGATCTCATAACACACATGTTTAATATCTCGCCTGTATTTCCCGACGGGCTAGGCAGAGGTGTGCCTACGGTACACCCACATTTCAAGTTTGCGGAATATATTAAAAGTATTCTATTCTATTCTATGATATTCATAGCAGTAGTTCTTCTGTGCCTTGCCACGTTATATCGTGCTGTACACACACAGGCACTAGTGCCCGTGTACGTCCAGTGGCGGACGCTGGCACCAATTAGTGCCGCCGCTAGAGAGATGCACATCTGCATCACATCTGTTACACGCTATTGTCTCCGTGTTTCGGGGTTCCAACTGTAAATACAGACATACCTATACTCGAGTTGGGGCAAAACAGACAAAATACAGGCTAATAAAATTATACATTTTATTTTTAGAAGTACAAGGTGAATTGTTAGATTCGGATACAATATTTGTTTTTTTAGGTGTTTTGTCTCGCTCTCCCAAGAGCCAAAGCCTCCCCTATTTCTTCCACTTCTGTTCATGATATGCTTCTTTTCGCCAACTGTTCAATGAACTATCCAAGGCGTCTCACCATCTGCGCCTCTGTCTGGTGTGAGCTCATCCAGCTAGCTACAATATTATTTCTATATTACATCAATGCACACAATGCACGTGGGAGCGTATACTGTATAAGTTTGAAACTGTATCTGTACCATGTGAGAGATAAGGCGGGGCGTCACGTGATAAGTGTGCGCTGCACAGACGTGGCGCGGCCATCCATCATCAGGGGCCTTCGCGTCACGACACGTGACATGACAGGCGTTCCATCGTTTGGAATCATATTATAGAAGCTCCATCGCGAACAATTTTTGTCTCTTTGTGAAGAATACAGTGGCTAGGTACTACATTTGAAAAGATCTACGTCAACAGCTTTCGCATAGGTACAAGTGAGCAAGCTAAATTATTACTTACTACAGTCATAAACCCGTAACCCCGATTGTTCTTAATACTTTTTAACTACAAAGACGTAGCGCGATACGGAAAACTGTGGACTTGTAATGTGACACCCCTTTTTTTTTGGGTGGTAAATCATCAAATAACTTCTCCCGCTCTGGGCGGAGCAGGAGGGTGTGTCAGACTCTTACTGACTAAAACCCACCCGTATTCCTTCCGTTGCCTGTGTTGCCAGGGGCCTCGGTAACCCTTTCGAACTTCCACGCGACCCCGGCAGGGTGACACACCCATGCAAGGACTTTTGTGTTATTTGCCTACTGTTTTGTGACTAATATTGTTATTAGATAAAGGTGAACCTTCTGCAATTACTTGTATTGTTGTTGCTTGGCCATACGCACGAACGTTAAAAGTGGATGGTAGTAGCTAGCTAGACTATTCATCATTATTTATGTCTACCGAGATGGGGCACATTGCTGTTATAAATATTATATCAACTTATAGTTTACAGATAGTTTCCGCCATATCCGCATTATTATTGGAAACTAAAGCTATCTGGAAGTTCCGATGAGGTTACATGACTTTGATCTTTCTTTAATCGCAAGCAGTTCACTTTGTTTTTAATGGTTTGTTACTAGATGGGATGATAAGGAACTTATACTTTCTTGATCCTATTGGGTTACAAGCACCAATAAATATGAGGGATCAGGGCAATTTAAAGTTGCGCAAGTTAGTACACCATTCAAGGAAACCTTTTACGTCGTGTGACAAAATAAAATAATACAAATATCGTGAATAACTATTACACAATAATAACACAACAGCAGCAGTTCTTTTATGTAAGAGTAAATACTTATTTTGTTCACATAATATCATTAGGAACCCTGGAGCTAGAGCCAACCCGAAGATGTTTGCAAAAGGCTAGGATAATAATGATTTAGGAACAAGTCGCAGATGTGTGCCGTCCGCCTCAACTAAATCAGTGGAGGGTATCTCTCATGTTCGGACAACACACATAACTCGCCAACTTATTCTATTAGGAGGGCAGGACGACACCGGACGGCGCCGGACAGCGCCGGACACCGCCCATGTGTGCACAATGGATCTAGTTTTTATTGCGAGCGCCGAATATAATGTTGTCCGAATAAATTGCGGACGTGAGCGGTGGGCGCGGGGTGCGAAGCGAGAGAGGGGAGTTAGGCAAATGATTACAATGGATTATACTTTAATATAATCTTAGAAGCCTACTGTCTGATGAGTTGTCAGATAATTGATTTTAAAATAATTGACATCATGTCGCTATGGGATTAAAACATTCTCGTTGTTCGCCCGTGATCGTACCAATTTGTAACTATAATACTTAACATCCTTCTGACCTGAATTCATTGCTCGGCTATTTTACCGCCTGCTTAATTAACCAAGTTCCACGTTATTACATATTTTGTAGCAATTGCTTCATAAACAGCATTGGCTTTTACGTGATTGCTTCATATACAAATCGAAGCAACGATCCTGTGCTTCGCGTGGATTGTGAGGTGCCGAGTTATTGCGGTCACGTCGCTAACTTTGTAAGGGCGAGGGTGTTGCCGGGGGGAAGCCTAGCAAGCGGCGGGAGGGAGGGGGGAGGAGGGGGCAGGTCCCGGTCTGTTTGCTCAAGCCTTCTCTGCAAATGAAGATGACGTGATAATCGATAGCCGCCTACTAATTGAGGGAATTGTGACACGAAAATGCGTTTGGGACAAGCGCGTTTGTATGGTATCGCAAATATTGAAGCCTTCGATTGTGATTGTGACGCATTATGGCTAACCTTTCTCCTATCTGTCTTGTGATAGCTGGGCTGACGCGCGACCCGACCGCAGTCGCACGTGACTGTTGTGTTGTTGTACTTATTACACGGCACAGAACACGCAGCTTACGACACTTTACACACTTACATAATAAAGATACTATACAACGTAACTATAATTACTGTTGATCGTACTTTTGTATTACGGAGAAATTGTCTCAATTCCTTTAGAGTGTGTCCTACTAATTTTACTGCCACTTAGGGCGCTTTCAATTTAGACGGTTGGTGCCGGACTGCTGCCGCACGTTTGTTGCAGAATTATTACGACCGTGAGCCGTACTGCTGCCGGACGACAGCAATACGACGTGAATCGTCTTATTTGAAGAGATACGCAGCTGCAGTCCGATCGAATTTTCAAACGTTGAAGAAACACAATGCGTTCACCGCACTAGCGACCAACGACTGAGGCAGGTAGTATAAACATTGTTGCCGTTCCGCCAACGGACGTGCGCCGCACTGCTCTCGCACGAACTTGCGTCGAGACATTTTGTATGAAAAACCATAAGCGTACGCAGTACGATACCCGGACAGCAACAGTCTGGCACCAACCGTCTAAATTGAAAGCGCCCTTACAGTGCAGCGATGATAATGTGGTAATGGAATGATCATTAATGGGATGATGGCTAACTTGTCGAATATAATTCTATTCGCTGACGACACTTCTCTTATTTTTAAAATAGATGGAAAAGATACGGATGTCTTACGCGTCAACGATAGTCTGGCTGTTCTTTCGAAATGGTTCGCAGCTTAATACGAACAAAACAAAATGTCTTAAGTTCTCATTACCAAATGTGCCCCAAGTGGGTCTGTATTTCCCCAGCTTGTGGAGGACGTGGTGAGCACTCTGTTCCCTTCGCGAGGGGAACACACCTCCCCGCCTATGGCTCCACCTACTGCGGTGCCCGATGCGGACCACACCGCCGACGACGACGACGACGATGCTCCGGAGGTGACCGAGGTAGAAATGAGAGCGGCCGAACGCAGGCATATTGCCAAAAATACCGCCCCAGGACCCGACGGCTTACCTGGGAGGGCCTGGATCCTGGCCTTGGAGGCTCTCGGGCCTCGACTTAGGGGGCTCCTAAGCGCATGCTTGGAGAGGGACCAGTTCCCGTTTCGTTGGAAGACGGGGAAACTGGTCCTCATAAAGAACGCAGGGCGCCCTGCGGACTCTCCGTCCGGCCCATCGTGCTGCTCGACGAGGTGGGCAAGCTCTTTGAAAGAGTAATTGCAGACCGCCTCGTCGGCCAGCTGGTGCGGATGGGGCCGGATTTGGCGAAGAGCCAGTTTGGTTTCCACAGGGGGCGCTCTACGGTGGACGCCATCATGCGCGTGCGAGCCCTGACGACGGGGAATGCTGTTGCCCAGGGTGGGGTCGTCTTGGCAGTGTCTCTAGACATCGCCAATGCCTTTAATACCCTGCCCTGGAGTTGCATCAGGAAGGCGCTCCGGTACCACCAGATGCCGCCCTACCTCTGTCGTGTGGTCGAGGCTTATCTGACGGCCGTATCTACCCGGGTCACCAGGGAGTGTGGAACCGGCAAGAGATGTCGTGCGGTGTCCCACAGGTATCGGTCCTGGGGCCGCATCTGTAGGACATCGGATACTACTGGGTGCTGCGCGCCGACCTCCCTAGCGGCGTCAGCATAGTGTGCTACGCTGACGACACGTTGGTCCTGGCGCAGGGGAGGTCGCACCAGGCGGCGGCCGAATTAGCGGCACGCGGGGTTGCGACAAACGTCGAAAGGATCCGGCAATTGGGACTCGAGGTGGCCCTGCACAAGTCCGAGGCCATGTATTTTCATGGTCCTCGGAACGCGCCACCGTTGGGGTCCCAAAAAACGGTAGGAGGGGTTCCCATCGGCGTCGAGTCAACGATGAAGTACTTGGGACTTGTCCTCGACAGCCGGTGGAACTTCGTGGAGCATTTCCGAAGTTTGGCTCCCGAACTGGAGCGGGCAGGCGCTGCATTGAAGTGGCTTCTGCCCATCTATGGGGTCCAAACGCCTCCTGCTGGAGGCTCTACGCGGGGGTCGTGCGGTCCATGGCCCTCTACGGAGCTCCTGTATGGGCGCGCTTTCTGGCGCTGCGGCCAGCTCGCCGGTTGAGCGCGGCCCAAAGGGTCATGGCCATCCGGATAGTCCGGGGATACCGCACGGTCTCCTGTGAGGCAGCAAGCCTCCTTGCCGGATTGCCGCCATGGAATCTGGAGGCAAAAGTCCTCGCGCACGTATGGGAGTGGCGCGAGGAGGCGAAACACAGGGGCGTGAGCTTGCTGCCGCGAGAAATCACGGCACAGCAGACGGAGCTCCGGCGGGATCTCATGGCGTCATGGAGAGTACGGTTGTCGCAACCCAGTGCTGGGCACGCTACAATTGCGGCGATAAGTCCCCTCTTTGAGGAGTGGCTAGAGAGGTGCCACGGCGTCCTCACCTTCCACCTGACGCAGGTCCTCACCGGACACGGCAGCTTCAGGAGGTTCCTGTGTCGGATAAGGCGGGAGGAAACGCCCGGGTGTCACCACTGTGTGGATCGCCCGGAGGACACGGTGGAGCATACGGTGGTGGTCTGCCCGGCTTGGGCAGAGCACCGCCGTGTCCTCGTGGAGGTGATCGGCGGCAGAGATCTCTCGCGTCCGGCCCTGGTTCAGGCCATGGTACGGAGCAAGAGGGCATGGGCAGCCGTCACCTCCTTCTGCGAAGCAGTAATGCTCGCGAAGGAGGAGGCGGGATGGTTGAGGGAAAGGCAAATTTCGCGCCCTCTCGCCCCTAGCCGCCGCAGGAGACGCCCTGGACATCGGGAATCCCGGGCGGTTTTCCGGCCACCGTGGGCGCGGGCTTGCGGACGGTGAGCAATGGGTAGCTCACCGTCCGGTAAGGACCAGGCCCGGGTCGACGGCGCGTTGTATTCCACGCGCGCCTCAAAGAGATGTCATCAGCACAAAGGTAGGGTCCACTAGGGCCGATGCCTGCCGGGGTCGCAGGTCAGTAAGAGTCTGCCACACCCTCCCGCTCCGCCCAGAGCGGGAGAAGTTATTTGATGATTTCCCATCCTAAAGAAAAAAAAAAGTGGGTCTATATTTAAAACATGTTTGGCAGAAACTAGATGCTATTACGGAAACTGTATTTCTAGGAGTTACTCTAGATTTGAAATTGCAATGGGGTGTAGAGCTCTTTCAGGTAGATTAAGTTCAGCTGCAAATTAGGCTGTTGACTGATATAGCCACAGCTAGGTTAGTATTATACTTTGCTTATTTACACAGTATTATCTCACTATTATCTCAGCCAGGTTTCAGACTGGCTAAAGTAGACCCATCTTTCATGGGGTACTGTTTAAAATGTTACAATAAAATTCCACCCCACTTCATACTTCAACTGAATGAGAAGAAATTCAAATCTTGTATCAAACGCACACTATGCAGGCAGGCGATGTAATCATCCAACTTATAATATAAGTTGGATGATTACATCGCTGATAAAAATGCTTGGCTCAATGCTGGTCCTGCTCCACAACCAATTGAATAATTAACATTTGAAAATACTGTTGGAGCAGCTGAACATTTTAAGACTATCTTTGCATTGTATAAATTCAATCTACTTTGTATTGTATAATTGCATTGCACAGGTGTGAGTACTATGTACAATAGAGCTACCATTTACCGGTTAATATGTAATTGACTTGAATGGGCCCTGGCGGCTGAGAGTATGTCATGCTCACTCAGATGTCTCGCTGATGGTGGCGCGTGTGTTGGATCATTTAGCTCCCTTCAAAATGGTTGAGCTGAATGGTGCTTATCCATGCGTCATGCTCGTGAACGGGGGCCGACAGTTGGGACTGGTCACCTCTTAGCTTCCTCGGCTTATTTGTAATTATTTTATTTAGAAATTGTTTTTGTTTCTTTTGCTAATATGGACGCGTTTTTTATTTTACATCGTCCTCACATTTAGTTATAATTTCAACATTATTTTTGTACTAATCTTTATGTATCAATATAATTTAAAAAAGTGTCCATGGAGTTTCTTGCCCGTTCTTCTCCATAGGTACCTACTACGCTTTGGAATGGGCAACTAGCTTCATATTTCTAACTGACCGACTCCTTGACAATTCAAAAGTGCCTGTAAATGGTTTAATTGAAATAATTGCTTTGAGTTTGAGTTTGAGTTTATTATGTCTTATGGCATTCTGCTGTGGAGATCGGGAGCTGATTTAGATTCACAATCCGTGCGATCTCGTGAGTCCCTTAGAAAAAAAGAGTGTGAGTGAGTGTGTGTGTATGTGTGTGTGTGCGTTTGTGTATCTTTCCAACTCATATTGACGAACCTTGCAGTAATAATTCAATGTCATCATAGGTCTTCAGTTTTAGCCATTGAACTATTGCCTTTGCAGTATTTATCCATGGGTTATATGTTAATTATTTTATTAATTTTATTATATAGAGCAGCGGAATATTTATATTTAATTGTCTTTTGGCATATGCAGTTTTAACAAATTTTACGGGTGTAACACTGTATTTTCGTCTTCTTTCCTGATGGTGAGGGTCATAGGGCAGGACTTTGTGTAATTTTAAGACAGCATGTAGTATGTATAATTTTCTGACTGTGAGAATACCGCTAAAGGAGTATAACTCAGTGATTGGGAATCTGTACCGTTTGGTATGCATAACCTTGATAAGAGATCTCTGTGCCCACTCTAGCTCATGAAACTTCATTTTTGTCGGACCGCCCCACACGGGTTTGCAGTAGGTAAGAACTGACTGAGCCAGAGAGACAGATTTTAGTTAACATTTTTTTAGTTGTCACATGTCTTAGGTTCTTAAATATCCAGATAAGTTTTTTCATATGGGCCATGACCATATCTGTATGAGTGTGCCAAGATAACCGCTGATCAACGATTATACTAGTATTTTATATGAGTCACTTTTTCAATATTTTCACAAGAACAGTTTGTGCTAGTTATATTATGACAAGTGTGGATTTTGAGAGTTACGTTAGGTCTAAGTTGAGTGTTGTTGTAGATTGTAAATGCAATATATTTTGTTTTAGAAATATTTAGTATAAGAAGATGTGAATTCAAGCAGTTAGCAATTTTGGAAAGACTCTTTTCAGCATATTGATATACAGTTTCCCATGTATCACCAGAGAAAGCAATAGCAGTGTCATCTGCATATGATAAAACGCGACCATTTTCTAGTATCATTTTGCAGAGATGGCTTATATAAATATATTAAGAATAGAGTTGGACCCATTACGCTACCCTGCGGAACGCCGTAGGTTACGTAGGACTCCTTACTAATATACTCTCCCACCTTAACCTTTTGCCTACGATTCCGTAGATAATCTATTAATAATGCCTGGGTCTATTAATAATGGGTTTCCTCTTACGCCTTGTAGAAGTTTGGAAGATAGTCAATGATACTGCTGCGTTTAAGGTAAAAATAAATGTATTTAACGGACCAAATGTTGTAATATAAAGGAGCGAGGGAGCACACGCGATGAAAGCTAGTCATGTACTAATTGCTCAATTAATATTTATTAATGAAGTTACGTAAAAATGCTTAGTCGTCGGTAGTGTATGGTTTCACCGTACATGCTCCCGGGCCAAAAAGGTTACACATCTTCTAATCTAAAGCGACATGTTTTAGGCATAGGTGACGTAGATATGTCTCGTGTAGGGTTAGTGTCCTCACTAGTTGTAATCACTTCACTGGGCTGACGGTCAGCCGTGCTCTGCTTTCGCGAAAACACAACACTATTTGACACACTTTGTGATAGCTCCACTGATGAAAATGTACGGCACCTTCTCCATAAGAAGTATGACGCTAATAAAACGGCTATACCCAGCATGCCGTAACAGATTATATACTGGTGAATGTCATGTGAAGACAGAGAGTACTCTGGTAGGTTAGTATTGGCAGACTTTAGTTGTTTTATTCGTTCTCCCAGATCCTCTAAAACCTTTATACCTTTCAGACTACGCACAAGAATGGGGACAGAAACGGTATCAAAAGCTTTTTCAAATCAAGAAAATACAGTTAGACATATTTTTCCTGAATCTACTAGGTTAACAATATGACTGGTTACTGCTGTAACTGCGTCTTCCGTAGATAATTTTTGTCTAAACCCATATTGAGCTCGTGAAATAATGTTATATTTATCAGTGTAGCTGGTTAGTCTTATGTTAATTAGCTTTTCAATGATTTTAGATATTGCAGGAAAGGCAGAGATAGGTTTGTAGTTGTTAACGTCATCTCTGTCTCCACCCTTGTGCACAGGAGTGAATTATGGCTTGCTTGCTTGCTAGAAATTTCCCTTGGCTAAAACACAAGTTTGCAAGATGCGAAATTTTGGGTACGACTAATTCATGGGCAGTTTTAAAAATTTTGTTGTAATATTATCCCAGCCTGGAGCGCTTTCAGATTTAAGCCCAGTAGCTCGTTATAGACTTCTCTAGGATCCGTTTCAAGAAGTACGTAGGAGGAAGCCTGTGAATTTATTATATGATCAGAATTGTTTTGAAATTGTGATCGGTTTGCGGAGGTAATGTCTTTAGCCAGGGTTTTCCCAATGTTAGAAAAGTAATCGTTTATGTGGTCTACTGAAGCATTAGGGGTGGTCTTTATGTCTAAGAGTTCTGAGTTAAGTTTTTTTTTTGGTTTGCTATGAGTTATATTGTTAATTATTTTTAAAAGAGTAACCGTGGAGTTTCTTGCCGGCTCTTCTCCATAGGAAACGACCAATTGGAACCGTGCAGATTGCCTCTGACGTTTCATAAGTGCCCATGTAGGTTTATGTGAAATAAAAATATTTTGATTTTTGATTTTGAATTGTGTTCCATATCTGTTTCGTATTTTTGTTTGCCTTTAGTAGTTGTTCCTTATCATATTAAGGATATTATCATATTATAAAGGACATTGTTCGACGTCCATACATCGTTCGCCTAAGAACCAATAGAGACGTGAATTTACCTTCTGTGTTCTAAATAATGCATATATTCGATTGAAACTAAATTAAAATCACGGACACTTCTGAGAATTGTAAAAAATCCAAAAAACTTTTGAATTTTGAGGTTATAATTAGGCCAATAGAAACATACGGTAATAACACTAATAACGGCCTCTATTAGTGAAAATACGTTGGATTTTATCTTTAATAATTACAACATAATATAACAATACACACAACCAACGCAAACGCACGATGCGAGCACAGGATGCGAATGACAAAATAAACGAGACTGTCATTAATATAGAATGTCAGTGTCATCTGTCAATTCATGGACTGTCAGTGTCGATGTTGCTCGTTTCACACAGCGCTTTCAATCGCAATATTCTGTTTGTAACTAAAAACCTTACTCATAGATCAAACGCTGAGAGTGCCAAGTTTTGTAATTACGGTGTACACTTTAGAGCTCGATTCAAACTTGATGGCGCCTCTGAAGTGAGCTACTTGCTGTGCGGTACTGCACCCCTCACCCCCGCTAACACATGAATTTGTTATTGCGCAGTGACTCGTCTCAAGTTCCGAGTCGCCCGCGCCACTGAGTTTGAATCGGGCTGTACCGCTGCGCACAAAGACTTGGCTGTATGAGCTACAATACCCTTTGCCTATTCAAAACGTCAAATTGAAACAAAAAATAATGCTGCCGGGGAATAACACCAAAGTGAATTACTTTTTAAAATGTTTTCGAAATTATGAAGTGTCCGTTCTATTGTAATGGTTGTAACGTAAATTATAAAAAAAACTAGTAATTATTATAAAGGTTTCAACCGTGTTGATTCATAGGCCATTTTCGACAATATCCTTTGGTAATTTAAATATGAATATTTATTTCAGATAAAATCCATATTATGTTAGTAAAAATCTTAACCTAATGTTAGTAAAACTACACTAAATCAAAATTGAAACGACTGGCACCTACGTGTGCAGCCGTATCCAGTGAGCCAGCATGGGGCTATCCCACCTATCACAAAAAACACTCAGGATACTGTGGGAGCTAGCACGCACTCTACCGAGAATGGAAGCGCACCGTTTCCGTATAACGGCATGAAAGCCATCAACCCTGGCCTCGGTGAACATCCCGGAAGCGCTACAAAAGCGAGACCCAACAGCATCCTGAATACATTATTATACTGGACACGCAAGGCGCTGTATGCCCTCAGTGAATACCTGACCCAGAGACTGCACGTGTAAAAAGACTGGCAGTATGCTCTGAAAAGGGTTATTTTGACTTGTGTCGTACAACGTGCAAATCTGCGGATCAGCATATTACCTCGGACAGCCATCGAAAAATCATAAAGTGATCCGTGATAGTGGTATTCAATACAGCAATAGAAACAGCGTTTTTAACCTTGTCTACTTTTAAAATAAAGTGGTCCAAACAGTTTTCGCCTCTGGTAGGTAAGCAATGTCCCGGTAACAAGCAAGCCATACATTGCAAGCATATTTAGGTAGTTTAATCTGTTTGTGCGCTCATTCGTTTGTTCAGAAGTTTATATATTATGTTTATATCGCCTGTTATAACAATATTTTTATATGATTTAAGTGAGTCTAGGTGATTATTTAGCGCGTCTATAAAACTGTCAGGATTATTATTTGGGATCGATAAATAGCAAGGTCAACAAGGTTAGGCATTATTATAAATAGCAAGGTCAACAAGGTTAGGCATTATTATAAATAGCAAGGTCAACAAGGTTAGGCATTATTATTTGTAAGCATGATGCGTGAGTTAAGCTTATTTCCTTAACGCTAACCTTGTGATCACACTTGATATATACTGCCACGCCATTGCACTTGTTTATATGGTTACTTGTGGTAAAAGTATAATAGTTTTTAATTTCTGGGGCAGGTTTATTTACGTCTAGCCTACATTCATTTAAGATCAAAAGGTCAACACTAAACTTAAATTGTGTTAAAGTGATTAGTAAATCATCTAAATTACTATATACAGGGTGTCCAGTAAATAGCACGACATACTGCAGAGGGTGATAGCTAGGGTCACTACCTATCAATACAACACAATATATGTTCAGCAAAATCTTACGGATTTACAGTTTTACAAAATTTTCCGAAATACCGAAAAATCTCTACCTTAAAACAGATTTTTAAGCATCTCGTAATGAAAAAATCCTTTTCTAGTACTTATTTTTACATCAAATTATTCGTGAATAGTTACTTTACTCATTGATAAGTCTTTTTTCTATCAAAGACAAGAATGTTTTCAAGAAATACTATTTTTTGATTAAATTTGCACAGAACTATTTTCTTATCACTTAAGTTTAACCTACAGTGGTGAAAAAAAAATGTATGTGGCAGTTTTGTACAACAAACTTTAAAAATAGCTTGTTTAATGGTGATTTTGGAAAGATACAATACTAGTACATTTTCATTTTAAAAAATACGAAAAATAAGCTATTTTAGTTAATAAGAGCATTTTATTTTAAATGCAAGTAATGTGACTTTGAATTCGAATCGTTGTAAGGTCGTACTACGGTTCGAATTACATAATAATTAATCTACAGCCGACCGGCCGGCCGGTCTGTAAATGACATCTTGAAGGATAAGGTGATAGTAAATAAAACAGAGGAGTTAACTTTAATAAACATTTATTTAAATAAATTACAATAAATGCTCAAATTGCTTCCCTTGTGCCCTAATACACGCTCGGCATCTTCTTAAAAATGAGCTTTTGAGTCTTCTCAGGCTTATTTCCGATATTTTTCTTGCTGCAATGTTAACCCTTGCTCTCAATTCATTGTCATTTTGGATCGGTTTTTCATAGACTTTGTCCTTCATGGCACCCCAATAAAAAAATCCAGGGGGTTTAGGTCCAGAGACCTAGGTGGCCATAATATCGGTCCCAGTCGCCCAATCCACCTGCCTGGATAAGCTTCATCTAAGTAGGCTCTTACTTCCCGGCCATAATGAGCAGGGCACCCATCATTTTGAAGCCACATCACCTCTCTTAGCTCACTCGGAACATTTTCAAGGAGCGTAGGTAGGGTTTCTCGTAAAAACTCCAAGTAATTATTGGCATTTAATGTAGGTGGAAGCTCGACGGGACCCACAATCTGGCCATTAAAAATCCCACACCATAAATTTATTTTGAATTGGTACTGGGACCTGTCTTCTCTTGACACATACGGATTTTCTAATTGCCAACTATGTAAATTATGCAAATTCAAGTAGCCGTCCTTTCTGCAGGCTGACTTATCACTCCATAACACCTTATTATAAAAGTTTGGGTCCTCCCGATGCATTTCAAGCATGCGGCGGCAGAATTGAACTCTCGGCAGGTAGTCTCTAGTTAAAAGAGTTTGCACGCGTCGTACGTGAAATGGATGGTATCCATACCTCTTAAGTACTGAATGAACAGTGGACTTCGGTATCCCTGTGCGCCGTTGTATCGCCCTAACCGAAGTTGTCGGGTCTTGTTCTCGTTCCTGAAGTACTATGTCTTCGTCAACAACTTGAGGCCGTCCACTGCCACGTTGACCAGGGAGTCTGCCTTCCATGTAGGAGTTATGCACTCTGGTAAACATTTCATGGTGTGGATGTCTCCTATAGGGAACCTTTCCCTGTAGAGGGTGGCAGCAGCTCGGGAACTTTGGCCAGCTTCTCCGTAAATAAGGTGCATCTCAGCATACTCTCTCTGCGTATAACCAGGAAAAACGCGGCGGTTGGCCATGTTATAAAACACAAAAGTCCATGTGGTCGCCAAGTCGTCGTAGTGATCACAATAAAAAATCCAAATCGTAAGGCAAACAAAGTCCGGGGTCCAAGGCACAAAACAGTCGTCAGTACGAAACAATAATTTGTGAACACAGATATGCGTTGCACACGGTTTAAGGTGGCGTACTGACTAGTGTCGCAAATAAGGTTGAGAGTGAGACACAAAATCACAATGCAAGAAAGAGCGGGAAAACACATGCGCTTCTTTTGTTAGACAGTAACCAGTCGGGTCGGGTCGGTCGGCGAGCAGGTAAAAACCTTTAGTCATTACGCGTGCACGTCGCATTTTACGTGTCACAACTAGTTTTATAATAATTCACGTAAATGAGCAGCTATTACTTATTCTCATAGTGGTTTTTGTCAAAATTACGTTAATTACATTTTCAACAAAATCAGCTTCTCTGGAACTAAAATAGCATTTTTTTGTATTTTTTTAATGAAAATGCACTAGTATTGTATCTTTCCTAAATCACCATTAAACAGGCTATCTTTTAAAATTGTTGTACAAAACTGCCACATCCATTTTTTTTTCACCACTGTAGGTTAAACTTAAGTGATAAGAAAATAGTTCTGTGCAAATTTAATAAAAAAAAACTATTTCTTCAAAACTTTCTTGTTTTTGATAAAAAAAAAAACTTATAATGAGTAGAGTAACCTATTCACGAATAATTTGATGTAAAAAAGTTCTAGAAAAGGATTTTTTCATTACGAGATACTTAAAAATCTGTTTCAAGGTAGAGATTTTTCGATATTTCGGAAAATTTTGTAAAACTGTAAATCCGTAAGATTTTGCTGAACATTATATTGTGTTGTATTGATAGGTAGTGACCTAAGCTATCACCCCCTTTTTTTTTTTTTTTTGAGGGTGGGAAATCATCAAATTACTTCTCCCGCTCTGGGCGGAGCGGGAGGGTGTGTCAGACTCTTACTGACTAAAACCCACCCGTATTCCTTCTTGTTGCCTGTGTTGCGGGGGCTTCGGTGACCCCCCGGCAGGCATCGGCCCTAGTGGACCCCTACTATGTGCTGACGACATCTCTTTGAGGCGCGCGTGGAATACAACGCGCCGTCGACCCGGGCCTGGTCCTTACCGGACGGTGAGCTACCCATTGCTCACCGTCCGCAAGCCCGCGCCTACGGTGGCCGAAAATCCGCCCGGGATTCCCGACGCCCTGGGCGTCGCCTGCGGCGGCTAGGGGCGAGAGGGCGCGAAACTTGCCTTTCCCTCAACCGTCTCGCCTCCTCCTTCGCGAGCATTACTGCTTCGCAGAAGGAGGTGACGGCTGCCCATGCCCTCTCGCTCCGTACCATGGCCTGAACCAGGGCCGGACGTGAGAGGTCTCTGCCGCCAATCGCCTCCAAGAGGACACGGCGGTGCTCTGCCCAAGCCGGGCAGACCTCCACCGTATGCTCCACCGTGTCCTCCGGGCGATCCACACAGTGGTGACACCCGGACGTTTCCTCCTGCCTTATCCGACACAGGAACCTCCCGAAGCTGCCGTGTCCGGTGAGGACCTGCGTCAGGCGGAAGGTGAGGACGCCGTGGCGCCTCTCCAGCCACTCCTCAAAGAGGGGACTTATCGCCGCAATCGTGGCGTGCCCAGCACTGGGTTGCGACAACCGTACTTTCCATGACGCCATGAGATCCCGCCGGAGCTCCGTCCGCTGTGCCGCGATTTCTCGCGGCAGCGGACTTACGCCCCGGCGTTTCGCCTCCTCGCGCCACTCCCATACGTGCGCGAGGACTTTTGCCTCCAGATCCCATGGCGGCAATCCGGCAAGGAGGCTCGCTGCCTCACAGGAGACCGTGCGGTATCCTCGGACCATCCGGATGGCCATGACCCTTTGGGCCGCGCTCAACCGGCGGGCTGGCCGCAGCGCCAGAGAGCGCGCCCATACAGGAGCCCCGTAGAGGGCCATGGACCGCACGACCCCCGCGTAGAGCCTCCGGCAGGAGGCGTTTGGACCCCCTAGATTGGGCAGGAGACGCTTCAATGCAGCGCCCGCCCGCTCAAGTTTGGGAGCCAAACGTCGGAAATGCTCCACGAAGTTCCACCGGCTGTCGAGGACGAGTCCCAGGTACTTCATCGTCGACTCGACGCCGATAGAAACACCTCCTACCGTTATTTGGGACCCCAACGGTGGCGCGTTCCGAGGACCATGAAAACACATGGCCTCGGACTTGTGCAGGGCCACCTCGAGTCCCAATTGCCGGATCCTTTCGACGATTGTCGCAACCCCGCGTGCCGCTAATTCGGCCGCCGCCTGGTGCGACCTCCCCTGCGCCAGGACCAACGTGTCCTCAGCGTAACACACTACGCTGACGCCGCTAGGGTGGTCAGCGCGCAGCACCCAGTCGTATCCGATGTCCCACAGATGCGGCCCCAGGACCGATCCCTGTGGGACACCGCACGACATCTCTTGCCGGTTCCACACTCCCTGGTGACCGGGGTAGATGACGGCCCTGTCCGTCAAAATGGCCTCGACCACACGACAGAGGTAGGTCGGCATCCGGTGATACCGGAGTGCCTCCCTGATGCAACTCCAGGGCAGGGTATTGAAGGTATTGGCTATGTCTAGGGACACCGCCAAGACGACCCCACGCATGATGGCGTCCACCGTAGAGCACCCTCTGCGGAAACCAAACTGGCTCTCCGCCAAATCCGGCCCCACCTGCACCAGCTGGCCGACGAGGCGGTCTGCAATGACTCTTTCAAAGAGCTTGCCCACCTCGTCGAGCAGCACGATGGGCCGATAAGCGGACGGAGAGTCCGCAGGGCGCCCTGCCTTCTTTATGAGGACCAGTTTCCCCGTCTTCCAGCGAAGCGGGAACTGGCCCCTCTCCATGCATGCGCTTAGGAGCCCCCTAAGTCGAGGCCCGAGAGCCTCCAAGACCAGGACCCAGGCCTTCCCAGGTAAGCCGTCGGGTCCTGGGGCGGTATTTTTGGCATTAAGCCTGCGTACCGCTGCTCTCATTTCTACCTCGGTCACCTCCGGAAGCTATCACCCCCTGCAGTATGTCGTGCTATTTACTGGACATCCTGTATACTGTGCAACCTATAGATATCACTTGTGGAGAGCAGGTACATCAACTCTTAATGAGAGCATGACTTATTACTTATAATAGTTTCTGTGCACCCCGTTTACTTAATTTGCTGTTAATACTTTTGTTAGTTTCTACCTCAAACCTGTTATTTTATACTTTTTTTGTACTTATATCACACATAGTTTGTGTATGAAGCATACATAATAATTCACTCATTCCGTTCAAGTGAACGAACATATGTCAACAGTCAGTCTTCATTCGCAATCTGCCAGTGTAACACCTTTAACTATTTCTATTAAAATACAGTCCACTTTAAAGTGTTATTTATGTGGTTTTATTACCAGCGTCCGCCACATAAAAATGGTCCTTCGACGAAAATAGTGTTCGCGGCAGATAATCAACTCTATATGTTGTGTGAGTGTGACTCAATTTTGTCGGCGTGGACTAGCGGAAAGGGTCATCAACAAACCCGCGTTGTCATCAGTTGTCATTCATCGCACCGCTCAACTATCGCGTCGCGTGCGAGGAGTACGGAGTCTAAACACAGCGTGCTCAGCAGACAGCGCGCCTACGCGGACGAGCGAGAAGAGTGTACGCGTGCGAACGAGAACCGCGATCAACTCGGCCGCCGGTTGGTCGGCGACGTCGAGAGTTCCAGAAACTTCTAGCAAACTCCATAGCTGCCGGAAGTTATCCGCCGATTTTCAACATCTTCATCCATTGTCCGACGCCATAATCCGCCATTTTTGTGGTGTTCTATCAAGTGAAGTGAATCACACGTCTCATTTTTTTCCGCATTGTGCAATCATTGCATTCTGTACAACTAAGTAGCATCCATATATGCGCAAAATTGCTATTATTGCAAGTTTTTATAATTTGTGTAGTTACACAAACCTTTTAAGCCATCATGGCAAACAATTTAAAACGCCTAATACTGGCCAGGGGCCAGGCAAAAGGAACGATAACCACATTATGTAAGTTTGTTGAGTCCGAGGATATCGACAAAGCCCCTATAAGGGCGCTTATGGTCAAGAAGGACAGGTTGGTCACCGCCTTTTCAGAATATAGCTCATTTAACATTGATATATCTGTTCTAGATGAAAATAACGATGAAAACTTTGGCCACTATGAATCCATATATTTATGTGCCTTAGCCGCATTCGAAGATGCCATCGAAGAAAAATCTAGCCCAGGTAAATCTCCGAAACCCGGAGCAGAGCGTGACGAGGAAGAAAAAGACGCTATGAAACGTCTCCCACCTATAAATATTTCCAAGTTTGGAGGTGAGGTAGGTGACTTCCACGACTTCATCAGCCTATTTAAAAGTGTCATCGACAAGAACACTAAACTATCACAATGTGATAAATTCTATTATTTAAAAACCTATTTAAGTGGCGAAGCCGCCGAACTCATTAAACATTTATCGCTAACTGCACATAACTATGCAACCGCACTGCAATTGCTCAGCGAGCGATATGATAATAAAAACAAGGTCGTTAATTGTCATGTTAATTCTATATTAGACCTAAAGCCTATTTCTAAGTGCACTGCCTTAGCTTTAAGAGAAATCATTTCTCAAACCAGACAGCATTTAGCTGCCTTAAAAAACATAAATATACCCGTTCAACATTGGGATGCAATTATTGTATGCATTTTGCAACGCAAGCTCGACATGCACACATTAAGGTGCTTTCATCTAGAAACAAAATCAGATGCTGACCCTGACTTAAATTCACTTCTTAAATTTTTAGAACAACGGGCAGCAGCACTTGAAACTGTGGCAGACAGCCAAACATCCTCAAATTGTGCAGTGAACAGCGGCCGCAGGACAGGTTTGGTAGCCACTAAGGAGGTAAACAAAAATACACAAGTATGCAAATTTTGTAAGACTAATTATCACCAACTATATAAATGTGAAAAATTTAAACTTGCCTCGCTATCTGATCGTTTCGGCTATGTAAAGACCAATGAGTTGTGTACCCTATGCTTAAACAAACACCTGTCAAAGTGTAAATTTACCTTTAAGTGTTCAATTTGCAAACAAAACCATAATAGTTTACTGCATAAAAATGAGCCTGAACAGGAGTTAAAGCAAGTTTCATTATCTATGAATAAATGTGTTGATGTTTTATTGCCTACTATAAAGGTAAACATAACTGACAAGTTAGGTCAACAATTTCAAGTTAGGGCTCTTTGTGACTCAGGTAGTCAGGTTTCCTTTGTGTTATCAGACCTAACAGAAAAAATTGATTGCAGGTTAGTCAATAACTATACCTATATTAAAGGAATATGTGGTCAATCCAACACAGTTCCTCATACTGCTACTTTTAACATCTCTTCTACTCTCAACACTTACAAGACTCAAATAGTATGCTGTGTAGTGCCAAACATCACTAGTGATTTACCTCAGTGTGAGATAGATACAGATAATTTAAAAATTCCTTCATACGTCAAGTTAGCTGACACAGAATTTTATAAAACTGGAAAAATAAGTATCTTATTAGGTTGTGACGCTTTCTTTAAAATCTTATTGCGTGAACAACTACCTATTATCCCTAAAGGTTTGTATTTACACAACACCCACTTTGGGTATATTGTGGCTGGAAGGGTGAAGACTAGAAGTTACTCTCCGGTAAGTAAGTGTACCAAACACATTTTAAAAAACAGTGAATGTGATAGCACCCAAAATATAGAAAAGACTTTAGAGCAGTTTTGGAAGTGTGAGCAAGTGACAGAAGTTTTCACTGAGTCGGCTTCTGAAGAAGCTCTTGCTGAAAAAATCTTTTCTGAATCTGTAATATTGAAAGACAATAAATTTCAAGTTAACTTACCTTTAAAACAAAATTTTGATCAATTAAACATGGGAGATTCTTTCATAAGAGCTTTACAACGTTTTAACAATTTAGAAAAAAGACTTCACAAAGATGCTGAACTTTTCAGAGGTTATAAAGCGTTCATTGACACTTACATTTCAATGGGTCATGCTAAATACATTGATATTCAAACATATGATTTAAAAGCTGGTCAGGTATACTTTCTACCACACCATCCAGTATTAAACGAAAATAGCAAAACTACAAAACTAAGAGTCGTTTTTGATGGCTCAATGGCTACTAATCAAGGTTTTTCTTTAAATGACATGTCGCTCAATGGGCCTTGCATCCAAAATGAGTTATTTAATATATTGATTCTCTTCAGATTACATAAATATGTGTTATTTTCTGACATTCAAAAAATGTTTAGAGAAGTTAACCTCAACCCAGCACACTGTGCTCTTCAAAATATATTGTGGAGAGATTCACCACAAAAGGAAATACAGTGTGTTCAGTTGCAAACAGTCACCTATGGACTTAAAAGCTCACCATTTTTAGCTACAAGATGTTTAAATGAGTTAGCTTTCAGATTTGCGCATACTTACCCTGAAGGTGCACACATATTATTGAATCAATGCTATGTCGATGATGTTTGTACCGGTAGTAACGACTTACAAAAATTACTTGATATGAAAAACCAATTAATTGCCATTTTAAACCTTGGTGGTTTTAAACTTCATAAATGGAGTTCAAACAGTGAGCATATATTAAGGGACATTCCCTGTGCTTTACAGATTTCAAATGAAATTGATTTATGCAAAAGTGATGATCAATATGTGAAGACCTTGGGTATCAAATATAACACACAAACGGATGTATTGAACATTTCCTGTCCACAAACTGAGTTGTTAGATGTCTACACCAAGCGTCAGACATTAAGTTTCATTAGCAAACTCTTTGATCCACTGGGTCTAGTAGGTCCAATTATTGTACTTGCAAAAATAATCATGCAACAAACATGGTTAGAGAAGGTTTCATGGGACTCACCATTGCCACTGAACTTAAATAAAAAATTTAAATGTTTTGTTGATAATTTATCAAGAACAGGTTGTATTCAAGTAAAAAGAAATATTGACACACAAAACTCAACATGTATTGAACTAATAGGGTTTGCAGATGCCTCTCAGAAGGCTTATGGTTGTTGTGTTTATTTAAGAACCATTAACAGCAATGATCAAGTAAATGTTGAGTTGTTATGCTCAAAATCAAGGGTAAATCCCATAAAATCATTAACCACACCAAGATTAGAGTTGAATAGCGCTTTGATACTAGCAAAACTATCAAAAAAGTTGTATGATCAACTAATTAAAAATAATTTTGCCATTAAGGTACATTTATATGTAGATTCTCAAATTGTTCTTGCTTGGCTTAACACAGAGCCCACAAAATTGTCTGTTTATGTTGCAAACAGAGTCAAAACTATCTGTGATCTCACACAAAATGCCTCATGGTCATATGTCAGTACCGTTGAGAATCCTGCAGACTGTTTGTCTAGGGGTATAGAACCTCACTTACTTAAAAACAACCAGTTATGGTGGCATGGGCCACAATTTTTACATAGTAAGAATTACACACATGAATCTACAAATATCAAAATTCCTAAGGAAATTCCTGAACTTAAGCTTTGTAATATTACATTGACTTCTGAATCAAATAAAGATTTCAGTTTATATTCATATTATTCGGATATTAACAAATTGAAAAGAATTATTGCCTATATTTACAGGTTTTTTAACAATTGCAAAGTAAAGAAAGAAGATAGGGTCTCCGGACATCTAAAAATAAAAGAACTTCAATTTTCACTCAAAAATATAATTAGACAAGATCAAAAACAACATTTAAGTGAGGAAATGAATTGTATCATGTCCAAGAAACCCATTAAATCCAATTTGAAATCCTTAAATCCATTTTTAGATGGAATAGGTATCCTCAGAGTAGGAGGTAGGTTACACAATGCTAACATACCATATGATCAGAAATATCCTATCATATTACCCAAAGAATCATACATTACACGTTCAATAATTAACAATGAACACAAATGTTTGTTACATGCTGGGAAGAAGTTGACCCTAGCCAGTTTATGTCAAAGGTTTTACCTAATTAATGGACTTAGAGAAGTCAAAGGAGTAATTCACAAATGTTTACTGTGTTTCAAGCTAAGAGCCAAGGCATCAGAGCAAATGATGGGATCTCTTCCTTCAGACAGGGTGAACCCCAGCCGACCTTTTGAAAAGGTAGGAATCGATTATGGCGGTCCGTTTTCAATAAAATTACACCGTATTAGGAAACCAGTAATTTTAAAAGCATACATAGCATTATTTGTTTGTTTCACAACAAAGGCCATTCATATTGAGTTGGTATCAAATTTAACAACTGAATGTTTTTTACAGGCATTAAAAAGATTCATTTATCGTCGCAATAAGCCATCTATTATTTATTGTGACAATGGTTCTACCTTCAAGGGTGCCAATAATCAGTTGCATGAGTTATACTCATTACATTTTAATCAGGTACATCAGGAGAAAATTATAAACTCAACTTCAGATCTTGGTATTGAATTCAGTTTTATTCCTTCTTATTCACCAGTATTTGGAGGCCTATGGGAGGCAGGAATTAAGAGTGCTAAATATCACTTAAAAAGAGTTGTAGGCAAACAGATACTAACCTATGAAGAGTTGAATACTGTGATAATTCAAATAGAAGGGTTATTGAACTCCAGGCCTTTACTTTCTTTGCCAAGTATTGACCCAAATGACATGTCTTATTTAACTCCTGCTCATTTTTTGACAGGTGCTTCTATTACATCATTCCCTGAACCTGATGTAACAAATGTGCCCACAAACCGTTTGTCATTTTGGCAGCAATGTACTCACATGGCTCAATCCTTTTGGAAAACTTGGTCAAAACAATATTTGACTCAGTTACAAAATAGGCCAAAATGGCACAATAGTGTACCAAATATTGAAAAAGGGGTATTGGTGCTACTCAGAGTTGATAACACCTCTCCATTAACATGGCCAGTGGCCAGAGTAGAACAGACTTTCCCTGGATCAGATGGCAAGGTCAGGGCATTATCTGTAAGAACTAATAGTGGTAAAATCATGCGTACTAGTGTTATGAAAGTTTGTGTACTTCCTATTTATGAATAAATTATACTTAATAATTTGCCTCTGTGTGGCTGCTGGACATGTCATGTGAACTTGTTCATTTACTAGGCTAAATACGTAGGGTATAAATATCGTTAGTTAAGCCAACTTTCTGTTAAAAAAAATCACTTAAATTAATAATCATAGTTGAACTTAAACATGATGTAAACAGATATAGCATACTCAATAGATTCATAATTATACTTTAAGAAGGTAAAATGTAATATAAATATGTGCACATCTATTTTGTAATAGACACATACCAACCTATTTAAAATGCATAGTACATAGGTACTTAAATGAACGTAACATTAATGTATGTTATGTATGTATAAGTACAATAGGTTTTATAATCACAACAATTTAGTAAGTAGTTTTCCAGTTATTGATTAATTAAATTTACTTTGTTAGATTATTCCTTAGTAATTCTGTACATAACAATTTAAAGGATTTCAAAAGAATTGAAGCATCCAGTAAGTAGGTACCTAAATAGTTAAGCATTTTTGTTTATATTATAAAATAGTAAATAAGTAGTACCCAAGTTTAAACAGTTTATTTATACTTGTGAAAAGGACACAAATGTTCCTATTTGTCTAATATTCAGTAAATTTAAGATTAAGTTACATTTTGGTTTGTATTCAAACTATAGCCTTTTGGTTTCTTTGTCGGCGTTGCCATTTATGTATGAAGCATACATAATAATTCACTCATTCCGTTCAAGTGAACGAACATATGTCAACAGTCAGTCTTCATTCGCAATCTGCCAGTGTAACACCTTTAACTATTTCTATTAAAATACAGTCCACTTTAAAGTGTTATTTATGTGGTTTTATTACCAGCGTCCGCCACAGTTTGAACTTAATTTATTTACGCTGCTAATCTTACCAATACTCTCACTTATATTCTAATATATACTCTCACATACTCGTATACTCTCGCATACACTCTCGCATTGAAATTATTTAGATTGCGCTATAACTACGTCGTCTATTTCTTGCATTATTGTATGAGTGCTATCCATAATAAAATATTTATTTATTTATTTATTTATGTATAAACATAAAAACATAACATCACGCCTTGTTTCCCCGAAGTGTTGGGCAGAGGTGTACCCCCTCCCCCCTACACATGTGTTCCCTCCTATTACATGGGACTTAAAAACATAACTGGCAAAATGTGGGTGTAATTTATTTATTTAACAGTTCATAAAATCCGTAATATATGTAAATTAACAGTCTGAATTTTAATTCCATATTGTTTACGTAAACGTATTTTGCTCGATCCTCAACAACAAGTATAGAGAAAAATACATAATTATCACAGTAAGTTCATGAGATTTTTAACGTTATATACGATATTTTTATTAAAACGATAGCATAAATAGCCGATGTACGAATGAGTATGTAATATAAGTTATGTACGCGTATGTATTTGCGAGTAATTAGTGTACGTAAGTAATCATGTGTTAAATAATTTAGTATATAAACATTTGTTTTGTATACATAGTGTTTACGGTGTAGAGGTAAATGACTGTGTAGTTTTAAGTAAACTTACAAGCATGCATTTTATTTTTGTGTAAGTGTATGTAAGGTTGTGTGATTGTGTAATTGTTATGCAAAAAGTATTGGTCGTGTATATGTATGTATAATTTGAGTATATGTAAATTGAAAGAATTTGTATTACACACATAAAAAAAGTTGAATAAGAATAGAATAGAATAGAATATTTATAGAAAAGACAAGTTAAGGCAACAATAATCGGTTTTTTTTTTAAACATCAACATTTTTTATCTATTAATTCTTTTAAACTGTAAAAACTACACTCGAGTAACCACTTAAGAAATTTTATTTTAAATAATTTTGTATTTAAAGCTTTGAAATGCCTTGGTATTTTATTATAAATCCGCACACACATTGCCAAGCAGTTACTATTGTATTTAGACAGTCTAGGCAAATCATTTAACACTAGTTTATATGGATCTCGTCGGTTCCGAGGATTGACATCATTTGCAGTCTTAAATAGTTGCTTATTTTTCATAACAAACACACATATTTCGTAAATGTAAAGTGACGGTAACGGTAACAAACCAAGTTTTTTAAATATTGGTCGACATAAGTCGTCGGGCTTAAGTCCACAAATTGATCTCATGCATTTTTTTTTTGAGCGATGAATGCTCTTTGGAAGTCACCCCACATTATTAGTCCATAACGTAACAACGATTCGACGTACGCGTGGTATGACATTACAGCAGTTTTTATATTAGTTACATTTTTTACTTGTTTTAATGCATAAACAAATTTATTAATTTAGTACTAACATTGTCTATATGCTTTTTCCAGTTAACGTCTTTATCAATTATTACACCTAAAAATCCAGTACGCAGTACTCCATTGATTTTATTAATATTGATTATATGTCATTTTTGGAATTATTTGATCGATTAAATTGAATGTAAACGGATCATCAAATGGTTAATGTCAAGCCAATGCAATAATTTGTCAATTGTATTATTAATGTCAAGTTCATGTTCTGAAATCGTATTTAGTTTTTTATTAGATGTCACTATGATAGAAATATCGTCAGCAAATAATACGCATTTATGGTTAGTGATTTTTATAATGTCGTTTATGTAAATGAGGAATAATATTGGGCCCAGCACACTGCCCTGTGGAACACCATATTTATTATGTTTATATTCTGATGAATTGGATATTATGACATTATTTTCATTTTTTTTATTGATGATGACACGTTGTTTTCTGTTGCTTAAATAGGACGACAGCCACTGAAGTGCCGGTCCTCTAATACCAATAGCTTCTAATTTTTGTAGGAATATGTCATGTGACACCAGATCGAAGGCTTTCGATAGATCAAAGAAGAGGCCTGTAGTTATATAATTATTATTAATATTTGAAAGTATAGCTTGCATGAGGGAGAAAATAGCTAACGATGTGGACTTGTTCTTTTGGAATCCAAACTGCTGGTTACTTATAATATGGAATTTATTGCAAAAGCCAGTTAACCTTTTAAACATACATTTTTCAAAAATTTTAGATAATATGGGTATAAGAGTTATGGGTCTAAGCTAAATCTAAATTAATTAAACAAACAAAATTAGTATGTCTAACAATAAAATAAAAGCCGTGTAGCATGTAATCAACAAAGAAACTGGAAAAACAAAACAGCGAGATCAAAATGAATTGTCTTTAAAAATTAATAATGAAACCATTACAGATAAGTTAAAAGTTGCTGAGACACTAGAAAATTTCTTTACCGACATCCCAATAGAGGTTACGAAATCTCTTCCCTCATCACCTATTTTAGCTGAATCTCTTCTCAAACAACACTTCTCTAAGGACATTCCAAGTTTTGAATTCAAGCCCATTTCTATTGTCACTATTAAGAGGGCATTCAAAAGTCTTAACTTAAAGAAAACTGAAGACTTATGGGGGATTTCCGTTAAGGTTCTTGGAGATATCATTGACACAATAGCCCCTGTCCTAACAGGCATATTTAATCAATGTTTAGACAGCGGTACGTTTCCTGATTTAATGAAACATAGTAAAGTAGTACCAACTTTCAAATCGGGTAGTAAGAGTGATCCCTCTAATTATAGACCTATATCTGTGCTACCAGCATTGAGTAAAATATATGAAAAAATCATGCTAGACCAGATGCTGTCACATTTCAATTCTAATGGGATTTTACATAGTCACCAGTTTGGTTTCACGAAAGGTAGGTCGATGACTGACAAAGGAGTAAAACTCATCAGTCACATTTTGGAATCCTGGGAGAAATCCCAGGATGCCATTGGCATATTCTGTGACCTCTCAAGCGTTTGACTGCGTAGACCACAACACACTGACCAGTAAATTCGTGGACAAGCTGCTGATCTTGTTCTGTCCTATCTATCAAACAGGCAGCAAAAAGTAAACGTTAACGGGGCGACGTACTCGGGGTCTCTAGTAAAGATGGGCGTGCCCCAAGGTTCAATTCTTGGCCCTTTCCTATTTCTAGTTTATATTAATGATCTTCCTTACATGATGGCAAACTTATCGGATATAATTCTATTCGCTGACGATACTTCTCTTATTTTTAAAATAGATAGAAAAAATCCGGATGTCTTACACGTCAACGATAGTCTGGATATTCTTTCGAAATGGTTCGCAGCTAATAATCTCTTACTTAATGCGAACAAAACAAAATGTATTAAGTTCTCACTACCAAATGTACCCCAAGTGGCTCTAAATTTAAAACTTGATGGCAAGTGACTATATGCTATTACAGAAACTATATTTCTAGGAATTACTCTAGATTCAAAATTGCAATGGGGAGCCCACCTTAGAGCTCTTTCAGGTAGATTAAGTTCAGCTGCATATGCAGTAAGAAAAATTAGACAGTTGACTGATATAGCCACAGCTAGGTTAGTATACTTTGCTTATTTCCACAGTATTATGTCTTATGGCGTTCTGCTGTGGGGATCGGCAGCTGATGTAGATTCAATTTTTATCTTACAAAAGAGGGCAATCCGCGCAGTCTATAGAATGGGTCCTCGTGAGTCCCTTAGAAACAAATTCAAAGAAATTAATGTACTAACTCTGCCTTCTCTTTATATCTTAGAAAGTATTTTGTATGTTCGCAAGAACTTATGTCTTTTCAAAACAAGAAGTGATTTCCATAATATAAATACACGTAGTAAACATGAAATTGTGATACCCAAATGTAGATTAAGAAAAACAAGCAAATCATTTGTTATCAACAGTATCCGCTTTTATAACAAGTTGCCAAAGTCAGTTACAGAACTTAGCGATGGAAAGTTCAAAACCCACATCAAACGTGTCCTTATCAAAAACGCATATTACAACATTAAAGACTACGTTGAAGACAAGGAAGTTTGGCAATAATTCCTTCTGCACATGTGGCTTCCCTGGTACATCCGAAACGGCATAACTATGGAAATATCTATTAACTGCTCCCAAATTACGATGTTTATTATTATTATTTTTTAGACATACATTTTTGACATTATATTTTCACTATTTGGCATATACCTACAATTTATATTTCAGACTTAATATTTTTAATATTATTTTACATGGATTCTTGTGTACGTTGTGAATGATAGAACGTTGTAGGCTTAATAGACTAGATCTTTTTTTCTTTAGACCGTTTCCTTTTCTCATTTTTTTTTAAGTACTTCTCGACAGGCCTACACTGTTCTCCCATACCTAATTTGTGTAATTTGAAAACATTGTAAAAACCAATTATTTTTAAAAGAGTAACCGTGAAGTTTCTTGCCGGCTCTTCTCCATAGGAAACGACCAATTGGAACCGTGCACCTAGCTTCTGACGTTTCATAAGTGCCCATGTAGGTTTATGTGAAGTAAAATATTTTGATTTGATTTGATTTGATTTGATTTGGTCGGTAATTGTTGATGTCACATTTATCTCCCTTCTTAAATAAGGGCTATATTAAAGGCAGTTTTAATTTTTCAGAAAAGGTGCCTTGTGAAAATGACATGTTTATTAAATGCGTGAGGGTACTAGTCAGTTCGTTGCAGCACGCTTTGACGATTTTTGTATTGATCTCATCATAGCCCTCCGACCTAGTGTTGGACAGAGACATTATTTCCTGTCTTACCTCGTTAACCTCCATTGGTCTAAGAAACATAGAGTTGACACACGTACTTTTGAACCGGTTTTGACTTGAGCTTTTTTCCCCTTGTACATTCGTTAAATTAACATAATTGTTATTAAATATAGTAGCCATTTGTACAGGGTCTGTAGTTGTGGTATCATTGAATTTAATGCATTCTATGTTGTCTTTATGAGTGTTACTGTTTATTTCGGTTTTAATGACATTCCATGTGGCTTTGCACTTGTTATCATGATTATGAATATATTTTATATTTGCACTTTTTTTTAAAATTATAAATATATTTATTTAGCAGACTAGAGTAGTTTTTATATTTAGTTTTATTAATTAAATTTTTACTTTTATAATATCCATACCGTAGCTTCCGTTTAGTTTTACAACTTTGTCTCAAACCTTTACTTATCCACTTTTGTTTGTTTTCATTATTACTATTGATTTTGACCCTTACTTTTGGAAAACAGAGACCATACAACAGACACAACAGCTCATGAAAAACATTGAATGCACAGTTAGTGTCAGTTTTGAGATAGCAATCGGACCACGAAAGATTTTCCAGACATTCTTTAAATTTCCGGATGTTGTCTACGTTATAGTATCTTTTATAAATATAGTATATTGTTGATTTTTGTGGTTTCTTTTTTATTGGAAACCTTAACATTTGTGCTGTATCGTGATCAGACAGATACAGGGGTAGTACAGTGGCAGTTGCGTTGGCAATATTGCTTAAAATATGGTCAATAGAAGTCAATTTGCGAGTAGGTACATTGATGTGGATTTTTAAATTATGATTGTTAGATAAATCTTGCAATCCATTTGTGATGTTATCTTTTTTAAGAGTATTTATGTTTAAATCACCGGCCATAACTATATTTATTTTAGACTTGTATTTATTTGACAAATCGTGTAAAAGTTTGTTTAATTTTGTCAAAAACAGATTTGGATCAGATTGTGGTGTTCTATAGACACATATTACTATTCATTTATTATTTATAATCTCTATGCCACAAGCTTCAAAAGTATTTTGAGTTGCATAGTTTTTCACAAATGATAGCTCTTTATAAAGTAAACCCATTTTTTCTAATATGCATGTGCCACCTCTTTGCTTCTCTCTACAGTAGTTAGTAGCCAACTAATAGTTGCAGTTTTTCACATAATTTTCATAGCCTTTTTTTACAAAGGTTTCCGATAGACACATAACATCTGGATCATTATTCGCTTCTTTTAACTCCTGCATAGTAATTTCTAGTAGATCTTGTTTAGATAATAAACTCGCTATATTTTGATGAAGTATTTTAAACTGGTGTGTTTTGTTAGTTTGAGATACGAAAAAAAGAGTCACGCTTGTTTAACAGTAAAATAAAATAATCAGAAAAATCATACAGTATAAACAACATAAAAGTAGTCATGCTTCTTGCAATAGGCTTTGTATTTGGGACTCACTTCTAATTATGTATGTAGGTGATTCGCCATATTTCTTAACATAAACTTTACCATAAGCAGTCCAGCAGTACTTATATCCCTTTGACTTAGCGAGGTCACGTGCCAGGAAGTGTAGTCTTGAAACTTTTGCAGTGAGCTGGATTGGATCCAAATATAGGTGTGTCTTCGCTACTTTTGAAGCCTAGACGTTTAGCTAAACATATTACCACAGTACATTTTACCTCAGCTAAACATTTTACCACATCAATAAGGTCTTCTTTAGTTTCCTTCACTTTCTTGGGAACTTTTTTAATCTCAATGAAAACACTCCTATTTTTATTATGGAATTAAATTTACTTAAATTATTTATAACTTTTTATTCAAATGGTCAATGGCACTGAGTACGCGTCTACACTTTGCGGCGGTCCGGGGGAAGAGCAAGTTTGGCAATAATTTCTTCTGCACATGTGGTTTCCCTGGTACCTCATAAATGGTATAACTATGTAAATGTCTATTATCTGCTCCCTAATTAAAATGTTATTTTTTTATACATACAGGAAGTATGTATATATATGACATAATATTTTCATTATTTAACATTATATACCTACAATTTTGATATCAAACTACATATTTATTAGTGGCTTTTGTGGACTAGATTTGTATTCTATCTAGGATATTAATTCAGACTTATTACAGCTGTAATGGCAAACATGACATTTGGTTTAAATAGGTTTTTATTTTTATTATTTTATTAATATTTTACATAGATTCTTTTATATTTTGTGAATCTGAGAACGTTGTAGGCTTAATAGACTAGATTTGTAGACCTTATATTTTCATTTAGTACCTGGTACTTCATGACAGGCCTACACTGTCCTCCCATACCTATTAACACTGTAATTTGAAAACATTGTAAAAGCCAATTATTTTTAAAAGAGTTACCGTGGAGTTTCTTGCCGGCTCTTCTCCATAGGAAACGACCCGACGAGGTTTATGTGAAATAAAATATTTTGATTTTGATCATTTATTTGGGATCGACGTTAGATCAATCACACTTTCACTAATGGTAATTTCAAGTGTACGGCGCCCGCCTCCGAGCTACCGCGGTATCTCACGTTGTTATGATAACATCGCGGGAGGGTCGCGGCCCTTGCCCTCCCACCACTCTGCCTCCCTCCGCTTACGTGGCGTTATCAATTACCCCCAATTATTTTCGTTAACGAGCTTACCTTCCGAGAAGAAGCAATATACCCACAGTTAGAGAGAACCTTTCACTGTTCAAGTTCAAACACTCGCGGTTCGTTTATATAGCCAAAAATATGAGATAATACTTACACCGGAATAGGTGAAATATTGATTATGGTCGTATGTTTAATTAATATGGTAATATGGTAAAGGTTACATTTAAATAGATTTCCAGTGTACATGTTCCCGCTCCCACACCAATGCGATAAATCTTTTTCAAATAGCCATAGCGTTGCGATTGACATCTAATTCGCGATAAAGTGTGCAACGGAAATGGAGCAAATTAACTAGTAAACAGAACACTCGGAATGATATTGGTGCCCGATCTAAATTGAAATCGGATATCAAAATAGTAATTGCCTACGCCTTCTATTTTATTTCTAGAAATATTGAAAATGAATCGGTGAATGGCGCCATTCGTCCACAAATACCTTGCGTTTATATCTGTCGTAACGACGAGACGGGCTGTGGCGGTACAGCCACAGCCCTCCGGGTAAAGATACCCGAATAAAGTTGATCCGACAGACACCCCAACAAATGCCGATGTCCATCGTGTACCTAACCTAACGCAAAATACATGAACACATATCCATATGCAAAAGGTCAACTACGTCCTAAAATAATAACAATCAATCGATAAACCCAACTTATTGCAGTCTACTGCTTGATAGTACTGGCTAGATGGGAAGTTATCACCGCCGCCGCCTAAACACATCTGTAATACCAGAGACGTCGCCAATGCGTTGCACTCCCTGAAATAAAGCTGAAATATTTTGTGTGGTAATTATGCCGGCACCCTTGAAATTGGACCACAGCAATGCTGCTTGGCCGCAGAAATACATAGTACAACTTACTAGTACTTCCTGTTGGACGACATACACTACTATTAAATGGAGAGGACCTTCTGTACCTTCATCTTTTGTGTAAGAACAACGATTTACGTGAATGTGTGACGCTATCCGTCAGTCCACGTATTCAATTACAAGGATCAGTTTCTCGGGCGAGTGCGGGAATATCGGCCATGATTGTGTTACAGCGAGGATCACACGCCGCCACCCACGTCGCGCCGGCCGCCCGCACCGCCTCGCTGTCCGCACGAATAAATAAACGTCAACATTACATGCGGTCACTTTCATCTCCCACACGCGCCAACTCATCCTAGCGAATAATTTTCATTTTCAATTAACATCTATGTATTTCATTTAGCTTCTAGTTAAATAATTTTTGTATAAATTATTAAATTAAGTCAGTGTTCCCACGGAGGAACTAACATTCTGGTGAAATTCTCTGTTCACAAAGTCGAAATAAGCAAAACTGGCCAAACTAAAACTTATAACTAAGTACTAAACTTCATAATTGAGTGTGAAAATAAACTCGAACATTGCTCGGAGGGCCCACCGCTGCACCGGCCACCATGTTTGTTCACGTCATAATTACTTTCAATTAGCCGTAAAATATTTACGGCCGATTATTTACCGAGAACCATTTTTGATTGATTTTTGATGCAATGCCAAAGAAGCTTTTGTTAAATAGAGCCGTTTTATGTGGTACATTAGAAATTTTAAACATACAACTTTTCGATTTGAGCTTATCAAATAGATTTTCATTGGTTTTTATAAATATAGCTACTTCATAAATGTAGATTGCAGGAAATGTCAATATTTTAAATTCTTTGAAATTGCTGGTATCCGTGTTCCTGACTCATGTGAACCATCACATGAGTCAGGAACACGGATACCAGCAATCGCACGTACACATCGTTTTTGCGCTTTAAACACTAAATCCCTATTAGTGGCATTTCCCCAATATATGACTACATATCTCAGTGTCGACGAAACATAAGCATGATATGCGGTCAAAAGAACTGATTGATCAACAATTTTAGATAATTTATATAAAGCATATAAGTACTGATTAAGTTTATTGCATATTGTGTCAATGTGTGTTTGCCAAGTCAAATCTTTATCTACCCAAATCCCTAGAAATTTAACGCAGGTGACTTGTTCAATGTTCGTCCCATTATAATGAATACTGATGTTGTTATGTTTATTGTTACGCCCAAAATTTACTAATTTAGTTATTTCTAAATTGATAATTAAGTTATTATCCATCAGCCAGTTAATTATATTGCGAAGAGCGGAACTTATGTCATTTTCAAAAGTACCAATATTTTGACCTGTAAAGATAGATGGGTGTGCTGTCATCAGCAAAAAGGATCATGGGATGCTGTGAAACTTTAGGTACATCATTAATATAAGTCAAAAATAGCGGTGGGCCCAACACACTACCTTGCGGCACTCCGTAGAGAACTTTTTTGGGCATGGATTTATGTTTTTGTTCGGTATTATTTAAGAGATTAATATTATTTATTTCTACTAGCTGATATCTATCCTTTAAATAAGATTCTAGAAGTTTATGGATGTCACCCCTTATTCCATAACAGTACAATTTATTTAAAAGTGTTCCATGGTGCACATAATCGAACGCTTTTGTCATATCCATAAACATTGCAGAGACAGGAACATGTTTATCAATATTAGTATAAATTGGTTTTAAAAGATCATAAATTGTTAAATTAATTGACTTATTTTTTCTAAAACATTTTTGTTATTTAGCAAACAGATTGAACTTCTCTAAGTGAGTATTAATTGCATTATATATAATTTTTTCAAATATTTTTGAAAAAACAAATAAGTGCTATTGGTCTGTAACATGCCATGTCTTCCTTGTTATTTTTCTTAAAAAGTGGCATCACTATAGACTTTTTAAGTTTAGTCGGAAACACACCATGTTCAATACATAAGTTAAATATATGACTTAGAACTGGGCTGATGATGGGAGCAACTTCCTTTATTGAGGATGTTGTAATGTCATCATATCCAGCACTTCTAGTATTTTTAAGTGATTTAATTATATTATTAATGTCATAAAGTATTACAGGGTTAAAAAACAAAGATTTATAATAGCTATTGGGTAATGTCAATTTATTATTGAAAGATGTCAAATTTATACTAGACCATGGGTTCCCGGACCTTTGGAAGGCATACGAGGGGCCGAGGCCAACGCGCAGAGGCCCCTTGGACAATTGTAATGGAATGAGGCACCAACCGAAGATTATCCCTGTATGCTCTATCATGGTGCACCTAAGGACAACCCCCGGTTGATGCAGGACTATTGCAGAACATGGGAACAAAACATATTGGGCTATGGGTTTGGGAGGCTGTAATGCATCGGTTTCCTAAGGCTATAGAAAGGCTATGGCTTATTATTATTGTCCGCAACTGATGCATTATTATTATTGTGTAAATTTATTGGTTTTATTAAGTGAATATAATAATTATTAAATTCTTCAGCAATTGTTCGTGGGTCTGATATTGTATGATTGTTTACTTTTATTTTATTATTATTTTCTTTTGGAAGTTGGCTTTTGTTTGAGTTTATAATTTGCCAAAAAAGGTGCATCAGGACTATAATAACAATAATAATAATGTTTTATTTTCTCACCACAATATTACAAAATATATATTACATGGTATCAGAGTCAGATAAAATTTTAATATTGTGGGAGACTGGTGCCTTAACTAAGCTCTAGGCCTGTATTTCAGATCACCAGGTCTCCGCCCTTTTACAAAATTATACATTTTATTTTTTATGTACTTGTACACTGACAACCGACAAGAAAACAACATTATAGAAATATTGGTGGCTCGAGTGGAAATTTTAAACTTTACATATTATAAACTAAACTTTTGTTAAATAGGTTATTTGTGTATGGAAGTGTGTGTATGTGTGTGTGTGGAGTGGTGTGGACTATGTTTAAATTACAGTCAGCCGAAAGTTGTAAGCCCTACTTTAAAAAATATAAAATATTAACTCTGCCTTGCCTTTACATTTTAGGCATTGTCATGTTTGTAAAATCAAATCTACACTTATTTCCACGACAATCAGAAGTGGTCGATTGCAACCATAGTAGACGCGATGACAGTATTCTCTGTCTACATAGATCGAAAACAGCATTAATGCACAAGAGTGTTTTCTGTATGGCCCCTAAAATTTTCAATAAACTCCCAAATAGTTGGAAGGAGCTTAATGTCCGTCAATTAAAAAAATAAATTAAAGATACTGCTAGAAGGGAAAGCATACTATAATATTCTAGAATTTCTTAATGACAACATCTAATACCATGTAGTAACCCACATTATCAATAAATCTTTGACATAATCTACATAAAGCAACATATTATTGCTATGATGATAATTTTAATTGACGTTTAATAATTGTTACGTAACTATGACCATATATTTAATTTAATTGTTTTCAAAATCGACATTTACTATTTTGTTCTTATTATGTAATCTAATACTTTATCCAATAACTTTTATAACGGAAATTTAAATATTTGTACGCCACTAAGACCAAACATGACTGATCTTAAAACTATAATGTAATTTAATAACTTGCATGCTCTGTACGTGTACTCATGTTTTCACAAATAAATAATCTTGAATCTTGCGGGCGCCGACATTCCGGCAAAAAAAAACATTACGGTTGTTTATTGCTACATTATTAACAGTGAATAATACAATAAATGTGTTCTGTGGTTAGTGGCATTTGGAGAAATAAAGATGTTAGAAGTTAGAAGAATTTCAAATTTCACTATTGACAATCAACGAAAAAACAAATCAAAATAACAAAAAAAATACGTGTGGTCAGTGAACAATCGCTGCCAAACGCTCGCCCCCATTGCCAGCCACTTGCAGATCAGGGATAAGTTCAAAATGAGGTATCTTTTTGAATCTGTAATAAGTGCTGTTTCATAACTATTTTTGTAGCACGAAAAGGAGGTGGCAAGTCGTTCCAGCAACGAGAAGCAGCGAATTTGAAACTACCACGGAATGTAGCAGTTCTGTGTGACGAGGCTAACATGAGGAACGAAGATGCTCTAGTTTTAATTTTGTTAACATTGCGCGTCCAAAGACAGTTTCTTATACAAATAATCTGGTTTTTTGTGAGAAAAGTGCAAAAGAGTAGGGTAGCCAGGTGCGCCAAGCTTTCTGCGTGCTGACATTCTCATCAAATGACCCTTATTTAAAAATAGAGTAATGTGGGATTGTGGTGGGACGTAATAGCAGAATCTTGCGCAAGCTTTCTGCATCCGCTGGATCAGTTTTTCGCTTCTACCGAGATTGCACGACCCATACAAAGTGTCAGCGTAGTTCAGCTTGGATAGAACAAGTGACTCACACAGCATGATATGCATATCCACAATTAGGTAGTAGGGGCGGACACAATACAAGAGCTTAAGTCAGGAGAAGCAGTTGCGCACAGCCTCCAATATGTGAGTTTCGAAATGCAGCTGCCCGTCAAACGTCAACACCAAGATTACGAGCCTCCAAAATTCTTTCCACACCAAGACCATCAATCCTGAGGTCCAGGTTGTAAGCAAGTATTTTGTTCAGGAAATCCCTAGATCCCATCACAATATAATAGGACTTACTAGGGTTCAGAACCAAGGAGTTTCTTCTGGACCAAGCAGAGATCCTTTCCAAATCCTCATTTATTCATCTTACAGTTTCAGCAGTATCCTGGGAGCGGAAGGAGAGGTATAACTGCAGATTATCGGCATAAAGGTAGAACATGGTATTGATCAGACAGTTGGCGATGTCAGCACTGTACAGGATGAAGAGAAGCGGGCCAAGGATCGATCACTGTGGTACACCCTACGAGTTTTGGACCAGGAGACATGGTGTCTCCGTCACTGTCACATGTTACCTGAACAAACTGTGTTCGATTACTGAGGTAACACTCAAACCATTTAACCACATCAACATCACACCCGTAGTAAGACAGCTTGGAGAAAAAAAGCCAAGTGTTAATAGGGTCGAAAGCACGCGAAAAGTCTAGTAGGACAAGCAGGGTTCCCATGGTCTCTGGCTTCAAGGATGTTACCAACTACATCCAGGAGTGCTATCGCTGTGCTGTGGCCCCTGCGGAATCCGGATTGAGCCAGTGGCAAAATACTATGGTGCCCAAGATATGCCCTAAGCTGATCGGACACAACTCTTTCTAAATTTGTCAATTGTTTTAAGGACTCTTAAATTTTGATCGAGCTCAACCCGTGGTAAGCAGATGTTGACACTTGTAATGTGCTCTGCAATTAGGAATGGGATACTTTACTCGTATCTGTAGAATTTGTTGAATTATTGCATTCGGCCTGTCTGTTGTTATTTTTCTTATGTTTGTTTCCCATTAAATAGAGAATTTATTTATTTCGTAATGGACCGAACCACGGGCCGGCCTTGAAATAAATATTAAATTTTGTTACTAAATAGGAGTAGATGATATACAGTCACATTAACGTTGATATTATTTTCTTTTTTACGTTTAAAATTTTATTTATTATGAACAATTTAGGTATAACTTGACAAAAGACACGAAAAAGCAAAATATTATAGCAAAAGTAAAATACTATGGCGCAGCTATCAACGCCCAACACATCATGTATGGAAGACATTTATATATTCCAGACTTTCACATCTTTTTGGAAGTCTTGTAGTATGTTAGGTATAGAACTATATGTAACTTTTGTTTGCTGCCCATCCTTTAGCTCTTCAGCTAGAGGTATATTCAGAAGGATGGCCAAAAATCCTTACGGAACTTAACATTCAAGAACAGTTTATTGCAATTAGCAGGTATATTATGCGAGGCACAATGGCGGCGCCATTTTTATAAGTAATCCCTACTTGTGCTTGGAGCTTGTGCTGGCATTCGAGACGTTGTAGGAAGTATCAGCAGGCGCGTTCAATGCGGTGCAACCGCAACCAGCCGTTGCACCACATTGGAGTGGCTCCGGGACACAAGCGTTAAATTTGCAGAAGGACTTATCTTTACACAGGTTCATCTTATGCTTTTTACCATAAAAGCCATGCAAAGTGTTTCCTAGGTCCCGGAATTGCCTTGGTCGCAAGTGCTTGGGCCTAACTTTCACAACACTACATTTGTTCAGCACACGTTGGCTACTCGGCTCGACTCTATTTGCTATAATACTTCCAGCCTATTACTATCTCATAGAAGGGCAAAGGCCCCTTTCATACAGAGAAGGCATGACAATTGATCATGTTATGTAATGTACCGCGGCGGCGACCCGGCTAAGCAACCCGTTCATAGATATTAAAGTTAGTATCAAATCAAATCAAATTATTTATTTCTTTGCAAACATGGGTTACAGTACATAGGTGTTTTTATAATAAGGTTCTCCATATTTTACCGTCACATTGGCATGCAATGGTTTACAATTAAATAAAAATAATATAAAAAATCTAAAATAACTATAGTAATAGTCAATTAGATCTTTGGAATTGCAAATTAAAAAAAAAAAACAAAATAAAACATGTCTATGTCATTGACTAGCGTGTTTGACTGTTGTCTGTCCTATACCTGCATATCTAACAGTGGCGACGAGGACAAATTTACGAGTGGACAATGTCTACTTTTGATGTTTCATTCGGAATAATAGCGAACTTTGACCCAAGAGTGGATAAGTTACAAGACTTATCCAATGACTGGATAAGTTACAACTCGGCTACAACAATGGTGTATTGCTAACGATATTACGGACGAATCGGACAAGTTCAATGACAAACAGAGGGCAATACTCATAAGCGCTGTCACCGGACCAACTTATATGCTAGCGAAGGACCTGGCACTGCCCTAAGGAGTTGGAATAATTTTATAACAATTTAGAAAAATCCTGAAACATCCAGAACGTTATTTTGAGCCGAAGCAGCTCGGATTCGCCGAAAAATCAATTTTCGACTCGGTGGTGCATCAACCAGACAAGAGCCACACTCAATGGGCGTCCAGAATTAGGGGTTTGGCGCCACACTGCGGGCTTAAGAACTTGGGGGAAGCTCTTCTGGATATAAATTCATCATGGGCATGATGCCAGTACCCGAGCGCAGGACCAGACGAACTTGACGTTGCCGCACCGCTTGCACGTGATTCTCGCGGCCACCGGCAGCGTCGATGAGGGTTCCGTTTTTCCGATTAAGGAAAAGTGCAGTGTGTGGCTATGCTAATCTTAAATCCAATCAGAGCCGACAAGGACCATCTGAGACGGACGTGCTCAAGTGACGTGAAAGTGAAACACGTGGTAGGAAGGTAAAGTGGATAATGAGGGCGATAACAGTAAGTTGTGTTTAAATACACGTTGTGATAAGGGTCGACCGATGCTGCCAAGCGTTTCAACCAGTGGACTGAGGTTGGAGTTTGACATAGATAGTGGTTCCGCGGTTAGTATTTGTGACGATCGAAGTATGTTTATATTAGAATAGTATATACAGTGTCAGTTACTGTGAGCCGAATAAACAGTTTGTCACTAACCACCGCCTTTTATTGACGTTTCATTGGCGACGAGTACGGGATCTGTATTTTTTTCATGTTAAAAATATTGTGAATAGACTTACGACGACTACGTACGACTATACACCGATCTCTTCGTTTGCACTAATTGACACAGACCCTGGCGAAGTTCATGCTACACTAATGGGCTTAAAACTAGACAGCGCCCCTGGCTGGGACAATATCCCAGTTAAATTTCTACAAGCTGCACATAAACAAATAGTCCCAATCTTAAGCCATTTGACAAACCTATGCTTTGAGCAGGGACTTTTGCCGGATGCCTTGAAAGTAGCCGTAATAACGCTTGTGTATAAGTGTGGTGACAGGTCAGACCCGTCAAACTATAGGCCAATTTCAGTACTGCCATCTATTTCGAAAATCCTAGAAATACTCATAAACTCACGCTTAATTAAATACCTCTCTAAGCACAACATTCTATCTCCGTCTCAGTTCGGTTTTCGACAGGGTAGATCTACCGAGAATGCGATACTGTCACTGATCTACCATAGCTGACAATGTGGATAAAGGAAGCAAATGTCTGGTGGTTTTTCTTGACCTCAAAAAGGCATTCGACACTGTATCTGTCCCCATACTCCTGTACAGGCTCGAAAGCATCGGCATAAGGGGGCCCCCTCTCGAGCTATTCAAATCCCACCTCAATAACCGCAAACAAACAGTGAAAATAGGGGACCTTACTAGCTCAGTAGAAACAATTTCATACGGCGTCGGACAAGGGAGTGTACTCGGCCCGAAATTGTTCCTAATTTACCTCTGACCTCCTATCTGTTAGAAAACTTTACCTACTCCCCATCTTATCCTGAGAAAGCACAAATCCCTCCCGTATGATCCCACAAAGACGAGTATCAGTAGCAGGAGAAGCTACTTAGTCGCTCCAACTGTCCCTGTCTGATCTGTTTTTGCTGAGAAGCAGTATGAAAAGCAATCTTCCCGCTTATAATATCTCCTGAATAAAGAGTTACGCATCTATCCTTTGAAACTTCGTGACTGTAAACTAGCTATGACTAAATGGCTTAGGGAAAACCCTTCGACAAGATTGAGGCCTTCGTATCTTCGCTTCCATAACCTGTCAAATAATTAAAAGGACCGTGGTAGCGAAATTGTTAGTGGAGAAAGCTATGCCTGGCTTCTTCCGATCGCAAGACATTGTCGCAGGGCTAACTTAAACTTAAACATAAACCTAGACCCAAACCTGAACCTAAACCTAAACGAATATCTAAAACTAATAAACACAACTAAAGATATTGCAATTGCTATATCTTTAGTTGTGATTATCGTTAGTTGTGTTTATTTGCTCAACCTACACTTAACAGTTCATTTACAAAACTAACTCACGCCATTACTCTCGCATACACTCACACGCGCACATAACAAAACCACACACAACACACATCATCACAAAAGACACACACATCACATCACACAAGTGCGCTCCTTCCTTTTGTATTTCCTTTTTGCTTTGTCTTTTTGTTTTATTTAAAGTAAATTATTTTTATTTTTGTTATTCTTGGCTCAGTTTATCAATTGCATACCTGTTATTTATGAGAGTGGAAGAGCGGAGTTCACCTAATACAAGCATCTTCTTGCTTAAAAGGTGATCTCCAACTATTATTATTACAGCTATTATTATTCGTGGAATTACCGATCCACAAATTTGTGCTATGGCTACTAACGCTAAATTATCGCCTGATTCTATAGTGGAGTTTTGATCGAGCTTTGTTAAACCTTCTAGCAGTTATAACAAGAAAGTGTTTTCTAATGGTTCCAATAGTAGTAACTCAATTCGCAAACCGTTAAATCGTCAATATGATTATCGCATGAAGAACAATTTAAAAGTACGCACTATAGTGAAGGATTTCCTTGATAAACGAATTATTCGCGAGTCCGATCCTATTAGTAAAAAAGAAGGATGGTTCAGATAGATTGGTCGTGGACTACCGCGCACTGAATCGAATAACTGTCAAAACTAGACATCCTCTCCCCTTGATCGACGGGTATACAGACAAGTTAGGTAATGCTCGCTGGTTCAGCTACCTTGACATGGTTTCCGGCTTCTATCAACTGAGGGTTGCTGAAGAGTCTATCCATAAAACCGCATTCGTTACACCAGAGGCCCAGTATGAATATTGCAAGGTACCCTACGGTTTAGCGAATGAGCCAAAAATAGGAAACCACCTAAAAAGTTTCAAGTTAATGATTTAGTCTATGTAATTAAGAACTCTCAGAGTACCGGAAAACTCGATAACGGTATGAGAGGTCCCTTATAAAATTACTAAGTTCCTCCCTTACGATAGATTTGAGGTCCGATTCCTAGCCGGTCCCTATGGAGAGACTAGTCAAGCAGCTGCTCCATACATGGTGTTATGGAAGGGTGAATGGATACCTGAAACTTGTGCTGCATTTTTTTAAGGTACTTGTTTGTACGATTGCTGTTATGTTTGCTTTGTCAGCTTACATTCCTACTAGTCTTTTTCCTATTCTTCAGTTAGACTATGTACTAAGCAAGCCTGTGTTTATTGATTTTAGCCACGTTATGTGTTCGTGTTCAGTGGAAGAGACCCGTGTAAATCCTGTGCGCGTGGTATTGGGTTGACCCTGACACTGGTGGTTTCCGGGGTGAGTCGGTGTCGCAGCGGATAACAGACCTGTGTAAATCCAGCCCTTATTAGGTATCTGGGGTGACCTACTAGAGACTGATGTAAATCCTGTTTGCGCACGCGAGGATCACACGGAAAAAAAGGATGTCTTAAATTAAGACAATATTCTTTTGGTCAAGAGAAATATTGATTCATATATGGGGAAAACAATATATTCTTGAATGAAGTAATATTTTGTCTTAGTTTTATTGTCTTAACCTATGTGACTTAAAACGCTTGTGTGTAGCGTTGATTACTGCTCATGTTAACTTGTTTGGCTAATTGGTGCATGGTCTGACACCTTTATGTCCTATATGAATTTAGATCAACTGTTGATAAAAGATGTAAATAAGGGTTCACCCTTGTTTGATAGAACAACGTTTGATATAATATTACTAAATCGAATTTTAGTTGCAATAAAGTCATTTCGAAGAATTATTCATTTGACCGAATAATTCATTGGTAAACTTTTATTTAGCGTAATTATTTATTTGAACTAATTTCATTTCGCCGAATTTTCAAATGCACTGTTTTTATTTAAACTAATGTTTTACTAGACTAATAATTATTTAGTCGAAGATCGTATCGAATATTCAGTTCTTAATGAACTGAATATTCGATACGATCGTTCTCAATAGCCTGCTAAAAATAATCTCTTTTTTATATATTTTTTTCTATATAATCTATTCGTTTCTGGCACTGGCCGGCCGCTGCCGCGGCACCGCTCGCTTCGCTCGCTCGGCTCGTGCGTAGGAGGTCACAGTTTTAACCTAACCTAACCTAACCATTATTTTGAAACTTACACAGAAATAGATTTACTTAAAGCGATCGCATTTAATTTAAGATTAGTCTAAGTGTTTTCTTTTTCAAAATTAAAAAAATGCAAATATTTACAATGTTTTATTTTCTGCATTACATTACACCAATTGAATATTCGATAAAATACGAGTACATGGTTATACCATCTGAACATTACATCAAATGAACATTATACCTTTTGATCATTAGTGCAAATGTTGTTATAGCAAATAAATATTCGATGAACTGAAAATTCTGTCAAACGATATTATACAAAGTGATGATTTTCTTAAACGTTGTTCGATTTAGTAATATTATATCAAACGTTGTTCTATCAAACAAGGGTGAACCGTAAATAAGTATGTTTCTCAGAATGTGTGTATCTCCACAGAGATCGATGATGATGACGCCGAACAGCCGTCGGACGCAGAGGTTGTTGCTGGTCCATCCACGAGTTCCTGCTGAAAGCTTCGATCACGCAGCCCCGTCAAGAGAAGCCTATAGTATTAGAAGAAAATTAATAAAGAAAATGGCAACGTTAAATATTTCAAATATTGTAATTTGTTTGGCCGATGGCCATTAAAATCTTTAAAAAAACAATCTGTGTTTCTATTTGTAACAATATCACAACTGTGAGCACGCGACGACCGGGGTATCACCCGCAGTGGCGTTGCAAGGGCAGCGACTGTGGAGCCGGCTGGATGCGCTGCGGCCAGACGTTGCGGCCACTGTGCGCGCCAAGCAGGAGCGCCAAGTTGCACTCATCTCCGGCACCGATAGGCTTTTTGACGTGGGGGACTCGGTTTTAGCTCGCGACTATACAGCAAGGGGAGACAAATGGACAGAAGCTAAGGTAGTCAAAAAGACTGGTCCCGTATCATATAGAGTCAAGGTGGGGGACGAATTAGAATGGCGGCGTCATGCCGACCGATTGATCCCAATAACTAGCAATAAAAATAGGTACTCTCTATCTCGAATGAGCGGAATAGGGGGAACGGTAGACGAGGAAAGACAGAGTATTCATTTAGGACGTTCAGCCAATAAGGAAGCCAACGATGATTTGCATGAGGATGCATTGGGCGGTGACAGTGAGGTTGTGTATGCACCGTCAGCAACATTACCGGCACCAAAGGCTGATTCAGAAAAGCGGTCACCTACACTAGAACGGACACTGGCTGGTGAATCGGCTTGAGCACTGCGTGCCTATAATCGAGCTAAACGTTTTAATAAGTTAGATTTAATACATTTATTTACATAACCAAATTACAAGACGATTATTAACATTAACTAAATTAAATTAAAACTAAGTTAAGCTTAAAAAAGGCCCTCGGGGCATTGTACCGAGGATGCTGGCGGCATTTCCCCGCTGAATTGCAATGCTGATGCGTTGCGCGAGAAAGCCGCCAGCCTTTCGGTCACCAGTTACATCAACTAGACGCTTCGCGATTTCCGCAAATAACTTATGCGCACTGGGACCCCACGGACCGAGGGTCTCGACGCCAAAGGGCACAAAGTTGTACTCTCTGCCAAGGCCTCCATATTTAATAACTTTCAGATTTTCGGCATTTTCTGCCGCTGCACCCGCTTTAGAAGTAGTCCGTTGGAGGTGGGACGGTGCCAGTGTGTCTACACAGGTAGCGTCCCACACAAGCATCCGTCCCAAACTCCACGGGACCAAAGACACACCATCAGGTCTTTTGCCATCATCTCTGACAATGCCAGTCGGCTCAAGAAGAGCAGGCACATTGATGCTGGCAAGAGACCGGCGGATTATGTCGTTAAGTGTTGCATGTCTTGAAAAGCGGCCTGCAATTTTTTGACAACAAAGTCCGTGGTGACCCAGTCGGTCCACGTCCGTGCCACAAGGGCATGTGTGTGGAGTGCATACCGTGACCCCAAGCCGCAGACCAGTCGCCAGACGAAGCGAGGTCGGATCCGAGCCGAGCCAGCCCGGCCGAGCCGGCCCAGCGACCCAAGAGGCTCACCATGGAGGTGCCCTTCTCAGAGGTTTCTGGTGGCGAGACGGCCGACCTATTGACGGCCGAATATTAGAAATCTAGGACCCAACATCGTCTTGGATAATGAGGTTCTTGAAACTGTAGACTCGGCAGTTTTTCTGGACATAACAGTAGATGCCAAACTTCAGTGGGGCCCTCAGGAAGGCTCAGTTTGGCCGCATACTCTGACGTTCATACAGCTCGGTTAGTCTATTTTAGTTATTTTTATAGCATTATGTCCTACGGTATTCTGCTGTGGGGTAAAGCCGCTGACATTCAAAATACATATATTAAAATTTGTTCTTCAAAAACGAGTTGTTCGAGCAATTTACCAGCTAGGTGCCAGTTTCTCTGAAAGATTTTTTTAAACGTGGCATCACAATTAATCTTCGCCAACATCTTATATATTAGGCAAAATATACATTTATACATTAAAAACAGTGATATTCACAATATTAAAATCAGAAATACGGACAAATTACGTGCTCCATTTCACCGGCTTCACAAGGTTCATAAATCGTTTGTTGAGCTTGGTATTACTTTTTATAACAAGCTTTCCTCTTCTTTGCTAGACTTGCCTTTTAATGCGTTTAAAACTAAAATAAAATCCAAATTTTGTTCAAAGGCATACTACGTACTGTATCCTTGCGGGTCGAGGACGACAGAAAAATTATTATCTGGAATGCATAATAATTCAATTTGCCTTTTTTTTGAGCAAACTTTCAAAGAGGAATTGGTGACGGTCAGGTGGCGTTCGTAGCCTAACTCCAGCAAATAATGCAAAAGCGGTACCTGTGCTTCTCCTGGCGAAAGTCTTGAAGAATCCTTCTGGGCAGGTGGCCACCTTGCTTGCCCGTACACTGGTCACTTGAAAGTCTATATTTTGGATTTAATCGGACGCGGGTTATTATTTTTAATTTTGAAAACGTAGCACAGTATATCCCCAAGGATAACGGGATAACGTAATAAAGTTTGCGGTTTTGCGGGCGCGATGAACTGAGATTGAAAAAACTTGGTTTGCGGTGAGACGAAATGCTTCCGTTCGGCGCCGGTGCACTATGACGTCTGACAGCCATCATTAGCTGTCACTAGCCGCAGGATTCTCTAAATCCCGCGACACACAATATCCGCGGCTGCAATATAAGCCTAAGACAGACTACAGACACCTTATAAACCGTCCACAATAAAAAAAAATGTAAGGGGCTTGCCACACCATACTCCCCGCCTTGAAAGGTTTCAAAGATGATAATCTATACGCTGAAAAGCTGGTGCGGTTGGGAGGATGAGATGATGTTTATATATCTGGCAGTCTGAAAGCATCAAGAGAATCCCAAGCAGCAGTTCAAAACACCATTACTAGGAAACGGCGTTCGAAATTAATTATCAGATTCCAAAGAATGAAATTGCAGTTTGATTAAATTAAGACAAAGTTGAATTACTAGGCTAAATTATAACTATGTAATGGCGTACCATTGAGAAAATATACTATTGTAAATTATAAACTAAATTAAACTACGAAATAATATAGTTCTACTGGGTCGGCAAAGGATATAACTTGGTGACAGGACGTTTATATGTACCTGACGCGGTTTTTACTGAAGCTACTCGAATTACACCATCCGATCCCGGAAAAACTACCACTATGATGCCCAATGGCCAAGTCAATGGTGGTACGTTATCTTGACCCAAGAGAACGACAGTACCGATCTCTATAGGGCGATCGGGAGTGCACCATTTCTGGCGAACTTGCAACGTGTGCAAGTACTCAACTCGCCATTTGTTCCAGTAGGATAACACAAGCTGATCCAAAAGCCTTTTGCGGTTTGTTAAATTTATGTTTTCTTCTGTCAATTCAGAAGAAGGCAAATGCTTAAGTGGACTGGACATTAGAAAATGCGCAGGCGTGAGCACGTACGGATGCGGGTCTGATGAGAGAACACTAAGCGGTCGAGAATTTAAAAGGCACTCGATTTGTACCAGTACGGTAGAGAGTTCCTCGTAAGTGAGAAGCTGGTTTCCTATGACTCTATATACAAGTGAGTTTTAACACTCTTAATGTTCGACTCCCAAATACCTCCGAAGTGCGGAGCTCGCGGCGGTATTCTTGCCCACTCAATGCGAGATTTTAGAAGCTCATTTTTAATATCTGTTTGAACAGACGAGTTCAATAAGAAAGAATAAATATCATCAAGTTGCGCCTTAGCGCCAACAAAATTGGTACCATTGTCTGAGTACATTACAGACACTGGACCGCGGCGAGAAATAAATCTTTTAAATGCGGATAAGAAAGCCTCGGATGTGAGGTCCGATACGAGTTCGATATGTATGGCTTTAGTTACCATACATATGAACAAACATATATAAAGTTTTTCCGAACGTTGACCTCTACGGCGAATAGGTGTGTAAGCAAGCGGCCCGGCGAAATCTACTCCAGTGTGCACAAAGGCTTTAGTATCACGGACACGGTATCCAGGAAGTTCAGCCATTTTGGGTGTTAGATGCGTAGGATTTAGACGGAAACAAGTGTTGCATTTCCGACAGCGGGAACGTATGACTGTTCATCCATCTAATATCCAAAACCGCTGCCTTATAATAGACATCAATAATCCGGGGCCCGTGTGGCAGTACGTATTGTGATAGTGATCAATAATTAGATCAACTACGCGGTCACGTTTAGGTAAAAGCGCGGGATGCTTGGCTTCATATGGTAAGTCAGATTTAGACAATCTGCCCCCAATACGTAAGATTCCGTAGCTATCAATAAAGACAGACAAACAGCGCAACTTCTTAGATGGAAGTTCGCCTGAATTAAATTTAAATCGTTAGAAAAATGCGTATTTTGAACTATTCGAATAATGAAATTTTCGGCGGTTTGTATATTTTTAACAGAGCTATGACTAAGTAGTCTGTTCGTAAATTTAAGAATGTACATAAATACACGTAACAATTTATTCCATGAACAAACACGGTCAGCTATTGTATCTAAAATACGCGGTTCAGTATTTGATGTTTCTACAAGAAAAACCTTTGATTTAAACTCTGGCAATGTTTCACATTCAGTAGGAGAGAATTTTAAAGGCCACTCGCTAATGGGTCGATGGAGCCAAGTAGGACCGTTCCACCATAACGAGTGTTCAATTAAATCAGATGGCAGCATGCCGCGGGAGAGACAATCGCTAGGATTCTCCTTTCCGGACACGTGATTAAAACTAGCGGCAGGTAGGTTTTCCTGTATTTTAGCAATGCGATTACTGACAAAAATAGACCATCTATGGGGAGATGAGTGGATCCACGAAAGAGCTATGGTGGAGTCCGAGAAAGCGTAGACACCTGCAATAGGTACACGAGCGGGAAGTTTATCTTTGACCACGCGAACAAGCTTAGACAGAAGTAAAGCGGCGACAAGTTCTAATCGAGCTAGCGTTGTTATTTTAGCGGGGGAAACTTTGGACTTTGCACATAAAAGCCGAACGCTGATATTGCCTTTAGAGTCAGTTATGTGTAAATAAATACAACAACCATAACCACTAAAGCTGGCGTCGCAAAAGGCTACGATATTCACTACAGCTTCTCTAAAGACGCCAATGTGGCGAGGAACCTTTAGAGAAGAGAGTGAGGGGAAATCGCGCAAAAAAACGGAAAACCGATTGGTGATGGAGTCCGGAGGAACCTCATCCCAACCTATTTTAACTAACCAAAGTTCCTTAATTAGGATTTTCGCGTACAACACGACGGGTGCTACGAGGCCAAGTACGTCGAACAAGCGGGCAACTAGCGATAGAATCGCACGCTTAGTGCATTTATCATCTACAGCGACTGTTGTCAAAGAAAAATAATCATCAGCGGGTTCCCAGGTTAATCCAAGGATTTTGAAATTATGTTTATCATTATCCATGCCAGAAAAATTAACTGGTAAGCGGTGAGACTGGGAGAATCTCCAACAAAGCGGGTGAGTTAGTAGCCCATTTGACCAGGTCAAAGGATCCTAACTTAAATAACTCAATTAAATCGCGGGATAATTGTATAGCAATCTGTTCATCAGGAACAGAATAGACATAATCGTCCATAAAAAACTGAGTTTCTACTAATTTAGAAGCCTCAGGATAGCGGTCGCCATGCTCACACGCTAAATTGCGTATTGTGCGCATCGCTAAATAAGGACTAGGCTTTAATCCAAAGGGAACGCGGTTAAAGTGAAAAGTACGTATAGGTTAATTTTGTTGAATCGATATAAAATTCGTAAATATTTGCGGTGGTGCTCATTTACACCGATCCGTAGGAACATTTGTTTTATATCCGCTGTCATTGCGACAGGGAGGGTACGAAAATCGAGTAATAATAAAAACAAGTCGGCCTGTAAATTAGGTCCGACATGCAGAATGTTATTCAGTGACAACCCCGAGTGTGTTTTGGCACTAGCGTCCAAAACCACTCGAATGCTGTCTTTGTCCGGTCTAATAACGGCGTGATGCGGTATGTAGTAACCCTCTTCTGTTAATTCAGAGTCGGGTACCTCCGATAAATACCCCTGAGTTATATAATCGGTGATAGTTTTATTGTAATCCTCGCGTAGGGTTGGCACGCACGTGAATTTACGCTCGAGCGCAAGTAGCCGCCGATGAGCGACACCGCGTGAATTGCCTAATTCGGAGGGATTGCGCGCGAAAGGTAAATCGACAAAATATCTACCGTCTTTAAATAAAACTGAAGAATTAAAATTATTTTCACACTCTAATTCGTCCGGACTAATAAAACGCTGAGATGGAATTTCCTCTAGCTCAAAAAACTTCTGCAAACTTGACTCGACGTCAATGCTAGCAAGCGCGGTAAACGAAGATGTCATGTGTGTTACGTCACTACTATGACAATCAATATCACCCATCAGTACATATCCGAAACTAGTCAGTATAGCTGGGGGTGCGCGGGTGCCTGAGTCAACCCTATCACCTATGTTATATTTTTATTTTTGTTCCCCCTAGCGGTAAACTAACATAAGCCCAGAGGCCAGGTGGTTGGGTATTGAATTGAAAACAAACAAGAAACTATTATATAAAACCGTATTATAATAAAAAGTAATAAGGTATAAAAAAAAACCGTCCCGCCTGCGCTTTCGCTAGACGGGGTCTGCCAGCCGCACAGTCGTCTCCACAAGAGGCTTCGAGTGGCCTCGAGGAACGGGTCTCGCAGTCCAGGTCCCAGACTCTCCTCTAGATCCTGGCGGCGAGACGAATCTCTCGAGGTGCCTCTCCTGGAATTGACAATACGGGGACCTAATAATATAAGGGAAGCAAATTAACCTTCCGGGAGGTGACTGAGCTTGGAAATCTAAAAGGCTAACACATTAGCCGGTTAACTTGGCCTTGTTTCTAATACAACATAAGGAGTTACGACTTCTGTTTGTCTGATCTTGAGCGGTGGGACAATAGGAATGAGGATTACCCATGTGGCATCCATCAACTCCGCAACAAGGACTTGTTGCGTATCCCTGAACAAGAATCTAATCCATTGTTAACACTGAGGAATATCCCATGAAATATCTAAGGCAAATAGTCAGCAGGTAAAGTACTCACGGTTGGCTTAGGGAAAAAGCACTTGACTGTAAGATCCTCGACTGGCTGGAAAGTAGTCTGAGTATGCGCAATTTGGAATCCTGTAATAAATATCCATGGATCACTAGAATATCCTTTTAACAACCAGGGAAGGGCTTACAGACCACTTCTAGGCACTATTACCACCAAATCCTTACCTTTTAAAACATGGATTAGTTTTCCAGTATCACTCAAGCGTGTTCAAGGGCAAATAGACGCCACCACTCGTTAATAATCCTGTCACGGATTACAAACCCGAAATAGACAGACTATTTCTAAAATCTCCCATATTTCGGGTAAAATGATTATAAGATAAATACTACACCAAGATAATAAATTCTTGAAAATCACTAACAACATTCCAACGTGACGTTTAAACTCTGAAATAATAAGAATCTTCATGATCTAGACCAACAAACAATTTATTTATAAATCCCAATTCTAAAACTTGTCTTGATCGGGGTAATTATTCCGAAATATTAATTGGGGTAATTAACAACGTACAACCTGGCTACATTATGTCAAAGATAAATCACAGATTAAAAATGGATTTATTTGACACCGAAGTTTCTAGAAGAAAAGTCTATATTGTAAAAACTATTTCATTTCCGCTTTCGGTTATTTATTTTATTATTAAGTTTTACTGAAAGCTGAAAATTATTAAGGATTGTTCCATACGATTTAATTCGATGGTTGGCAATCAATAAGTTCAATTATCGATTAAACTACAACTGTGAACCGGCGACCATCAGATGTCGTTTCTAAACGACAGAATCTGACGTTCGACTGGATGACAGTTGGAATGTAAACATTATATTTATTGTTCTAATTAATTGTGAAAACCTGTTATCAGGGTTTAGAAAATTGATTTAATGTTAGAAAGTGTTTACTAAAGAGTCCAGTGACGAAATATAGTTGAAGGAATGAGTCCTTCCATCAAGTGCAGACCAAAGTTACTTGCACAAACTACAATGAAATAAATTACTCAGAAACCTCACAAGGTACTACTAATGTTTTCAGGTAATTGCTACTTTACTTATTAGTAATGCAGCTGTGTAATACCAACCCTTGGTAGGTACTCAAATTTACAACGTAACAGTACCTCCCCAACCACCAGAGATTTGACCCCTAGGGCAAATCTCGACGCTGGCCCTCCAGCGTCAAAGCAGACTCCAAGAACCAAACACGTCTACAACAATCTACAATGTTCATGCCTGAAAACAGGAACAGGAACAGAAAAAGAAAAGAAAAAAAAAAAAAGTACGTGGAAACCGGTGTACGATTTCTATTTGTCATAGCTGATGTAAACTTAAATGATACTATATAGGTAGATAAGGTATATACATAAACAATACAGAATTCTAGTTACACTTCAAATATAGAGTAACAGACCGCTCTATTAGGCGTCATTGTAGTAGGCTTTGGTTGTCGGGTCTACAATTCCGCCCGTGTTTTATGGCTTATTTTTAATTATCCATGTAACCTTTATTAAATATACTAATTTGGGTTTTCATTTTAAACTACATAAACCTACGACCTAAAAGAATTCTGGTCACACTTCAAGTATAGAGTAACAACCCGCTCTATTAGGCGACATTGTAGATGGCTTTGGTTAACGAGTCTACAATTCCGCCCGTGTTATATGGCTTATTTATAGTTATCCATGTGACCTGTGTAATATTTACTATTTCTCCTGGAGCGAGTCTAATCCATTTACAAACATGTAAAAGACAAGCTCCAAAAAGAGTAAAAATATATGTCTGACCTACTATATTTATATAGGAGAGACCACCCTACTCCATCGTACACCACCTTTTACAATGAGCTGACAGCCTATAATAATGCTGAGCTGGTACACAAATAATACCAAAAGAAATTAGATGCTACAAAATAATGAAAATTGGCTAACCGTCTTCCATAAAATGAACGAGACGGTTATTCGCCCCTGAAAAAAATACCAACTTAAACGTTTTCCATCAATGCAGCCTACACGCCCGCCATTATGGCCTCCAATCTCAGGACTATCATTTTGCTGCCTTACCAGCAGTCCGGAGGTTATATACACTCTACAGGGGTGTCAATCCTGCAACAACCACAGACTACAAACAACTTTTATACAATCTCCTTCTCTACTCCATATAGCTCACAAATGTGAACCTACTGTTTTCTAGCACCGTGCATATACAGCTGCCAATGCTAAATTAAAAACCAGCAACCTCAAGGCATATACAGCCCTCAATGGTCACTGCGACCAACGAATTTAAATTATATTTTAAATTCAAAGAAAATATACAAAAAAAATTAATCCTTGCTACATGGTGATTTGAAATCCTTGATATGCCATGTGCCAAGGTTTTTACCGGAACTACAGCCTTCCAATTCATACACTAGGGTGAAAGTTTTTTCCTAATTATACATCTCTCGTATTTAGGTGCTAATTTGGCCATAAAGAATTTGGAGGCGTCACTCTGGGGATATGTTTTCTTCCACACAGTGTCGCCTACCTCAAACTCCGCGTGCCTCCTACTACTATTATAATAACGAGCACTACGTTCATGAGATTTGATGAGCGCGTCCTTTACTTTATCGAAGATACTATCCAATGCCCCTAGCTGATTTGCATATGAACTGCGGGAAGCGCAGGCTAGAGTGGGCTGTCCAACGGTAACATTGCCGAAGACATCACCACAACTAACTGCCTCTCTGCCATGTACTAGGAAGAACGGTGTAAAACGAGTGACTACATTTGTGGAGGTGTTCATAGCGAATTGGATCCTTGAGATGTTCACATCCCAGGATCGATGATCATCCTCCACGAGAATTGATACCGCGGTCATTATGGTACGGTTATAGCGTTCCACGGTGTTCACGCTTGGGCAATAACGAGGTGTGAAGTGGATTTGAGGTATTTTGTACCTCTCCAATAGTGAACGAAACTCATTACCCGTGAATTGCGTCCCGTTGTCTGCTATCACCGTACGGGGTATACCGTGTACGAGGAAAACGCCGTCTTCTAGTTTCTGTGCTATAGCCTTACCAACAGCTCTACGTAAAGGAAACAGTAAACAGTACTTCGTAAAGCAACACACGACAACTAAGAGATATGTGAATCCCGCTCTAGACCGTGGCAACGGACCTACTAAGTCAATGCTTAAGGTTTCAAATGGTTTGGAACACTCTTTCGCATCACCTAAGAGACCGGGAGGAGGTAATTGTGAGTGTTTATATGCGGCGCACGTATCGCATTTACCAACGTAGTTAATCACATCCTTATACATGTTAGGCCAGTAGTATCGGAGTGCAAGTCCTTTATAGGTTTTATACACTCCAAAATGTGGTGATAATTCGCCACTATGGTGACTCTTCAATAATTCTTGACGATTGCCCTCCGGTACTACCTGCTTCCAATCATAGTCACTAGCCACCCCGAATTTATTTTTTGAATAACGGTATAGTTTATCCTCCTTAATAATAAAGTTAGGACACGATCTGGGGGTACTGACACATTTATCCCATAACCCTTTAAACCAAGTGTCCGTGTCAGGCACTTTAATTTCCAGCACCGGAACGCCACGAGATAAGGCATCTGGAACCACATTGTCCCTGCCCTTGCGGTGTTCAATAGTGAAGTTATAAGGTGATAACCGACAACCCCAACGAGCTAATCGACCAGAGGGATTGTTTAAATTAAAGAACCATTTTAAACTCGAGTGGTCGGTTATCACTTTAAATGCAGGACCGCCTTCTACATAAGGACGATAGTGTTCCACGGCGAAGACTACAGCGAGAGCCTCACGCTCCGTTGCTGAATAATTGCGTTCCGCCGGATTAAGCGAACGACTGCAGTAGGCTATTGGGTGCTCCTCCCCATTCATAACCTGAGTCAGAGTGCCCGCTATCCCAAAACTGGATGCGTCACAATGAATCTCAAAAGGTTGTGAGAAATCTGGACAAGCCAATACTGGAGCAGACACCAATGCCTCTTTCAAGGTTGAGAACGCGGTTTCTGTTTCAGCCGTCCACTCAAAAGGTGGCGCTTTTTTGCTTGTACTTGTTAGTGCGTTTAAAGGGGCTGCTATCGAGCTAAAGTTTTTAATAAAACGTCGATAGTATGAGGCCGTTCCAAGAAACATTTTCACTTCCTTACGAGTTGTAGGTGTTGGAAAATCGACAATTGACTGAACTTTCGACGGATCAGTGTGTAAGCCATGCTCATCCACTTTGTAACCAAGATATTTTAGTTCTCGTCGAAAGAAACAGGACTTAGGTAAATTAATTGCCAAATTAGCCTGCTTTAGTTTGTCTAAAACTCGTTGAAGAAGCGAAATGTGCTCCTCGAAGGTTGATGAGCAAATAATGATGTCATCTAAATATACGAACACCTTATTATCAAACTCCGGGCCGAAAAGTCTGTCCATTAATCGCTGTTGGGTGGCGGGGGCTCCCGTCAACCCAAAGCACATAACTTTAAACTGGAACAAACCTCGACCGGGAACCGTGAACGCGGTTTTTTCTTTGGATGAAACGGAGTCCAATTCGATTTGCCAAAAAGCAGATTTCAAATCAATCGATGAAAGGTATCGCGCGTCCCGCAACTGGTCTAAGATGTGAGAGACGTAGGGTAGTGGATACGCATCCTGCTTGCTGACCGCATTCAGCTTTCGGCTGTCCAGGCAAAATCGCCATTCCCCATTAGGTTTAGGAGCCAGTAGAACCGGGTTATTCCACGCACTATTGCTAGGTTCCACCACTCCCATCTCCAACATCTCATCCAGCTGTCGGTTTAGTTCCTTGAGGCGTTCAGGTGATAAAGGATAATAACGCTGTTTAATAGGAGGAACATCTCCTGTGTCTATTTTATGACGCAGCAGATGGGTACGACCCAATCCTTTAGCCTCAAAGGAAACCTTTTTGAAATCTTTAATTAATAACTCCGCTTCATTCTTTTGTTCCGGTGTTAACTCGTCAAACGGCTGTAGGTGCCTAACCTCTGAGACACATGTATGACCTCTATTGTTTTGTAAATATTTAAATGGTAAAATATTAAAAATTTTAGGTGCCAAATTAAAGGATTTCCAAAAATCAACGCCAAAAATCAACGGCGTGGTAATGTCTGGAATAATATAGAATTTAATAACCTTAGTCACTCTCATGAGAGTCACTGGTAAGAATAAATAACCCTCCACGGATGCCCGCGAATCATTGGCAGTTATGATGCTGCCCAACTGTCTATCGGCGTGTAGAGTCGCACCAGCCCTTAAGAATTGTTGGCCAACATCGGAACCCAACACTGAAATGCTAGAACCCGAGTCGAGTAAACCGCAATATTGCACATCATTTATAGAAACTGTTAAATGTGGACGACTATCGCCCGTGGTCTTATAGCGTACTGTTTCTACCCTTAGTGAATGAAAAAATAATTTTAAAATTTTTAAATAATTGTCCCAATCTGACTTATCAAAATTTTGGCTGTAGCTCCGTAAATTTAGTTTTTTGAAGTGCAGGTTGGACAGGACTGAGCATCCTTCTGCATTTTACTGCACGTAGGGCACGATGGTGCACGTACGCCCTTCTTGCCGCAACGGTATCACACAATTGCTTGGGATTTGCATTGTGATAACGAGTGCCCCTTAACCCTACAACGAACACAGAACAACGAATCAGAATCATTTTGCACGGCTTCAATCCTTTGTGAACCTTTCGGGGCTTTGTATGCCAAGTCTGCTGCAACAAAAGAAGACGTTGGTTTGGGCGGCTCATGAAATTGAGCCCTGCTATGAAAGCCTAGCTCCAGTTGTCTACACTTCTCTTTTAACTCGTCCAGCGTGTTGATAACCATTATTGACAATCCCAACGTGTATTCCGGTCTCATGTTTAACTTGATCCGTGCCAAACGATCGCGTTCTGGAACCCTATAAGATAACCTATTGTAAAGATTCTCCATGACTGCTATAAATATACAAGACAGCTCAGTCGACCCTTGCGTTCTATTTGTTATTTCAGAAATGAGACGCATATCGTAATCAGGCGGAGCGAAAGCTGTGAGTAACTGCTGCTTCAGTTCCGCCCAATCAATAACCGACGCTTTAATTCCTCGGTACCACAATACAGCTCCGTCCGAGAAAATATCTAGAGCAGATTGATGTAAGGAGGCTTCGCTAATACCTCTGGCCTCGCAAAGCTCCTCAAGACGCTCAATAAACGCTTTCACGCAACCCGTACCGTCAAATTTATGTCCTAGGGATTTAACCGTCTCTTTGTTGTAGGAAATGATGACGTCCTTCGTCTGCAAATTTGACTGTACGTTCGTTGTCTCCTCGGCGATGGTAAATGATTGATGGAAACTCACGTTAACCGAATCAATTTTAGACAAATAACCGCTTAGCTGTTTGTCAACGGCTGCATAATCGGTACTAAGTTCAGTTGTGGGAGTAATCCTACTGAAACGATGATACAGGTGGAAACCTAAAGCCTTAGCGCGGTTAAATTTTTTGAAATTGGACGGGTACCTGTCTAGTATTTCACCAATTTCTGACAGTTTGGCCCTAATTGCTTGTAATTCGGTTTCCGGATCTATATTTGTCTCCACGATATCGTCGGTACTTATCAACTTACTGAGATCCCTAATTTGAACACGTAGTTCCCCTACGGTTGAAGCGGGTTTCGCGTCTCGGACCAGTACTTCATATATGAGTTCATCTTTGTGAAGTAAATTGAATTTAATGGGTCATACATTTTGTAAAATTAATGATAATTTAAACTTAACTGAAGCATAAACTGGCTGTCACAATTTACAATATCGAGCAATATGCAAATATTATCTATAGTTAACGCAGTTACATAAATAGCAGTCTTATAGTTTAAGTTTATTTTATTTTTATAATACTAGGTTTTTGTATCCAAGGACAATAGTCCTGGTGTTATGTTAAGGGGCACAGGTAAAATAAAATTGTAAAGTGTATAAAGCAGCAAGAAGTGTAAAAAGTGTAAAAAGTAAATTATAGTGTATAATATAGTACAAACATAAACATGAACACGTGAACAAAGGATTCCGCGCGACGGTTTTTTTTTTCTTAAAATTAGAATAACTGGAAGGCTCTAGAAACAGTACTCTGGTTTGTAAGGTACAGCAAAGACGTAACCTCTATCTCCAACTAATACACACGTTGGTCGCCACTGTTATATTTTTATTTTTGTTCCCCCTAGCGGTAAACTAACATAAGCCCAGAGGCCAGGTGGTTGGGTATTGAATTGAAAACAAACAAGAAACTATCTTAAATACAGTATAATTATAAAATTAATTCTTCAAAACATAACACACGGTAGCCGATACGGGGCTACCGTCTTAAAAATAAGGTAGGTGACTACTGTGAAAGCCTACTTTTGCCAGCCAGCTTATAATTCAGTGGATAAAGCTACGGTCGTGGGGAATTGGAGATAAACCCAGTACTGTTCTGTTTTAAAAGTTCTAATTTAATATTATTAATTTGAATATTATTGTTTAACCTTCCAGTTATTATGAATGTTAATATTTATTAAATGGGCGCCAGGGACTTTGAAGAGTCCCGGATCCTGGAGCCGACGAAGGTGTCCAATATTCGTCTGGATGAACGTAGATTGTCGAACCCAAGATCCTCAATTTCAATTTAGTTGTCAGACCGGTTTCCACTATTGAAAACCGGACTGCGGTAAACAATAGGTTCCTACTGAAACCGAATCCCAATTCTAAAACTTGTCTTGATCGGGGTAATTATTCCGAAATATTAATTGGGGTAATTAACAACGTAGAACCTGGCTACATTATGTCAAAGATAAATCACAGATTAAAAATGGATTTATTTGATACCGAAGTTTCTAGAAGAAAAGTCTATATTGTAAAAACTATTTTATTTCCGCTTTCGGTTATTTATTTTATTATTAAGTTTTACTGAAAGCTGAAAATTATTAAGGATTGTTCCATACGATTTAATTCGATGGTTGGCAATCAATAAGTTCAATTATCGATTAAACTACAACTGTGAACCGGCGACCATCAGATGTCGTTTCTAAACGACAGAATCTGACGTTCGACTGGATGACAGTTGGAATGTAAACATTATATTTATTGTTCTAATTAATTGTGAAAACCTGTTATCAGGGTTTAGAAAATTGATTTAATGTTAGAAAGTGTTTACTAAAGAGTCCAGTGACGAAATATAGTTGAAGGAATGAGTCCTTCCATCAAGTGCAGACCAAAGTTACTTGCACAAACTACAATGAAATAAATTACTCAGAAACCTCACAAGGTACTACTAATGTTTTCAGGTAATTGCTACTTTACTTATTAGTAATGCAGCTGTGTAATACCAACCCTTGGTAGATACTCAAATTTACAACGTAACACCTAAATAAATAAAAGGGAACAGCTGTGCTCCAAGCACAACATCGATTCCACCAGGTACATTCCAGGTTGAGTCAGCAAGCGGTAAATTATTTAAATATGACATATCGTCATTTAATCTGATAAAACTAGCGGGAAGTCTATCTGTAATGCAATCAACAACTAATGCGTGTATATAATACTTATTGTGAGGATTAATCCGAGATTCTATATTGAGACAAATAAAGGCGTGTACAGGTCGTGAGGTCATACCAACACCTTGTAAAGACGAATTGCGTAATTTAATTATGGGTAAGTTCAAACGTTTACAACAGTCCACAGTAATTAAATTATTTTGCGATCCATTGTCTATTAAACACCTGACAACAAGCTTATCTCGGCCGCTGCTATCATATACGTATATCTGCGCGGTAGCTAACAAAATAGTTGTCTCTGTCGGTAAACATATTTTAGCGGCGGCACTAAGCGAGACAGACGTAGCGGCAGGCTCGCTCGGCGTTGAATCACTTTTTACTTCGGAGAAATGTAACAATGAATGATGTGTTTTCTTACAAGTTTTACAAACACTCCGTGATTTACATTTAACCAAAGAGTGGGATAGACTTAAGCAATTTACACAGCCATGTTTCCTTTTAATAAATTCGAAACGAGCTTGCGGAGAATTCATATTTTTAAATTGTGGACAATCAAACAGTCGATGATCGACGTTATCGCCGTCACACAGCGGGCAGCGGTTATTCGAAGCTGGTTCGCTACAAGATACAAACGCTTTAGCGGTACTTTGAGTATTACTTCGATTGTTAGCTAAACCATACTTAGCACGCGATTCCGTCTGTGAATTATTAACGTGTGAGCGCTGGAGTACCTTAACATAGTCTTGCATAAATATTATAAACTCCGTATAGGAAGGCAATTCCTTGCCACTCACACGGCTTTCAAATTGTTGAACAGTTTGTGAGTCAACCTTTCTTAAACCACAGTGTAATATCACAAAATCTAATAAGTCTGAAATGTCTAACTGCTTCAATGCAGCGACAGACGCTGAATATCGTTCTACAAATGCATTCAGACTAGCAGCATTGCCGGCGCATCCTTTAATGTCCAGTATATTATTGAGATAATGAATACCTAAACTACGTTTATCTTGATACCTTTTGACAAGACTGTTCCACATAACACTGTATGTATCTCCTGTGGGAACAATGCCTGCAGTTAGTTTTAAGGCATCATGAGTTAATTTACTTATTAAATACTGCACACGCTGCGAATCCGTCAGATCAGTATTTAAATGAACATTAGTACGGAACATTTCATAAAACATGGGCCAATTTTCAGTTCTACCGTCGAACGATGGTAACTCGATTGGTGGTAACTTTATGCTTCTACCTCCCTTCTGATCTGATGTTAATGTTTTGCCACTTGAAAGAATGAGATTACGTTTGTATTTAATAGTTGAATATAAGTCTTCAATAGAACTTAGACTCCCATAGTCAGGTGGGGTTTCATCAATTTCAAACTGCAACTCATTGATCTGGTCAATTATTGTTTCAAACTTGCTGTAAGATTCACCAATAGATTCAGACTGCGCTAGGAATAACTCGTTCGAGCGTGAATCATAATTAGATATACCTTTGGAAGAATTATACAAGCGATTAACTCGCTCAAAAATTACTTCTTTTTTAGCAATAAGATGAGCTAATTTAGTTTCTTGTTTTTGAGTTGCCATTATAAGGTACTATCTAATATTAATTGCTGTAAATTATCGTAAGTACTTGCAATGACTTGTACTTATTTAAATGATACCTATCCAGGCTCGAATGGACCATAAGTATGGAGGGACAGGCGTATAAAATAGCCGTGTATCCTTGCGGGTCGAGGACGACAGAAAAATTATTATCTGGAATGCATAATAATTCAATTTACCTTTTTTTTGAGCAAACTTTCAAAGAGGAATTGGTGACGGTCAGGTGGCGTTCGTAGCCTAACTCCAGCAAATAATGCAAAAGCGGTACCTGTGCTTCTCCTGGCGAAAGTCTTGAAGAATCCTTCTGGGCAGGTGGCCACCTTGCTTGCCCGTACACTGGTCACTTGAAAGTCTATATTTTGGATTTAATCGGACGCGGGTTATTATTTTTAATTTTGAAAACGTAGCACAGTATATCCCCAAGGATTACGGGATAACGTAATAAAGTTTGCGGATTTGCGGGCGCGATGAACTGAGATTGAAAAAACTTGGTTTGCGGTGAGACGAAATCCTTCCGTTCGGCGCCGGTGCACTATGACGTCTGACAGCCATCATTAGCTGTCACTAGCCGCAGGATTCTCTAAATCCCGCGACACACAATATCCGCGGCTGCAATATAAGCCTAAGACAGACTACAGACACCTTATAAACCGTCCACAATAAAAAAAAATGTAAGGGGCAATAACTTGCCACACCACATGTAGATTATGTCTTTACAATGTTTTTTGTTGAGTTGTATTGCATTATGTGGTTAGCTAGCAACCTCGACAATTGATTATATTATTCTTACTAAAGCAACCGGCAGCAAGTTCGTCATGCTCCCTTAGATGTCACTGCTTGCGGTAGCGTCGGGGGTCGGGTTGCCTCCTTCCCACAAATATGGCGAGGGGGGTAATGGCTGATTTTTGCGTTATGCTCGTGAACGGGTGCTGCTTGTGGTGACTGGTCGTCTTGCTGACCTTGGTTTTGTTTTGTTATTAGTAATTAACTGTTCATTTATTTTACTTCGATGGTCCTAGTTTATCATTTGTGACTGAGTTACGACTATAGCTATATGTAAGGGGGTACACTCTTTATGCCTGGAGGCTTTTATTTAGGTTTTAAGTTCTGTTGACGTCATATTTCTGCTTGAGTATAGTTTTCAGTGTTTTAATTTTATTTTTTTATTTTTGGTATAGTGGTGTGCTAGCTGACATACATATGGCTAATAATTTACTGTTTTGTGATGCGCGTAGTGTAAACTATTTTGCGTACTATTGTATAGAATCCTTTTTTTTCTAACTGAACAGACAGTTGTGCTGCTGGGGAGTTTGTTGCGCCACTTCTTCTTCACAGCTAAAGCACTAAGAAGTGGTGAAGGGTGGGCGTTTTGGGAGACTTTCTTATGTAATTTTGACGTTCGAAAAGTACTGATTCTCAGCCTAATTTGAATAAATGACTTTTGATTTTGATTTTGACCCCGCCTCCTAAATCTCTTCCGGCCGATATCGAAAGGCAAGGGAGAAGAGGAAGGCGGGTAAGGCAGCAAAAGCGGCCAAAGGAGGGAGAAGCGGCTGCGGGGCAAAGAGCGAATCGTCGCGGCTAGGCTTCACGCTCCGAATTCCGCAGCTGTAGTGATTACACTATAGCCGGAAGCGGCAAAGAAGGGCGTGTCTTACTGGGACGTGCTCACCAAGGCGGGGGAGGCGGTGGACCTCGAGGAGCTTGGCGCAGCCAATGGCATCAAAGTGAGAATAGCGGTGACTGAAGCCCGAATGCTGCAGGTCCACGGTGCAGCCAGCCGCCTGGCCGCTGACGCTCTGGCCGAACGGCTTAGGGCGTCACTAAATGCAGACGAGGTGCTAGTATCCAGGCCCACCAAGTGCGCTAGCATGCGCATCATGGGCTATGACTCCGTGACGGAGGGACACCACACGCGTGGCCGCTGTGGTTAGGAAACCACAGCGGCAAACACCTGTCCCACCTGTGCGAGCAGATGAGGACAGGCACACCGTTACGGTGAGCTGCCCCGTATCGGTGGCCAAGAAAATCACCCGGGAGGGCAAAAGGCTATTAGTGGGCTGATAACACTGCGTCACCGCTCAGGATCTATTGCTCCAGAGCATGATGCAGTGTTCGATTAACATTGCCGTGGTCGTTGAGCCGTACTTTGTCCCGCCCAGGTATGACTGGGTGGAGGACTTGAGTGGCTTTATGACCCTAATTTCGTCGGCCGCCGCCGGTACTCTGTCCCTCGAGGCCGTTAAGAGAAGACGGGGTTGCGTAGCAGCATGGCTCGTGACATAAGTACGATCGTCCCTATCCGCACCCTCCTTCTGCGACATGACTGTTTCACAGAAGGATACCACCGCGTCCCAGGACTCCTCGCTGCTGACCATGGAGTCGACCACAGCTGGCAGCGACAGGTCACTGCCTACTCCTGAGACGAGGGCAGGGCGTAGCTACTCCCAAGCGGCACACTCTGCCAACGTATGCCACGCCGTGTCCTTCTGGCAGTCAACGCAGTGGTGACACCAGGCGTCCGGCTCCCTGTTTATGCAACACAGGTACTTCCTGAAGCAACCATGCCCCGAAAGCACCTGCTTCACCTGAAAAGACAGGGAGCCGTGCCTCCTCCCAAGCCAGTGCTCGAGTACCAGCCGGATCGTCTCAAAGGTGACGAGGCGGTAGGGCGTGAAAGCCTGTCTCGCCAATACTCCAGGTAGGTGGAGTTTTGACGGGACAAGCTTTCATGCAACCCCATGAAAGCTGTGGTTGCTTCAGGAAGTACCTGTGTTGCATAATCAGGGAGCCGGACGCCTGGTGTCACCACTGCGTTGACTGCCAGGAGGACACGGCGTGGCATACTTTGGCAGAGTGTGCCGCTTGGGAGTAGCTACGCCCTGCCCTCGTCTCAGGAGTAGGCAGTGACCTGTCGCTGCCAGCTGTGGTCGACTCCATGGTCAGCAGCGAGGAGTCCTGGGACGCGGTGGTATCCTTCTGTGAAACAGTCATGTCGCAGAAGGAGGGTGCGGAAAGGGACCGAGAGATCTCTTCTACTCACCCTGCCCGCAACGGGCGCACCGGGCGTTGGCAGAGGGTGGACAACGCCCTCTTCCAGCCCCCTAAATGGGTCCAGGGGTGACGGAGACGCGGACATCCATCACCCTCCACATAGCAAGACCCGAGGTGGCGGTACGTAGTGTTCCACGAGCGCTTTTGGACGTCGCACAGTGTTTTATAAACCCAAAAAAAGTGACATCGTCTTTTTATTCCAGATTCGTGTAGATTGATTCAAAAGAAACGCTAGAGTAAAATACCGAGGTTTCTAGTACATCTAGATGATGAGATATAAATTTTTGAAAATGCCTAAATTTTTATCCGGATTATTAAAAAAAAAAATCATAATAAATTACTAGTTAAAATTATTAGCAAACTGATTAAATTCATGCACGAAGATTTTAAAGGCGCAAATTACCATGTTATCAAAAAATATTTAGGTTCATTTAAATCGACGTTATCATTTTTTTTAATATTTTCGATTTTATTTTTAAACTCGAATAATCCTGAATTTCGCTTCTTAATTTTTTTACATAAAATTGCTTTATATGTGGCCTATACACACTAAAAAATTCAAAGCCCGAATCCGTGGACTAACGAAGTTATAATCATTAGAAATTTATTGCTAGGGTTGGCACTTACAACCAATGTAAACCCGGGTATAAATTGATTATTTTTTTTTATTATTTCACATAGGCTTACATGGGCACTTACAAAACGTCAGAAGCTAGTGCGTGATTCGCAATTAGTCGTTTCCTATGGAGAAAAACCGGCAAGAAACTCTATGGCTACTCTTTAAAAAAAATGTCTGATTTACAATATTTCCATATACATAATATGTGCTGAAATATATTATATTTTCACCCCACTTATTGGAAGAGGACGGCTTAGTTCGCCTCCAAATGCACCCAAAGGTGGTGTTTTCTGTAAGAAACTTTCAGCGGCCAGTGATGAGTATTCCAATTTCAAAAAGTGCGCGGCAAAGATGATTGCTGTGCAGTTATTAGAGGATTCTGTTCATAAGTGCGCCGCAATTTAAATTGCCACGCACTTTTTGAAATTGGAACATCTTAGCGTTCAGCTCCAAAGAAATCGAACGAAAATATTGTTTGAATAAAGATTGGCTGGTATGACGGCCCTCAACTCAAAAATGTTATTTTGCTCCCTTATAATACAATCTACTATATATATTGTATTTGATTCGAACTGTTATGTCGTGATGGTCCTGTGGTTCAGGCCCGCTTTTTATGCACGAGGTTGCTGGTTCCGTACCGAGCAAGTACAAATGTAACTTTTTAAATTCATATATACTGTCCAAGTTTAATATAGACTAGCCATGTCTATAATAAACTTGGACAGCACATGAAAGAAATAGTTGATTTTATCTCATCTTGAAGTATATTGTGTATATAAGTGTAAATGATGAAACTTGTTGACCAAATAGATAACTAACTAAACTTTAATTGCAGATATTTTAAATATCAAAATCATCAAAAACCAAAAATAAATCAATCAATCATTAATCATTTTCTGCAGTCAACATTTCGTGGTCGTCTATATCTTCAGTAAATTCTTTCTCATTGTGATTTGGTTTAAGTAACGCCAAAGCAGCAGCAGGTAATGGACGTTTTTTCAGATGTTTTCTTCTTTGGAGCTGCATTTCAGCAGCAATAATTGGGTCGGAAGACACTAGTGCTCTATGAAACAGATCATACATTGTTTGTTTACGATCAAATTTGCGTGTGTGGTGCTCCCGATCAGATCGCCAATATTTGTTTCGTGATTCGGCGGCTTGCTCGGAAAGCATACCGATTGGTAGTGGTGTTTTGTCAATAATAGATGCCCCATGAATTAAAATTTTATGAATGGAAACCGTCATAGGATGCCAGTCATAGACACTTACATATTTGTAGGCAAGGTCTTTACAGAATGTACCAAATTTCTCTGCATCTACGGGAATTCCACAAGAGATCACGATTAAGATAATGTATAAACCATCAAGAAGCCAAAGTTCTAATCCTAAAATATCTGCAAAAGTTTTTCGGTTTTCATCTGCCAAAACTATGCGGCTTGTGTTGCCATCATTCGTGGTTCCGGAATTAGGAAGAACGACATCTACCAATACACCAATTTTATCACGTATAGCATGTTGGATACGTTTTTTTCTCTCCTGTACTGCAAGCCCTTCTGGTGAAGATTGCTTGATACGCCATTTTTTCACTTCACATTTGTATCCGAGTTTGAGAAGAAACTCCAAAACTCGGATCCAGGCGTGCAGAGGATTGATACCATTCGTCAACGTATCTGAATCAACTGTTTTCGAAAATGCAATGTCCAAGTTGTTAAATTGTGTTGCTGTAAGTGCACAATATGGACAACGCATTTTCGATGGCGTATCAAGTATCGTATTAAGAACTTTACCGTCAATTGCCGCTAAATATAAATTGCTGGTAGCGTTGATTTGCTGCCCACTCGGTAATTTATGATCGAAAGGAGTAAGGTGTTCGATTTCTTGGTTAACTCTGTCTTTTTCGGATAAAATCAGTTCTTTAGATTCTTTTTTATAAATTATTCGCAATGGGCGGCAAGATCTGTAAGACTGAGCTGCAATGTTTGTCCACAATAATACCTTATAATTTTGGGTGCTTTGATGGTAAATTCTTAAAGGTACAAAAGTTGTAGCAAAAATACTGCTTTCGTTTTCTCCTTGATCCTCAAATGCTTGTTTGTACAAAGCTTGCCCCGAACTACCATCAAAACCCCAAACCCCTTCAAAGACACAGTCTAAAATATTTGTTCCTATTTTGTTGCAGTATTGTGAGAATACTTCACCTTGCAATTGCACAATGCGGCTAAAAGTGTGCTGCAGGAGTGACTGTAAAGGAACAACCGCTTCTCGTTCTGTAATATTAACAAATTCTGGGTAACAATTTTGTTTGGCTTTCAAAATTTTATAATACGGTGGGTATGCCGGAAAACCCCGCTCTTGCAAATCTAAATGAATAAAATTATATGTCTCAACAGTCATGTTTTTGTCAATTAATATTGCTAGAGCTTCTTCTGCTGTGTAAGGTTTTGTAGTTGTTGTAATTTTGTTGGCTATTTCCGTGACAGCGACTTTCGACTGTAGGCACGACTCAATCACATTTGCAAATACCGTTGATGTATGATGTGAGACTTGCTCTCCACCAATGTGCAAGGTATTTGCAAAGGCTTTGATCCTTTTTTGTTGAGGCTCACATTCCAGTGTAGACTCTAATCTTTGGCGACTACGGATTTGCTGACGTTTGCTTAGTTTCCTGAAACTATCATCGTCAGTGTGTTCAGGTGGAGCGCTAATGTAGCCGCTAATAAACGTTTCACTTAGCCACTTTCCATGTTTTTTCATAAAACTAGACATGTTCTTACATTGTTTATATTTTGTATCACACTTGGACATCAGACTAGAAAGAGTTGATTTTATCTCATCTTCAGTACGAGAAATTTGATAGTCAGCCCCAATTGTGCTGACAATCAAATTTACTCGTTCTGAAAGAGATAAATGGCATTTCCCTTTCATTAGTTGGAAAATATCCAACCTAGATAAAATTTTTGAACCTGAGGTTCCTTCACCAGACGCCTCTCCTAGCACTGGAGCGATCACCCCCGGAGGTTGAAGGATGTCGGCTGTGGCGCTATCCACAACTTCACTTGCCACTCGTGAACCAACATGAGGGTTGGCGCCCTCATGCCCTCCTAGCATTAAGTCCTCTGATCGGAGCTCAGAAGGACATCCCTCAGCAGCATGGGTCAGGTGCTGCTGAGGCAAAGTGGCATCAAGGGTCTGTGACGGCTCCATGATGCCTCACCCCCGTTCCTCCAGGCTACGTGTAATGATATGGGGTTTCAGCAAAAGCCTATCGAGGGTGGACCTCTTCCCATACCACACGTATCCCTTCATCAGAAATTGACACAACTACGGATTATACATAAACGTGTACTGGCTGATTCATGAAATAATTTTTACAAAAATAGTTTTCATCTTTCACAATATAAGTGGAGATTATATTGGAGTGTTATAAACATAGATCGGAATAGGTAGGCCTATTTATGTACTTGCCATGAGTTAGAATAATATAGATATTCCCCGAATTCCGGGATTTCTTTTTTAAGTAAGTAAATAGTGAAATCATAAAATAACTATTCTCGCTCCGGGATAAATGAAAGATTCCTTCCTTTCCGAAAGAAAGATTTTTTCCTTTCTGACGGGTAGGTAAATAAAAGAAGGACGGAATTAGCGGCAACATCGCGCGCTTATTGGCTTACATAATACATTTTTATACGTATTAACAAAAAGAATTAAGTTCAATTAAATGCCGTAGTATCAGCCGAAATTCCGTGGAATATCCATATTCCATATCAATGTTTGCAGTCAATGAACCAAAATAGGCCTACCTATTCCGATCTATGGTTATAAATCACAATAATTCTACATTTTTCGTTTTAATGAACAAAACAAACAAAATTTACCAAAAATATATTTTTACAAAATTGACAACCCTAACATCAATTCGATCCGGATAAACATATTATCAATCATAACTTCGTTAGTCCACGGATTCGGGCTTTGATTTTTTTAGTGTGTATAGGCCACATATAAAGCAATTTTATGTAAAAAAATTAAGAAGCGAAATTCAGGATTAATCAAGTTAAAAAAAAAAAAAAAAATCGAAAATATTTAAAAAAATGATAACGTCGATTTAAATGAACCTAAATATTTTTTGATATCATGGTAATTTGCGCCTTTAAAATCTTCGTGCATGAATTTAATCAGTTTGCTAATAATTTTAACTAGTAATTTATTATGATTTTTTTTTTAATAATCCGGATAAAAATTTAGGCATTTTCAAAACTTTATATCTCATCATCTAGATGTACTAGAAACCTCGGTATTTTACTCTAGCGTTTCTTTTGAATCAATCTATACGAATCTGGAATAAAAAGATGATGTCACTTTTTTTGGGTTTATAAAACACTGTGCGTCGCTTAGGGAATTTTACACCTTATTCCCCCCCGCGAGCCTGAGGTGGCCCGCAATGGCGGGCCTGCACCAGCCGGGCATCGCGGAAGTCGCACTAGATCCTATGATCCCCGGTGCAAGATTAAGAGTGGAACACCGGGTCAGTTTTTAGTCAGTAAGAGTCTGAGAGACCCCTCCGCCCGCCCCAGGGTGGAGGACAACCATGAGGATTTTCTACACAGAAACAAAAAAAAGGTAGGTGGACTCCTGCGAAAGCCACCGAGAGCGATGACCGTAAGAGTCATTAGGGGATATCGCACGATTTCCTACGAGGCGCCTTGTGTACTGGCTGGATCCTCGCCCTGGGACCTCAAGACGATCGTACTTACGTCACGAGCCATGCTGCTACGCAACCCCGTCTTCTCTTGACGGCCTCGAGGGACAGAGTACCGGCGGCGGCCGACGAAATTAGGGTCATAAAGCCACTCAAGTCCTCCACCCAGTCATACCTGGGCGGGACACGGTGTGCCTGTCCTCATCTGCTCGCACAGGTGGGACAGGTGTTTGCCGCTGTGGTTTCCTAACCACAGCGGCCACGCGTGTGGTGTCCCTCCGTCACGGAGTCATAGCCCATGATGCGCATGCTAGCGCACTTGGTGGGCCTGGACACTAGCACCTCGTCTGCATTTAGTGACGCCCTAAGCCGTTCGGCCAGAGCGTCAGCGGCCAGGCGGCTGGCTGCACCGTGGACCTGCAGCATTCGGGCTTCAGTCACCGCTATTCTCACTTTGATGCCATTGGCTGCGCCAAGCTCCTCGAGGTCCACCGCCTCCCCCGCCTTGGTGAGCACGTCCCAGTAAGACACGCCCTTCTTTGCCGCTTCCGGCTATAGTGTAATCACTACAGCTGCGGAATTCGGAGCGTGAAGCCTAGCCGCGACGATTCGCTCTTTGCCCCGCAGCCGCTTCTCCCTCCTTTGGCCGCTTTTGCTGCCTTACCCGCCTTTCTCTTCTCCCTTGCCTTTCGATATCGGCCGGAAGAGATTTAGGAGGCGGGGTCAAAATCAAAATCAAAAGTCATTTATTCAAATTAGGCTGAGAATCAGTACTTTTCGAACGTCAAAATTACATAAGAAAGTCTCCCAAAACGCCCACCCTTCACCACTTCTTAGTGCTTTAGCTGTGAAGAAGAAGTGGCGCAACAAACTCCCCAGCAGCACAACTGTCTGTTCAGTTAGAAAAAAAAGGATTCTATACAATAGTACGCAAAATAGTTTACACTACGCGCATCACAAAACAGTAATTTATTAGCCATATGTATGTCAGCTAGCACACCACTATACCAAAAATAAAAAAATAAAATTAAAACACTGAAAACTATACTCAAGCAGAAATTAATACGTCAACAGAACTTAAAACCTAAATAAAAGCCTCCAGGCATAAAGAGTGTACCCGCTTACATATAGCTATAGTCGTAACTCAGTCACAAATGACAAACTAGGACCATCGAAGTAAAATAAATGAACAGTTAATTACTAATAACAAAACAAAACCATGGTCAGCAAGACGACCAGTCACCACAAGCAGCACCCGTTCACGAGCATAACGCAAAAATCAGCCATTACCCCCCTCGCCATATTTGTGGGAAGGAGGCAACCCGACCCCCGACGCTACCGCAAGCAGTGACATCTAAGGGAGCATGACGAACTTGCTGCCGGTTGCTTTAGTAAGAATAATATAATCAATTGTCGAGGTTGCTAGCTAACCACATAATGCAATACAACTCTACAAAAAACATTGTAAAGACATAATCTACATGTCAATAATAAACGAAAATAAAAATTATAATAAATTGACTTAGTCAAATAAAATAAACAATTATATGAACTCATATAACCTGTCAGTAGGTAAGCTAATACTGGAGAAAGAACATAAACATTATCTTGAGTTAATCACAGCGACCAACAATTCTTATCATTTAAGTAGTCGTTGATAGAATACTCGTAGTATGCCTTTGAACAAAATTTGGATTTTATTTTAGTTTTAAACGCATTAAAAGGCAAATCTAGCAAAGAAGAGGGAAGCTTGTTATAAAAAGTAATACCAAGCTCAACAAACGATTTATGAACCTTGTGAAGCCGGTGAAATGGAGCACGTAATTTGTCCGTATTTCTGATTTTAATATTGTGAATATCACTGTTTTTAATGTATAAATGTATATTTTGCCTAATATATAAGATGTTGGCGAAGATTCATTGTGATGCCACGTTTAAAAAAATATTTCAGAGAAACTGGCACCTAGCTGGTAAATTGCTCGAACAACTCGTTTTTGAAGAACAAATTTTAATATATGTATTTTGAATGTCAGCGGCTTTACCCCACAGCAGAATACCGTAGGACATAATGCTATAAAAATAACTAAAATAGACTAACCGAGCTGTATGAACGTCAGAGTATGCGGCCAAACTGAGCCTTCCTGAGGGCCCCACTGAAGTTTGGCATCTACTGTTATGCCCAGAAAAACTGCCGAGTCTACAGTTTCAAGAACCTCATTATCCAAGACGATGTTGGGTCCTAGATTTCTAATATTCGGCCGTCAATAGGTCGGCCGTCTCGCCACCAGAAACCTCTGAGAAGGGCACCTCCATGGTGAGCCTCTCGGGTTGCTGGGCCGTCTCGGCCGGGCTGGCTCGGCTCGGTTCACCAGCTGCCTTGGTAGTGAGCCCTCTGTCCACCTCTTGTTGCCTCACCCCGCCGGCTGGGGTAGATCTTCTTCCTCTGTCTCTGGCCGACCCATTGGTTGGAGGACGACCCCGAGTTGGGGCGCTTTGAGGTTCGTACGAACTCTCGGTTCCTCCCGTACATCACTTAACGCACTGAGCTACGACCTGAGCCCTTTGCACCGCATGCAGCGTCGGACGCCGACCCCGTATCATTCTCCTCCACCTGACTTTGTTTTAATTTATTACGTGTTTCCACACTTAATTCTACGAGTATTGGGGATGTAATCAGTACACCTACGTTCACTCCCTCATCATCATCATCATCATTTCAGCCGAAAGACGTCCACTGCTGGACATAGGCGCTCCCCGAGCACCGCCACTTCAACCGGTTTTGTGCTTCCCGCATCCAGCGGATTCCTGCGGCCTTCACAAGGTCATCGGTCCACTTTGTAGGAGGCCTTCCAACGCTACGTCTTCCGGTACGCGGTCGCCATTCCAGAACCTTTCGGCCCCATCGGCCATCTGTTCAGGCCACTTCAACCGGTTTTGTGCTTCCCGCATCCAGCGGATTCCTGCGGCCTTCACAAGGTCATCGGTCCACCTTGTAGGAGGCCTTCCAACGCTACGTCTTCCGGTACGCGGTCGCCATTCCAGAACCTTTCGGCCCCATCGGCCATCTGTTCTGCGAGCAATGTGTCCTGCCCACTGCCACTTAAGTTTGGCAATTCTTCGGGCTATATCGGTGACCTTGGTTCGCCTGCGGATCTTTTCATTTCTGATTCGCTCACGTAGGGAAACTCCAAGCATAGCCCTCTCCATTGTTCTTTGAGTGACTTTTAGCCTTTTGATAAGGCCCATTGTAAGTTGCCCGTTTCAGTGCCATAGGTCATCACTGGCAACACGCACTGGTCAAAGACTTTCGTCTTGAGACACTGTGGTATGTGGGACGAGAAGATATTGCGTAGCTTCCCGAACGCTGCCTAGCCGAGTCGGATTCGACGATTGACCTCTTCTCTTCACTCCCTGTCCCTAGGCAATTGTACATTTATAAGCCAACCAGGGGTCAATGGTACCCTGGTTGGAGGGGCGCTCGCGAATGATGCGCCACCTACACCTAAAAAGTTGCAGATGACACTATTCCTCAGCCATTCATATCCTCGCCGCGAACCAAAACTTGATATTAGAGGAATTGTTTATAGAGGTTATCTTCCTCGCGATCCGGGCGACCAAGCCAAGATCCTCGTCCCGTTCCAAGTCACAAAACATGACTGTGATCTCTTTATGGATTACGATTTCGACTGTTGCAGTCAGGAGAATCGGTTCTCCTGTTGCTAGCTCGCTGGCAAGGTGAGTGCACAGCGAGCGCCACTTTGCGCCCACTCGACCTACCCTCTGTAAGCAGAGAGGGGAGTGGACGACCGACGATCGAGCATTAAGCTCACCGCCACGCAGAAATTCACCACAGTCAATACCCTCTCCGAAACATGAAGAGACTATTGGCTGTGCCTAGGGTGCACCAGTCCGATGACTGTTCTTTCCCTCGAACGTATTCGCTGGGAATGAGCAGCTGTCAGGTACACGAGGAGATTTCCTGCACGCGCCCCTGGTTTTCGTCTTGGAAGTAGATTGGAACTCTTTTTGCACAACATCGAAGAGGAATTTATTTATTTATTAGCTAATAAACCACAGTGGTCAGACGTTTAACTAGAAGTCTGACCACTGTCGTTAATAGCTAGTTGGTTTGTTATGCAACTCCTTAACACTCATTTATTTTTGGCATTACAATTACTAAATAGGAGCCATCCATAAAATATTTTGTCACACGTCAAGGTGGAGGGAGGGGGTCGATGAAATGTGACATTGTGTGACAAGGGGTGGGAGGGGTCCTAAATTTCGTGACGTCACATTTCAAAATCTAATAATTATCTAAGTACAGTACCGCTTTATGCTCGGGATACGTTCCGTATACGTAGCCAAAAGTCAGTACAAAATACTGTGCAGCGTTGTATCGAGGGGCTTGTGGCTAAGTAATAACAGCCGCACGGGTTAAACGATCAGGTTAAGCTACGCTTGCCGCGGTTGGTTCGTGGATGGGTGACCATCTTTACATACCAAGACCCCTCCGTGCCTTGGAAAGCACGATAATCCGTTGGTCCCGGCTGTCATTCTTGGATCTTTGACAGTCGTTACGGGTCGTCAAAAGTCCGAAAGTCTGACAACCAGTCTTACCAAGGGGTATCGTATTACCCAGTAACTGGGTTGTAGAAGTCAGATAGGCAGTCGCTCCATGTAAAGCACTGGTATTCAGCTGCACCCGGTTAGACTGGAAGACGTAGTTGGGAAAGGCAGGCAGATGATGATTGTGCAGCGTTACATTATGTAATTGTTGAACGGAAAAACGTATATATTGTCTTCAGAGGATTCCCCATTGTTTTACCAAAATGGGCAGAGAAAGTGGGAATTCCCGCGACCAAAGACAAGTTAGGCAATTATATTACACATTACTACATACATGTAATGAAGCAACAAGAAGTTTTTACCATTGCGAAGATTCGTCCTCAAAGAATTGCTGCTAGACGTGCCAGAGAAATTCATTGTTTGGATGATGACGATGATATTATTATATGGTTGGATGAAAAAGATGATAATACAACGAATGTTCCTGACTAATGTTAGGAACATTCGTTGTGTCACAATGCACTTTCTGTCATCACAAATTGACTTTATTTCGACATCTTTTTCACCCAACCATATAATTATCATCGTCATAATCCAAACAAAGAATTATTGTTTTCAATTTTACAATAGGTAGTATATACTTAGCAGATTGATTTGTGACTGCCTATGTACTGAAAGTATTTGCCAGGAAATTATAACATGAATGTTAACAATTTGTGTTTTTTTGACCTTACGTAATTTGGTTTGGAGCCGCTGGGAACAATTTTAGTATTTTATGAGAATCAATAAATGGAGAGAAATTGTTTGGAGAACAATAGATTTGGAGCTCCTGGGAATAAGCCGATTTTAATCTATTGAGTGACTACTCCATTACCGGTTCGAAATTAATGAAATCCCCAGAGGGGGTCGATAAACGTAAATTATAACATATCGCTCGAGTTCAACACAAAACAATTCAGTAGTGCGCTCGATAGAAAGATTAACTAAATCTAAACGTTGCTTACATTTCAACTTGTTTGAAACAAGAACTAAAGATCCACCGCGAATGGCACTTTTTCTTATAAACGCACTTTGTACAGTAAAATAATCATCATTCGTAAATACTACTTCATTTCCTTCAACCGGTTTTCAGTTACAAATAACACCTAAACGACGGACGCAGTAGTTCAACGGAGTCAGACGTTCTACCAAACATTGTACGACAGCAGCAGTAGTTCAACATAAAGCTATAAAACACGGATCAGAGAGCAGAGCCATCTTCTAGCAGACAGGGCACGACTGAGACAAGGCAATTACATAGACATACATAATACATAAGATATACTTAGGGACCGAAAGGATTACCAACTCGGTATTGACATTAGTCAAAGTAGTTTTTTGCATATTTAGGCCAAGACAAGTGTTTAACTCCCCTATATTATATGTTGAACTGCCAATAATGAATTAGAGAATTAAGCTCGAGTAGGTATATATTTAGTTTTTTTTTCAATAAATCTTAGTATGTTCGTTCACACTCAACAATAGCCGTCATTAAAATCTCGACGTTAATCCAGCAGTCAGTAAAACTGCACTCTTGTTTGATTGATAGCCGACTCAATTGCCAACGGCTATCATTGGCAGTACCATCAATTGCCCCTAACCTTTAGGGGGCAATTAAGTTGACAGGTAATTGCTGGATAATCGCGATATTAATGATATATTACGAAACGATTTTATGTCAACCGATATTGTTGCACAAAATGTATGTATAGTAAGTATAGTTCGATGAATTATGACCAGGCTAACGCTTATCATGCATTCATTATAGCACGGTAATATTGACGAAAAGTGAAGTGCGTCGTGCGATTTTGTACCATGGGCTCATTATGTAAACCTTACTTAAAATTGTTATAGTAAAGACCCAGTAATGCGAGCATACCCCATTATATTTAGGAGTAGACCTTCTGCAGCACATCACGTAATGACAGTATTGATGTGACCCAATACTCCATTATCGTGGACATCGAGTGATATCATCAGTCGAGTCCATTCGTAGTGAGATGTGTGCGCTGGTATCTGGTGTCAAGGTCGACGTATTGAGGCAATGTGTGCTCAGTGTCGAATACTGCGTCAGTCATGAGAACTCGATCGACTAAAGAGGGTGAGATGACGGATTGACGTCCTCGGTTTTAAGTTCACATTCAGCATTCGCTTACACTTGTGTTGCGGGCTATTTAACAAGTACCTAATAACCTACATAGATATGATAAAATCATGAAGTTGGCTATTCGTGTTAAAACCACTGCGATATGTGGTAACACTGCGCTGTTCGATAAACACCAGAAAGTGTTGTTAAGGCCATGATGTACGTGAACTGGGCTGGAACTGAAGAAGATTAAAACCTTTTTTCTCCATAACCCGTACCGAAATGGTCTTAAAAAAATATATGTTAATCTACTCAATACAAAACATGTCCCCTTCACTTTAAAAAATATATAAAATAATTTTATTTGTTAGTAATATACATACAAAGTAACCCCTGTTTTAGAAATAGAAAACCGTTTTTCTTCTAAACTATTAATCGCTAGGTTTTTTTATAGTCATCATGATTTTACACAATACAATACCTAGGGAATCTTCGGCTTATATTTTTAAATAACTTTTTTATTTACTTATAGTCATTATTTTTAACATAAATCGACACTTAATCGCGTGAGCGTCCCCTGTGTCGCCTAATAAATCAGTGCGGGACGAGACGCAGTGCTAAACGGACCTGTATCACTTTTTCCCGCAGTTTTCGTGTGACATAACCATTAGAAAATATTGTAAACAAACTATTCAAATCAACAAAATAAGTAGGTTTGTTAGTTTGTGTGTGCAAATATTAGAGTAGTTTTTAGTATAAAGTTAGTTAGTAGTAATAAATACATAGAGATTATTTGTGTTATTTATTAGGTATAAGTTTATTTATAAAATCAATATAGGCGCAAGATAAAAGACGCAATAAGCGTAATAAGAAAATAAAATACAAGAGGAGAATAAAAAGAATGAAATAGTAAGTTGAGTACCTATCTAACATTTTAGGTATTAGTAACAATCAATCAAAAGTTTTGATAAAAATATAGGTAGATGCATGTAAACAGTATGCGTACCTAAGTAGGTACCTTCCTACCCGCTGCTTATGCTTACCTACCTGTACCTTTCTTCGCCAGAATGCGAAACTAAGTGCTTACGATTCGAATTTACCAACGTAAATTCATACGTGTATAATGGCAACAAGGTATAGATTCCAAATGACCGGGCGGCGTTATGACTCAGCGGCGCAGTAACAAGTTATAGATTCCAATGCAGCGAATTTATAGCTTGGCACTATTAGACACGTACGACATTACATTGGCAAATTTGAACCCACATTCTATGCGGCTAGTGTCAAAAATCTACATACTTATAATTTAGTTTGGAAATAGGTAGTTAAATTAATTAAATTAGGCCGATGGCACGCAGTGCCGCCGTATCGTGGCATGCCACGTCATAGAAATGTCACTGTATTTATAAGTAAAGCAGTATTACGTCTTCATACAAAACGGCATTTTTCAGTTTATTTTTTTTTCAGTTCCATTAACAATAAAATGTTATCGTCACCCAGTGAACCCAATATGCAACAAAATGCACATCAATTATATGAAAAGGGAGCCAGGTAAAATTATTTTCGTCACACCTAAAGGGTTATTTTGATCCCGCATAATAGGGGAAATGTTGGTATTTTTCACCCAAGGGCGGAAATGTTACAATTACCGCCTGTGGGAGGTAATGTAATCGACGGTTTTGGTTGGTCGTCTAACATTACTTCACGCTAAAGGAGGCCTTTGATTGGTTTACAAAAATCTAGTAGGCTACGATTTATGTTTTCTTTTATTTTGTTTTTGACGTAAGGTTTCTGTAAATAGATTTTACCTAGATTTGCAAAGCCACAATGTTGAATTTCATTGGTCTACAAAAATCTAGTAGGCTACGACTTTTTTCTTTCATTTTGTTTTTGGTTGGTTTCGATAAATAGGTTTTAGTTTTGGAGAACGACAGGTTACTTTAACCAACTCAAAAAAACAAGAGTATGATACTCTTTTACAATGTACTAAACGTACGTGTTACTCTCTACTTTTACAATGCACTAAACGTACAACTCATTATTATTAGCTGATTTCAATAAAATTTAGCATAGGTGGTTTAGAGGGTGGAAGTGGGGACAGATGAAGTAAGTCGAACCAAAACAGAGTACTTGTTTTGTGATTTTGGCGGTCTCTCCAGTCCTGTGCCCATATATCTTGCCGGAACGCCTTTACCGATCTGCTCCGACTTTCGGTACCTCGGGTCGCTTGTCCAAGGGGATGGGGAAATAGACCGAGACGTAACGCACCGGATCAACTCGTAATGGACGAAATGGCGACAGGTCACAGGAACAACTTGCGACCCACGGATGCCCCTCAAGTTAAAGGGGAAAATTTACAAGTCCGTGATAAGGCCTGTCGTACTGTATGGATCGGAGTGCTGGGCCGTGAAGAAGACGGACGAAAAAAGAGTGCATGCAGCGAAGATGAGAATGTTGAGATAGAAGTGTGAAGTGACAAAAATGGATAAAGTAAGAAATGAATAGGGGCAGGGGAATAAGGGGCAGCTTGAAAGTAGCACCAGTGACAGAAAAGTTGAAAGGAAGTCGTTTGGCTCGGTGATGAGGAGGGATGAAACGCATGTGACTAAAAGAGTGATGAATATGAATGTTGATGGGTGGAGAGGGAGAGGAAGGCCAAAGAAAAGATGGATGGATTGTGTGAGGAATGATATGAAAGAGAAGGGAGTGAATGATAGCATGACGGCTGACAGGGGAGGATGGAAGAAGATAACGTGTTGCGCCGACCCCAAATAACATGGGACAAGGGCATTTTTGTAATTGACTTTTTGATAAGGCGTTATTTTATTTTTTGTAATTATGTATTTTTAATTTTATAACTTTTTGTGATAAAAGGATATTATTTTTTAAAAGTTTTTCTATGGGATATTTAGTAGTTCCTACTGTTATATTTATTTAATTTCTTTTGTTATGTTAATAGTGAACGAATGCATATTGAATATTACAGTGATATATGTTTGTTATGTACTAAGCAAGCTCTAGACAATGATAGTATAAGTAGTAAAAATATTATGAAAAAAAAAAAACAATTTTTCATGAACCATGGCTCCCCATTACATTGCTTAAATTTTCACTAACCTATGTTACCCGGGATAACGAAACGCTTCTAACGATACTTCTACCACATACATTGGTATGGGTTAAAGCAGTTTAAAAGTTATGGTTGAATAAAGAAACTCACAAACATACATAAACCCTGAAACATAATACTCCTTTTTTTGGGCAGTCGTGTAAAAAGGTGTCCCCATAATTATAAATGAAAAATTCTGTTTATTTGTTTGTGAGGTTTTCACTGCCAAACGACTCGGCCGATTTGGATGAAATTTTGCATGGGGTAGTTTACGGGAAAGGGGTCATTCATGTATTACGTAATCAGCGTTTCAGTCATTTTCAACCCCCTCTTTGCCAGTAATGGTAAGCAAAGCTCCTATTCTTATGTAAACGTCACCAACAACGAACAATATTGTGAACCAGAACCAAAGCGAATGTGTTTTAGTTGAATTTGTTTGAATTTTAAAATACTCGTTTTATTTCTCATAGAGAAGATTGTTCGTTGGTGTCCTCATTTAATAGTACATTGTCTCACAAGAGGCCAAAGGTATGTTCTTTATTGGCAATTGTGCATTTATGGCCCGAGCCGTAGGCGTGAGCTGTTAATCACACGTGGGAATACATAATTTTGGACTCGAGTATCACATAGTGCTTTTCGTTACACATACGAGGAAACAAAAATATACAATCAAATATTTTATGCAAACACAATATGCCACAATCATGGCGCCGATTGTGGGTCAGACAAATAAGTTTTTTTATGCTTTATCTATTTAGCCACTGTCAATTGCGACCAATCATCAAATTCAACGTTATGACTTTATGGCAAAACTAAAAACTATTTACCGAAACTTTACGTCAAAGTCAAAATGCAAAAAAAAAAAACATAGCCTACTAGATTTTATTAGACTAATGAAATTCAATATTGTGGCTTTATGGCAAAACTAAAACCTATTTACCGAAACCTCACACTAAAGTCAAAATTAAAGAAAACAATAATCGTAGCCTACTAGATTTTTGTACACCAATCAAAGACCTTCTTTAGCGTGAAGTAATGGTAGACGAATAATCAAATGCGTCGATTACATTACGGGTTGTAATGTTACATTTTCCGCCCATGGGCGAAAAAAGCCCAACTTTTCCAACTATTATGCGGGATCAACATAACCCTTTAGCCCCCTTTAACCCATAACGAGTAGGTATGATGAAAATAATCTTCACTCTCATGGTGAAACATGATTGGTGACTTATTGATAATAAATGTCTCTATTGTTTTAAATGATTTTTATTTTCCTTTAGTTTATACATAAAAAATCTCACTTCATACAAGTTATTTGTATGAAACGATTTTCAGCAAATAAAGCTAAGAATACTCTAGACTACGTCACCTATCAAACAAAAAAAACTAAATCAAAATCGGTTCATTCGTTCGGGAGCAACAATAGCACAGACAGCCGTTTTTTTTTTTATAAAGACGTAATACTGCTTTACTTGCCAATACTGCGGCCGTGCGCATGGGTAGGTACGTATGCCACTCCGCTCGGTGCGATGCGAGGAAATCGTTCGTTTAATTATTGTCAGGGGCTTTTTTTTTTTTTTTTTGAGGGTGGGAAATCATCAAATAACTTCTCCCGCTCTGGGCGGAGCGGGAGGGTGTGTCAGACTCTTACTGACTAAAACCCACCCGTATTCCTTCCTGTTGCCTGTGTTGCGGGGGCCTCGGTGACCCATAAGTACCTTCCCGCGACCCCGGCAGGCATCGGCCCTAGTGGACCCCTACTTTTGTGCTGACGACATCTCTTTGAGGCGCGCGTAGAATACGACGCGCTGTCGACCCGGGCCTGGTCCTAACTGGACGGTGAGCTACCCATTGCTCACCGTCCGCAAGCCCGCGCCTACGGTGGCTGGAAATCCGCCCGAGATTCCCGACGCCCAGGGCGTCTCCTGCGGCGGCTAGGGGCGAGAGAGCGCGAAACTTGCCTTTCCCTCAACCGTCCCGCCTCCTCCTTCGCGAGCATTACTGCTTCGCAGAAGGAGGTGACGGCTGCCCATGCCCTCTCGCTCCGTACCATGGCCTGAACCAGGGCCGGACGCGAGAGGTCTCTGCCGCCGATCGCCTCCACGAGGACACGGCGGTGCTCTGCCCAAGCCGGGCAGACCTCCACCGTATGCTCTACCGTGTCCTCCGGGCGATCCACACAGTGGTGACACCCAGACGTTTCCTCCCGCCTTATCCGACACATGAACCTCCCGAAGCTGCCGTGTCCGGTGAGGACTTGCGTCAGGTGGAAGGTGAGGACGCCGTGGCGCCTCTCCAGCCTTTCCTCAAAGAGGGGACTTATCGCCGCAATCGTGGCGTGCCCAGCACTGGGTTGCGACAACCGTACTTTCCATGACGCCATGAGATCCCGCCGGAGCTCCGTCCGCTGTGCCGCGATTTCTCGCGGCAGCGGACTTACGCCCCGGCGTTTCGCCTTCTCGCGCCACTCCCATACGTGCGCGAGGAGGGGGGCTTGCGGGGACTGCGCGGCTCATTTCCATCGGTAACGCCCACTCGAGCAAGGTCAACGGCGTACAGCCCGCTCTTAAAACAACGCTGAGCCTTGCGTATTTATCTGTTGATGCAAGCTTGATTGAATTGATTCCTTTCCGTGACTATGAGGTAGTTGTTGAGTACAAGTAATAAAAATGAATAGTTTAAATAGTTGTAATTTAAATGTATTAAGTTTAACAATGTTAGACAAGTAAAAACTAGTGTTCTCATAAAGGGTGAAGAGTTGAACTCCGAAGATACCACTGTGTTCTTAGGCATAACTTTGGATGCCAAGCTTCAATGGGGCCCCCATATAGATAAATTGTCAAAAAGGCTTAGCTCTGCAGCATACGCCGTTAGAAAAATTCGTGATTTAACGGATTTAGACACAGCCCGTTTAGTATACTTTAGTTATTTTCATAGCGTAATGTCGTACGGTATTCTGTTATGGGGAAATGCCGCCGATATTCAGACAATTTTTGTTTTTAAAAAAAGGGCAATCCGTTCAATTTATAAATTAAGTCCCAGATACTCCCTCAGAGAAAAATTTAAAGAGATTAATATAATGACTGTAGCTTCTCAGTATATTTATGAAAATCTTTTGTACGCACATAAAAATATTAATTTGTTTAAAAAATACAGTGATATCCATAATGTAAATACTAGGAACAAACACAAATTTGTTGTTCCTACAACCAGGCTCAAAAAAATAGGCAGTTCGTTTAGATGCCAATGTATACGTTTTTATAATAAACTTCCTAGCCACATTCAAGAACTAAGCCTTAATAAATTCAAATGTTTTATAAAACAGAAACTGTGCCTAAAAGCCTTTTATACTGTTAAAGATTATATTGAGGACAAACAGGCTTGGGATTGAGCTGCTCCAATAAACTTACAGTGAATGTTGTTTTTTTACTCTTTTTATTTTGCTAGCTATTTATATTTTCTTATTCTATATAACATTCTATATAAACAATGACATGAATATTTACTTTGTAAAGTATTACATTATTTTAATTATTAGGAATGTGAGGACTATGTGGGTCATTGTTTGTTTTTTTTTTTTTTGTCTCTTAGTTTTAATGATGGTCTGGCAGTTTGAGTACTTTATGCGGCCTACCCTAGTCTTTTCTTTGGTATTGTTCGTCAAATCATTGAGCTCCTTAAGTTTTGAGATGAGCTGCATGATAACTGACAAATGCGTGCACTGACTGGACAGGTCCACTCAAATCTGTGTGGTCTTTCCTCAAAAGACCATTTCGGACACCAACCTACATGGTCCTCAAATGATCTGACCAAGATTATGTCCGAATATACACATTACATTGATTAAATTTTATTTATGCAATGACATGAATACTTACTCTGTGTAGTATTATATTGTTTTTAATTATTGTAAATGTGAAGACTATGTGGATCATTGTTTAATTTTGTTTTATTCTCAGTTAGTTTTTAACATGGTCGGGCAGTTTTGAGTATTTTTTTGCGGCCTAGCCAAATGTCCTTTCTTTGGTATTGTTCGTTGAATCGTTGAGCTCCTTTAGTTATGAGTTGAGCTGCACAACGACTGACAAATGCGTGCACTGACTGGACAGGTCCACTCAATCTGTGTGGTTCTTTCATCAAAAGACCATTTCAGACACCAATCGACATGGTCTTCACATGATCTGACCAAGATTATGGCTGGACTTTAAAAGAGACTGTGACCTCTGAGTTTGTTTCGGCCTTTCTTCTTAGAGTAGTCAGATAGGAAACGCCGGCCTCATATAGTTTAAAAAATATGTTTTGACGTGTAAAAGTGTTTGTAAAAACCTACTTACAGAAATAAAATCATTTATCAATTTATCATTTATCTCTTAGATTTACTTGTCAAGATCAATGTTACATAAGTGTTGTATTCTTGTTCATCTAAAAATGTTGTTTATATAAAAATCAAAATGTGTAATGTAATAAATTGAGGGGATTGATTTAATTTAAAGATTATTTTATTTATTTAACCATTTATGTACACACATATACAAGGTGTTGTTTTGGATCTGCAAAACATTTTAGAAGGTAATTATGTTAGTGATTCGCGACCCGAATCAACAATAAAATGGGCAGGTATTTTTTTTTCATTTTATTCTTATTTACGGAAATCGGTAAGTGTGAACTCCCCTTTTTAAAACGTGGCCAGGCTGTACGTGTCCTTAAACTGCGCTTTCACACACACACAAACGCAACCGACATTTCTTTCATAGATCTTAGATAATTATTAAGAGAGTTATTCTGAAAAATTCATCAATAAAATTTAAAAATCTAAAATAAAAAGTATTATTGATTATTGACTTGGTATCGTATCGCTATATGATTATTTACGAGTTTCTTAACAACCTCCTGAAATGTTTTGCAGGCTCAAAACTGCATCTTGTAGAAACAGACAAGAAGAAAAGAACAGAAAAATACATACAAAGGTGATGCTTATTTCTAAAGAAATCTCTTTCAGTATACCTGCGATAGGAAAGTAGATTTAAAGAGATGTGGACAACGTGTGGAAGAGTAGAAGTTAACATAGAATACATAAAATCGAAACAATTCACATAACAAATAATATGGGAATATACTAACATACATACATACATACAAACATACATACATACTTCTAAAATAAATATCACTAGAATATTAAAAATTAATGTGTAATTTATAAATGTATTTAAATTACACATTAATTTTTAATATTCTAGTGATATTTATTTATATTTATATACCGACGCAACTATGACGAAGTGGAAAGATAGTATTCCTTCACTCTTCTTTTCTATACTGCAACAGTTTGGCAGTCCCTAATGTCAGACAGAAGTGAATTCAACCGCACCACGTGCACAGTGAAGAAGTAGGAGTAGAAGTCGGTAGAGTGCGGAGGGGACTTAAGAAGGTTTCTAAGTTGCGTCCTGCAAGGCGCATCTGAAGGACGGGCGTAGAAAAAATGCTCCCGCATTTGTATTCTTCTTAGCAAACCCTTTCATTTGATACCCATACCGTAGGGGTTATTATGGAAATTATAAATCGCCATTTTGTGACGTCCGCCATATTGGAATTAGAATAACGTCACTTATTGTTTCGCTTATCAAGCCCTTTCATTTGATACCCATATCATAGGGGTTGCTGTGGAAATGATAAATCGCCATTTTGTATTAAAAATCCGCCATATTGGATTAAAAATAATCCATATTGCATTTAAGTAATCGTGCATTGTCACGAGTACCAAACGTGTGTTCCAAATTTCAGCCTGATAGCTTCAGTGGAAGTGGGTGAAATACTGATTGCAAAATTCCAGGAAATATATAAAAGTGAAGTTAAAAATAAAAGTTATACAAAAAATGGTAACGTCGAACGTGGTATCACCTCCCCGAGTTGCGCTGCGTGTGCTGCGTGTTGTGTCGTGGTGACCGCTATGTTGCCTGCACGACCACCGCAACAAGTACACAGGACACGAGGTCCATTGCCCAGGCGTTAGTACTTACTTACACATCGAGCTTTAGACAGTGACTGGCACACAGGTGTGAGTAATACACGACCGAACTTTTTCCTAAAGTCTACCTGCGTGATTGTATAATTTAATTTTACCGACCTTACTGAGTAATTGCCACTAGAACAATAAACAAACGGAAATACTTTAAAATAACATCGTGCCTGTATTCCCTTAAAGGGTGGAGAAAGCCCCGCGTAATAGGGGGGCGAGCCTATTGCCAATTTCCGGACACAATTCGAACCCCCGGGCACTACTGAGCATTCCTTGAAAAAGCCAATAACACTTTTTCCGAAATGGAATCCAGGAGCATTCATCGCTTTAAAATCTTTGATTTTTGGAATACCTCAGTCTTTTGTTCCCTCAGATGAAAACAACAGATGCTCACAGTTGTGTTAAGGTGTGACTCGCTATTGCTAAGCAGTCACAGAATAGGTAGAGCTCCTTCGGTTGGATCCGTGAGGCTTTTAGGGTCATAATCAATGATTCAGGAGATTGTAAGAGCTTCACGCCGCTCATTCCACGTACTATCGGCAAAACTTAAGGCTGGGTGGCCCCGAATTTAAGTTTTTTAAAACAATCTGAGACAAAAAATACAGCGTTTTAAATTAAAAAAAAAATATATGTATTAGTTAAGGATCTTATCTAGTTAAAATCGCATTCAGTTGCAAGACCTGAAGAACTTCACTCGATAGAAAAAAATCTCAAAGTTACCCCTTTTTAGAACGTTTTTTCAATATTATGACTATATTACTGATGTTTTACATTTAATTTTTGTACTATATTAAAGAAACTAATTAGCTAAAGACAAATTCGCAGAGTTTGAATTGATAAAATGATTTTGTTAATTACTATGTTTAAATAACAATTAAAAGCGGTCGCGGCGGCTCAGACGGGTCCGTTCAAACGCGTGCTAGCGCTTATGGACGACGGACCTGTGTCAGTTTCTTCCGCGACAACTACGCGCACCATATCATATCTTTTTGAGAATTTGTTGCTTGTTAGTTATAAATTATAATGGGCAATAAACAACGCAGGCGAAAAAAGTCGTGTAAAGCGATAAAAGACACAAATAGAAAGAATGCACTCCAAAGATATGTGAAGAAGTAAGTACCTACGTTTTATTTGTATTGTAATGTAATTTGGTCTCGAAATTAAATTTTATTTTACTTCAGACTCTGGTAAATCTTACGATCATCGTACTATAGTTTATGAATATTAGTACCGAGGATCGCTACGATTTTTGATAATTCTTATTTTGTCTTTTCGTTCGGTATCCTGTCTGGCGAGTGGCGAGCCACAGTATAAAAATATCAGTAGTACCAGAGAACGCTAAGATTTTTGATAAAATTAAATCATATTTTGTCTATTTCGATATCTCAACCTGGCGTTTGCTAACGAACAGTAAATTACTATATCTACCTATCAATTTCATCTGTGAAATGGGTACTTCATTTACTTTTTGTTATAGGTCAGTTGGGCAGCCTGAAGAAACTAACATGAACACTGCCGCAGCAACAAATCTGATACCTGAGGATTCAAACGAACATAGGTATGTAATTATCTTTTTTTTTATCAGGTGATAAAATCATCAAATGAGTCCTGCCGCTCTGGATGGAGCGGAAGGGACTGTCAGACTTGTACTGACTAAAATGCACCCTGTTTCTTCGGTTGCCCTTTGCGTTTCAGGGCCACGGTATCCTGGTAAGACAGTATTCGTGGCTCTAGCAGGCATTTGGCCCCCGTCAGTTTGCTGACAGCTCTTTGAGGCGCGCGTGGAACATGACGCGCCGCGGACCCGGGCTTGGTCCTTGATCGGACGGCGAGTTACCCTTACTCGTAGTCTAGCGGACTGCGAGTAAGGGAAACTAATTGGGGGACATAAGCGGTCATTCGGTTGAACGACGTTCGGATAATCGATGCTCTACTGTATTAAAGTCCTGGATCCTCATAATGTACATTAACTAACATAATGTGGGTGGGTTTTCAGGTACTGCATGGATAATGCATCAAGTAGCAACACGGCTGATGTATCCAAAACATCTTTTATTGGATTGGATCTTGTTGATACACAAAAAACTGTAACATTAACGTAAGTACCATATTTTATGTTTGTACCGCATTTTACATACAATGCTTTTACTCGGATGTGTAAGACAAACTTGTAAGACTTACCATATATGTTCTCTTTTTTAGAGAAACTGAAGACACAGAAGACTCCCCCATCGTAGAAAAAGTACTCAAAGATGAATTCCAACCTATTTCGGGACGGCGAATTATCGATATAAATTATGTTTTACAGGAGTTACAAAAAAAAGCTCGTCATAACGGTTTATTTAACTGCACATTAGGTAACTTCCGTTTAATTAGTGAAAAACGACGAGGACTTTTATCAGTATTTCGTTTTGAATGCAATATGTGCAAACAAGTTTGCTTGATTAACTCGGAAGACCAAAACGACAAGGAACAAGTGAATATAAATATAGCCGCCACTACTGGGATTGTGGCCTCCGGTATCGGCTTTTCCCAATTTGAGGAACTATGCTCAGCTATGAATATTCCAGTTTTCTGTTCAAAATACTATTCGAAATTAGAGGAAGAAGTGTTTGAAAAATGGTATAAGACGGCAAGTGCTACCATGGAAGCTGCAGCTCAAATGGAGAAAGAGATCGCTATCGTAGAAGGTCGAATTAAGAACGGCTACCCTATGGTTGATGTTTGCGTTGACGGCTCATGGTGTGCTAGATCTTACGGCACGAATTATAAAGCGTCATCAGGCACAGCAGTCATAATCGGCAGAAAAACAGGTCAAGTTCTTTATATTGGAATAAAAAATAAATATTGCTTGGTATGCGCTCGAGCTGAGCACAAAAATATGTCACCAGAGCAACACAAATGTTTTAAAAATTATGAAGGTTCTTCAAGCTCCATGGAGACGGAAATAATTGTAGAAGGTTTCAAATCGTCGATCACAATGTATGGCATCATATATGAGCGAATGATAGGAGATGGAGATGCATCTACTTATGCTGCAGTCCTCAAAGCCAGACCATATGAGACCGAAAATGTGACCGTCGAAAAAATTGAATGTCGGAACCACGTACTTAGAAACTTCTGTAAAAAACTATGTAATCTGATTACAGACACAAAATATGTTTTAGTGCACCGTAAAATGCTCAATAATGTCAAAATTTTGACTATGCGGAAATCGATAGTACAATGTATTAGACATCACAAAACCTCTGAAAGTCCTCGCAATGTAGCAATATCAAATCTTCATAGAGATATTATTAACTGTGTAGCACATGCTTTCGGCGACCATAGAATGTGCCAAGAATATTATTGCACTAAAGATAGAAATGACAACGAAGAGCTCAAAAAGATCCAGAATTCCACATTCATTTTCCGAATAAACGCGATTGTTTCAAACGTTGCTGCAAAATCACGCAGCTTAATCGAAGACGTTGACACAAACACTGTTGAGTGTTTTAATAGTGTCATCGCTAAATTCATTGGTGGCAAACGAATCAATTTTTCACTAAAAGGAGGTTATCAAGGGAGGTGCTCAGCAGCTGTTCTTTCGTTTAACAGCCAATCCGGACTTTCAGCCGTCCAAAAAGCTTTTTTAAATAAAAGTCCTAAAGGCAGGGTTTAAATAATTGAAAGAAGGAGAGCACAAAAACGAAAGCTAAACTTCGAGCATCCCGTAAAAAAAATACGAAAATTAAAAGAAGGCAATCAGAAGCAACATGACTATGGTCCAGCGAGCACAGCACCAGATATGTCTCCACATGAATTAAAGAAAGCTGAAGAAGAGTTCTTAAATAATTTAAAAATGCTTACTTCTGATAGGCATGCTATCGAAAGAGCTACAGTTTTGCAACGAGATAGCAGTGAATGGTTAGAAATACTGAAAAACCTAATCACCGCATCAAATTTTGGTCAAATTTGTAAAAGAAAAATTAGTATAAATACTGCTCCTTTGGTGAAAAACATATTATACCAAAAAAAATTGACATGTGTAACTGCTGTTGCACATGGAATAGAGCATGAAAGGCAAGCACTTCAACAGCTTGAAAAGCAAGAAAATATAAGTATTATGCCTTGCGGTTTGTTCATTGATAGGACTTATCCATTTATTGGAGCCACTCCTGACGGATTAGTAGGCGATGATATGCTAATTGAAATCAAGTGTCCTTTAACTGCAGTAAAAAAAGGTCTAACCAATGCAATACAGCAAAACAAGATACAAGTTTTCAAATACGACAAAAAGATTTGCACCAGCACAATAAATACAAAATCGAACTGGTTTTATCAAATACAAGGACAGCTTCACGTTACTGAAAGACGATTCTGTCTGCTCGGCATCTGGGCTGGAGAAAATAAACCCTTGCTTACAGAACGTATCGAAAGGGACGATAATTTCTGGAAGACGCAAATGGAGTCAAAGCTGGTCAAATTTTACATGAAATGTTTATTACCGGAAATTGTGGATAGTAGATACGCACGTGGAATGCCAATAAGGATGTTAACCTTACAAGATGACAAGGAAAATGAAAATTTTAATTATGTGGACTCTCCAACGATGCCATCACCTGCGCAACAAATCAGCAATTCTGTACAGTCCATAGCCCTATCATCTTCTGAGACACAATCAGAATTACAACCGGCCACCAGTTCAAGAGAAATAAATTTTGAAGAATTTTAAGATGATTAATGTACATGAATAATAATTTTGACACATTTTATGATTAACGTATGCGTGAGATACAGAATTAATAATATTATCGTTGTTGTATTAAAAAATATACGATTTTTGAATGAGGTCTCCATTCAAATGTAGAGTTCTTTTTTAATATATTTTATTTTATTTTTCGTATTTTTTTTCGTATTATTACCCAATGCATTTGGAGCACCCGACCTAGAAACGAAAACATCAATTTATTTAATAAATATAGTTCAGAGTTTATTCCATTTAAAATATCTACTCAAATGAATTTATTACAAAAAAATGAAAGACTTCGCTATTACTACAAATTATAATAAAACAAGTTTTTAATGAAACAAATATCTTATTTTATTTTTAAAATAAATCAATAAGACAAGTTGACCTACTGCCTGCTTATCTGTAATGTGACTTCCCGCGACGTAAGCGCACGGCTCGCTTTGCGGCAATCGCGGGCAACTCTTGGTAGCGTTAAATGCCTATTTCGCTTGGTCTACCCGCCCTTAAGCATGCTCAGTTTATAAAATATTTCTGTGGCAAGCGCAGCTAGTGACAGACCACACCTCTTCCAGGTTTCATCCAGTTAGAGACAATGCGAGCACAGGGCGAGTAACAAAAAATAACAACAGACATAAAATATTTTATAATTTTTTGCAAACGTGTTTTATGGCCCTTCTATTGTTTACCCGAATTTTCAGACGTTCCTACTAAATAAAAATAGTACTTAGATGATGAATTTATTTTTATTGCAATTGCAAAAGTTGGGACAGCAATGAACAAAAAGCTCTGGAAAAACTATAAACAAATCTACAAACTACGCCAAGTATTGGTTCAAATAATACTATAATTATGCTATTTCAATAAAAACAGGGCAATAAAAGAAAAATATACCAAATGTTGTGAATTTATAACAAAACTACGTAACTTGCTTCTTTTTCTATATGTTCTTAAGTTTAAACACATTGAAATGTAGTTATTTACTTTCCAATCGCACTGCATGAATAACAAGTCCCTCTCACGCTGATAAAATACAAAAAATGATTTGTCTGGCGGCATCGCATAGATCTTGAAAATTGGGGAGGTAGTGAAAGTGTTAGTAAATAACTAAAATAGACCCGACAATGGCATGCATTGTCGGGTCAATGTGTCGGAGAGAGGTAAATATTAAAGTGTATAGAATAGACATAAATTGTTATTTGACATTTCTTATTCCAAATTAATATATTTTTGTAAAAAGTTGATACTAATTTAATATAAGTAGCAATACCAATAATACATTTTCTAAAGCAAACAAGATATGAGTAGAAATTTACTTCTTGTCAACAATAATAATTCATAAAGAGCTGACTCAGGCCGTGCCCATTAAAAAAGTATGTCGCAAATAAGTCAGATTTTTTTTTGCACGCGACTACTGTGAGTGTCACCCTTCTATACATTATCATATTAATACGAAGACGACTAAAATACGCTTCGTGCATCCTAATGGTCAAACCATATGCACCGGGTGATCGAGTCGTGAGCCGTGCTATGCGACTATAGCTTTAGAGGTGAGCATGCGGAAGTTTGTCTGAGAGTCTGTATATACGAGGTAATGAACCAAGTGTCACTCATGGGTTGACCATTTTAGAAACAGAGTTTTTGTAGGTACCTATTTGTAAATAGCACCTATAGTAACAAAAGTACAAAGAGGCTATTTCATGCCAGTAAAGTTTAGGTTTATTATTTTTATTATCGTCGACATATGTGCCTTAATAATGTTTTTGTTCAAATCAAAAGTCATTTATTCAACCTAGGCTGAGAATCAGCACTTTTCGAACGTAAAAATTACATATGACAGCCCCCCATAAACGCCCGCCCTTCACTACTTCTTTGTGCTTTAGCTGGGAAGAAGTTGTGGCGCAAAAAACTCCCCAGCAGCACACCTGTCTGTATATATAAACTTGTTCTATACAAATCGTATACAAAGCAATCAACACTACGAAACACTAAATTAAATTACTTGCCATTATATTAACTAGCCCCCGCCAATATACCAACAAAACAACGAAAACTGTGTTCTCCAGAATACTACTAGTGTGTCGCACGGCAGTCAATCGGCGAGATTGCGGGATTACCATGTGATGGATGTGCCCGATCCGCGCCCGACACGTGGTCACAGTCCCCCAGCAGAGGGAGAGGAGGTGCGCGTACTATACACATGTCATGTATCATGCACGAGCTGCAGGTTGCACGGAGGACTCGACAGATATCATCGAACGTGTTTCCTTAAGGGCACAGAAACGACACGCCTCGATAGGGATCCTCCGATGAGAGTTAAATTGTCTTCACGCGCACCCACAGCGTTGTACAAATTAGATCAGTTTAAACCGGGATAAACATCCGTCCAGAAATTCAGGGGTGAATCGGGACGAAACTTTAAAATGATTTTTTACGTTGAAATAAACCAGTTTGCCGCCAACAAGGAAAGTTAGTCGTTAATTATTAAAGAATAAACACATTAGAGCCATTTTTGGCAACAAATTATATTATTTCAACGTTAAAATCCATTTTAAAGTTTCGTCCCGATTCACCCCTGCATTTCAATTCACCCCGTTTTACCGTTATTGATTAGGTACTACTCTATTAGTTGTTCTATTTAATTATTTCAAGCACGGCCATTCCACATACCACACGCTGTGTATCCACTGAGCTCGTGGCTCATGGCTCGTGGGCTAATATTTGATATCTCGCGCAATCACCTCAAAGATCTAACATTTTTTCTATATTAAAATTTTAATTAATCCAATTTCGTGTCCCGTCGTGCCGCTTTCGTCCCGCTGTCATCCTGCGCCTTTCCGTTTTCCTGTTCCCACAACTTGGTAAACTTTTGTCTTTGAATTTATCCTTATTTGGTAATAGAAGTAAACAAACGGGTGTTTTTTGTTTACCAGTCTTTGTTGAAACGATATCCTCGTAATTGTGAAACAATAATAATACAGAAGAGATTCGTTTGAGCCCACAGATCATGAAATGATCTGTGTTTGAGCCTGCTGTGCGTGACTGTACACAGTAGGTGAATGGAAACTATCAAGCGTAATGGATGCTTGGAGTAATGGGTAGCTAAACACATGTAACACATGTGGCTATAACATTTATTTGTGATATAAACTGGATTTATTATCGTCCAGTGGGAGTCGTAACAAGTGACCGAAGGGTTATGCCGGGGGACGATCGGGTAGGGGGGAGGGGAGGTCACAGTTATACAAAATGTCAATTCGTGGCATCTAGTACCTACTGGGCATGCAGATGATGCTAATACTATACGATTTTTGAAGCCCTAAAAAAGAGGTCACGAATAATGCCTGTACACTGAACTTAAAATAAATTAGCTTAATACTACGAACTACGGACGCTAAGGTTTTTATTCCTTAGTGAGACATCAAGAGGTATTCCGAGGAGGCTGTACCGGTAGGCTACCTACAATACCTACCCGCCATTTATCAGCGCACTGCGTAACATATCACTCCGTCGAGTAAGGGCGTGACTACACATACACAATACTTTTCGAAGGTCAACCACTATTCATAAGGAACACGTTCCCCGGCCGCGCAAACAACTCGCGATAACATCCGCTCAGATTGTGTCAGCACATGTGTTAATATCACACACACACAAGCCGCGGTCTTCTGGGAAATATCGCACGCGCTCGAAACGCATGTCGTGTATCTTAGCTGAGTCTTAGCGCGACGACACTGATAAATTACGTACTAAGATACAACTATGAATCTAATGTGGTACTAGTTATTTTCGTACGACTATTTTATAATTCTGGAAACTTCGACTTTGTTTCTGTCACCTCTGACATAGACTAAGGTCACGAGCAAACCCATCACAAATAAAAAAAAAAAAAAAAAAACTTCTACTTCCAGTTTTTCTATCGAAATTTAACTTGCCATGAAACTATAATGCATCGACATATAGGCAAGTTGCGCTACCGCCGCACTTGTCCCAGACCAGGCCTACGTGGCCCTTTGATTAACGTGCCCATATTGACGAGCACCATATTAAACCGAGGGCTTTAAAGGCCATGCCCGTAACCCGCTTGCTGCGCCCCATGACGCTGACGGGGACGTAGCGACTACCCTACTACTACTACAACGACTACCTACCTAAAGCACGGTAATATTATCTATACAGTATTCCAACTTCATACAAATGGACGAAGCGCGAGCTATGCCTACGCGCCTCGATCTCGGCATGCAGACAGTCGCGACTGTACCGCAGTGATGAACGGACGGTGTGTTGTTTTTTAACAATAGCCGCGCGATTTTTTCACTAAAAACAAGTTCAAGTACATATTTAATATGACAAGTAGGTTATATTGTGCTGGTTTTGGTTGCATGAATTCGTCAATAACGCATCCAGCGATAACTTTTTAGATTACCTGGAAACTCTGAAAGGTAATTTTACTTACTATTAGGTAGGTACATAATGTATGCCTTTTTAATGGATAAGTATTTCCTTTTATCTCCCGAAAAAAAAAATATTTGGATTAATAAATAAAGTGAATACCGATAAGCTAATCAAAGATAAGACCGATTTGTTATTCAAATATAAACATGTTTTTTTAATTAAATCTTCCAATCAAAAAACGAGGTTTCCGGCTACTGGGACCGCAATTAACTGGGACCGCGGTCCCAGTCGCCGGATCCGTAAAAAATAAATATTTTTCTTCCAGCGACTGGGACCACTCATAGATAACTTAAAAAAATCTATTTTTCAAGCCAAAATTAGTACAGTCAAACGAAAAAAATTATAAATTATTTATATGAATATCATTGACTCGTTCTAGACATGATTTTATCTTATGCGCTTAGTAATAGATTAAGCTAGCCCGTTTTGACATAATTTACACATGCAGGTAAATACACACAAAGGGAATAGCATTGTATAATACTATCCCTCTCTAACTCGAGTCCGTTTTGCCTGTCGATTTCAAGGTCAGGTAGCCCTTTTGTTATAAACGGGAAATTTTGCATCGCCCGATGACTGGCTCGGCCAATCACTGACAAGAAGCTTATCAGTTTAAGAAAGTCAAGTTTTGCATCAGACAGTGTCATATCAGATCATTGTAAGATACTGCGCTTAATGTTTGTTGCAAATTGTGTGATGTGAGTGGTGGTGTAGTGACTTTATTTAATAGTCTTCAGGTATGTAAAACAATTTTTTATTAACTTATTTATAAATAAAACAAGCTAATAACGGGGTTAAACGACGTGGTTACAAATATTTTTACTTTAGAGCGCTTCTCATTTTTGATGAGACTTTTTAATATCACAAAAAAAATTATCATCTGGATTATCTGATAGTTAATATTTTTTTTTTTTTCGATTTTAGAATTACCAAAATGGATGAAAATAGCCCTTCAACTTCACATGGTGAACAGTCGTTTTATATTGATGTCACACAAAGAGGACGTGAATTTTTGCAAAGAGCTGGCTATGAATATTCTTAAAAGAATAAACAAAGATGGCTCAAAACTCTGGCGATGTACAAGAAAAAGAGTTTGCTATGCGACAGTAAAAATCAGAGTCGATGCGCTGACTATTTTAAACGAAACTGCTCATTCTCATGAACCTATCGATTTCGCGAAAGATAAAGTGAACCGCCAAATGCAAAAATGTGTCAAAGATGTTCAAAACGACATAAATATCCCTGTTGCGCAAGTGTTTGAAAGTAATATGGAAGTTCTCAAAGACGAGGGATTACATTTTGTTACACCATTACCACATTTTCACAACGTAGAAAAGCGACTCTACAAAAAAAGAAACGATGCTGTTGGAGCAAAAAAAGTCACTTTTTACAAAGCTGCCGACGTCGAAGTACCAAAAATTGTTGCTTGCTGACTATAGAGGGCAAAAAAAGCTACTGTGCAAACATTTCTATATTGATGGCACATTTAAAATTTGTATTAAGTCATTTTATCAACTCTGTACTATACATGCAGATGTTGGAAGTAATGAAGACTACGTAAATGTTGTTCCAGTAGCTTACGCACTTCTACCTGATAAGAAGACATCTACGTATAAGTTGCTTTTTGAACTCATAAAAAGCCAGATACCCGAATGGGAGCCGGCTGTAATGACCATGGACTTCGAAGTTTCATCAATAAAAGCGATCAAACATATTTTCCCAGGTGTGAAAATAGTAGGTTGCTTTTATCACTTCAAAAAAAGTTTGTGGCGTAAAGCGAAGGAATTGGGCGTCGACAAAACTCAACCAGGAAAAGATCATGTACAGCTATGTTCGGCTCTTTCTCATCTCCCACTAGATATGGTCGATGATGGCTGGTTGTATGTCATGGAAGAGTCGCCAATTAGTACAGAAATAACAAACTTTAATGACTACTTTGTACAAACATGGCTAGAAAATTCAACACTCGCAGGTACATTTACTACTTATGGGGAATTAAACAAAACAAATAATGCTGTCGAGCAATGGAATAGTCGCATTAGAAAGTACATCAAACCAAAGCCAAACATTGCCCAGTTGCTGCAAGGACTCCTAAAAGATATGCAATACTATTCTGGAGCATTAAAAAATCCTAACGGTATCCAAATATCGAAGAGGAAGCATTCTTCGATTGCTAAGATGAAAAAAAAATATAATTCTGTTAATGACTTACTTAGTTGTAAAATAAGTATCGGCCATTTTATGGAGAGATTAAGATAAACATTGACTCCGGATATGGGTATAATTGATCTGTATAATGTTTAAGTTATTATATAATTTGACTGATTCTGTGAAGCCATGACGGCCATTTTAAACTAATTGTGATTTGTGTTATTTGTTTTTTAATATTTACGGTACTATTTAAAGACTGATTTTGTGATAATTTATTACTTACTGATTGTTAATTGTTTGAAAATTGTTGATTATAATTATAAGCACGATTTACGTGAATCTTTTTGTTAAGTATATTTTAAATAACAGAACAGTGGTCAAAGGATGTTTTAAATTTATAACATTATTTTTATATTTTAACACAGTTAAGGCTGATTTTGTGATAATTATTTACTTGACTGATTTTGTGTGAATCCATAACGGCCATTTTAAACTAATTGTGATTGACATAGATAGTACCACGTTTATTATTTTTATTGTGAATTATGTTTTTTTTTTATTATATTTACGGTACCAGTTAAAGACTGATTTTGTAATAAACAATTACTTTCTGATTGTTAATTATTTAAAAATTGTTGATTGTTATGCACGATTTATGTGTTTTTTTTTTTGTTGATTGTTGTTAACACATATGCCTTTTCTTTTAGCCGCCGAAGTAGACGCGTGGCGCGTAATGTGCGCGGAAAATGTGGTCGTATCTACCCCGCTTTCAGTGAGTACTAGTTTAATCCAGCGGCTAATAGAAGAGGCACTCGCGTTGTGTTTAGGTTTTTTACAATTAATATAAGTTTATCAGTCAATGAAGAATGTCTAAATTGCTGAGTTGCTTCTAGATGTGAAGACAAAGTCTTGCCAGGGCAAATTTCTTCTTTATGAGGGAAAAAGGTATGTTCAATCGTGGCATGTTTCGCCCTGGTGCTGAAGTTTTCGTAACATCAGTAATAATTATTACAAAGTTAGAGCCTTTGAATCTTACGTTACACAAACGAATTAATGATAGCGTCTGCACACGATGTGCAGTCGAAAACGCAAGTAGAGCTACCAGCTTTTTAGTAAGTTTCTCTAGTGGCAAGTCATTGTTTGGATACCAGTTAGAGATATAATCTAGGACCACATTTGGGTCCCAAGTTGCCTGATATTTAGGGAAAATAGGATTCTTTTTAAATATTCCCTTAAAGAACCCAATAAAAGAGCCAATGCAGAGTGAATGGAATTAAGAGTGGAATACCTCGCTCCCTCTTCGAGTTGCACCGTTAGAAACTGTGGTATTAGTGGAATATGTGCACTATTATCAGCTTATACAGGGTGTTTGGCGCATGGACCGACACAATTTTTGGGGGATTGGCAGGGTCATTTGCGAGGTTTCACCTAGAGACCCCATGCCCTAAGTCTCATGGTTATTAAGATATGATTTTTTTTTCTTGTTTTCCAAAATTACCCGAAATCTCGCCTTTAAATCGTCATTACTTTATTGTTTGTGGTTGAATTGCACGAAATAGCTTATATTGTATTCTGCAATGTATTCTCTTTCTAAATAAATCATTATTCAATGCAATAGATCTGCAAAAAAGTACTTATGTGCTTCCAAAGTCAATTTTGTTTTTAAATGTGTGAAAAATGACAATTTCTAAATTCAGTATTAAAAAAACTAACAGCCATTTTGAACTTAGTTTTATTTTAAAAAGTTCTTTAGCTTATACCCTTTCTGACGGTACGCTACATATCATAGAAATCATTATGTTGTAAAGATAAGGGATACTAGTTTGCCACTGCCGAATTGCACACAACAATGGAATCGTAAGCAGGTAAAAAGTTTGTCTCTTTCTTGCGCATTATTCTTGTCTTTGTCTAACATTGGTTGTATTGTAAGTTCGGGTCGGGATATGACCACTTTGTCCAGGTTCAGTCGAGCTCTGAGTATCTCAGCTGTTGGAAGTGCACGTGAATTTCACAAAGTTCCCTTTTTTCGTTGAGTTTCGATGGTTAAATCTTGTTATTGTTATTTCTTATTGTGTTTTACTGTTGTGTTTGCTTGTTTTGTTTGTCTTCGCTGTTGTTGTTAAAATGCCTACCTTCAGTAACGAAGAGTATGTTACTTGCGTATGGCAGCGCTAACTGCAATGCGCGCGAAGCACGAAGAATTTATCAGCGGCGATATCCTGATCGACGTTTTCCACACCACGAAACCTTCTCTACAACTTATCGACGTTTGAGAGAGACAGGAAACCTACATTATCAAGAACCTCGAGTGAGTGCCAGTCAACATATTGCAGCTGTAGATGAAATCATACTTCGAGCTTTTGATGAAAATCCTACATCAAGCATACGATTTATTGCTGCAGAACTTACCTTAACAGTATGGAAAGTCTGGGCGGTTCTTCGGGCAGATGGGAGGCATGCATTTCATTACACCCCTGTTTCAGTTAAATAACACACTACTTACTTTTTAATAAAAATATTTTAATTTTAGTGAAAAACCTGTTTTAACCGATTACATTTTTTTCCATGAGGGGTTTGTACAGGTCATTTCGTCAAGTAAAATACTAAAGGTAATTTTTATTTTTTTCTAGTCCAAAATTATTTATTAACTATTTAATATAAGAGGTGAAAGATATAATTATAGTACTAGAAATAGGGAACTATTCTCTCAATCTCAGCCAGGTTTCAGACTGGCTAAAGTAGACTCATCTTTCAATGGGTACTGTTTAAAATGTTACAATAAAATTCCACCCCACATACTTCAACTGAATGAGATGAAATTTAAATCTTTTCTAAAACGCACACTATGCAGGCAGGCATATTATAAGTTGGGTGATTACATCGCTGATAAAAATGCTTGGCTCAATGCTGGTCCTGCTCCACAACCACAACCAATTGAATAATTAACATTTGAAAATACTGTTGGAGCAGCTGAACATTGTAAGACTATATTTGCATTGTATAAATTCAATCTACTTTGTATTGTATAATTGCATTGCACGGGTGTGAGTACTATGTATAATGGAGCTACCATTTAATGGTTAATATGTAATTGACTTGAATGGGCCCTGGCGGCTAAGAGTATGTCATGCTCACTCAGATGTCTCGCTGATGGTGGCGCGTGTGTTGGATCATTTAGTTCCCTTCAAAATGGTTGAGCTAAATGGTGCTGATCCATGCGTGAACTGGTGCCGTCAGCACCAGTTCACGAGCATGACGCATGATGCACCTCTTAGCTTCCTCGGCTTATTTGTAATAATTTTATTTAGAAATTGTTTTTCTTTATTTTGATAAAATGGACGGGTTTTTTATTTTACATCGTCCTCACATTTAGTTATAATTTCAACATTGTTTTTGTACTGATCTTTATGTATCAATACCTATAATTTAAAAGAGTGTCCATGGAGTTTCTTGCCCGTTCTACTCCATAGGTACCTACTACGCTTTGGAATGGGCAGATAGCTTCATATTTATAACTGACCGACTCCTTGACAGTTCAAAAGTGCCTGTAAATGGTTTAATTTAAATAAATGCTTTGAGTTTGAGTTTAAGCTGGTGAAACTTTACTTTACTTCTTTTTGGACTTTTATCCCAGTATTCATACAGATGAATATTGGTATAAATGTTCTATGTCCTAGGTCATGGACTACCTATGTATCAAATTTCATTCAAATCCGTTGAGCCGTTTTCGCGTGAAAGCGTAACAAACAAACAAATTCACTTTTACTTTTTTATCATAGCTTAGTTTCCAGAAAAAAAGACTATCTTTTGAGGTATTGTTAGAATCTCATGGATAATTTTGTTTGTTTTAGGTCTCGGAGATGGTGATAATGCTAGGCGGCTGGATTTCTGTAGATTTATACTACATACGGACGTAGAAGATGGCAACTTTTTAAAAAGAATTTGTGGACCGACGAATCCAATTTTAGCCATGAGGGAATAGTGAATCTCCATAATCTTCACCATTGGAGTAAAAATGACCAAAATCCTCACGTTAAAAGTCAGAGTTCCTTTCAAAGAAAATTTAGTGTTAACGTTTGAGCTGGTGTTATTGGACGCCCCCTCATCGGCCAGTGGCGGTACCTTCATATAAGCCCAAAAGCCCGGCCGGCATGCCTCACTAAAATGCTCGATAGAGAATTTATTGTACCTAACCAGTAGTTTATGAGAAAATTGCGATGATACATACGTAGATACGTAGGTACCTACATACTCAGTCGAAAACTGAACTTTCTTTTTTTGAAATCGGTTATAATTTTATTGGGCTTGCGTTATTTTGAAGGCACGTCACTGTCATCGGCCCATATTTTTTGCCAGAAAGGTTAAATGACATTTATTTAGATTTTTTAATCAATGTATTGTTTTAAAGAATTATTGGCCAAGGACGTCTTGTCTTGCATATGCTTCCCTGATAATAGGGATGACACCAGGGTGAGTCGTGTCCAGAGAAGGTGTCTGGTTCTGAAAGGAGATAGTAGTAAATTTGGATCAGGTTTAAAGTAAAGAAGGTCGTTTACTGATAACTTAAAAAAAATCGGGTACCAAGGCTGACTAGGCCAATGTGGTACTACCATTGATCTCGTAGTTTTGTCATTGACTATTTTCCGTAAAAATCTTAACGGTTGATGTTACGTTGTTGATGTTTACGGAAAATAGTACGAGTAGAAGAAGATTGAACCCCAATTTACAGTGAACGCGTCAATGTTGAACGCCTCCGGGTCTCGTTTCCATGAAATATATTATACCTGTCACATTTGGCATTTACCCTAGTAGTAAATAAGTCAATTTCAGGACAACCTAACAAGCTAACAAGGACAGCCTCAACATTGTCTTTAGACCTTATATATGCAATTACCTTTTTTCGCACCATTGCCAGATTTTGCGAGCTAATTCATTTAGGTCCAAATATTGTATGGTATATGGTAGAGATGTACAAGCTACGCTGTACATGCAACTAGCTCGCCCTACTTACAGTGAAACGTTGCAGTTTGTTTAATCCAACATTAATTACTTTACAACATATTATTTTTAGTAGCAATAAAACCTTCATACCAATCGGTTGTCTACTCATTCAACATAAATCGGCATCAACATAATATTTTCTCTGTTGGGAGTTACGCCCCAACAAGACACCATATCTATTAATATATGATATTGTTGTTGTATTATCGATGCGCAGCAATATCTCTTTATTACGTTGTTTTTTGGCGAAACACTTTTTTTTTTTTTGAGGGTGGGAAATCATCAAATAACTTCTTCCGCTTTGGGCGGAGCGGGAGGGTGTGTCAGACTCTTACTGACTAAAACCCACCCGTATTCCTTCCTGTTGCCTGTGTTGCGGGGGCCTCGGTGACCCATAAGTACCTTCCCGCGACCCCGGCAGGCATCGGCCCTAGTGGACCCCTACCTTTGTGCTGATGACATCTCTTTGAGGTGCGCGTGGAATACAACGCGCCGTCGACCCGGGCCTGGTCCTTACCGGACGGTGAGCCAACCATTGCTCACCGTCCGCAAGCCCGCACCTACGGTGGCCGGAAATCCGCCCGGGATTCCCGACGCCCAGGGCGTCTCCTGCGGTGGCTAGGGGCAAAAGGGCGCGAAACATGCCTTTCCCTCAACCGTCCCGCCTCCTCCTCCGCGAGCATTACTGCTTCGCAGAAGGAGGTGACGGCTGCCCATGCCCTCTCGCTCCGTACCATGGCCTGAACCAGGGCCGGACGCGAGAGGTCTCTACCACCGATCGCCTCCACGAGGACACGGCGGTACTCTGCCCAAGCCGTGCAGACCTCCACCGTATGCTCCACCGTGTCCTCCGGGCGATCCACACAGTAGTGACACCCGGGCGTTTCCTCCCACCTTATCCGACACAGAAACCTCCCAAAGCTGCCGTGTCCGGTGAGGACCTGCGTCAGGCGGAAGGTGAGGACACCGTGGCGCCTCTCTAGCCACTCCTTAAAGAGGGGACTTATCGCCGCAATTATGGCGTTTTCAGCATTGGGTTGCTACAACCGTACTTTCCATGACGCCATGAGATCCCGCCGGAGCTCCGTCCGCTGTGCCACGATTTCTCGTGGCAGCGGACTTAGGCCCCGGCGTTTCGCCTCCTCGCACCACTCCCATACGTGCACGAGGACTTTTGCCTCCAGATCCCATGGCGGCAATCCGGCAAGGAGGCTCGCTGCCTCACAGAAGACCGTGCGGTATCGCTGGACCATCCGGATGGCCATGACCCTTTGGGCCGCGCTCAACCGGCGGGCTGGCCGCAGCGCCAGAGAGCGCGCCCAAACAGGAGCCCCGTAGAGGGCCATGGACCGCACGCCCCCGCATAGAGCTTCCGGCAGGAGGCGTTTGGTCCCCCTAGATTTGGCTGGAGCCGCTTCAAAGCAGCGCCCACCCGCTCCAGTTTGGGAGCCAAACGTCGGAAATGCTCCACGAAGTTCCACCGGCTGTCGAGGACGAGTCCCAGGTACTTCATCGTCGACTCGACGCCGATGGAAACCCCTCCTACCGTTATTTGGGACCCCAGCGGTGGCGCGTTCTAAGGACCATGAAAACACATGGCCTCGGACTTGTGCAGGGCCACCTCGAGTCCCAATTGCCGGATCCTTTCGACGATTGTCGCAACCCTGCGTGCCGCTACTTCGGCCGCCACCTTGTGCGACCTCCCCTGCGCCAGGACCAACGTGTCGTCAGCGTAGCACACTACGCTGACGCCGCTAGGGAGGTCGGCGCGCAGCAACCAGTCGTATCCAATGTCCCAAAGATGCGGCCCCAGGACTGATCCCTGTGGGACACCGCACGACATCTCTTGCCAGTTCCACACTCCCTGGTGACCGGGGTAGATGACGGCCCTGTCCGTCAAATAGGCCTCGACCACACGATAGAGGTAGGTCGGCATCCGGTGATACCGGAGTGCCTCCCTGATGCAACTCCAGGGCAGGGTATTAAAGGCATTGGCGATGTCTAGAGACACCGCCCATTGGTGGTGTCTCTAGACATCGCCAATGCCTGACAAAAACACTCGGTACTAAAGGCATTCCTTTAATACCGAGTGCCGAGTGGATCTTCTTCCTCCGCCCGACTCCCTCGTCGGACTCCGACCCCGCATCACTCTCCTCTCCTTGTCTTCCAGTTGTTTTGGTTTTTTTAATTTTTTCCAGTCTGTTCCCACGAGTGTGGGGGATCTAAAAAGTACATCTAGGTTCACCCCCTGTCCCTAGGCAAGTGTACATTTGTAACTTAACCAGGGGGTCCACTGGTACCCTGGCTGGGGGTGCGCTAACGACTGATGCGCCACCTAAAACTACGAGGTTGCAGATGACACTACTCCTCAGCCATTCATATCCTCGCCGCGAACCAAAACTTGATATTAGAGGAATTTTTATACAGGTTATCTTCCTCGCGATCCGGGCGACCAAGCCAAAATCCTCGTCCCGTTCCAAGCCACAAAACATGACTGTGGTCTCTTTACAGATTACGATTTTGACGGTTGCAGGCAGAAGAATCGATTCTCCCGCTGCTGGCTCGCTGGCAGGGTAAGTGCACAGCAAGCACCGCCACTCTTCGCCCACTCGACCTGCCCTCTGTTAGCAGAGAGGGGAGTGGACGACCGACGATCGAGCATGAAGCTCCCCGCCACGCAGAAATTCGCCACGGTCAATACCCTCTCCGAAACATGGAGAGACTATTGGCCGTACCCAGGATGCACCGGCCCGACGACTGCTCTTTCCCCCGAACGTATTCGAAGGGAACCATCAGCAATCAGCCACACGAGGAGGTTTTCTGCACGCACCCCTTGGCGAAACACTTAAGTCCGTTAAAGGCGGCTCTCAATTTTAACAAATATTTGTAATAATTGAGCTCCGTGTTATTCCAGAATCCACTTGCCCTTTCACAGTGACAAAATACGCTCCAGCTTGTCAGAGAAGCGTCCGAAAATATTTCTAATTCATAACGTCCGTTGCGTATTAGATTTTTTTTACGCATTATATATAATTGTCCATCCACCATACCACGTCTGGTTTTAGGCACATCATAACATCATGGTAACATCATAGCTTTGTCATAATTATTGTCAGAGTTTCTCAAAGCTAAGAACTTCTCGCGTTCAAGGAGTTTGGTATAGACCCAGCCATAAGAGACTGCTGGACATACAGAACAAAGTATACCAAGGAATTTAGCAAAATCTCTAATAATAATAATAACCCCACCGCCGTATCTCTACGTTGACGTCGTGTTGGGGCTTGCGCGCTCCAAACTCCAGGTCTGTGCCGGTAGAGTATACTTTGCCGGAACAGGTCTTGGATAAGGAGCCAAACTAAGAGAGATACAGAAATCCGCAGGGCAGCATGTGGCGAGCTGTTGGGCAGTAGCGACCCCACGGACCTATCTCCTGGGAGAAGTCTTGTTCCTCATCTCTGGCTTGCCTTTATTGGCCGGCTGGAGTGAACACTGACGAGGAACAGAGCTCCTACCTCATTCTTGCCATTATTGGCCGGCTTGAGTGTTGATTCGCAAGAGCAAACGTGCTCGGAGGAAGGAAATATTCCAGTAAGATGCTGGTAGGGATCTTGACCGTACTTCCGGGATTGTCCTGATAGCCGTGGAATACCTCTCCACTCCTCAAGCACCTCAGGAAGTGTTGCCCCCTTGTCACTACGTCACTATGTGCTAGCGGCCGTTTTCGGGGGCCCATTATTGAGTGTGCAATTAACCCCTTGCCTTTTTGTCGGTGTATTTTATATGAAGCATTGGTCAGGTAGGGGCCATAGCCTTTCTATAGTCTTAGGAAACTGATCCACTATAGCCTCTCAAACCCATAACCCAATATTTTTTTCCCATGTTCTGCAATAGTCTTGCATCAACCGGGGGTTGTCCTTGGGTGCACCTTCATAGCAAACAGGGATAATCGTCGGTTGATGCCTCCTTCCATTAAAATTGTCCAAGGGGCCTCTGCGAGTTGGCTTCGGCACCTCGTACGCATTCCAAAGGTCTGGGACCCCATGGTCCCGAGATATGTAAGGAAATAAAAATAAAAAAAAAAATTTTATGACTGCGAAGACCTCACTGATACTCATTTGATTCTGTACTGCGCGGCTGTAGCGGTATGTCGTGTAGCTCACGTGAAATTCGCTAAAGACTCTAGAGCTACACGACCTAAACCAACCGTACCAGCTTGGCAGTGCAGAATTGAACGCCGTATTGGTGGGGCCAGAGCGCTCATTGGCAAACTAATCTGTTTCAGGGAGTGCAATACTCGCCCTAAAGTGATGCGATTTGTGAGGCGAGCGTTCTCAGGGACTGATATCGGGCCTCAGGACTATATGACCCGTGTCACAGAGTGCATCGACTTCCTGAAGCAGAAAGTGTATGCATGGGCGAACCGTATTCATAGGTATAAGCGGCGAGTAGAGCGATACACTCAGAATCGTACCTTCTAGAGCGATGATAGGTTGGTTTATAGGGGTTGCAAGCGACCGGACCAAGGTGTGACTGACACGCGCCTAGATGATGATTTCATGTGTTCTTTGTGGCGCAGTATCTGGTCGGTGCCTGTCAGTCACACCGAAGGTGATTGGGCTCGATAAGTCGAGCGAGCCTGCGATCCAATACCAGAAATGGGGGCTATTACCATCTGCCCCCAACATGAAGCTCGTGCAGTCCGTCCGTTACCTAACTGGAAGTCCCCAGGGCCGGACGGACAACTTCTTGCTCAAATGATTTTTAAGGTCGCACGTTTGCTTGGTGGCTCAGTACCAGACTGCTTTGGAGTCTGGATCGCTACCCCAATTCCTAACGACAAGAGCTACCCACCTGCTCCACCAATCCATAATGACTGCCTCTCAAAATGGATGTAGGAACGGGTCCCGCGGTACTAACTTTGAGTTACTCCTCATTGATATGACCTTTAGTCAACAGGTTCGTCGTTCCCGAAAGGATCTGTCGATATGTTGGATAGATTATAAGAAGGCCTATGACTCGGTGCCACATACATGGCTCATGAGGGTGCTGGAATTGTATAAAGTAGATGCAACTCTGCGAACCTTCCTGATGTCGTATATGGGGAAATGGAGGACGGTCCTTCGCTATCCAGGATGTCGAAATATCCAGAGGAATAGCGAACCGATAAGGATCGAGCGAGGCATATTTCAGGGCGATAGTTTGAGTCCGCTTTGGTCCTGCTTAGCCTTGAATCCTCTAAGCACACTGCTGGAGGATTCAGGTCTAGGCTATCGGTTGAGGAGATGTGGTCTGGTTATATCTCACCTTCTCTATATGGATGACCTAAAACTCTCCACACTCCAATAATTTGCAACTGATGGAGCTACTGAAAATAACTGAAACTTTCAGTAGCGCCATCAGGATGGAATTTGGAGTGGATAAATGTGCGGTCATGTATGTAAAGCGAGGGGAGATTGTGGAATCCGTGGGAATCCAAATCTCGGATTCCATTAACCTTAGAGCCTTCTCCGCATCCGAAACCTACAAGTATTTGGGTATGTTGGAAGCGTTGGGCATCAATGTTACTGACATGAAGGAATCGTTGTAGGAGCCCTTTTTTGACGGCCTGAAGAAAGCATTTAATAGTCTTCTATCAGGCGGAAACAAGGTGCGCGCCTTCAACGGTTGGGTGATACCCGTTTTGATGTACTCTTTCGGCATACTCAAATGGACTCAGACTGAACTCGACGCCCTGGATAGGCGGGTCCGTACGCTGCCGACAGCATATCGAATGCATCACCCACGGTCATCAGTAATGAGACTGAATATCCCGTGAAAGTGTGGAGGTCGAGGCTTTTAAACGCTAAGACCCTCCACAATCTCGAGGTATGCAGTCTCAGGGAATATTTCCTAGAAACCGAAGTGGGGATGCATCGAGATGTGGTCGCGGTGGACAAGGGCCTCACCCCACTCTCCTTGGCTAAAGAGAACTGGCGCAAGCTTGTAGTGCTTGACACTAACGATCGCAGGGAGGTATGGCAGAGTACGGAGCTTCACGGACGCTTTTTCCGGGCCCTACATGAACCCGATGTAGATTTCCAAGCGTCCGTAGCCTGGCTACGTTTCGGTGACCTCTTTGAGGAAACCGAAGGTTTGTCTGTGCAGTTATGGACGAAATTATTATGACGAAGAATTACCGGAGATGTATTGTGAAGGACGGCACGGTTGACGTGTGTCGGGCATGCCACCGTCCGGGAGAATCAATTCGACACATTATCTCCGGGTGTTTTCGTCTAGCTAACGAAGGGTAAGTGCATAGACACAACCTTGTAGCCAGGATTATCCATCAGCAACTTGCTCTGAAATACAGCGTTGTAGAATCTGAAGTGCCGTACTACAGGTATGTGCCGACCCAGTTCTCGACAATGGAAATATCACATTGTACTGGGATCGATCCATCATCACTGATAGGACTATTGTTGCCAATAAGCCTGATATAGTGGTGGTGGATCGAATAGAGCGGCGCGCGATGATTGTTGACATAACAGTCCCTCATGACGGGAATCTCGTGAAAGCCGAAAAAGATAAACAGATCAAGTATTTTGACTTGGCTCGCGAGGTTGTCGACATGTGGGATGTGGATTCAGCAATCATTGTGCCGATAGTCGTATCAGCCAATGGCTTAATTGCCAAGAGCCTCGACAATACCTAAGGAGGCTCTCGTTGGACGGCTGGATTAAGGGCTTGATTCAGAAAGCGGTACTTCTGGAAACGGCTCGCAACGTTAGGAGGTTCCTCTCTCTGGAACCCTGACCGCCGGTAGCTTGGACCCTGTTCCCGATACCGGTGAGCTACCATTTTTTATATTTTTAAATGTTTTTATATATTTTTGTATATTCTAATATTTAAAAATATAATTATATTGTGTAATAATGGAATAAAAGAAAATAATAATAATAAAATTAATTGACGACATGGTTGGCGTAATGGCTGAGCGATCGACTGTTGCGCAGCGTGTCGCGGGTTCGATCCCCGCACGGAACAAATATTTGTATGATCTGCAAGTAATTGTTCTGGGTCTGGGTGTTGGTGTTTGTGTTTGTGAGTCTCTATTTTTGTAAACGCATCCACGATACAGGAAGAAATTGCGAGTGTGGGGCAATGTTGAATCGTCGACATTGAGCGGGAGCGGAGAGCACTGTCTAAGAGAGCAAATATGATAGCCAGTAGGTTTGCACGTTGTTCAAATCAGGTTAAAATCATACTTTTCAAAGCTTTCTGCACCTCCCTGTACACATGCAGCCTATGGGCATCTTACTCATAAGCTGCTTACAGTGCCCTTCGTGTCCAATACAACAACGCGTTCGGGGCAGTTGGCAATGATTGCTCAGCGACTGGATTGCCCTTACGTTGGCCATTGTTGTAGCAGGCATATTGCTGGTGCTTGAATTGTCATTTTATGTAACGGTGTATAAATGATGGAGTATTATGGATATTATAATTTTAGTTTTTATTTTATTTCCTTCTGATATAACTTCATTTATTTAATTTATTTTTTATTTTGCTGGGTGCTTTTGACATTAATTGATTTGATTTGGCATTTATCTGCTACTCATTTGTTACGGCATCTAATTAACTTATTTATGAGTTACTCAACTTTTTATTACATATTTAATTTTGCACAAGTGAGATTTGTAATATTGACATACATAGTGGTGAGCTTTTGTATTTAATATGGGTCAAGGACCTGAAATAAATGAATTTTATTTTTATTTATTTTTTTATACTAATTAAATACATTTTACTGGTTGTTTGTGCACCGCTGTGATGTGAGAAGCAAGTGAACCTGCACCGCGACAGTTCATTCGTCCATACGTTTTTTCGTACGTTAGCTCACTCGTAGAACATCTAATCGTGGCATTAGCTTGTGAACCATCCTTGTAAAAAACAAGAATAAACGCATTTAAAGTTGGAGTCAGATTATCATTCATTGAACCCTGGGTCGAAACATGGTGACCCCGACGTGATCAAGCAAAAATAAAGAAGATTCTGCGCAGCTATCGGCATATTTCAAATTGCATCGTCATTGCCGAAAGTGGACTTTGTACTCGACGCACACTGATTTGAAATACGTTGCCCAGCCGTTGAATTTCATCTTCAATTTGGACATCTTCGAAGAATCAAATCTACAAGGAGATTTGTTCTATGTATTGAGTAGAACCGAGTGACTATCTCAGTTCCTGAAAATTTGAAAAGAGATTGGTTTCTTTAACCTGAGGAGAAACCACTAAAACATCTCGATATTGTGGACAGTCAACCGAATAGTGCCACGGAAATACGATTGAAGCCAAATCTCATCGCCAGGAGATCATCCCAGAGACAGCTTGTAGCCCAGCCGGTCAGCTATATTGTGAACGACGAGCGCCGCAGCCACGGAAGCCTGCCAGGGAAGTGATCCATCCTTTATTTCCTTTACTATTTTCCCATATTTCTCGTCCTCTATTTGCCTGAAAATTGTGATAATTTTCTTCATTAGTCAAATTTTGCCTGTATGTCTGTCAAGTATTTTACATAAGCTAAATAGCTAAGTATTCATCATTAAAATAAACCCAAAAATCATTACTAAGTCCTAAGCCGTGTATCTCATTGGTTTCATAGCCACGTGCGCATGCGAGAATTGCCAGTAAAATATAGTACATATTTCTAAAAATCTAAACCTCTATATTTTTTTATAAATCTCAATCTAATCTTCTTAGTAATGAATGTTTATTACGCATTCCAGTGCATTTTGTGTGTGAGTGAATTGCGTCCTTGAGAAACGGACCAGCGGACGCTCGATGCCCATTGCTTCATTCAGCGCGTTATCTATCGCCAGCCGATCCATCAGCTGATTTGTTCCGTTACCTGTGATTGTGGCCTTGAATCATCGACGCATACGCTGGATTGTAATTAAGTATTATTTCATTACCTTTGTGTGTTAAATTGTGTATTGCTGAATTTGAATTACTTATGTCGCATACAAGTACAAGCGATATGCGATCTAAATCACCTGTTGAAAATGTTAAACTTCAAGTTCCGACAGCTAGTTATTCAAAAATTGATTTAAAAGTTTTGATTACAAAGCCTAGTTCAGTCAAAGGTCGTGTAACTAAGTTCAATAAGTTTTTGAACGAAATAACTTTATTAGAAACCCCTACCGATGCTGAAGTGCAAACTTTAATAAATAGGTACGAAAGGTTTCGTGAATTGTTTATTTACTTTGAAGATCTGCAATCAGACATAGAATTATTAAACTCCTCTGAGTTAGAAAATAAACTTGACATTAGAGATGCCATAGAAGGTGATTTTAGTTCGCTGATTGCAAAGGCTAAATTATTCATAGATGCTATCCGATCGATCGATCTATCTTCCGAAACCAAGTAGTAGTCCTCAAAGGGTCATGGCCATCCGGATGGTCCGAAGATACCGCACGGTCTCCTGTGAGGCAGCGAGCCTCCTTGCCGGATTGCCGCCATGGGATCTGGAGGCAAAAGTCCTCGCGCACGTATGGGAGTGGCGCGAGAAAATAACTTTATTTTACTGACAGAATGACAGTGAAGATAATAATGTCTTAATCCTAAAGGTACAAGGTACTTATAGCTAAGTTATGACAATCGCTACGTGACGACCATGTTCTACATTACAATTACTTACTCTCAAGGTTTGGCGGAAGCTATACTGCTGACAAAGCTAATTGTAGTAGGGTTACCACACTTAACTCCTCCCTCCCCAAGAGAGAAATTATCTAAAGGCAACTGTGTGGTCTTTAGGGAATTTCTTTTACAAATTTTACATAAGTCCCATCTATATATAATGAAACCTATAACAGAAACTAGGATTATGACGTAAATACTTAGGGTCCATACACTGATATTGTCACTTGTTACACGTACATAATATGACTCGAAATCACTAACACTTTCACTGTACTTTGCTCGGTTCACTAGGTCCTTGATGTCACCTAAGTCCACCCCTCTAAGATCCATTTGCTTCGCCGGTGGGCTGACGTCACGTCGAAGTTCGGGCATCTGTGCTGTTGGCAGGCTGAAGGAGACTGTGCTACTATTCGTTGGCGTTGTAATGGAGATGTCAGCGATCTGCAGTGTGCAGTGCTGACTTGGTACTAAGATGTATGTACCTTGCAAGGTGTATTTCCTGGTTTCATCGTCACAATGTTCCGTTGTCTGGATACTTTTTTCTGCATATACCAACCAGTGACTTTCGGATATGGGTTGTATCTTGGTTTCTTCTATTTTTACCTGGTGTTGCTGACAATCCGTGAAATTATGTTTTAGTAACATAAGTTGCTCGACGCATGTTTCTTCTGTGTACTGAAGAACGTTGTCCTCGGAGCAAAGGTATGTGAGGTCATCTATTTCTTCGCAGCTGTCGACTACGGGCCTGTATTTCGACTTTTTCACCAGTAGGTAAGGATATTTCGGAATAATGACATAGGGTTTTTTTGTGGTAGGGTTAAAAATTGGAACAGGGATAACTTTATAATAGATATATGTGTTACTGTCTACTAGTGGAACTTCCAAAATAAAAACTATTTTACTACTATCTATAAACCCCTTAATTTTTATACTTCCCTCTAACTTAACTAGGTTATGAATATCTAACGGATAAACTAAGGTATGGTGCGTTTTGATTACCTTCAAAATATTAAATAGTTCCGTAGAGTTAATTATAGATTGATGTAATATATGTATTTTGCTAAAGGCAATGGCTGTTTCTAGTTCATAGATGATAGTATAAATAGTACGAAAATTATTTAATATTTGGTGCATACTATTCATGATTGAAATCAAATTGGAGTACTTAGTTTGATTTTGAACAAGAGACTGAAATTGTTTAATTTTTAGATTTAGATGTCTAGTATTGAAATTGATATCGTCTGAAACATTAAGCAATTTATCAAAAGCCCTTTGCATTAATGATACCCTTCGTTCAACGGAATGTTCCCTTTTTCCTAGATAACTTATCTCTAAATCATACTTCCTAGCGTCCTCGTTATCTAAATTACCTGTTATTACTTTAACAAGAGAACCCAATGGATTCAAAATACCTCTTTTTGTTCTTCTTGACGGTAAAATCTGCTGTAACCTGTCCTTAGTTAATTCTAACAGAGAATCTATCTGTACGGTTAATCCTATAAGTTCCCTATATATCTCGCTATTACTATTACAAATAATTTTTAACTTATTATATTCTTGTATATTATTCTCTAATTGTAGGGCTAGAGAATTTAAATCTATTGTTTTTATGATGTCCCAGTGGTTATTCTTCATCAGAGCCGTCCCAATCCTGATCGGAACTATCCCGGGATTCTGATCGATTTTCTGGATGTTCAAAGTTGTCCCTTGATCCACTAGGGCGAGAAGTATCGACCACCATCTGTGAAGGACGTTTTACGTTTTTTAATGCTACTCTCGTACGTCTATTTTTAAGCTTAACTGGGACTATGTTCCTGTCGACATTTCCCATGACGATTGCTTTTTCAAAACGAGGCAACTCTTTAGCTTTTCTAGTCCTAGTATTTTTCATAAAAATTGTGTCCCCATCTACTACACTTGGTATATTCTCTTCTCCTCCTTTCTTTTCCCTAACTAAACTTTTATGTCCAATCATCTGGCTACTCAAGTGTTCGTAAAGAATTTTCAGTCTTTTACGATGGTCTTGTAAAATTTTCTGCATTAAGTTTTTATTCCTATCGATATCAAAAATATTCCCTGACTCTGTTTGTCCAAAAACTACCTCAAAAGGTGTGAAATTTGTGGCACTATGAATTGTGTTATTATATCCCATGATCGCGTATGTCATTACGGATGTAGCATCTAAGTTACTTTGCTCGTATTTTGCTAACCTATATATTTCTATTATTGTTGAATGAAAACGCTCTACCATCGCCATTGAATTGGGATTATTGGGTGTTCCAATATGCTGATCTATTTTGTGAAGGTTCAACATTTCTTTGAGCAGTTCGTTATTAAATTCTGTGCCTGAATCACTACTTATCTTCTTGGGTGTTCCATACATACTAAAGTATTTAATTAAGGCTCTTACTACCTCTGGTGTACTTTTGTTAGGTATGTAAATAGCTTGTCCTAACTTACTAAATGCGTCCACCACTGTCAGATATTGGTTCTTTTCGATGTATAACAGATCAATAAAGACTTCTTGTAATGGGCCATCTGGAGTCTGTGTTAACTGTATAAATGGTTTCAGGGGTTTCCTGTCATATTTCATTTTTTTACATTCCTCACAGGCATTAATGATGGCAGTAACTGTTTCCTGCATCTTACTCCACCAGTACGATCTTTTTAATTTAATTACTGTCTCCCTAATACCCCTATGACAGGTTTTACCCTGGTGATATTTTAAAACTAAATTCTTTTGCTCATCCTCATCTGTAACGTTCACCACTCTTTCAGTACATTCAACAAATTGTTGGGTTCCCTTTTTATAGAGTGAAATAATAACGTTGACAAAAATTTTCCTATGGGCGGGATCCTCAAAATATATGAAATATTTATGCTTGTAGTCTATATATTCCTTAAGGAAATCCTTTACTAAATCCTGGTTATTCGTAGGTAAATGAACTTCCAAAATTTTTTGTTTGTCATTAGAAATGTCTTTTACAGCCAAGCTGTCTTTAAACCAAGTAAAAATGTGAATTTGCCTAGGCTTAGTGTCTATCGCTTCTTTGAGGATAGGTATACCTTCATGCTCTCTATTGGATATAGAATTAGCTGTAGCAGCGTCACTTTCAGAATCTGATATTTCGATGGTCTCTAATTCTGGTTCCTTTTTACCAAGTTTTATAATCTCGTTAGTCACCTCGTCTAAATGCTCCTGCAAGTTTCTTTCGTTTTCATCGACATTTACAATCATCGACTCACAATCATTTGTCACATTAATTTTGATGCGTGATAAGGCATCCGCATTTGTATTTTGTTGACCCTTTTTATAATGGATATCAAAATTGTAGTCCTCTAACCGTAATCTCCACCTAGTTAACTTGCTATTTGGTTCCTTTAACGAATTCAGCCAGGCTAATGGTCTATGGTCGGTATAAATAATAAACTTTCTACCATATAAATAGGGTCTGAAGTATTTGACCGCCCATATTATGGCCAATAACTCTTTCTCGATTGTGCTATATCTAGACTCTGTATCACTTAGTTTCCTGCTAGCAAACGCAATTGGTTTATCTGAGCCTATGTTGCCTTGAGACAAAACAGCGCCAACAGCGAAATTCGATGCGTCAGTTGTAAGAATAAAAGGCTTGTTGAAGTCGGGAAATTGCAGTAAAGGTGCATTTGTTAGTAATTCTTTACATGTTTCGAAACTTTTTCTATATACGTCATCTATTACTATACTTTTTCCTTTCTTTAGACATGCTGTAAGAGGTCCCGTTATTTTAGAGAAATCCTTGATAAATTTTCTATAATATCCTATCAGACCCAAGAAACTTTTTATCTCCGTGACTGTTTTAGGTATTGGATATTTTAGGATAGCTTCTATCTTATCATTATTAGGCTTAAGGCCATCTTTTGTAATTGTATGTCCTAGGTATATAACTTCTTTTCTTAGAAACTCGGACTTATCTAGTTGAACTTTTAGATTTGTTTTTCTAAATCGTTCAAAAATTGCTTTGAGCTTAACGACGTGTTCCTGTAGGCTTGTCGAAAATATGATTACGTCATCTAAATATACAAGGCAATGTAACCCTTGCAACCCTCTAAGTACACTGTCCATTGCTCGTTGGAAAGTAGCAGGCGCTGTTTTTAAACCAAACGGCATTCTGTTAAATTCATACAGCCCAAATGGTGTTGTAAATGCAGTTTTCTGCCTATCCTCTTCTTGAATTTGTAATTGATGATAACCAGAGGCGAGGTCCAAAGTTGAAAAATACATACTCTTTCCCAACTTATCAAAAAGGTCATTGATATTTGGCAAAGGGTATTTATCGTCTATGGTTATATCGTTTAATCGTCTATAATCCACTACCATTCTCCATTTCTGTTGGCCCGACGCGTCTAACTTTTTTGAAACTAAATGAACAGGTGCATTCCAAGGAGAGTTTGATTCTCGGATTACATCGTCACTTAACATCTTATCAACTTGACGCCTAATTTCCTCTGTTTGGGCTGGCGGTAACCTATATGCTTTGACATTAATTGGATCTTCGTTCGTAGTTCTAATCTTATGCTTGACATCATTCGTAAAAGACAACGGTATATCCTCACAATAAAAAATATCCTTATATTCCTCACAAATATTCCATACCATGTTCCTTTCTTCCTCATTCATGTGGTTTAGTCGTAATTTGTTAAGATTTTTTAATAACAATTCATCCAGTCCATCCCTTTCGCTTAGGTTATTTACTACTAATTCGCTATCATTACATTGTTCTACCTTAAATGGACTAGTGACCTTAAGGATCATTTCTTTGTTTTTACAATTTTGAATAACCGTATATGCAAACCCATTAACGCAGTTTACTAAAGCACAAGGCATCCTTATTCCATCGGTTAATTCTTTATAATCCAAAATGGCCGCGCCATAAGTTAAATCAACTGGAAGGTTAACTTTTACTTCACAACGTGCTGGCAGAACATACGTAAATGTTGACGAATAGACAAAAGGTATGTTCGTTGTTTTTGTGCACAACATTGACGTTTCGTAGTCAATCTTCGCGCCTAATTGTTTCATTAGATTACTTCCTATCAAACCATCGTAGTTACTATCCACATCGTAAAGATAAAACTTATGATCCTCCGAACATTTAAAAATTTTAGGCAATTGTGTACAAATAACGTGTGTATGTTCACTAATACCATGTGTGCTAACAACATTAAAACGCTCATTATATATATTATTTCTAAAGTATTGCTTCGCTATACTCGATCCGATAAAAGATCTAGTGCTGCCAGAGTCTAACATAAAAACTGCATTACCTAACTCAGGAATTATAATATATGGCAAAGAACGAAAACTAGTACACTTTAAAACTATATGTTCCCTCTGTTCGAGGCCCTTAGATGAAAATTTTCCGCACATACAGGCTCGTCTGAAGTACTTGGTTGTAGTTCCCTTTCAAACGCAAACTGATTATTATCGTATGAATCATTGTTTGTGTAATTAACACGTCTAGAACTCGCAGTCCGCATAGTAACATCGGTGTTTGCACCTGTATTTGCAAACGGTGCATTATGTGCCGACGTCCATCGCCGATCATGCTGACTCGGCGTCCTTGCAGTTGACCTAGTCTGTAACGGAATTCGATTTTGTGCAAAATGCGAATTCCTTAATTGAAACGATGCGTTTTGTGAACCTGACTGGTTTACGGCATTTTGTGAACTACTAGATGCATTCGGATTTGCCTCTCTTGTTTGTGAGTTATGTAGTCTTTGGAAGTTGTTATTATGGTTTTCCGTAAATTTCCTTGACGGCTTATTTCTGCTATTTTTCAGATCATAAACTGTTTGGAAGTTTTGCTCTTCTAGAACAACCCTTAGGGCATCCTCCAAAGTCGTTACATCTCTCAATCGTACTAGCCTAACTAAATACGCTGGTAAATTATATAAGAAAACATTCAGCGACGAATTAGTATAGATATGCTGTTTGGCTTGACGTACGTCGACATTGCTTATCGTTTCATTGGTTTTTGCAATAAGAATACTACGTATGTTTTGTATCCTATGGCAAAAATCTAAATAACTTTCATTTTGGTTCATTTTTAAGGATTCCAATTCCAACACTAAACATTCTTCGGTCCTAGGATCCCCAAAATGTTGCACTAACAAATCTTTTAGTTCGTCCCAATTATTTATTTGATCCCGCTCTCCTACTAGGTTCGCGGCTTTATCCGAAAGCTTACTTGTTACGACGTGATATAAGTATTCGTTCTGAGCATCTCCTCCTCGAAACTTAGTTAATATATATTCGCATTTTTTTATGAATAGTGGGAGCTGTCTAGCATCGCCACTAAATTCCGGAATAATGCTAGTCATTGCTGACGGAATTGGTACGATCTGATCCATTGTTATTGAAACCCGAAACGCTACACACCAGGAAAATACCTACTTAGTGACACAGTTTAATACGAAAATTGTATCGTAATAGACTGTAGGTACTAAACAATTATGCCTACCTAATTGCTTTATCACGAGACTTGTATCGTAATAAAAATGTACTAAACTAACTATATCTACGTATTTATTCTATCACAAAAGTTTTATCGCAATAAAATATGTATGTTACCCAGGTATTGTCTGACCCCTAATAACACAAACACATATATCTAATCAAAGAGGTACACGTAAAGGAAAACAGAAAGGATAGTGAAAAAGTTCTACTCACAGTACCGAAGTTACTCCCATCTCCTCCTTGGACTATTATCACCACACTCAGCGTCAGCCTCTCGATGAAGTTGCTCAATAAATTTATTTGTTCGGCGATCCCTGTTAAACTGTTGGAACAGACGTCACAGCAGCTTTGTAGAATTTTATACTATACTGAGTGACTACAGAGATCCTACCGGCTGCGCCAATTAAGTAAACGACAGTCGGAGAGTTTTATAAAAATAACTTTATTTTACTGACAGAATGACAGTGAAGATAATAATGTCTTAATCCTAAAGGTACAAGGTACTTATAGCTAAGTTATGACAATCGCTACGTGACGACCATGTTCTACATTACAATTACTTACTCTCAAGGTTTGGCGGAAGCTATACTGCTGACAAAGCTAATTGTAGTAGGGTTACCACACTTAACTCGCGCCTCAAAGAGATGTCGTCAGCACATAGTAGGGGTCCACTAGGGCCGATGCCTGCCGGGGTCGCGGGAAGGTACTTATGGGTCACCGAGGCCCCCGCAACACAGGCAACAAGAAGGAATACGGGTGGGTTTTAGTCAGTAAGAGTCTGACACACCCTCCCGCTCCGCCCAGAGCGGGAGAAGTTATTTGATGATTTCCCACCCAAAAAAAAAAAAAAGTAGTAGTCCTGATTCTTCTCATTCTTCTAAATGCTGCGGTAATAAACCCATGGGTTTTAAATTGCCTTTGATTCAAATAGCGAAGTTTGATGGTAATTTCTTTAAATTAATGAAGCAAATGTATCCCGGAATTCCATCCATTCCGGGATACATTTGCTTCATTAATTCACAGCAATGACATAATTGAACCTATACACAAGTTTCATTACTTGAACTCTTGCCTTGAGGGAGAAGCTTCCAATGTAATCAGCAACTTGTCTGTTTTTTTTTTTTTTTTTGAGGGTGGGAAATCATCACATAACTTCTCCCGCTCTGGGCGGAGCGGGAGGGTGTGTCAGACTCTTACTGACTAATACCCACCCATATTCCTTCCTGTTGCCTGTGTTGCGGGGGCCTCGGTGACCCATAAGTACCTTCCCGCGAAACTTGTCTGTTTGCTCTGCAAATTAAGGAGATGCCTGGAATCTTCTCTGTGAGAGGTACAACAATGTTAAACAGTTAAAAAAGAATCATTTTAACTCATTCTGTAATTTCCCACCTACCTCTCGAGATTCTGCCAAGTCTCTGCGATTTTTGATAGACCATGTCTCTAAAGGCTTACGTGCCTTGAAGACTCTGGGTGAGCCTACAGAGTGGTGGGGCGGTCTAGTTGTCCATCTGGCCTCGGCGAAGCTAGATAGCAGTACTATGTTCAAGTGGGAGGAATACACAAACACAATAGAGAATTCTCCTACATTACAGGAATTCTTTCAATTTCTCAAGAATCGAGCTAATATTTTAGAGGCTGTTCAAAGTAATAAGTCTAATTTGAAAGGTGAAACAAATTCATCTTCTCATAAAGGTGATAAGTATCACATTAAGTCTTTTGTAATTTCAGCTGATGCTGACGCGTCTTCTGACGCGTGCTTCCTGTGCAAGGGTAGTCATCGTTTGTACGATTGTGCGTCTTTCTTGGCCAAGTCACCAGCAGATCGGGCCTCGGAGGTGATGAGATTGAAGCTGTGCCTAAATTGCTTGCGTAAGGGACACTCATCACGCCAATGCAGGTTAGGTCCATGTTCTACTTGTAATAGACGACACAATACCTTGTTGCATAGGAAACCGTCTCAGCCTGTGAACACATCAAAATATGTTAACACGTCTGCATCCTCGACTGAAAGTGCAGTCAAGCAAGTTTCAAGTGTTGCTACTGACAACGTAGTTAGCATGTCGGTCAAAGCCGACCATAGCTTTCAACAGCTCTGGTTGATATTTTTAATCCAGTGACGAATCAATACACAACAATTCGAGTTCTGCTAGACAGCGGGAGTCAGTCTTCTTTAATCACTGATAGTTTGAGAAATAAACTTCAGTTAACTCCTCAGCCAATCCAGGTCGATATTGTAGGCGTAGGGAATATATCTACTTCTCAATCACTACAGAGATGTGTAGTGCAAATTAAATCAAAACACAATGATTTTAAAACAAACGTGTCATGTTTGGTATTGCCTCGGTTAACAGGTAATTTACCTAAGAAAACATTTGATATTTTGCAAATCATCTTACCTCCTAATATTAAATTAGCCGATCCCACATTCAACCAATGTGCTAAGGTTGACATGTTGAAAGGTGTCGATTTGTTTTGGTCGGTTATAGAAGGTGAACAAATATATCTTGGTCCCAACCAACCTATCATGCGTAGTTCGAAGTTAGGTTGGATTTTGGCAGGCCCACTGTATGTTCGAGATATTTGTAAGTCGCGAAACCAATCTATAAATTGTAATCATGTTGCTGTCGATTGTACAGATAATTGTGTGTCAAATGAACTATTAGACAAAAGGTTAGCCAAGTTCTGGGAGTTGGAACAAATTCCTCCCTCAAACAATTTTGAGACTGAGGAGGAGATTTGAGATTGCATGTGAGAATCATTTTGTTACCAATACCACTCGAAATAATGAAGGAAGGTTTATGGTTAAGTTGCCCCTTCATACGGAACCCGATTGTCTAGGCAATTCATTCTAACGGCTAAAAGGCAATTCTTCGCGTTAGAAAAACGTTTTAATAAAAATCCGGAAATGAAGGACATGTATTCAAAATTTATTCAGGAGTATTCTGGCCTAGGGCATTTATCGGAATCTAGTGTTTTAATTCCCCAACAGTCTTACTTTATTCCGCATCATGCAGTGTTAAGACCGACTAGCGAATCGACAAAATTACGTGTGGTATTCAATGGTAGTGCACTTACAACGTCAGGTTATTCCATTAATGATCTGCAGTTAACCGGTCCAAATATACAAGATTCGTTGTTAAATATTTTGCTTAGATTTCGCCAATACGCCTATGTTTTATCAGGCAATATAGAAAAAATGTACAGGCAAGTACTGATTCACGAAGACCACCGTAATTTGCAATTAATTTTATGGCGTAATTGTGATACTGAGCCATTAAAATCACTCAGATTGAACACTGTTACGTATGGGTACACTAGTTCAAGTTTTTTAAGTACTCGTTGTTTATGGCAATTAGGTGAGGAATGTAGTGACCCTAAAATAAGGGCTATAATACAAAATGATTTTCTTGTGGATGATTTGTTGACAGGTTGCGATAGTGAAGCTGAATTGATTCCAATTAGGGACGTAATAGAATATGCTTTGTCAGCTGGTTGTTTTGCATTGCGTGAGTATAGATCAAATTCACGCTCCTTAATTTCAGAATCCCAAAATGTACAACGCAATCTGATAATCAGCTCATCATCACACACGCTAGGAGTGGGGTGGAATCCTAATGAGGACTACATTCATTTTCCCACAAATTATGAAAATAGAAGTGACAATCCTACTAAAAGATCCATATTATCTGATTCATGTAAAGTTTTCGATCCTCTCGGTCTGTTAAGTTTGTTTACTATTAAACCTAAAATCTTAATTCAACAATTATGGGTGCAAAAAATCGACTGGGATGAACCAGTGCCTAACGACATACTTAAATCGTGGCAATCTTTCATAAATAATATGTCTAATATTCGCAATCTATTCATTCCCCGTCATGTGTTATGCATCAATCCGGTTTTGATAGAATCACATTGTTTTTGTGATGCGTCTACGACAGCCTATGCCGCATGTGTTTACCTGAGATCAGTAAATAGTCAAGGTGACGTCACAGTGCGATTGCTGTGTGCTAAGGCTCGTGTTGCGTCGGTGAAGCCGACTACGGTGCCCAGGCTTGAGTTGTGTGCGTGCTTGCTGGGAGCTCAGCTCGCCGCGGCCGCTTGTCGCGCACTGCGATATGTTATCACTAGAAAGATATTTTGGTCTGACTCATCCATCGCGCTAGCATGGTTAGCGGCCAGGTACGATAAATTAAAAACCTTTGTTGCTAACAGAGTGTGCAGTATCTTGGAGCTTACCGAAGGCTCGGAATAGCGTCATGTGCCTACCACGCTCAACCCGGCAGACTTGGCATCAAGTATCAAAACTAATAATTTAGGCTTATGGTGAAACGGTCCTTCGTATTTACAAGTCGGAAACGTTTTGGCCTGCAAATAATAAAATGATAAACAATATTAGTGACTTAGCTGAGATAAAATCAAACGTATGTACAAATAATGATAACGATACAAATAAATTTATTAATTTCGATAAATATTCAAAGTTTTCTAGGTTACAACGTTCTTTTGCTTATGTACTTCGATTCATACATAATTGCAATAAATCTATTAATAAAATTACGGGTATTTTACAGCCTGATGAACTTAAAGCTTCGTTAGAAAGGCTAGTGAGTCTTGCTCAAGAGGAACTTTATAGTTTAAAATTGAAAATGCTTCGTTCTCAAAAGACACTAAGTCCTAAAAATCCACTGTTAGCTTTAAGTCTTTTCCTAGATAGTAAAAATATTATGAGAGTTGGAGGCCGTCTAAAATATTCTTCTTACTCATTTGAAAAGCGTCATCCAATGTTGTTGCATGCTAAGCATATACGTGTGAAATTGTTGTTTCAGCATGAGCACTTACGTCTTCTCCATGCTGGTCCACAGCTACTTCTTGCATCCATTCGTGAATTTGTCTGGCCCATTGCTGGCAGAGATCTCGCGCGGACCACTGCGAGGCAGTGCATTGTTTGTAGGAAGGTTAGCGGGAAAAAGTTAACTCCCATGATGGGTTCCTTGCCTGAACAGCGTGTGAATCCCGACTTCCCATTTGCTAGTGTTGGTGTCGACTTCACTGGACCATTTTTGATAACAGATAGGAAGGGGAGAGGATGTAAAATTACAAAATGTTATCTTTGCATTTTTGTCTGTCTACGACTTAAATGTTTACATCTCGAAGCTGTAAGTGAGCTTTCGAAAGATGCTTTTGTACTTTCTTTGCGACGTTTTATCTCTCGCAGAGGAAAACCTGTAAAAATAATCTGCGACAATGGCCGCAATTTCGTTGCTGCGGACAAGAAAATTCAGGACTTGATCTCAAGGCACGCTGATGATATTGCAGGCTTTGCTTCGGATGAGGGTATCAAGTTTAAATTTCAACCACCGTATGCGCCCCATTTCGGAGACTTATGGGAGGCTGGCGTGAAATCTGCCAAGTTTCATTTGAAAAGGGTTTTAGGTAATCCACATTTGACATTTGAGGAGTTAGCCACTTTGTTCAGTCAAATCGAGGCTATCCTTAATAGCCGCCCTTTATATCCCTTATCTTCCTGTCCTGATGACCCTCAGTCCTTAACTCCAGGTCACTTCCTGATCGGACGACCGCTAACTTCGATGCCGTTCCCTAATCTGGAAAACTTAAATTTCAACAGATTGGACCGTTTTCAGCGACTGGAACAGCTGCGCCAAGGTTTGTGGAGACGCTGGCAGCTAGAGTATTTAGCTGAGCTACAACAACGGCAGAAGTGGAGAGTTCCCACTCGACCGCTACAAGCTGGCGATTTGGTATTGCTGAAGGAAGAAAATGCTCAACCCATGTCTTGGAAATTGGGCCGTATTCAGTCTCTGTTTCCAGGAAAAGATGGAGTGGCTCGAGTTGCCGAAGTCAAGACAACTTCCGGCACTTACCGAAGAGGTGTGAAGTACCTATGTCCCCTGCTGGACGCTACAGAGGATGCTTCATTGGAGTCAGGAGCTTCCAAGGCCCCGGAGGATGTTTGTGCACCGCTGTGATGTGAGAAGCAAGTGAACCTGCACCGCGACAGTTCATTCGTCTATACGTTTTTCCGTACGTTAGCTCACTCGTAGAACATCTATCGTGGCATTAGCTTGTGAACCATCCTTGAAAAACAAGAATAAACGCATTTAAAGTTGGAGCCAGATTATCATTCATTGAACCCTGGGTCGAAACACTGGTATTTTCGATTTTTATTAAAAAATACGATTCTTTGAGGGCAATTTTTTGTAATTAACTTCGTAACCGTTCTAATATCCTGCATTTTAAAATGTGGAGTAGTAATAAAATTATTTAAGTTTTTTAAATTCAGGATAAACCGAAATAAGCCATCACTTTTGTTAGCCAGAAATATTTTTGACAAAAGTTGGTCAGGCACGGCAGCTCGTTTCACAACGGCGCCGGAAGACTGTAACTTAGATATTTCGGTCTTTATATTATTGATTTCTGAATGACTAAAATTTTGATTTTCGGGTATAGCTGTTTGAAAGACTACAAAGGTTTGTGAAGGGAATTTTTAAACCCCTTACGTAACTTAAAACGGCATGATCGTCAGTAATATAACACTTATCAAGAAAGTAGCTTAGTGTACCCGCATGCGGAATAGTTACCTCGTTTAAGGTTTGTGTGGTCTGAAGTGGGTCTTCGAAGACGGTGTCTGGCGATGTGCAGCCGACGCGCGACGTTGACCGTTTGTTCGGTTGAAAACGAAAGCGAGGTCTCTGCCCACCCGGTCTGCGTGCCTGTTGACCTGGAGACCTGGGTGGGCCCCGCCAGTTTCCCTGCTGTGTGTATCTCCGAAATGTTAGTGTAGGGTCACTACGTTTTATCTGGAGTCCAGACCTTTCGGCAGTTTTTGATGGGATACCTTCTTTTCGCATAATATTCTTTTTCCTAATATACTTTGGCATAACGATTTTGGTATAATTTGTTTTGCCATAATAATACTTTGCCATATTTTTTTTTGGTATACAGTTTATGTTGGCATAATTATCTTGAAGGCTAATTTGTTTTGGCATAAATTTAATTCGCATAACGTTACTAGGCCTAATGACTATTAGCATAATAATATTTAGGCATACAATTAATATAAATAATTGTCTACGTATGTTTTCCTTTTTTAGTTGATATTCACTTTGGGTGGAAATTGTGGTGGTAAACTTGCAGTGCATACATAATTCTGATCAAACCATTTTCTATAGTTTCTGTAACAATTAAATAATATTGTTGGTTAAAAATTCAATATGTTGTGCTACAAAAGTTAGTGACAGAACCGAATCGCTGCAAAACCGAATCCACGTAGTCTTGTCTGCCCTACCCCTAGAGTGTTATTTAAAGTCGCGTAGGCACGTAGGGGTCAGGCAGCCCGCGGGCTGAGGGGCAGGCGGCTGCGAGCAAGCCGCCGCGACCGAGGCTGTCCGGCGAAGCCGGCTAGCAAGCCGAGGCTGCGGAGGTGAGCGAAAGCCGTCTGCGAGAATTAGCACGTGTATGGCCGTCGGAGGCGCGCAGCGCCGGAGCCGTGACAAAAACCATGCCTGCTACATGTTGCATGTTATGCTTGAGAATGTTATGCTTAATAAATGTATGCTTTAGAATTTTATTCTTAATCATTATTATGATTAGAGAAATTATGCTTAAAAAAATATGCGTAAGCTGTTATGCGTAAATAATATTATGTGAAAATATAATTAGGACAAACAAAAGTATGCCAAGTTATATTACGTCTTAAAATTTTATGAAAATGGATAGGGAACCGTTTTTGATGCCTTTATTTTCTCGCCTAGATTGGCTCCAAAAAGGTTAGTGACCCTTTTTACATCTGTAATCAGCTGTGTGAACTTTTTATCTAGGGATGTAATCACCAGTTTTCTTCTAGTTTTTGTATTTTCATAATATACGTAGGTCTAGCAGTAATTTATTGACCTCTGATATTTTCTTTAACAGTTCTATTTTGTATGTATCTCCATCAATAATGGAGCATGTAAGATTGGTTAAGCCTGCAATTACATAACCTAGATGGTTTTGTGTCTTTTCCAGTAGCTTGTCTCTGTTTTTACCCGACTGCCCCAGAAGGAGGTTAATGTTTTTCGAGAGTATGCATGTATGTATGTACGAGTATGTATGTATGTCTATTTCTTTGGCACGCTCAGTAGCCTAAACGGCTTCATGGATTTTAACATAAGAGGTGTCGTTAGATTCGTCTTCATTGTGGGAGTGACATAGCCTATATAATTTTTATATATGGCATCTGCAAATACAAAAAAGGGAGGGAAACGTTTTTTTTTTAAATAAATTACAACAATATTGATATCAAATAAAAGCTAGTAATGAGTCAATTCCATATATATTAATAAAACTAAAAATCTTGAAATAAAACTAATTATTTAAAAAACAAAATACCCAACTGCAAAAACATACCTAACTGAAAAGAGAAAAACAAGCATTATAATCTATAGAATTTTGGTATCGCAGGCGGGGGCAAACCAATAACCCGAAATATGGTGTAACTTTTGTTTATCCCCCGCCTGCGATACCAAAATTCTATAGATTATAATGCTTGTTTTTCTCGTTTCAGTTGGGTATGTTTTTGCAGTCGGGTTTTTTGTTTTTTAAATAATTCGTTTTTTACAGTGTCACCTATAACCGGGATGATTTCCGGGTTTAACAAAGGTACTTTGACAAGTTTGAAATTTTCTGGAACCAGTGCCTTCTCCAAACCTTCCTGCTTCTGATCTTTTGTCAGACCGTCGACTAGGATACATCCCCAACGTTTAGCAAATTCGTCAGGAATCGGTGGTCCAAAAACTTCGTCCTTTCCCTTTAATTCGCCAAGTGCTTCTAAAATCTCCTGGGGTAGAGAATCCTGGGTAGTGGTAGCAATTCCGGTATCTTTACTAGTGCTGGGACCTGGTTCTAAAAGCGGCGTTGGAACACCGACTTTTATTTCATGCTCAATATCCCCATCGCAGGGGGAGCCCTTAGTCCTCGCGCACGTATGGGAGTGGCGCGAGGAGGCGAAACGCCGGGGCGTAAGTCCGCTGCCGCGAGAAATCGCGGCACAGCGGACGGAGCTCCGGCGGGATCTCATGGCGTCATGGAAAGTACGGTTGTCGCAACCCAGTGCTGGGCACGCCACGATTGCGGCGATAAGTCCCCTCTTTGAGGAGTGGCTGGAGAGGCGCCACGGCGTCCTCACCTTCCGCCTGACGCAGGTCCTCACCGGACACGGCAGCTTCGGGAGGTTCCTGTGTCGGATAAGGCGGGAGAAAACGTCCGGGTGTCACCACTGTGTGGATCGCCTGGAGGACACGGTGGAGCATACGGTGGAGGTCTGCCCGGCTTGGGCAGAGCACCGCCGTGTCCTCGTGGAGGCGATCGGCGGCAGAGACCTCTCGCGTCCGGCCCTGGTTCAGGCCATGGTACGGAGCGAGAGGGCATGGGCAGCCGTCCTCCTTCTGCGAAGCAGTAATGCTCGCGAAGGAGGAGGCGGGACGGTTGAGCACCCTCAAAAAAAAAAAAGGGGGAGCCCTTGCCGGGGTCGCGGGAAGGTACCAAAGGGTTACCGAGGCCCCTGGCAATACAGGCAATGGAAGGAATACGTGTGGCTTTTAGTCAGTAAGAGTCTGACACACCCTCCCACTCCGCCCAGAGCGGGAGAAGTTATTTGATGATTTCCCACCCAAAAAAAAAATGTGGTGCCCTTGTACGCATTATCTAACGAATAGCCAGGAATTACCGCTGACCTGATCTGTTGTGTTGGCACACCTTGATCGTCCGATTCAGAGAGCTCCACCCGAGCTTGTTCATACGGCGGTGAGGTAACTGGTGATGATGGCCGTGAATCGCTTGGTGAGAATGGGCAGGGGTCGGAGTCTGCATAGAACAACGCGTTGTCATTTAATCATACGAAATAATAAAATTGCATGCTGCATTTGCAGTTATGTATTTTAAAGTCATTGGTCATAATCACGTTACAACATGAGACTGTATAGTTATTAGCTATGATCACGTCATGGAGAATAACACCTCATAAACTATACGCCACCATATAGTCATCTGTTGCGATCACATCATGGAGAATAACCGGCAGGGAAAGTAGAAATCTATCAGCCGATCGCGTCGCGGAAAATAGAATATGAAAATAAGTAGTAATACATTACAATCGTTAATGGTATGTCAACGTTAACTAGGTACCTTAGGGGAGAATACACACACGAAAAGAAAAGAATATCACATTTATTAAATAAGTCGTCACTTATTTAATAAATGTGATATTCTTTTCTAATTAAGTACCTATCTACCGTCGTAGATAGGTACTTAATTTGTGATAGAATGTTTAAAAAAAAAATCTAGTAACAAACATGATTACTGTTGGATGCATGAAGTATGCGTAAAGGTAATTCGGGATAGTTCAATAACGTAAACAAGTATGACTCACTTTCGCTCGAATCGAGAAGTGGTTAAGTTGCTTTTGTAACCGTCTTATTTTCTTCCGAATGCGCGATTCCTTATCTCCGTGTTTTCGTTTACCCATTATAGTAATTTAGGAATCACAGTTTTTACAAAATTGCTTGCGAGATGTACACGAAATATTACAGATGTTGCGATGCCCGCACAAAAAAGCGAATGACAAGAGTAATGGCGGCGTGGGCGCAGGTAACTACGTTTAGTAGGGGAAGGTACTGCGTCGTAGTCATTTTACTTACTTTTAATATATTCTATTTTTTAGCTCTAATAATTGTGCGATGCCTAGTACCTACATTAGAAAGTAGACTACCAAGTGAATCATATAAATCTGAAGGATGTGACGTCGTAGTATAATTTTTGTCGCCCACAGCATGTAATAATGTTGACAACATTGTATGTATTGTCAATATTATTGCGAGTATAGTTGCAGCTTTAGTCAGACTGTTCGCCATTATTGTATTATACTTAAGTAATATTATTTTCAAATAATACTATGTGTTTTGACTGTAGTGGACTGACATACGTAGAGCGCCGAGTGCCTGATCGTTATATATGAAGGTCAACGACCGTAATAAAATCTCAAAAAAATGCATCTTCCATTTGGAAGATGCATTTTACAAATGGGCCATAAACGGACGCTACGCGTGGCGGCCGTAGTGCGACTTTACGTTTTGGTAAAATCCTACACTAACATAGGTACCCACGAATGGCATAAAAAATAGAGCAAAATAAGCAAAAAAGTAGTTTTCATTTTCAAAACTTCATTCTTATATTTATAAGCAGCGACTATGAAAGTCGCTTCTTACAAATATTCTCGTAACGTAATTAGGTGACGCTATTGAATGGCATCAAAAATAAGTAAAAAGTAGTCTATGGAGATGTGAAAAAAAATCATGGCAGTAGTACATATAATGTAATTAAAAGGAAAATACATACATACATAACATCACGCCTTGTTTCCTCGAAGGGTTGGGCAGAGGTGTACCTGTAGTAGGTACACCCACATTTCACCAGTTATGTTTTTTTTTTAAGTCCCATTAATAGGGGGCAAGTCTATTGCCATCAACCGGGCACAAATCCAGACTCCGGGCTGCTACTGAGAAATTCCAGATAGAAAAACCCAATATCACTTTGCTTGACTCGGGAATCGAACCTAGGACCTCGTGCCCAGCAGTAGCGCTTGCTACCACTAGACCAACGAGGCAGTAAAAGGAAAAATATCACAGCTAAGTAGGCTTCACAAGGTAATGAGTTATAGTCGACCAACTTAAATTTGCAGGAATTGACCGTGGCATATATCGATGTATGGGAGAACATGTTTTTTAACTAAAATGTTAAGTTTGTTTTTGGAATAAATTCATCCCAACTTCCCAACTACGAAACCCTTCATTGTGCGTGGTCCGACACGCACTTGGCCGGTTTCTTTTCTAATTGATCCTCGAGGTACGGCGAGACATATATTTTCTAATTGATCCTCGAGGTACGGCGAGACATATATTTTCTAATTGATCCTCGAGGTACGGCGAGACATATATTTTCTAATTGATCCTCGAGGTACGTCGAGACATATATTTTCTAATTGATCCTCAAGGTACAGCGAGACATATATTTTCTAATTGATCCTCGAGGTACGGCGAGACATATATTTTCTAATTGATCCTCGAGGTACGTCGAGACATATATTTTCTAATTGATCCTCGAGGTACAGCGAGACATATATTTTGGAATCTTATTCTAATTCTCTTAATGAAAACGATGTAGCGTCATATTTATATCTAGGACCAGCCCTAGAATGCTGTGAGTATTAATTCATTGATCTCAAATACACATTGTCACATAAGACATGAGGTGATTAAACACAACCCACGCAAGTTCAATTATTCAGCCCAAGGCAGAATAGCTGACATATTCGCTGCTATGTAACTGCATAAAAGTTCACTTTAAGTTCTGTCTTGGCTAGGCCAAAAAAATAGCTAGATAAATGTTGTTATACAAAGTAACAGCTTACGTTATAGTAAGTTCATATATTATGTTCCCTCTTAAAATGCAACAGTTTTAAAATACACGTGTACATTTATCCAGAAAATTTGTGTTCACAATCATATCCTCTTGCAGCTGATAGAGTACTGCAATACTAAACGCTGATTAACAGTGACGTTGTGGCGTATGTGTGGTCCTTTTTACCCGTCTGCCCCAGAAGGAAGGTAATGTTTTTCGAGAGTATGTATGTATGTATGTATGTCTATTTCTTTGGCACGCTCTGTAGCCTAAACGGCTTGATGGATTTTAACATATGAGGTGTCCTTTGTCTTAATTGTGGAAGTGACATAGGCTATATAATATTTATATATTGCATCAGCAAATACAAAAAAGGGAGGGGAAGGTTTTTTTTAAAAATAAATTGCAACAATATTAATCACAGGCGGGGACAAACAAATAACAATAATATTCAGGTTATTTGTTTGTGGCCTGCGATACCAAAATTCTATAGATTATAATGCTTGTTTTCCCTTTTCAGTTAAGTTTTTTTGCAGTCGGGTGTTTTGTTTTTTAAATAGTTTATTTTGTTTCAAGTTTTTTAGTTTTATTAATATATACACATATATATATATATGTTATATATATATATATATATATATATATATATATATATATATATATATATATATATATTTGAAAATTACTAGCTTTTATTTGATACCAATATTGTTGCAATTTATTTTGTGGAAGTGTCCACAATTATTCATAATTCTATAGATTATAGTCATTTAAGTGTAAAAGGCATATGATCCATTGAAGTGGTCGGTGTAAACGCTTTTCTAAGAGCCGTATGACTCCACCGTATTCCATGGCTTGGAACGGCATATCCGACATAAACTGATCCTGGTTCTTTAATTATTGAAATATGTTCTTCCACGGATGCTAAGCGGTATTTTTTTCCCCCTATCATAACAATTTTCAGGGTCTTATCTTTTCGTCCATCAAAAAATAAGGCAGGAATAGTATCTACTTGACCTTGAGATAAGGTTTCTTTTCGTAATTTTTGTCTCGGTCGTCGCAATTTCGACTTATCGACTACTTCGTTGTTGATTTTCACATCTTGCAAAACAGCAGAAGCGACAGCAGCAGCTGCTGTGTCGGATATCCCGTATCGGTCACAGATAGTTGACAAATTCTTGAGAGATGCTATTCTACGTTTTTTTGATGCTGGTTTTGATGAACTTGAGGGCATGGTTCGTTCTTCATCGCTACTTTCAGACGTTATTGAAGTATTAGGATTTTCGTGAGAACTTGTGGGCAAAGTTTGTTCTTCATCGCTACTTTCAGACGTTATTGAGGTATTGGGATTTTCGTGAGAAGGGCCTGGTTCACAAACGCTAGAATCGTAACAGGATTTAAGCTTATTTTTTCTATCACTCAGTTTTCTTTTCCTCTTACTTGTCAATAAATCAACAGTTCCCATAATCATTTTTCTCTCTGATCTCTGATCTATTAAAAAAGCTCGTACTTCCTTAGGAATCTGTTGGTCTTTGGAACATTTGCATAACTCTAAATCTTTACACTTACATGAACTCAAATCAAACAGTCTTTCCGAATTTCTATGAAAATCTTGAATCTTTTCTTCTGATAAACGCTTCAAAGATTTTAATAAATTTTTACACTTCGCGTGGTAACTTTTAAACAATTGCATCACACGATTATGAGACACAGTAGCAATAGACACTTTTCTCCACAAATATTCAACTTTAGATGACACTATTTCAGCTATCTCATTAATGGATGGCTCTTTTTTTGAATTGTTCTCAAGTTTAAGCTGATGTCTTACTAAATTGTAATATTTCATAACTTGTTTGTATCAACTACCCAGTTGATATTCGTTAATTTCTTCCGGAGCACCAAAAATGGGACAACTTGAATTGTCTGAATCTAGACTTATAAATTAGTTTAAGCTTAAATGTAATTTTTATCTTATTAAAAACCTTATTAAATAATTTCGGTTTTTTTTAAGTCCTCCGGCTGTCACCTGCATAATTGGCGCAGTCGGTAGGATATTCGAGGCAGTGCGCGGCGCGGTAAAGATTTCCAGAAATCGTTAATCTGCTGACTCCGATAGTCGCTGTCGGTATTTCCAAGTATCTCGTCGAATATCCGAACTTAAGAAGACGCAGCTGAGGACGTATCCAGCCATCGATACACCAAGAAAAACCATGTATATGTAAGTCCTTGAAACTTTCTTTGAGTGTTGCTCCCGATTCCTTCCTTTTAACTCCTATAAATAATATTAATTCAAAATTTTTCATCCAAGGGAAACTAGGAGACAATCTGTCTCTTCCAGACAGATAAATAGGACCTGGGAAGTAGATTTAAATAGGTTTATAGATTCAGATAATTTAGGCTTAGACATATTATTTAATAGTGACGAAATGGCATTGAACCCCGATACTATCTTTAAGGCACTACGCCCAGTGCCAGACTTTGACGGCAATCCGAATGCTCTAACTCCTTTCATTAAAATATGTGATCAGCTCGTAATACAATACGTCAGAAATGACCCGAGCTACGAGTTAACTAATAATTACTTATCTACGAGTAGGTATGTGTAATAAATGGTATTTTAAACAAAATCACGGGATCTGCAGCTACAATTATAAATTCTAATGGTATACCTGAAAATTGGCAAGGGATTCGTGACGCTTTAATTAATAACTTTTCCGATCAGAGGGACGAGACCGCCCTTTACAATGGCATGTCCTTACTAACGCAAGGAAGTAGTACTCCGCAGGAATATTATGACAAATGCTAGACCCTTTTTAGCACTATAATGACTTATGTCACCTTACACGAAAATATAGCTACCACTATCGAAGCAAAACGCGACCTTTATAAAAAACTGACCTTACAATCCTATGTCAGAGGCCATAAAGAACCTCTAGGATCCCGTATCCGATGTATGAGACCCGAAACTATAGAAAAGGCTCTGGAATTTGTACAGCAGGAATTGAATGTCATGTATCTACAGCAACGCAACGAAAATATTCCCGAGCGACGTAACCCGACACAGCAAGCGCATTCAACCCATAGAATGCCACCAGCGGTCCTTACGTTACATTCAGATATCGGATCCACCACTTAAGTTATTAGTAGATACCGGGGCTAACCAGTCTTTCATTAGTCCTGAGGCAGTCGAACAATACTTTTCGCACATATCTTTGAACTTTGACCCCTTTGAAGTAACAAATGCTCGTGTAACTAGTACATACAACCATTCCATTACTATTCCAAACTTTTCTGAATTTAATAACCCTACGAATGTTAAGATTTTCATTTATAAGTTCCATAATTACTTCGACGGACTAATAGGCCTAGATTTACTTGACGGGGCAGAGATTGATCTTAAAAATAATTATTTCATTACAGATTTTACAACCTTACCTATTCGGTTCTATCAATGTAAAAAGTCCAGTTATCAGGAAACCATTCCCGCGAACTCATCAAAGTTATTAAATAGGTATTCCTATTTATAGCCCAGACGGTGACGTTTCCATAGCTCAACAAACACACTGTAATTGCATTATTCATGAATGCATTACTCGCGTTACTGATTGTACGGGCATCGTAGAAATTGAAAACCCGACCGATTATGACTCACTCATTACATTTGAGCGCCGTTTAGAAGCAGAGAAATTTAATCATGAGTGCATTAGCACTAAACAAGATCCTAGGCACGTTAAAGAGGTTTTATCTCGATTGCGTACAGACCATTTGAATATTGAAGAAAAAACTAATTTAGAGACTTTATGCAGTCGTTTTGCTGACGTATTCAATGTAGAAGGAGAACCTTTGACTTTTACAAATAAAATAAAACACCGTATTAGAACGACCGATGAACTTCCCGTATATACGAAAAGTTATCGCTACCTATTTGTTCACCGACAGGAAGTTAGAGACCAAATCACTAAGATGCGGGACCAAGGTATCATAAGACCTTCTGAATCAGCTTGGAGCTCACCTATTTGGGTAATTCCTAAGAAGGCAGACGCGTCAGGCAAACGGAAGTGGAGAATCGTAGTTGACTTTCGTAAACTAAATGACAAGACTATAGACGACAAATACCCGATTCCTAACATAAGTGACATACTAGACAAGCTTGGTCAATGCCAGTATTTTACTACTTTAGACCTGGAATCTGGATTTTATCAATGTAAGATGCATACTGACGACATTCCGAAGACAGCCTTTAATGTAGAACATGGCCACTTTGAATTTTTGCGCATGCCCATGGGTTTAAAGAACTCTCAAAATGAATGTACTCAGGCTAAGGAAACTAATAACTTGTATAATGAATTATTTCAAACTAATTGCAACCCTCATTCCTTAATAACAATAGACCTTACTGAAGATTCTATTTCGAAACATAATAATAGTAATTATAAAGTAAGTCAAAACAAAATAAAAAAATATGCAAAACTAAATAAAATCATAAATAAATGCAATAAATTTAGGAAACAACAAAAACACAGTTCCAACAATATTAAATTAAGGAAAGAACGTGGTTTTCTTATAAATAAATTAAATAACTATCAAATTAAATTAGAAGACAGTAAGAACATCTATGAGATTGACACTCAACGCTTACAGTCTGACATTCAGGTACTTGAAGCGTCCATACATTCACTCTATACTAAGTATGTGAGGTCTGAAAAACAAATTCAGGAGCACATCCTTGCTGCAAATGAGTTAGTGGACAAGTGCAACTGTAATGCAGACAAAGTGGACCCGCTGACTCTCAGCAGTCCTCAATCTTCAATGCAAAGGGAATCTAATCTTGGCACTCCCCAACCTGAGGCAACGGAGGACCCGTACCAGTCAGGAAGTGCTCAGGTCTCTATTGCCAATCAAGATACAGCAGAAATTGAACAAGGTCCATTGCAAGTAGTTCAGACAGAAGCTAGTTCTCTCACTTGTAGTAGTAAGGTTTGTAACTGCTCCATTATGTTTTCTGATAGTTTTGGAAAAGGGTTAGGAAAATTACTTAGTAACCACCTGAGTCATTCTTCTCAAAACTATTGTATGCCTCAGACATCCTACAAACAAATAATGCATTCAATAACTAGGAACGAATATGATTCTAATGCCATTATTACTGTGTTTATAGGTAATAGTTTTAATGTTAAAAAAGATGATATCACTGATAGTGTCACCAATCTAATGAAGATAAATTGTAAGAAAATAATTTTGTGTGCTTTCCCATACTTTGAGCACATGTCAAACAGGCAAAACAACTACATTCACATGTTAAATAATTACATGCATTTCTTAGTTAGTCACCATAGTGACAAGTTTATATTTTTTGACACCAACATTTTTGTTGATAAGCTAAGGTCGACTAGGGATACTGTGTATCTGCCCATTAGTTTTAGACGTCAAATAGCTAGGCTATTAGCTTTTAATATTAACCCAGACATAAACAGTATGTCGAAGTCATATTTAATTAGCACCACAATTAGTAATAGTACTAATGTTAAGGTGGTTAGCTCAAATAGTTTAAACTAGTTTGTAAGACAACAGAAGGTACCACTAACAGTAATAACAAAAAGGTATTTTCTGGCACTAACATAGTTACCTGTAGAAAAGGGGCTAAGCAGAAATCCTTGAAGTTGTTTCATCAAAATATTCAAGGTTTCTCTTCCAAACAATTGGAAATCGAATTATTTTTAGAAAAAACAATGTTTGACATTGTCTGTATAACTGAGCATTGGTTAAAAGATTATGAAATGTTAATTAACTATGAGAATTATAGTGTGGCCAGTTGTTTTAACCGAAAGTCGATGCTGCGTGGTGGTTCACTAATCCTAATTAAAAGTTGTATCAAATCAAAAACTCGTAAAGACATAGTGGAACTTTCGGTTGAACATAGCATTGAACTGTCTTGTGTTGAGCTAGATAAGCATGTCATAGTGTGCGTTTACAGACCCCCTAATTATCAAAACTACTTGATATTTGAGTCAGTTATGGAAGATGTTTTGGCTAAACTAGCAAATGGAAATAAATCAGTGATTATCTGTGGTGACTTTAACATTAATATTTTAGAAAATAATTCAAACACCAGTAGATTATTAAATTTGTTTAAATCATTTAATCTGTCAAATGTGTTTGTGGAACCAACACGAATAACTACGACTTCTGCTACGTGTATTGATAACGTTTTTTGTTGTTGCGACTATTTAGATAAAGCCATCGTTAATTATCTCCCGTCTGACCACAGTGGTCAAACCGTAACTTTCGAGTCCAACCTAACAATAGAAAAAATGCAAATACAATTCAGACCAATAACATCTGTTAATTTAAATAAATTTAATAGCACTATAATTTGTAAGTTAAGCGACCTGCAGGGCTATTGGCTAACTTTTTCATTGCCAGTGACTAACTAGCTTCAGTTGTACACCGAACTTTGATGACAACTGAGAATTTCATAACATTGGTATTACGTATCACAGTAAGTGGACATCACGTTACGGTGACCAACAGACCGGGATCGGTGCTCATCGTCCCAACACTTGACGCCTCTATTTTTTATCGAGTATTATGCGGCTAAGTTGAGTAGCGCCTTTTGAGCGCTAGAATACTTTATTTTAGGGAACATTTTGTATTAAGCGGTTTATATGTACTTGAAACGTGAATCTGGCGGTAAATTCAATCTTTTGCAGTTTTAACTCGACAGCCTAGCGAAATTAAATAGTATGTGTTTACTTGTGCTAATAAAGTGTAACTTAGTGAAAATAAATCCTCAAAGGAAAGGTAGGTAAATAAAACCACGATAAATAATGTACAAGTTGTTAAAGTATTAGAAGATCATTTTGGATGCTGTATATAGCTATGTACATCGTTAGGACTCTAGTATGATGTATGTACCTACATAACTATGTACATATTTCGGGAATATGTTGTAGTTACATAATTACTCGCGTATACCTACTCTAAATATTTTATTACTTCTTATTTTGATTATATTTTTAGGGTTCCGTAGTAAACAAGGAACCTTTATAGTTTCGCCATGTCCGTCCTGTGTCAGTTTGTCCCCGCTGTAGCTCAGAGATGCTTAGTACTAAAAATCTGTAATTTGGCACAGGTATTACATATTAATACCCAGCCCAGTCGCTCTCACAGAGAGGAGGCCTGTTTCCCAGCAGTGGGAACATTATAGGCTGATTGTGATGATTACATATTAATCAAGCCGTAAAAGTGTTAAAATAATATTTAAAAAAAATGTTTTTAGGGTAAGTACCTCTCTTGCATCAAATGTGGGGATGTATTTTTTTTCTCATCTATCCCAAGGTGTGGGGTATCGTTGGATAGGCCGTTCAAAACTATTGCGGGTCTGTGAATACCACTCCGTTTGCGTAATATTAAGCTTTAAAGTGCAAATTTTTGTAAGAGTCAAGTGTACCCCTGCCGGCTAAATGGTTGTTTATGGAGATGTAAAAAAAATCGTGGCAGTTGTACATAAAATAAAATTAATAAGAAAACTATCACAGCTAAGTAGGCTTTACAAGTTAACGAGTAATAGTCGACCAACTTAAATGTGCAGTTGGAGAATGAACCGTGACGTATAGCGATGTATGGGAGAACATGTTTCTCAACTACAAGTTTGCTATTCGGATAAATTCATCCCAACATTCCCAACTACGGAACCCTTCAGTGTGCGTGACACGCACTTGGCCGTGCCATACTTCTGCCACGACCATGAATCACAATAAAACAACATAAGAAGTAATATTTACACGCTTAACTTACTATCGGCTTCGGTGTTAATCACTATAATTTATAAAACACTACCTTTGAGTAGTGTCTTTCAGGAAAGCCACCACAAACTAAATGATCATCAATTTGATGTCCACTAAGCTTACACAATCGCAATCTTAGCAATATCGATACAAAAACATCTGTCAAAATGTGTTACGGTGGCTATCAGCGGTACTGGGTGCCTATGACGTCATCCTAGTTAGTCACTGAAGTTAGCCAATACGAAACTAACTGTTTGACAGTTAATCGTTAAACACTTTGCCAAGTGATCATCATTATGAACTGTCAACAGAGATACGCAATAGCCCTGCAGGATCTTACAATGAACAATGTAAATATCTTGTACAAAGATTTTTTTTCGGTAGTCCAGACCGAGTTCAATAATTATTTTAAGAAGAACACTAAAACTATCAGCCCTAGGTTTTTATTTAGTGACTGGGCCACTAGAGGACTCAGGAAAAGTAGGGAAAGACTTTTCGAGCTGTATGGCCTTAAGCCTTACATAAACACTGAAACTTTTAATAGGTATGTTGCTACTTACTCTAGAATTTTTAAGAACACTTGTAAGGCAGCTAAAGCCTTGTACATTAGCAACAAAGTTAAATCAGCAGACAATAAAATAAAGACAGTTTGGAAAATTATCAATAATGAAACGAATAGGCACAAAAAGCATGATTCTGATTACACACTGGAGACGTCATGTGGTCTCATTTGCGATAGCAAAGAAGTTGCTCAAGAATTTGTAAAATTTTTTACCAGTGTCCCGCTTAAAACTACTGAAACCTTAAATTCCTCGCCCTCGCTCGCTTTTGATTTAGTAAAGGAAAACGTTTCAGCTTGCACGATTGAATTTAACTTTAAGCATATTAATCCCATAATAGTAATAAAATCTTTTAAGCAAATCAAGATCAAATTGTCTGAAGATCTTTGGGGAATCTCCGTTAAAGTCTGTACCTCTATAATTGAGACTATAGCGCCCTACTTAGCCTTAATATTTAATTTGTGTGTGGATCAAAGAGTCTTCCCGGATTTAATGAAATACAGTAAGGTAATACCACTTTTCAAATCCGGGGACAATAAAGACACCAATAATTATAGACCCGTATCCGTGTTGCCGGTTTTCAGTAAGGTGTTTGAAAAGGTAATGCTTAATCAAATGCTCAATCATTTTAACTCGAATAAAATCCTTCACGATCAACAGTATGGTTTCACTAAAGGACGGTGTACGACCAACGCCGGTGTAACCTTGCTAAGACACATTTTTAACGCGTGGGAAGAAGCGCAAGACGCCAAAGGAATCTTTTGTGACCTCTCCAAGGCATTTGATTGCGTCGACCACGAAACCTTGCTCTTGAAACTTGAGCATTACGGACTTGGAAAACATGCGCTCAGCTTTGTAAAATCTTATTTAAATGATAGACAACAGCAAGTACAAATTAATGGTATCAATTCACTCGGTTTAAAAGTATAAATAGGTGTTCCACAAGGCTCGATATTGGGACCTTTCCTCTTTTTAGTGTATATTAACGATCTACTCCATTTATTAAATAATCAACCACAAATGGTGTTATTTGCTGATGATACTTCTTTAATTTTTAAGGTAGATAGACGTGCTACGAATGTTGACGACGTAAATAACGCCCTATTGCAGGTACAGAACTGGTTCACTGCCAATAATTTAGTATTAAATGGGAAAAAAACTAAGTGCATTCGATTTTCTTTACCAAATGTCAAAAGTGGTGATTATGAGATAGTATTGAATCAAGAGAAACTAGAATTCGTCGATAAAACTGTTTTCCTGGGGATCACGCTCGACTCAAGGCTACAATGGGGTCCTCATTTAATATCTCTTGCAGGACGGCTAAGTTCAGCGGCATATGCTGTCAGAAAAATCCGTCAATTTACTGATGTAGATACCGCGAGGCTAGTCTATTTTAGTTACTTTCATAGTATCATGTCTTACGGTATTTTACTTTGGGGACGGGCTGCAGACATCGATTCAATTTTTATTCTGCAGAAAAGAGCTATCAGAGCCATTTATAATCTCCGCAGGCGCGATTCTCTAAGGGACCGGTTTAAGGACATTAACATCATGACGGTACCTTGTCAATATATCTACGAAAACATCATGTACGTAAGAAAAAATTTACATCATTTTAGTAAAAGAGGTGAAAGACATAATTATAGTACTAGAAATAGGGACCTATTATCTCAGCCAGGTTTCAGACTGGCTAAAGTAGACTCATCTTTCATGGGGTACTGTTTAAAATGTTACAATAAAATTCCACCCCACATACTTCAACTGAATGAAATGAAATTCAAATCTTGTATCAAACGCACACTATGCAGGCAGGCATATTATAAGTTGGGTGATTACATCGCTGATAAAAATGCTTGGCTCAATGCTGGTCCCGCTCCACAACCACAACCAATTGAATAATTAACATTTGAAAATACTGTTGGAGCAGCTGAACATTGTAAGACTATCTTTGCATTGTATAAATTCAACCTACGTTGTATTGTATAATTGCATTGCACAGGTGTGAGTACTATGTATAATAGAGCTACCATTTGCCGGTTATGTAATTGACTTGAATGGGTCCAGGCGGCTGAGAGTATGTCATGCTCACTCAGATGTCTCGCTGATGGTGGCGCGTGTGTTGGATCATTTAGCTCCCTTCAAAATGGTTGAGCTGAATGGTGCTAATCCATGCGTCATGCTCGTGAACGGGCGCCGTTAGTTGGGACTGGTCACCTCTTAGCGTCCTCGGCTTATTTGTAATTATTTTATTTAGAAATTGTTTTTGTTTCTCTTTTTTTATTTTACATCGTCCTCACATTTAGTTATAATTTCAACATTATTTTTGTACTAATCTTTATGTATCAATTTAATTTAAAAGAGTGTCCATGGAGTTTCTTGCCCGTTCTTCTCCATAGGTACCTACTACGCTTTGGAATGGGCAACTAGCTTCATATTTCTAACTGACCGACTCCTTGACAATTCAAAAGTGCCTGTAAATGGTTTAATTGAAATAAATGCTTTGAGTTTGAGTTTGAGTTCTCCATCTACTTTCCAAAGAGTGATGGATAATGTGCTCAGAGGATTACAAAATGACATCTGCCTCGTGTATCTTCATGACGTCATCATATTTAGTACGTCATTACAAGAGCACATGATTTATTTATTACAGGAATCTTACTTTAAGATTCAGATGGATAAGTCCGAATTTTTAAAGTTAGAAACGACATTTTTAGGTCATGTAATTAGTGGAGAAGGTGTTAAACCTAATCCTGATAAAATAGCGGCGATTGAAAAATACCCATTACCAAAAACTCCGAAAGAAATAAAACAGTTTCTCGGATTACTAGGCTATTACAGAAAATTTATCCCGGACTTTGCCCGCATCACTAAGCCCATGACAAAATGCCTTAAAAAGACTAACAAAATTACTTTTGATTCAGACTACATTGACTGTTTTAACAAATGTAAGACTTTACTTACAAATGACCCAGTCTTACAGTACCCCGACTTCACTAGAGAGTTTATATTAACCACTGACGCCTCTAACGTAGCTATTGGCGCTATACCGCCATGAAAATAACTTCACCCCTAGGCATGTATTCAATTATACCCATAATCCAGAATAATTTTAAAAGTTCAGCAATTAACTTAGTATTAGCCAAAACAGAATTAGAAGACGTCAAAGAGTATCTGAGACAGCAAGAAATTATAAAACACTATCATGAAGGAAAAACTAATCATAGAGGAATAAATGAGTGTCATCTTCCTCTTTCCCGGAAATATTATTGGCCTAAAATGGGGGAGGAAATAACTAAATACATTAACGAGTGTACCATTTGCGGACAAACGAAATACGATAGGAACCCAATTAGACCACAATTTAATGTAGTACCCCTAGCAACTAAACCCTTCGAACTAATACACATGGATCTCTTCACAGCTCAAAATGAAAAGTATTTGACAGTGGTAGACGTTTTCTTAAAGTATGGACAAGCTTATTACTTAAGAGATGGTACAGCAATAAGCATACTTCGAGCAGTTTTAAATTATTGTATACATCATGGGTTACCACTAACAATAGTGACCGATAATGGCACAGAATTCACAAACCAGTTATTCTCCGAATTTACAAGATTTATGTAATCTTGTAAATTCGGAGAATAACTGGTTATAAATTAACCACCACAGAACATTAGCACACTCCCCTAACGATAACGGGACCATCGAATGATTTCACTCTACGTTATTAGAACACCTACGTATTTTACGATTACGTCAAAAGGACGAACCTGTAATCAACCTCATGCCTTACGGTTTATAATAGTTCAGTTCACAGCTTCACCAAGTGTAGACCACATGACATAGTTAGAAGACATTTTGACCCAAGAGACCCCTCGACGTTGACATGACTGAACAGCTAATGCAAAAATATATCCTGACACACCGGGACCAGATGAAGACTGTATACGACCTTATCAATAACTTTACGCTTGCTGACCGAACAAATATCATACAGAATAGGAATAAAGACAGAGAGCCCGAAATAGAATACCAACCGGGGCAACAAATATTCATTTCTAACCCGGCGCCAACCGACAAAAATTAGCACCACGTTACACACATGACACTGTTTTAGCTGACCTCCCGATTCATATATATACCTCCAAAAAGAAAGGTCCTGTAGCTACTCGTAAGTCTCGACTCAAACATATCCCTAAGAGATCAAAATTGTAACAGGATACTGCTGGCGATGTTCGTTCAACCAATACCGGCGCTCGAGATAAGACTTGAAAGTTTGGACGATGGACCTGGACACCTACCTTTCAACCTTGGACAAACGAAGCTCATTACGCATTACCACACCTTCCTACAATACATAGACACAACTGACATTGAACATAGTCTTGATTCTGTAATGTCTCAACTCGACTATTTCCAGACTAAATTAGTCAACCAATCCTTTCTCTTGTATGAACTTCAAATCAATCACTTAGCTAATAAATTAAGTCAAATTAGTTCTCAGTTAAAAACACTAGAACCTGGTCTTAGCAAAAGAGGTCTCATAGACGGATTAGGGTCCGTTATAAAAGCATTACTGGAAACTTAGATCATACGGATGCCCAAAAGTATAATAATGCAATTAACCTATTAGAAAGTAACAACGATAAAATAGTATCAGAGTTTAATGAGCATATCAGTCTTAACAAAGTCTGGATGACTCGATATAGCGACATACTCTCGAAAATTGTTAGCAATCAAGAGAGAATCAATGGTACTTTAGTATTACTTTTAGACGAGAAATCTGCTGCTAAAAATGATCTTATAAGATTCGCACAGTTCGCTCAGTTGCTGACTAGGTATAATTAGTGATAATACGGAAGACTTATTTTTTGAAATAACTGAAATGAAATGAAATGAAATGAAATTGTTTATTCTGTAAATAGGATATGAGAATCACTTTTACACGTCATATTAAAAAATAAGCTAGATGGAGTCGACATTTTCTATCTGACTACCCCTAGAGAAATGGCGAAACAAACTCAAGGGTCAAAGTCTCTTTTAAAGTCAAGACATAATCTTGGTCAGATCATGTGAGGACCATGTAGATCTATGCCTTTTTTTTTTTTTGGGGTGGGAAATCATCAAATAACTTCTCCCGCTCTGGGCGGAGCAGGAGGGTGTGTCAGACTTTTACTGACTAAAACCCACCCGTATTCCTTCCTGTTGCCTGTGTTGCCAGGGGCCTCAGTGACCCGTAAGTACCTTCGACCTTCGACCCCGGCAGGCATCGGCCCTAGTGGACCCCTACTTTTGTGCTGACGATATCTCTTTGAGGCGCGCGTGGAATACGACGCGCCGTCGACCCGGGCCTGGTCCTTACCGGACGGTGGGCTACCCATTGCTCACCGTCCGCAAGCCCGCGCCTACGGTGGCTGGAAATATGCCCAAGATTCCCGACGCCCAGGGCATCTCCTGCGGCGGCTAGGGGCGAGAGGGCGCGAAACGTGCCTTTGCCTCAACCGTCCCGCCTCCTCCTTCGCGAGCATTACTGCTTCGCAGAAGGAGGTGACGGCTGCCCATGCCCTCTCGCTCCGTACCATGGCCTGAACCAGGGCCGGACGCGAGAGGTCTCTGCCGCCGATCGCCTCCACGAGGACACGGCGGTGCTCTGCCCAAGCCGGGCAGACCTCCACCGTATGCTCCACCATGTCCTCCGGGCGATCCACACAGTGGTGACACCCGGACGTTTCCTCCCGCCTTATCCGACACAGGAACCTCCCGAAGCTGCCGTGTCCGGTGAGGACCTGCGTCAGGCGGAAGGTGAGGACGCCATGGCGTCTCTCCAGCCACTCCTCAAAAAGGGGACTTATCGCCGCAATCGTGGCGTTCCCAGCACTGGGTTGCGACAACCGTACTTTCCATGACGCCATGAGATCCCGCCGGAGCTCCGGCCGCTGTGCCGCGATTTCTCGCGGCAACGGACTAACGCCCCGGCGTTTCGCCTCCTCGCGCCACTCCCATGCGTGCGCGAGGACTTTTGCCTCCAGATCCCATGGCGGCAATCCGGCAAGGAGGCTCGCTGCCTCACAGGAGACCGTGCGGTATCCCCGGACCATCCGGATGGCCATGACCCTTTGGGCCGCGCTCAACCGGCGGGCTGGCCGCAGCGCCAGAGAGCGCGCCCATACAGGAGCCCCGTAGAGGGCCATGGACCGCACGACCCCCGCGTAGAGCCTCCGGCAGGAGGCGTTTGGACCCCCTAGATTGGGCAGGAGCCGCTTCAATGCAGCGCCCGCCCAGGCGTCAGCGTAGCACACTACGCTGACGCCGCTAGGGAGGTCGGCGCGCAGCACCCAGTCGTATCCGATGTCCCACAGATGCGGCCCCAGGACCGATCCCTGTGGGACACCGCACGACATCTCTTGCCGGTTCCACATTCCCTGGTGACCGGGGTAGATGACGGCCCTGTCCGTCAAGTAGGCCTCGACCACACGACAGAGGTAGGTCGGCATCCGGTGATACCGGAGTGCCTCCCTGATGCAACTCCAGGGCAGGGTATTGAAGGCATTGGCGATGTCTAGAGACACCGCCAAGACGACCCCACCCTGGGCAACAGCATTCCCCGTCGTCAGGGCTCGCACACGCATGATGGCGTCCACCGTAGGGCGCCCTCTGCGGAAACCAAACTGGCTCTCCGCCAAATCCGGCCCCACCCGCACCAGCTGGCCGACGAGGCGGTCTGCAATGACTCTTGCAAAGAGCTTGCCCACCTCGTCGAGCAGCACGATGGGCCGATAAGCGGACGGAGAATCCGCAGGGCACCCTGCCTTCTTTATGGGGACCAGTTTCCCCGTCTTCCAACGAAGCGGGAACTGGCCCCTGTCGAAACATGCGCTTAGGAGCCCCCTAAGTCGAGGTCCGAGAGCCTCCAAGGCCAGGACCCAGGCCTTCCCAGGTAAGCTGTCGGGTCCTGGGGCGGTATTTTTGGCATTAAGCCTGCGTACCGCCGCTCTCATTTCTACCTCGGTCACCTCCGGAGTAGATCTATGTCTGAAATGGTCTTTTGAGGAAAGAACCACACAAATTTGAGTGGACCTGTCCAGTCAGTACAAGCATTTGTCAGTAATCGTGTAGCTCAACTCAAAACTTAAGGAGCTCAATGACTCGACGAACAAAACCAAGGAAAGGAGAATTGGGTTGGCCGCATAAAGAACTCAAAATGTTAGACCATCATTAAAACTAAGAGAAAACCAAAACAACAAGAAATAAATAATAATGACCCACATAGTGCTCACATTCACAATAATTAAAGTAATATAATACTTTTCAAGGTACATAAATATTCACTTAATTTTGCTTATAATATTCATCAATGTCAATATGTACATATAGTTGTATACGAGTATAATTATGATTTTGCATAATTTAAATATCAAATTTTATGGTTTTAGCACAAAGCTTATCAGAGCGAGCAGCTCAATCCCAAGCTTTTTTGTCTTCTAAATAATCTGAAATTTTATAGTACCCCTTTTTACAATGATTGGTTTTAATACAGCTTTTAAATCGTTTAATGGGTAAATTTCGAATAACAATAGGAAGTTTGTTGTAAAAGCGTATACATTGACCCATAAACGAGTTGCCTACTATGTGGAGGCGAGTGTGAAGTACAGCAAGATTATGTTTATTCCTGGTATTTAAACTGTGGATATCGGACATTTTCTTAAAATTTGATATATTTTTGTGTACATACATAAGATTATCAAATATATATTGAGAGGCTACAGTCAGAATATCTATTTCTTTGAATTTTTCTCGAAGGGAATCTCTTGGAACTAGGTTGTAAATGGCTCGAACAGCCCTTTTTTTGTAAAACAAAGACGGTATTAATGTCCGCATAGGTTCCCCAGAGAAGAATCCCATATGTCATAAGACTATGAAAATAACTAAAATAAACAATTCTGGCCGTATCTACATCGGTTATCTGTCGAATTTTTTTAACAGCATAGGCGGCCGAAATTAGCCTTCCTAACAATTTTTCTATGTGTGGGCGCCATTGTAATTTAGCGTCAATAGTTATTCCAAGAAAAACTGTCGACTCAACAGGGTCCAACTCTATTCCATTAAGTTGAACATTGGTAGTTAGCTGCCTGACATTTGGCGTTGAAAATTTAATAAGTTTAGTCTTTTTTTCGTTCAGGAGAAGATTATTTACATTAAACTAATGAACAACTTTAGAGAGTGCATCGTTAACATGTTCAAAGTTGACCAGAAGTCGTTTGATTTTAAAAATGAGGGAAGTGTCATCTGCGAACAATACAATCTAGTGATTATCCCTTATGTGATAAGGTAAGTCATTTATATAGATTAGAAACAAGAATGAACCTAGAATTGAACCCTGCGGAACGCCCATAATCCGCAGATAACCGCAGATCCTGCAGATCTCTTGCCATTTATATCAACCCTCTGAATTCTATTATTAAGATAGGAAGTCAGAAGGTCGAGAGCCCTGTCCCTCATACCATAGTGGTGCAGTTTCCTAATGAGAGTATCATGATGGACGCAATCGAAGGCCTTAGACATGTCGCAGAAAATGCCAAGAGCATCCGGCGACTCCTCCCAAGCCTCGAAAATGCTCTTCAGCAATTCCACGCCCGCGTCTGTAGTTGAACGACCCTTCGTAAAACCAAACTGTTTCAGATGAAATAAATTACATCAATTGAAATGTCCTAACATTTGTTTTAAAATTATTTTTTCAAAGATTTTGCTCAATGTAGATCAGTTGTGCTGCCAGATTTGAACAGTGGAATCACTTTGCTAAGTTTCATCAGATCAGGAAATATACCAAATGCAATACAAGAATTAAAAACAATTGCTAAAAAGGGTAAAATAACATCAATTATTGAAGACATTGTATGTACTGATAATCCCCAAAGATCAGTAGTTTTTTTTACATCAAGTTCTTTAAAAGATTCCAAAATGTCTTTAGGGCTAACAACTGTGAATTTAAAGTGTTTATCACATTCTGGTACACATTCTTTTAGTATTGAGTAAGCAGAAGTGGAGGACGACGATGACAGAGTTTTGGTTGTTAAAAAGGAAATATTAGTGAAGAAGTTTTCCAACTCTGTTGCCACCTCCACGTCTGCCCTAATATCTGCATCATCGATTTTTAGATGGAAGTCACGATTCCGTTCACTTCCCGTTTCAGAATTAATAATATTCCAAGTTGTTTTAATTTTATTTCCAGAAGATTTTATTTTATTTTTAATGTATGGCTTTTGCTGAGGAACAGGCTCTTTTAAAGTTTTGGAATAATTCTTAACAAATTCTTTAAAAGTTTCATCATGGTTATATGTTTTTTCATGATACAGTTCATATAACCTCAACCTACTTTTGTAAATACCTGGTGTTGCCCAGTCACTAAATATAACGCGATCATAAACAGGCAATGTTTTTGAGGTGAATACCTTCCTAAATTCACAATTGATGAGGTTAAATAGTAAAGTATATGCTTGGTCCGGGTCAGTGTGATAAGGCAAACCCGGTAGTTTTTCCATTAAATTATTTTTAAATTGTTCTAAGCGACTTTTGTTAACAGGAACAAAACTCATAAGTTTTCTTTGAACTCTGATTATTTTCTGAGGGAAAGTGACCAACTGGCCACAGTGATCAGAGTCCAACTCATTTACAATTGAATGGCTAGAAGGTCTAAAATTTGTAAAAATATTGTCAATACAGGTAGCGCTAGTGGCAGTTATTCTAGATGGCTCAAAGAATGTATTGTACAAATTATAGGATTTTAATAAAGTTACAAATTTATTTACTGCAGCAGATTTTTCTAATATATATATTAATGTTGAAATCTCCACAGACAGGATTGAAGATACCTTAGCTTTTATACGTGCATCGAGCACCCATCATAGTATGTTAAGCATAGATAATTTGAGCAATATGATTAAGCGATGAAAATCGATATATGGCCAGGATCAGTTAATAGATGCAAATTTAAGAGAGTACTATACAGTTATAAAACCTGGTTACTATTACACAAATAAAAAAATTGTTATCATATTTAAAGTTCCAATAATCAGCTCCGATAAGTTTGAATTGTACAGATTAGCAATAGTTCCCAATAAACTAATGTACACCCAGTGGCGTGCCTAGGGTTTCAAAATAACGCAAGCCCAATAAAATTTTAACCGATTTCAAAAAAAGAAAGTTCAGTTTTCGACTGAGTATCTAGGTACCTACGTATCTACGTATGTATCATCGCAATTTTCTCATAAACTACTGGTTAGGTACAATAAATTCTCTATCGAGCATTTTAGTAAGGCATGCCGCCGGGGCTTTTGGGCTTATATGAAGGTACCGCCACTGTGTACACCTATATTCCTCCTTACCCTTTCATTGCAACCAATGGGAATGTTTTCAAGTACATAGAGGCTGAATGCCCGAAGTATGGCCTATATCATTTCTACGAAGAAGGAATCAACCGTCAACCAACGAGTAGACATCTAGATTGCATCCAAAGCCTCATCTACAACCAATCTCTGGAGAAATCATGCCTGCCTACGAAGCTCACACTGACTAAAGCAGCAATAAAACAACTGGACGACAGACGCTACACGCTCATCTTTCCACAACCGACCCGGACAGAGCTACAATGCGAACGTCAAGTATACATCTCCCTGCATGGAAGCTATCTCGCCACCATTCCGCAAAATGTCTACTACGCACCGAGCGATTCACTATTACCAACACTAACGACCATATCAAAGGGCAGCCGCTGAAAATCACTGAAATACCTATGAACCTGAACATTGTTGAAGAAACCATCCCACATCTGAAACTAAACCCACTGCACCTGAAAAACCTACACGAAATCGAAGATAAGCTCCTAATGCAACACCCAGTACAAATAGAACGCGCAAATGTGGATAATTCATTATACTATACGACGATCCCACGTTAGGTCGTACTATTCGGTGCAACTGTACTGATCGTTACCATCACTATACGTCGGTATAACGTTTGCACAAACTCTACAAAACCACAGACATCAGATGGAAACCCTGAAAATCATCATTAAAAGATGCAGAATCACCCACTCAAAGTGAGTCACTCAAAGTCCTCTAATAGTCGCTGTTCTGAAGGGGGAGGTGTTACGTGCCCTGCCTACACCAAATCAGCTGACTAGTGACATGGTTAGCCGTTTACGTCAATCGGATGTTTCCACGTAAAACTGCAACATACCAAAATCAAAATCAATATCAAAATATTTTTATTTCACATAAACCTACATGGGCACTTATGAAACGTCAGAAGCTAGGTGCACGGTTCCAAATGGTCGTTTCCTATGGAGAAGAGCCGGCAAGAAACTCCACGGTTACTCTTTTAAAAATAATTGGATTTTACAATTTTTTCAAATTACACAAATTAGGTATGGGAGAACAGTGTAGGCCTGTCGAGAAGTACTTAACAACAAAAGAGAAATGGAAACGGTCTAAAGAAAAAAAGATCTAGTCTATTAAGCCTACAACGGCAACGTTCTCACATTCACAACGTACACAAGAATCCATGTAAAATAATATTAATAATATTAAGTCTGAAATATAAATTGTAGGTATTAAATAATGTCAAATAGTGAAAATATAATGTCAAAAAAGTATGTCTAAAAAATAATAATAATAAACATCGTAATTTGGGAGCAGTTTAGACCATACCACCTGCTGAATCATCGTATCGCCGCCTCGTGTCGCCGAGCGTTCACCTGCTTCAAGAACTGCTGATGCCGCCCGCATCCACGTGTAGGAATCAGTAGAAAATGCAATATTAATAAGTTAATCGTTTTACCACACTTCGGTACTAGCATCGTCCGAATCTAGACTTATAAATTAGTTTAAGCTTAAATGTAATTTTTATCTTATTAAAAACCTTATTAAATAATTTCGGTTTTTTTAAGTCCTCCGGCTGTCACCTTCGTAATTCGCGGGTAATTAATGTTAATATTAATAATAAAAAAAAAATATATACGTTTTAAGTATCTACCCAGGTCATGTTTTCCGCACTATTACAAATCGAAATTCGGAAAAAAATATTTTCGACCCACCCTAGTACGGAACCCTAAAAAGGGTGCAAATATGAGGTATGTTGTAGTCAGGAGGGCAGCGTGGCGTGAGGCGTAAAGGTCCGACCGCGTCAATCAATCCGCGTGTGGCGGAGTGCGCGCGTCATGAGCACGGCTGAGCACGCACCCCCCTGCCCCTCCCACCGATCGCGCCCGGGACTCGCACCTCACAAACATAGGCGCATACAGAAGGACCGTAACAAATAAATAATTTAACTTCATCTACTTACAGTGACAAACGATAATGTCAAGAAAATTATTAATTATCCTTCCGAATGTTTTATTTTTTCTAGACAGACCCGTGCAAGGGTTAATTCTGCACTTATCACTTTGCTGATTTTTAAACCTAGATAGCTTGTTGTACGGGTCAACCACCGTACAGTACGTTTACCTGGGTCATCATGATTGCGCCACCCGCTCAGTATGTTTCCATCATTTATATTATTGCATTTACACCGCAATAAGTCAGTACGTAATTCGGCGACATGCAGTGCGCGTGACTCATAACCCTATATCGTTCACCCTTCATTCTAGTATAAATATTAATCTTAATCTCATATTTGTGGAAACAGACAATACAGTGAATTTATTAATCTAGAACCGACTTTCATCTCTTATCTCATTCTTTATCTCTATCTAATCCCAACCCCGAACATCGGTCCTTCGAGCACGATAGCGGGACTGAAACGCGTGTGCAGAACTTTTTGCTAAGTGTGCGTTTTACCGGTTTCGTTATACGCAATTAGAAACCTTGGAAAATACAGTGTGTATGTTATCTCGTGATCCTGTTCAACCCCGGTGCTTAGGAAGGCGCCAATTCGTCTCATTTCGTGATCCCGGTGCCTAGGAAAGCGCCAATTTGTCTCATCTCGTGATCCCGGTGCCTAGGAAGGCGCCACTTTGTCTAATCTCGTGATCCCGGTGCCTAGAAAGGCGCCACTTTGTCTCATCTCGTGATCCTAGTCAATCCCAGTGTCTAGAGGGCGCCACTCATCTCATCTGGCGATACTGTTCGACACCGAAGAAACCCTACAAGTAAGGTATCTTTCTTCTTACTTTTACTATGGCTACAATGGAAGACATTTTAGCTACTCAGCAGCAAATCATTGAAGGCATAGATAGACTTTACTCCAACTTCAAGAAAGATGGAGCAGAGCGGAAGACGCCCGACTACCTACGTCGACGATTAGAAAGCCTAGAGCAATATTTTACGGAGTTTCATAATAATCATATGAATCTGTTATCTTTTGGTGATCGGTCTCATGCGTATTTCACTACCAATCAGCATGATCAAATGAAGGTGAAATATAGCAATATCAAAACAGCCATTCAGAATTATAAGCCTTCCACAGACAGACCTCAAACCCCTGTTTTGAAACCCCCTACTTTTCAACCGTCTTCAACATCTCAAACCTCGAACCTCTCATCCCAAAATAATCCTCCTAAGGATAGCGCAAATATAGAAGACCTTTTAAAGAAACAGGCTACCAATTTTAGAGCATTTTCAAGAGAAGCTGCTGACATTGATCTCAATCTTATATCGGAAAAGTGGGAGTTTGAAGACATCCTAAAGACTGAAAACTCGTTGGGCAGCTATTGACACCCTACACTGGGAACTGGACAACGAGCTCAACGGCTCCAACGTCCAGTACGACGAACAATTCTCAAACTACGAAAAATGTTATAAAACCCTGAAAAAAGATATTAACCGAAAGATGTGGTCGGTGGCTCATATTGAGAAATCGACCCCAAAAATGGAAATAGCTACCTTTGAAGGAAGCTATACGTCGTGGATCTCATTCAAAGATCTTTTTACAGAAACTGTACACAATAATCCCTCTTTATCAAACGCCCAAAAAATGCAGTTCCTGAAAAATAAAATCAAGCGCGAGCCGGAAAAATTGATCAACCATCTTCAAATAAGTTCCGACAACTACCCCGTTTGTTGGAATATTCTTACGCATCGCTATGACAATAAGCGTCGTATTTTTATATCTCATCTCAAAAACTTTCTAAATATCCCGACATCTCAGCAAAAATCAGCGAGTCACCTCAAACGGATCCACGATACAACGTACGAAAGCGTGAACGCTATAACAAATCTCGGAGTCGATGTATCTACATGGGATCCCTTCCTTGTATATATCCTAGCGGAGAAGTTAGATTCCGAAACCAACGATGACTATATAGATTCGTTGAAATCCCCGAAAGAGTTGCCAGTACTGGAAGAATTTCTCCGGTTTTTGGAGAATAAGTTTACGTCGCTGGAAACTTCAAGGAAGAGACAAGAACCCTTCATTCAAAAGTCGTCTCCTCAATTCCAACACGCATCTTCATCATCTAAAGGTTATCTTAATAACCAACAATCTAATTCGAAAGGATTTAATCCTCGATTCAAACAAAATAACAATACCTCTAATCATACCTATTCGACAAACCAGGTCATTTCGCAATCGTCAAAGTCCAATTGGAAAAATAACGAAAGACGTAAACAGTGTGGTATTTGCAATGCAAGCGATCATCGCATACAAAATTGCCCAAAGCTGGCAAAAATGCAACCATCGGCACGTAGAAACGCAATTGCAAATTTGAACCTTTGTATCAACTGTTTGCATTATCACGAAGGTAGAAAATGCCTTTCGGAAATAAAGTGTAAAGAGTGCAATAAAGACCACAATACGATTCTACATGAATGTTTTACGTCAAGAAATGCAACATATGATGCGTCGCGATCGGGGCCGAACACGGCAACTATTACGAAATCTCCACCTCAGAAACAAGACATGAGCAACTTAGTATCTATGCAAAATGATCCTACAGAAATAATCCTCGCAACAGCAATTATTAAGGTTCAAGCAGCAGACGGATCCTACGAAACAATGAGAGCTCTTTTAGATCAGGGATCTCAGACCTCAATTATTACTGAACGAGCAGCACAGCTTCTAAAGCTGCGGCGGCAAAAATGTACTGGACCTATCTCTGGAATTGGAAACAACGAAAATAGCTGTAAGGGCATGATCTCCATTAAGTGTATGTCGTTAATTAATGACTTCACTTTCGAATCCGACGTATTTATAATGAAAAGACTAGTCAAGAATTTGCCTAGTCATACCTTCACTAAACCCAACTGGCCATCCCTTAACCAAATAACTCTAGCTGATCCAGAATTTTACAAAAGTAGGCCAGTTGAGATCCTATTCGGCGCCGATGTTTATTCCCAAATCCTATTGGATGGTATCTGCCGTTCCGAGGGAATGTTACCCATTGCCCAGCAGACACAGTTGGGATGGATCCTAAGCGGTAACTGTAAAACATTTCAGTGCAATGTGATCCTAAATAATCTCACCGATATCCAACAGTTCTGGGAAATGGAGGATATTCGCGAACCCTTATCAATATCTCAAGAAGATCAAGCTTGCATTGACTTCTTTCAATCCTCAACCGTATCAATATGTCGTGAAAAAAGGTATTTTAAAGAAAATTTTGAAGAAAAGTTGGGCGAATCTAAAAATAAATCTTTTGCGCAATTCTTTCAAATAGAAAGGAATTTAATTAGGCAACCCGACCTGGCACGTGACTATAAATTGTTTATGTCCGAGTACTTAGAGCTCGGACATATGATCCCCGTTGCGACAAACGTCAACGTAACCTCAGATTGCTACCTTTCGCATCATTGCGTACTTCGAGCTGAGTCATCAACTACAAAATTACGAGTTGTTTTTAATGCCTCTGCAAAAACCTCAACAGGTCACAGCCTCAACGATCTTATGTGCAGGGGGCCGAACCTGCAGCAGGACCTTTTAAGTCTCATCCTAAAATGGAGACAGTTTAAATACGCATTTACGGCTGACATCGAAAAGATATTCCATCACATTTGGCTACATCCTGATCATCAAAAGTTCCAGAAAATTATTTGGAGAAATCATCAATCCCAACCTTTGCAAGAATATCAGCTAGCGACTGTCACCTACGGTACAAAGGCCGCTCCTTTCCTGGCCATGATGACACTGAAACAACTTGCCATCGATGAAAGGCCAAATTATCCCAATAGCAGCGCTCCTGATATTTTAGAAACCTCTTTTTACATGGATGATCTCATGCATGGATCTCATACCGCGACAGCTGCTAAACATCTCAAAGTAGAGATGACAAACCTCCTTAAGTCAGGCGGCCTCAATCTTAGAAAATGGCGCTCAAATTTGCCTGAACTTTTAGACGAACATATTAATCTTCAAGACGAAGAGTTTTATTTTAAACAGCCCGAATCTACAAAGGCTTTAGGTCTTCGCTGGAACCCAAAAGAAGACTATTTTATCTTTCATCCAATAGAAATTACCTCAGAAGACATCCCAACAAAACGGCAATTCTTGTCGGAAATCTCAAAAATCTTTGACCCCTTGGGCTGGGTATCACCAGTCACAATAAAACTGAAAATCTTATTTCAAGAGACATGGAAAACGGAATTAGGTTGGGACCAACCGATTCCTCATAATATTGCCCTGGAATGGAATAAAATAAAGGCCGACTTACCTTATATATCCCATTTTAAAATACCTCGATGGATACAAACCATGGAGAATGATATAATCGAGCTTCATGGGTTTTGTGATGCTAGTACAAAGGCCTACGCTTGCGTTGTTTATTGTAAAATTACAAGACAACACAAGACATACGTAACCCTAGTTGCAGGTAAATCTAAAGTGGTACCTCTGAAAAAATCTCAATCTATACCTCGCTTGGAACTCAGTGGAGCACTTTTATTATCAAAACTTATGGCCAAAATAACCTCATCCCTATCTGATCTCAAAATCAAAGCTTATGGCTGGGTAGATTCAATGGCAGTACTAGGATGGATAAATGGTGAACCGGAGAAATGGAAACCCTTTGTTGCCAATCGAGTAAAAATGATTTGCGAAATTATCCCAATGAATAGGTGGCGGTATGTGAAATCCCAAGAAAATCCCGCAGATTGCGCTAGCCGTAGTCTGACTGCATCCCATTTAGCAAATCATTCACTTTGGTGGCGCGGACCCGATTGGTTACCTCAATACAATCCTGAAAAAAAACCTGAACCCATCTTATATAAAACAACTGAAGATCTCAGAAAGGAAAAGCTAGTAAACACTATTACTGCTGACTCTAGCAACAGAGTTATAAAACAATTATTAGAGAAATACAGCAGTTACAAGAAAATCATTCGAGTTTTAGCCTACGTAAACAAATTCAACGACATCTTGATCTACAAGAAAAAGCATGAAAACTATCTAACTCTGCATGAACTCAAACGAGCGACAGAAATGTTAATAAAACATGTGCAACAAGAATACTTTTTCAAGGAAATATCGCAACTTGAAAAAGGTGAACCTTTGGGCAAGAAAAACCAGATCTTGAATCTCAATCCTATCTTAGATAAGCACGGAGTACTCCGTGTCGGTGGACGGCTAAAACACTCGAGTTTAGACCCCGAAATGAAGCATCCTATTATCATCCCAAATCAAACCAAATTAGCTGATCTTTTAATAGACGAATCTCATAAATTAGTATTCCATGGTGGAGTGAAAATAACGAGTGGATTTATAAGACAAAAATATTGGATAATTGGAGGAAACCGCGCTACAAAAAAACGATTAAGAGCGTGCGTAAAGTGTAAAAGACACGATCCCATACTAAAACATCAACTCATGGGTGACTTACCTTTATCCAGATTAAATCCTAGTCGACCCTTTTATCATACCGGGATTGACTATACTGGACATGTTTTGGTGAAAGCGAACAAAGGTCGCGGCATCAAAACAGATAAGGGATACGTTGCAGTGTTCGTATGTATTGTTACAAAGGCCATACATTTAGAACTCGTATCTGATCTCACAGCGTCGGCTTTTATTGCTGCGCTCAGACGTATGTCAGCTAGAAGAGGAGTTCCTGGGCACCTCTACAGTGACCAAGGAACTAACTTCATTGGAGCTAACAAGATCCTAAAACAAGAAATCCTAGAAATCTCAGAAATCTTATCAAGCCAAGAAACATTAGCTAACGTCTCAGAAATTAACATTGAGTGGCATTTTAATGCTCCGTCATGGCCTTCTGCTGGCGGACTTTGGGAAGCTGCGGTGAAAAGTTTAAAATATCATCTTAAGCGTGTTGTCGGTGAGCAAAAACTCACCTACGAAGAATACAGCACCCTCCTATCTCAACTCGAGGGTTGTTTAAATTCTCGACCACTTTGTCCTTTGAAGGAGGATCCCGAGGACATTGACTTTTTAACCCCGGCGCACTTTCTGGCAAGTGGGCCTACCTTAACGATCTTTGAAACCGAAAATGATCTTAGAACTCGGTGGCACTTGGTACAAAAAATATATAGAGATATTTGGGTCCAGTGGAAAAACGAATATCTCTCACAGTCATCCATTAGAGCTAAATGGAGACAACCTCAAAGAAATCTCAGTCTCAACGATATTGTTATCATCAAGGATGAAAACCTCCCACCTGGGGAGTGGGCTCTAGGGCGGGTTGTAGAACTGCATCCTGGATCTGACGGACATGTCAGAGTCGTTACCCTTAAAACCAAAAATGGTTTTCTAAAACGGCCTCTTGTTAAGTTATCTCTATTACCAGCAGACATAGACAAGAATCCTCCTAGTAACAAGAAGCTTATGGATGTAGCACCAAGGAAGAAAAATCCTAAGCGTATCTCATTCTCGACTATAGCCCTGTCTGCAACGCTATTCTTACTGTCACTAATAAACTTATCTCAAGCATCTTATAGTTTTACCCCTTTGAGCAACAACAGCGTTTATTTCGATAAAATCTCCAACATGCATCTTATTAGAGACGATTGGCGTTTAATTGTTTATTATGACACATATCCCTACATAGAAGGCACATCGGCACTCGAGAAGTATATCAAATATCTTGAATCATTATGCTTCACTATTAAAGAACACACACCTTGCGACGATATCATCTTACAACTCGGGCACGACCTCGAAGAAATTAAACATTATGATAGTATGTTAACAATAAATGAATCATTTGCAACTGGAGACGAGCGGCGGCGCCGGCGCCGCGGCCTGATTGACGGAGTAGGCTACGTTGCAAACAGCTTGTTTGGCGTGCTAGATCAGCGTTTTGCGGAGAAATACGCACAAGACATCGAACATTTGAAAGAAAATGATAAACATTTGTATAACCTCTGGAAAAACCAAACATCAATCGTGGAAGCCGAATTTAATCTGATGAAAAGAATGGAGAAAGCTGCGAGCAAACATTATAAATCGATAAATCAAAAGTTTAATTATCTTAAAGAATCCTATCAAGATCTTCAACGCCATGTACAGAACATGACTTTAGTTACCGATTTCTTAGCCTCCGCTCTAACGGCGAATAACTTACTGTATAGTCTCAGGAAAGTACAAGACTCCATTCTAGACACGGTAACTAATATTTACAATGGAAAATTGGACTTCCATCTGATATCTCCTAAACAGCTGAGAACGGAATTAAGCTCTATATCAGCACATATCCCTAAAGACATGGTACTCCCTGTCAATCATTTGAATCTCAAGGATCTCTACAACTTGATAAAGGTGCAGACTAAGTACTATAGTAAGTACTTGATTATTGAAATAAGAATACCCCTCATCGAGAGAGACCTTTACGAAATCTTTAACCTCATCCCAGTCCCACGATTATTGAACCACGACATGATACATGTGAAAGTTATCTCAAGTTATGCTGCCATTAACCTCAGAAAGGACTCATACGTAACCCTCACTGATGCTAATCTCCAGTCTTGTGTAAGACAAAATTCTATGATGATTTTATGCCATACAAAAAACCCTATAAATATCTTAAAAGATGATCACAGCCTGTGTAAAACGATACCACACTCAAGAACCTGTGAAACTATTGGAACCCCTTGCAAAGACATTTGGAAGGAATTAACAGCGGATAATAAATATTATTATTTTTGCTTCAATGGATGCAACTCTAAACTTCTCTGTGACGGTGAAATTACCGCCGTTAAATTGACGAATGCAGGTTGTTGAATGTGGAGGAAGGCTGTATGATAAAGACGGACAATTTCATTGTCCATTCTAACAAAAGGCTGTCTAGCAAAATGAATATTGGTGCAAGAATTATTGCGCCACAAATATCACCTATTAATCATATCTTCAACATATCTATCCCTGAATCTCCTGAAATAAACCCTAATAATTCTGAAATATTGCGTCAATTCGAAGATATACAGAAAAATACAGATCTTGAAACAATTTGAACCTTTGAGTGATAAAATATCCTATCACGAGGTACATCTTTATAGCGTCTTCTATGCTCTAATCTTTGGAATCCTAATAACTGTGGCGGTATACTGTTGGCGGCGTCACCGGCGGTCAACACGTCGAGGATCCTCGATGCCTGCTGGAGAGGCATCTACCGCGATCTCTTCACATCCCGGGAATGAAAATATTATAAGTGAGTGTAGGGAGGTTAGGGAAAAAAGGCAATCTTTAGTCAGAGTGAAAAGTGCAGTGAGTGAGTGTTGTGATCTTAGGGAAAAAGGACAATTTAGTCATACGTGAAAAGTGATCCCCAAAACCTTATTAAATCTAGCGAGTGTTTACAATCGGAAGATAGGGCCTCGTCCCCTGTTTTTCGCGTATTTTCGCTTCCCGATCTAAGCTCTAGCAACTATTTGTGATCGTTCGGAATATTGTTAATCACTCATTACTAATCCGTATCCCTGTCATATAGTTGATAAGTTGAATATTGTCTATCACCTTGTTAATCTCATCTCCATCTTTATCCTACTAACCCCTATCTTTGCCCCCGGGAGCATGTACGGGTCAACCACCGTACAGTACGTTTACCTGGGTCATCATGATTGCGCCACCCGCTCAGTATGTTTCCATCATTTATATTATTGCATTTACACCGCAATAAGTCAGTACGTAATTCGGCGACATGTAGTGCGCGTGACTCATAACCCCATATCGTTCACCCTTCATTCTAGAATAAATATTAATCTTAATCTCATATTTGTGGAAACAGACAATGCAGTGAATTTATTAATCTAGAACTGACTTTCATCTCTTATCTCATTCTTTATCTCTATCTAATCCCAACCCCGAACACTTGTAGTTGTGTGGTAGTGAGGTGGCTAGTGTGTCGGGTTCTTCGGGGTGTGAAATGACACGAGTTTATTGCACTCACTTCTATTGCTTATTTTTGTTCACAAGCAGTATGGCAAGAAGGCAGCAGTACGGCAAGTCTGTTACACACTATCAGTTATTCTAAACATAAATAAGTTTGTGAATGCCACAGCTAACGTTCCTGAACTATCATGATTCGACTTTTGATGTCATTTTTTTAATTAGGTATTTATTTAAATTGTATTATATTTGACGGAGGAAGGACCTCCTTAGTATTTTTAAAAAGCGTGACGTCAGCATAGCTGACGTCACAGATGACGTCTTCGTGGTGATCACTCATCTTCGATCTTCAAAAGAAAACTTCACGACTTGTTTCAAAGCGTTTATTTAATTGACAGCGTAACGACGGCCCAGAAAGGTCCGCACTGTCCAGCGGCTCGGACAAGAATGAAAGGAGCGCTTTTTTTTTGTGAATGGCATCTCATAGTTGACCTTGAGAAGTCGTGACTACTCAACCGAACTATCCTGTGGCTGCCTTAAGCGAACTCAAAGCGTCCAGTCAGGGGCGAAATTCTTACATTACTAAACGACTGCACGCTAAGGTCCGTACCCCACAGGGGGTGCCCTGTGGGGTACGGACCTTGGCTTAACCTTACGGACCTTGGCGTCGCTGGGGGGAGGACAGCAAGGTGGGACAGGGTGGATCTGAACTGAATTATTATTAAACGGGGAATTTAAAACTACGGGCTCAGCTGCGGCGCGGGCTGGCATTTCGTCGAGCAAGGGTCGGGGGGGTCAATTACGTCGGGGTTTTCGCGAGAGACCTCGGCGGCGAGGTCGTTAGGTAGAGGAGGGCCTATAAATTCGGCCTATAAATGGCGGCCTTCACAACCAGAGGGTTGCGGTGCGTGGCGGCAGAGTCAAAGAATCGTTTCGCGGTGCGCTTCATAAACAGCTTGATGGTGGGGATTTTAAGATCGAGATGGAGGATCTCGTTTCGGACGAACCAGGGGAATCACGCTGCCTTTCGGACGGAACGGTTTTGGAGGCACCGCACCCTGTGGATGTGGTGGGGCCTAGCTTGTGCGAAGACTGCACAGGCATATGTCATGATGGGACGGATGCACGCTGTGTAAATACGCAATTTGCGCTTAAGGAACAATTTGCTACATGCATTTAAGACGGAATGTCTACCGAGAGCGAAAGCAGCACGCGAACGTACCTGCTTTATGTGCTCTGAGAAGGAGAGATGGTGGTCGAGGGACACGCCTAAGTATTTTTAGTATTTTAAATACCTAACTTCCCGGGTGGATAGGCCCGGTCGCCCTCCCTGTCGGGTGCAGACAGGGAGGTGTATACCTAATTGTGAGCCCTAAGCTTGTAACCCTTTGCCAGTCTTAATGTGCAAAGGGGCCCTGAACCAGTCTAGCTCGAAGGGTGTAGACACACCCTAGAGACACTAGGTAAGTAGCTGTGGAAGGAAAGTAGTACACCAGAGCCGACTAGTAAATCCCCCAAGGCCGGTTAACTCTGGGACCCGTCCAATTGGCTGCCTAGCCCTGAAGGGGTTCGGCGGGTGTATTTGGACAACACCCCACTCGGTTTCGTTGGCACCGTGAGGTAATGCGCAATGCCACTGGAACTAGCCGCCCTTGTTAGACAGGGACGGTTCGCACGGTTGCCGCAGGAAAAGCCGCTTCGTCACGTTTATCAATTCGAAAGAACTTCTAGGGACCATGTCTCCAAAAGAGCATGATGTCGACGTAATGCCGCTGAAAAGCTGCTTGCGTCACTTTATGGAAGTGTTGCCCCGAGTACTCCAAATGCAGATGTAAAGTATCGCGTGAGTAATGCCTGACCAAATACCTCTTACGCTAGCGTAAGAGTTACTCACAAATATTAATATACTTAGCATCCCTCTATTATTTATTGTCTTTCTAAAACCACATCCAACTTCATAAATATGAATTCCTAAATCTTATTTAGTATTTCTTACAATCCTTGCCTTGCTCTATTAATGGGACAAGGCATTGGACTTCTTCATTTATTTGGAATTCATTTAATCTCTGTCAGTGGGAGAGTGTCCAGTCTGGAGACGAGCTCTACAGAGCCGTTAAATTTGATATTTAAATTATGCAAAATCATCATTATATAGAACTATATGTACATATTGACATTGATGAATATTATAAGCAAAATTAAGTGAATATTTATGTACCTTGAAAAGTATTATATTACTTTAATTATTGTGAATGTGAGCACTATGTGGGTCATTTTTATTTATTTCTTGTTGTTTTTTTTTTTTCTCTTAGTTTTAATGATGGTCTGGCATTTTGAGTTCTTTATGCGGCCAATCCAATTGTCCTTTCCTTGGTATTGTTCGTCGAGTCGTTGAGCTCCTTTTTGAGTTGAGCTACACGATCACTACTACGCTTTGGAATGGGCAACTAGCTTCATATTTCTAACTGACCGACTCCTTGACAATTCAAAAGTGCCTGTAAATGGTTTAATAATAATTGAAATAAATGCTTTGAGTTTGAGTTTGAGTTTGATTACTGACAAATGCTTGCACTGACTGGACAGGTCCACTCAAATTTGTGTGGTTCTTTCCTCGAAAGCCCATTTCAGACATAGATCTACATGGTCCTCACATGATCTGACCAAGATTATGTCTGGACTTTAAAAGAGACTTTGACCCTTGAGTTTGTTTCGCCATTTCTTCTCAGGGGTAGTCAGATAGGAAATGTCAACTCCATCTAGCTTATTTTTTAATATGACGTGTAAAAGTGATTCTCATATCCTATTTACAGAATAAACAATTTCATTTCATTTCATTTCGTACGAGGTGGAGTACGGCTCTTCCCTAATAGGGGAACCGACCTAAACAGTCAGGAATTAGGAAAAACGAAAATTTTATCAGCCTAGGATAATTTAGGAACAGGTACACCAGCTTCTCCGCCAAGTCCATATGAATAACTTGAACGGCAGCCGTTGGTTTTTGTATTGGATATAATTGGGCTTGAATGGCACCGGATCTTCCGGAGTGTGTGGAGTTCCGGAGTGATTAGTGAGTGCGAGGTTAAGTTACCGCGTGTGCAAATTTGTGGAATGGCAAACTTTCTATATTTTTCATTCACTTGTTCATACCAATAACAATTTAACGCCAGTGCAAAAATTGCATTATCTTAAAAGCAACTTGTCAGGTGAAACGGAATGTTTGTTACGTAATTTTTCTACAACTAATGACAATTACCAAGAAGCTTGGAAACAGTTATTGAAACGTTACGCTAGTAAGCGTTATGATTGTAATGCACTTTTGAGATTATTGTTTACGCAAAAACCAGTTACCGGTGAATCTACAAGTGCCATTAGACAATTATTAGATACAACTACAACTTGTTTACAATCTTTACGTATTTAGTATGGGAATTATTACTGAGCAAATTAATGACGTGTTTGTAATTTATTTAGTGATTTCTAAATTAGGTCCTGAATCCGTAAAGCAGTGGGAATATCAGTTAGGATACTTAGTGACGAATTACCAACATGGATTGAATTATCTGAGTTTTTAGAATCCTAATTTAGGTCGTTGGAAATGATAGACATTAATAAGGTACGTACCAACACTAATACAAAGTCGAAGCCTTTCCATGGGTCTATTGATAATAATAAGAGTAATTCTAACGTAGCTACCAAATGTAATAAGTGTAAAGGGGAACTCTATTTATATCATTGCAAGGAATTTAGTCAACTAAGTGTCAAAGATAAGCAAGATTATATTAAAAAAAATAACTTGTGTTTTAATTGTTTCTCTCCATCTCATCCAGTTATAAAATCTCGTAATTAGGCGAGTTGTAAGCGATGTGGCAGGAGGCATCATTCATTATTTCATTTTGAAAGGGAGGTGAGCAGCAAGAGTGAGGATGTCTCTGTGCAGAGTGAGTCAGACAAAACCGTGAGTACCATTTCAACTAATTTTTCGAGTAAAGAATTAGAACCGAGTCAAGTTTTGTTAGCAACTGTGTCTGTTTGGTCTCACAATAATCACGTTTATAGACAACAGTTGAGAGGATTGTTGGATCAAGGGTCGCAGGCATCTTTTATTAGTGAATCAGTAGTTCAATTACTTGGACTTTATCGTAAACATGTTAGTGGTACGGTTTCCGGTATAGGCGGCGGTAGCCACATGGTTTCCCTCCGAGTGGTATCACGTCATGACCCTGAATTATCTATCAAAGTAAATGCATATGTATTGGGATCTGTTACGTCATTACTTCCTTCAACCGAGTTACACACACCTGATTGGTTACATTTAGATAAAATATCACTAGCTGATCCAGGTTATGCCAAACCAAGTAAAATTGATATTCTTCTTGGAGCAGAAGTTTACAGTAAAACCCCCTCTTATCTTAAGGGACGTTTCAAGTTCCTAAATGACACGCATAATAGATATCTGAGGTCATCGGAAAATTTGAGATTGGAGATGCCGATGCATTCCACCAGTTTCTATGATAAATCTTTTACGGTTCAAGCAGTACCAGCAGTAGAGTATGGAATGCCTTGCCCGTGTTGATAAGGCGTGCTCAATCTATGTCCATTTTTAAAATTATGGTAAAAAAACACTATCTCTCTCCTTAAACATATTTTTTTATTTTCTATGTTCTTTGCACCTGTTTTGATTTTTAGCGCTAGTTTTATGATTAATTATTATTGAATATATTGTAGAGATAATAATAATATATTTTATGTATGTATGTATTTGTTGTATACTCATGAATTGTGAATGATAAACCACAGACTACCTGCAGTATTGTCTCTCCTTTCCCCCCTAATCCATCCAAAGGTTGTCTTTAAAAGACCGCTTTTAGCGATAAGACCGCCCATTGTGTCACCCTATGTAAAATTTCTACATTTATAGCTGTAATTTTATGGTGTACATAATAAAGAGTATTCTATCTATCTATCTAAGATTTTATTGGATGGCGTATGTCAAAAAAAAAATATTTGCACAAAACACTACCTTAGGTTGGGTATTATCAGGGAAGGTGTCACAAAACTCGACTTCTGCTGTCAATACAATAATCACCATGCATTTACACTTAAGTGGAGAAGAGCTACTTAAGAAATTCTGGAAAATGGAAAATGAGCCCAACTTGATACAGAAAAGGATAATAGAAACAGAGCAACGATGTGAAGAATTTTATGACATAACAACTAGCCGAAATGAAGAAGGGAGATTTATTGTTAAGCTACCTTTGGACAAATAAGAACCACAGTGTCAATATGGAAACTCAGTTCTTATATCTCACAAAGAGATATGAGTTTTTAGTGAAGAGACTGTAAAGAAATCCTACTTTAAAAGAAGAATATCACAAAGTTTTGCAAGAATATCTTACTATGAATCACATGACACCAATAAAAAAGGAAGACATAGACAATCCCAAGGCGATTTATCTTCCACACCATGCACCATGTAGTTAGGGAGGATAAGGAAACAACCAAAGTTTGAGTAGTTTTCGATGGTTCATGTAAAGGTCTTCAAAAATTTTCACTTAATGATAATCTCATGGTGGGTCCCAAGTTACAACAGGATTTGAGACACATCCGTATGCGATGGAGAAGCCACAGGATCCGCATAGTAGCAGATATTATTAAGATATTCAGAATGGTGAAGGTTAGTTTTGAGGATACAGACTACCAAAGAATTGTATGGAGGCCACAAATAGACGAGCCATTAAGACATTTTAAATTATTGCGAGTAACCTTTGGTACTGCGTGTGCTCCATATTTGGCTGTAAAAACCCCTCAAAGGTTAGCTGATGAAGAACATACAAAATTTCCCGCAGCATCAACAATATGGACATATGGATGACCTTTTGACTGGCTGTGACACACTACCAGAGGCCATACATATCTATAGTGAGATAAACAAATTGATGAACTGTGGTGGTTTTGAACTACAAAAATGGAGTAGCAATAATCAAGACTTACTGACACACATAGAAGGGAACAACCACAGTAGCAACGATTCATTAAAATTAAAAACAACTACTGTCATGAAAGTACTTGTTTTCAGTACACACTTGATTTACCAGACTTAAAACAACCCGTTACTAAACGGCAAGTATTATCGGATGTAGTCCGCCTGTATGACCCGTTAGGATGGATTGCCTCTGTGATAATCACAGCAAAAATACTCATCCAAAAATTATGGAAGTCGAAGCTTGATTGTGATGATGTACTGAGTACAGATTTAACAAGTGAATGGTTACAATTTCGAAAAAGTTTAATACATTTATAAAAAATAAACACACCACGATGGTATCATTTCAGTCCAGGGTCAAAGGTCGAATTACATGCATTTGCTGATGCTTCTAAATTAGCTTATTAGTATTTATTTTTTTCACCAACGACAGCCCCACTTTATGTCCAAGCAAATCACTGCCCATCCCATGGTTGCCTGGAAGAGATCGTAGAAAGCGATAAGGCCGCCCATTGTATATTTTGTAGTGTTTGATTTATTTTTTGTTATGTATTTTTGTGGTGTACAATAAAGAATATATAAATAAATAAATAATAAATAAATAAATAAATTAGCGTATGGTTCTGCTGTATACATTCGTGTTATCAAAAGTGACAACGAAATTTGTGTGAGTTTAGTATCGGCAAAAAGCAACGTTGCCCCTATTGAGAAGGAGATATCTATCCCAAAACTAGATTTGTGTGGTGCAGTTCTAGCAGCAAAGTTAATATTTGAGGTGTCACAAATAATGAACATACCAAAGGAAAACTTGTATGCGTGGTCCGATTCTACAATATTTCTAGCCTGGCTGAGAGGAGGGTCTAGCCGCTGGACTACTTTTGTGAGCAATCGTGTGTCTGAAATTCTCAATACTTTAGAATACGATCAATGGAGGCATGTTACAACTGATTCGAATCCTGCTGATTGTATTTCAAGAGGCATGGCTACTCAAGATTTACTTGAAAATTCCCTATGGTGGGCAGGACCCTCTTGGCTTTCACAATCAACTGCAGAGTTAAATATCTGTAATGATAATATTGAGGATACTCATGAAGAAGAAAGACATACATCTTTAACTGTTTTACCTGTATTGAAGAATTATTTTTTTGGACTATGTTTTCATCACTGTGTAAAACCTTAAAGGCCATACACCATATTGGAGAAGAGTTTTACAGAATTTAAGATTACCAAAAGAGAAACAAAAAATATATTCGAACATAATTACACCTGCAGAACTAAATATAAGTTTAGTTATATGTATCAAACAGGTTCAAGAAGAGCATTTTAGTGAAGAAATAAAGCAGTAAAAGATGAAGAAGTTCGTCCCCAAAAAAAGTAGACTCCACACCCTCTATCCCATTTTTAATGAAAATGGAATACTAAGAGTTGGCGGTCGTATTGATGAGTCAAAAGTCATATATGATACAAAGCATCCTATACTTATGCCTGCTAAGAGTCATCTTACCAAGCTCATAATTAGTGATGCTCATGTCAAAACCTGTCACGGAGGACCACAAGCTATGTTATGCTATTTAAAAACTAAATATTGGATATTGCGAGCAAAGGAGATCGTTAAAAGTCACTACAGAGCAGTGTTAAGTGCTTGAGACATTCCAAATTTAAAAGCAATCAACTGATGGGTCAAATTCCAGAACATAGGTTGAAACCAACCCGACCCTTTAAATCATCTGGTTGTGATTACTTGGGGCCTATTAGTGTGAGATTTTTTCCTGGAAGAGGAGCGAATATCCTACTAGGGATATATTTGTATTACTCGTATTTGCCTGGTTACTCGAGCCATCCATTTGGAAGTGGTAACTGATCTATCGTCAAAGGCGTTCATTGCAGCGTTCAAGCGTTTCACATCACGACGAGGTCACTGTCAAGACTTATTTAGTGACAATGGCACTAACTTTGTTGGTGCCAGCAAACAACTTCGTGAAATGTTTGATCGAGTTAAATCCACTGTGCCGCGTGAAATTGAAGAATTATTAAGTTTGGAGAGCACAGCATGGCATTTTATACCCCCACATGCAACTAATTTTGGAGGTCTCTGGGAGGCCGGTGTACGTAGTGTTAAAACACATTTATATGAGGTAATTGGAAATATTACACTTACCTATGAGGAGTTGTCTACTGTTTTAGTACAGATCGAGGCTTGCCGCAATTCCCGACTAATTACAGTAATGAGTGATGATCCTAACGAACCTCAAGCTTTAACACCAGGTCATTTTCTTATAGGTGAGCCATTAATAAGTATTCCCGATGAAGATAATTAAAATCATAATGTTGTAGGTCTGGATAGATGAAGATTGACACAAAAAATGGTTAGTAATTTTTGGAAGCGATGATATAGGAAGTATTTGGTTAACCTTAACCAACGATACAAATAGAACACCCAGAAATCTGAGCCTGAAATTGGTGATATAGTAATTTTAAGATAATATCTCACCTGCAAAATGGATTTTAGGAAAAATAACAAAAAACTACTTAGGGCCTGACAATATTGCACGGGTTGTATCTGTTAAATGCAAGAATGGCGAATTTAAACGTCCCAATAGTAAATTCTGTATTTTACCTATGTAAATTGATTGTTTACTTGCTATTGTATTGTTCGTTTATCCATAATGTCATAAGGTATCTGTACCTACTTACCAATTATCAAGTATTTTTATAATCTGATAAAATAAAATGAATACATATTAAGTTTACATCATACGAACTTCTTATTCTTATTACAAGAAAACATGACATGGTTAGCACAATGTCATGTTTTCTTAAACATAATTTGTGTTAATTTTAACTTTATTTTTTTGCATTTTGTTATCCCCACCGGTTAGTTTATCATATTTAAAAGCCAATTGAATTGTCCTGTAGCATCACGGTGGGCGGTTAAGTCTTTGTATAGAGATAAAAAATTCGATAATTACTGATATTAATTCTTAGATTTCTATTAAAATCGATAACACTAATGTATGTCATTACATCAGTATAGCACGTAATTATACAATGTACACTTTATTTAGGATACAGATTTTGTGTTTTTTTTTGAGTTTATATTTTATTTATACTCAACTGTTTATAGTGTTTATTAAAGTACTGCGTCCTTTGGTGGGTGGTATGTCTAAAATGATTAAGATACATAATAGTAATAAGTAGTCTCCTTACACACACGTACATTCAAACAACGTTCATACAGTCCACTCATTCAAATATTGAAAGTGTAAGTTTAGTGCAAAATAAATGTCCTTTGAGTAAAGACGCCTAACGTGTTTTTATTTTGCTGAACTAATAGATATAGACCTTATTGTCCTAAATACTTCCTTTGAGAAATAAATAAATGTCAGACAGACAACTCTCGCGGGAAGGTACTTATGGGTCACCGAGGCCCCCGCAACACAGGCAACAGGAAGGAATACGGGTGGGTTTTAGTCAGTAAGAGTCTGACTCACCCTCCCGCTCCGCCCAGAGCGGGAGAAGTTATTTGATGATTTCCCACCCTCAAAAAAAAAAAAAAGACAGACAACTTACTGTGACGCTAACATTTTAATCGACAACCTATGTATCGAGGAATCTAAATTACTTCGAGAGTTACGAAAGCTCGACCCGTCCAAAGGGGCTGGCCCAGATGTATACCCAGCTCTGTTTTTCAAGGCTACTGCTAATAACATATATAGACCGCTTCATATAATTTACAATAGATGTCTGTGTGAAGGGGTGTTCCCTGAAACATGGTAACGAGCCAATATAACGCCCGTACACAAGGGAGGGTCGAAACATGATATTGAGCAATATCGACCCATTTCAATTCTGTCGACCTTGTCAAAGCTATTTGAAAGACTCGTTCATAATGAAATCTATCCAATCTTGCACAACGTACTAATTCCTGAACAACATGGTTTTGCTAAACACAGATCTACTGTTTCTAATTTAGTAATCTTCACCAACCATGTTTTTGAAAACATGGATAGACGTTTGCAAGTGGATGCTGTTTACACAGATTTCAAAAAGGCCTTTGACAAAGTCGACCACGAAAGAAAAATGCCCACTTCTCATACATTTGAAAACCTGATTATGAAAGTTAATGTATAGTTATGAGGTATAGTAGAAAGACTACCTGTAAGTTTAGACAATAATGTCATAAAGTCATTTTTACGATTTAAACGCTACGAAGACCAAAAAATATTAATGTTACTTTTTACTCTTTTTATGTTAGGATTTGCCGTTACCAAATAGATAATACCTACAGAAATAAATGTGCTAGAACTAATTATTAAAGCTCGAAGTTTAGTCTAAAATAAGAACACTTATCTAGTTATGGTAGAACGTCTTTTTTACTTCCTTGAAACCAACACATAAGTACCTACTTAACAGTTATTAACTACATTTTTAGTAAAAAACGATAGTTGAGATAGTTTATATACTTATAGAAAGTCTAACTTAGTTCTTGTATTGTCAAAAGTGATCACTTATCTACCCAACACATTTCATTGGCCTCGGTACATACTTACATACCTACATAGGTTACCTACCTGAACAAAACGGGAAAAACAAATAAAACACTATGTTGAAGTGAAATGATTAATTAATTATCATCATTTTCATCCAAATCTCTTATAACTACGTCATCCAGAAATTCTGCTGGAGCAGAGATATTTTCTTGATACCTTTTTTTTTTTTTTTTTTTTTGGATGGAACTGGGGTGGAAAATCCTCATGGATGTCCTCCGCCCTGGGGTAGGCGGAGGGGTCTGTCAGACTCTTACTGACTAAAAACCACCCCGGTGTTCCCGTCCCACACTTGCACCGGGGATCATGGGATCTAATGCGACTTCCACGATCCCCAGCTAGTGCCGGCCCGCCTCTGCGGGCCACCTCAAGTCTGGGGGGGGGGGTGAGGTGTTTAAACCCCCCCCCGCGACGTCTGAAAGGGGCGCGCGTGGAACACTACGCGCCGCCACCTCGGGTCCAGTGTGATGGTGGGCGGCGGACGTCCCCAAGTCCGCCGTCCCTGGACCCATTTAGGGGGGCCGGAAGAGGGCGTTGTCTGCCCTCTGCCGACGCCCGGTGCGCCTGCTGCGGGCCGGGTGAGCGGAAGAGATCTCCCGCTCCCGTTCCGCAGCCTCCTTCTGCGACACGACTGTTTCGCAGAAGGATACCACCGCGTCCCAGGACTCCTCGCTGCCGACCATCGCCTCGACCACGGCCGGCAGCGACAGGTCACTGCCCACTCCTGAGATGAGGGCACGGCGTGGCTCCTCCCAAGCGGCACACTCTGCCAGCGTATGCCGCGCCGTGTCCTCCCGGCAGTCGACGCAGTGGTGACACCGGGCGTCCGGCTCCCTGTTTATGCGACACAAGTACTTCCCGAAGCAACCATGCCCCGAGAGCACCTGCGTCACCCGAAACGACAGGGAGCCGTGCCTCCTCCCGAGCCAGGGCTCGAGTACCGGCCGGACCGCCTCGATGGTGGCGAGGCCGGCGGTAGGGCGTGAAAGCCTGTCCCGCCATTCCGCCACCAGGGCTGCGCGAAGCTGTGACCGACGCAACTCCACATGTCGCTGCATCAGCCACTCGCCCCGCGCCCTCACTTCCTCGCGCCACCGATACAGTGACGCGAGTGGTCGAAAATATAGTACTCGCGTCACTATATTTTCATGATACCTAGCCCATCCAAGGTACCACACTAATGTCATGACGTGAGCGCAACATCCTATGGTCCGTCGACCGACCAAACAATCGCAGAACTGTCAAATGTCAAAAAAAAAAATCCGTTTCACTCATGCGAACATAAATACATACTGCAAGAATTATTTATTTAATTATTATGTTGTTGTTGTAATTAATCTTTATTATACACAGACGAATAAAAAGTACTTACTGATTTAATAAATTGTAAAATAATGTATAAAACTCAGAAATAGAGTTGAAGTATATATAAATGACATTGGGAAATGCTTCTTAAGTACTAAATTTCTTATGTATGCTGATGATTTGAAAGCCTTTAAAACTATTACTACTATAGAAGACTGTTTAAAGTTTCAAGAAGATTTAGTTAAACTCTCAGCATACTGTCTTGAAAACAAACTACACTTAAGCATCTCCAAATGTCATTTTATAAATTTCACGAAAAACAAATTTATCACCAATTTTAAGTATAGGCTAAATAATGCCTTGCTAAGTAACACTTCTGTTGTAAGAGATCTTGGTGTTTTACTGGACAATAAGTTATCGCTTAATCAGCACGTAGAAAGAATTGTTATTAATTAATTTAAGATGTATGGTTTTTCTCTTCCGGCCGATGCCGAATGGCAAGTGGTCGGGGAGAAGAAGAAGGCGGGTAAGGCAGCAAGGGCGGCCAAAAAGAGGAAGAGGCAGCAGCGGCGCAAGGTGTGCACCGCCGCGGCCAAGCTCCGCGCCCCGAATTCCGCAGCCGTAGTAATTACACTACAGCCGGATGCGGAAAAGAAGGGCGTGTCCTACAAGACCATCCTTGAGAAGGTGAGTGAGGTGGTGCGCCTCGAGGAGCTCGGCGCTGCTAGGGGCCTCAAAATGAAAATTACGGCGACTGGGGCCCGAATGGTGCAGGTACCCGGTGCGGCTAGCGGTCCGGCCGCTGACGCCCTGGCCGAAAGACTTTGGGCGTCACTAAATGCGGATGAGGTCCAAGTGTCCAGGCCCACCAAGTGCGCTAACATTCGCATCATGGGCCTGGACGACTCCGCGACTAAAGAAAAGGTGGTCGCCGCAGTGGTTAGGACCGGGGGGTGCTCTGCCGAGCAGGTGAGGGCAGGCACCATCCGTCCTGACTCCACGGGGCTGCAAACCGTTATGGAGGAAAATTGCCGGGGAGGGCCAACGGCTATTGGTGGGCTGGGTTTCCGCGCAGGTGAAACTGCTGGAACCCAGACCTCTGATGTGCTTCCACTGCCAGGTGGGCAACCACGTGCAAGCGAATTGCACCTCGAAGGTGGACCGCAGCGGTCTTTGCTACCGCTGTGGTCTACCCGGGCACAAGGCCGGCTCGTGTAATGCCACGCCGCACTGTGCCGTATGTGCGGCGGCTGGCAAACCAGCCGAGCACCGGATGGGAGGTAAGGCCTGCGCCCCACCCGCCAAAGCCAGGGCCAGAGGCAAGCCCTCCGCAACCGCCGTCACCACCGCAGTCACCACCACTGCCACCACCGCTGCAGCCTCCACCACCGCCGTCGTTGCCGTGGCTACCGTGGCCGCTGCGGCAGGACCCTCGCAGAGGGCTGGGAAGGAGGCTCAAGAGGGGGCTGACATGGAGTGCCAATAATGGCCCCATTACGCCTCCTCCAGGCGAACATCAACCACTGCGCCACCGCTCAGGATCTGTTGCTCCAGAACATGGCGCAGTGGTCGATTAACATCGCCGTGGTCGCTGAGCCGTACTTTGTCCCGCCCAGGGATGACTGTGTGGAGGACCTGAGCGGCTCAGTGACCCTAATTTCGTCGGCCGCCGCCGGTACTCCGTCCCTCGAGGCCGTTAAGAGAGGACGGGGCTGCGTAGCAGTACGGTTCGGGGAGATTGTCGTGGTAGGGTTCTACTTCTCTCCGAACCGAACTCTTGCCGAGTTCCACAACTCCCTTGCGGAGTTGAGAGACGTCGTCGTCGGGTTTGGTTCCCTCCCCGTGTTCGTCCTCGGGGACTTCAATGCCAAGAATTTGGCTTGGGGTAACGGACACACGGGGCCTGCCCCGTGTGTCCGTTGCCCCAAGCCAAGTCCTCCACCATCCTGATGGTGGAGGACTGGGCTCTGGAGACAGGCCTGGTCGTCCTAAACTGGGGTTCTGTCCCCACGTGTGGGCGGATGCGGGGTGAATCAGTGGTGGACATATCGTTCGCCAGCCCCGCTCTGTCGCCGCGTGTAGTTGACTGGCACGTCATGGAGGGGGTGGAGACCTATTCCGATCACCGGTATATCCAGTTTGACGTCTCCGCCCAGACCTCGAACGCGCCGGTCCGACGGGCCCTGAGTGGTCCGTGGTGGGCGCTGAGGCAGCTGGACCGGGAGCTCCTCCTGGAAGCCTCAATCGTGCAGGCCTGAGTGTCACCACCGGACAGGCCTGCTGACATCAACGACGAGGCGGAGTGGCTCCGGGAGGCCATGTCCGACATATGTGACGTGGCAATGCCCCTGGTCCAGCCTGGACGTGCCTCGCGCCAGGTGTACTGGTGGTCGCAGGTGCTGACGGCCCTGCGCACTGCGTGCGTAGCTGCGCGACGCCGGTACACCAGGCACCGCAGGCTCCGTATCAAACCTCCGGATACGGAAGCCATTCAGGCGGAGCTGTACGAAGGGTACAGAGCGGCGAAGACCGCCCTCAAAGCGGAGATCCTGCAGGCGATCCGCGAGGAGTCGCTGGGGACTCTGGACAGGGACCCGTGGGGACGCCCGTATAAAGTGGTGCGGGATAAACTCCGCCCATGGGCTCCCCCGCTGACGCGGAGTCTCCGGCCCCAGCTTGTGAAGGACGTGGTGAGCGCTTTGTTCCCTTCGCGAGGGGAAATCACCTCCCCACCCATGGCTCCGCCTGCTGCGGTGCCCGATGCGGACCACACCGCCGACAACGACGACGACGACGACGACGACGATGTTCCGGAGGTGACCGAGGTAGAAATGAGAGCGGCGGTACGCAGGCTTAATGCCAAAAATACCGCCTCAGGGCCCAATGGCTTACCTGGGAAGGCCTGGGTCCTGGTCTTGGAGGCTCTTGGGTCTCGACTTAGGGGGCTTCTAAGCGCATGCTTAGAGAGGGGCCAGTTCCCGCTTCGTTGGAAGACGGGGAAACTAGTCCTCATAAAGAAGGCAGGGCGCTCTGCGGACTCTCCGTCCGCTTATCGGCCCATCGTGCTGCTCAACGAGGTGGGCAAGCTCTTTGAAAGAGTCATTGCAGACCGCCTCATCGGCCAGCTGGTGCGGGTGGGGCCAGATTTGGCGGAGAGCCAGTTTGGTTTCCGCAGGGGGTGCTCTACGGTAGACGCCATCATGCGCGTGCGAGCCCTGACGACGGGGAATGCTGTTGCCAAGGGTGGGGTCGTCTTGGCGATGTCTCTAGACATCGCGAATGCCTTTAATACCCTGCCTTGGAGTTGCATCAGGCACTCCGGTACCACCGGATGCCGACCTACCTCTGTCATGTGGTCGAGGCCTATCTGACGGACAGGGCCGTCATCTACCCCGGTCATCAGGGAGTGTGGAACTGGCAAGAGATGTGTGCCTCAGGGATCGGTCCTGGGGCCGCATCTGTGGGACATCGGATACGAGTGGGTGCTACGCGCCGACTTCCCTAGCGGCGTCAGCGTAGTATGCTACGCTGACGACATGTTGGTCCTGGCGCAGGGGAAGTCGCACCAGGCGGCGGCCGAAGTAGTGGCACGTGGTGTTGCGACAATCGTCTAAAGGATCCGGCAATTGGGACTCGAAGTGGCCCTGCACAAGTCCGAGGCCATGTATTTTCACGGTCCTCGGAACGCGCCACCGTTGTGGTCCCAAATAATGGTAAGAGGGGTTTCCATCGGCTCGATTCGACGATGAAGTACCTGGGACTCGTCCTCGACAGCCGGTGGAACTTTGTGGAGCATTTCAGATGTTTGGCTCATAAACTGGAGCGGGCGGGCGCTGCATTGAAGCGGCTCCTGTCCAATCTAGGGGGTCCAAACGCCTCCTGCCGGAGGCTCTACGCGTGGGTCATGCGGTCCATAGCCCTCTACGGGGCTCCTGTATAGGCGCGTTCTCTGGCGCTGCGGCCAGCCCGCCGGTTGAGAGCGGCCCAAAGGGTCATGGCCATTTGGATGGTCCGGGGATACCGCACGGTCTCCTGTGAGGCAGCGAGCCTCCTTGCTGGATTGCCGCCATGGGATCAAGAGGCAAAAATCCTCGCGCACGTATGGAAGTGGCGCGATGAGGTGAAACGCCGGGGCATGTGGCACAGCGGACGGAACTCCGGCGGGATCTCATGGCGACATGGAGAGTACGGTTGTCGCAACCCAGTGCTGGGCACGCCACGATTGCGGCGATAAGTCCCCTCTTTAAGTAGTGGCTAGAGAGGCATCACGGCGTTCTCACCTTACGCCTGACGGAGGTCCTCACCGGACAAGGCAGCTTCGGTAGGTTCAGTTATTTCAAAAGTTTTTTATTTGTTTTATGTGTTACTTGAAAAATAATGATGTGTTCCTAACTAATATTATAAATGCGAAAGTGAGTTTTGTTTCTTATGCTTTCACGCTGAAACAGCTAAACGGACTTAGATAAAATTTGGGACATGGGCAGACCATGATCTGGAGAAGGACATATGCTACTTTTCATCCTGGATCGCGGGCAACAGCTATTTTTAAATAAAACTGATTCAATTAAACTAAAAACATTCTTATACAAAAAATAATACCAAGTGGCGCTCTTTATACATCTTTATGGTTTACACTAAGCACTAAGGGTTTTTCAGATTTACATCATAATACATTTTAGTTTTAAGCTCTTTAACATTATGTGACATTTACTTTTAAGCTGTTTTTCAGGTTAACATTATGTGATATTTAATTTCAAGCTTTTTCTTAGGTTTCTATCTAATGGTCCGTGATTTGAGATCTCATATACTTTTCCAAAACATGGGATCACGTTAATAATCCTATGTCCAATTTGGATGTTCTTTTCAGGAGTACCTATAGTTTTCCATCTGAAAAAGAAATGAATACAAATATCATTTCTTGATAGATAAGATACCATTTTTATTCGTATAAAACATTGAAATATTATTATTATTATTATTATTCATTTATTTCGGACAGAATCCATAAATGTGTCAGTAAAAATTTTCTAAATATCTATGTTAGTAGGTACATAATCAAATAAAGTATTTCTATTTTACAATTTCCCAGTAACTATTCCCACCCAGTGTGCCTGTATGGGACAGTCGTGTCGGGATGCAATCATTAGCAAAATGGTGTTGGGGCTACCGCACAGTCTTTGAAAAAATTACGCCACTTTTTTACGCACTATAGCGTGGAAACCGTCAACGCGCGCATTTGCGAACATTTGCGACGCACTACAATGCCGCGGCAACCCCAACAGCACTCTGAAAGCATTATTATACTGAATACGCAGGGCGTTGTAGGCACGTTGCGTATACCGAACCCACAGGCCGCTCGAGTAAAAAGATTGGCAATAGGCCCTAAAAAGTGTTACCTTAACTTCTTTGGTACATCGAGCGAACCTACGGGCCAGCATATTGCTCCGTACCGCTAACGCCCTGCGTTCTCTTTCTATATCAGGGTCATCTTTAAAGTCCTCCGTGACCAGATGACCCAGATATTTAAAGTTCTGCACAATTTTCAATTTTGTTCCATCGACCATGATCGGGGGCACTGTACTAGGTCTCTGTTTTCCGGCCCTAAAAATCAGTACCTGACTTTTCTGTGAGTTGTACCTGAGACCATGCTCGGATGCGTAGCGTTCACAAATCTTAAGCAGTGTCCTCAGGGTGTGTTCTTGTATATTAAACCTACAAGAATTCTAAATAATCAATCTAAGTAAAATGTGTTTGCGGAAAAATCTTCTATAATAATTTAATTTTTCTATATTAATCTTTAATTTAACCCATCTGTTTCTCGGTTTTCACGTTGGACATGATATTGCCTTACAAGCCACCTAAAATTCCATTATTATTTTTAAAACCAATTGAAACAAATCTAAACGTGTTTGTGGCAAGGTGATGTAATAAATATTACCTGTCTACTAAAGGCTTCTTCTAGTACATGCTTAGATGAATATGTACTTTTATCAATAACTTCACAATCGTGATCTTTTTGTGGCACCTCTGTTTTCAATCTATAAAAATATTGATGATTTTAAATTACGTAGAAATGTCAATTCTAAATATTGTAGTTCTATGATGTATTGTAGTTCACAAGATAAGTAATTGAATTTCGTTTATTTTTGTATTTGACTTTGAAAAATTGTTAAGCTGCAAGTAAAAGATTAGGTAGGTACCTAAAATTCATAAGTAGGTACATAATTATAGTGCCTATTTATTATAAACAAAATCAATAAAATAAAATTCTTACTTGTGACAAATAACATCGCAATTTTCAGATGAACCAGTTATTTTTATATTCTATTTATTGTTATTATAGCTTATACAATATTTAAGAAAAGCCCTGTTGTTCCTTTTAGGAACGTATACATTTACCTATAAGCAGAACATTGATGAAAATATAATAAAAAAAAAATAAGCATTTTGGCTAGCCGAGAGGTCAAAATCAAATAACTATTAAAATCGACACATTCAAAAAAATGTTTAGAGTATCTGATTTTACAAGTCTATCTTTATTTCACTAAATAGCCTACGAGCTCGGCGGCTTTCTTTGATGCGTCAAAAGATGCCGCCAAAAACTGCCGCCGCGCACGTGCCCCAGGTCGGTACCACGTGCCTTAGGTAGCCACGTGGTACTGACCCCGCCGCCCCGCCACCCGTCTCCCTGCGAATCACTTCCTTAGTCTCCCGCGCAGCTTACTTCCGAATGGATGTTACTGTTGACCTACGTAGTGAGTGACTAGTGTTTTGTTTACGTAAACGTTGACCATGTCTTATTCTAACGTAGAATATTTTAATATGTTGATGTGTCTTCGGAAATGTGACTGCAATTATGTAGAAGCACGCACAATCTACCAAGAACGTCTTGCGAGTCTACCATTACCGTCGGCGATGGCATTCCAACGTTTGCACATACGTACGTACTACAATACCGGCAATGTGCACGAGCTGACGAAGGCAGACCGAGGACTCGAGACAGAAGTCTTGGACTTGTTTGAGCACCATCCAACGAGAAGTACACGCTCAGTGGGACACGAACTCGGAGTAAACCAAATGTGAACAGGTACATCAGGTTTTATGTGACAGACGCGGCGAATTTTTTTTTTTAATGTAGTGAAGTGTTAAATGTAGTTTTAACAATTATCAGTTGTGCTTATTAGAGATTTTCAAAGATTAATTCGTTAAAGTGATAGTGATAAACAACAGCTGATAAGGTCACGAACTTGTGTAGAAAAATAGGTAGTTAAGCGGCGGCGGTGTAACGACGCGGCGGCACCGATCAAAGAGAGGGCGGGAACATTCTATCTACTTCTGGTTTCGCGTCATCGCTTCATACAGAATTGCAGAGGTAACAAATCAATTAAACATTACAAATATTAATAATGAAATATATATTTTAATTGTTTTTATTGAACAGTTTTTTTTTAAATGACTTGCTTTATCGCTTAGTAAACCGATTTTTAAAACGTAGGTAGAAGGAGCAACAGGGTTTTTGTTACATATTGTATAAGGTGGAGGTACTTACATATTGGAATAACTTCCGTGTTGTGATTTTCGACCGTTTTCTCTAATGAAAGTAACCACTAACATGATTAACTAACAAAAAAATGTAAAAATCAAAGAAGGGTCACTTTAATTATAATATACCTACTAACCTTTCTTTTAACATTTGTCTTTCTTTTATATTTTGAGGAAACCTTACATATTTTTTTTACTATTGCCGGATTATTAAGAGCTTCCACTACTTCATTTATGCAATGCGATGCTGATGGTTGCGATAAATATGTTCTTATATTTTCTTATATTATTTTCTGATAACTGCCATTAGCCAAGAATAACAAGGTGCATAATACCTGTGAAAAAAATCAATAAAAAAATTAAGATTAAACCAAATAGGGATCAGTTTTGTTATTTACAATTTACATGCCTAATAATAATACCAAGTAGGTATTAACTTTAAATATAGGGTCCTTAGACTAACATGAAAACATAGCTAGCAGGGAAACAACCTAAAGGGAATACTCCTTATTATGAAGTGTTTTCATGAGTTTTAAGCGATAAATTACGTTGGTGTGCTTGGCTACAAATCTATCAGCTATAAACTGTGTAAATACTTACAAAAATATACTTAGTAACATGAAACACTTACTTTTAAACGAGTTGAAAGTCCTTTGCCTCGGCGTTTTGTGGGCAGAGGCAGAATTCATACTCTAGCTGGTCAGTTAGTTCTAATGACAATATAAATCTATACGCTCACGTAGTCGTCATCTCGAGTTAATAAAGATAAACTTCAAATTTAGTTAGATTGTCGACGCTTTTCTAGTTTATTTAAAGCTTGAGCCTCTTATATTATAGATTTAAACAACAACATTCTTGCCATCGTTATCGTTTCACTTTACACAAACGCCCAAAAAGTAGTTTTTAACCGCAAATTTATTGTTATAGTACTAATTTGTAACACTGTGACATAAAAATATTATTAATATTATAACGCTATTCTTAGAGGATTTCTTCTATTTTCACTCATAAAATAGATGCTTTTTATTTGACACTATGAATCGGGTTTGAATTCGAAGTGAGCGTCGAAGTGACGGCGGAATTACTCTACAGAATGCCACTTCTTATGTCTCATCTCATTGTAGTATATTTAATAATATTTCATATATGGTATACACTTGTTTAGTTAGTTGGTTGTCAGCCATTACACGAGTATCTGTGAATTGCCGTGTTTCATTGATATTATTCCTAAATACAGAACATTTGGCGATGAATCGTTATTCACGTGTGTTATTATTGTCAGTGTCATTAGTAATTGTGTTTTCGATGACCACGGAGCACGCAATATCATTTAGCAAGGCGTTTGGCGGCAACCTCTCGTTTGATCACCGCGTGCAAGTGTGGAGCATTTTTAGTAGTCGTTGTATCCAGTACTGCACGGCGAACAACATCGGAGACAACACCGATAAGTCTGGAAAAAGAAGACGAGCTTTTCTGCTCACTGCGCTGGTGGAAGATACCTACCGCGTCGCAAGAGATTTGGTCTTTCCGGAAAACTTGGACAAAGTCGAGTATAAAAACCTGTTAGACAAATTGAACGTCCATTTCCAAGCAAAAAAGAGTACGTTCGCAGAAAGGTACAGTTTTTAAAATGCGGAACAGCGTCCTGGGGAAGATCTAACCGAATGGGCGGTGTGACTGCGCAATTTGGCACAGTACTGTGGATTCAAGACCGAGTTAGATACTGCTTTACGTGACAAATTCATCGAGCGAGCGAGCGAGCTGGCAACGTGGCGGCCGGCACGGCTGGCGCGAGCTCAGCGGAAGCGGCGCAGGCGCAGCCTGTGTTCGCGCTGCAGCGGCCGAATGTTTATTCTTCGAACGGAAATAATTCGCGAGTGTCTAAGAGTTGTGAAGTGTGCGGGTATAAAAATCACTCGAAAGAATAGTACCGTTTTGTTAATTATATCTGTCAAAAGTGTAACAAAAAAGGTCAACTAAAAAGAGTGTGCAAGGCTAAGATAAATGATAGCAATTTCTTGGGAACGGATGACGATGATGTTGTGGACGAAGGTATTTACAATTTATTTAATTTAAAAGGTATTAAGGCTCCTACATACTGGCGCGACATGTCGCGCGACGCGACGCGATGCGACACAAAGACACCGCGTGTAGCGCTACAAGCGGTGCCTTTGTGTCGCGACGCGTCGCGCGACAAGTCGCGCCAGTATGTAGGAGCCTCTATTAAGTACCAGCCTATTTCTCGTAAAGTCAAGTTAGATGACAGGGAAATCTTATGTGAAATTGATTGTGGCAGTGCTGTCTCCGTTTTACCGGCTATTATACAGGATGGAATTTTGTAATGCCACCTGGAGGGAAAGTACTCTTAATACTGCAGATAGAAAATTTTACTCAAAGGAAACATTCCTTTATTTTTGAATAGAAAGCAAACTGCATTCAAAGATTTTCGAAAATTCTCTTCTCCCACACCCGGGAATCGAACCGGCTAAAATCTGAAAAAATTATACCCTGTACTTTTATTGCATCGATCGTTAGGGTCAATTATAAGGATGAAATCTCTCTAACAAACATGATAAATTAAATGAAAGGAAAACCAGGAAATCTGAAGTTACAAATTCAATGAGTCAAGTTAAAGTTCTTTAACTAACATCCATCTTTTGTAATGCAGACTCCTTTGCGACATACTCGTAGCTGCGTGTATGAGGTAATTTAAATATGGAATGTTAGATTAAAATTTGAAAATTAGATTGTCATAGTTGTTATTCACATTTGATTGTTTTTACAACTCATTTCACATTTTGTCTCACGGTGAAAATGGCTTATCAAGAACATTTTGATTTAATGGGAGCTTATTTTTTAAATAACAAAAACGTGAATCTAGCTCTGCGGTGGTATGGAGAGAGATATCAAGACCGACAGGCACCAACTCGGTTCGTGTTGAAAAGAATGGTAGAAAATTTAAAGAATACGGGTGGTTTCAAGAAGAGACGGCAAACTATTCAGCAAAACTATTTCGATTTTGAACTAGATGTTTTAACATACTTTGAATCATTTCCAAAGGCTTCAAGTAGAGATGCTGCCGATGAATTAGGAACAACCCACACTCGCGTACTTAAAGTGCTGAAAAAGTATAAGTATAAATGCTATCGTGAAGGTCGGTTGGTGCAAAAATTGCATATTGGGGATCGTGACAGACGATTACAATTTTGTGAAAACATGCTTGGAGAAATTGACCGAAACCCTAATTTTTTGAGTAACATTGTATGGTCTGACGAAACCAACTTCAGCAATAATGGCATGTACAATCGCCGCAATAACCATTATTGGTCTCGAGTGAATCCTGTTCGTGTTCATGAAACTAACAATCAAGTAAGATTTTCTTTCAACGTTTGGTGCGGAATTATGAGAAATAATGTAGTGTTAGTCCACGTGTACGAAGGTCATTTAAACACTGTCAAGTATATTGAAATACTGGATCTCTTAAGAAACGAGGTAAATGGTTTCCCCGAGGAAGAGCGAAACCAAATAATTCTACAGCAAGATGGTGCTCCAGCACATAACAGCAGAATCTCTACTGCGTACATTAATAACCATTTTAATACCTGGATTGGTACAAACGGCACAATCAGATGGCCTGCGAGATCGCCAGATCTCACCCCATCAGATTTTTTTTTGTGGGGATATGTAAAAAATCAAATTTACATGAAATCTTAATGCGAATGACAACGAGTTGAGAGTTGAAGTTCATAATACGATTTATAATATTCACCACAACACTTTATTAAAGGTTACTAGAAATGAATTCGTTAAAAGTATAAATTTGTGTATCCAAGAGAATGGAGCCCATTTCGAGCAACTAATTGGTTAGTTTACCATTTTTTGTAAATAATTAAATTAATTTAAGATTTCCTGGTTTTCCTTTCATTTAATTTATGTTTGTTAGAGAGATTTCATCCTTATAATTGACCCTAACGATCGATGCAATAAAAGTACAGGGTATATTTTTTTCAGATTTTAGCCGGTTCGATTCCCGGATTTGGGAGAAGAGAATTTTCGAAAATCTTTGAATGCAGTTTGCTTTCTATAAAAAAATAAAGGAATGTTTCCTTTGAGTAAAACTTTCTATCTGCAGTATTAAGAGTACATTCCCTCCAGGTGGCATTACAAAATTCCACCCTGTATATGAACAGCTGTTCGGGGGCAATAACAATAGCAATCATCATTTACAGCCGTGTGAGGAGATTTTTTCCTTTTATACATATATGTAAAAATTGCACCGTTAGGCTGTTTGTCATTCTCCTGTAAGGCAGCGAGCCTCCTTGCCTTGCTGGATTGCCGCCATGGGATCTGGAGGCAAAAGTCTTCGCGCACGTACGGGAGCGGCGGAGGAGGCGAAACGCCGGGGCGTAAGTCCGCTGCCGTGAGAAATCGCGGCACAGCGGACGGAGCTCCAGCGGGATCTCATGGCAACATGGAGAGTACGGTTGTCGCAACCCAGTGCTGGGCACGCCACGATTGCGGCGATAAGTCCCCTCTTTCAGGAGTGGCTAGAGAGGCGCCACGCCGTCCTCACCTTCTGCCTGACGCAGGTCCTCATTGGATACCACAACTTCGGGAGGTTCCTGTGTCGGATAATGCGGGAGGACACGCCCGGGTGTCACCACTGTGTGGATCGCCCGGAGGACACGGTGGAGCATACGGTGGAGGTCTGCCCGGCTTGGGCAGAGCACCGCCGTGTCCTCGTGGAGGCGATTGGCGGCAGAGATCTCTCGCGTCCGGCCCTAGTTCAGGCCATGGTACGGAGCGAGAGGGCATGGGCAGCCGTCACCTCCTTCTGCGAAGCAGTAATGCTCGCGAAGGAGGAGGCGGGACGGTTGAGGCAAAGGCAAATTTCGCGCCCTCTCGCCCCTAGCCGCCGCAGGAGACGCCCTGGGCGTCGGGAATCCTGGGCGGATTTCCGGCCACCGTAGGCGCGGGCTTGCGGACGGTGAGCAATGGGTAGCCCGTCCGGTAAGGAACAGGCCCGGGTCGACGGCGCGTTGTATTCCACGCGCGCCTCAACGAGATGTCGTCAGCACAAATGTAGGGGTCCACTAGAGCCGCGGGAAGGTACTAAAGGGTCACCGAGGCCCCTGGCAACACAGGCAACAGGAAGGAATACGGGTGGGTTTTAGTCAGTAAGAGTCTGACACACCCTCCCGCTCCGCCCAGAGCGGAAGAAGTTATTTGAACATTACCCATTCAAAAAAAAAAAGAATGCTGTTTGTCATTGTCTATAGCCTACGAAGGTCGCACTAAACAAATATTTTTTTTTGTGATCAAAAATAATGAGAAACGTTTGCCACTATTGGGCCGTGATTTTATGAGATTGTTTGGTATACATTCGAGTAGCTTAAACTGTAACAATGTAGTACGCGACAACTCGGGGGAAATGTTAATAAAAAAATATTCATAATTATTTTCTAATGAGTTGGGCATGTTCAACAAGTATAAAGTAAGCTTGAAAATAAAACCTAATGCACAGTTGAAGTTTTTCCTCGGCCTCGGCCCGGCCCGTACCGCTAGCTTTAAAACCGAAAATTAAGCAGGAGTTAAATAGATTATTGGCAGCAGGTATTATTGAAAAAGTAGACCATTCTGACGTCGCTACGCCGAACGTTCCAGTGTTGCGTCCCAACTGAAACATCCGAATATGCTTTATATGAGATTTTTAAGTAACGTTAAATAAAGCGTTATATCTCTATCTCGCATTTCTTTATTTAAGTTTTGGTACGAGAATCAGACGAACTATTTCAGGTGGGGTGGAACTCTCTCTGATGTGTATGGGTTGAAGTGTGGGGTGAGACAGGGGGCATTACCTCACCTCGTCTCTTTAACCTTTACATTAATCAGCTGATTGTTGAACTCAGCAGCACCCGTATAGGCTGTCGCATTGATGGAGTTTGCGTTAACAATATAAGTTACGGTGACGACATGGTGCTGCTGAGTCCATCAATAAGCGCACTCAGGCGTCTGGTAAAGATGTGTGAAAACTATGCGGTCACTCAGGGACTCAGGTACAATGCAAAAAAATGTGAATTATTGGTATTCAAGGCGGGCACCAAATGTTACACTAACGTGCCAGATGTGACCATAAATAATACCCCATTAACTAGAGTAACAAAATTTAAGTACCTGGGTCACTGGGTCACTCATGACCTGAATGATGACCTGGACATAGAAAGGGAACGCAGGGCGATGGCTGTCCGAGGTTGATCCGCAGATTTGCACGTTGTACGACACAAGTCAAAATAACCCTTTTCAGAGCATACTGCCAGTCTTTTTACACGTGCAGTCTCTGGGTCAGGTATTCGCTGAGGGCATACAGCGCCTTGCGTGTCCAGTATAATGATGTATTCAGGATGCTGTTGGGTCTACCACGCTTTTGTAGCGCTTCCGGGATGTTCACCGAGGCCAGGGTTGATGGTTTTCATGCCATTATACGGAAACAGTGCGCTTCCATTCTCGGTAGAGTGCGTGCTAGCTCCCACAGTATCCTGAGTGTTTTTTGTGATAGGTGGGACAGCCCCATGCTGGCTCACTGGATACGGCTGCACACGTAGGTGCCAGTCGTTTCAATTTTGTATTTAGTGTAGTTTTATTGAGGTCGCACCAGGCGGTGGCCGAATTAGCGGCACGCGGGGTTGCGACAATCGTCGAAAGGATCCGGCAAATGGGACTCGAGGTGGCCCTGCACAAGTCCGAGGCCATGTGTTTTCATGGTCCTCGGAACGCGCCACCGTTGGGGTCCCAAATAACGGTAGGAGGGGTTTCTATCGACGTCGAGTCGACGATGAATTACCTGGGACTCGTCCTCGACAGCCGGTGGAACTTCGTGGAGCATTTCCGACGTTTGGCTCCCAAACTGGAGTGGGCGGGCGCTGCATTGAAGCGGCTCCTGCCCAATCTAGGGGGTCCAAACGCCTCCTGCCGGAGGCTCTACGCGGGGGTCGTGCGGTCCATGGCCCTCTACGGGGCTCCTGCATGGGCGCACTCTCTGGCGCTGCGGCCAGCCCGCCGGTTAAGCGCGGCCCAAAGGGTCATGGCCATCCGGATGGTCCGAGGATACCGCACGGTCTCCTGTGAGGCAGCGAGCCTCCTTGCCGTATTGCCGCCATGGGATCTGGAGGCAAAAGTCCTCGCGCACGTATGGGAGTGGCGCGAGGAGGCGAAACGCCGGGGCGTAAGTCTGCTGCCGCGAGAAATCGCGGCACAGCGGACGGAGCTCCGGCGGGATCTCATGGCGTCATGGAAAGTACGGTTGTCGCAACCCAGTGCTGGGCACGCCACGATTGCGGCGATAAGTCCCCCCTTTGAGGAGTGGCTGGAGAGGCGCCACGGCGTCCTCACCTTCCGCCTGACGCAGGTCCTCACCGGACACGACAGCTTCGGGAGGTTCCGGTGGAGGTCTGCCCGGCTTGGGCAGAGCACCGCCATGTCCTCGTGGAGGCGATCGGCGGCAGAGACCTCTCGCGTCCGGCCCTGGTTCGGTACGGAGCGAGAGGGCATGGGCAGCCGTCACCTCCTTCTGCGAAGCAGTAATGCTCGCGAAGGAGGAGGCGGGACGGTTGAGGAAAAGGCACGTTTGGCGCCCTCTCACCCCTAGCCGCCGCAGGAGACGCCCTGGGCGTCGGGAATCTCGGGCGGATTTCCAGCCACCGTAGGCGCGGGCTTGCGGACGGTGAGCAATGGGTAGCTCACCGTCCGGTAAGGACCAGGCCCGGGTCGACGGCGCGTCGTATTCCACGCGCGCCTCAAAGAGATGTTGTCAGCACAAAATTAGGGTTCCACTAGGGCCGATGCCTGCCGGGGTTGCGAGAAGGTACTTATGGGTCACCGAGGCCCCCGCAACACAGGCAACAGAAAGGAATACGGGTGGGTTTTAGTCAGTAAGAGTCTGACACACCCTCCCGCTCCGCCCAGAGCGGGAGAAGTTATTTGATGATTTCCCACCCTCAAAAAAAAAAAAAAAAGTGTAGTTTTACTAACATTAGGTTAAGATTTTTACTAACATAATATGGATTTTATCTGAAATAAAATATTTATATATATCTACACAATCATACGCTTCCTTGGATCGAAAATTTGTTTGCCTGATGACCTTTGACTGGATGGTTCAAAGAAATGGTGTTGTATAAACACGCACAGAGGTTTATATAGGTATACGCGACTCGTATTTGGATTAGCAAACGTACCCTTTATATTCATAAATCCAACAGTACAATCGAAGCTATTATTAAGTGCGAACCTCCTAAAAACCTTAATGAATTAAAGTCATTTTTAGGGATGGTGAATTATTATAGCTGTTGTGTTCCGAATACATCATCGGTACTTAAGTACCGATGATGATTAGTTCTCTCGATGACTAATTAGTTCTCTTAACAAGTTATTGAAAAAAGGTATGGAATGGGAGTGGGGTAAATATCAGTCAGAAGCGTTCGATAAAATAAAGAAAGAGTTGTCCTCTGATCGCGTGCTGGCCCACTACCACCCGGAGTACCCGACGGTCGTTACTTGCGACGCCGGCCCGGCCGGCCTGGGCGCGGTCCTCGCGCAGAAACTGCCCGACGGCTGAGAGCGCGTGGTAGCCTATGCCTCGCGTACGTTGTTGAAATCCGAAGTGAACTATGCGCAAATTCAGAAGGAAGCCACTTCTATTGTATTCGGGATTAAGAAATTTAATCATTATTTATATGGGGGTACGGTTCCATTTGTATTGCGAACGGATCACACACCGATGTTGTCGATTTTTGGAAAGGAAAAAGGTGTAGTGTGTAGTAGTTTAGGTGGAGATGGCTACATGAATTTACACAATATCCATAGCTGGCGACTAGAGAACCCTCGCGTTATGCGTGAAGACAGGTCACAGTACCAATTTAAAATTAATTATTGGACTGGAAAATTATAAATTGAAAAATAATAGGCCCATTTGAATTACCTAGCCTAACCTAACTGGCCAAAGTTATTTAGAGTTCCTAGAAAACGATCTTCCAAATTAATTGCAAGAGGTACCCGAGGTGGAGAGAGAATCTTATTGGTTGCAAAATGACGGCTGTCCTGCGCATTATGCTGTATCTGTTCGTGCGTATTTAAATAGAACATACCCAAACAGATGGATTGGTCGTCTGGGGCCAATTTTGTGGCCCCACGTTCACCAGATTTAAATCCACTGGATTTTTTTATTGGGGCTGTCTTAAGGAAGAAGTTTACGTAAAGCCGATCCGTTCCTTGGAAGATTTACGTAGCCGAGTCCGGGCAGCCGCATTGAAAATAAGCGATCGACGTTATACGCGACTGCTCAGAAGAGCATTTATTCGTAGATGTAGGGCCTGCATCAGAGTGGGTGGCAGACAATTTAAACATTTATTATAAAGTACAACGAATACAGTGTTATTAATGTCAAATGTAATTTTTTATTAAACCCTAATGATCAGGTACATTTAATGTAAATAAATATTCCAATATTGCAAACTTTCATGTTTAATCAAATTTCACTCCTTTTAAACACGAATGGCAATAATTCACTATTTACATTAGATACAATAATGATTAATACCATTTTGAAATTGGCTTTAAGCACGTATTATAAATTATTGGTCACTTGTGTTTCGATACTTGGTTTTTATGCTGCAGTTGCTTAAACTTTGTCAAAATGAATATTTTTCACTAATTTTTCACTAGAACAATAATTCAACTTGTTTTTTTAAAAAAACCGTGTAATAGCAGTCATACTATTTATTGCTTATCTATCTGCACAGTTAACGTAAATTACTATAACAATAAAAAACCAATGGAATTCATTAATTTATGGTCGTGGTGTACAAGAATATAAAAAAAGGTAACAAAAAACATCGATATTATTTAAAAAAACATATCTTTGGTACTACTTGTTTTTTTTTAATTTGTATTTTTATCTGAAAGGCCATTAGTTCTACCATGAACCATTTCAAGGTTATCCATTAATTACCGGACACCCCATATAAAAAAACGGTTGGCCATCTAAAGTGACGAACCAGGATTTACGTCCATTTTACTTAAGTCGGTTGGATTTGGCTATGGAAAAGGAATGTACATATATTACGGGGTCATAAAATCGTGATTCCTTCACGTTATCGTGAAAGACATTTAGAAGTCTTTCACGATAACGTGCTGAGCTGCACAATTCTCATTTTGGAGTAGTCAAAACCAAAACGGAAGCCAGAATGCGTATGTGGTGGCCCGGCATCCACAAACACATTGAAGAAAAACTAGGTTCGTGCAGTGTTTGTAACACGCTCCGGTACAACCCACCTAGAGTGCCGTTAGATCCATGGCCATACCCAGAGCGCGCCTGGGAACGCGTTCACTTAGATATGTTTATGTTACATGAGCTACACGCAAGTTTTATAATGCCTAAAAGTATATGATCCACTGCAGTATTCAAAATCAGAAAATATATGATATTCTTCAGAATATATGCTAGGTAGATAGTGTATTGAAAACATAATACAACTAATTTGATACCATAGAAAAAAAATCACGAAATTACTCTAAAAATTTATTTTAACGCGTAAAAATCATACTAATATACATGCAATCATTCTGATTTTTTACCCGACTGCCTCAGGAGGGTAATGTTTTTCGAGAGTATGTATGTATGTATGTATGTATGTATGTATGTCTATTTCTTTGACACGCTCTGTAGCCTAAACGGCTTGATGGATTTTAACATATGAGGTGTCCTTAGATTAGTCTTAATTGTGTATAACTAAAAGCTACTTGCTCCACTTCTGATGACGGAGGAAGGACCTCGTTAGTATTTTTCAAAAGTGTGACGTCAGCATAACTGAAGTCACAGATGTCGTCTTCGTGGTAATCACTCATCTTCGATCTTCAAAAGAAAACTTCACGACTTGTTTCAAAGCGTTTATTTAACTGGCAGCGTAACGACGTCACAGAGAGGTCCGCACTGTCCAGCGGCTCGAACAAGAATGAATCGAGCGATTTTTTGTTAGGAAAGCAGCAAGTTCAAATAAATGGTGTCAATTCACTCGGCTTAAAAGTAGAAATGGGTGTACCACAAGGCTCGATATTGGGTCCTTTCCTCTTTTTAGTATATAGTAATGATCTACCCCACTTGTTAAAAACCCAACCACAAATGGTGTTATTTGCTGACGATACTTCCTTAATTTTTAAAATTAATATACGTGCATCAAATTTTGACGACGTAAATAACGCCCTATTGCAGGTCCAAAATTGGTTCACTGCTAATAATTTAGTATTAAATGGGAAAAAAAACTAAGTGCATAAGATTTTCTTTACCAAATGTCAAAAGTAGTATTTGTGAGATAGTATTGAATCAAGAGAAATTAGAATTCGTCGATAAAACTGTTTTCCTGGGGATAACGCTCCACTCAAGGCTTCAATGGGGCCTCATTTAACTTCCCTTGCAGGACGGCTAAGTTCAGCAGCATATGCTGTGAGAAAAATCCGTCAATTTACTGATGTAGATACCGCACGGCTAGTATATTTTAGTTACTTTCATAGTATTATGTCGTACGGTATTTTACTATGGAGACGGGCTGCAGACATCGAGTCTATTTTTATTCTGCAGAAAAGAGCCATCAGATCTATATATGGCCTCCGCAGGTGCGACTCTCTAAGGGAACTGTTTAAAGAAATTAATATCATGACGGTACCTTGTCAATATATCTATGAAAACATCATGTACGTAAGGAAAAATCTACATCTTTTTAGTAAAAGAGGTGAAAGACACAATTATATCACTAGAAATAGGGACCAATTAGTTCAACCAGGTTTCAGGCTGGCTAAAGTAGACTCATCTTTCATGGGGTACTGTTTAAAATGTTACAATAAAATACCTCCCCACATACTTGAACTGAATGAAACAAAATTTAAATCTAGTATAAAACACACACTATGCAGCCAAGCATATTATAAATTGGGGGATTACATTGCTGATAAAAATGCTTGGCTCAACGCTGGTCCTGCTCCACAAGGGCGCAAAAACTAATTGATCAGGTATTGAAAATAGTGTTGGAGCTGCTGAAGATTTTAAAAAACTCTCTTTGCATTGTATAAATTCAATCTCTTAGTATTGTATAGCTGCACATTGTTATGTGAGTACTATGTACTATAAAGCTGCCATTTACTGGATACGGCTTTCATTGACTTGAGTGTGCCCTGGCGGCTGGGAGTATGTCGTGCTCACTCTAATGTCTCGCTGATGGTGGCGCGTGTGTTGGATCATTTAGCTCCCTTCAAAATGGTTGAGCTGAATGGTGCTGATCCACGCGTCATGTTCGTGAACGGGCGTCGTCAGTAGTGACAGGTCATCTCTAATTACAACAACAAAAAAAAGCAATTCAAAAATTAAAATTAAAATAAGCCGTGGCAGCTATTTTAATTTAAATTTTTGAATTGCTTTTTTTTGTTGTAATTTTTTTATTACGGACGCTTTTGCATCGTTCTCACATGTATAATTTCAAAATGTAAACAATATTTTGTAACCATAATACGTTGATTTAAAAGAGTGTCCGTGGAGTTTCTTGCCCGTTCTTCTCCATAGGTACCTACTACGCATTGGAATGGGCAACTAGCTTCATCTTTCTGACTGACTGACCGAACACTTGACAATTCAAAAGTGCCTGTAATTGGTTTATTTGAAATAAATGCTTTGAGTTTGAGTTTGAGTTTGAAAACATCTCGTAGTTGACCTTGAGAGGTCGTCACTACTGAACCGGACTATCCTGTCGCTGCCTTAAGCGGACTCAAAGCCTCCAGCCAGGGTCGAATTACTTACATTACTAAGCGACTGCACGCTAAGGGGACCCCCTGTGGGGTACGGACCTCGGCTTAGGGCGTCGCTGGGGGAGGGGAGGACAGCAAGGTGGGACAGGCTTTTTTTTTTTTTTGAGGGTGGGAAATCGTCAAATAACTTCTCTCGCTCTGGGCGGAGCGGGAGGGTGTGTCAGACTCTTACTGACTAAAACCCACCCATATTCCTTCCTGTTGCCTGTGTTGCGGGGGCCTCGGTGACCCATAAGTACCTTCCCGCGACCCCGGCAGGCATCGGCCCTAGTGGACCCCTACTTTTGTGCTGACGAGATCTATTAGAGGCGCGCGTGGAATACGACGCGCCGTCGACCCGGGCCTGGTCCTTACCGGACGGTGAGCTACCCATTGCTCACCGTCCGCAAGCCCGCGCCTACGGTGGCTGGAAATCCGCCCGAGATTCCCGACGCCCAGGGCGTCTCCTGCGGCGGCTAGGGGCGAGAGGGCGCGAAACGTGCCTTTGCCTCAACCGTCCCGCCTCCTCCTTCGCGAGCATTACTGCTTCGCAGAAGGAGGTGACGGCTGCCCATGCCCTCTCGCTAAGGTGGGACAGGCTGGATCTGATCTGTATTTAAACGGGGAATTTAAAACTACGGGCTCAGCTGCGTCGCGGGCTGGCACTTCGTCGAGCAAGGTTCGGGGGGAATACACATGAATTGAGCGCTCACAGTGCGGCCGTATATAAAGGGATCGTCCCACGTGCACATTTTTAGGTTAAGTATGGAACTATGTAAATTACAATATATATTGTTAGTGAAGTAATAACATATTATTTAGCGTAATTTATTTATTTATTTATTCATCGTAATAATCAATTTGTGAACTAATTTAAACAATCAAATTAGTAAACTTAATAATTTAAATTCTTTTAATACACGAACTATTGTACTTGCGCCGATATATTTTAATCAGGTTAATTGTAATTATAGGAAATATGGGATGCATATAAATTAATATATGTAAATAAATTAATTTTTAAATAAATTATTCATATTACATTTTTTTTTATTCTTTGTCATGCGCCTTTTTTTGTAGGAGCACAAACTGCAGCTTTTTCTTTTCCTCGTTGAGGCATGTTCAGGTCTTGAAGGATTTTCAGAACAAGATGGCCCAGGAATTTAACCTTGAACTTTGCGTTGCTCATGGTTCAAACCCAACACATCTCTTATTTTATTTTTTTATTCTTCGAGGCATTGTTGGTGTTTCAAATCCACGTTTTAGCGTTTTTTCCATAGTTCAACGAGTTGTTCATGCAACTGCTTCATATAGCTTCATCGTTGCACTGGTTTACCTTTAGATACCATGACATTATGGCAATAGATAATGTAGGATTTGATACTCGATATATTCAGCATGTCATACCGATTAGTCGGATTACCGGTTGCACGACATATTTGAACACATCTGGTCAAACGTGTCTACGCCACCTTTTGTAGCATCGTAAACCTCTACCATGTTTTGTTTTTTCGATATTGAGTTCACAGTTCCTTCTTCGTCACAAGAGGACAGCAAAAAGACCATTCTACGTGGCTTCGGTTTGAATGATGGGAGAGTTAGTGGCCCATCACAAGAAAACATGTAAGTTCCAATCGTTCTACCTCGTTGTTCTTCATTTCTTCCGGTATTTCTCTTTTGTTGACGCAAAGCTCTGATTATTGTCAACTTTTAAGGTTGTTGTAGCAGTTCTTTAGATAATGGGATATATGTAAACCAATTGCTGTGGTTACGTTTCTGTTTGAGCCTTAAATACTCCGTGTTAGTTTCTTGACAACACATTCACCAAGGGGGTAGATAAGACAAAGCGTCAATCATGTATCTGGTCCCACTGTCACACATAATTTAAATTTTCTGACCGTACTTAGCAGGTTTGTTAAGGATGTACAATGTACATATTGAATTTACACCGACCGCGGAATGACAGCCAATGCTCATTGATGGTAACGTTAGTTCCAGGAATGTAATTGTCTCGACATTTAATTATCAGCAAGTCCCATATTATCCGGATTGGTGCGAGTGGATCTGACTGCAAGGTTCGTATTCTTATAGCCCTATCATCAAATCTAAAGCATCTTATGGGAAATCAAACCTTCTCGACTCATACACGAGATATATTGGGTTTCACAGAAAGACGTGTTGAACAATTCATCGTTTGTGAGATGGTTATCTTTCAATGCAGCTGCAAATAATAAGAAACTGAAGAGAGCGTTGAGTTCCTCTTTGCACGTTTCGTTTTGGTTCAATGTCATAGTAGTCTCGTATCTTTGTATTTTTTATGACTATTTGACATTGGTCCACTTTAAAATTTTCTCACAATTTCACCAGTCATAAAGGAACCAAATAAAACGAGAGGAGATATATTTCTGACTGAACGGGCTGGTTCTCTAGGCGTGACGGCATTCGCCAAAATGACGAGTATGCAGTACATATCTCAAAAACACCTACCGGCTAAACGCGACCACCACGCGACGCACTGCAACGGTTACTAAGTTGGCGCAAAACTGCGAGTGTGTAAGTAAAACAATTAGAAAGAGAGAGAGATTTGTTGGATGCTCGTCGTTTTGACGAACGTGACTTTCTAGGGTTTGTGTAAGTATCGCTCTTTTTTAGAACAGGCGTTGTCTTGAAAGGGCAGGTAAGTATGATGATAAATGTTAAATGCTGATGACTACCTACACAGTACACACACTGATGCATTCCAACATAAATAGTGAAGTGAGTTCTCATCCAGGCAGAGCGAACCTTCTGCCTCGTACGATAACGTGGCACTCGCACAAACTGTCGACTGATAAAAGTTTCACGCGGCTGAGATTGGCCGCTACCCGCTGCCCACCGACCACCGCCTAGGTAAACGCCACCGACTTGTACGGGCCGCAGGCGCCTGCTCCCAGAACCAGCACTTCCTCGAGCTTCCGATAAAGTGGGACTCATGTATGAGTGAGCAACACTCATACATGTTGCCTGTAGGAGTGTAGTCAGGAACTATTAGAAGGCGAACGGCACGCTCCTGTAAGGTTTTGATACTGTACTTCTAAATGTTACGTTTGCCGTTTGCAACAGTTTGCCGACATAACTCAGCGGCCATGCACAAAAGCAATAATCAACATTATGTCTCATGTGATACATTTTTGTAGGAGTTATTTACGGTAGCTTCCTTTTAATTATTCGATTCATCTTCAGAATGTGTGAAGTGTTTCACGAAGGCGAGTGCACTGTATTCTGATCGCTTTTATTTCACCCCAAGCAGTGTGATTTACTTGGCGATGTATTCCTGGTAGCGAGTAGTAGCGACTGCGAGTTGTATCGTCTGAATTAATTTTCCAAAACAAACGCACGTGCACTGCGTAGAAAAAAAAAGCAATCTTTAGATGCCTAATCTAAGGTAGATTGTACAGGGATCACAAAATTTTGTAAACACTTTCATTTTATGTACCTAATTTCCTAAGCAAATAAACGATTATTTATTTATTTTAAACAAATAATTTAATAAAAAACCGACTGCTAAAACACATAACTGAAAAGAGAAAAACAAGTGTAACAACAGATTAAACACAGGGTTTATAATAAATGAAATTCCAACAACCTTAGTAAATTACTTTAATTCGTTATTTATAGAAATCACAACTTATTTGAACTAAGAATTTGTTATAATTTAATCACACGAAAAGCAAATTAAGAATCACTAATTACTGTACATAAATATTGAACTACCATCATTTTAATAGGTACAATACAAATCAAGAAATTAGGTATACTTATCGGGTTTTAATTGTCAGCATATAGAGCAATACAAAATAAAATAAAATAGCAAGTTGACAGGTTCGACCTGGTCAGTTGTCCTTGTGGAAAAGAGAGCGATAATGAGTAGTGCAAGCTTATTTATGCACCATTTCCCGTCATGGCGTCTTGAAGTGCGTGGAGGGGCTTGACAGGGATGAGGGCACGCCGACAGTGTTGCCGGCGACTTAGCGGGCCAGTATAAATGTAACAGCTCGGCCGTCCTGAAACAAAGTGTCCACACGATGTGCATTGGTTAACTTTCCAGTAGATCGATGTATCTAATTGACTATCAGCATCATCACTATCAGAACCAACAACAGCTACATACGGCCTCAAAGAATCTACAGCCACCACTGTACAAAATTTCTTGTACCCTCTAAACCCTTTTACGCTGTGTATCATATACCGGTCAAGCGACTTAGTTATTCTATACGTAGCATCAAGCTTCGTATTTACTCCAGACTGACCACAGCCTTGGATTACGCCATAAAACCAAGTCCCCTTTCTTGTAGATACGACCCTCTTTACGTTTCTTATCAAATTGACTTTACATTAATTGTTGTTTACGTTTAATGCTAGCAGTTGCCTTTGCTCGTCTATTGTCTAGATTTAAATTTCTTTCGCTATTTTCCAAATTTGATACTTTACTCTTATGTTTGAACATTAGATTAAAGGGAGCTTGACCTATGGTTTCATGGCACGTGTTAACACCGAAAACTACATCAGGTAGGCAACAGTCCCAGTTACTTTCCTCACTGCTAGTTCTTAAACCATTTAAAATTGTTCTATTGACCCTCTCAACCTGACCGTTAGCTCTTGGTGTTGCAACTGATGTCAGCACATGTTTTATAAGGTGTTTAACTGCAAAGTCTTTGAAATAACGGCTACAAAACGGAAGACCACGGTCGGATACTATGGTGGAAGGGAAACCAAATAATGAAAATACATCATGTAATATATGCATAGTTTCAGCTGAACTTAAGGTGCGTGTTGTTCTGGCAATAACAAACTTTGAGAAGGAACATGTAATTACTAAAATATATTGATTGTGTTTACTTGACTTCGGAAAAGGCCCCAAATGGTCAATATGTAGAGTATCCATTGGCACCTCAGGTTTTGAGATAGGATTTAATTTTCCTTCCAGTTTTCCATAATGTCCTTTTCGAAAAGCGCAATCCAGACATGAAGTGACATATTTTTTAATGAACTTAGTCATTTTAGGGAACCAAAATTTTTCTTTTATAGCGTTATCGCATTTCTTTAATCCACTATGCCCCATATTATCGTGACATTTTTGCAAAACCTTCCAACGAGCATTAAAAAGAACTAACAAACGATCCCCATATAGAGTTTTCTTATACAAACGTTCATTACTTGTTTTGTAATTATTCAATATGTCCGGATTGGCATTAGGTCCACGCAATTGGTCGATAATGTTACATAGCTTAGGATCCTGCATTTGAACAGTAAGAAACCAATCATCAGCAGACAGAGCATAAACGTGGGCATCTACTGGGTTACGGCTTAGCGCATCTATTCTATTTCTAAATCGAACTCTTGAATTTGCAGCCACTAGCGTGCAATTCTCGGAACTAAATCTTTTTTGACAAATGTGTGACGAATAGCAACAAAATCCGTTAGTATTTTTACCTTAATACCTAACAAATAAACTTTGAACCTTTTTAACGACTCGACAACTGCTAGTGTCTCCAATTCGTAACTGTGATAATTCTGTTCTTCACGGGTAGTTGTACGACTAAAGTACATTACAGGTTTCAAAGAGTTATCTACTTGCCGCTGAAGCAAAATTCCTGCTACACCGAACTTACTCGTACTTGCATCCGTATGGAGTTCTGTGTGCAAATTTCTATCATAGATTACTAAAACTGGCTGCGAAACTAAACTAGTCTTAAGATCTTTAAAAGCTTTATCCTGGGTTTCTCCCCATGACCAGGTTATATTTTTCTTTGTAAGGTCTGTAAGGGGTTTAGCAATAAGGGAAAAATTACGTACAAACTTTCTAAAGAATGAACAAAGACTAACGAATTGCCTGACTTGGTGTACATTAGATGGGGTAGGATAATCACGTACAGATTTTATTTCATGATCACCTGGTTTAATGCCATCCTTAGAAACGTAATGACCGAGATAATTTAATTCAGTTTGAAGAAAAGAACACTTTTTCATATTAAGTTTAAGATTGGCCTCACGTAATACTTTCAGGAGAAGTTCTAGTAGCTCTAAACCTCGTGGAATATCGCTGCTTGGTAACAAAATATCATCCATGAATGCCAGAACATAGTCACCATCACCCATTTTGTTAACCTTATTATGTTATTCATTAAACGTTGAAAAACCGCAGGTGAATCGGCTAAACCGTACGGAACCCGAACGTATTCATATTGACCGTCTGGTGTAATGAAGGCAGTTTTGTGAATCGAATTTTCGGAAACCGGTAATTGATGATAAGATGGTGATAAATCTAAGCTAGTGAAGAAGTTTTTACCCGTTAATTTAGAAATTTCGTCATCAATTATAGGTAAAGGAAATCTATCTTTTATAGTAACTGCATTCAAGGCCCGATAATCTACCCATAGCCTTATGTCTCCATTTTTCTTTTTGACTAATACAACGGGCGATGCAAAATCTGAATTCGATTCCCTAATAATGCCGGCTTCTAAAAGATCTTTAACTTTTTCACGAACTGTTGCAAGCTCTGGTAATGAAAGTCTATACGGGTGATGATACACAGGCTTATCAGTGTTCAATTTGATTTCCATCTCTGCTAAGCCTGTGAGTCCTAATTCCAACGTTTTAGACGCAAAACAAGAACTATATCGAGACAAAATAGTAAACAAACGTAGCTTATCGCTGTCGCTTATATTACCCACGTTTATGTTTGCCAAATTAACACCACCAATACACATATCAGCACATAAACCATCATCAACTAAAAGTATGTCCTTTTGGTCCAATTTTGTCACATCTGCATCAGCAAAATTCGGTACAAAACCACCAACAGCTATATTATTTTGGCTTTGAAGCCCAGCGTCAGAATTGGACCAACAACAAAGAAAGATTTGACTCACCAAGCCAGCTTCAGCTTCTTGCAATATTTCGGCACTGCATTGCCCTCTTGCCACCACCTGGCCAGCTGCAAACTCCACAGCTTTCGAACCCAGGTTGTAAACTCTGAGCAAACCCTCTGAGCCCTCCACCACAGACGCCGGGATAATGTACTCATGATCTGCGAGGTTGAAATAACGAGGATTAGTATTTACAACTCCTTTTGATCCACCATTAATTAGCACTGGAACCATTGCTGCTTCATTAGGTAGAATAGTCAAACTATTTTTGGAAACGAGGTCTATTCTTTGTTCAGCATTATCTACGACTATGCCGTGGATATTATTGTGATGTTGAGAAAGGATCACAGAATTACCATTTATTACAAGGGATACATTTTTCTATTAATGACAAGCTGCCCTAACAATATATCGATTTTTCCTAGGTCGACATAAGTAACTAAAGCACTCGTTTTTACAGATAAACCATCCAAGGAAACATTGATTTTTATTTCGCCCAGTGCGGGTATTGGACTGCCAATAAAACCTTTTAAAATTTTATCACTTGGTTCGATAATACACTATAATAATTTCGCAAAACTATAACCTATGATATTACTTTGTGCTCCAGTGTCTAAGTATGCAATGGCCTTTAACCCATTAACTGTTGTATCTTTAAAGTATAAATCGTTAAAACTTTGTATAACTTTTACTTCTTTTATTTTAGTCGAGTCAGTATGAACATTCTGCCTACAGAATCTAGCAATATGCCCAGTCTTCCCAGTTTTTACATAACCGAGTGTCAGGGTTAGTGCAATCCCTAACCAAATGGCCTTCAGTATTACAGCGATAGCATTTAATTGGACTAGACGGAGAATGGTATGTTTTTTTTTCAGCCGCCTTCGAAGTATTGATAGTATTAGAAAAATGTCCCGAAGCACGTTGATCATTCTCACGAAATCGCGATGAATGAGACTGGTAATTTTCCATTAATACTAAAAACCGACAATACAATTCTTCTGGGTTTGTACTTTTCAAGGCTTTAGCGCTAGCTTGTAATTCAGCATTATCTACGACTATGCCGTGGATATTATTGTGATGTTGAGAAAGGATCACAGAATTACCATTTATTACAAGGGATACATCTTCTCTATTAATGACAAGCTGCCCTAACAATATATCGATTTTTCCCAGGTCGACATGAGTAACTAAAGCACTCGTTTTTACAGATAAACCATCCAAGGAAACATTGATTTTTATTTCGCCCAGTGCGGGTATTGGACTGCCAATAAAACCTTTTAAAATTTTATCACTTGGTTCGATAATACACTACAATAATTTCGCATAACTATAACCTATGATATTACTTTGTGCTCCAGTGTCTAAGTATGCAATGGCCTTTAACCCATTAACTGTTGTATCTTTAAAGTATAAATCGTTAAAACTTTGTATAACTTTTACTTCTTTTATTTTAGTCGAGTCGGTATGAACATTCTGCCTACAGAATCTAGCAATATGCCCAGTCTTCCCACAGTTTTTACATAACCGAGTGTCAGGGTTAGTGCAATCCCTAACCAAATGGCCTTCAGTATTAAAGCGATAGCATTTAATTGGACTAGACGGAGAATGGTATGTTTTTTTTTCAGCCGCCTTCGAAGTATTGATAGTATTAGAAAAATGTCCCGAAGCACGTTGATCGTTCTCACGAAATCGCGATTAATGAGACTGGTAATTTTCCATTAATACCAAAAACCGACAATACAATTCTTCTGGGTTTGTACTTTTCAAGGCTTTAGCGCTAGCTTGTAATTCAGAGGGTAGACCGCGAATAATACAAGAGACCGCGGCACTGTCATCGAACCTACATCTACGGCACATTGCTAATTTATCGTAAAAGTATTTACTCATAGTCTCTTTTGGTTCTTTCTTACGACCAACTAACTCCTCAATTAATTCCGCAAATTCAAACATCCTAGGAAAAGTACGTTTCAAAAGTTCCTGCCACTCGCACCACGTAAGATCGTAATTATCTAGCCTATTATACTAACGTCTAGCTGAACCATGTAACCGAGTCTGCGTGTAATAAGAATGCTTTGCCTCATCCCAGCCATAAATATTACCCAACTGGTCGATTTTCTTCAGCCAAACAAACACGTTATTATCTTTATCATCCGGATCAAATAACGGAATTATTATATCGCCTTTAACACTGTCACTTCTGTTTTCACGCGTACTGCTCAAGAATTTTTTCATCATACCTTCAACTTTTTCATTTACCAACTGTTCTAGCTTACTGCTCGATGATTCTCCGTAGGTAGGCGGTACTGCCCGCTTTGCTGCGGCTTGCACATCAGAATCATCAGATTCACTGCTACTGCGTCTAGCTCGGTGCCTCTTTATGATGAGCGGAGTAATCCCACTTCAGAAACTGTAACAACAGATTTAACACAGGGTTTATAATAAATTAAATTCCAACAAGCTTAGTAAATTACTTTAATTTGTTATTTATAGAAATCACAACATATTTGAACTAAGAATTTGTTATAATTTAATCACACGAAAATCAAATTAAGAATCACTAATTACTGTACATAAATATTGAACTACCATCATTTTAATAGGTACAATACAAATCAAGAAATTAGGTATACTTATCGGGTTTTAATTGTCAGCATATACAGCAATACAAAATAAAATAAAATAGTAAGTTGACAGAGGTTCGACCTGGTCAGTTGTCCTTGTGGAAAAGAGAGCAATAACATTGGGATGTCGCTGCGTCCCCGTAAGGGGGCGCGGCTAGTGGATCCGGGGCATCGCCCCCCGGCCGCGGAAGCCATACGTTGGCCCGTAAATACGGGCCCCTCGTGGTGTTGGTCACTATGACTCCTAGATGATTGGGCGCGTTTAATAATAACGCGCCCATGTGAGTGATTGCTATTGTGATTACTGTAGGCGCATCACGACGCTAATACTGTTAGCGCCGCTTTCTTCACAACACCACGGCGGTCAACCCCCGCCAGGTGAGACCCCCGGTTACCCGGGGGAGGCCCAGTGAAGGCGACCAGCGACGTAGGTGCCGACTCGACGCTCCTACAGTATAGGTGTATAGTTCCCGCCCACCCCGCTTTCAGATCGAGCCGATTACGGTCCGGGCTAAGGAACTGTCGTGTGTGTGTGAGCGGCATTGTATTGCGTAACACCGCCCAGTGTCTACACATACCGCACAGCCCGCGCTATGCGTATGTGTGTGAATTAAATGCCTGTTGAGTAGTGAATGTCTGTGTTAATTACGTGACGTACCTATATTAACTTAGCACACGCCACGCAATAGATGTATTTTATCTGTAGAGTGCTATTGAATCGAGTAAGCCGCGTGTAACCTGGATGCAGCTTACTCGAGGCGTCCAGTCCGGTGCGATGGGGTCAGTCGTCCGCTACCAGGTCGCGGGGTAGGGGTCTCGCGTCGGGGGGGCGCGCGTGCAATGGCGCTATCTGCTTGACGTGAGGCCAAGCAGATGCGTCGGCACGCGCGAACATTCTCTTCGCGAGGCGCCTCACAAACCCGTCTAGGCTCTCAATCCCGAGGTCCCTTTGAATTATATCGTTCCCCACGAAACGAGGGGCGTCCACAATGGTCCGCAACGCCAGGTTTTGTTGCGTGCGGAGCAGCTTTCGGTTCGTCTCGCTCGTGAGGGCGAACCATGCAGGGGCGGCGTACGTCAAAATGGGGCGTACGTACAGCTTGTACACGCCCATTTTGACGCGCACCGGGATTCGGGACGAGAGCACCGGTCTAAGGAGGTTGCGGGCGACCCTACCTCGTGCGGCGACCTCGCGGACGTGCGTCCCCATCGTGAGCCGACGGTCGATAGTGACACCCAGGTACTTGACCCGGGGCGACCATACGACGTCGGCTCCTTGTAGTTTCAAGGGTGGCGGGAGGGGCGCGGAACCGGTGACCAGCGCCTGCGTCTTACCCACGTTAACCGAGAGCCGCCACTTCGACAGCCACTCAGGGAGCATGTCGAGGGCGCGCTGCATCTTGACCGCCGCGTACTTTGCATTTAGCGAGGTGGTAATGTACGCGGCGTCGTCAGCATACAGCGCGAGCGTCGCATCTGGAGTGGTGGGGATGTCGTCGGTGTAACGTGAGTAACACACCGGCGATACGCAGCTGCCCTGCGGCACACCGGCCAGCACCGGTCGGGCGCTGGATAGCGCTCCGTCGACCACCACCCTGAAAGTCCTGTGGGATAGAAAAGTAGAGACCACCCGCACGATGCGACGGGGCGCATCTGACGTGGCCAGCTTATATAATATTAGGCCGTCATGCCACACACGGTCGAAGGCCTTCTCCATGTCGAGGAATACTGCCACCGAGTATTCCTTCCTGTTCATTGTGGCTGCGAGGTGGTGCAGTACCCTCGACAGCTGAAGCGTCGTACTGTGCTCCGCCCGGAACCCGAACTGTTCGGGTCGCGGCGCGATGTGAGGTTGGAGATGTCGCAGCAGGAGTGCTTCAAACACCTTGGAGACTGTCGGCAGCAGAGTGATCGGCCGATAGCTCTCCGGCTTCAGGATGTTCTTCCCCGCCTTGGGCAGCATTATGACGCGCCCTTCCTTCCACGAAGCGGGAAAGGCCCCCGTGCGCAGTATCGCCGTGTACAGGCGCGCCAGCGCCGCAACCATACGGTGCGGCAGGTGGCGCAGCGCTGTGTTGGTGATACCGTCGGCACCGGGGGCCTTCCTAGGCCTCGTTCTAAGGATGGCGCGTCTGACTGCGCCCGGCGGGAAGAAAATCGGGTCCTCATCGGGAGCTATCGGCGTAGCGAAGTAGTCTCCCAGGTGTCTCTCGACCGCTGCGACATGCTCGGTGTCGTCGGTCGGGTTGGGGCGGAACTGACGCTCCAGGTGTTCGGCGAAGACCTCCGCCCGGTCCTCCGCTACATATCTGAGCGCCCCGTCGCTATTTATCAGCGGACGCACCGGGGCTGGGGTATTCGTCAGCTGGCGGCATAACTTATGGACCGACGGCCAACTGTCTGTTGTGGCGTCGATCCGTTCCTCCCAGCCCGCGGCGGTGTGTGCCTGTAACTCGGCCTTCACCTTTTCCGCGAGACGGTTTAGCTGCGTTTTTAGGTGCGGGCATCGTAGTTGTTGCCACTGCTTGCGTAGGCGCCTCTTCGCGGCGATCATCGCGCTAATACGAGCCGGCAGGGGCGGCAGTAGCCCTCTCCCCTGCGGCTGCGTTGTTGTTGCCGCTTCCATGGCGCTTTGTATGCAAGCAGTGACATCATTCGCCATTTGGTCTACGTCCGTGGAGGTGACGATAGGCCGAGTTGGCGTGGTGGTCTCTACTTTGTCCTGGAACACGTCCCAGTCCGTGCATCGACGTGGCGCAATTGGCTTCAGTCGGGTCGGCATACCCGATAGGACGACGAGTACAGGTTGGTGGTCCGACTGTAACTCGTCGTCTATAACTTGCTGCGTGGTCTGGCAATGTAGCCCTCGGTGGACTACGATGTCTAGTACGTCCGGCATGTGCATTACGGCACCTGGATAGTGGGTCGGCGTCTCTGGTCCGGACACCGTATAGCCGAAGGCTTCCGCGTCCGCGAAGAATCGTCTCGCCTCGGTATTCGTTAGATAGGAATTCCACGCTGGGTGTTTACAATTTAAATCACCGGCGAGGAGGGTGGCGTGCGATGTCTGGGTTAACAAGGCCCGCAGCTCTGTATGGTCCAAGCGGGCCGTGGGCGGCTTGTAACACGCGTAGATGTTGATGTCCTCGCCGGCTACATGTAGCTGGACACCCAGCGCGTAGAAAGTACTGAGTGACGGCAAGGGGATTTCCTGATGGACGACCCTTCGCTTCACTAGTACCGCCAGACCACGGTACCTCGAGTGATGTGCCGACCGTTCATCCTTTCTATAAGCGAGGTATCCCGGGAACCTAATCCTATCTTCGGGTCCCAGTAGCGTCTCGCTTATGAGCGCCACGTCGATGTTTTGTTCCCTGAGGAGGTGGCGGAGGGGGGCGACCTTATCCCGGAGGCCGCGGGCATTCCAGTGTAATATCCTCAATGACTCAGCCATGGTACAGCGTTAATAAGGTGGCTAAGCCATCGAGGATAACTGTCTCCACATCCTGACCCTGCCTGATGGCCTTAATTAAGTCCATCAACAGTTTGATAGCGCAGGCTGTGAATCCCTTCTTGGTGGTAGTAGTGGTGTGTGCGCCGGTAGCGCCGCCACTCGTTTCTTTGGGGAACCTTTTAATTTGTTCACCCGTTTGCCGCTGCGTCGTGCCGGCGCTTGTGTCGGTAGCGCTAGCAGCGTTCGGCTTTGGCTTGTGGTACCTCTGTGGTTCCCCAACTTCCCGCGGCGCTATGCCGGCGCCAGTGGTCTGTTGCTTATCCACAGCCTGCGCCTCATTTGAGGCAGGGTCGGCCCTCGGGATTTTATCCTGGGTCGCAGCGGGTTGAGGCTTCTTTCCTCTTCCTTTACCCCCGCGTCTGTTTTTCCTCCGCCCTGAGGAGGTGGCTTGGCCTCTACTTGTAGGCTCGTTGGCCGCCGCCATCAACGTCGTGCCTTGAGCCTCAGTTGGCCGCTCTTGCGTTCTCTCCGTGGCCGCTTGTGGCCGGCGTCTGGCCGTAATGGCGGCGGTCCCCGCTCGCCTGTTCTTTAGTTCCTCCTGAAATACGGGGCACTTAATGTTGCACGCGGGGTGCGGGCCACCACAGTTGACACATGTGGCCGGCTCCTCCCGCGGGCGTGGGCAGTCTCTGGCCGCGTGCTCGCCTCCGCATCTCACACAAGCGAGCGGGCGGTGACACTGGTGCGAGCTGTGTCTAAACCGCTGGCACCGGTGGCACTGGGCGGGCCCACGTTTGCCACGCCAAGCCTCTATCTTGACAACACGCATGTACATAAACACGGTGGTGTCATAGATAGCCCGGACGTCGGGTGTCTTCTTAAGTATTGCGTGGAATACGCAGCCGGGTCGTCCTTGTGCGCCCTTTATGTGGCGCACATACTCCGGCTGGTACCCCAACGCCCGGAGATCCTCCTCTATCTCCTGGGGGGGCGTGTCCGCCGGTAACCCCCGTATGGCTATCTTTAGGCTCTTGTCCGCCTGTAAAGAGTAGGCGAACCAGGACACGCCGCTGTCCTTTTCCAGGCCAGTCAGGTAGCGCTGTACCAGCCTGTACTCGTCCTCTGTGTCGGGGGTGAATCTCACTCCACTCCCGTAGGGACGAGCGTTTGGGGGCCGGCCCAGCTTCGCGCTGATGGCCCGGAAATGCGTGGCCCAGTTCGGCAGCTTCTTGACTACCAACGGGGGGTACCGCAGGGGACACGTCCTCGCGACCAGATGCGGCCGAGTCCATGGAAGCAAGCGACATGCTCGATCCCACACGTGACGAGCATGTCGACAGCACTGCGGGCGAGTCGCAGGCCACGCTGCGTGGGGGCGCCGGTGAGTATGGCACCCTTGTGGTCGGTGGTGCTGGCCTAGAATGTGGGCCGGCACTCGCTGGCTGCTCGCGCTCGATCGCCGCCGGTCCCGCCAGCATGCGGCGGGAGCCGGCTGCGGCGGCGCGCTGGGCTGGCACAGCTTGAGTAGGCGGCGTCTGCTGCGTTGCGCCAGAGGGCGCGGGCGGCGACGCGAATCGCGGCGGTGGTGCCGCGGTACGGGCGGGTGGTGCGCGCGAGCGTGCGGATGGCACAGGGGCGCGCGCGGGAGGCGCGGGTTGCGCATGCAGCACGGGTGCGGCGGGTGCAGCGCGAGTTATCGCGGGCGCCTGCGCGGGTGGCGCGGTGGCGCGCGCTTGCGGCGCGCGGCTTTAGTGGTGCGCGGCAGGCCCCGGGGCCTGTATGGGCACCGGGCGGAACGCGGCGGGGCGGATAGGCACCTCGTGCTGTCGGCTCGACGACGGCGTTGGCGCAACGCGCGCAGGCGCCGATGACGTCGGTGGGCCGGTAGCTGCCGAGGCACTGGTTCCGCCCCCTCTTCTTTCTTCTCCCCCTCTGGCTTTCGTTGGTCGTGGTCCGGCTGGCGGCGCACCGGACGACGCGTCGCCGATGTTCGGCAGCGACGTCGCCCGGTCCAGCGCCGGACGGTCCTCCGGGGACCCGGCATCGCGGCCCAGCGAGCCGCGCTTGCCGGGTTTCGGCATCTTAGGGGCGTGGCCTCCGCGACCGCTGGTGTACGACACCGGGCGGCACGGTGGGCTCCCCCTGTGTCCGCACAGGTACTGTAGAGCGGCCTGTACACACATAGAGAAAAATAACTAAATGCGGTCCGCGCGGATTAAAAAAGAACACTGTATAGGATGTACTCTGGTGTAGCCACGAGCCAATCCGAGAGCAATAATGTGTAGTGCAAGCTTATTTATGCACCATTTCCCGTCATGGCGTCTTGAAGTGCGTGGAGGGGCTTGACAGGGATGAGGGCACGCCGACAGTGTTGCCAGCGACTTAGCGGGCCAGTATAGATGTAACACAAGTATTATAATCTATAGAATGTTGGTATCACCCGGGGGCACAAATAAATGTTACACCATATTTCAGGTAATTGGTTTGTCCCCGCCTGCGTCAATTTCATATATATGTAGGATCTGGAGTGCTGTGTGGTATATCGTCAGGATTTGGTTATATTGGGATAAACAAGACTGTATAAGCAATTCCAGGGTTTTTATTACAGTAGTAATTAGACAGATAAAAAGAACACAATAAAAAATATAGTAAATAACAAAAATAAAAGAAGTTTAAAATAATTTAAACCATATTTATTCAATAGTAAGAGTATGAATATGGTACACCATTTGAAAGGCAACTTATTCAGCTTTCAGAAAAAGTTGAGGGTTTTTGGTGTTATTTACAAAGGCTTGATATAAAATGGGTTAATTGTAAAGAAGGAAAAAAAGGTTTATTACAAAATAAAAAAATCAATTACAACAGAAAAAAAATACAATTAAATTCTTCAAAATAACATAAAACCTAGTGTTGCCCCCCTTTGCCCTGACGACAGCTTCCATGCGGTCCCTCGTGGACCTAATTAATTTGACAACGCTTTCTTGAGGAATGTTGTCCCATTCCTCAAGGACGGCATCATAGAGGTCTTGAAGAGTGGTAGGAGCAGGATCTCAGACCCCTACTCGCCGTTTCAGCTCGTCCCGAAGGTGCTCGATAGGGTTCAAATCTGGACTTCGAGCTGGCCAGTGCATAACAGGGATCCCAACCTCTTGCAAGTAGTCCCTTACAATTAATGCGGTGTGACAGCGGGCGTTATCATGCATTAACATGAACCCACTACCAACAAAACCCACATAAGGGAACACATGCTCATCCAGGATCTCTGTTATGTACCGAGGAGCAGTCAACGACCCTTGCCCGCGAGCACCTCCAGTCCGGGAAACGCACACAAGATTAGTTTTCCCGTCAATTGACATACCGCCCCAGAACATGCATGAACCACCCCCGTATTCCACTGTCTCTTCTATACAGGCTTGCGCGAATCGTTCTCCCTGCCTCTTGTATATCCTTCTACGCCTATCATTGCAGAAAAGACACACCCTTGTCTCACCCGAGAAGAGCACAGCCCTCCATTGCTCTATCGTCCAATCAAAATGGTCGCGGGCAAATTGCAATCGGTCTCTCCTATGCTGTGCAGTAAATTTAAGCCCCGTAGCAGCTCTATGGGCAGCAATTTCTTCTCACGCAGCCTTTTCCTAACCGTGGAGACGCTTACTGAAGTTTTGCGTACTGATCGGAGCCGTTGTTGCACTTTAACAGCATTGGAGAATTGATTGCGTAATGAAGTCGACACAATGAAACGAACATCTCTTTCGGATGTGCAGCGTTGTCTGCCAGATTCACGTCTTCGGATATAGCCATCAGACTCTTGGAACCGTTGAAACACTCGTCGAACGGAAAAACGACTTAAATTAAGTTGCCGAGCTACATCACACTGTCGCATCCCTGATTGCAATAGTGAAATCACTTGAGAGGCTTCATCTGTAGCGCTTTCTTCACGACTCCACGGTGGTCAGTCCCCGCCAGGTGAGACCCCCGGTTACCCGGGGGAGGCCCAACGAAGACGACCAGCGACAGTGGAGCCGACTCGACGTTCCTACAGAATAGGTGTTTAGTTCCCGCCCGCCCCGCTCTCAGATCTAGCCGATCACGGTCCGGGCTAAGGAACTGTCGTGTATGTGTGAGCGGCATTGTATTGTGTGTAACGCCGTTCAGTGTCTACGTACGTCGCAGCCCGCGCCGCGCCCGTACGTGTGAGTTGAATGCTTGTTTAGTTATGGATGTCTGGTTCAATCACGTGACACGCCTATATTAACTTAGTACACGCCACGCAATAGATGTGTGTCATCTGTAGAGTTCAGTTGAATCGAGTAAGCCGCGTGTAACCTGGGTGCGACTTACTCGAGGCGTCCAGTCCGGTGTATGGGGTCACTAGTCCGCTACCAGGTCGCGGGGCAAGGGTCTCGCGTCGGGGGGGCGCGTATGCCAGGGCGCTATCTGCTTGACATGGGGCCAAGCAGACGCGTCGGCACGTGCGTACATCCCCTTCACGAGGCGCCGCACGAACTCATCCAGGCTCTCGATCCCGAGGTCCCGCTGGATTACATCGTTCCTCACGAAGCGAGGAGCGTCAACAATGGTCCGCAGCGCAATGCTCTGTTGCGCGCGGAGCAGCTTCCGGCTCAACTCGCTCGTGAGGGCGAACCAAGCGGGGGCGGCGTACGTCAAGATTGGGCGCACGTACAATTTGTACACGCCCAGTTTGACGCGCGCCGAGATGCGGGACGAGAGCACAGGTTTAAGCAGGTTGCGGGCGACCCTACACTGCGCGGCGTCCTTGCGGACATGTGGCCCCATAGTGAGCTGACGGTCGATGGTGACACCCAGGTATTTGACCCGGGGCGACGAATCGATGTCGGCTCCTTGTAGTTTCAAGGGCGGTGGGAGGCGCGCTGATCCTGTGACCATCGCCTGCGTCTTACCCACGTTCACCGAGAGCCGCCATTTCGACAGCCACTCCGGAAGTAGATCGAGCGCGCGTTGCATTTTGACCGCCGCGTACTTCGCATTAAGCGACTTAGTGATGTACGCGGCGTCGTCGGCATACAGCGCGAGCATCGCATTAGGAGAGGTGGGGATGTCGTCGGTGTAACGTGAGTAACACGTCGGCGACACGCAGCTGCCCTGCGGCACGCCCGCCAGCACCGGGCGCGCGCTAGACAGCGCGCCGTCGACCACCACCCTGAAGGTCCTGTGGGATAAAAAGCTAGAGACCACCATTACAAAGCGACGGGGCGCGTCTGAAGTGGCCAGTTTAAATATTAGGCCCTCGTGCCACACACGGTCGAAGGCCATCTCCATGTCGAGGAATACTGCCACCGAGTATTCCTTTTTATTATGCCCAGCTGTGAGGTGGTGCAGTACCCTCGACAGCTGGAGCGTCGTGCTGTGCTCCGCCCTGAACCCAAACTGCTCTGGGCGTGGGGCGACGTGCAGCTGGAGATGTTGCAGCAGGAGTGCTTCAAACACCTTGGAGACAGTCGGCAGCAGCGTAATGGGCCGATAGCTCTCCGGCTTCAGCGTGTTTTTCCCGCCTTGGGCAGCATGATGACGCGCCCTTCCTTCCACGAGGCCGGAAAGGCCCCCGTGCGCAGTATCGCTGTATACAGGCGCGCCAGTACCGCTACCATTCGGAACGGCAAGTGGCGCAGCACTGCATTCACTGCATTGGAGATACCGTCAGTACCGGGGGCCTTCCTCGGTTTCGTCCTCAGGATGGCGCGTCTGACTGCGCCCGGCGAGAAAAAGACGGGGTCCTCATCGGGAGCTATCGGCGTACCGAAATAGTCCTCGAGGTGTTTGTCGACCGCTGCGACATGTTCGGTGTCGTCGGTCGGGTTAGGGCGGAACTGACGCTCCAGGTGTTCGGCGAAGACCTCCACCCGGTCCTCTGCTACATATTTAAGCGCCCCGTCGCTGTTTAGAAGCGGATGCACCGGGGCTGGAGTATTTGTGAAGTGGCGGCACAGTTTGTGTATCGACGGCCAACTATCTCTAGTGGCGTCGATACGTTCCTTCCAGTCCGCGGTGGTGTGCACCCGGAGCTCGGCCGTAACCTTCTCCGCGAGACGGTTCAGCTGCGTATTGAGCGTTTGGCATCTTAGCTGTTGCCACAGCTTGCGAAGGCGCCTCTTCTCGGCGATCATCGCTTGTAGGCGCGCCGGCAGGGGCGGCAATAGCACTCTCCCCTGCGGATGCGTCGTTGTCGCCGCTTCTAAGGCGCTTTGTATGCAAGCAGTGACATCACAGGCCGTCCGGTCCACGTCCGCGGAGGTAACTATAGGCCGAGTGACATACAAATGACATACAAATCATGTACCTTTAGGCACCGCTGACACGTAGCAAATTTTTGAAATGTTGAATTTTCAAAATGTGATTTTTCTAGTCTTTGCCGTGGTTAATTGACGTTGCCGATCGATTTACTTATATTTTAGTTAGATTTAGCCTGCTAATGACCTTTGTGATGACAATAATTAAAAAAGACATTGATTGTACATTGTGCTTGAGGCCTGCGTACACAAGCAGTTTACGGGGTTTGTTCACCAGAACAACCTTGTTAGCTCTTTTCATTCTGGATTCAGGCCTGGGCACAGTACAGCCTCCGCTCTTCTTAAAGTGACTGGTGACATTAGAGAAGCGATGGAGGATACCAAGGTTACCGCTTTGGTATTAATTGACTTCTCCAATGCCTTTAATGCCGTCAGTCATGATATTCTCCTTACTATCCTCTCTCATCTTATGGTTTCACCCGAGGCCCTGGAATGGTTCTCTTCTTATCATCGGGGTCGTCAGCAGTCGGTTCGCGTTGATGAGAGCTCTTCGAGTTGGCGCGTCCTGAATGCTGGTGTTCCACAAGGCGGTATTCTTTCCCCACTGTTATTCTCCATCTTCATTAATTTTATTACTCACCGTCTTCGATGTTCGTATCATCTTTATGCTGATGATCTTCAGTTGTATACAGCTGAGCGGGTAGAAGGTTTATCGGACGCTATAGCAGATGTAAACCGAGACTTAGACGCTATCAAAAAATGGTCTGATAGTTTTGGGGTGTCAGTAAACCCCTCAAAGTGCCAGGCCATTGTAATTGGAAGCTCGCGCATGATGGGTAGGGTGGCACTTAGCTCTCTTCCTTCTCTTATTTTTAATGGTACCATCATACCCATTACCCCTACGGTTAAAGATCTCGGTTTGCATCTTGACTCAACGCTGGGCTGGCAACGCCAGGTGTCTAGTGTTAGTCAAAAGGTCAACGGTACTCTGCGATCCCTGTATCGTCTAAGGAACTTTTGCCCGCTAAGACGAAGACTATGCTTGTGCAGACTTTAATTTTCCCTATAATCGACTATGGTGACGTGTGCTACTTTGACTTGAACGCGGTTCTGCTGGATAAGCTCGACAGTCTACTCAACAATGGTATCCGGTTCATATTCAACCTAAGGAAATATGACCATGTGTCGAGCTACAGGTCTGAGCTCAAATGGATGTCCATTCGCCAAAGAAGAAGCTTGCGCGCTTTGACCACTCTTTTCTCCCTTCTCAACTCTCCCACCCCTCCTTCTTATCTTATGTCTCACTTCCAATATCTATGTTCTTCGCACGCTAAAAGTCTGCGTTCTTCCAACAATCTTCTTCTACTCTGTCCTTCTCATACTTCTGACTTTGTTCATTCTTCCTTTCATATTCAGTCCATTCTTCTTTGGAATGCGCTTCCTCTTGATATCAGGACGGCCACCAGTCGGTATGCATTTAAGCGGAAATTGCAGAGTTATTTTCAAAACAAATAGCGTAGAGTCAAATCAATTATGTATCTCTTTTCCTTGAATTTGTATGTATATATATATGTATAATGTAGGTATATATTGTAGTAAATATGTATGTATTTGTATCTTATGCTTGTAACCTATTTATGTATTTCTGTACTTATTCTATTTATAATCTATTATGTTATCTTTAATATTTTTCGTTATTTTTATTTCCTCTCAGAGCACCTGCCATCTTATCTCTTCACCACCCTTGGTTGACTGGTAGAGAATGCCTAAGGCATTAAGTCCGCCTTTGTACTTAATTGTGTGCGAGAAGTTTAAATAAATAAATAAATAAATTATATAGGTTTTTTGGCCATTCCAATAACTAACTCATTTGTTAATTACCGTGATTAAGATTGAGATATAGTTAGATATTAATGACATGAGCATTAATGTAATGGAACTTTGGGTATCGCTTTGCACGTAGCAATTTGAGGTTATAAATTTTAAGTATGTGGTTTTTCCGATCGATAAAACATTCATTTAAAAGAAAAAAAAAGCGTAGTAAACTGATTTTCATTTTTTCAAAGAATATAAAGTTAAAATACTCGAAAAAATTAACGATTTTGTAAAAAGAAATAAATATTATAAGTTATAAGATTATACTTATATCAAGACATTACAACAAAATACAACTATAATAATATGATCCACTACAAATATCTACAGCAAGGACAACAAAAATAAATAACAAAGCCTGTATTAAAATTAAAAAAATAGGTAAATAGCTCAAACAGTAGTAAAATAAGCGTTAGTTCATTCATTACTATTTCAGCGGTCTGTTACTACTATTACAACTTTAACTACTACATTTAATTATAACTACTTACATATTTTTGACTACTATATATAGTAAACATAAAAACTCTGATGAGGGCGAAGATACTGTCTGTTAGCAGTATAACAGACAGTATCTTCGCCCTCATCAGAGTCCTCTAAATCGGAGTCCATAATTAACGCACTAACACTAACATCGACCAATTCACTGTTCTCTTTGTCTACATCTGAATCGTCACTAATTAGAAGAGGTCTCATATCATCAGTGATAGCTCTTTTTGTGGACTTTCGTAGCACAGGTCTTATGCTGGACAGGTAGGGATCTGATGATACAAGGAGAGCATTGAAAATGTCTTCGTTTGTTGCTTTAAGGCAAAATTTGCGTGAATAGTGTTCTCGGATTGTTTTGAAATCTTTGTTTCTGGCTTCCGTTGCCTCTTCAGATTATTTGCCAATGGGCATTATATTGAAGTGTTTGTTTTTATAACTTCAGCACCATGCATTAAAAGTTGAAGGCATGTAATACCACGTATATTTCTGCAGTAACGTGTGCAAAGTTTGCAAACGCGTCAATATTTATAGGCTCCCCACTGGCTACTACACGAAAAAGTATTGAAAATCTTTGGATCGAACAGGAATCCAATCCTGTGATAGCTGCGGTTTTCGCAGGATCACTAAAAAACCTTTCCTAGCCGTTCCCATCATTTTTAGTTCCCGAACCTGAAACAAAACAAAAATTCTTGACTCTGTGCAGAAAAAAGATGTAAATCAATAATGTTACTTGAAAAAATGTAGATTTAAAAGTTATTTTATCTCACCTCGTTTGACGATGTCTACCAGGAGGCCCGGAATGCCCTCATCACGGAACTTCTGCTGTATGATTTGTTTTCTTATCTTCAATGACTCTTTACTGCTTGCATCTCTGGCTTGCCATGTTTAAAGTCTAGTCTATATGATATATGGATAAAGCACTCCATATACTGATCCAAGCATGAAGAGTAGATAACCCGTACTTGAACATTTCTGTTGAAACCGGTTCTCTGAAAATAAAATGGTTAAATTAATAAAAAGAATATAAATTAATATTGAAGTACTGCACAGTGACATTAATTTATTAAATTATTTAAAACTCACTTTGAGATTTTCTCCAACTTATTCATTTCCGAAGGAGTAGCTTTACATACATCACATGTCTGCGATGAGGTATTTGGCAGGCTTTACAACATGGCTTCCCATAATAGAAGGCTGCAGTGCTTTTATCTCAGCCTCAATCAAAGCCTGTTCTTCCACGATGTTTAACTTGTTTTCGTTTGAAAACTTAAAATAAATAGGTCTGCAAAACATGGTGGAAGATGGCTTTCGATTCTCCCATACCTTTTCATCAACGGCGGTGCGACAAATGCAGTCGTCAATGTCTTGTACGGGGCCAACTTATGTGCCCTGCCCAAGAGGGACGGCGGCATTTGTCCCATTGCCGTTGGGTGCACCTGCAGGCATATGGCAGCCAAAATATGCTGCAAATTGTACAGCGAAACTCTAACCAACAAATTCCAGCCCCTACAGCTTGGCTTTGGATCCAAAGGGGCCTGCGAGGCTGCCGTACATGCCCTTTCCGGTTTTTTGAATGCCAGTAAAGGTGAGGTCATCCTCAAGGTTGACATCAAGAACGCCTTCAACTCTGTTAACAAGGACAATTTGTTGGCAATTTTATGGTTTTATGTGGCAGTGCTACTGGCACCCATCAAAATTATTATATAAAGACAACGTGTTGGAATCTGCAGTCGGATGCCAACAAGGGGATCCTCTCGGGCCAGGCATTTTCAGTATGGCTATCCATCCCATAATACAACAACTAAATTTAAAATTTAATGTTTGGTATTTAGATGATGGAACACTAGGAGGTGCCGTAGACACCGTTTTAAAAGATCTTCAATTACTAAAGCAGCAGTTCCAATCCATAGGCCTTGACCTCAACAACTCCAAATGCAAAATTTACCTTTGTGACAATACCGACAGACAATCGACCATATAAAAATTCAATTCAATAGCCCCAGGTATCAAAGTTTCACTATTCATATTTCAAATTCACTACACCTCCTAGGTTCTCCAATTTCAGAAGACAGTTTTTCACCATTCGTCGAGGAAACATTTTTTTTTAAATATATTATTATATATTATATATTTCGGATAGACTTTCTAAAATTAATTTACACTCGGCATTCACTTGACATGAACACGCCTTGTCAGTACGAATATTTCTGTACTTATATTGTTGTACACAGACAAACCTGGTATTCAGCAATATTTAACAAACTATTTAATTAGGTACTCAATATAATATCAGTATAGACTTTAGACTTCTTGAAGACAACCTTTAGATTCCGAGGCTCGAAGATAACTAACTTAGAAAACCGCGCACACCAAATATCATGTTTTACATTCGGTTGTGTTAAAAAACCAGTACTTTTACGGTAACTGTCAAATTAGATACTTTTAAACTTCATGACTACCCTGATACAAAAATCATTTCAAACAAATCACATACTTTCAATTTTATATTTACTATTTAATCACGACAAAAACTAAATTAAAAAAAAAACAAAAAAAAAAAGTCACGACACAAGTTAGACAATCGCCTAATGCATGTAACTGCTGACTATACATCGGATGGAGTAGTGCGTCATCGCGTAAAGTGTATAGTTGTAGATTTATCAATAAGCTAGCTATTAGAAATATTTGAATTGTAATCTGAAGAATAAACATTGTTTTTTATAATAAATAAATATTTTTTAATTAAAATCTCGATCGCTGATATTTAACTGGCGCAGTCGGTAGGATCGCGACACTCAGCTTCGAATAGAACTCTTCGGGTTAGAGTGAACGGTATCAATCGTTACTTTCGCGGTCAATCTTCGAATCTACGGTCGGCGATCATCCTGCGGGAATTCTGGAGAATTGGGAGACCTGCTGTTCTACAAGGCCCGGCTAGAAATGCAGAGGACATTGGGGTGAGTGCTAGTGGTATTCCCAGTTCCTATGCTATATTTCCTGTCGTATATGTTATATGTGGTTGTTTTCTGTAAGCTAAAATCGCTATAGATAAATAACTAAGTTAGGTATAGGCGCGTTGTCGGTGACCTAGATAGCAAGATAGCAGTATACGATTCGTATTACAAGAGTTACATTTATAAATAATTTACGTACTTGTTTACTTATTAGCTACAATCGCAATTCGTAAAACTTAATTATAATGACTTCAAGCCATTATTAGGGTGAGCAGTAGTACATACATAGTACAGTATCATAGGTTTTTCTGATTAAAAAAGGGATCTTTATTTTATTTTATATTATTGCGATGTCAAGTGTTGAGTTAAACACTTTTAAATTCATTTCCGAACTTTTACCGAAATACGATGGTAACGCAAAAACACTGAACTATTTCATTAGGGAAGTAGAAAATGTTCTTCTCTTACTGGACCAGCCAGTTAGGACTAATCCTGCTATCATATGTCTAATTAAAAGTAAATTAAGCGGTACGGCAGTTGCTGCGATAGCCTCGGAAGGGGTAGCTGATAGCTGGCAAGCTGTTAAGTCCGCGTTAACGCGTAGGTTAGGTTAGCCGCGTAACGAAATCATGCAACTCATGCAGCAATTCGTTTGCGTCGTCATAAAAACGAAGATGCTGAGGCATTTGGTAAACGGTTAAGAGAATTATTGGACACCCTCAACGTCGTAGGTGGCCATACCGTTAAGTCGTACTACGAAAACATGGTCATAGATCAATATGTAAACCATCTAGATTTCCACGTATCCATTGGCGTACGAATTACAAAACCGACGACCCTTGAAGCGGCTATAGTAACGGCTAGACAAGAGGAGGCGCGATTAGAGTTTAATAAATTTAATAACAGTTTTAATACAATGTCTTTACAAGCCAAACCGAGAGATTCACTTAAACCTAACCTAACAACATCTCAAGTTTATCGACCACCTACGTTTGTTGGTAATGTACAGCCTCGACATATCTGGGTCCCAGATAATAGACAGCAGAGGGTTCAAAACATGCACCCGTGGAAAAATGGGAACACTTCAAGTAATGCTAAGCCTAGTGGTTCAGGCACTTTTAGGAACTCAGGAAATTTTAGGTCTCAGCCGAACGTACCTCAACAACAGGTGAACCCACCACAGAGGGTATCTGACGTCACTATGAGGTCAGTAGATAAACCGCAAAAGCCACAGTTTACTTCTGAAGGATTGTTTTATATGCACAACAGTAATGAGCAAAACTTTCCTGATAACTATGATCCCCATTACAACTGTGAGTATTATAGCGATAATTTACAATATAGCGACTGCGAGCCTACACTACAGGTATCTGGAGAAGGTCCAAACTATCAGGATTTTCACCAGGACGAAGACCAAACGAGTCACGATTAGCAAACTCGGTTTATCTCAATCATCAAGGTAAGGAACATCTCCCTTACATACTTGTAGTACTTCCAGAGTTTTGTGGTAAATTTCTATTAGATACTGGAGCCTCACGCTGTATGATATCTCCCGACGTAATAACAAACACTAACCTCGAACAATACATAGAACGTGAACCTTTTCAAGTTAAAACTGCGCATGCGATTACACGTCACGATTACATTGCTCACTTACCTTTGCCACCACCGTTCAATTCAGATAGAGTTCACAAATTCTTATTATTTAACTTTGATCCGAAATATAAAGGCCTTATAGGTATGGACTTGTTAAAGGAATTAGGCTGCACTATAGACCTCAAAAACAAGGTGTTACGAACGCCTAATACTGAAATACCTATTTACATCGACAATCCCGTAAAAAGAATTAAAATTGAACCTAACTGCGAAAAATTCACCATAGTGAAAACAAATTAAATCGATGGCCATTACATTTGCAATGACTTCTACTGGACCAAAGAACTTAAGACGCCCACCGCCATAATAACAGTTAAAAATGGAACCTTTAAAACCCCCATAATTAATTTCACAGATAAACAACAGATAATTAGCAATGATTGTCCCTTACCCCTAGAGCCACACAACAGTTTTTAGACACTAATAAATTGTATACACTGGAAATTACGACTGACATAGACAAAGAACTTTGTGAAAATTAAAAAAAAATCCGGACTGATCACATGAATGAAGAGGAAAAGCGAGAAATTACTAAGATTTGCTATCAGTATAGGGATTTGTTCTATTCTGAGAAAATACCGTTATCCTTCACTCATACTGTAAAACATGAACTGAGACTTACTGATAATACTCCGATTTTTGTTAGAAGTTATAGGCAAGCCCCTCAGCAACGAATAGAGAACCAAAAACAGGTTGATAATCTTTTAAAACAAGGGATTATAAGGGAAAGCGTTTCGCCTTGGTCATGCCCCGTGCACATTGTCCCAAAGAAACCAGATGCCTCAGGAACAGTTAAATGGAGACTAGTAATAGACTATAGGCGACTAAACGACAGAATCATAGAGGACAAATACCCATTACCAAACATAAACGACATTCTTGACAGATTAGGGCGGGCTCAGTACTTTACAACCCTCGACTTAGCTAGTGGGTATCATCAATTAGAGATGCACCCCAACGACACAGAGAAGACTGCATTCACGACTGAAAGAGGTCACTATGAATATTTGAGAATGTCATTTGGTCTAAAAAATGCTCCGAGTACATTTCAGCGACTTATGGACCATATACTTCGAGGCATAGATAACGTTTTTACATATTTAGATGACGTCATAATAGCATCTACGTCACTACAAAATCATAACGAAAAGTTAAAGTTAGTGTTTGAACGATTTAAGTTACATAATCTCAAAGTTCAACTTGACAAGTCGGAGTTTCTACAAAAACATGTCAACTTTCTAGGACATGAATTGACTGATAAAGGCCTTAACCCTAATAAAGACAAAATTAAAGCAGTCCTCAACTTTCCTGTACCAAAGACACAAAAAGATATAAAATCTTTTCTAGGTTTGGTAGGGTATTACAGAAAATTTATTAAAGACTTTGCTAAACTGACAAAGCCATTGACATCATGCTTAAAAAAGAACGCAAAAGTTATACATACAGATGTATTCTTAGAAGCAGTAGACAAATGTAAGCAAATTTTGACGAACGCTCCCATCCTTCGGTATCCTGACTTTGACAAACCATTTATTGTGACAACCGATGCTTCTGAATTTGCGATAGGTGCAGTACTATCCCAGGGTAATGTTGGCTCTGATAAACCTGTTGCTTTCGCGTCAAGAACACTATCGGAAACAGAGACACGCTATTCAACCATAGAGAAGGAGCTTCTAGCTATAATTTGGGCTATTAAATACTTTAAGCCTTATCTATATGGGCGAAAATTTACAATCTATACAGATCACAGACCTTTGATGTGGTTAATGTCCTTAAAGGATCCGAACTTAAAATTAACTCGTTGGAAATTAAAACTTGCTGAATATGATTACAAGGTCATCTATAAAAAGGGTAAACAAAACACCAATGGGGATGCCCTATCCAGAGTAAAAAAATTTCATAAAAGTATGATTCATTAGCAGTAAATTTAGACGATAACGATGACGATGACATAATAAATAGAATATTTGAGAATGCACGCAGAGAAGCAGAAGTGAATGTTAACCCTATTGACAATAATGACAGACATGATAATAACATACCCCACAACGACAATCTACACGAGTGTAACACGGATGTTGAGATGAGAAATGTAACCCCATCTCACACTAACACAACAGATGCTGTGAGCATTGCAGCTGATCAATTAGTTTCAACAAACCATACTCAACCTGATAACGAAAACAAAGGAATACCAATCCTAGCAGACGCAATAGACAAACAACTTTAGCAATTTCACATTAGATCTACCCCAGGCTCAATTTATAGAGTAGAAAATAGATCAACAAACGCTAGAACCGTCATCAAGGTTTTTATCCCCGTAAACAATTCGGAGACTGAAATAATTAAATTTTTAAAAGAACACACAATAGCAGATCGTATCTCTCACTGTTATTTTTACGATGAAAGTCTTTATTTAGCTTTCTCGAGGGTCTATACTACTATTTTCAATGATAGAGGCCCTGAATTAATCAGGTGTACATCACGCGTTACACTAGTCGAAAATAAAACAGAGCAACAGGAACTTATCAAACGGTATATGAGGGCAAATCTTCGCATAGGGGTATTCAGGAAACGTACAAGCAACTTCATCGTAACTATCATTGGCCCAATATGTTACTTTCAGTCCAAAAGTTCATAATTCAATGCGACTTATGTTTGAGAGCCAAATATGAAAGGAATCCGTTGAAACCCCCATTAGCTATAACAGATACACCCACGAAACCAATCCAATATTTATTTATGGACCTTTATTCTACTGGAGGAGCCACATTTTTAACAATAATAGATGACTTTTCAAAATTCGCTCAAGCAATCCCATTAAATGCATCTAGTAGCGTTCACATAGCAGAAGCTTTGTTACAGGTATTCTCCATTCTAGGTCTACCCTTAAAAATTACTACTGACTCTGACACAAAGTTTGACAACGACGTGATTAAGGAAATCTGTGCTCTACATGACATTCACATCCATTTTACTACACCCTATAACCCGAACTCTAATTCTCCCATAGAACGCTTTCATTCAACCATCGGTGAAATAATAAGAATACAGAGAATGACGAATAAGGACGATCCTATTCAGTTAATAATGAAATATGCTGTCATTGCCTACAATAATGCCATTCACTCCACTACCGGCTACACACCCCGAGAACTTCTGTTTGGTCATACAGCATCTAGGAACCCATTATAACTGTATTATCCTAAGGAATTTTAACAGGACTATGCTCTCAATCACCGCAAAAATGCAGAGGCAGTACAAGAATGCATAACAGTGCTTGTATCCAAAAATAAGGAACAGGTAATAGAGAAACGAAACCAGACAGCCGAAGCAATTACATTGAAGGTAGGTGAAACAGTTTATAAGCAATTTGCTAAAACTACGAGGAATGATAAGACAAAACCGGTATTTAAGGGTGCATATAAGGTCATCCATCTTCATCCCAACAATGTTGCCGAGATTATAGGAAGCCACCCTAACGCTAAATCCATTAGAGTACATATCAAACTCTTACGTAGACCACATTTTGTTACAGGACCCTCATCGCAGGAACCCTCCTGCTCCACGCAGCCGCAAACTTGACTCTCAATCCCGTAGACATGTAAATGGCATTTTGCTTTTAAACCAGGGACAAATTCTAAAACAAGTAGATACTTTCAGTTTGGCTTGCGTTTATAACGTATCGTATTTACAAGAAACAACTATAAAGCTCATGGCATTATATGTCAGTACTAAAACCGCTGAAAACAACGAAGAATTACATAGAACTTATAAGGACCAAATAGATAGTAGCTTAAATCTAATAAATAAGAAAATATTGTTTATCGCACCGCATTTTAGATATAGACGTGGTATAATCAACGGACTAGGTTCAATTGTGAAAACTATTACGGGCAACTTAGATTACGAAGACGCAGTTAAATTTGAAAGTGAAATATCTAGTTTACGTAACTCAGTAAATAAAATAAATAGCTCTCAAAAGCAATCACTATTTATAGCAACACATGCAGTTGAAGAATTCGGTAAACAAATTAAGGTTTTAAATGAAAACCAGAATAGATTAACTTCAGCGTTGAAAAATACCACTAATATTAATAATATAGTAGTTAGTAGATTGCACTTCTTAGATTTATATATCCAAATAGACTTTAGTTTACAGTTACTCTTAGACAAATTAGAAATGTTAGAAGACGCAATGACATTTGCTCAGCTAGACGTTAAGCATCCCAGCATAATATCACAACAAGCCCTCATTAAGGTGATGGTGGGTATTCAAAAACAAAACCAATTTAGACCAGTAGATAGCATTAGTATAAAACATATTCATAGTATAGAGACATCTATTAGTGTAAAAGCCTATAGTACAGAACACACTATAACATTTATACTAGACATCCCATCCACTGATACAAAACCTTATGACCTTATCCACTTATACTCCATTCCCGATAAACAAAATCTCACAATTATCCCTAAAACCAAATTCCAAGCACTGGGAAGCAACGAGTACTCATACCTAGAAGCAGACTGCAAGAAGATCACGCAAGACATACGACTCTGCACATCATTGAACACACAGCGTGTAGACGACTCTACAGACTGCATAATATCACTCATACAACATCGAAACGAAAACTGCACTAGAGCCAGGATGGACCTCAAGCAAGGGAAAATACAGAAACTTCAGGACAACAAATGGCTGATTATTCTTAAAGAAGAGAAAATCTTAAGAACCTACTGTGGAAGCAGAACGGAATACAAAAAGTTAGCAGGCATACATATCGCTAGCATAACCACCGAATGTCAAATGGAGATATTAAATCAAACTCTAAAGACACACATCAAAACTAAAATATTTCTAATATTACTTCAGTGAAGCGAGTAGGTAGAAACCGCATTTCAGTTGAGTTTGCATCCCCTCAGGATGCAAACGCCTTTATTTCTAATAATATTTTAGGGACAAATTTATATGAGGCTGTAATTCCGTCTTTTAACATAACCCGTATGGGTGTTGTAAGTGGAATTCCTACTGAGTTCTCAGAAGAGGAATTTCAGTCATTTTTAAAAGTTCCTGTAGGCTGTGGCCCAATACTAAAAGTAAGGCGATTGAACAGAAAGGTTAACAAAGACGGTTTAACTGAATACAGGCCCACTGAAACTTGTGTCATCACATTTGATGGCCAAGTTTTACCGAAACGAATTTTCTGTTTTTATACAGCATTAACTGTAGAACGTTTACCCCACCATTCAATGCCGCAAGTGTTGCCGATTTGGTCATGTAGAATCTCTTTGTCGTTCCAAACCCCGTTGCAGCAAGTGTGGCAATGATCACCCCGATAATGATTGTAGCATTGCTGAGAGTGAAGCCTTCTGCGTGTTGTGCTCTGGAAGCCACTTTGCTAATAGCAGGGCCTGTCCGGAGTACAGTAGGCAGAGGACAAATTAAAACAATTATGGCTGAGAAAGTAATTTCATATTCAGAAGCAAGTAAAACTGTTCCCACTTCTACTCGCAGCTATGCAGACACCGCTAAATTACAGACTCAGTCATATCGCAAAACTGTATTTCTTAAGCCAAAAACCCATGCTCTCCTTACACCCTCCTATAATAAAACAGCTCATCAGCAGCTTATTAGTACACCCCAATCTTCTCAGTCTAATGGCTGTGCCCTTTAATAATCAACTAACACAATCTCCTGAAAACATGTCTTCAATAATTGAACTACTTAGTAAACTCCTGTTAACTTTAATGTATTCACCCAATAAAATTCAATTACCGTCCAACGTTGCTTCTTCACTTATTAATTCGCTCTCATCCCATAATAATGGCTCAGTTTGTGTTCCTTCAATGGAATGTGAGGAGCGTGTGCCATAAGAAGCACGAGCTCACATTCCTTCTGAACAAATACAAACTAGCTTGTTCCCTTGCTGAGACTTTTCTAGTTCCGAGTCTTAGTTTCCGCTTACCTTCCTTTAATATTCTTAGATGCGACCGTTCTGATGGCTATGGCGGATCGGCTCTCTGCGTGAAAAATCGTGTTCCACTTGTGTCTGTATCTCTGCCTTCACTTGGCGATGATATTAGTATTGTGGCAGGGTAGAGGGTATAACCCTCTTATCTGTTTATATTGCTCACCCTCATCAAAGTTTCCTTCCGATTTTAAAATGTACGTTGGAAAACATAGTAGGCCCTGTACTTGTTATGGGGGACTTCAACTGCCATCACTTTAGGTGGGGCTCTGAACGTTGTGACTCTTTTGGGGAAGGCTTAGTAGAAGTCTTGGATGATCTTAACCTGTGTATCTTAAACAATGGTTGCTCAACCCGTAGGTCTCTTCCTGGTCAGCATAAGAGTTGTGTTGATCTCACCTTTTGCACACTGGATATCGCAGCGTCGTGTCATTGGGAGTGTACCAGTTTGTCACATGGCAGTGACCACTATCCAATCATCATATCTTTGGCTGATAAAACTTTCCTGGAAAAATCGAGCCCTCCACTCATGAGGTATAATTTGTCTAATCCTGATTGGTCAAGATATTCCTCATTATTGGAGGACAAAATTGATTCACTTCCAAATTTAATGTCCCATGATTTTAATTCTCTTGGTCCCCTTCATGTGGCAGACTGTTATAATAACCTCATTTCTGCCATAACAGCTAATGCAGACTCATGCTTCCCTATTAAAAACTCAGCACGTGGGCGGATTCCTCCCCCACCATGGTGGGATCAGGAATGCACAATAGCCATAAGGGAAAGGGATGATGCTGAAATGGTGTATAATGGGGCGATGGTTAGCGATAACCTAATAGCTTTTAATAGGATCCTCGCCAAATCTAAAAGATTGCTGCGAAGAAAGAAACGTGCTGGTTGGGCGTTTTAGATCTGGATGTTCCCCTGCAATTTCTTCTCCCATCCCTCGAGATACTGCTGACTGCAGTTCTTTGATAAACTGGCTCCTCCATATGTTTCATCGGAAGCAGAACATAATCAGCCGTCTCTCATTTCTTCAGAGGATCCTTTGGATGCACCATTTTCTATTCAGGAGCTTAACTCTGTTTTTTATATCATGTTCATGACTCTGCCCCCGGTGTAGACGGTATTGTCTATATATATGTAACACGCAGGTCATAGAGAAGAGATGAGAGACGGCTGATTATGTTCTGCTTCCGATGGAACATACGGAGGACGTATGTTCGGTCCTCCACAGGCACGGGCCGTCCCTGTTCCTGCTGCTGCCCCCCTTGCGGCTCCATTCGCGGGCCGGCTCCTCGGAGCCCAGCCAGGTCCGCTCGGAGCTTCTCGTTCTCCTTTCGGAGAAGCTCCATGGCGGCTGTCAGGCGGGCGACCTCCGCCCGTATTTCAGACATACCGTCCGATGGAGGCCTGACGTGAAGGGCCTCCGCTGCCGCCACAATAGAGGCCGTGGCCGCGGCTATGGCCTGATCCTTAGAGGATCTAAGCCTCTTCACAGATACCGCCTTGATCGCAGCGGCCACGACTTCCGCAAACCCGGCCGCACGCTCCGACCCGGAACCACCAGCGGCTTCCGCCCCACCTCCAGAAGCCTCAGAGCCCGCCCCTCCTTGGCGAGCCTCTCGGGTCGCCGGGCCAACTGGGCCGGTCCGGCCAGCCCGGCCGGGCTGGTCAGCTCGACCGGGCGAGCCCGGCCCGGCTTGCCCGCCTCCTTTGTGGGGGGCACTCTGTCCACCCCTCCACCACCTCGGGCTCCACCCCGCCGGCTGGAGTGGATCTTCTTCCTCCGGCCGACTCCATCGTCGGAGGTAGACCCCGAGTTGGGCCGCTTGGAGGTCCGCCTGTACTCTCGAGCTATGCGACCCTGCAATTGCTAAGGCATTAAAGGAACTGAAGAATTTAAAAGGACACCGCCTCTACTTGATTTGACCACATCAGTCCTACCTAGTAAGTATTGATTATTTCACACACTATTTTTGATAAACAAATTATGGAGCAAATAAATTGGACATGGACAGGCATGGATGATTGAAAATGTAATCCTTGGTCAATCCTTAGCATCAGGTGAGATGACACTGACAATTCACTCTACGCTCACTACAGCTAAGTTTTCACGGTGAGATGGTTACAGAATAGCACTGCAGATACAATTAAATCCTTACTTAATTAAATAGCAACTTAAACAGAGCCAAATAGATGATAAAGAGTGTCCAAACATAATTTAAACTGCATAAAAATCAGTTTCATAAATGTAATCAAAATACATCAAAAACATTAGTAAAAAAGTATAAGAAACAAAAACACTAGTTAAGTATAATAAAATTGCTAACATGTCGTCATGTCATTGTAACATGAACAAGGAACATTATTTAAAAAAATGGTTCAAAGATTAAAATTTGCAATTGGAATTTAAGTAACAAAATAAAATAAAAAAAAATACTCAAAAAAAAAATATCGCAAAATCTCACACGGAAGAAATAAATGTATAACAATAAAATTAAACGTAGAAAGCTAATAAATAATATGACAAATACTAAATAATTTGTCTGATCGCAAATTAAACAATTTTAAGAGTCCTAAAAAAATATAATTTATATATAAAATTAATAGCTGACAAGTTTGTCACAGAATTCACAATCAGTTTTAAAATCTTGTCCAAATGTAATCGTCGTGCGTCGTCTACTGAACGAATCAGAATATACATGGTTCCCCATGTTTCAAATATTCAAAAATAATATTTAGAAAGAGAATAATTTGTAAAGTTGTGATATTATCATGTAGGTATGCATTATAAGTTAACTTTAATAATAACCCAGATATAAGTTAATTGTAACAATACTTGGTGCGGCCTAACAATGTCACCATTCAGTTTCAGTCCAATCATAGCCTGCAACTGTATGCAAATTGTGGAAATAAATAAATAAAATCCACATGTGACGAGATGACAGGCGTTATTGTCTAAAATCAAAATCAATACTCGTGTCAAACAAGGAAAATAACCGGAAGTACTTAACACTGGTGTAATGCGCCCAATACATAAAACAAACCAGTTTTAAATTATTATAGACAGATAGATCACTATTCTACTCGTTATCGATAAAATAGTAGAAAAATATGTTTTAACCAGATATAAGATTTCTATGTAAGAAAATGATGCGTTTGAAGTCACTGAAGGAACAGCCCACAGTACTTGGATCTTTATACTATCTGACATATGTGAACAACATGGACAATGTGGTCAATCACTGTTCCGTTTATCAATAGTAAAAGTAATAAGTTCATATTTACATAATAAGTTGCAATGTGTAGATGTTAATGGTGTGAAATCTTCCGAGCTTCTAGTACAGTTAGGTGTACCACAAGGCTCAATACTGGGTCCATTCTTATTCTTAGTATATATTAATGACTTACCATTCTATTTAAAGGGTATCTGTGACGTTGTACTGTTTGCAGATAATACCTCTCTTATTTTTAAAGTAGAAAGGAATAGACAAGATTTTGACGACGTAAACAGTGCACTCTCAATTGTCAGGGATTGGTTTACGACAAATAACTTAGTTCTCAATGCTAAGAAAACAAAATGTATAAAGTTCGCTTTACCGAATGTTAGAAATCTAGGACCCAACATCGTCTTGGATAAAGAGGTTCTTGATACTGTAGACTCGGTTACTCGACTGTAGTTTTTCTGGGCATAACAGTAGATGCTAAACTTCAGTGGGGCCCTCATATATCAAGCCTAGCGGGAAGGCTCAGTTCGGCCGCTTACGACGTCAGGAAAGTAAGATAATACACTGACGTTGATACAGCTCGGTTAGTATATTTTGGTTATTTTCATAGCGTTATGTCCTACGGTATTCTGCTGTGGGGCAAAGCCGCTGACATTCAAAATATATTTATTCTTCAAAAAGGAGCTGTTCGAGCAATTTACCAGCTAGGTGCCAGAGCTTCTCCGAGGGATTTTTTTAAAGATATTGGTATTCTCACGGTGGCATCACAATTCATCTTCGCCAACATCTTATATATTAGGCAAATAATACACTTATACATTAAAAACAGTGATATTCACAGTATTAACACCAGAAATAAGGACAAATTACGTGCTCCATTTCAACGGCTTCACAAGGTTCATAACTCGTTTGTTGGGCTTGGTATTACTTTTTATAACAAGCTGCCCTCTTCATTGCTAGATTTGCCTTTTAATGCGTTTAAAACTAAAGTAAAATCCGAACTTTGTTCAAGGACATACTATTCTATCAACGACTACTTAAACGATAAGAATTGTTGGTCGCTGTGATTAACTCAAGACAATGTTTATGTTCTTTCTCCAGAATTAGCTTACCTAGTGACAGGTTATATGAGTTCATATAATTGTTTATTTTATTTGACTGTATAAGTCAAGTTATTTTAAATTTTATTTTCGTTTATTATTGACATAATCTTCTCATTACAATGTTTTTGTTGAGTTGTATTGCAATATGTGGTTAGCTAGCGACCTCGATAACTGATTATATTATTCTTACAACCGGCAGCAAGTTCGTCATGCTCCCTTAGATGTCACTGCTTGCGGTAGCGTCGGTGGTCGGGTTGCCTCCTTCCCTCAAATATGGCGAGGGGGGTAATGGCTGATTTTTGCGTTATGCTCGTGAACGGGTGCTGCTTGTGGTGACTGGTCGTCTTGCTGACAATTGTTTTGTTTTGTTATTAGTAATAAACTGTTTATTTATTTTACTTTGATGGTCCTAGTTCATCATTTGTGACTGTTACGTCTGTAGATATATGTAAGCGGGCACGCCCTTTATACTTGAAGGCTTTTATTTAGGTTTTAAGTTCTGTTTACGTTTTTTATCTCTGCTTGAGAATAGTTTTCGGCCTTTTTCTTTTCTTTTTTTTTTTGGTATAGTGGTGTGCTAGCTGACATATGGCTAATAATTTAATGTTTTGTGTTTCACGTGGTGTAAATTGTTTTGCATACTATTGTATAGAATCCATTATTTTCTCTAACTGAACAGACAGCTGTGCTGCTGGGGAGTTTGTTGGCCACTTCTTCTTCCCAGCTAAAGCACTAGGAAGTGGCGAAGGGTGGGCGTTTTGGGGACTGTCTTATGTAATTTTGACGTTCGAAAAGTGCTGATCCTCAGCCTAGTTTGAATAAATGACTTTTGATTTGATTTTGGTTTGATTTGATTTGAATATGCGGATGACACATGTTTTGCAACTTGTACCCACAAAGATGTAAAAGTATCAGTTCAAAAGTTACACGAAGATTTTACTAGAGTTTCCAAATGGGCACACGATGCTGGACTGTTTCTTAACGCAAGTAAGACCAAAATCATTCATGTCTACTTCTAGCCATCTAAGGCACATTACTTTTTTAAGATAGTCCCACACAATCACAATTGATCAAGTAACGCACCACATCTACCTTGGATTAGTTGTATACAATTGTTTTAGCTGGACCTTTCACATGAACTCAGACGGTGACAAGTTGCAAGTTGTATTAACAAAATTCTACATTTTGAAAACTAAATTCCCGTTTAATATACTGCTCAACATGTAAACTTTAGCGGAACCAATTGTAGCATAGCGCATTACGAGTTATAGGTGCACATTTAAAAAAATTAATACCCGCAATAATCATTGAAATACCTTGACTTATAAAAACAACATAAACCGAAAGCTATAACAAAAAATACTATTGTGACCACATAGACAATTTAGTTTAATAAAATATTTTTAGTGCCAGACTCTACGTCAGATATCATTGTCAAAATTTCAATATGGTCTGGAGTTCATACAAAAATTCATAGAAAAAGGACGTTCAGTTTCTATCCAAATTTATAAATTTTCCAGGAATCTTCGAAATTTTCTTTCCGTATAAACCTAATACGGACTATAACGAACATTTAAAACAAAAGATAGCTAAATCGCTCCAGTTGTTCTAAAGCGATGCGCTTACCAACAACAGCATTTCATTTTTATTTATGCAGATTACTTGGGGCATAATCAATTCACAATCTTTATACATGAGTCGAGCTATATCAGAATTCAAAGCTAGTTATACTCAATTAATGTCCCAATGATCCACAGCACAATAAGCAGTGAGTATCATAATTATCATAAACTGTACCTATCATAATACCTAATCGACGTGTTTATCTTCTCTCTTAACGTAAAATTCGAATTATAATCTTCAAAACGAGTTTATATTGATATAATTTATAACTACAATACCGAAATTTAAAAATAGAATCTTAAAACAATTTTTCATTACCAAAATAATATTACAAAACATTTTTTTTTACCGATACTATACAGGGCAAGTTTAAGATGTTATTACCAAGGATTTTCCATCAATTATTTTTTTCTAATGGAATGTAATATACATATGCGGAGCGCGCCATTTTTATAGTATTGCCAAAAAAGTTTTGATTCATATTTTTTGCTTGTCTGTGGCAGCGCCCGCTTTAATGCATGCACGGTGATGTGCTGTGTTTTATAAGCAATAATAATAATACCATTTATTTCAGGGGACACTGGCCCATAGAAAAACAAACAAAAACAAACAAACAATCATAGCAATAAACTATTTCTTACTCTATTATTATGATCTTTTATTTAGTAGGTTCAATCCCAATGTATGAGAGCAGATAAAGTAATGTATGAAACCACACATTACTAGGTATCAAAACACTTGTGCGGTACTATTAAAACCTCGCATACGGCTCGGTTTCCAAACACACGCTCGTGATTCAACACCCTCCATCATGCAACAGTTTCATGAACATTGTACAAATCCACCCACAGAAAAAAAACCATTTATCATTTGGCCATCAGCCCATGCTACCCCACCGAGACACAGGACTTCTCTCTGTGAGGATGGAATTAGTCTACCACGTGGGCCCAGCGCGAGTTGGTAGGTCACATGTCTTTTAATTATTGGTTCTAGGACATGCCGGTTTCCTCACGATGTTTTCCTTCACCGTTTATCACGTATCTTGTATCATGTATATGCATCATGTATATGTATCAGTAAAAAGTATCAGTATCATGTATCATTATAATGTATCATATACCGTGTATCATTTATCATGTATCATTTATCTCGTATCGTTTATCAGTGTCATGTATCTTGCAAGCAAAAATAAACTGTTGTCTAAGTCCGCTAACTCAATCAATTGACATAGGTAATCGCAATAACCTAATGTACAGCTACTACAATTTATCCGACGACTAGTGACTCACTTAACCAGCAGGAAACATACCCACTCGAAATCCAGTGAAGTCACAAAGTACGCTTCTAACAATCCGACGACTAGTGACTCACTCAACAACCAGCAGGCAACATACCCACTCAAAATTCAGTGAAATCACAAAGTACGCCCCCCAACAATCCGAGTGAACAACCATAGTCCACTTATCAAGTGCTAAGGTAGGAATAATAACCAATAATTTATTTATGCTTACCTCGTGTTGCTTCTAATTAATCATAAAATAAAATAAATATGTTCAAATGGTACTCATTTACCTGCTTCAGTCTTTAGCTTATCGCCCTGTTCTAATATGCGATCAAAAATCAAAATCAAAATATTTTTATTTCACATAAACCTACATGGGCACTTATGAAACGTCAAAGCTGCAGGTGCACGGTTCCAATTGGTCGTTTCCTATGGAGAAGAGCCGGCAAGAAACTCCACGGTTACTCTTTTAAAAATAATTGGCTTTTACAATGTTTTCAAATTACACAAATTAGGTATGGGAGGACAGTGTAGGCCTGTCGAGAAGTACTTAACAAAAAAAGAGAAAAGGAAACGGTCTACAAAAGATCTAGTCTATTAAGCCTACAACGTTCTCACATTCACAACGTACACAAGAATCCATGTAAAATAATATTAATAATATTAAGTCTGAAATATAAATTGTAGGTATATAATGTCAAATAGTGAAAATATAATGTCAAAAAAGTATGTCTAAAAAATAATAATAATAAACATCATAATTTGGGAGCAGTTAATAGACATTTCCACAGTTATGCCGTTTCTGATGTACCTGGGAAGCCACATGTGCAGAAGGAATTATTGCCAAACTTCCTTGTCTTCAGCGTAGTCTTTGATACCCAAACTAGTGCCCATAAATCACGCTCATTAGTTTCATTTAGGCAACCAGAACACATCATGTGCTATCGGAGATCGCCCCGATCAGCACACGATTTGTCCGGTCAGTATGTGCAATAATGCGGGCTAGGGTACCGCTAGAGAGTAGCCCCAGCCACGTACCCACACACAGTATTACACACAACCTATTTAGTTTATCCCACTTCTGAAGTGAAATGAACACGCCTTGTCAGTACGAATATTTCTGTATTTATATTCTTGCACACATACAAACCTGGTATTTTAGCAATATTTAACAAACTATTTAATTAGGTACTCAATATAATATCAGTATAGACTTTAGACTTTTTGAAGACAACCTTTAGATTCCGAGGCTCGAAGAGAACTAACTTAGAAAACCGCGCACACCAAATGTCATGTTTTCCATTCGATTGTGTTAAAAAACCAGTACTTTTACGGTAACTGTCAAATTAGATACTTTTAAACTTCATGACTACCCTGATACAAAAATCATTTCAAGCAAATCACATACTTTCAATTTTATATTTACTATTTAAGAGCGTACACGCGGTCCGAGCGCTGTTTGGCTCAAAAACGTGATTTTTCAAACCAGATTGTCCAACGACTACTTATCTTTCAAACATACCAATTACTGGTAATTTTAGGAAATATTGTTGTCTAGTTTGTTAGTAAGACACTTTTTTCGATTAATGAAGTGTTTGGGAATGCCATCAAGATAACTGAACAGGGGTTTTCTTGATTTCACTTTCAGTGTCAATTTCGAAGCTAAAAATATCTCAAATTCCAGACAATTTTCGCAAAAAAAAATTTTAACTAACTGCAAAGATCCTTATGAAAATAGTTAGTTAAACAGATTTTTGGTTTTCGACCACATACTTATGAAATTTCAGGAAAAAATCACATTGTTTGGATTTTCCAAACAATGTGATTTTTTTCTGAAATTACAGTCTAGAAAATGATTATTTTTACCAATATATCTTACTTAATTGAATATATTTAATATTTACTAGAACTTCGTCTTTATAATATACACTTTAAAATGTTAACTAAATTATCTCTATTATTTTTCTTTAGATATTTTAAAACTACTATAAAACTCTGCGTGCGAATCGATTCAAATAAGTCGGCCGCGAGCTCTTCCAGAGAGAGGACACGTCGCAGAGCGCTCTGCCTGACCCTTGTTGACCTTTTCCGTGCGTATACAAGGATAGTGCAAGCTTATAGTGTGATCGTCAAATTTTAATACTTTGGAAAGTAAAATATTTGATTTTTGATGACCGATAATATTTTATATTGTGTATTTTTTTTAAGTACAGTACGATTCACGAAAGATGACCACAAATGGCGGCCGTCTGCACACGTACACTCATGAAGAAAAGACTTACGACAAAATAATATTTTAATGTTAGTTAAATAATTTGTGTAATGTTGTAAATGCTGGTTATGCAAATAAATCAAACGTAAGTAATTTAAGATATTTATTAAAATAAATTGAACTAAAAATATTATAAATATGTAAAACACATTAAATTTAGTCGCTATCGCTATTCTCAAGTTCCATTATTCCCTCTATCATGGAACTTGAGGAACTGGGGCCGGGTTCCATATTAAAGTCTTCCGTTTCATCTTCCGATGATTCAGGAAAATCTACATCTGTCGAATCTTCGTTCTCGTCAGATTCTCCCACACGTATAATTAATTCCTCCGTAAGGACATCCACGATGTGGTCACTTTTTATATAGCTTTCTTCTATAGATTTTACTTTGTCACATAGTTTTTTCCATTCCTCTGGTCCCATCAGATTCACTTTTTCTTTAATTAAATCTATAACGCAGCCAATATTCCACTTTACGTTTTTGCTACTCACGTAACCCTTTATAGAGGCCCAAGCCATTTCTATCGGATTTAAATCCGGATGGTACGGTGGGGGACGGAGAACATCGTGACCATTTTCCATCAAAATTTTGTCTACTGAGTATTTCTTTAAACGAGAATTGTTATTTTTTATTATGTCGTATAATTGAGGTTTCAACATATTGGAATCAAAGCTGATTCCATTTTTGGTAAGCCACGCTTGCATGTCGGATTTTCGGGAATTAGATGTCGGAGCCATATCATATTCTTTATTGTGGTATGGGGCGTTGTCTACCACAACAACGGAGTTCGGTGGGAGATTGGGTACCAATTGAGTTCGAATCCATTTCTGGTAATTTTCAAAATTCATGTCGTCATGATAATCTCCTGATTTTGTGCCCGACTTGAAAGTTAATAATGCATTGAGCACAAATCCAGCCTCTGACCCGGCATGAACGATTACGACACGTTGGCCTTTTGAGATAGGCTTTTTCAGACCTGCTGTAGAACCGTCAGCCCAGCCCATGGGTTTTGCATGTGTAGCATGGACGTACGATTCATCAGTATAAATGATTGGTCTATTTTGTCTTCGATATTCTTGGAGTTTTTTTAGGTAATTGATTCATAACAACCGAGTAGCTGATGTTTCTATTAAAATATTTCGGTTATTTTCTGTTTTTTTTTCTACTTAAATCCATTTTTTTTTATTAATCGACCCAAACTTGTTTTGGATCCTTTAAAGTTAATATCTTGACTTAATTTTGCTCGTAACTTCTCTAAAGTTGGCAATTCTTTTTCAGTTAAATGAAAGTTATGAATACATCTCTATAATCCCCTTTGTCAAAGTCGTCAATGTCGGAGGCAGGGTTACGGCGCGGTCTCTTTTTACCAGGAGTTCTAAAAACCACTAAGAACGGCGAAGATTTACTTTCTTTTATAATTCTTTGTACTGTCGATACAGACGTCTTTGTTGCCGCGGCCGTTTTTTTGTAAGCTTCGAGTATTTTAAAATCTTGTGAAAAATATTGAAACACGTTGTACACCAAACTTCTCGACTGTCTATTCAAAGCATTGCCTTTTCCTCGCGGCATTGTGATGGCTTAAAATAGCAAATAAGTTCAACACAATAACAAATCTCATCAAAAAACTTAACAAACAAGGAAACTTAACAAATAAAAAACAATTTAAAACAAAGAAACACTTCTTTTCGATTGTACTCGAGAGCAGTGTGAGCGCGTCAACGCCGCGATAGACGAGTAGCGACTGAGCGGCCTATCACGAGACGCGCGCGCAATGGCGTCGCTCCGGTCTTGACGCATTCCGCCCGCGCCTCACCTCGCACCTCCAAAGGGACCTAAAATATGCCTTCTGCGCCGTGGTCATCTTTCGTGAATCTTACTGTACTCTGGTAAGTATTTTCGGAAGTGAAAACTTCTTTAGGCGCGTTGAGCAATTTTTGGTAGGGGAATAACTTATGGGTCCATGTCACCGACATGCCCTGCCGACATGCTGTCGTAGAATTAATTGAAGTTTTAATTTGGAAAATTTGATTTAATTATCATTTAATTCGGTCATAATGAAAATCCAAGATGGCGGCTGCGAAAATATTCACATTATTCGTCATGGGTATCGTTTTCATAGTTTTCGAAGGTGCTAAAGCCGATAGTGAGTTTAAAATGAAAATCCAAGATAGCGGCAGCGAAAATATTCACATTTTTCATCATGTGTATCGTTTTCATAGTTTTCGAAGGTGCTAAGCCCATAGTGAGTTCAAAATGTAAATCTAAGATGACGGCTGCGAAAATGTTCAAATTTTTCATCATGGGTATCGTTTTCTTGGTTATTGGTGGCCTATATTTTTTTGATGAACGACATTATTTTAATAGTAACAAATTTATGTTACAGACGGAATTGGAAACCAAACGAAGGGATTTTTAGGAAAGAAAAACGCAAAAAAATTGAAAATATGGCTTAGGCAAGGGCTAAAAGGTTGGGATATTTATGTTATATGAACTTCCACTCGCGGCTTTCACCCGCGTGAAATGTACTTGAAATTTCGACTATTTAAAAGCAAATTTACGAGTAGGTTTTGTCAGACCAAAAAATAATTAAATTGAAGAACAGTCGAGTAAATCCAGTGATGCATTAAACTATGATGAATACGATGATACAGGTCATATAACTGACGTTCGGTTGACCATGCTTATTAGGTAGATTTTAATATTTTTTCAATATTAAAAAATGTTTGAAGATATAGAGGATATTTTGCAATTCGCTGAAATATATAATCAAGACCTTTGTTTTTTAGCTTTAAAGGCAGAGCTAAAAATTGCAACAGACGGCATCGGTGCTGCCGAATATTAGAACTCTTTGTCAATTGCTCTGCACGTATATGCTATCCTATGACTACTAGCACTGCCGAGTAATCTTTCTCCACCTTACGCCGATTCAAGTCATATCTTCACAGCAGGATGACAGAAAAGCATTTGAATGGACTGGCTTTAATGCATATCCATCAAGACTGCGACAAAAATGAACGCTAATGAAGTGCTGGACGTCTTTAGCAGGAAAAAAATAAAACTACCTGTATTAATCATGTATTTTATTAAATTGTTTTATATAAATACTATAAGTTTATTTTTAACAGATATGATTATTTTTGCCCGTCTGCCCCTTGTGGGGCACAGGGGCAGAAATAAATCCTGGATCCACCCTTGGATGTTCGACCCAAGAAAAATTCGCTCAATGCCAATCAGATATGTGCGATATTAAAATTAAATACTTACTTTAAACTTCGCTTGTTAAAATTTATTTCAACAATTAGAAAAAATAAATAAATCATAAATAAATAAAAGCATCAAAATGATTCATGCAAACGGTTAAGCGCTCACGCACACAGAGAAACCATTGTAGTGCGTTGGAGTGTGTACCATTTGATAGGTCGCGCAGATTTTGACTTGCGCTAAATTGAACGCGCGCTCTTAATCACGACACATCTTATTAATATTTGGTAATCATGATAATCCTTTCCAATAAAAATAGAATTTTACAAATCGGTTTATAAATGACGGAGTTCTGAGGTAACAATCACAAAAAACATACAACCGAATTTAGAACCTACTCCTTTTTCTAAAGTCGGTTAAAAATGGTAGGAGTTTAAATCTAAAATTATTTTATTGAGCTATAAGCCGTTGATTTGTAACTTTAAATAGTTTTCTTGGGTAAGAATACGGTCTTTATAGTGAAAAAAAAAAATACATGCATGTTGACTTTTCATGGGCTGACTTCGTCTGCAACACTAGCTTACAGTTTTTTGCAACCACATTAAATTCGATGCTGTTCATGCTCTCGTGGAAGTCAAGACAAATGCAGGAGTTTGTATCAAATTGTTCAGACATCGTAAAGTGTTCCTCACACGAGCTGGCCAGCTGTCGACTGTCGGGATAATGTATGCAGGGCGGGAGGGTGCAGGACACGCACTTATTGAATCGCGGTCCACGCGCGCCGCGCGTCTGTTTAACCTTTTATGTATTTATCATACGGATCCAGCAAATCATTCTACATCGCCCATTTTCTTTCAACTTTATTTCTCATATTGTGGGCTCGACCCAATTATTTATGAATTATAACTGGTTACTTTGTTTAAACATTAATATAATAATGTCATAATGTTGACATCGACTTGCGTGAACAGAATAAATCATAGTACCGCGATCGGAGCACGGCACGGATTTAAAAACCTGTCTGGTTGAAAGCCGCACCTTACGGCCGGCATTACGGCGCCACTGCCGGTGCTTTTACAAGGCTCCGAGAATCGCCGGCCGGCCGGGCTGGCGGCCGGATCACGTTTCGTTGAATAAAACATTACATATTTCAATCCATCTCACGTAATGAATGTCAATCGCAGTCAAGATTCACTCGCTTGAGGTGCGCCACGCGCGCGCCCTGCCAATGCTATCGATACCTATGCGAGCGGCGACCCTCTTCGATGTCGATGTGTGGCGCCACGCCAACACCCTTCAATAATTCATCAAGCTTTGTTGGCGATTAGTTAGAAAACCATTTTTCACAGAGATATGACGTTTTGCATTTATAAGTTCTATTCTCCGGGAGTTTGGCACTGCGTGTTTTACACTCGCTGTTAATTTGATGCTATCAGGCGCAGTATTGAAGCAGCATCAGATCTAACAAACGGATTAATGAAGCTTCGCTGAGAGTTAACTAAGTTGCGAGTGTCATACGCTGCGAACTGTGTCAGTCGACAAGCGGCGCTAGGTGACGCGTATTAGTTCGCGAGACACGGCTACTAATCAGATTGCACACTGTAACAACACATAGAAATACTTCACGCGATCACACGAATCCAGGAACTTAAGTAATCGATATGAAAAACGAAACCATTTGTAATCACTAAAATTGCAGACTTTCAGTGACATTCTAGAGTTACTTTGTTTGTTGGCCTTCTGGGTGCAGCTGTGTGGTGGCACGTCAGCTAGCGAAGGGTTCGACAGTGCGAGCAAAGGGAGCAAAGGGACCGGTGCAGCACACAGTGAGATTGTAATATGAATAACAAATATAAATATTTAAAAGAAAGAATAACATAAATACAAATATTTGAAATGGCAACATCCCGTACCGACGAGAATGACGTACGCGCCGCCGCACAATGGTCTGGAAATCGACCTCCATACTCATAGAAACTTACAAGTAAAGAATTATAAAAAAATGTAATGGCTCTGGTATACTGCATATTATTAATGTTATCTGCATATCTGGTACATATTATTAATGTATGGATGGTACAAGTCACGATACGCGTGAGAAAAAAAAGATGTGTTTTTTTTTTGTATGGGAGAAAACACTAAAAGTACGTTTTTTCAAAACTTAATGGAACTGTTAGGCTGGTGCTCACACGAACTATAGTCCCATACACGACAATCAAGATGACATACAATTCATGTACCTTTAGGCACCGCATCGCACGAAGCAAATTTTTGAAATTTTGAAATATGAGTTTTCAAATCTTTGCCGTGGTTAAATGACGTTGCCGATCGATTTAATTATATTATAGTTAGATTTAGCCTGCTAATGACCTTTGTGATGACAATAATTAAAAAAGATATTGATTGTATAGGTTTTTTTTTAATTTCATTCCAAGAACTAACTCATTTGTTAATCACCGTGATTACGGTTAAGATATTATTAGATACTAATGACATGAGCATTAACTAGCTCTCGCAGGGCCAAATGGGCCTTAGTCCTAATACAATTCTATTGTCTGCAATATAGGTAACTAATTAGAGAATAGCGAACGATAATGAGTTGTATAAAATCAGGACATTTGAGTCCAATTTTATCAGTAGCTCTCAGTACTTGTGCACGCTAACGTATTACCTTATTTTGTTATTGTGTTGTGATGGAAGGTTTTGGTACCAATTGGGACATTTTCATGTTTGTAGCAAACACCAGTAGTTTTTCACAGCCAATTATTTTATTTGATGCTTTTGAGAATACTGTTGAATTGTCGGAAAATGAAAAGAAGGAATCGAAACAATTCTGTCAGAGTTATGTGAGTAACTTGAGGAAGAAATGGATCTCGTGTAATTGCACGAGACATACATATAATATATAAAAAAGTATGAGACAAGGCTGCAGGATAACATGAATTGGCCTGAGGTCGTGAGGGAAAAAATGACTACTTCTGTAGTGTCGCTAGAGCAGCAACCATGTTCCATTTCTGACTTTGGTGTAAATGAGGGTGCATCAACATCCTACACACCGTAGACGTGCAGTGTTGGAACATCAACATAAGTTGTGACACCGAGAAAACCATTCGTGGAGCTAAGCCCGCTACAGAAGAGAAGGAGAGTGGGAGAGCTCCTAACGCATAGCACTGAAAGCCTTGCTCATGCAACTGGTTTGAAAGCACAAAACAAGAATGTAGCAGATATCATTAAATAATAATAAGTATCGGAGCATCCTGAAGAGGCTACAAAGATAAAGAAATTTTTAAATACAAAGAAAACTGTGCCTATATATTCCGCTGACAACGCTTTAGGTATTTTGACCTCATTGAAGCTTTCGAAGTGGCAGTATATAACATTAAGATCTGGTGCAAAAGAAAAAGTAATACCACTCTATCCTTCTTATACTGCTATCCTTAAGGCAAAGAAGGACTGCTACCCCCCAAAAGATACCAAAGACATCACGGAAAGAGAGGTAAAAGAAAAGCTCCAAGCAATTTTGGACGAAACTGTGGAATCTTCGCTGGATGGCAAAGAGTTGACACTTATATGCAAGTGGGGCTTTGATGGTACTTCAGAGCAAAGTTTGTATAAGCAAACCATGGCAGACGAGGACGATTCCAGTATTTTTATGTGTTCTTTTGTGCCTCTGCGGTTAGTTTTTGGCGATGAAAAGGTATGGGAGAATCCAAAGCCATCTTCCACCATGTTTTGCAGACCTATTTATTTTAAGTTTTCAAACGAAAACAAGTTAAACATCGTGGAAGAACAGGCTTTGATTGAGGCTGAGATTAAAGCACTGCAGCCTTCTATTATGGGAAGCCATGTTGTAAAGCCTGCCAAATACCTCATCGCAGACATGTGATATATGTAAAGCTACTCCTTCGGAAATGAATAAGTTGGAGAAGATCTCAAAGTGAGTTCTAAATAATTTAATAAATTAATGTCACTGCAGTACTTCAATATTTATATTCTTTTTATTAATTTAACCATTTTATTTTCAGAGAACCGGTTTCAACAGAAATGTTCAAGTACGGGTTATCTATTCTTCATGCTTGGATCAGGTGTATGGAGTGCCTTCTTCATATTTCATATAGACTAGACTTTAAAACATAGCAAGCCAGAGATGCAAGCAGTAAAGATTCATTGAAGATTAGAAAACAAATCATACAGCAGAAAACCCGTGATAAAGCCCGGAATGCCCATTCCGGGCCTCCTGGTAGACATCGTCAAACAAGGTGAGATAAAATAACTTTTAAATCTACATATTTTCAAATAACATTATTCATTTACATCTTTTTTCTGCACAGAGTCAAGAATTTTTGTTTTGTTTCAGGTTCGGGAACTAAAAATGATGGGAACAGCTAGGAAAGGTTTTTTAGTGATCCTGCGAAAACCGCAGCTATCACAGGATTGGATTCCTGTTCGATCCAAAGATTTTCAATACTTTTTCGTGTAGTAGCCAGTGGGGAGCCTATAAATATTGACGCGTTTGCAAACTTTGCACACGTTACTGCAGAAATATACGTGGTATTACATGCCTTCGAGTGTCCACAAACTTTTAATGCATGGTGCTGAAGTTATAAAAACAAACACTTCAATATTATGCCCATTGGCAAATAATCTGAAGAGGCAAAGGAAGCCAGAAACAAAGATTTCAAAACAATCCGAGAACACAATTCACGCAAATTTTGCCTTAAAGCAACAAACGAAGACATTTTCAATGCTCTCCTTGTATCATCAGATCCCTACCTGTCCAGCATAAGACCTGTGCTACGAAAGTCCACAAAAAGAGCTGTCACTGATGATATGAGACCTCTTCTCATTAGTAACGATTCAGATGTAGACAAAGAGAACAGTGAATTGGTCGATGTTAATGTTAGTGCGTTAATTATGGACTCCGATTTAGAGGATTCTGATGAGGGCGAAGATACTGTCTGTTAGCAGTAGTTTTTATGTTTACTGTATATAGTAGTCAAAAATATGTAAATAGTTATAATTAAATGTAGTAGTCAGTGTTGTAATAGTAGTAACAGACCGCTGAAATAGTAATGAATGAATTAACGCTTATTTTACTACTATTTGAGCTATTTACCTATTTTTTTAATATTAATACTGGCTTTGTTATTTATTTTTGTTGTCCTTGCTGTAGATATTTGTAGGGGATCGTATTATTATAGATGTATTTTGTTGTAATGTCTTGATATATGTATAATCTTATAATATTTAAATTTTTATTTATTTCTACAAAATCATTAATTTTTTCGAGTATTTTAACTTTATATTCTTTGAAAAAATGAAAATCAGTTTACTACGCTTTTTTTTTTCTTTTAAAATGAATGTTTTAAAGCGATCGGACAAACCACATACTTAAAATTTGTAACCTCAAAAATTGCTACATGCAAAGCGATACCCAAAGTTCCATTACATTAATGCTCATGTCATTAGTATCTAATTATATCTCAATCTTAATCACGGTAATTAACAAATGAGTTAGTTATTGGAATGGCCAAAAAACCTATACAATCAATGTCTTTTTAATTATTGTCATCAAAAAGGTCATTAGCAGGCTAAATTTAACTATAATATAAGTAAATCAATCGGCAACGTCATTTAACCACAGCAAAGATTAGAAAAATCACATTTTGAAAATTCAACATTTCAAAAATTTGCTACGTGTCAGCGGTGCCTAAAGGTACATGATTTGCATGTCATCTTGATCGCCGTGTATGGGACTATAGCTCGTGTGAGCAGCAGCCTAACAGTTTCATTAAGTTTCGAAAAAACGTCTTTTAGTGTTTTCTCCCATACAAAAAAAAACATCTTTTTTTCTCACGCGTATTGTGACTTGTACCATCCATACGTTAATAATATGTAAAGGGAGGTATACCAAAGCCATTACAATTTTTTTTTATTATTTTCTTTAAGTTTCTATGAGTATGGAGGTCGATTTCCAGATCATTGTGCGCCGACCTAAATTAATCTGTGCGCGCAGCTGTCAGAAAACTATTTGTTTGACGTTTTGACATGCAGGTATTACATAATTGCTACATAATTCTAATTATCTAACATTGATGGCGCATTATGTAAAACTGATATGATGGAAAAACAAAAGAAGTATTGGGTGATTGTGTAGGTATAGTTTTTGTTAACCGTGTAAAATGGTGGAGACGACAAACTCTGCGACTTATAGAAGCTCAACTAACAGATCAATGAACAAATTGGTAAGTGCGAAACAATTATATTAGATACAAACATCGTGATTGTAGTGAAATTATATTACTATTAAAATAAATTGACTGGTTAATTATATAAATTGGGATATTTTTTTATAAATGAAACTATACTTGACCAGCACAGTGTGCTAGTTCATTAAATATGTTAACCAAAAATTACACAAACATAAGAGCGAAATTCCAAGCAGCCCACGCCCTAGGAGATCCCAAGCCAAAGCCTGCAGGCCATGACCGCAGAGGTACAGTAAAACCACTACTAGAGTACATTTAGGGAGGTTAAAGGGAGATTTGTTCTTGTATGAGTAACTTTTTGTGTTGGAATTTGAAGGATTGTACTGTTTTCAGGCGTCGCATTGGTGGTCAATCATTCCAACAGCGTGCGGCTGCGAACTTGAAACACCCCGTGAATGCTGTAGTTCTGTGCATTGGTACCGACAGTGGGCTTACCATGGAGCGAAGACTATACTTTAGATGCTTTTGCTTCCAAGTTAGATTTTCATAGAGATAGTGTGGTTTTTGAGTTGTAACAATACCAAACAACAGGTTGGCTAAATGAAGCTTCCTCCTCGCAGTCATCTTTAATAATTTAAGTTCATTAATGTACCTATGGAGTAACATGACTTCTTCACGGGACATTAACACAAAACGAACACAGGCATTCTGGATACGTTGGATTACACGCTCCGTTCTTGAAAGAAGGCATGGTCCATAGACTGTATCACAGTAATTTAACTTGGATAGGATGAGACTATCAACAAGTTGTTTCCGAACTGGTATGCTTAGGTATTTCCGTATTCCATACAACAACTTTAGCCTATAAAAACAATTTCGGAGAACATTGAACACATGGGCCTCAAAACGCAGCTCTGTATCCATAATTAGCCCAAGATTGCATGTCTGCTCCACTCTCTCAATTTTCTCTCCCATGATAATTATCTCAGGGTTGGCAGACAGTATCGCCCTAACTTGTTTCTTAGAACCCAGCACCATAAATTTAGTAGGTTCAGAGACAGACAGTTCTCCTCTGACCATACAACAACCCTATGCAAGTCCTCGTTTATTCTTTGTACTGCCAAGGATGTTTCAGCCCCTTTGAAGGATATATACAACTGAATATCATCAGCATACATTTGATATTTACAGTTAACAAGGGATGTTATGATATCCGCCCTGTACAGAATGTACCATAATTCGAATGAATTAATGTACAATGAATCGATCCCTGAGGGACACCCCTAGACACTAGTAGGGGGGAGGATAACACCGTTGATCCGTCCTCCCTATGCATCACTACATATTGAGACCTGTTAGTGAGGTACCTATTAAACCACTCCACCGCATCTCTGCCGAAGCCATAGAAAGCTAACTTTGACAGCAGTAGAGTGGTATTAATTGCGTCAAAAGCCCGGGAAACGTCCAGCAGAGCCAGAATTGTTTCCTCTCCCCGATCACGTGCTTCAAGGATACTACCCACAACATCAGTCAGAGCCGTTACGTTACCTCTACCCCTTCTGAAACCGGAAGAATATTACTCGTATAAGTTTCGAGTTATTGAATTACCTGCGAGTATACTACACGTTCCAAGATCTTAAATAGGCAAGGTAAAATACTGATCGGTCTTAAGTCCTTCATGTTATCCGGGTTATTGTTTTTAGGGATAGGGCGTACAATAGCGCATCGCCAGAGTTCGGGGAACGTAATTGTGGCTATGGACTGATTAATGATGTCTGTAATGGGTTGCAAGGTAGTTGGCAACGTGAGAGATATCATATCGAGACTTATACCGTCGACCCCCTGTGCATTTGACCCTAGACTCTTGATTATCTTCAGGATTGACTCAGGAATTGTTGTTGTGAGTGTGAATGTTGCCGGGCCAAACCTATGAGACTCAAACTTGGTAAATTGTGAGATGTTGTGACGATAATTACCTGGGATGTCCAGAAACGCCGCATTGATGTCATCAGGGTTGTTTAAGTAACTTGGGAGCAATCTTTGCTTATGGTCCGGAAGCACATCCGATTTTAAATTGCGCCACAATAGTTTCGGGTTCTTAATTTGGTCATTGATGCTTTTGGCGAAATAAGTTGTCTTCTCGTTAACTAGTGCCGTGACTGCCTCGGTAGTTTAGATTTACGAAATCTGTCCCTGGCTTCATCTCTCAAAGTCGACATCAGTCTGATGTTTTAAATGTCTTTCTTTTAAGATGAGCGTGGAGATCGAATAACTGGATTATAAATGAGTTAAATGTTTGCACCATAGAATTGACGTCACTCATGTCTCCAATAATCGACCATGGTATTAGTATTTTAAATCTTTGTTAAAATAGTCTTCTAATATGTCTGTGAGCAGACGAAATACGACATATGTATCTTGGTTTATCCTTATGCTTCTTGAAAATCGTCTCGCATGTGATATACGAGTGATGGCTAAGTTCACTAATGAATTATATTAGTGAACTTAGCCATCACTCGTATATCACATGCGAGACGACCACGACATTACGGATTGAAGCATCAGTGCAGTTTATGTCAATAAGCGAACTACTATCACCTACAAAGTGAGTGGGTGTTTGGACTAATTGTTTTAGTAGCTATATAATTTAAGTTTAAGTAGCTAAAAAAATCTAAAAGTCGTTTAGTTTTTATTAACATTCAAATCACCCAATAGCACTAAATTATCGTAGGGGGCCAAACCACCAATACTGGCAGTCAAGCCCTCGAGAAAAAGCTCCAAGTCCAACCATGGTGAAAGAAAGAAAGAAAGAAAGAAAGAAAAATATTTTATTTGGGACACGCACAAGAAATACAAAAGTAAAAAAAAAAGTAGCATTTAAAACTAAACTTCGAATAAACAAAAAACAACAAAGAAAATCAATAAGAACGACTTGTGCGATGCCAAAAAGGCTCCTATCTCAGCATAATGCTGCGATATTTAAAAAATAAATACCGCAGTAATGGTATTCTGCTAGGGCCTGCTGTGATGCCACGGACACATCTACGGACACAATATATAATATATCCCACCAGGGGAATAAACATTAAATAAAAAGACAATTTATAATGAATAAAATACAGAAGTAAATAAATATATATATAATAGATGTACAGTAAATATTAAGATTGACTCCGACGCTCGTACTTCACTTGTCCATGCCATAAACTATTGTCTATGGTGTACGACAAGCGAGGGGACGTAGGCGCATCTGGCCCGTATATAAAAAAGTAATCTGTGTCTTTGCGTTGCATACGTTCGGCTGTCAATGTTTTTGTAAAACGTTTTATGAAAATAAATTATAATAGTGATTGATACTTAAATTGATGCAAATAGAACAATGAGTGATTAATAGAAGATCATGCAAGGAAGTAGTGCAAATAAATACTATAAAGTATTGTAGTGTGTATGACTGACTGTGTTGTGTTGTGTTGTGTTGTGTTGTGTAAATCGGAAGAGAATGTTTTATTTACCGAGCAAAACAAAGGGATCGAAGAAAAATCACACTGCAAGGAAGTTAGGACCTGGCTAAGGGTCACAAATAACAACTGCGTGCTGTCCCCGGGTGAGTTAGAAACTGGTTCGCTTTTGTACTCGTATCAAGTAGTGCTTATATTTAGTACTAAAAGTTTCAACTGTTTTTAAAGCACGAAAAGGAGGTGGCAAGTCGTTCCAGGGGTTGGATCTAGTATCGTTTGGCAGGAGATAGATATAGCCCCTTTTAACCCCCGTAAAAGGGGCTAAAGTTGGTAGGGGCTGGGTCCCCGATTATAACGCTACCACTCTTATTAAAAGGTAATGCATATTTTTCGAGAAATTATTAAAAAATGTTTCTAACCTCAAATTAGTTAAAAACGAAACGTTAAAATGGGCGATTGACAACCAAATCTGTACCAGTATCTGTAGTTAGTATCCAGAATCAGTATCCAGTATCCAATATCAGTATTTGTAGTCAGTCCGTGGTATAAAATGTCGGGCGAAATCGATAACACGGAACGTAAACAAAAAAACAGGTATGCCATTTGCTTCATGTGTCACTGTCATTCGTTTTCGATCATTCCGTTTCTCCTCGAGTTGCGTGAAATTTTCTGTGTTTGTACTCCCACTGATCATATGTGTGTACAAAAGGCTATGTTACTACTGTTACTAAGAGAACTTAGGATGCAAGAGCGAGCGAAACGAGCTCGGGACTTGGGGCACCCTGACTCGGACAGGTTAGATTCGAAGGGAAGGAACCCTTAGGCCCGCGAAGCGGGCCTCATACTACGCTTTTTAAGCGACTAAGAGTTTTGAGGTTAGGTTACAATAATTTGTTTTTCTCAAGAACGGCGAACCACCCCCCAACCTCCCCCCCACTCCCATCCCCCTTCTCCTGCCAAACGATACTAGATTTTTACCCGTTCCAGCAGCGAGAGGCAGCGAATTTAAATCTTCCGCGGAATGCAGCAGTTTTGTGCGTTGAGGCCAACAGAAGGTATGAAGATGCTCTTGTTTTAACTTTATTTATATCACGAGACCAAGTCAATTTCCTATATAGATATTCTGGTTTTTTTGTGAGAATGATGCCAAAGAGTAGGGTAGCCAGATGAAGCTTCCTCCGATCTGACATTCTCATCAAATTACCCTTATTTAAAAATGGAGTTATGTGAGATCGGGAGGGACATTGAAACAAAATCTCGCACAAGCATTCTGCACCCGCTGGATCAACTTGTCGCTTCTACCGAGAATACACGCCCCATACACAGTGTCAGCGTAGTTCAGCTTGGATAAAACAAGTGACTCACACAGCATGACACGCATATCCACACTTATGTAGGGCCGTACACGGTACAAAAGCTTTAGACGGTAAAAACAGTTGCGCACAGCTTCCATGATGTGTCTCAAAATGCAGATGCTCGTCAAACACCACCCCAAGATTACGGGCTTCTTGCACCCTATCAATAGAACACCCGTCAATCTTTAAATCCAGAATGTACGCTAACATTTTATTTAAAAAGTCTCTTGATCCCATGAGAATGTACTTGGATTTAATAGGATTTAGAACCAGAGAGTTCCTTATTAACCATGCTGAAATCCTTTCTAAATCCTCATTCATTTTTTCGACAGCTTCAGCAGAGTGCTGTGGGCGGAAAGAGAAATACATCTGCAGGTCGTCAGCATATAGGTGGAACTTGGTGTTGATCAGACAGTTGATGATGTCAGCACTGTACATGATGAAGAGAAGTGGGCCTAAGATCGATCCTTGTGGTACGTCGCGGTACACTTGCATGGGACTAGAGGACATAACATCTCCATCACTGTCATTTGTCACCTGGACAAACTGAGAACGGTGACTCAGGTAACTCCGAAACCATTGGACTGTTTTGGGCTGACATCTGTAGTAAGACAGCTTGGAGAGGAGGAGGGAGGTATTTATTGAGTCAAAGGCGCGTGAAAAATCCAGCAGCACAAGCATGGTACCCATACCTCGCTCTCTGGCTTCCAGGATATTGCCAACCACATCAAGAAGAGCTGTGGCTGTGCTGTGCCCCTTACGAAATCCTGATTGAGCCAGTGGCAAAATACCGTGCTGCTCAAGATATGCACGAAGCTGGTTAGACACCACCTTCTCCAGAACCTTGGAGAGACACGGTAACAGGCTAGTAGGGCGAAGATCTTTCATACTGGTAGGGTTAGATACTTTGGGAATGGACCTAACTATAGCCAATTTCCATAGATCCGGAAAAGAAGAGGTGGCTACGGATCTGTTGATTATGGCCGATATAGCTGCTAGTGCACGAGGTAGAGTCATAATCAGCATCTCCAGGGATATATTGTCAGATCCCTGAGCATTGGACTTAAGACCATGTAAAAGCCTCAAAACTGTGTCCTCCCGGACTGGCTCAAGCTCGAAATGGCTATTACTGAATCTGTGGTGCTCAAAGCAAGTAAAATCAGCATTACTGACCCCACCACTGCCAGGTACATCCAGAAAGTGGTCATTTATTTTCTCGGGGTTGTTACAAAAGTGCGGTAAACTGTGCTCTGTTTTTTTTTAAATAGCTATCGATGATTTTATATGTTTCCTCCTTTTTGGCTGTTTAATGTTTTTATTAATATACGAGTAAGTTTTAAAATATGCACACTTTTCACTATTAAAGGCAGCCCTAACCAAGTATTTAAGCTCCTTGTATGAGTTAATATGATGTATAGATTTAGTAGCTTTAGCCTTAATATGGCATTTGTCACGCAACTTCATAATTTCCTTGACAGTATAAGTTATCCATGGATAAGACTTTTCTTTGATTAAGACTTTTTTAAGGGGTGCATGCAAGTCGAAGAGATTCAAAATATACTCATTAAAGGTTGCTACCATAGAGTTCACATCCTCCAGACTTTCAATATGCTCCCAGTCCATCCGATTCAAATCATCATTAAACTTGTCCAGCAGAATATCTTTAAGTGGCCTATAGGTGATCCAGTGTGGGGTAGGTTTCTCTAATTTAAAGTTAAATTCAACAGATATAACTGCATGTTGACCAAGCTCAGGTATGTGTGATACAGAGACCCCACACACACGGGCATCAGTGAACACAACGTCAATTAGTGTTTCGCTATGATCTGTAAAATGGGTAGGCTCAGTAACAAATTGCTTTAGCTTGGAGCATAATAAAAAAATTGTTAAGTAATTTTGTTTTATTTTCCAGCTGGTTTACAATGTTAATGTTGAAGTCACCAAGCAAAATGACCTTGTCTGCGCTCGCAAGAGAGGAAAGAGACTCCGTAATCGCATCCAGGAAGACATTCACATTCACGTGAATGTGTGAGGTGAATGGTGGACGATATGCAGTGCCAATGAGTAACTTTTTCTTGTTTATATTAAGGTTAAACCATAGCTGTTCAACATTAGGATGTTCAGGATGAACTCTTACCCGCGCAGTAACCCCACTTTTAATATAGAAAGCAACGCCTCCGTCGCGCCCACCTCGTACAGACATAGGTCGCGGTATATGCTTAAGCTTGTACCCAGGTACACTAGGCGCTCGGTCCTCCTCACCCTTGATACCCATGATATGGATGTCATGGCTATCAACGAAACTTGGTTACGTAATTTTTGATGGCCATGGGCAACCATGCTGTGGAATAATTGTATATAATATTTGGATATTATTAGGGTATGTTGTCATAAGATTTTTAAGTGATATAGAAAAATATTATAAAAAGGTATAAACCTAAACTCACTATGGACACCAGCCGAACTGTGGTCAAGCACCTGAAAGAAACAGTTGCGACGCATATCCTCCCAAGTAGATATAATTAAGATAAAACTATGTAGTTCAAAATAACGTTAAGTAAAATAATAAAACTAGACAGTAATCAGGCTGCTTCTTTGACAGGTCCAAATAACCGAGATATGTACTCATTGGTGCGGACTCTTTGAGTGGGGTCACCTAGTTTTCTCCTGGCAAGAATGAAAGAAATAAACAGAAAGAAAATACGTTTATAAAAACGCGGCTGCGCTTGGTCCACACAAACCTCCAGTCAAAGAGACTAGTAGCGTCTCGTGCCTTCCGAAACAACTGGCGGTTTCTTTTTGTAAGGCGCTCATTAAGAAAGAATCGCTGGGCCGGGCCGGATATATCAAGGTGTTGTCGCACCACGTCGCACTCACGCGCTCGCCAGCAGATCATCGCGTAAATCACGACGAGTCAGGTGCACGACAATGGCGCGCGGGCGAGTCTCTGTCGCACCTGCAGAGCTTGTCGCGTTGAGCTGCCTCTCACCGACTCGTTCCGCGCTGACGATGTTAACCCCTAGCTTTAGGCTTATGACCTTGATGATATGGATCGGGTTATCAATCTTGGCCTCGGGTATATTTGACAACTCGATGTCATTCACCAAGAGATCCTGATCCCTGTCGTTGAGCTCGCGCCTCAAGTCCTACACGATCCCGTCCACTGCCCCTGTATTTGCCGGACCCGAAGAAGTCCGCTGCTCCAAGGCGTTTACTCTGGCCTCTAGGCCATCGTTGCGCGTGTTGCAGGTGTTCATAGAGGTTTTGAGCTCCATCATCTCCATTTTATTACGAAAGACCTAGATCTCTGCACGCACCTTCCTTAGTTCCTCCATGATTAATCTCATGTCGGAGCCGGCGATAAGCGACACTTCCCGGGCCGTGACATCAACTAAAGAGGCATTGTACGGCGGGGATTGGCGTCATTAGATGGGCACTCAGTCTGCATAGGTGCTGGTTTTGGACAGACGACAGAGGTATTAGGCGTACTAGTTTCCATGCAAGCTTGTTCAACGGGGGTTACTGATTGAGGACTTTCCGCGGGGCCTCTGACTGGGGTCTCAGCCCTGTTATCCCTAGCGAGGTCCTTTTTACACTCGGGGCAACGCCAGCTTGCAGTTATTATTGTTTTCGTAGGAATGCCTACACACACTCGGTGGTATTGTATCTGGCATTTATTACTCCTAGCGCCCTCTACTGTCGATATAAAGCGACCGCAACCTCCACACTTGACACCTGGCATGATCGTAACCGAGAAAAGCTTGTTACGTGAGTGGTTCTAGAATCGCACGCTAGATGGCACCAGAGATGACTCAATACAAATCGTTGGATCAATAGACACGAGAAAGATAGATGGCTCTGTTAGCACGTTAGTGTCGCAATTACTTGTTATAATAAGTGAGTTAGCAGCTAATCACGCCAAGTCACTGTGTTATTGTTTTGTTTATTTACGTCCGTTATGCGCACTGTTTTTTATTCACTCCAATATATGTCACGTTATGTTGCACTAAGTTTACAATAATAATAATAATAATAAGACGGACTGCACAACTTTGGCTGAAATGGCTAACTATTTCACACACTTGCCTGGCATCTCAGTTCCAGTCATCCTTAGAGTCTAGGTCGCTACCGCAGTTTATGACGACAGGCATTACCCACCTGCTCCATAAGTTAGGTAGTCCCGCGGAACCCAAGAATTATAGACCGATTACGTGTTTGTCGACGGTCTATAAACTTCTTACATCCATTTTGAGAGCGAAAATTAACACACTTATTGACAGTAATGTCTGCCATTATGTCTGCCTCTCAAAATAGATGTAGGAACGGGTCTCGTGGCACTAAGGAGCTACTTTTTATCGACATGGCCATTAGCCAACAGGTTCGTCGATCCCGCAAGGATATAAGAACGCCTACGACTCAGTGCCACATACATGGCTCATGAGGGTGCTGGAGTTGTACAAAATAGATACGACTCTACGCACCTTCCTTGAATCGTGTATGGGGCAATGGAGGACAGTCCTTCGCTATCCGGGGTGTCAACAGATCCAGGGGAATGATGAGCCTGTATGGATTAAACGGGGAATATTTCAGGGCGACAGTTTAAGTCCACTTTGGTTCTGCTTAGCCCTGAATCCTCTACGCATGCAGCTGGAGGAGAGGTGATCAGGTCATATCTCACCTCCTCTACATGGATGACTTGAAAATCTTTGCCCCCAACAAATTGCAACTGATGGAGCTACTGAAGGTAACTGAAACTTTCAGTAGCGCCATCAGAATGGAGTTTGGTGTGGACAAATGTGCAGTCATGCATGTGAAGCGAGGGGAAATAATGGAATCCGAGGGAATTCAACTTTCAGATTCCATACACCTTAGATCCCTCTCCTCACCCGAAAGCTATAAGTATTTGGGAATATCGGAAGCGTTAAATCAAATCAAAAGTCATTTATTCAAACTAGGCTGAGGATCAGCACTTTTCGAACGTCAAAATTACATTAGACAGTCCCCCAAAACGCCCACCCTTCCGCATCCCGCGAAAGTGCGGGGGTCGAGGATTTTTAAATGCGAAGACCCTCCACAACCGCAAGATATGCAGTCTCAGGGAATATTTTTTGAAAACCGAAGTAGGTATGCACCGTGATGTGGTCGCAGTGGACAAGGGGCTCACCCCACTTTCCATGGCTAAAGAGAACTGGTGTAAACCTGTAGTACCTACTTACTACCGATGATCGCAAGGAGATATGGCAAAGCAAAGAGCTGCACGGGCGCTTCTATCGGGCTCTTCACGAGCCCGATGTAGATTTCTTAGCGTCCGTATCCTGGCTACGTTTTGGGGACAGTTTCGGGGAAACTGGAGGTTTTGTCTGTGCAATTATGGACGAAGTTATCTTGACGAATAACTACCGGAGACATATTATGAAGGGCGGGACAGTTGACGTGTGTCGGGCTTGCCACCGTCCGGGTGAGTCTATCAGACATATTATCTCTGGTTGTTCTCGTCTGGCTAACAACGAAAATGACCATGTCACGTTGTACTGGGATCGGTCTATCATTACTGACAGGACTATTGTCGCCAATAAGCCTGATATAGTGGTGATAGATCGATTAGCGCGCCACGCAATGATAGTCGATGTTACCATTCCACATGACGATAACCTCGTGAAAGCTGAGAAAGAGAAACAAATAAAATAGACGGCTGGATTAAGGGCCTGATTCAGAAGGTAGTACTCCTCGATAGGGCTCGCATCGTGAGGAGGTTCCTGTCTCTGGAGCCCTAACCACCGGTAGCTTGGAACCTGCTCCCGATACCGGTGGCCCACTATTGTATATATTTTTAAATGTTTTTTTAATATTTTTTCTAAGAAATATTTAAAAATGTATTTTATAAGTCAAAAAGTGTAATAAACAACATAATAATAATAAATAATAAATTGTTTTTATTCGGAACAACATAGGAACCATTATTGTTAGTACACACATTAGACTTACACACTAGGATATATACATAAGTTATATTGAATGTTTACACTGAAACTTGTGTTTTCTATTATTTATGATAAAAAAATTACAGACAGGGCTACACCGACACAGACTTAACTATTATTATATTACTATTATTAATACCTAACTATTATTATTTTTGTCCAAGAATCAGCACTTTTCAAACGTCAAAATTACATATAAGACAGTCCTTTTCCATTGCCCTATGAGTGACTTTTAGCCTTTTAATAAGGTCCGTTGTAAGCGACCACGTTTCAGTGGTCATCACTGGCAACACGCACTGGTCAAAGAATTTCGTCTTGAGACGCTGCGGTATGTGGGACGAGAAGATATTGCGTAGCTTTCCGAACGCTGCCCAGCCGAGTTGGATTCGACGATTGACCTCTTTCTTGAAGTTGGTCCTACCTAACTGGACAGTTTGTCCTAAGTACTCGTCCACAACTTCAAGCGTAGCGTCTCCGATCTTCATGAGAGTGGGTGTAACATGGGCAATTGACATGAGCTTTGTCTTTTCCATGGTCATTATAATGAACATGGAAAAGACAAAGCTCATGTCAATTGCCCATGTTACACTCGTGTCTTATAAGACGCGAGTGCGTCTTAAAATGAACATGGAAAAGACAAAGCTCGATGACCTCAGTAGAGCTTCCGAAAGAGTTTTCGGAAGCTCTACTGGTCATCGAACATTGTACTGAGGTCTCAGCCAAGACAACTATATTGTCAGCAAACCGAAAGTGAGTGATGTACTCGATGTTGATGCCTGGCCCTTTCCAGTCCAGAACCTTGAAGACGTCCTCCAGTGCAGCGGTGAAAAGTTTCGGAGAGATAACGTCTCCCTGCCTCGCACCTCGCTGCAGAAGGATAGGTTTCGAGGTCTGGTCTTGGAGTCGGACTGACAAACTGACGTTTTTGTACAGACACTTATGCACTTCGATGTACCGATAGTCGATCTGGCACCGTTGAAGAGAAGAGTTTTGTGAACGTGATAAGACTATAGTCTTACCACGTTCACAAAACACTTCTCTTAGAACCTATACAATTATTCAGTAGTGGGTAATATTGTAACTAAAATAATGACAATTAAATAAATAAATACGTTTTTATTCAATCTACGAGTCCATTATTAATTTGTTAAAAATAAATTTGACCGCTCCCAAGTGTGGGCAGCTGCTCTGTGCATCGGGTTCACAAATATTGAAAAGTTTTCTACGAATGAAATGCCAGTGGTTTGAAAACATGTTAACTTAGTATTAAAGGATCGTAAACTCTTTTCGTCTTTCCTAATTTTTATCCTAATGTACAAAAGCGAGCTAAAGTAAACAACATAGTTTAAAAACAAACCTTAACCCGTACTCAATCTTTACAACTGTGATAACTGACGTCAGCGATATAATGACGACATAGGACATTTTTTGACGCGGCGCGGTGAATAACAGGCGCGAGCAGCCAGGCGCGCGCCCAATGGCCCGGCAAATAGCAGATTTGTGTAATCCCCACTGAGCACCTACCGATATACCTACCTATGTAACTACACTCGCGAGCAACCAAATCGACTCAAGCCTTGTCGGCGCACACATACATTGATACAACTAAAATTATGAACGGAAATTATTAAAATGATATGTCATTCAAAAGCTTAAGAAGTCAGCTTTAATTTGATATCATTATCATTGAAATCCATCCATCATTTTTAAAATAAATGATGTCTGAACGCAAGAGTAGGAAAAACGGGAATTTAGGAAAAAGGGTATGTGTCTCGTATTTGACAATTAAACAAAAAAATTTTAAAATAAAATTAATTTATTTAAATCAGTATTTCGTATTGCCCCCTCTAGCCCTAATTACACCCCGCAGTCTGTTTTTCATGGACCTTATCAATTTTTTGACATTTTCTTGAGGAATGCCGTCCCACTCCTCTAATAATGCTGTCTAGCTCGTCTACGCTTGAAGGGACTGGATTTCTGGCCCAAACTCTTCTTTTAAGCTCGTCCCATAAGTGCTCGATGGGATTCATGTCAGGACTGAGCGCAGGCCAGTCCATCGTGCGTAATTCGACCTCTTGCAGAAACTGTCGAGTGACTCGTGCCGTGTGGCAGCGGGCATTGTCGTGCATTAACACGAAGTCTTTACCGACAAACCCTGCGTAGGGCACAACATGATCCAGTAGAATGTCGGTGATGTACCGATCAGCTGTTAGCCCGCGTCCTCGGCCGCCCCCAGGCACGAAAACAAGTTCGGTTTTTTCCTCTAAAGAGATACCAGCCCACATCATGCAGGAACCGCCGCCATATGCCACTGTTTCAGCGAAACAACATTGGGCAAATCGTTCCCCCGGACGCCTGTAGACTCGGCCTCTCCTGTCACTGCCATGCAGACACATTCTGCACTCATCAGTAAACAGGACCGATCGCCATTGCGCAACGCTCCAATTGAGATGCTCTCGAGCAAATTGAAGGCGCGCTTGTCGGTGGCCTGCGGTTAATTTAGGGCCCGTCGCAGGTCTTTTTGGCGTCAAGTTGGCTTCCTTCAAGCGTCTTCTCACTGTCCACTCGCTGACAGCCACTTGTCGTACATGTCTCAGTTCTTGCTGAACATCAACGCCCGTAAGGTGTCGATTACGCAGCGAGGTTGAGACAATGAAGCGGTCGTCTCTCTCTGAAGTGCACCGGTGGCAGCTCGTTCTTGGTCTCCGATTTAAAGGCACCAGTCTCTTGGAACCGTCTGTATACTCGGGATACAGAAGACTGGCTCAAGTGGAGCTGGGCAGCGACTGCTCGCTGACTTAACCCATGTTGCAACAAGGCAACAACTTGAGCGGCTTCTTCTTGTGTGGTATCAATGGGTTAGCGAAAACAAGGATTGCAATTTACGGAGATGTGTACCGGTCAACTTGTAACAAGCAACTGATAAGATAAACCGGAAGTGGGGGGGGGGGGGGGTTATAGCGGGAGCAGGTAGCGCAAGTCGTGGATTCCTAAAGAGGTAATTTACGCTGACGGCCAATTAAAATGTGTCAATAAATCAGCGCTTAGTTTTTTTTTAGGTATTGATGTTAATTGAAAGCCTAAATCTTCAGCTTTCGAATGACATATCACTTTTATAATTATCGTTTTAGGAAAATCAATGTATATGTGCGCCGTCTAGGCTTGGGTCGATTTGGTTGCTCGCGAGTGTAGTCTATATACGAGCAGAAGCTCCACTGTATACGAACAAGCTAAAGCAGAGAAATGTTGATGGCCCAACATGAGGTTAAAGCCATTCTTTAACCTCATGTTGGACCATCATCATCTGCTTTAGCTTGTTCAATCAGAGCGCGGCCGATCGACATCGACCGTCACACACAAAACAAGTCATCTGATGCGTGACGTGAAACATCTGACGCGAAAAATGTTTCGATATCTATAATCGATCACGGTCAGGTTCCCTTAGGGGAAACCTTAATGGAAGGGGTATGGAATGGAATACCTATGTCCACTCCTAGGAGTCGTTATGACCAGTGGTCCTTCTGCAAGTAATCACCTGGTGCAGCGGTACCCACGCCGTTGAGCTCTAGTTATTGACTCGCCGATACCAACGGAGGTCGGTAGGACCTCAGTACTGCGCAGTTTGCGCGATTGGATTGCTTTTCAAATTCATGCGAGAATTTTGTGTGAAATTTTATTGTGTTTTTTGCGTGTCGAGTCTGTGGAGCGTTCTAATGACTCACGGACTAACTCCGGGCGACTAGTATGTAGCGTAAAGGCAGATACGCACATACGCACATTATCCATGTATTATGATGATATTTTGGTATGGTTATACTCCATAAAAATAATTCTGATAGCATTTTCTTTACAAGTCTATGTTATATTTACTAATGCTGTTAAGGATACCTAATCGGGCAACGGTTTCTTAAGTATTCCACTATACGTTGTAAAACCTTTCTACCATTACTGAACTCTAATATTTTTTTCCTGGCATCCCTAAATTAGCTCAGAAATTTTAATATTACACGCGTCACTGTTTTCTGGATGTCAATTTTACCAAGAAAAGTGAAAAATTGAACTAAAAGTGATACGTGTTAATTGCTTTATAACAAAGAGTTTCGTGCAAAAAAACATATTAAAATACAGTTTGACTCTCAAACAATATCTCAACATAAGAAGATCGTGAAGTATTTAAAACATAATAAAAACATGTGTCTAAAATGTGCAGTAAATCCAGTGTGACAGCATAAACATTTTTGCAGCATGAGTCACATAACGACTGTTTAAAGTTTAAAAATTATTAGAAAATTAGAACAGATATACTATTTCATTTCTTTGAACATCGTTCAATTAGCTAAGAACAAACAGAATCGATTTATGATAAGGCGTTAATGAAGTGCCACTGGTTCGAATCCCATAAATAATAGATTTTCTTTTTGGCCATTCATTACTTTTGCAAAATTATTTTGTTTGAATCGATTAGACATTGAAGTTCGATTCTGACTGACTTATATTTTGTTTTTGATATTATTACACTTTTTTCACCAATTATGGCGAGTGGATGCAATAGTAACATAACATTAAGGAAAATACGAAAAACGAACTCTCATAATAATGTGTCGATTATGTACACATCAGACTCGTCACTTTCCGGGGTCGCGGGAAGGCCGGGGTCGTGGGAAGACCGGGGTCGCGGGAAGGTACTTATGGGTCACCGATGCCCCCGCAACACAGGCAACAGGAAGGAATACGGGTGGGTTTTAGTCAGTAAGAGTCTGACACACCCTCTCGCTCCGTCCAGAGCGGGAGAAGTTATTCGATGATATCCCACCGTCAAAAAAAAAAAAAAGACTCGTCACTTTTCGATACCACGGTGCAAAGTCTACCTGACCCATGTGAGACTTTAGAAGTGCGTGACTTACAAACAACATTGTCATCTATACAGGAAGAATAAATAATTGCAAATAATGAAATTGACAATTTGTACACAGAAAATACTAATTTAAAAGGGGAATTGGAAAGATGTCTATAAATTATAGAACTATACAAAAAGGTAGGATACGGGGAATCTTCTTCTACCCCACCAACATCGACGCGAAAAAAGAAAAAGGAAGATAAGCAAAAAAATACTCCCAACAATGCGCTGACATGTAACTCGAACGCCAAGAACAAGAATACACCAGTTACGGAACAGAAAAATCAAAACAAGACACATCACGTTCATAATACACAACCAAAAGATACAGTAAGTCAAAGAAAGGTATGCATTTTGAGTACAAACAACAGAAATAGAATCTTAACAATTGCAGAAAATACATTCCTAGATTACAAAATTTGCCACTACTTAACACCGGGCTGTGGTATAGAGAAGCTTATTAGAAACATGGATCTTAAGTTGAAAAACTACACTGTGGATGACTACTGCCTGATCTTCATCGGCGAGGAAGACTTTCGCCGAAATAACAACTATGTCGATCTCATAATTACTATACGTGAAACACTTTTAAAAATTGATTATACTAATATTATAATATGTGCACCTACATTTAAATTGAATGACTACTCTAGTATGTTTAACGGCAGAATTGAGACATTTAACAGCCTCTTATACTTAGACGCTTGTACCCATCACTATGCATATTTGTTCGATACAAACTTTTATTTGTCATATGACTATAAAATGTTTTTGCCAAGAAGTGGATCTGTCAATAATAATGGCATAGCAAACATATTTAAAAATATTAATTTAATGCTTGATGAGATCAGTGGATTTAATTGATCGGGATTATGGTGAGTCTCCCCCTATTTCTTCCTCAAGCACAAAAGATAACACGAATGATTTTTGTCTCAAATAAATATATTAAAATGTTACATCTAAATATTGCTGGTTTAGTAAACAAAGTAAATGTCCTAATTGTATGTTTAGATGACTTGTCCGAAAAAAAGTTGGATGTTGATGTTCTATGCATTACTGAACATTTCATTATGGAGGGGTGCCAACAACAATTGTACGTACCAAATTATAGTCTAGCTGTCTATTTCTGTAGAGAAGGGAGAAAAAGAGGAGGGGCTTGTATTCTTGTTAGAAACTCCCTTCAATATAAGGAAATACCAAAATTTTCGAAATTATCTTCATCTGGTATATTTGAATGCTGTGCAATTGAGCCTACTTATTTTAAGATAATTGTTGTCTGTATTTACAGAGTCCCAAATATAAATAATCTCAATCACTGCTTTGATAAATTAGAAACGCTTTTGCGAGAAATATCATGCACACGATACAACAACATTGTAATAGCTGGGGACTTTAACATAGACATGTTTAAATCTAATAGCCACTTAAATGCTTTCGAATGTATTTTAATGAGCTATAACCTAAAACTAGCATTAAAGTAGCCGACTCGCATGGCCAGTATGACATGCATAGACAACTTTGCTCACAATTTTAGTAAAGTGTGTAAAACTGACGTAATAGAATTAGCTTTGTCCGATCATACGGCACAGCTGCTTCACTGTGCAGTTCAAACCAAATGTCTCATAAATTATTGGTATACAGCTAAAAGAGACTACAGTCTTGACAATATTTCTAAGTTTAAAAATTATATAAAATATGTATCTTTCGCAGAGATTTATGACACAGTCGATCCGAATGAAGCCTATAACGAATTTCTCGATCTATTTAAATTAATATACGAATTATGTTTTCCAACTAAATTGATCAAAATAGATGTCTTAAAAAAAACCTAAATGGTTGTGTCAATGGAAATAAGCGGACATTTAAGTCACATTATTAACCTAAGTATTAGCGCAGGTGTATACCCTGATCTGTTAAAAATATCAATAATTAAGCCACTTTTTAAAAGAGAAAATAGAGAGCTGATGGAATATTACCGACCAATATCATTAATTACAGTTATTTCAAAAATTTTTGAAAAGTATATTTATAAGGAACTTTATAAATTCACAGATAAACACGACATTCTGTGTGAGGAAAGGATTTCGTATTGTATATAGGACTATTAATATGGCTATATGATTTTATACACAACGTCATTAAAAATGTTGATCACTGGAATCCTGTATGCGGCATATTTTGCGACATGACCCAGGCATTCGACTATGGCTCCTCTTTTATAAAAAAACTCGAAGCCTACGGGATTAGAGGCAATGTCCATAATTTTATTAAATCGTATCTACAAAACAGAATACAAATAACTGAAGTCAATAAAATTAATATAGTAAGTAAACATGAAGAGATATTTCGGTCTTCAGAGCGTAAAGTATTATTTGGGGTACCGCAAGGAAGCATTTTGGGTCCCTTTATATTTATTTTATACATAAATTACCTGCCGAAATCTATTGAATTACCTCTTACACTATTTGCGGATGATAGCATGATAACAATAGCTTGTAAAAGTATAGATACGTATGAGAGTGAAATTAATAATAGTTTAAAACAGACGGTAAACTGGCTAGACGCAAATAATTTAAAAATAAATTTGTGTAAAACTAAAGTTATCTATTTAAGCAACAGACCTCTGGTATTAACTTAAATGTACACTATGATAATGATACCATAGAAGAAGTTGTAACTACAAAATTTCTGGGTCTCGAAATAGATAAAAAACTAAATTGGAAATCACATGTTAATACTTTGTGTAAGAAAACGAGTAAGTCTGCATACGCTCTACACACATTATCACCTATAATAAACACGGATGCTCTTCTTACTGCTTATTATGGGATAGTAGAATCACATTTACGGTATGGGATCATATTTTGGGGAAACTCTACTGAAAGAGAGACTGCCTTCAAAGTACAAAAAAGATGCTTCGAGCGATGTTTAAACTTAAACCTACTGATAGTTGTGAACCGTACTTCAAAAAATACAAAATTTTAACATTACCTTGTCTGTACATATTAGAAGTAGCTGTGTTTGTAAAGACAAATCCGAGTCGTTTTAGACGTCTATCAGATGTAGTACCCCGAAATAGACGCGATAATAGTGTGCTATGTCTGGAGTCAGCCAAGACAGCACTTATGCGCAAAAGTGTCTACTGCATGGCTCCAGTCATTTATAACAAATTGCCAAAGACATGGAAAGAGCTTCCGCTTTCATTATTTAAAAAGAGACTCCGAAGCTTTTTTAGTGGCGAAAGCATATTATAATATTAAGGAGTTCCTAATTGAGAAAGTATTTTTAAGCTAGTTTATATAAATATATTATTTTCTGTACCTAGTTTGAGGTGTAATATTTTAAAATTGTGTTTAATTATTTAGTTATAAGTTGAATGTTTTAAATTTTTTGCATGCCTACGTGGTAAAATATGGCTGAACTCTTAATTTTTTTGTCATCATCTCATGTTACCTATATTTGCAAAAAAAAATTATCTTTATCTTTATCTTTGTCACCGCGACATAGAGTCACGCCTAGCACCTGTAGTTAGTTAAACTTTGACCACACGCTCTCGTCAACACGCGATAGTGTGCCACAGTGGCACAGGTCGACTCCACAACATCGCCGACACCTAACTAGAAGTGTACACATAGAGGCACGGGGAGCGTGGTTTCCTGGGGGAGGGAGGAGGGCAGCCACTGCGGTTCACGCAAGTAATTGGATCCCGCCCGGAGGATTACACTATATCGCCGAACTAAGATACCTAACGAGTTTCTACTTCAACTCATAACGCGCTGCCGATGAGTTGGGTAAACGAAAGGCGAGCCACTTTGATAAGCTCCGCGCCACCTCTAGGTTGGAGATCATTAAAACGTACGTCACTCTAGCAGGCTTAACATGACAATTTCTATTTCTACGAAGAATAGACACGGCTAGTTCTATACAAAGTGACATTTCATTTCTCCATTTTTGACATCGCACCGTAAAAATCCTTTTACAATCTGTCATTTTGTCTTTCATTTCTAGCGATATTTGTTTTAGTCCTTTTTTAGGGTTCCGTAGTAACCAAGGAACCCTTATAGTTTCGCCATGTCCATGTCTGTCTGTCTGTCTGTCCCCACTGTAGCTCAGAGACACTTAGCACTAGAAAGCTATAATTTGGCATAGGTATACTTATTAATCATGGCGACAAAGTACTAAAATAAACTCTTTATTATTTTTTTTAGGGTACCTCCCTTGCACGTAATGTGGGGATGATATTTTTTTTCTCGTCTACCCCATGGTGTGGGATATCGTTAGATAGGCCATTCAAAAATAATGTAGGTCTGTGAACACCACTTTTCAATTCAAATTAAGCATTAAAGTGCAAATTTTCGTTAGAGTCAAGTGTCCCCCCCCCGCCAGCTAAATGGTTATTTATGGAGATGTGAAAAAATTTATGGTAGTAATACATAGTATGAAATTAAAAGGAAAACTATCACAGCTACCACTTAGCTGTTATAGTTTTGCTTTTAATTTCGTTTAACTTTACAAGTTAACGAGTTACAGTCGGCCAACGCTGTTGGAGAATTGACCGTGGCATATATCGATGTATGGGAGAAAATGTTTTTCAACTACAATGTTAAGTTTGTTTTTGGGACAAATTCATCCCAACTTCCCAACTACGGAACCCTTCATTATACGTGGTCCGACACGCACTTGGCTGGCTTTTATTTATGTAGAAGAATTTCTACGGTGCAATGTCAAAAAAGGAGAAACGAAATGTCACTGAAAGAGCTTTATATTTTCTTCGTAGATATAGAAAGCGTCATGCTAAGCCTGCTGTTAGATATTAAACTCACAAATAAGGTGTCAGAACAACGTAGCTACTTCGCTTATAAGGCGTGAGCGCGTCCTGAAGCTTTTACATTATTAGTAGTAAACAGTTCACATGAGCGCACAGTGCGCGTCGTCTCGGGACGCACACGGGCGTACGTGATCGCACGCGATCGCACGGCGGCGGCTAAGCGAAGAAACGTGTCTAATGACCGTATTCTGTTCAGCGGAGCGCGAGTTGTCGCGATGCTGGAAGAAATTACTCGTCTTATCATTATAAATTGAAAATCGATATACTTACCTGTTTTTACGTCGATCAGTGGTGGCCCAATGATAACGGCCGCGCCCCATAACCCAGACAGGCGCTTTACTTTGTGTAAATTATTTCATCACCACTGCTCTCAAAACGGTGAAAGAAAACATCGTGAGGAAACCGGCATGTACTAGAACCAAAAATTTGAAGACATGTGACATCTACCAACACGCACTGGGCCCGCGTGGTGAATTACGGCCCACTCCCTCTCACAGAGAGGCCTGTGTCCCAGGCAGACATTATAGGCTGATTATGTATGTATGTATATTTTTACGATACCTTATACATTTTAAGCTATCGTAATCATAAAAGGGTGACAAAAACTTTACAGTCAACTAATTTATGGAAGACTTTTAATCAAATGGAAATACTTAGTCAGGCAGTCGGGATGACCAGCCGCCTTAAGCAAGTCTGGACAAAACAATGCGCATGTGTGTCAAGTGACGACCCTTGACTAAACTATTCAGACGACTATAATCGTTGTTTAGACGTCCCATCATAAGGCGATACGAGTCGCGTTCAAACTGCGTTTGTTTGCAGGCGCTGGTGCCACAAGTGCCGGCGGTAGAGATGGGTAACTCATGAGAGATAGATACAAAAGATATGAATCATTCCGTTTCCATCAATCACTCTTTGTATCTGTTCACATCCGAATGTATCACTGTATCTCTAGTTCTCTACAACTCATTCACTCACAGTGTCTTGGTCTATCTGTGTCGCGAACTCGAACTCGCGAGTTCACTCATAAACAAAATTATTATTTTGATTTAACTGTTCGACCAACTTAACTGTGCAATTATTGGTGGCGTTGTTCGTCACTAAAAATACAAAAGATAAACAAAAACCGATCTTAGGTCCCATTCAAAATGTTAGTTCCAAAAACGGCCATATCACAGATAAGTTTGTCAAAATGTACCTCGGCTGGGACGGCCGGCCACTCCAAGACCAATTCGAGGAAGATATCGGAAAGTCCAGACGTCTCTTTCGCACCTCGCTATTTATTTATTTATTTATTTATTTTAATAGGTTCACCAACAATTGATTACACTGATACAAACACATAATACATTAAAAAAAAAAAACAGTGCGTCAGTTACTTATAGGTAAACACCACATGCATAAAACAATGAATCAAGGAAATAAGCTAACTTACTAAGTAATAAGCGCTAACATTGAAAAACTGGCAACATCGGTAAAAAGTTACAATTAAAATTATTTAATATTACAAATAAAATTAAAATTTATAATTCCGATAAAAAATTATAAAATTATAATAGTAAAGGTAATATTGAATATTCTTTGACATTAAAACACATCGGTAACATTGGTAAGAAAAAGAAATAATAATATAAGTTGTAAAAATTGATAAATTGATGATAATTTAATAATATTAAGCAAATTAATTAAAATTATTAACATCAGCAAATACATAGAGGTGAAATTAAGATAAATGAAAAAAAAAAAAATTCGACAAAAATTAAAATTCAAATTAAATGAATTAAATTTATAACATTTGTAAAAATAAAAGATAACATTGATATATGTATCAGAGTGATTAGATTGACAGAATTCATATACTTGATTAGGATAAGGGGTTGCTCTGTAAACGATTAAGGATGGCTTTCTGTTTAGCAAGAGAGTCAGAGTGGAGATACATAACATCACTGTAGTCATTTACGGCCTTACACATTCTTGCAAAAGGCGAATTGGCCCCCAAAACAGTTATTCTAAAAGGTGGACGCAGGGGCGTGATGGCACTACGGGGGATTCTAGAGGGTGCATGAAAACTGAACAAGGCAAGCAAGCTGGGACTGTCTATTTTATGCTTAATGATTTTATAGGCAAACATTACATCAATTAAGTGCGTTTAACGTCCTACGTTTTTCCAGAGAAGTCATTTTAAAATGCTTAAGTCTTTTATTGTAAGAACGCATTTTTTTGGCGACACCATTGTAAAATGCGAGTGGCAAGCGAAGCGTTTCAGGACACGTTCAAGTCGCAATGAATGTGTTGCATAGTGAGGACGCCAAACTACACTATTATATTCCAGGATGCTGCGAATGAGACTATTATAAAGTAGTATTTTTGTTCTATTGTGGCGAAAGGTTTTGCAAATTCTTAGAACGAATTTAGAATGTTCTGTCGCGCTTTCGCAAGACGGAGAGAGTGAGTTGGTTTGGCGAACCACGCTGAGTGAGTGAGCAATGTGCTGCGTGTCGTGCGCGCGAGCGTGAGCTACTGATACATATGGATATAAAGATACAAAAGAGTGATACATATCCCAGTGATCGAAAGATACATTTCAATCTTTTCTTTTTAGTGATACAATTTGCCCATGTCTTACCGGCGGTTCGTTGATGCCAATTAGCGCGCTAAACGGCCACAGACGTAATAGCGCTGTAGCACGGTAATACGCGGCGGCACCAACAAGTTAATAATAATAATTATTTATTTATTTCTGAGTTTAAGGTACATACAAGATCTTAATACGAGTATTAAACAGTTTCACACTTTTATACTACCGTTGCCGGTGTAGAAATATTAAAAGTTGAGGTTAAAGTCTTTATTATACAATGTTAAGATCAGCACAATTTATTTATTTGTAATAGAAGTAGCAAAACATTATCGGAGAATAATAGTTATAACATCAAGTCAAATGATACATGTCAAAACTACACACACACACTAAGTATTAATAAATAAATAAATAAATGTAATGTTAAAATTTATAATTTAAAAAGTCAATTACTGAGTAGAAGCAGTTGTCTAAAAGCCAAGCAAATATTGTTTTCCTGAATTTATTAGAGGGCAACACTCTGATGCGTGGGGGTAACCCACGCAAATTAAATATTTTGATTGCCATGAAATTGGAATTCCTGTTATACAAATGTAGCCTCTGACTAGATGCAAGTACTTTATTTGGGCTTCTGCTTTTTATTCTTTTTGAAATGTGTTCATACAGTGGGAACATGTGCGAATACCTTTTTATGAACATATAAATTTCATAAATGTACAGGCAAGAACTGGAAGAATTTTCAGTGATTTAAATAATGGCTTACAATGCTCTAAATATTCGGCTCCATACACCGCTCTGACACATTTTTTTTGTACAATGAATGCTCTGTTTATTTCCATGGAATTTCCCCATATCACGAGACCGTAACGCAGGACTGATGCAACATAGCCATGATAAGCGTTGAGGGATGTTTCTTTACCGGCTGTTCGTCTCTGTTTTCGAAGTGCAAACACAAATTTGTCGAGTCGAGTGCAGACTTTTTTAACATGGTCTTTCCAATTTAATTTTTCATCTATAACTATTCCCAAGAATACAGTTGAAGGTACGGGTTCCAAAATTGACTTATTGTGGTATATTGGAGGTTGTTTTACCAAAGAACCTTATGTTTGAAAATGTACTAACTTTGTTTTCTCATTGTTTACACGTAAATTGTTAGATTCCAGCCATTTCATTGCTTTCTGTATTAAGTCATGCCTATTTGAAGATTTGATTGTGAGAGTAGTATCATCAGCAAACAGTGTACAATTAGGTTTTAGGCTCTTGCAAAGGTCATTTATGTAAATTATTAATAATAGAGGCCCTAAAATGCTTCCATGAGGAAAACCATAACTATTTATTTATAACTCTGAACTGTAGTATTTTTTGTGTTATTGTCAATTTTTAATACTACAGTCTTTTGCTGGCGAGTCGATAAGTAACTTTGCAGCCAGTCATGCGCCTTGCCTCTTATGTCGTATATCTCCATTTTACTACGTAGGCGATCATGTGGGACAAAATCAAAAGCTTTGCTCATATTTAGAAACACTGATAATACAGACATTTTGTTATTGAGGGCTTCAGAGATCAGTTTGACCAAAGTAAAACAAGCCAGTGAGGTCGAGTTATTCTTCCTAAAACCAAACTCGTTATCAGTGAGTATGCTGTTTTTATATAAAAATCTTTACTAATTTCCCGTACATTGCCTTTTCCAAAATCTTTGAAAGTATAGGGATCAATGTCAGTGGTCTATATTTGGACATATCCGTGCGGTTACCTTTTTTATATAGCGGTTTGACTATTGACTGTTTTAATCTAGTAGGAAACGTTTCTGTCTCAAATTAAATTCAAGCATATAAACCCCATAACAGTAATAAAAGCTTTCAAGCAAATCAAGATCAAATTAACAGAAGATCTATGGGGAATGTCAATCAAAGTTTGTACCTCGATTATTGAGACTATAGCGCCGTACTAAGCATTACTATTTAATGTGTGTGTTGATCAAGGAGTCTTCCCGGATCTAATGAAATATAGTAATATAAGGTAATACCACTTTTCAAATCCGGGGATAGTAGAGACACCAATAATTATAGACCCGTATCCGTGTTGCCGGTTTTCAGCAAGGTGTTTGAAAAGGTAATGCTTAATCAAATGCTCAATCATTTTAACACCAATAGAATCTTACACGATCAACAGTATGGCTTCACCAAGGGACGTTGTACGACTGACGCCGGTGTCACCTTATTAAAACACATATTTACGGCGTGGGAAGAGGCCCAAGATGCAATAGGAATATTTTGTGACCTCTCCAAGGCATTTGATTGCGTCGACCACGAAACATTACTCTTGAAACTTAAGCATTATGGACTTGGAGACCTTGCGCTCAGTTTAGTAAAATCTTATTTATATGATAGACAGCAGCAAGTTCGAATAAATGGTGTCAATTCACTCGGCTTAAAAGTAGAAATGGGTGTACCACAAGGCTCGATATTGGGTCCTTTCCTCTTTTTAGTATATATTAATGATCTACCCCACTTGTTAACAACCCAACCACAAATGGTGTTATTTGCTGACGATACTTCCTTAATTTTTAAAATTAATAGACGTGCCTCAAATTTTGACGACGTAAATAACGCCCTATTGCAGGTCCAAAATTGGTTCACTGCTAATAATTTAGTATTAAATGGGAAAAAAACTAAGTGCATAAGATTTTCTTTACCAAATGTCAAAAGTAGTATTTGTGAGATAGTATTGAATCAAGAGAAATTAGAATTTGTCGATAAAACTGTTTTCCTGGGGATTACGCTCGACTCAAGGCTTCAATGGGGGCCTCATTTAACTTCTCTTGCAGGACGGCTAAGTTCAGCAGCATATGCTGTGAGAAAAATCCGTCAATTTACTGATGTAGATACCGCACGGCTAGTATATTTTAGTTACTTTCATAGTATTATGTCGTACGGTATTTTACTATGGGGACGGGCTGCAGACATCGAGTCTATTTTTATTCTGCAGAAAAGAGCCATCAGAGCCATATATGGCCTCCGCAGGTGCGACTCTCTAAGGGAACTGTTTAAAGAAATTAACATCATGACGGTACCTTGTCAATATATCTATGAAAACATCATGTACTATCGGCCAAAGTTCCGCATGCTCACCTTAAAGGCGATAATCGCATAGCACGACTCACGACTCGATCGCACAATGCACGAGTTTTGACCAATAGGATGCACAAAGCGTATTTTAGTGGTGTTCGTATTAGTATAATCATGTATAGAATGTGTGACACTCACACTAGGAGCGTACTATGCCCACTTGTTTCTGCTAAGAGACGAGTTTTTAATGGGCACGGCCAGCGCGGCTCGGCGGCGGCGTGAGCTCTTTGTTATTGAATTGAATTGTTATTTTATTATTAACAAGAATTAATTTTAGTACTCATATCTTCTGTTTGTTTGGTTTAGAAAATGTATTATTGATATTGCAGTATTTACAAAAATAATTTGTAATAACTAATAAACTACAATTTATATGTATTAATCCACTTTAATATTTTCCTCTCTCTATCGGGTCTATAGATATAGGTTATTTATGTACACTTTCACTGCCTCTCCAATTTTCACCATATCCTATGGGATGCCGCATGCCGCAGCAACCGCACCATATTCCCTTCACAATAAGATGAGACATTGAAACGAACCGTTTTATTACAGTCCGTTCCACCGATTTTGACTTCTATTCCGTAGGCTTATGGATGGCATTAAAGGCAAAAAAGTGGTTACAATACCAACTGTTTACTGCAGCTGCCATTTGTCATGCCTCCAACACAATAGCATTCAAAATCGATTGAACGGACATTTATGGTTTGTTTACCTTTTATCTCACGGCTCCCTGAATACGTTAGGTATAGGTGCGTTGACCGGCACTGCATGAAGGTATCAAATGTTTATATTGAAATTTTTTGTGTTTAATCGACTTTATTAAAAGTAAATAACTATCTAAATTTCTATGTGTTTGTTTATACTTGGGCAATTTGGGAATACTTGAAAATTACAGTAATATTTGAACCAATACTCTGCGCAGTTCATACAATGTTATCAGAGCTTTTTGTTTGTAGCTAACGCAAGGCTGCAAGCCGCACAACTCTTGCAACTGAAATAAAAATAAGTTCATTATCTAAGACCCATTGTTATTTAGTGGGAATGTCTGGAAATTCGGTTAAACAATAGAGGACGGCTTAATACAAGGGCCATACGTTTTTTTATTACCTTAGGATTATCTCAAATGTTTTGCAGTTGTTCCTTGTATTTGGTTTAATACTTTTAACAGTAGGTAATTGTAATATTACCTTTTATTCATTAAAATAATACAGGGTGAAATTGAATTCATGGGCATCCTTTTAAGGGGTCATTGTACTCATCATTATGAACAACTTCAACTATGAGACCATACCTGAAATCGCGAAAAAAAAATCAGCTGTTCCCTACATTTATGTTTGCATAACTCGACAAAATGTAGGGAACAGCAATTTTTTTTTCTCGATTTCATATTTGTTCCCATAGTCAAAGTTGTTCATAATGACGAGTACAATGACCCCTTTTTTTTTTTTTTTTTGGGTGGGAAATCATCAAATAACTTCTCCCGCTCTGGGCGGAGCGGGAGGGTGTGTCAGACTCTTACTGACTAAAACCCACCCGTATTCCTTCTTGTTGCCTGTGTTGCGGGGGCCTCGGTGACGCATAAGTACCTTCCCGCGACCCCGGCAGGCATCGGCCCTAGTGGACCCCTACTATGTGCTGACGACATCTCTTTGAGGCGCGCGTGGAATACAACGCGCCGTCGACCCGGGCCTGGTCCTTACCGGACGGTGAGCTACCCATTGCTCACCGTCCGCAAGCCCGCGCCTACGGTGGCCGGAAATCCGCCCGAGATTCCCGACGCCCTGGGCGTCTCCTGCGGCGGCTAGGGGCGAGAGGGCGCGAAACTTGCCTTTCCCTCAACCGTCCCGCCTCCTCCTTTGCGAGCATTACTGCTTCGCAGAAGGAGGTGACGGCTGCCCATGCCCTCTCGCTCCGTACCATGGCCTGAACCAGGGCCGGACGCGAGAGGTCTCTGCCGCCGATCGCCTCCACGAAGACACGGCGGTGCTCTGCCCAAGCCGGGCAGACCTCCACCGTATGCTCCACCGTGTCCTCCAGGCGATCCACACAGACAATGACCCCTTAAGAGGATACCCATGAATTAAATTTCAGCCTGTATAACGAACAAGGTATCGTTGCAATTAAAATGCCCAGGCATGCCGTGCAGGATGAGCACTTTAAGACTGGATTATAATCAAACCAACACTTTACTCTTTTATAATTCATGCTCTAGTCATAGTTTGACAATTCATGATTTTAAGCGAAATCATGCATGTCAAGTTTTTTTTTGACAAATCTAACAATGATTCAGTTCCTACGCCACTTTAAAATTCAGAAGCTTATCAAGTAATTAAACTGAACTATAATTTGTGCCTTGGCAGCAGTGAGAGTGAAAGGATTGAAATAAAATGTTGGGTACTAGTGAAATATATATTTTTAGTTTGTGTTCATTTAACATTATGCAGGATTAAAGATTTATTTAGGTTGATATTTAAATCTTATCTGTATAATAAAAGATGTATAGTAAGTGCTTTTTGTATGAAACTATCGGCTGTAATCTCAGTGTGAAAAAATAAACAGTTAGTTAAAATCTACTTGAGAACAATTTTAAGGATTTGCTGTTGTAGAAAAAAAAACAATATAAGTAACTTAATTTATTTTTAATAGACTTTTTCAAAACATTAAAGATTCATCCAGAAATTAACATATTATAACAAAAAATTACACAGAAATTATCATCAAAATGCAAAATATTATAAGTGAAAAGATTCTTACTCATAATATCATTTATAAACTGTATTTATCTACACTTATATCGTAAAGTTCAAAATATGAAATCAACACAACAATGACAAACAGACAACACAACAACAACAGGCAAAAAGCCTGTCAGTAAATAAGATTAGGAGAATATTGCTCGTGCAGTTCTAATGAAATTGAAAAGTTTTAAGATTAGTACAATTTAAGAATCTTAATAATTTTTATAATTTGCAATAATTACATTACACTACAGACTAGGTTTATCAAGCAAATGAGATCAATTATTTATGAGGTGGACGGATATGATGACACTACTGAATATGTAAAATAACAAACTAACGAGATCGGGGCTTATGACAACATTGATTGTAAATAAAACAACAAATCCACCAATAAAGGCAACATGACACTAAATTGACATCAATAATTTTACAAGAAGACTTCAAAATCGTTGGCAATATTTTAAACTATGATTACGGTCTACAGTCTACCCTGTGACATTAATCAACGAAGTAATATAATACAAATTGGAATAATAAAAATAAACCTAATAAAAATAGCTATACAGGGTTATTTGCAAGCCGCCGGAGTCGCGGGTTGTTCGAAAGAGATACCATGGCCCTGGCACAGGCAACTGAAGGAACACGGGTGGGTTTTAGTCAGTAAAAGTTTGACACGACCTTCCGCTCCGCCCAGAGCGGGAGAAGTCATTTGATGATAAAACACTAATAAGCTCGTAGGACTATAATACTAACATCATAAATAACAACTTTTGTTGTATGACTTTTAATAATTCATAAAAAAATAATTTCATAATACAATTAAAAATATTTATTTTGATCGCTCTAAATTTGAACAACTCTACGCGGTACCAAAATATGTAAGTAGTTAAATAAACAAACAGTGCGTTGCGAATGCAGGGTCGTAGCGGTACTTACTACAAAATACAGATCTAAAAAGTGTTATTACAAATATTACAACAAAAACTTGAAAGTTTACTTTTGGTATTCTAAAAAGTCATAGATCAAAAGTGGTTGTACTAATATAGTCCTACCAGGTGTTAGAAAAATAACCCTGTATAATGTAATTATACAGTATGTTAATTAACGAAAGGCGTTCCCGTTAACCCGCAATAGTATAGCGTCCACATGCTACCAAAATATGACCATTCGAAAATTCACGAAAAAAAATCTGCTGTTCATTACATTTATGTTCGCATACCTAGCTTAACAAAATGTAGGGAGCAGCTGATTTTTTTTCGCGAATTTTTAAATGGTAATATTAATTGTAGCATGTTTGGACTATTGCGGGTTAACGGGAACGCCTTTCGTTAATTAACATAGTGCATGTTAAAAATTATATTAACTTAATATTTCGTCGCTGCTCCTCCCGCATCTATCACAGCATCGCAACGGCTACGCATGGACCTAGCCAGGACTTCGCACAAATTCGAACCTCTGAATGTGTCCCAAACTTGTTCGCAATGTGTGACAAGTGCTTCCTTCGTTCTTTCTGCTCTACTATCCCATCTCTGGACCATTAAACCCCACAAATTTTCAATGGGGTTTAAGTCTGGCGATCGGGAGGGCCATGGCACTGTTTTAATTTGTGGTTGCCCTCGCAACCACTCTTGAACAACCCGCGCACGGTGTATCGGGCAATTGTCCTGGAAAAAATAAAATTCTGGCACGTCCAGTTGTGGATACACCGTGCGCACTGTGGGTACCATGATGGTTTGTAGCACCTCTAAATACGTTTGGCCGTTTGCCCTCCCTGGTATAAAAGCGAGCTCGCCTGGTCCAGCAGCACTCATCCAGCCCCACATGTTCACTACAATTCTTCCCGATTCTGCATTTGGGTTCACATTTCGAGGTTCGTATCTTGTGTTATCTACACGCCATAAATTCCGACGACCTTGTTGGCTAGACCTAAAGCACTTTTCATCAGAAAATATGGCGTAAGAGAAATCGAAGTCCCTGTAGTCACGAGCGAATCGCACGCGAGCAGCTTTCTGCTCCTGCGTCAAAATATTTTTTTTTGCGGGACGTCTGTGATGGACTCCAGCTCGATGCAACTCGTTTCTAATAGTTTGCATCGAAACTTCGTATTCTTGTGCGAAACTGCGAGTGGGTGTGAACGGGTCCTCTTCATACGTGGCTATCATATTATTTAACTCGTTTTCGTTTATAGCCCGGGGTCGAGGTGCACGAACGCGTTCTGTAATTTCTCCTTCTTCATATCTTCGCACCCAGCGGCGCACCGTTGTTCTCTAACGAAAAAAAAAAAAAAAAAAACAATCAGCATCGATTTTTTACATAATATAGGAACTAAGTATAATAATACGAGTACACTACAAAAGTCTTATTCAAAGGGCACAACTAGTACACTATAAATAAAAATTATAAGTATTGAAATACTTAAGGTGTGCATTTCGGTTGACTTCATGATAAATAAACTCTTAACTTTTCTATAACTAATTTAAGTAGTTATAACATTCATAACTATATTTTAAAATACAAGTTGTAAATGCAATAACTGAAAATCTCTTAAGGGGTCATTACTCATCATTATAAACAACTTTTACTATGAGAACCAAACCTGAAATCGCGATAAAAAAGCAGCTGGTCCATACATTTTGACGAGTTACGCGAACATAAATGTAGGGAACAGCTGTTTTTTTTTTGCGATTTCAGGTTTGGTCCCGTAGTAAAAGTTGTTCATAATGATTAGTACAATGACCCCTTAAGAGGTTTTCAGATATTGCAATTTACACCTCGTATACCTATGAGTAAGAAAAATGGCATAGCGTAAATTCCAACATTGTATGAAACTGTCCCAAGCAAATTTGTGCTTTATCTCTACTATTTAAAAGTGTTTATCCCGTGCGGGCTGGCAACGTGGCATTTCTAAAGGTTTTTCGTGGTTAAATACCAACGATCTAGTGCTTGGCCGAAAAAATAGTAAGTACTTGCTATTTTATCGGCCAGCCAAGCACTAAATCGTTAGTATTTAAAACTATGTGTGCAATTTTTTTTAAGTTTTTTTGGTAAGTATTTACGAGCACTACTAACAAAAATTTACATTATTGTCAATTACTTTCCATCTGCAGTATTATGATAAAATAAATGTTAAAAATAATTATAAAAAACAATTATCTTGTGCTTGGGCGAAAAAAAATTGTAGTTTGAAATATAATGATCAAGCCTCTAGAAATGCGACGAATGCGCTCTGGTTTTTCTAATTAAAATGCGGCAACGACGCTGTGAGATAAGGCACCATTGTTTAGGTTGTTTTGGTTTAGGATTTATTATCGGGTCATAAAAGGCTCCAACAACGTCTTTGAAAGCAAAAATAAATAAAAAGAACAATCTTATTTGAATGCATTACTATAAGTAGGTAATGGTGCCGATTCCCTTGTTCACAAACTACACTAAATTTAAGTTAAGTGCATCTTTTTCTTTCTATTTCATTAAGAAAAGGACCGAAGATAAATTTTAGTTTAGTCCTGTCAAATTAATCAGCGCTTGACGTAAATTGACGTAATTTTATTAGGCAAGTTTTTAATCACGTCTAAACTTGTATGGAGTAGTGACAGCCGCTGATTAATTTGACAGGACTGAACTAAAATATATCTTCTGTCCTTTTCTTAATGAAATGGAAAGAAAAAGATGCACTGAATTTAAATTTGGTTTAGTTGTGAACAAGGGAATCGGCACCATTATCTTATGAGACTTTTAAAAAGAATCCATCTGAAAGTTATAATAATTTTATTATTTTTATATATAAATCTGCCTAGCCTTTTCCCAACTATGTTGGGGTCGGCTTCCAGTCTAACCGGATGCAGCTGAATACCAATATTTTTCATGGAATTTGTTTTTAAATTGCAATATAAGGAAAAATGCAAACTATGAAATAATAATATTACTATCACTTTATTTATTTCTATATCTCTCCCTCTATCTGAATACAAAAACATAACTTACTTGCATGTTCAACTCCACTGCTATTTGGGATATATTTAACCCTTGTCTATGCAAAACAATAATTTGATTCCTTTCTTCCTGAATCAGGTTTCGGGTCGTCATGGTTGCACCACGTTAGTCACAGCCCACACACAATACACACACAGTCCAGGATACAAGCTAGGGTCAAGAAGAGGCTTTCGATCACAGTCCGGTATACAAGCAGAGGTCACAGTTAGGCAGGCAATCAGTCCGATAGAAATAAACAGGTCGTAAAATGAAATGGCGATAGGAATTTAAGGGAAGCGTCAACAATTAGCGAGAGCAAATTGGCACTGCCGCGCTCTAGCTAATGTTTGTTATTTTATGTTACTCGCTCATTACTCACACGTATGCATATTGTCTCTAATTGGGGGAAACTAGGAAGGGGTGTGGTTTTTCACTAGCTGCGCTCTCGCAGGAATATTTTCTTAAGTGAGCATGCTTAACTTGGGCCGATAGTACGTAAGGAAAAATCTACATCTTTTTAGTAAAAGAGGTGAAAGACACAATTATATCACTAGTAATAGGGACCAATTAGTTCAACCAGGTTTCAGACTGGCTAAAGTAGACTCATCTTTCATGGGGTACTGTTTAAAATGTTACAATAAAATACCTCCCCTCATACTTCAACTGAATGAAACAAATTTTAAATCTAGTATAAAACGCACACTATGTAGCCAAACATATTATAAATTGGGGGATTACATTGCTGATAAAAATGCTTGGCTCAACTCTGGTCCTGCTCCACAAGGGCGCAAAAACTAATTGATCAGGTATTGAAAATAGTGTTGGAGCTGCTGAAGATTTTAAAAACTCTCTTTGCATTGTATAAATTCAATCTCTTAGTATTGTATAGCTGCACAGCACATTGTTATGTGAGTACTATGCACTATAAAGCTGCCATTTACTGGATACGTCTTTCATTGACTTGAATGTGCCCTGGTGGCTGGGAGTATGTCGTGCTCACTCTAATGTCTCGCTGATGGTGGCGCGTGTGTTGGATCATTTAGCTCCCTTCAAAATGGTTGAGCTGAATGGTGCTGATCCACGCGTCATGTTCGTGAACGGGCGCCGTCAGTAGAGACTGGTCATCTCTTAGCTGCCACGGCTTATTTTAACTTTAATTTTTGAATTGCTTGAATTTGTTTTTGTTGTAATCTTTTTATTACGGACGCTTTTACGTTTTGCATCGTTCTCACATGTATAATTACAAAATGAATGATGTAAACAATATTTTGTAACCATAATACGTTGATTTAAAAGAGTGTCCTTGGAGTTTCTTGCCCGTTCTTCTCCATAGGTACCTACTACGCTTTGAAATGGGCAACTAGCTTCATCTTTCTGACTGACTGACCGAACCCTTGACAATTCAAAAGTGCCTGTAATTGGTTTATTTGAAATAAATGAGTTTGAGTTTGAGTTTGAATGAAAAATTAGTTACGTAACTTAAAGGCGCTGCTATACTTTACTGTTTAGTTTTATTATTTTTGTGGTCATTTCTTCATATCCAGTAGTGTTAGTGTCATTTAAAGAGTTGATAATTTTTACAATGTCTTCTTCATGTGCTGGAGTCAAAAAGATACTGTTCGTGCTAGTGGTAATGTCAATGTTACTTACGTTATTACTATTGCTAAGTCTGGAGTTAGTCATTTCTATGAAATAGTTATTAAATTGCTTACTTACGTTAATCGGATCATTAATTTTATTATCATTTATTATTAATTATTGTTGATGTCATTTTTATATTAATACATGTTTTTAAAATTTTAGAATAGGTCCGATTCCTCCTTCCTTTTTAGGATTTTTTTTGCTTATGGCATCATGTTGGTATTTATAATATAAAATTCTCTTTTTTATGCACGATGTTTTTATACCTTTACTAATTCATTTATTTTTTATTGGTTTATTATATTTTAATCGTTATTTCGGGGAAACATAGTTTGTAAAAGAAAATATATAGGTCATGAAATATGTTAAATGCATTGTTGCAATTTGCTTATTCGTACATTTCATTAAAACATATGGCCAATACACAATCAAGATTTTTTTTAATATTGCTTTCGTTGTAATCCCTTTTGACTTCATAAAATAAGTTTGGAACCCTAGGCTTATTATTAGCTATGGGAAGAAAGAACGTCAATGACTGCTCAGTATCATGATCTGAGAGAGCTAGGTTATGTAAACTGCTTTTTACGTCTAGGGTCGAGATATTGCTGGCTTTTTTATCTATGCAGCTTTCTTTCATAGTGGGCCTTTTAATATGGTGTCAATAAGTTAAAATTGTTTAAAATCGATATTAATTCTCTTGCTTGTGTAGTGTACTTTAGTATATCAAAATTCCAGTCTTCGCATATTATAATACGATTCCTACTCTTATGAGTTAACATGTGTAATAAAACTGCTAACCTTTTTAAAAATATACCTACATCGGAATCCGGTATTCTGTAAACACATACTAGTACTAAGTTATGACTCGGAACTTCTATGCCGAAGCATTCGAAAGAATAATCGCTAGACTTTTAATTTGTTATTTGTAAAGGGCTGCAAACTAAATCTTCTCTCACCATTATGCACGTCCCGCCCCGTTTTTTATTGCATCTTGAGTAATTCGCAGCTAACTCTATAAGTTTAAGATTACATTCTGCGTTTGTAAGTCTAAGATTACATTCATGTCCGGCTTGTATAAAAGTTTCGCTAAGACATACATAATCAGCCTAAAATGTTCCCACTGCTGGGACACAGGCCTCCTCTCTGTGAGAGGGAGTAGGCCGTAATCCACCACGCGGGCCCAGTGCGGGTTGGTAGATGTCACATGTCTTCGATTTTTTCTAGGACATCCCGGTTTCCTCACGATGTTTTCCTTCACCGTTTTGAGACAGTGGTGATGAAATAATTTACACAAAGTAAAGCGCCTGTCTGGGTTCAAACCTACGACCTACAACTTGTAAGTCGCGGCCGTTACCACTGGGCCACCACTGCTCCGCTCGCTAAGACATATGAAGTCTATATTACCCATTTCTTTCGTCAATTCAGATATCGTTACTTCAAATAAATCTAATTTATTGAGCATTCCCGCTATATTTTGATGTAACAATGTATGGTGTTGTTTATCATTGTTGTTAAAGAGTGGGACGAAAAAACTTATTCTGTACATTAGCCTTATTTGTGGGTGATATTGATGAATTTTCATGGTCACAATCCAGTGGATAATTTTTAATGTCAACACGTATGCGGCTGAAAATACTTCCAAATATACATTTCATACCTAGTTTTTAAGTTCGCCTGTTTTATCTGAGAACATTTCAAAGGAGAGGTCACGATTCGAGTCAAAGAAATATGCATAGTTATAATTTTGTATGTCCATGTAAAGTAAATTATTAAATAGTTCTACTCGATAATTATGAATAAGGGCTCCCCTCAGGTATACTGGAGATATTAGAAATTACAATGTAGCATCACTATTATGAGTAAGAAAAACCTCGTCTCTGGTTTCCAATTGACTTATGGTAGCGCACTTACAATGGCGGTTGCGTTGTATAGCGGTATGTTAAATAAATAAAAGGTTTTTTTCCAAACAAACACTGTGGCAGAAGTGATGAAGAAATGTGGCAGAAGTTATGTACCATATATGAACCGGCAACGAGAGTCTGGGTGCATTTGTTGCAACAGAGATGTTTTAATATAAATTATTAGGATCCCATAGCTGTGTTCATAACGAAGGTTGAGGAGTGTGTTAATCAGTTGGCAACAGCAGGAGAAACGGCATCGAAAATATGATAATAACAGAGATACTTATGTCATTACCCGACAAATACAAACATTTTGTCTCAGCCTGGGAAAGTATTCCAGAAGAAAAACAGAAGCTGCAGGAACTGACAGGCAGGTTGTTAGTTGAGGAGGAGCGCAGTGGTAGCGGTGCCATTTCCAGTGCCAGTAGCAGTGGACAGCAAAACCCTGCATTGGTAGTTGGTGCGCAGCGTACTTTAAAGTGCATTGAGTGTGGTAAAATAGGCCATAAAAGAAATGAGTATAGAAATAGAAAGTATAATAACTGCCACAATGTGGGTCATATAATTAAAGACTGTAAGTTGCAGAAAAATAAATCTACTGAGAAAAATAAAAATACCAAATCTAAAACTTCATTTGTAACAAGAGAGATTCAGGGTAATTTATTAAATTCAAAGAATTTTGTTTTAGATTCAGGGGCAAGTGACCATATGTGTTATATAAAAGAGATGTTTTCAGAGTTTTGTGAAATAAAAAATAAAAGGTTTGTTACAATTGGTGATGGTAACAATTTAGAAGTTTTGGGTATTGGAAAAGTTGATGTGTATGCCTATAATGATTCAGAGTATAATTTCTGTATTTGACATGATGTGTTGTATGTGCCTCAATTAAACGTGAATTTGTTTTCTCTCGGGTCAGCCATTAATAAAGGTCATAAGATGGTTTCAGATTCAAATGGATGTAAGTTTTATAAAAAATGATTCCATAAGGGCTGTAGCTGATAAATATGATAAAATGTATGTGATGAAATTTAAATTTAGTGATGTAGCTTCGTTAACTTTGATAGATTGGCATAGTAAGATGGCACACCAAAATTATCAGTGTGTGAAAGAGTTTTTAGATTTAAAAGGCATAAAATATGAAGGGCAGACTGATCAGTGTTTACCGTGTATCCAGGGAAAACAGCATAAGTTACCTTTTCATCAGAGTAGTAGTAGGTCAGTTGAACCAGGTGATCTTATACACATGGATCTATGCGGTCTAATGGAGGAAGTATCAGTCGGGGGCTCTTCATATTTTCATTTATTGAAGGATGATTATAGTAGTTACAGGTTTGTTTATTTTATCAAGGATAAGTATGAAACTAAAGATAAAATTGAGGAGTTATTAGAGCAGTTTGAAAATGAGTTTAGGTGTAAAATGAAAAGATTCAGGTCAGATAATGGAACAGAATTTGTGAATAGAACAGTAGGGAGTTTATTTAGGAAAAAAGGTATAGTACATAAGTTAACAGTTAGTTATTCTTCTGAGCAAAATGGTAGAATTGAGCTTGAGATGCGTACAGTAGATGAGTCTGCGAGAACAATGATTATTCAGTCAGGTTTAGGGAAAGAACTTTGGGCTGAATCAGTGAATACTGCGGTGTTTACAATAAATAGAATGGGTAAAAGTAAGTTGAGTGCGAAGACACCATATGAGTTGCTGTATAATAAGAGTTGATGTTACTTTATTGAGAGATTTTGGTACTGAGATATGTACACGTGTACATAAACAGCTTAGATTAAAGTCTAAGGACTCTAAGAGTAAATTAGGAGTTTTTTTTGGGTTATGGTGAGTGTACAAAAGGAAACAGGGTGTGGTATCCTAACACAAGAACAGTAGAAACTTATAGGGATGTCGTATTTACCAAAAACAAGAAAGAAATAGTAAAGAAGAGTTCAAACATTTTGGCAGCAGATGAAGATATTATTATACAAGAACAAGAAACCACTTTTGACAAAGATAACAGAGAACAGAATCAAGAAGGAGTTGAGTTACAGGAAGAGAATAAAGAGATTGAGATAGAAGAATGCGGTAAAGTTGAGCAACAAGAAGACGAGATAGGACGTAATTTAGAAGATGAAAGATCAAGTGAAGTTGACTTGATTGAAGAGTACTTAGAGGAATAATTTTTAGATGCAGAAGAAGAAACATCTGAAGAAAAGACAATATCTAGAAGTAGAAGGCAAGTGAAGAAGCCTGTATGGACAAAAGATTATGAGATGGCATTGATAGCACAAGAAGAAGAACAATTAACCTATGAAGAAACTTTTAGTGGAGAACTTAAAGAAGAATGGCTAAAAGCAATAGAAGTAGAGTTAGAAGCACTAAATAAAAATAATACATGGAGAGAAGTTAGTTTACCAGAATGAAAGAAATTAATTGATACTACGTGGGTATTTAAGATAAAGAAAGAAGGAAATAAAGATCTTCATAAAGCAAGTTTAGTTGTAAGAGGCATTAAGCGAGAAGATAAGTTTGATTACTCAGAGGTTTATGCTCCAGTAGCTAAACTGCCTACACTGTGAATTTTATTAGCAATAGCTAGTAAATATAACATGGATATTCAGCAGATGGATGTCAGAAGTGCATTTTTGTATGGGAACAAAGAGGAGGAGGTGTTTGTGGAGAAACCAAAGGTATGAAGAAAGATAGCAAAGTATTAAAATTGCAACGGTCTTTGTATGGACTGAAGAAATCTCCAAGATATTGGAATAACAAGTTTAATCAATTTATGGTTTAGGAAGGGTTCCAACGAAACCAGAGTGATTACTGTTTATATTATAAGAAGGATAAGAAGTTCTATATCTTACTTTATGTTGATGATTTGATTTTGCTTTCTGAAGATGAACAAGAGATAACAATATTTAAAGAAGCATTACAAGAAAAATTTTATATGAAAGACTTAGGGAGTAATAATCTAAAATATCTAGGAATAAATATAACTAAGGAGAATGACGTAATTGAGTTAGACCAAGAGCACTATTTAAATAATTTACTGAAGGAGTATAATATGGAAGGATGTAAATCTATAGCAAAACCCATAGAACAAGTTTTAGTGTTAGAAAAAGAAGTACCTACAGATAAAGAATTGATAAAAAGGTACAGACAGTTAATAGGAAGTCTCATGTATGCCATGTTGGGAACACGTCCAGATTTGTGTTATGCTTTGAGTTATTTAAGTCGTTTTCAAAGTTGTTGATACAGGAAGAAATATCTAGTGGGCGCAAAGTATTAAAAAAAATATTAAGTCGTTTTCAAAGTTGTGCTAATGAGAGCTTATGGCAGGCTTTAAAAATAATTTTGAGATATATCAAGGGTACTATAGGATTAAAACTAATTTATAGAAAAGGAGTAGTTGTGCAACTGCACAACTACTCCTTATAGAAGGATATAATGTTGTTTGGGCAGGAGACCAAAAGGATAGGAACTCTAAATAAGGGTATATAATGAAAGTTTTTGGTAATACAGTGTCATGGTTAGAGATCGGATATTCGGATGCATATTCACCTAAAGTTGAGATGTTAGCGAATGTGGAATGCGCTTTCGTATTGAAAAAATCCCGCGGTTCCGGGATCAACAAGGTTTCTGGCTATTGAATCAGATTAGTATTATAATCTACATATAACTAACTTTCAAATGTTGGCTTATATGAAATGCACTATAGTAAAAAAAAAAACCCGCGATTACGGAATCGACAAATTTTGTGTTTTTCCTGACTATATAAGCGGATGCATAGTATCTACCTACCTAATATTGTGAAATAGGTAGGTTAATACCAAACTGCCACAGCAGACAACGTTAATTCGCGGGAAGGTACTTATGGGTCACCGAGGCCCCCGCAACACAGGCAACAAGAAGGAATACGGGTGGGTTTTAGTCAGTAAGAGTCTGACACACCCTCCTGCTCCACCCAGAGCGGGAGAAGTTATTTGATGATTTCCCACCCAAAAAAAAAAAAAAAAAAAGACAACGTTAATATAAGATAACGGACTACATATATTTAGAATAATTGATGTAGGTACCTATTGAAACAAATAGTAAAAAATTATTGTGCTTAGTGAAATTCTGTTAAATTCCTGTCCTCTCCACATAGCGAAAAAAAACAGTATATGTTAGCACTATTATAATTATATTAATAGAAAACGACGATAGGCATTTTGCGAGTTTGTGAGTGGGACGGCAAATTATAGATTATGCTTATGCGCAAGTAGCTACCCCGACAAATAGTTTTCTTAGTTTATTTAATTACAATAATTGCATTCATCGCTGTGCTTGCCATGCGTTCGAGTGTTTTTTTTTGTTTTAACTAACACACACCACCCCTCCTCCATTTCCGGTTCCTGGCATCCCGTGTTTTTTTTTTTACAATTAAAAATATTTTAAGAAGCCGCTTCCATACTTTCACAGCTAAAATTTAACTTTAGGTAAATATGCATCCGAATATCCGATCTCTGGTCATGGTCTTGTAATAAACAGCAGTGTATATCATTATCAACTACAGAATCAGAATACGTAGCAAAGGGAATTGCAGAGGGTTGCTGGATTAGGAATTTACTAAGAGAAATAGTAGTTGATTGTAAAAGTTTTATTATAAATATTGATAATCAGTCTGCAATTCATGTTGCCAAAAACCCAGAATATCATAAGCGCCTTAAACACATTGATATTAAGTAACATTTTGTGAGACAGAAAGGTGAGGATAAAATTGTATGTTTGAAGTATGTACCTTCAGGGGATCAGTTTGCTGATATATGTACTAAAGGATTATGTAAAGTTACTTTTGTTAAGTTGAGAGAAATATTGTTCTCTTAAAGTATTAAAACAAGTTTGTTATGTAGAGTCGAATGTAATGTAATATGGGTAATTGTATTGAAGTATTGAGAAAGTTAAGCTTTGTGATTGTGAGTGATGTTTACATTGAGGAAGGGTATTAGAAATTACAATGTAGCATTACTATTATGAGTAAGAAAAACTGAGTCTGTGGTTTCCAATTGACTTATGGTAGCGCACTTACAATGGCGGTTGCTTTGTATAGCGGTATGTTACGTTGCATTAAATAAATAAAAGGTTTTTCCAAACAAACACCATTCTCTGGTGTCCCACATATTCTAACAGGAGAGCATAATATCACATTTGTATGAGTTATTTGTTCCAAGGATTCTCTTATTAGTCTAACGCTGACGAAACATTGACGCTGACCTCCCTTTATATTCTAGAAACAGTAATGTTCGTTAGAAATAATTGCAACCTATTTTCGCGGATGGCAGATAAATATCCCAGAAACAGGCGTGATCAAAATCAGCTCTGCCTTCATGAGAGTAAGACTGCACTTATGCGCAAAAGTGTTTTCTGCATGGCTCCTATTATATATAATAAATTACCTAAAAGTTGGAGAGAGCTTAATAATGTACAATTGAAGAAAAGACTAAAATCATTTTTAACTGGCAAAGCATATTATAACATTAATGAATTTCTGACAGAACAATTTACTGTGACATAGATTTTGACATTATAATTTTATTTATTACTTCTTTAATTCACAGACTTGTATTAAACTATGACGTTATATTTTATTATTATTTTTATATTGCTATGTAAAATTTTGACATTTATTAATAATTTTGCTAAATGAAATTAAAATGAATGTTACTGAAAATAATTATTTAAGGTGAACACAATTTTGTAATTCAAAACATTTGCACGCCATAGTATGTGGCAAACATGTCAGAACAATTATTATTATATAATATCATCTTACATGCATTTTTATATTATTGTATGTAAACACATGTTTGAGCAAATAAATATATCTTATCTTATCTTATCTAACAAGTTCGATGGAGTCTCCATTATCTTAAAAGTCTTTTTCGCCAATCATTACTATACATTAGTCGTTCAAGTTAAAATCTTGAACTTTGTTCGTAATATTCGTATTTCTTTTATTTTACTATTAGGTGACACATAGTGGCAATATTCAAACTGTTCGCAGAAGGTCTCTTCTATAATTTCCACCGGCTGATAGTAGTTGCAGTTACTAACGACACATTTTCCTCGCTGGTTTTCCGTCGTATTCGTTTTATTTGTAATTGAAGTTGTAACCTCAGAAATTCTCGTTTGTTATGTTTAGCTACAGCGCCATATTTGGGCATAGTATATATATCTTTTGTATATATGTTTGTATAGTATATCTTTTGGGCATCTTTTGGGCGGTGTATATATCGACAAAATTCTTTTATGATAAGAGCTAGCAGGGCATACAACTCGATGTGTCAGAGTGTTGATGATCTTGATTTATTCGCCACCAGTGTTCCTAAACTAAAAAAAGTACTGTGTAAAAACTTCTTTGAATATCACTAAAACCTGTTCACTCTTTTCTTGATTCTCTCCGAGTGCTTACTTATTCTTACTTTCTCTTGCGTGTCTACTGTTTCTTGTGCTACCCTAATATTGTCAGTGAAAACTTTTAATTGGCCTTCTGTCACAAACTGTCAACTATCTGTATCCTAGCTGTAAGTTTTCTTAAGAAATAAAATAAAATAGATCGCTCTGCTTCAGGTTGTAGTCGAGATCAAGCGGTGACGCATTCTCGTTTGTACTGCGTGCAGCACCATCTGTTATTATTTCCTTACACTTTGTTGTTTCTAAATCAATGAGACTCTTATCTAGATTATTTTTGGTAATATTTAAAATATGCTGTGGTATACATTTATTTTTCTTTAAAGTTGTGTATTTATTGGTACTGCTAGGTTGTCTTCTACATAGGTTTTTAGTTTAGCTATTGTATATTGTTTTTTTTTTTTTTTTAAGTGGCGTTTTCCATGACTAAGTTTTCAATTTCATCATGTGCAGTATTCAATTTCAATCTCAACTGTTCAATATCTCCAATTAGTCTCTCACACTCTTCGCAACTCAAGCCGGTAGTTCGCGGCAAACTTTTTGAAAGATATATAGAATTAGCAGAGTCAAATGAGGAAGTCGGAGAGTTGGTTACCGTTTTATTTCTTCTAATAGTTATATTTTGAAAATCCATTTTTGTTATTTATTTTTGTTTGATTCCTGCCAGTTAATAATTATTGTAGTTAATAAAATCTTGCTTGATGATTCTCAAATTCACAGAAAAAAAAACAGTTATCGTAGTTGGCGAGGTTTGAGCCCGGGACATGCAACGCCCGAGATAGACGTTGTAGCAGTGAAGCCACGGCGTCACTTACGTTAGAAATTAGTGATTTATTGCTACAACTTCTTATCAAATCCGTAGCTCGTTATGACGACTGTGATTGTGATTCAATTATATTTTTTCTTGCAACTGTCACTTCACTTTGTTTATTTGTTTTTGTTATTTTTGAGACATTTATTGATTTTTCGCACAGTTTCTTTACAAATGGTAGCTATTTAGACTGTTATGGATTGTTAGAGAACACAATATTACTATTTTAACACAGATTTAGGTTAATTCGTAGTCAATATTACATTCGTAATCGTAGTCCTTAGTGAATGCAACATGTTAAAGTGACATGCAAAAGTGTTATTTGGGCATAAGCCCAAATAACACTTTTACACATGTTGCACTGTTTTCTTCACTTTCATCGTAGATTAGTCACTAAATAGTTCTATTATATATTTTGAAGTCATTTTAATATGGGAGCACAATGTTTGCGTGACGAGTGGCGACTTGATATATTATTATCTCAACACATCACAAATTGCACATACATGCCTCATTGCTCTAAAGGGCGCAACTTCGAGACCCAAGCGTGAGAAGCTAGGTTTAAGGTGTGTATCACTCTCAGAGTTAAGTGTTTGGGGTGCGTGCAGAAAACCTCCTCGTGTGCCTGATTGCTGCTGGTTCCCTGCAAATACGTTCGGGGGAAAGAGCAGTCGTCGGGCCGGTGCATCCTGGGCACGGCCAATAGTCTCTCCATGTTTCGGAGAGGTTATTGACCGTGGCGAATTTCTGCGTGGCGGGGAGCTTCATGCTCGATCGTCGGTCGTCCACTCCCCCCTCTGCTTACAGAGGGCAGGTCGAGTGGGCGCAGAGTGGCGAGGCGGATGGGAAGGTCCACGAAGAAGGGGCCAATATGGGCCGACGTTTTTCCTCGTGTCTCTCTGATCCAAACAGAGGACATAGGGGAGAAGCAAGGGCGGCGCTCGTTGTGCACTCACCCTGCCAGGGAGCTAGCAGCGGGAGAACTGATTCTCCTGACTGCAACCGTCGAAATCGTAATCCGTAAAGAGATCACAGTCATGTTTTGTGACTTGGAACGGGACGAGGATCTTGGCTTGGTCGCCCGGATCGCGAGGAAGATAACCTCTATAAACAATTCCTCTATTATCACGTTTTGGTGCGCGGCAAGGATATGAATAGCTGAGAAGTAATGTCATCTGCAACTTCGTAGCTATAGGCGCATCAGTCGTTAGCGCACCCCCAGCCAGGGTACCAGTGGACCCCCTGGTTGGGTTATAAATTTACACTTACCTAGGCACAGGGGGTAAACCTAGGTGGACTGAATAGATCCCCCACACTCGTGGGAACAATATGGACAAATTTTAAAAAAATAACAAAACAACCGGACGTCAAGAGGAGGAGAGCGATGCGGGGTCGGAATCCGACGCCGCATCCGGCGCAAAGAGCTCCACGAGCTCAAAGCGCGAAGAGATTGCGGAGAAGAAGCGAGGGTTTTTAAGAGCCCCGAAGCGCCCCAACTCGGGGTCTACCTCCGATGAGGGAGTCGGGTGGAGGAAAAAAAATTCACTCCAGCCGACGGGGTGGAGCCCGAGGCGGTAAAGGGGTGGACAGAGGGCCCCCCACTAAGGAGGCTGGCAAGCCGAGCCGAGCCAGCCCGGTCGAGTTGACCGGCCCAGCCCAGCCAGCCCAGCGAGCCGAGAGACTCGTAATGGAGGAGCCCAAGGGTGGGCTGGAAGCCGCTGGTGGCTCAAATTCGGAGCCTGCGGACAGGTTTGCGGAAGTTGTGGCCGCGGCGATAAAGGCTGTATCCGTTAAGAGGCTCAGGTCCTCTAAGGATTAGGCCATAGCCGCGGCCACGGCCTCTATTGTGGCGACAGCGAAGGCCCTTCACGTCGGGCCTCCTCCGGACGGTATGCCAGAGATGCGGGTGGAGGTGGCCCGCTTGATAGCTGCCATGTAGTTTCTCCGAAAGGATAATGAGAAGCTCTGAGCAGACCTGGCTGGTCTCCAAGGAGCCGGCACCCGGATGGAGCCGCAAGGGGGGCAGCAGCAGGGACAGGGATCGCTCGTGCCTGTAGTGGACCGGGTTTTGACCCTGGTGCGGCAGGAAATGACTTCCTTGCGGAGTCGTTTCTCTGCCCTGGAGGCCATCTTCCTGCGCCCTCCGTTGGCGGCGAGTCAGCCAGCCTCAGGCCAGCGCAAGACCCCGTCATATTCTGCCGCCACAGCTGCCACGGCTAAACTGGGCTCGTCGGGGCAAACAAAGGGCGGGAAGAATGCGCGGGTCACGAAGGCTCCAGCCCCAGCGGCGGGGGCTTCGGCCCCGGCGGCGAGGGCTCCAGCCCCAGCAGCGAGGGCTTCGGCCCCGGTGGCGAGGGCCCCAGCCTTGGTGGCGAGGTCACCGGCCCTGGTGGCGAGATGGCCGCCCCCGCCTCCTAAACCTCTTCCGGCCGATGCCGAATGGCAAGTAGAATGCCGGAGAGAAGAGGAAGGCGGCCAAGGCAAAGAGGGCGACAAAAAAGAGGGAGAAGCAGCAGCGGCGCAAGAAGCGAACCGCCGCAGCTAGGCTCCGCGCCCCGAATTCCGCAGCTGTAGTGATTACACTACAGCCGGATGCGGAAAAGAAGGGCGTGACCTATAAGACCATTATGGCGAAGGTGGGTGAGGTGGTGCGCCTTGAAGAGCTCGGCGCTGTCAATGGCCTCAAGCAGAAAATAACGGCGACTGGGGCCGAATGGTGCAAGTGTATATACATATATGTAAGGGGCAATGGCCGAAAGGCTTAGGGCGTCCCTAAATGCGGACGAAGCCCGAATGTCCAGGCCCACCAAGTGCGCTAGCATGAGCATTATGTGCCTGGATGACTCCGTGACGGAGGAACATGTGGTAGCCGCAGTGGTTAAGACTGGGGGTGTTCTGCCGAGAAGGTGAGGGCAGGCACCATCCGTCCTGACTCGACGGGGCTGCAAACCATTATGGTGAGCTGCCCCCTGTCGGCGGCCAGGAAAATTGCTGGGGAGGGCCAACGGCTATTGGAGACAGGCCTGGTCGTCCTAAACCGGGGTTCTGTCCCCACATGTGTGCAGATGCGGGGTGAATCAGTAGTGGACATCTCGTTCGCCAGCCCCGCTCTGTCGCCGCGTGTAGTTGACTGGCGTGTCATGGAAGGGGTGGAGACCTATTCCGATCACCGGTATATCCGGTTTGACGTCTGCGCCCAGACCTCGGACGCGCCGGTCCGACGGGCCCCGAGTGGTCCGCGGTGGGCGCTGAAGCAGCTGGACCGGGAGCTCCTCCTGGAAGCCTCGATCGTGCAGGCCTGGGTGTCACCACCGGACAGGCCTGCCGACATCAACGACGAGGCGGAGTGGTTCCGGGAGGCCATGTCCGACATATGTGACGTGGCAATGCCCCGGGTCCAGCCTGCACGTGCCTCGCGCCAGGTGTGCTGGTGGTCGCAGGAGCTGACGGCTCTACGCACTGCGTGCGTGGCTGCGCACCGCCGGTACACAAGGCACCGCAGGCTCCGTATCAAACCTCCGGATACGGAAGCCATTCAGGTGGAGCTGTACGAGGGGTACAGAGCGGCGACGACCGCCCTCCAAGCGGAGATCCTGCGGGTCAGGGGTTTGGCCCGCGAGGAGTCGCTGGGCACTCTAGACAGGGACCCTTGGGGATGCCCGTACAAAGTGGTGCGGGATAAACTTCGCCCATGGGCTCTCCCGCTGACGCAGAGTCTCCGGCCCCAGCTTGTGGAGGACGTGGTGAGCGCTCTGTTCCCTTCGTGAGGGGAACACACCTCCCCACCTATGGCTCCGCCTACTGCGGTGCCTGATGCGGACCACACCGCCGACGACAATGACGACGACGATGCTCCGGAGGTGACTGAGGTAGAAATGAGAGCGGCGGTACACAGGCTTAATGCCATAAATACCGCCCCAGGACCCGACGGCTTACCTGGGAAGGCCTGGGTCCTAGCCTTGGAGGCTCTCGGGCCTCGACGAAGGGGGCTCCTAAGCGCATGCTTGGAGAGGGGCCAGTTCCCGCTTCGTTGGAAGACGGGGAAACTGGTCCTCATAAAGAAGGCAGGGTGCCCTGCAGACTCTCCGTCTGCTTAACGGCCCATCGTGCTGCTCGACCAGGTGGGCAAGCTCTTTGAAAGAGTCATTGCAGACCGCCTCGTCGGCCAGCTGGTGCGGGTGGGGCCAGATTTGGTGGAGAGCCAGTTTGGTTTCCGCAGGGGGCGCTCTACCCTGGACGCCATCATGCGCGTGCGAGCCCTGACGACTGGGAATGCTGTTGCCCAGGGTAGGGTCGTCTTGGCGGTGTCTCTAGACATCGCCAATGCCTTCAATACCCTGCCCTGGAGTTGCATCAGGGAGGCACTCCGGTACCACTGGATGCCGACCTACCTCTGTCGTGTGGTCGAGGCCTATTTGACGGACAGGGCCGTCATCTACCCCGGTCACCAGGAAGTGTGGAACCGGCAAGAGATGTCGTGCGGTGTCCCACAGGGATCGGTCCTGGGGCCGAATCTGTGGGACATCGGATACGACTGGGTGCTGCACGCCGACCTCCCTAGCAGCGTCAGCGTAGTGTGCTACGCTGACGTCACGTTGGTCCTGGCGCAGGGGAGGTCGCACCAGGCGGCGGCCGAAGTAGCGGCACGCGGGGTTGCGACAATCGTCGAAAGGATCCAGCAATTGGGACTCGAGGTGGCCCTGCACAAGTCCGAGGCCATGTGTTTTCATGGTCCTCGGAACGCGCCACCGTTGGAGTCCCAAATAAAGGTAGGAGGGGTTTCCATCGGCGTCGAGTCGACGATGAAGTACCTGGGACTCGTCCTCGACAGCCGGTGGAACTTCGTGGAGCATTTCCGACGTTTGGCTCCCAAACTGGAGCGGGCGGGCGCTGCTTTGAAGCGGCTCCTGCCCAATCTAGAGGGTCCAAACACCTCCTGCCGGAGGCTCTATGCGGGGATCATGCGGTCCATGGCCCTCTACGGGGCTCCTGTATGGGCGCGCTCTCAGGCGCTGCGGCCAGCCTGCTCGTTGAGCGCGGCCCAAAGGGTCATGGCCATCCGGATGGTCCGGGGATACCGCACGGTCTCCTGTGAGGCAGCGAGCCTCCTTGCCGGATTGCTGCCATGGGATCTGGAGGCAAAAGTCATCGCGCACGTATGGGAGTGGCGCGAGGAGGCGAAACGCCGGGGCCTAAGTCCGCTGCCACGAGAAATCGCGGCACAGGGGACGGAGCTCCGGCGGGATCTCATGGCGTCATGGAGAGTACGGTTGTCGCAACCCAGTGCTGGGCATGCCACAACTGCGGCGATAAGTCCCCTCTTTGAGGTGTGGCTAGAGAGATGCCACGGCGTCCTCACCTTCCGCCTGACGCAATTCCTTACCGGACACGGCAGCTTCGGGAGGTTCCTGTGTCGGATAAGGCGGGAGGAAACGTCCGGGTGTCACCACTGTGTGGATCGCCTGGAGGACACGGTGGAGCATACGGTGGAGGTCTGCCCGGCTTGGGCAGAGCACCGCCGTTTCCTCGTGGAGGCGATTGGTGGCAGAGATCTCTCGCGTCCGGCCCTGGTTCAGGCCATAGTACGGAGCGAGAGGGCATGGGCAGCCGTCACCTCCTTCTGCGAAGCAGTAATGCTCGCGAAGGAGGAGGCGGGACGGTTGAGGGAAAGGTAAGTTTCGCGCCCTCTCGCCCCTAGCCGCCGCAGGAGACGCCCAGGGCGTCGGGAATCCCGGGCGGATTTCCGGCCACCGTAGGCGCGGGCTTGCGGACGGTGAGCAATGGGTAGCTCACCGTCCGGTAAGGATAAGGCCCGGGTCGACGGCGCGTTGTATTCCACGCGCGCCTCAAAGAGATGTCGTCAGCACATAGGTAGGGGTCCACTAGGGCCAATGCCTGCCGAGGTCGCAGGAAGGTACTTATGGGTCACCGAGGTGCCCGCAACACAGGCAACAGGAAGGAATACGGGTGGGTTTTAGTCAGTAAGAGTCTGACACACCCTTCCGCTCCGTCCAGAGCGGGAGAAGTTATTTGATCATTTCCCAAACTCAAAAAAAAAAAAAAAAGAGTTAAGTGTTTAGATTTAAATTATTTAATCTTAGAGTAGCGAATGTGATATCGTATTAAATGGTTAAAAACTGGAATTTATTAATCAAACGGTTTTCCTAGGAATCACTCTAGATGATAAACTACAACCACATATAACATCTCTTGCGGGGCGGCTAAGCTCGGCCGCTTATGATGTTAGAAAGATAAGACAGTTAACAGATGTATAAACCGCGCATTTGGTCTATTTTAACTACCTCCACAGAATTATGTCGTATGGCATTTTAGTGTGGGGTCGGGCTGCTGAAATTGAATCCATCTTTATTTTGCAAAAGAATGCTGTCAGAACCATTTATAATATACGTTGCCGTGAATCTCCCAAGAAAAAAATTAAAAAGATTAATATTATGACGGTATCTTGGCAATTCATTTATGAAAATATTATGTGTGTAAGAAAAAAACGACATATATTTAATGAAACACCTAAGTGAAAGATATAATTTTAATACTAGATATAAAAATAAAATTGATCAACCATTTTTCAGATTATCTAAAGTAACATACATCTTTTATCGGGGATCCTGCCGTTTTGCCGAAAAGATTTAGCCAAAATTTCACTACCCAAACAAAGTTAAGCAACCTTTTTATACCAATGCAATGTTTGGAATGATTTTAGTACGCACATTGTCATTTGGTCAATTTTAATCATAAAAATCTTAATCATAAATTATTAGCAATGACAAACAAATACAATATCTCTGAAAAGCAAATGAGGGAATACATGCTGGCGATGAATGAGTTAATAGTGAGGGCTAGTTCATGTGCCTGTGAGCGATCACAATCATTGACCAACAACGGCTTGTCCAATAGTCAGCCCTCACCGGCTTGTTGGACGCCGGCATGTGATACTTCATTGCAACAAGGTTATACCTCTGATGGTTACCCAAATAAAACTAAAGTTAGTGTAAAAACCCACAACTACGTACAAACCCAAACAAATAATGATATTGTGATATTTAGTGTTGAAATTGGGAAAGACATGGGCCGGTTATTATCAAATATTTGCAAGGGAAAGTCAGTTACCAATTATTGTACGCCTGGCTTAAGTTATGTTGAGATAGTGACAAAGTATATTAGTTTAAATTTCCACCAGGATACAACTTTGATATTATTGATCAGTGAAAGAAGAAATGTGAATCAGACCAGAGTCTACTTCATTACTATAACAAACTTTGTGAACTAGACAGACAGATTGTTATGTTTACATTCCCCTATAGTAACAGTTTGCCAAAAAAGGAAAATAATTTTAGGCACAAATTAAACATAATGTTATGACATTCAACAATAACAATTGTCATGTCATTGACACCAACAAGTATGTTAGTAAATATTTATATGTGACAAAATACAAACTGTATTTACCAATATGTTTAAAAAGACAAATAGCCTTATCGCTATACCTTTTGTTCATTAATATATCAGCCAAGAAATTGGCTAGTAAAACTGTTGCTTCTATTGAGCAATTATCTGACGTTTTCATTGATTCAGCCAATAACATGGCTACACAAGCTGACATTAATTTAAATTAGAAATTGAGACAACAGAGAAAACCTCTTGATAATTAATGGAGATAATTTAAATTATAATATTAGAATAAATCATCAAAATGTCAGAATAAGTTCTAACACAGTATACCTCGCGCACCATTATATTCAAGGTACGAGTATGTTGAGAAAAGACCTTGAAATTGAATTATTCATGAACTGTAACAACATTGATATTTTGTGTATTACAGGACATTGGTTAAAAAGCCATCAGTTCATGTTTAATTTCAGTAATCACCAGGTTGGTAGTTCTTTCAGCAGAGAAAATGCAATACATGGTGGCTCATTGATACTGTTAACTAAACAACTTAAATTCAAAGAACATAAGGATATAGTGAGCCTCTCTGTTGAGCGGACTATTGAAATAGCTTGTGTGGAGTTGGAGCGGCTTGTTGTATTGAGCGTGTAGCGGCCTCCGTCATCGATTTATGATTGCTTTGAGAGTGTCATGGATGATGTGTTACAAAACTTGGTAAATTAGAAAAAATATAATTGTGTGTTAGAGGACTCATTGATGTGCCTAAAAATTTAAAATTTATTTCAGTCATATAACCTTGATCATTTATTTTTAGAGCCTACTAGAATAACCGCCATCTCAGCTACATGTATAGATAATATATTTACTAACATATTACATATTACTAGACAAATTATAAGCCAACTGGATTCTGACCACTGCGGTCAGCTGATTACATTTAGTAAGCAAGATAGAAAAGTGGCTAACAGAGATATCACTGTAGTGCCAAAAACTGCCGGTCGCTTGGAAAGCTTTAAAAACAAACTTAATAGTCAGTTAGCCTACTTGCCTTATAGTAATGATCCTAATGAACTGTACAATTCCTTTTTTCCATGTATTGTAAAGAATTTAACTCAACATTTATACCGAAGCAGATCTCAGTTAATGGTTCTGCAACCTTCAGTGAATGGGCAACTAAAGGGATATTTAATAGTAGAATCAAACTTTTTGAACTTTATGAGGAAATAAATTATAATAAAACTAGAGAATTTTATCAATATGTTAAGAACTATTCCAAATTATTTAAACAAGTTTGTAGCGAAGCTAAAAGTCGATATTTAAGTTCAAAAATTAAAAATAGTCAAAATAAAATAAAAATGACTTGGGAAATTATAAACAATGAGACTGGAAGGGATCAAATCAAATCAAATCAAATCAAATCAAATCACTTTATTTGTAGATCATAGGTGAAAAAAAAAATACATATATGCAGAATCGGCTGTCCAAAATCAAAACCTAGCAAGGGACATTTTTGATGAAACACGTTTTCTTCAACCAATATTCCCAAAATTTTTTGCTGCGTCTATAGCAAAAACAACTGTATTTCTATCTTAAATAGAATCGGAGATATGAACATGTATGAACCTAGCAAGTGCACTTCGTACTCGGTGTTTACAAAGTGAAAAAGCTAGTAAGTAACATTTCCAAATACAAAAACCTATTAAGTACGGTACATGCTAGGTTTTTGAATTTGTGAATGGACTTACTAGGGTTTTGAATTTGAAATTAGTCTTTTTACTAAGTTTTTGAAGTTGGAATTGTCCCTTACTAGGTTTTTGATTTACAATATCACTGAAGTGTTGAACACGATTATCAAATAATGTCTATAATAAATAATAGGAAGTCGATGAGAACTAGGCGTGCAGGACGAAGAGGGGGGCTCTACTCCCGCGCCGCCTTCGCCGCGCCCGTCTCAGTTCGCTCATTTGGAATTTATCGTCATAACGGCCACGCGCGTGCGTTTTCGTTCGGAATAATTTTGTTTATTTAATCTCTAATAAAATGAGTAGTGACAGATCGAGGCGGATAGTGGCAGCAGCTCTCTTAAGGTATTTATCCGTAATACTTTTATTTAAGTAAAGGTGTTATAATTACATTTATATTGTGGATATGAAATAACTAGCTAAACCGAAGTGTGCTGTGTGTGTAAGGGGCATACGCCTGACGTAACATCGGCGTGCTTGCTATATTGATTGGGTTTCAACTAAATACAACTAACATGTTTTCTTTCTTTTATAATAATTAAGGTCATAGCGGAGAGTAGTCCATAAAACATTTAGACATAATTATTTAAGTACCTATAATATTATATAACACAGATTTATTGGGTTCATTTGCATAGCAATAGACATTTTAGATATCAAAAGTGATTAATCTCAGATGTCAAATGCTGATTATTACTTTAATTACTAAAACAATGGGGCTCAAAATATTGCCTATGTTATCTGGCCTTCTCCACTTTGATCTTAATAATAATTTATGGGTTAATGCATTTGTGTGGTGTTGGTTACACGTAAAATGATGTGTGCGTTTTGCTTTCTTTCTTTCTAGCACTTCTGCAAGTAATAACCATACACCTAATGCTATACAGCCTCTGCCATGCACGAGTACTTCTGCTTCCAACACGCATGTCATCAACCCCTGTGCACAATCACAACCTTCTGTTTCTGGCATTGACTCTAAATCTATTACAGATGCATCTCTCCCTGATCAGTTTAACCTCGACTTTAGTGACGATGACTCTGTCGCAGATCCGTTATATGTACCTGATCCCAGTTTTGACGAGAGCACATTATCAGACTTGTTTGATTTTAGCGAAGATATAGATTCAAATAATTATGGGAATTCCCTAACTTGTATGATAACGCCACAGCAAGAAACACAACAACGTATTCTGGAAGTGTCTGATATTACAGACAATACAAGACCGATTTTTATTGCTCAATATCCCGGACCAATTTTTATATCAAATAATGCTCCCAACGATGGTATGTTCAAAAACAAACAAAAGTTAAAGCACCCTATGATACTTAGAGTCTGCGACGGAAAGTGCCAGAGACAATGTTTAAAATTTTCGGATCAGGAAAGAATGGCAATTTGGGAACAGTATTGGAATTTAAAATTTCAGGCAAGGCGATCATTCTTAAATAAGTTTGTACAATTGACAGAAATAAAAAGGCGTAAAATCGATACTACTTCTGCTGTTCCATCCAGAAACGAAGCACGTTACTATTATCTACCAGGAAAGGAGAACAAAGATTTGATTCCCGTCTGTAAGCGCTTTTTCCTAGATATACTTGGCTTGAGAACTGATGGACCTATAACTGAATTATCAAAAGCTTTAAAGAAGGGACAATTATTTGCAGCTATGACTGGTGAAAACAGAGGTGGAAAAAAAAGGGAATTAACAAAAATTTACTCCGGGAACATATTCTCAGTTACAAACCTACTGTCAGTCATTATCGTCGACATAATTCCCCGTTCACAAAATACTTGCCTAGAGAATTAACAGTACGCGAAATGCACAACAATTTTAAGACGAAATACCCGGAAACACAATGTTCTGATGAAACTTACAGGAAAGAAATTAAAAAAAAGAAGATTTCTTTTAATATGCCAAGAGGAGACAAATGTGATGAATGTTTTTTTTATATGGAAGAAAAGAAAAAAATACGCGGATGAATCTCTTATGCCAGATGATCTAAAACAAAAGTTTGTGTTACATAAAGCTAAATCTGATCAAGCTCTCGAAAAGTACAAAATTGATTCGTCACAAAGGAATTCAAAGCATATAAAGTATTTTTCGATGGATTTGCAAAAAGTAATTTTGCTGCCTATAATGCCCCAAATTAAAGAAGCTGTTTTTATAAGTCGATTAATTACATTTAATCTAACTTTTGCACCTATAAGTAAGCAATCTCCTGATCCAGCTACTTGCATAGTTTGGCACGAAGGTTACGCCGGTCGAGAAGCTTCCAACATAGTTGATGCTATTTTAACATTTATGAAGAATGAAAGAGATTGCCAACATTTTCATATTTGGGCTGATAACTGTACAGCCCAAAATAAAAACTGGACTCTGTTTACGGCTTTAACTACTATAGTAAATACAGAAACAACGATCGAGACTGTGACTTTGAGTTACTTAACAAAAGGACATACTCATATGACTGCAGATTCGGTGCATGGAAATATTGAAAGAAAAATTAAAAGACAAGGAGACGTTTTGGATTTCGAAGACTTTAAAGATGTCGTAAACAGTTCAAGACAAAAAATAAAGGTCATAGATTTAAGTGATTGTAGGAGCTGGCCGAAGGAAAAAAGAGCACCAAGGAAAACGGATAATGAAGACTTGATGAAATCTTTCTTGCTCAGCCAAGTTGTCCAAGTAAAATTCGTTACTGGATCGAGGAAGATTCTTTACAAGACAAGGTAATTATTAATAGTAGATAGATGTAGTAGTGAGTTTAAAGTTAAACCCGTTGATTAATGACTATGGAATTTTCAGCTTTGATGAACCATTTGTGGAGTTAGACTTCCTACCAAAAAAATTTCAAGTAGTTGGGCTGCCTGAAAAAAAATCAGCTCCTCGAGGCATTCCTGGTCAAAAAAAGGATGTGATTGTGGCAAAGCTGGTACCCTTAATGCCAGAAACAAGGCGTGCGTTTTGGGTTCAAATACCCGTAAACAATGAATCAGTTGATCTCCAAACTGGAGGCGAAGTAGCTGAAGAAATTTGATTTTTTTAAGTTGATATTTTGTTAAGTTGATTTATTTACATAACCAAATTACAAGATGATTATTAACATTAACTAAATTAAATTAAAACTAAGTTAAGCTTAAAAAAGGCCCTCGGGGCATTGTACCGAGGATGCTGGCGGCATTTCCTCGCTGAATTGCAATGCTGATGCGTTGCGCGAGAAAGCCGCCAGCTTTTCGGTCACCAGTTACATCAACTAGACGTTTCGCGATTTCCGCAAATAACTTATGCGCACTGGGACCCCACGGACCGAGGGTCTCGACGCCAAAGGGCACAAAGTTGTACTCTCTGCCAAGGCCTCCATATTTAATAACTTTCAGATTTTCGGCATTTTCTGCCGCTGCGCCCGCTTTAGAAGTAGTCCGTTGGAGGTGGGACGGTGCCAGTGTGTCTACACAGGTAGCGTCCCACACAAGCATCCGTCCCAAACTCCACGGGACCAAAGACACACCATCAGGTCTTTTGCCATCATCTCTGACAATGCCAGTCGGCTCAAGAAGAGCAGGCACATTGATGCTGGCAAGAGACCGGCGGATTATGTCATTAAGTGTTGCATGTCTTGAAAAGCGGCCTGCACTTTTTTGACAACAAAGTCCGTGGTGACCCAGTCGGTCCACGTCCGTGCCACAAGGGCATGTGTGTGGAGTGCATACCGTGACCCCAAGCCGCAGACCAGTCGCCAGACGAAGCGAGGTCGGATCCAGGAAGGTACCGGTATATGGAGAAGGATGGGCATGTAGCCAATGACCGGCCTCTCTGGTTCCGACCGCCAAAAGTCTTGCGCGATCCGGACCTGAACTGCGGCTCAGAATCGATTTGTATGTTAAATCGCAATAAATATCGTCCCAGCTCCTCTGAGATTTTAGGTTGTCTGGAAATTCTTTACCCGGGCAAGCAATTTGAAAAGCATTCTTGGCATCCTCCAAGCCCGCAGTCTCATAGTTTGTGGGCAAAGCCCTTAGGACATTACCTATGAGACGTGACGTGCTATGGGTGGACGACAAAAAGGCTGGGGAAGCAACACTCGAAATTTTGCGGATTCCTAAACCGCCAAACCGAATAGGGAGGGATGCTTGTAACCAAGATGGTTCATTGAGCTGAATATTTAAAATCGTTTCTAAACTAGTTTTGACTAAATCGTCTATTGGTGAAAGCAAATTTGGATGTTTCCAAAAAGGGCTACAGCGAAGCACATAAGTAAATTTAGGGACAAAAAGGCAAAACTTTAGAATTATAAGAGCATAATGAGGACTGATTTCGAGTAAACAATTTGCGTGACTTTGGAATTTAGAAATAGTGTTAGTAATATAATCAGGAAAAGATTCTTCAAAGATGGGAGAACCCAGGAGGCAAAGTGACTTTCTATCTACTATTTTGATATTCGGTGCCAGAAAATTTAATTTGGATTTTAAATTATCCAAACCGTAAGAAGTTTTTTGAATGAAGAGTTCACATTTGCTAAAATTTAATTCTAAACCAATATTTTCGAAATTTGTTTTAATATCTGATAAGTCAGATAGCACAGTGTCCACATCGCCTCCCAGGGTTCCGTCATCCAAATACCAAACGTTAAATTTTGATTTTAAATTTTGAATAATCGGATTTATAGCCAAGCTAAAAATTGCTGGCCCGAGGGGATCGCCCTGCTGACAGCCGACCTCCGAAGAAAGTTCATGGGAACGGTAAATTAATTTTGAAGGTTCTGCGTAGCAGGTAAGCAGGTATTGATAGAGTTCCGGAATTTTGTTCTTAACTTCTGTCAGCATGGCATCCCTGTTTACTGAATTGAAAGCATTTTTGACGTCAATTTTGACTACAATTTCGCAATCATCATACGAAAGGTAGGTTCTTAAGGCATGGACGGCTGCCTCACACCCACCTTTCGTGCCAAATCCTAATTGTATAGGTTCGAAAACAGACTGTAATTTAGATTTGATATGTCTCACCGCAATTTTGGATGCCAAACGTCTTAAAGTTGACCCCACAGCAATGGGTCTCACCCCTCCGTCCTTTTTAGTTAGGGCGATCAAATTAGCACCAAATAAAAGTGAGGCAATATCAGCGTTGATTTTGCCTGAAAAAATAAAATTTATTAATTTTGTAATAGAGCAAATAAGCTGCACACCTGCATCACCCACAGAATAAGAAGTTAAATCTTTTAAATGTTGGGGTGAGATTCCGTCCAGGCCGGCCGCTGAACCGGTTTTAAAAGAAATTATTGCGTCAATAACGTCTTTGCCTTCGATTTCGAGGCAGGCCTGGTCTGCTGTAGGAGAGTCGAAAAAATACGGGATCACGGGAGCCGGGGGATGTTTCGAATGCAAAGCCGAAAGGGTATCAGGAGTATCAGGCGACAACACGTCGTTAGTAAAAAGAAGACGTGCGGCGCCTTTGAGATCCCCGTCGGCAATTTTGCCTTCAATTAATTTAATTCTAGATAATGTTCCCCTCTTGGGAGAATCAAAAGGTGAAGATGTTTTTGTTAAACAGTTATTTTTGATTTTTTGCGTTAGAGAAATAGTAGCCTCATCTTTTTTGACATGCAAAGTGGTATACGAAAAAAGGAAGAGATTATGCCAGTCTACAATTTGGTTGCTCTCCACACATTTTTTAATCAAGCCTGAAAGGTGGTTTGCGACGGAGATCCTGGCGCCGCGCGGGACTCGTTTGATAACAGGCACATTATTTTTTAGGTAACTAAGGTACAAATGGAATGGGGTAGAATTTGGACTGTCGGAAACAGGTGCCGGTAAAGAAACTGGGTCTAAATTTAGAGCAGGGCCGTTCTGGCTAATACAAAGACGATGTTTTTTTGAAATATGAATGTTAAGACCCCTTTTTGATTGAAAAGATCTATCGCAATGTAAACAAATGTAATTTTGATTTAACGTGCCATCACCGGATTGGGTTGCGGTATGCATCCACTTACCAGAAAACAACACTTGAATAGAGAAAAACACTCAACTAAACACAAAATAGAAATTATCACTAAAATATAACTATTTTAAAGTCTTTCAGAAGCGTTGACGTCGGACGTCAGGACGACACGCCATAACGTTGCCAAGGAGGACCGCAACGTCTGAAACAAAAAGATATTTTATTATTTGTTCAAAATTGGGAGCTGCCTACACTTTGGCACAGCAGTTAAGCCTTGATTAACAAGAAAACGATCAAATTTGGACATCTAGGGCCACGTAAAATATGTAAATTTAAATAAATATGAGCTGTGAAAAAGTGACAGACAGTGACGTGACAGATCACCATTATCAGTTGATTATGTACCTTATGTTCCTCAATAATTTAATTAAACCATTTTATATTAAGTCAACTGTTTTTTTACTATAATTATGCTACTTACTTGGTTGAAATACGACATAAGGTATTAAAAATAATAAAAAATCCAATTCAAAAACCTAGTAAGTGTTTTTGCTAGGTTTTCAATGTTAGATCCAAAAACTAATGTATAGAGAAACCAATTAACAAACCTAGGTAGAGATCTAACTAGGTTTTTGCTATTGGTTTAGTATCATACATATTATCTTGAAGTATCCAAAGAAGTCATTAGTAAGGCACATAAAACTTGTCCAAATGCATTTTCATTTAATTTATCTATTTCGTAAAATAAAACAAATCATAATTATTGCCATGAAAACAAGATATGTTTAAAAAAGGAATTATATTCTAAATGGCAGCTGAAAATGTTTCATGTCTTCTCCTGTAAAATTAACTCAGATGTACTTGCTAGGTTTTGATTTTGGACAGCCGAGATGTTAGTGCTCTTAAAATTATCGCTATGTCTTGCCGTCAGCGGCGTACAAATATTCTAATTTTAATTCTAAAATATTCTAATTACAATTACGAATTATTACTATGTCAATCTCTAATTAATTAATATGTCAATTTTCAATTACTAATTATTACTATGTAAATTTTCAATTACTAATTATTACCATGTCAATTTCTAATTACATTAATATGTCAATTTTCAATTACTGATTATTACATACTATGTCAATTTCTTAATATGTCAATTTACAATTATAATATTATGTCAATGTCAATTATTTACAAATAAATGGATTAAAATAACAATAAAATAATGAAATGTCATGAAATTAAAATACATCTTCTAAGAACTCATTGACTGTATAGTATGTTTTTGCGACTAATAAATTTAGAAGAGGCTGTTTGAAATGCTGTATGCCGCCAACATCTTTTATTGTAATGGGTATGTTATTGTACAATTTGGGACCCATTCCCAAAAAGCTTTTCGAATAGAGCTTAGTTCTGTGTGGAATAGCACATATATCATTGCGTCGCTTTGATCTGAGCGTTTGGAACAAATGCAAGTTCAATCTAACGAATACTGCTGTCTCGTATATGTACATACATGGTGTGACTGTCCCTAAATGACCCTAGGCCGATAAAATTTTCGTTTTTCCTAATTCTGTTAATATGAATGTTTGGGTCGGTCCCTCATATTGAGGGAAAGTCGCACCCCGCCGCCGTACGACTCTGTAGAGCTCGTCTCCAGACTGGTCACTCTCCCACCGACAGAGATAAGAATTCCAAATATGAAGAAGTCTAACGCCTTGTCTCTTGCCTTGTTGTGTTAATAGAGCAAGGAAAGGATTGAAATAAATAGTAAATAAGATTTAGGAATTCATAGTTATGAAGTTGGATGTGGTTTAGAAAGACAATAAATAATAGAATAATGCTAAGTATATTATTATATAGATTTGTGAGTAACTCTTACGCTAGCGTAAGAGGTGTTTGGTCAGGCATTACTCACACGATACTTTACATCTGTACTTGGAGTACTCAGAGCAACACTTCCATAAAGTGACGCAAGCGGCTTTTCAGCGGCATTACGTCGGCATCATGCTCTTAAGGAGACATGGTCCCTAGCAGTTCTTTCAAACTGATAAGCGTGACGAAGCGGCTTTCCCTGCGGCAACCGTGTGGACCGTCCTTGTCTAACAACGGGGCGGCTAGTTTCAGCGGCATTGCGTCGGCATCATGCTCTTAAGGAGACATGGTCCCTATCAGTCCTTGGACTGGATATGAGGTAGATGTGGTTTCCCGAACCCCTGGAAGTTCACCCTTTGCACAACAAGCGTATCTGCAAGACACGTGTTCATATCAGTCTAACCGAATTATTGGTTTGTGAAGAAGAATACAACATTCAAGAATTATTAGATAATAAGAGTTGAGAATCGAAACTCAAGAATTATTAATTAATAGAGCTGTGGATCAACTCTCTCAAAGATTTATAGACAGCCCCAAAGCGCCCACCCGTCATCACTTCCTAGTGTTTGAGCTGGGGAGAAGAAGTGACGCAACGAACTCCCCAGCAACACGTCTCTGTCTGTTTAGTTACAAGAACTTTAATTATACTATCAGACTAGGATAAATATTATAATAAAAGACTCTCCCAGTCGTCGCAACAAACTCACACACGCACTCTATATTAGGTACTAAATTAGTCTAATCGGGGCTTTAACCCAACTATAACTCATACTCGCTATCTAGCGACAGCCCACTCGGACATGGCCCTTGGTATTCACCAAGCCTCCTAACTTAACTCGCCTAGACTCTAACGTCTATATCTTTCCGTAGTCTTAAATCGTCTTGTTGCATTCGGCTTAGACAGTTAGGACAAGGAGGGATTACAAGTAAACAATGTCAATATAAAATAAGGTTGGGAATTCACAGGTTATGGAAAGGAATCTAATTTATCTACTTTTCTTTTGACTATGAAAGTTAGAGGACATGTCAGTAATATAAAAGGGTAGGTATGTGACACGTAACGCTTGCGTTGTACGAGTATATTACTCTAACTTACGTTAATGGATTTCTTTACAATAATTACAGACCCACCCCAAGTGACGTGGGACTGCCTTACAACAGCTGACATCGTCGTGCGTGTATTGTTAGACCTGAACGCATAGGACCACTAAGGACACTGCTACGATTCTAACAAGCCACGCTCCCTAAGCTCTAGTCATGTCTTACTCAATCCTAAGGCAGAGTACTGCGAAGTTCAACTGTCATTGAGCGAGACACGTTCCAGTAATCACTGGGCGCGTACTAATATAATAATCAAAATCAAATCAAAATCAAAATCAAAAGTCATTTATTCAAACTAGGCTGAAAATCAGCACTTTTCGAACGTCAAAGTTACATAAGACAGTCCCCCAAAAATGCCCGCCCGTCACCACTTCCTAGTGCTTTAGCTGGGAAGAAGAAGTGGTGGAACAAACTCCCCAGCAGCACGTCTGTCTGTTTAGTTATATAAACTTGATTTTATACAAATCGTATGCAAAGTAATTAACATTACGAAACACAAAACATTGGATTAAATTACACACTTGCCATACGTTAGCTAGCACGCGCCAGTATACCAACAAAACAATGAACAAACTGTACTCAAGCAGATAAAAATTTCAACATAAAAAAAACGTAAATAGAACTTAATACCTAAATAAAAGCATCCATGCATAAAGGGCGTGCCCGCTTACATAAGGCAATTGCTGTAGCTCAAAGTGAGAAATGATAAACTAGCCCCATCGAAGTAAAATAAGTAAACAATTACTAATAACAATTAAAACCATGATCAGCAAGACGACCAGTCACCACAAGCAGCACCCCTTATAACGGCCTAATCACCCGTTACAAAGACAATACAAAACTTGCACAAGCGTACCGCATCGTCAGTCGGTAGTAGAATTCTTTACAATTACTCCTGCTATACGCCGAAGTGGTTATTCCAAATCGTCACTTCTCACTCTCTTAATCTCCCCATTAGAAGATGCTTTCAATGTAATCGGCAGCCATGCGACTAAGTCAAGCATCGGAGCGTTTCTATCTGGGCATCCAAATGTTGTGTCTCGCTAATGATAATTTGTGAGAGGCCGATAGCCAGATGTGGTTTAACGAGACACAATCCCTAGCGTTCCTTAGAACGAACTATCAATCCAGTTTAGGAAACTTGGTGGAGCCTACCCCCTCTCCCAAGAGTCTGCATACATCAAGGGCAATGTAAAATATCCTGCAGTTAGTCAGTCCATAGGGATAAGATAGCCATCACTAGCATTTGGTTTGTTTGTGTTCGTAAACAATTACAAAGTAGCATTATAGCTCAAATTGGCCCTAACGAGTTGCGAGTATTAGTTCGGTTCAGCCATCCATAAGCGGTGTGACTGCCGTAAGTGTCAAGTCTTGGTTGTGGTTGTCTATAGTCTGTTGGTAGAGTAGTCTACCGTCTCTTGTTAAATGTCACACCCAATGGAAGGCGTTCTCCGAGTCCCTAGAACCAAACGCTGGTGTAGGATACCTCGATCGTCATAGAAAGGAATAAGGAGGAATGGAATAGTAAACACTCACCCAATCGTTCACAGATACATTCACTGAGATTCGCGCGCCTTACACACAACTTACATTATACTTGACTAATATAACCTAGTCTAAATCTACACTTATTATTACAATTTAACGTATTAATTAAACTGATAACACTTTCACTATCGCGATCTCTCCAAAGTAACATTATGTCATTATTATCGACCTAGTTCTATCTCTCCTAGTCCGGCCTAATTCAACCGCTCTTTCTCGTGGTATTTTTGCGAACTCCCTAACTTAACCCGCTAGATATCACGTCCGAACCCTGTCGCGGCTCATCACCGACTCCCCTCAGCCCTACCCTTTTCCGTCCTCCATTCCATCTCCAAAATGACCGGAGCGTCGTCTTTTTTCCCATGCCAACCAAATACTCAGAATAGGTTTATTGCCTTTTTTATACCATTTCTCAATTGTTTTAAGGGCCTGTTTGGGTTTTACCCGAAATCAATTTATCCCAAGCAGATGTTGGCAATAGTATTGTCCTCTGCGATAAGAAATCGAATACTTTAGTCGTATCTTTAGAATTTGTTAAATTATTGCTTTCGACCCGTCCGTTGTTAATTGTCTAAAGTTTGTTTCCCATAAAATATAAATGGAATGCATTTCTAAAAGGTTTCACATTTTCAAAGAAATAGGATGTTTTGTTATTAATTACGGTAACACGTCGAGCTGTCAGCCCATAAAATAGAGATTTAATGTATTTGTAAGGGCCTAATATCGTGAGACAATGTTAAAATAAGAATTTAGAATAATATATTTTGTTATTAATTAGAAGACATGACAGACAGTCACATTCCCCCCTCTGAAAATTAGACGCGTGACGCAGTACAGCGGATGAGCTTTCACGATAAGATGAGCTCTGCCTTTCATTGTCAGTATTATAAAATATTCAGGTCTGCTATGTTCATCTAGTCAAATAATTAATTATAGGTATTCCAGTTGGAACATCAATCCAATAAGATCAGAATAGGATGCAATGTCTGCTATAATTTAGTACTGTTTCGCAGAAGCATCTTCAATCGATACTATTATATTCTCTATAACACTTGCACATAATCTTCTTCAAAATACTTCTGTCGCATAATTCAAATTACATTACCGCGCTTCAATTCATATCAGATGACCTGTGCATGCTTATAATGTAGTTTTACATACCAGGATCTCTTTCAAGAGTATTTGTGTTATTGTGGCACGCTACCTACAGTGCCCCCACGTTCTAAACTCAGCCTATCGCAGTCGCCGATGGACAGAGGCCTCTCCTTATGCACCTCAATGCTGAGTCAGCGTAGTCAGCTGCCCGCAGCCATATCCAGGAGTAACTGAAATAGTCCGCACATGAACATATTAGATTATATTCCCATTGGACGCCCCCCTCTGATTCTAAGAGGTTTAGAGCACTTTTGAATTCCAATCAGAGTTAAGAAGTTATTCTGATTAGAAAATATAGGTATCCTAGACTGTGCAACCAATTATTGGTTTAGTGTGACAGACGATTGTCAATTCCTCCCTCCAATCATATGGGCTATTGGAATGAAGTTTCTCGCGTGAAGAGGATAACATTAACATAATATTTTAATATCTGACAGATTGGTCGATATGTTTATCGCTGCATCTCATAAAATATTGAAAAGAAAATTATCTAGTATATCTGAAGTGATAACTCAAAACATAATAATATTAAGTTAGATAACAAAAACCATATTACGGGTAACTTTAGTGTCTAATGAAAGTAAAACTTAGCTTCGTAATAGGAGCCACGCTACAGCCACTGCTGTTGAAGTCAGCCGATGGCAGCTGATTTTGATGAAGCTTTAAACCAAGCGTAACGCACAAACCAATGGTTCAGACAGTGTACTTGCAGCCAAATGGAGACTTAAATATCCTGGAATTTGAAATAAGGCCACACGAGTATCTATTCAATTATATGGCATACGCCACCGACTACATAGTTGGAATGATTTATGTTTACTTCTTATGATGACAGTTCTAGACTAGACTTGGATTCATTTACCTTCCTGGTAAATTAATTGTTATTTTGTAAGCTTGACGCTTACTTACTAAAAGTATTACGTTTACCCACAATAAGGGTGTGTCTTATATTTAAGCTTACTCCACACAAATATATAAATCTCAAACACACAAACACATTCCATGTTCATAAAGTGTAAGACACAAAACTCACGTTAGCAGGGACTTGAAACCATTACTACAGTAGCATAGAAACTCAACAACAATCATACCATAACTTACATAGAAATTGTTACGTCCTTGTATGCGGGAATTGAACCCACTATCATTAGCGTCAAAGCCCTACAATAAACTATCCATGCGGGAATTGAACCCACAAGCCGTGACACAGTTATTCAAGCACTTATAAATAAATAGATCGAACCCAATATTCATCATAATGTAATCGAAGCACATCAACTAACAAAATCATGTAGGAATTGAACACACTACCAGTACTTGAAGAATTCAACCACCATTATCAAGTCGTAACCTAATTAACCAGAAGTAACTGTAATCGTTGTACTCGTAACTCAGGCCGTCTCTAACAATAAAACCATAAAATTTACGTTGTGTTATTTTTGTAGCAACCCATAAGTTGTCCTTTCTCGTTGCACTGAGGTTAATCAGTACATTTAAAGACGAGAATCCTGGTCACGGCACCACATGTGACTGTCCCTAAATGACCCTAGGCCGATAAAATTTTCGTTTTTCCTAATTCTGTTAATATGAATGTTTGGGTCGGTCCCTCATATTGAGGGAAAGTCGCACCCCGCCGCCGTACGACTCTGTAGAGCTCGTCTCCAGACTGGTCACTCTCCCACCGACAGAGATAAGAATTCCAAATATGAAGAAGTCTAACGCCTTGTCTCTTGCCTTGTTGTGTTAATAGAGCAAGGAAAGGATTGAAATAAATAGTAAATAAGATTTAGGAATTCATAGTTATGAAGTTGGATGTGGTTTAGAAAGACAATAAATAATAGAATAATGCTAAGTATATTATTATATAGATTTGTGAGTAACTCTTACGCTAGCGTAAGAGGTGTTTGGTCAGGCATTACTCACACGATACTTTACATATGTACTTGGAGTACTCAGAGCAACACTTCCATAAAGTGACGCAAGCGGCTTTTCAGCGGCATTACGTCGGCATCATGCTCTTAAGGAGACATGGTCCCTAGCAGTTCTTTCAAACTGATAAGCGTGACGAAGCGGCTTTCCCTGCGGCAACCGTGTGGACCGTCCTTGTCTAACAACGGGGCGGCTAGTTTCAGCGGCATTGCGTCGGCATCATGCTCTTATGGAGACATGGTCCCTATCAGTCCTTGGACTGGATATGAGGTAGATGTGGTTTCCCGAACCCCTGGAAGTTCACCCTTTACACAACAAGCATATCTGCAAGACACGTGTTCATATCAGTCTAACCGAATTATTGGTTTGTGAAGAAGAATACAACATTCAAGAATTATTAGATAATAAGAGTTGAGAATCGAAACTCAAGAATTATTAATTAATAGAGCTGTGGATCAACTCTCTCAAAGATTTATAGACAGCCCCAAAGCGCCCACCCGTCATCACTTCCTAGTGTTTGAGCTGGGGAGAAGAAGTGACGCAACGAACTCCCCAGCAACACGTCTCTGTCTGTTTAGTTACAAGAACTTTAATTATACTATCAGACTAGGATAAATATTATAATAAAAGACTCTCCCAGTCGTCGCAACAAACTCACACACGCACTCTATATTAGGTACTAAATTAGTCTAATCGGGGCTTTAACCCAACTATAACTCATACTCGCTATCTAGCGACAGCCCACTCGGACATGGCCCTTGGTATTCACCAAGCCTCCTAACTTAACTCGCCTAGACTCTAACGTCTATATCTTTCCGTAGTCTTAAATCGTCTTGTTGCATTCGGCTTCGACAGTTAGGACAAGGAGGGATTACAAGTAAACAATGTCAATATAAAATAAAGTTGGGAATTCACAGGTTATGGAAAGGAATCTAATTTATCTACTTTTCTTTTGACTATGAAAGTTAGAGGACATGTCAGTAATATAAAAGGGTAGGTATGTGACACGTAACGCTTGCGTTGTACGAGTATATTACTCTAACTTACGTTAATGGATTTCTTTACAATAATTACAGACCCACCCCAAGTGACGTGGGACTGCCTTACAACAGCTGACATCGTCGTGCGTGTATTGTTAGACCTGAACGCATAGGACCACTAAGGACACTGCTACGATTCTAACAAGCCACGCTCCCTAAGCTCTAGTCATGTCTTACTCAATCCTAAGGCAGAGTACTGCGAAGTTCAACTGTCATTGAGCGAGACACGTTCCAGTAATCACTGGGCGCGTACTAATATAATAATCCCCTTATAACGGCCTAATCACCCGTTACAAAGACAATACAAAACTTGCACAAGCGTACCGCATCGTCAGTCGGTAGTAGAATTTTTTACAATTGCTCCTGCTATACGCCGAAGTGGTTATTCCAAATCGTCACTTCTCACTCTCTTAATCTCCCCATTAGAAGATGCTTTCAATGTAATCGGCAGCCATGCGACTAAGTCAAGCATCGGAGCGTTTCTATCTGGGCATCCAAATGTTGTGTCTCGCTAATGATAATTTGTGAGAGGCCGATAGCCAGATGTGGTTTAACGAGACACAATCCCTAGCGTTCCTTAGAACGAACTATCAATCCAGTTTAGGAAACTTGGTGGAGCCTACCCCCTCTCCCAAGAGTCTGCATACATCAAGGGCAATGTAAAATATCCTGCAGTCAGTCAGTCCATAGGGATAAGATAGCCATCACTAGCATTTGGTTTGTTTGTGTTCGTAAACAATTACAAAGTAGCATTATAGCTCAAATTGGCCCTAACGAATTGCGAGTATTAGTTCGGTTCAGCCATCCATAAGCGGTGTGACTGCCGTAAGTGTCAAGTCTTGGTTGTGGTTGTCTATAGTCTGTTGGTAGAGTAGTCTACCGTCTCTTGTTAAATGTCACACCCAATGGAAGGCGTTCTCCGAGTCCCTAGAACCAAACGCTGGTGTAGGATACCTCGATCGTCATAGAAAGGAATAAGGAGGAATGGAATAGTAAACACTCACCCAATCGTTCACAGATACATTCACTGAGATTCGCGCGCCTTACACACAACTTACATTATACTTGACTAATATAACCTAGTCTAAATCTACACTTATTATTACAATTTAACGTATTAATTAAACTGATAACACTTTCACTATCGCGATCTCTCCAAAGTAACATTATGTCATTATTATCGACCTAGTTCTATCTCTCCTAGTCCGGCCTAATTCAACCGCTCTTTCTCGTGGTATTTTTGCGAACTCCCTAACTTAACCCGCTAGATATCACGTCCGAACCCTGTCGCGGCTCATCACCGACTCCCCTCAGCCCTACCCTTTTCCGTCCTCCATTCCATCTCCAAAATGACCGGAGCGTCGTCTTTTTTCCCATGCCAACCAAATACTCAGAATAGGTTTATTGCCTTTTTTATACCATTTCTCAATTGTTTTAAGGGCCTGTTTGGGTTTTACCCGAAATCAATTTATCCCAAGCAGATGTTGGCAATAGTATTGTCCTCTGCGATAAGAAATCGAATACTTTAGTCGTATCTTTAGAATTTGTTAAATTATTGCTTTCGACCCGTCCGTTGTTAATTGTCTAAAGTTTGTTTCCCATAAAATATAAATGGAATGCATTTCTAAAAGGTTTCACATTTTCAAAGAAATAGGATGTTTTGTTATTAATTACGGTAACACGTCGAGCTGTCAGCCCATAAAATAGAGATTTAATGTATTTGTAAGGGCCTAATATCGTGAGACAATGTTAAAATAAGAATTTAGAATAATATATTTTGTTATTAATTAGAAGACATGACAGACAGTCACATTCCCCCCTCTGAAAATTAGACGCGTGACGCAGTACAGCGGATGAGCTTTCACGATAAGATGAGCTCTGCCTTTCATTGTCAGTATTATAAAATATTCAGGTCTGCTATGTTCATCTAGTCAAATAATTAATTATAGGTATTCCAGTTGGAACATCAATCCAATAAGATCAGAATAGGATGCAATGTCTGCTATAATTTAGTACTGTTTCGCAGAAGCATCTTCAATCGATACTATTATATTCTCTATAACACTTGCACATAATCTTCTTCAAAATACTTCTGTCGCATAATTCAAATTACATTACCGCGCTTCAATTCATATCAGATGACCTGTGCATGCTTATAATGTAGTTTTACATACCAGGATCTCTTTCAAGAGTATTTGTGTTATTGTGGCACGCTACCTACAGTGCCCCCACGTTCTAAACTCAGCCTATCGCAGTCGCCGATGGACAGAGGCCTCTCCTTATGCACCTCAATGCTGAGTCAGCGTAGTCAGCTGCCCGCAGCCATATCCAGGAGTAACTGAAATAGTCCGCACATGAACATATTAGATTATATTCCCATTGGACGCCCCCCTCTGATTCTAAGAGGTTTAGAGCACTTTTGAATTCCAATCAGAGTTAAGAAGTTATTCTGATTAGAAAATATAGGTATCCTAGACTGTGCAACCAATTATTGGTTTAGTGTGACAGACGATTGTCAATTCCTCCCTCCAATCATATGGGCTATTGGAATGAAGTTTCTCGCGTGAAGAGGATAACATTAACATAATATTTTAATATCTGACAGATTGGTCGATATGTTTATCGCTGCATCTCATAAAATATTGAAAAGAAAATTATCTAGTATATCTGAAGTGATAACTCAAAACATAATAATATTAAGTTAGATAACAAAAACCATATTACGGGTAACTTTAGTGTCTAATGAAAGTAAAACTTAGCTTCGTAATAGGAGCCACGCTACAGCCACTGCTGTTGAAGTCAGCCGATGGCAGCTGATTTTGATGAAGCTTTAAACCAAGCGTAACGCACAAACCAATGGTTCAGACAGTGTACTTGCAGCCAAATGGAGACTTAAATATCCTGGAATTTGAAATAAGGCCACACGAGTATCTATTCAATTATATGGCATACGCCACCGACTACATAGTTGGAATGATTTATGTTTACTTCTTATGATGACAGTTCTAGACTAGACTTGGATTCATTTACCTTCCTGGTAAATTAATTGTTATTTTGTAAGCTTGACGCTTACTTACTAAAAGTATTACGTTTACCCACAATAAGGGTGTGTCTTATATTTAAGCTTACTCCACACAAATATATAAATCTCAAACACACAAACACATTCCATGTTCATAAAGTGTAAGATACAAAACTCACGTTAGCAGGGACTCGAAACCATTACTACAGTAGCATAGAAACTCAACAACAATCATACCATAACTTACATAGAAATTGTTACGTCCTTGTATGCGGGAATTGAACCCACTATCATTAGCGTCAAAGCCCTACAATAAACTATCCATGCGGGAATTGAACCCACAAGCCGTGACACAGTTATTCAAGCACTTATAAATAAATAGATCGAACCCAATATTCATCATAATGTAATCGAAGCACATCAACTAACAAAATCATGTAGGAATTGAACACACTACCAGTACTTGAAGAATTCAACCACCATTATCAAGTCGTAACCTAATTAACCAGAAGTAACTGTAATCGTTGTACTCGTAACTCAGGCCGTCTCTAACAATAAAACCATAAAATTTACGTTGTGTTATTTTTGTAGCAACCCATAAGTTGTCCTTTCTCGTTGCACTGAGGTTAATCAGTACATTTAAAGACGAGAATCCTGGTCACGGCACCACATGTGACTGTCCCTAAATGACCCTAGGCCGATAAAATTTTCGTTTTTCCTAATTCTGTTAATATGAATGTTTGGGTCGGTCCCTCATATTGAGGGAAAGTCGCACCCCGCCGCCGTACGACTCTGTAGAGCTCGTCTCCAGACTGGTCACTCTCCCACCGACAGAGATAAGAATTCCAAATATGAAGAAGTCTAACGCCTTGTCTCTTGCCTTGTTGTGTTAATAGAGCAAGGAAAGGATTGAAATAAATAGTAAATAAGATTTAGGAATTCATAGTTATGAAGTTGGATGTGGTTTAGAAAGACAATAAATAATAGAATAATGCTAAGTATATTATTATATAGATTTGTGAGTAACTCTTACGCTAGCGTAAGAGGTGTTTGGTCAGGCATTACTCACACGATACTTTACATATGTACTTGGAGTACTCAGAGCAACACTTCCATAAAGTGACGCAAGCGGCTTTTCAGCGGCATTACGTCGGCATCATGCTCTTAAGGAGACATGGTCCCTAGCAGTTCTTTCAAACTGATAAGCGTGACGAAGCGGCTTTCCCTGCGGCAACCGTGTGGACCGTCCTTGTCTAACAACGGGGCGGCTAGTTTCAGCGGCATTGCGTCGGCATCATGCTCTTATGGAGACATGGTCCCTATCAGTCCTTGGACTGGATATGAGGTAGATGTGGTTTCCCGAACCCCTGGAAGTTCACCCTTTACACAACAAGCATATCTGCAAGACACGTGTTCATATCAGTCTAACCGAATTATTGGTTTGTGAAGAAGAATACAACATTCAAGAATTATTAGATAATAAGAGTTGAGAATCGAAACTCAAGAATTATTAATTAATAGAGCTGTGGATCAACTCTCTCAAAGATTTATAGACAGCCCCAAAGCGCCCACCCGTCATCACTTCCTAGTGTTTGAGCTGGGGAGAAGAAGTGACGCAACGAACTCCCCAGCAACACGTCTCTGTCTGTTTAGTTACAAGAACTTTAATTATACTATCAGACTAGGATAAATATTATAATAAAAGACTCTCCCAGTCGTCGCAACAAACTCACACACGCACTCTATATTAGGTACTAAATTAGTCTAATCGGGGCTTTAACCCAACTATAACTCATACTCGCTATCTAGCGACAGCCCACTCGGACATGGCCCTTGGTATTCACCAAGCCTCCTAACTTAACTCGCCTAGACTCTAACGTCTATATCTTTCCGTAGTCTTAAATCGTCTTGTTGCATTCGGCTTGGACAGTTAGGACAAGGAGGGATTACAAGTAAACAATGTCAATATAAAATAAAGTTGGGAATTCACAGGTTATGGAAAGGAATCTAATTTATCTACTTTTCTTTTGACTATGAAAGTTAGAGGACATGTCAGTAATATAAAAGGGTAGGTATGTGACACGTAACGCTTGCGTTGTACGAGTATATTACTCTAACTTACGTTAATGGATTTCTTTACAATAATTACAGACCCACCCCAAGTGACGTGGGACTGCCTTACAACAGCTGACATCGTCGTGCGTGTATTGTTAGACCTGAACGCATAGGACCACTAAGGACACTGCTACGATTCTAACAAGCCACGCTCCCTAAGCTCTAGTCATGTCTTACTCAATCCTAAGGCAGAGTACTGCGAAGTTCAACTGTCATTGAGCGAGACACGTTCCAGTAATCACTGGGCGCGTACTAATATAATAATCCCCTTATAACGGCCTAATCACCCGTTACAAAGACAATACAAAACTTGCACAAGCGTACCGCATCGTCAGTCGGTAGTAGAATTTTTTACAATTGCTCCTGCTATACGCCGAAGTGGTTATTCCAAATCGTCACTTCTCACTCTCTTAATCTCCCCATTAGAAGATGCTTTCAATGTAATCGGCAGCCATGCGACTAAGTCAAGCATCGGAGCGTTTCTATCTGGGCATCCAAATGTTGTGTCTCGCTAATGATAATTTGTGAGAGGCCGATAGCCAGATGTGGTTTAACGAGACACAATCCCTAGCGTTCCTTAGAACGAACTATCAATCCAGTTTAGGAAACTTGGTGGAGCCTACCCCCTCTCCCAAGAGTCTGCATACATCAAGGGCAATGTAAAATATCCTGCAGTCAGTCAGTCCATAGGGATAAGATAGCCATCACTAGCATTTGGTTTGTTTGTGTTCGTAAACAATTACAAAGTAGCATTATAGCTCAAATTGGCCCTAACGAATTGCGAGTATTAGTTCGGTTCAGCCATCCATAAGCGGTGTGACTGCCGTAAGTGTCAAGTCTTGGTTGTGGTTGTCTATAGTCTGTTGGTAGAGTAGTCTACCGTCTCTTGTTAAATGTCACACCCAATGGAAGGCGTTCTCCGAGTCCCTAGAACCAAACGCTGGTGTAGGATACCTCGATCGTCATAGAAAGGAATAAGGAGGAATGGAATAGTAAACACTCACCCAATCGTTCACAGATACATTCACTGAGATTCGCGCGCCTTACACACAACTTACATTATACTTGACTAATATAACCTAGTCTAAATCTACACTTATTATTACAATTTAACGTATTAATTAAACTGATAACACTTTCACTATCGCGATCTCTCCAAAGTAACATTATGTCATTATTATCGACCTAGTTCTATCTCTCCTAGTCCGGCCTAATTCAACCGCTCTTTCTCGTGGTATTTTTGCGAACTCCCTAACTTAACCCGCTAGATATCACGTCCGAACCCTGTCGCGGCTCATCACCGACTCCCCTCAGCCCTACCCTTTTCCGTCCTCCATTCCATCTCCAAAATGACCGGAGCGTCGTCTTTTTTCCCATGCCAACCAAATACTCAGAATAGGTTTATTGCCTTTTTTATACCATTTCTCAATTGTTTTAAGGGCCTGTTTGGGTTTTACCCGAAATCAATTTATCCCAAGCAGATGTTGGCAATAGTATTGTCCTCTGCGATAAGAAATCGAATACTTTAGTCGTATCTTTAGAATTTGTTAAATTATTGCTTTCGACCCGTCCGTTGTTAATTGTCTAAAGTTTGTTTCCCATAAAATATAAATGGAATGCATTTCTAAAAGGTTTCACATTTTCAAAGAAATAGGATGTTTTGTTATTAATTACGGTAACACGTCGAGCTGTCAGCCCATAAAATAGAGATTTAATGTATTTGTAAGGGCCTAATATCGTGAGACAATGTTAAAATAAGAATTTAGAATAATATATTTTGTTATTAATTAGAAGACATGACAGACAGTCACATTCCCCCCTCTGAAAATTAGACGCGTGACGCAGTACAGCGGATGAGCTTTCACGATAAGATGAGCTCTGCCTTTCATTGTCAGTATTATAAAATATTCAGGTCTGCTATGTTCATCTAGTCAAATAATTAATTATAGGTATTCCAGTTGGAACATCAATCCAATAAGATCAGAATAGGATGCAATGTCTGCTATAATTTAGTACTGTTTCGCAGAAGCATCTTCAATCGATACTATTATATTCTCTATAACACTTGCACATAATCTTCTTCAAAATACTTCTGTCGCATAATTCAAATTACATTACCGCGCTTCAATTCATATCAGATGACCTGTGCATGCTTATAATGTAGTTTTACATACCAGGATCTCTTTCAAGAGTATTTGTGTTATTGTGGCACGCTACCTACAGTGCCCCCACGTTCTAAACTCAGCCTATCGCAGTCGCCGATGGACAGAGGCCTCTCCTTATGCACCTCAATGCTGAGTCAGCGTAGTCAGCTGCCCGCAGCCATATCCAGGAGTAACTGAAATAGTCCGCACATGAACATATTAGATTATATTCCCATTGGACGCCCCCCTCTGATTCTAAGAGGTTTAGAGCACTTTTGAATTCCAATCAGAGTTAAGAAGTTATTCTGATTAGAAAATATAGGTATCCTAGACTGTGCAACCAATTATTGGTTTAGTGTGACAGACGATTGTCAATTCCTCCCTCCAATCATATGGGCTATTGGAATGAAGTTTCTCGCGTGAAGAGGATAACATTAACATAATATTTTAATATCTGACAGATTGGTCGATATGTTTATCGCTGCATCTCATAAAATATTGAAAAGAAAATTATCTAGTATATCTGAAGTGATAACTCAAAACATAATAATATTAAGTTAGATAACAAAAACCATATTACGGGTAACTTTAGTGTCTAATGAAAGTAAAACTTAGCTTCGTAATAGGAGCCACGCTACAGCCACTGCTGTTGAAGTCAGCCGATGGCAGCTGATTTTGATGAAGCTTTAAACCAAGCGTAACGCACAAACCAATGGTTCAGACAGTGTACTTGCAGCCAAATGGAGACTTAAATATCCTGGAATTTGAAATAAGGCCACACGAGTATCTATTCAATTATATGGCATACGCCACCGACTACATAGTTGGAATGATTTATGTTTACTTCTTATGATGACAGTTCTAGACTAGACTTGGATTCATTTACCTTCCTGGTAAATTAATTGTTATTTTGTAAGCTTGACGCTTACTTACTAAAAGTATTACGTTTACCCACAATAAGGGTGTGTCTTATATTTAAGCTTACTCCACACAAATATATAAATCTCAAACACACAAACACATTCCATGTTCATAAAGTGTAAGATACAAAACTCACGTTAGCAGGGACTCGAAACCATTACTACAGTAGCATAGAAACTCAACAACAATCATACCATAACTTACATAGAAATTGTTACGTCCTTGTATGCGGGAATTGAACCCACTATCATTAGCGTCAAAGCCCTACAATAAACTATCCATGCGGGAATTGAACCCACAAGCCGAGACACAGTTATTCAAGCACTTATAAATAAATAGATCGAACCCAATATTCATCATAATGTAATCGAAGCACATCAACTAACAAAATCATGTAGGAATTGAACCCACTACCAGTACTTGAAGAATTCAACCACCATTATCAAGTCGTAACCTAATTAACCAGAAGTAACTGTAATCGTTGTACTCGTAACTCAGGCCGTCTCTAACAATAAAACCATAAAATTTACGTTGTGTTATTTTTGTAGCAACCCATAAGTTGTCCTTTCTCGTTGCACTGAGGTTAATCAGTACATTTAATGACGAGAATCCTGGTCACGGCACCACATGTGACTGTCCCTAAATGACCCTAGGCCGATAAAATTTTCGTTTTTCCTAATTCTGTTAATATGAATGTTTGGGTCGGTCCCTCATATTGAGGGAAAGTCGCACCCCGCCGCCGTACGACTCTGTAGAGCTCGTCTCCAGACTGGTCACTCTCCCACCGACAGAGATAAGAATTCCAAATATGAAGAAGTCTAACGCCTTGTCTCTTGCCTTGTTGTGTTAATAGAGCAAGGAAAGGATTGAAATAAATAGTAAATAAGATTTAGGAATTCATAGTTATGAAGTTGGATGTGGTTTAGAAAGACAATAAATAATAGAATAATGCTAAGTATATTATTATATAGATTTGTGAGTAACTCTTACGCTAGCGTAAGAGGTGTTTGGTCAGGCATTACTCGCACGATACTTTACATATGTACTTGGAGTACTCAGAGCAACACTTCCATAAAGTGACGCAAGCGGCTTTTCAGCGGCATTACGTCGGCATCATGCTCTTAAGGAGACATGGTCCCTAGCAGTTCTTTCAAACTGATAAGCGTGACGAAGCGGCTTTCCCTGCGGCAACCGTGTGGACCGTCCTTGTCTAACAACGGGGCGGCTAGTTTCAGCGGCATTGCGTCGGCATCATGCTCTTAAGGAGACATGGTCCCTATCAGTCCTTGGACTGGATATGAGGTAGATGTGGTTTCCCGAACCCCTGGAAGTTCACCCTTTACACAACAAGCATATCTGCAAGACACGTGTTCATATCAGTCTAACCGAATTATTGGTTTGTGAAGAAGAATACAACATTCAAGAATTATTAGATAATAAGAGTTGAGAATCGAAACTCAAGAATTATTAATTAATAGAGCTGTGGATCAACTCTCTCAAAGATTTATAGACAGCCCCAAAGCGCCCACCCGTCATCACTTCCTAGTGTTTGAGCTGGGGAGAAGAAGTGACGCAACGAACTCCCCAGCAACACGTCTCTGTCTGTTTAGTTACAAGAACTTTAATTATACTATCAGACTAGGATAAATATTATAATAAAAGACTCTCCCAGTCGTCGCAACAAACTCACACACGCACTCTATATTAGGTACTAAATTAGTCTAATCGGGGCTTTAACCCAACTATAACTCATACTCGCTATCTAGCGACAGCCCACTCGGACATGGCCCTTGGTATTCACCAAGCCTCCTAACTTAACTCGCCTAGACTCTAACGTCTATATCTTTCCGTAGTCTTAAATCGTCTTGTTGCATTCGGCTTGGACAGTTAGGACAAGGAGGGATTACAAGTAAACAATGTCAATATAAAATAAGGTTGGGAATTCACAGGTTATGGAAAGGAATCTAATTTATCTACTTTTCTTTTGACTATGAAAGTTAGAGGACATGTCAGTAATATAAAAGGGTAGGTATGTGACACGTAACGCTTGCGTTGTACGAGTATATTACTCTAACTTACGTTAGTGGATTTCTTTACAATAATTACAGACCCACCCCAAGTGACGTGGGACTGCCTTACAACAGCTGACATCGTCGTGCGTGTATTGTTAGACCTGAACGCATAGGACCACTAAGGACACTGCTACGATTCTAACAAGCCACGCTCCCTAAGCTCTAGTCATGTCTTACTCAATCCTAAGGCAGAGTACTGCGAAGTTCAACTGTCATTGAGCGAGACACGTTCCAGTAATCACTGGGCGCGTACTAATATAATAATCCCCTTATAACGGCCTAATCACCCGTTACAAAGACAATACAAAACTTGCACAAGCGTACCGCATCGTCAGTCGGTAGTAGAATTCTTTACAATTGCTCCTGCTATACGCCGAAGTGGTTATTCCAAATCGTCACTTCTCACTCTCTTAATCTCCCCATTAGAAGATGCTTTCAATGTAATCGGCAGCCATGCGACTAAGTCAAGCATCGGAGCGTTTCTATCTGGGCATCCAAATGTTGTGTCTCGCTAATGATAATTTGTGAGAGGCCGATAGCCAGATGTGGTTTAACGAGACACAATCCCTAGCGTTCCTTAGAACGAACTATCAATCCAGTTTAGGAAACTTGGTGGAGCCTACCCCCTCTCCCAAGAGTCTGCATACATCAAGGGCAATGTAAAATATCCTGCAGTTAGTCAGTCCATAGGGATAAGATAGCCATCACTAGCATTTGGTTTGTTTGTGTTCGTAAACAATTACAAAGTAGCATTATAGCTCAAATTGGCCCTAACGAGTTGCGAGTATTAGTTCGGTTCAGCCATCCATAAGCGGTGTGACTGCCGTAAGTGTCAAGTCTTGGTTGTGGTTGTCTATAGTCTGTTGGTAGAGTAGTCTACCGTCTCTTGTTAAATGTCACACCCAATGGAAGGCGTTCTCCGAGTCCCTAGAACCAAACGCTGGTGTAGGATACCTCGATCGTCATAGAAAGGAATAAGGAGGAATGGAATAGTAAACACTCACCCAATCGTTCACAGATACATTCACTGACATTCGCGCGCCTTACACACAACTTACATTATACTTGACTAATATAACCTAGTCTAAATCTACACTTATTATTACAATTTAACGTATTAATTAAACTGATAACACTTTCACTATCGCGATCTCTCCAAAGTAACATTGTGTCATTATTATCGACCTAGTTCTATCTCTCCTAGTCCGGCCTAATTAAACCGCTCTTTCTCGTGGTATTTTCGCGAACTCCCTAACTTAACCCGCTAGATATCACGTCCGAACCCTGTCGCGGCTCATCACCGACTCCCCTCAGCCCTACCCTTTTCCGTCCTCCATTCCATCTCCAAAATGACCGGAGCGTCGTCTTTTTTCCCATGCCAACCAAATACTCAGAATAGGTTTATTGCCTTTTTTATACCATTTCTCAATTGTTTTAAGGGCCTGTTTGGGTTTTACCCGAAATCAATTTATCCCAAGCAGATGTTGGCAATAGTATTGTCCTCTGCGATAAGAAATCGAATACTTTAGTCGTATCTTTAGAATTTGTTAAATTATTGCTTTCGACCCGTCCGTTGTTAATTGTCTAAAGTTTGTTTCCCATAAAATATAAATGGAATGCATTTCTAAAAGGTTTCACATTTCCAAAGAAATAGGATGTTTTGTTATTAATTACGGTAACACGTCGAGCTGTCAGCCCATAAAATAGAGATTTAATGTATTTGTAAGGGCCTAATATCGTGAGACAATGTTAAAATAAGAATTTAGAATAATATATTTTGTTATTAATTAGAAGACATGACAGACAGTCACATTCCCCCCTCTGAAAATCAGACGCGTGACGCAGTACAGCGGATGAGCTTTCACGATAATATGAGCTCTGCCTTTCATTGTCAGTATTATAAAATATTCAGGTCTGCTATGTTCATCTAGTCAAATAATTAATTATAGGTATTCCAGTTGGAACATCAATCCAATAAGATCAGAATAGGATGCAATGTCTGCTATAATTTAGTACTGTTTCGCAGAAGCATCTTCAATCGATACTATTATATTCTCTATAACACTTGCACATAATCTTCTTCAAAATACTTCTGTCGCATAATTCAAATTACATTACCGCGCTTCAATTCATATCAGATGACCTGTGCATGCTTATAATGTAGTTTTACATACCAGGATCTCTTTCAAGAGTATTTGTGTTATTGTGGCACGCTACCTACAGTGCCCCCACGTTCTAAACTCAGCCTATCGCAGTCGCCGATGGACAGAGGCCTCTCCTTATGCACCTCAATGCTGAGTCAGCGTAGTCAGCTGCCCGCAGCCATATCCAGGAGTAACTGAAATAGTCCGCACATGAACATATTAGATTATATTCCCATTGGACGCCCCCCTCTGATTCTAAGAGGTTTAGAGCACTTTTGAATGAGTTAAGAAGTTATTCTGATTAGAAAATATAGGTATCCTAGACTGTGCAACCAATTATTGGTTTAGTGTGACAGACGATTGTCAATTCCTCCCTCCAATTATATGGGCTATTGGAATGAAGTTTCTCGCGTGAAGAGGATAACATTAACATAATATTTTAATATCTGACAGATTGGTCGATATGTTTATCGCTGCATCTCATAAAATATTGAAAAGAAAATTATCTAGTATATCTGAAGTGATAACTCAAAACATAATAATATTAAGTTAGATAACAAAAACCATATTACGGGTAACTTTAGTGTCTAATGAAAGTAAAACTTAGCTTCGTAATAGGAGCCACGCTACAGCCACTGCTGTTGAAGTCAGCCGATGGCAGCTGATTTTGATGAAGCTTTAAACCAAGCGTAACGCACAAACCAATGGTTCAGACAGTGTACTTGCAGCCAAATGGAGACTTAAATATCCTGGAATTTGAAATAAGGCCACACGAGTATCTATTCAATTATATGGCATACGCCACCGACTACATAGTTGGAATGATTTATGTTTACTTCTTATGATGACAGTTCTTTTCCGGCGGGATCTCATGGCGTCATGGAAAGTACGGTTGTCGCAACCCAGTGCTGGGCACGCCACGATTTCGGCGATAAGTCCCCTCTTTGAGGAGTGGCTGGAGAGGCGCCACGGCGTCCTCACCTTCCGCCTGACGCAGGTCCTCACCGGACACGGCAGCTTCGGGAGGTTCCTGTGTCGGATAAGGCGGGAGGAAACGTCCGGGTGTCACCACTGTGTGGATCGCCCGGAGGACACGGTGGAGCATACGGTGGAGGTCTGCCCGGCTTGGGCAGAGCACCGCCGTGTCCTCGTGGAGGCGATCGGCGGCAGAGACCTCTCGCGTCCGGCCCTGGTTCAGGCCATGGTACGGAGCGAGAGGGCATGGGCAGCCGTCACCTCCTTCTGCGAAGCAGTAATGCTCGCTAAGGAGGAGGCGGGACGGTTGAGGGAAAGGCAAGTTTCGCGCCCTCTCGCCCCTAGCCGCCGCAGGAGACGCCCAGGGCGTCGGGAATCCCGGGCGGATTTCCGGCCACCGTAGGCGCGGGCTTGCGGACGGTGAGCAATGGGTAGCTCACCGTCCGGTAAGGACCAGGCCCGGGTCGACGGCGCGTCGTATTCCACGCGCGCCTCAAAGAGATGTCATCAGCACAAAGTAGGGGTCCACTAGGGCCGATGCCTGCCGGGGTCGCGGGAAGGTACTTATGGGTCACCGAGGCCCCCGCAACACAGGCAACAGGAAGGAATACGGGTGGGTTTTAGTCAGTAAGAGTCTGACACACCCTCCCGCTCCGCCCAGAGCGGGAGAAGTTATTTGATGATTTCCCACCCTCAAAAAAAAAAAAAAAAAAAATGATGACAGTTCTAGACTAGACTTGGATTCATTTACCTTCCTGGTAAATTAATTGTTATTTTGTAAGCTTGACGCTTACTTACTAAAAGTATTACGTTTACCCACAATAAGGGTGTGTCTTATATTTAAGCTTACTCCACACAAATATATAAATCTCAAACACACAAACACATTCCATGTTCATAAAGTGTAAGACACAAAACTCACGTTAGCAGGGACTTGAAACCATTACTACAGTAGCATAGAAACTCAACAACAATCATACCATAACTTACATAGAAATTGTTACGTCCTTGTATGCGGGAATTGAACCCACTATCATTAGCGTCAAAGCCCTACAATAAACTATCCATGCGGGAATTGAACCCACAAGCCGTGACACAGTTATTCAAGCACTTATAAATAAGTAGATCGAACCCAATATTCATCATAATGTAATCGAAGCACATCAACTAACAAAATCATGTAGGAATTGAACCCACTACCAGTACTTGAAGAATTCAACCACCATTATCAAGTCGTAACCTAACACTACCAGTACTTGAAGAATTCAACCACCATTATCAAGTCGTAACCTAATTAACCAGAAGTAACTGTAATCGTTGTACACGTAACTCAGGCCGTCTCTAACAATAAAACCATAAAATTTACGTTGTGTTATTTTTCTAGCAACCCATAAGTTGTCCTTTCTCGTTGCACTGAGGTTAATCAGTACATTTAATGACGAGAATCCTGGTCACGGCACCACATGTGACTGTCCCTAAATGACCCTAGGCCGATAAAATTTTCGTTTTTCCTAATTCTGTTAATATGAATGTTTGGGTCGGTCCCTCATATTGAGGGAAAGTCGCACCCCGCCACCGTACGACTCTGTAGAGCTCGTCTCCAGACTGGTCACTCTCCCACCGACAGAGATAAGAATTCCAAATATGAAGAAGTCTAACGCCTTGTCTCTTGCCTTGTTGTGTTAATAGAGCAAGGAAAGGATTGAAATAAATAGTAAATAAGATTTAGGAATTCATAGTTATGAAGTTGGATGTGGTTTAGAAAGACAATAAATAATAGAATAATGCTTAGTATATTATTATATAGATTTGTGAGTAACTCTTACGCTAGCGTAAGAGGTGTTTGGTCAGGCATTACTCACACGATACTTTACATCTGTACTTGGAGTACTCAGAGCAACACTTCCATAAAGTGACGCAAGCGGCTTTTCAGCGGCATTACGTCGGCATCATGCTCTTAAGGAGACATGGTCCCTAGCAGTTCTTTCAAACTGATAAGCGTGACGAAGCGGCTTTCCCTGCGGCAACCGTGTGGACCGTCCTTGTCTAACGACGGGGCGGCTAGTTTCAGCGGCATTGCGTCGGCATCATGCTCTTAAGGAGACATGGTCCCTATCAGTCCTTGGACTGGATATGAGGTAGATGTGGTTTCCCGAACCCCTGGAAGTTCACCCTTTGCACAACAAGCATATCTGCAAGACACGTGTTCATATCAGTCTAACCGAATTATTGGTTTGTGAAGAAGAATACAACATTCAAGAATTATTAGATAATAAGAGTTGAGAATCGAAACTCAAGAATTATTAATTAATAGAGCTGTGGATCAACTCTCTCAAAGATTTATAGACAGCCCCAAAGCGCCCACCCGTCATCACTTCCTAGTGTTTGAGCTGGGGAGAAGAAGTGACGCAACGAACTCCCCAGCAACACGTCTCTGTCTGTTTAGTTACAAGAACTTTAATTATACTATCAGACTAGGATAAATATTATAATAAAATACTCTCCCAGTCGTCGCAACAAACTCACACACGCACTCTATATTAGGTACTAAATTAGTCTAATCGGGGCTTTAACCCAACTATAACTCATACTCGCTACCTAGCGACAGCCCACTCGGACATGTAAGTAAGTAAGTAAGTAAGTAAGTATATTTATTTGTTTAAACATGGTATACATACATTGCATGCAAGATATTACAGTAGAAAAGAAAGTTCAAACATGTTCAGCCGCGTGACGTGGCGTACAAATTGTTGAGTGGCGTACAGTTGCTGGGTTTTAACCGGGACTACACTTATTAAATTCAAAATGATAAAATTACTATAACAATCGTACTACATTATCAATACAATTCAATTATCAATTCTATTCAATGTCAGTTCAATTATCAATTCAATTCAATGTCAAGTTAATTATTAATTCAATTATGTCAAGTTAATTATTAATTCAATTCAATGTCAATTCAGTTTAATTATCAATACATTATACAATAAAATAAATTAAAATACATAATCATCAAGAAAAATTATCCTCTTTCATAAATTCCGAAATACTATAATAAGATCTCTCTATTAATAATTTTCTCAATTCCAATTTAAGGCCAGATACATCCAATAATCTCCATGACTTGGGCAATTTATTAAATATGGTCGGAGCCATGTAATAAATGCTCGAATGCAAAAGAGCAGTTTTACCGCCGCGAACACAGAGTAGAGTATTGTCACGTCTATTCCTTGGCACAGCATCAGACAAACGTTGGAATAAGTTAGGATGACTTACAGTGAACATTACCGTTTCCAAAATGTATAATGAGGGTAATGTCAATATTCTATGCTCTTTAAAATAGGGTTTGCAGCTGTCTGTTGTTTGAAGTCGAAACATCGATCTGATGCATCTTTTCTGGGCCCGAAACGCTACTTCATTGTCCGTACTATTTCCCCAGAAAATAACTCCGTATCTGAGAATGGATTCAGCCAATCCATAGTACGCAGTAATTAATGCATCTTTATTGAGAACCGCTGCTAGTTGTTTCAAAGCGTAGGCTGCACTACTTATTTTCTTACTCAGGGCTTCTATTTGGGGCTTCCAACACAACTTATCATCAATTATAAGTCCCAGAAATTTTGTTGTTTCAGTTGCATTTATATTAATATTATTATACTGGACATTATTATTGTTAGCTGTATGTGTACGTTGTCCGAAATGAATTACATTAGTCTTTTTTAAATTAATGATTAAATTATTATTATTAAGCCAATTTATGATAGATATAAGCGAATTATTAATGTCATGTTCATACGTACTTTTGTCATTACAAGCTATAGTCACAGTGCAATCGTCAGCAAAAAGTGTCATTGGGTGGTCAACAGCTTTAGGCAAGTCATTTATATATAAAGTGAACATCGGAGGGCCCACCACACTGCCTTGCGGTACTCCGTATATTACTTCTCGTTCCTCGGATCTTACAGTTATCTCACGTTTGTTGCAAATTTGACTTATTTCGGTAACCTGCTTACGTTTGTGAAGATAAGATTCAATTAGTTTTAAGACGTTACCCCTAATACCATACGCTTCAAGTTTCGCTGCTAGGGAATTGTAATGCACACAATCAAAAGCCTGTGTCATGTCGCAGAAAATGGCGCACACAGGTGTCCTCTTATCTACGTTTAACATGACATTATGTAGAAATTCATAAATAGCCAGATTTATACTTTTGTTTTTGCGAAATCCCTTTTGTTCGTCAGCTAAAATGTGATATTTTTCTAAATAATTGTTGATTTCCCCCGATATATATTTTTCGAAGACTTTGGATAACACTGGTATAATCGCAATCGGTCTGTAGTTTGACATCAATTCGTGATTTTCCTTCTTATAAAGCGGTTTTACTATAGACTTTTTTAAAGAATCAGGAAAGGTGCCTGCGCTTATACAAAGATTGATAATGAAACATAAGTGTGTAGATATTATCAATGCAACTGCTTTTAATATTTTTGTGGCAATACCATCATAGCCAACGCTGTTCGTGTTTCTAAGTTTCATTATAATATAGAGTATGTCATGTGGTGTACACGGAGCCAAAAACATAGACTGTGCTCTGCTATCGATCAGTGACGTTGAGTTCGTTCCTGCGTTACTTGTTGGCTGGATTTTATCGATAAAATAATTATTGAATGCATCGGCTATATCCTTCCTTTGAGCAATTCTTTTATTTTCAGAGTTGATGCAAGTAATACAAGTTCTCAAGTTTTCACTTTTGGACCTATTGATGATTTGCCATGTGGTTTTTGATTTGTTTTGAGCTTTTTTAGTTAGATTAATATTTTTTTTAAATAATCTTGAATAATTTTTGAAATTAACTCTGTTTGATTGATTTGGTTTTAACCTGTATTTCCATAGGAGATTCCTTTTATTTTTGCTACAGATCTTAATCCCACGTGATACCCAAGCAGGTTTTTTTACTATGTTAACGGTAACAATTTTATTGGGGAAACATAAATCATAAAATAATTTGAAAGTTTCTATAAAACAGTTGTAAGCTGCATTTGAATCTTCCATCTCATACATATCGGAGAAGGAGAGACTGCCTAGACAAGTTTTGAATTTTTCTATATTTTCTGGACTGTAATCTCGTGTCATTTTACGATAATATTTATGAGCATCCTTTTTTCGTACGGGACACTTTAAAAGCTGTGCTGTGTGGTCGGATAGCGCGAACTCCACTACTTCAGTCTTACAACGTTTACCAAAATCATGAGCAAAATTGTCGATACATGTTCGGCTCGCAGTCCGAGTATGTTGCCTTAATGCTAGTTGTAAATTCGAGTTTAAGAGAATACATTCAAATTCGGTTGATTGCTTAGTTTTCTTTAAAATGTCAATGTTGTAATCACCAGCTATGACTATATTCTTACATCTTTGTTTGGATAAATATTTTAAAAGAATTTCGAGTTTATCAAAGAACTCATTTAAGTTATTTGAGTTCGGAACTCTATAAATACACACAAATATAATATTATAATCAGTCAATTTAACTGCACAACATTCAAATATGCTTTGTGATGACATTTTTGTTATGGTGGGCAATTCCTTCCATTGCAAGTTACGCTTAACGAGGATACATGCACCTCCTCGCTTACTCGCCTTTCTACTATAACATGCCGCTAAACTATAGTTAGGTATGTGTAACTGATTCTCACTGCCAGCCATCATAAAATGCTCAGAAATGCATATTACGTCTACATCAATATCTCGGTCGGAGAGCTCACTTAAACAGACTGAGAGAGCATCAGCTTTACTAAGGAGACCGGCAATGTTTTGATGTAATGTACATAGATATTTAGTCAAGAAAAAATTTATCCTTATTTGTTAAATTATTATCTAGGGTTATATCAATTTTATTACATTCGCGATTATTATATTGTATGTCAATTATTAAATTGTGTATGTCCTTAAATATAATATACATTCCATGGTTACTTATTGTACCAGTTCGTTTATCATATACCTTGTAGTCATAGGTTAAGTTTAAGTTACTGTCTAACAGATACAAATGTTCATAAGTCAATACATCTAGATATAAAAGATTATTGAAAGTTTCTACTCTACTGTTAAATAAATTAGCATGGTATCCGTATTTATAGGTCGGTGCACATATGATCACATTAGTATAATTTATGTTGTGAAACACTTCTCTTATTTGGAATATAATTTCAAAATAGTTATTAGTTTTCTTAAAGTCTTCATCGCCTAAAAGAACTACCCAAAAGTCATTCATAGTAAATTTCACAAGTTTTTCCTGTAAGCCTTCCAGCAGGTGTTGAGTTTTCCCGTTCGATATCAAATAATGGCAGCAATCAAATGAGCTCGCGAACTTATCTTGCATTATACTGCATATGTTGTTTTTATTATTTGTACTTAATATACACAACTTATTTTTGTGGCGAACGAGTGGACTTTTCTTGTGAATACTGGGAGTGATAAGTTTATCTTGTTCCTCTATATCCTGATTGCTAGAACAACTTCTTTTTAAATTTGTGTCTAGGGTCGTTTGTTCCACACTAACAGATTTTCCGGCAATCACAGTACGATGATTAGGTAATTTTGAAGAAGAGTCAGCCTCATTCCCATCTCTCTTTTTCTGCTTCCGCACAGACGTTGGTGTGGCAGAAAGTGAGTCCCCATATCCAACCTTTTTATATAATTCTATGATTTTATGACATCTTTCCAGTTCCGATTTTAAATTCGTATTTTCTGCATTTAAGTTATCAATTTCATTATTTGCTATCAACAATTCTTCCGTTATAGATGATAATTTTATTTGTAGGTCACATAGTTCTGAGGTGTCGCATGGGTCAGGTAGGCTTTGCATCGTGGCATCAAAAAGTGACGAGTCAGAAGTGTTCATAACCGACACATTATTATACGACATTGATTTTCGCATTTTCCTAAATGTTATATTATTGCTCTCAGTTGACATTATTATAATTAATATAAGTAATCTGTGTATGTTTGAAACGAACTTGATGCCTTTCGTACCAAAAAGAAAGATCTACAAAAAGTGACACAGTCCGTCAGGATCGAACTTGCGACACGGTGACTCGTGCAAGTTATGGTATCGTATGTAGGCCAGTTTACCACTCGACCAAGTACAGATTAATCAACAGTGCGAAATACTGTATCTGCTCTGACTTTAAATAATTTTAAACTTTAGACAAGTCGTTATATGACTCATGCTGCAAAAATTTTCGCACTGTCACACTGTATTGTTAACACTTTTTTTAATCAATGTTTTTATTATGTTTTGAATAATATTATCGTCTTTTCGTAATGATTTTGTTGTTTTGAGAGTCAACACTGTATATTCTATAATTTCTAGCACGTAATTCTTATTAACAGGTCACTTTCAACACTCCACCTTTACTTTGATATTTCAATGTTCTGAGTACAGTTGTAGTCCGGATAACTATGAAACAGTTAGTTGCAGATGCTATTGTGACTTTAACACCACTCTCAAAGCTAAACATTCGGTAACACTATTTTTTTTTAAATTTTATTCACGGAGCCAATGTTTACGCGACGGCAGCGCCATGCCAACCCTGCGATTTATTGCCCTTGGTATTCACCAAGCCTCCTAACTTAACTCGCCTAGACTCTAACGTCTATATCTTTCCGTAGTCTTAAATCGTCTTGTTGCATTCGGCTTGGACAGTTAGGACAAGGAGGGATTACAAGTAAACAATGTCAATATAAAATAAGGTTGGGAATTCACAGGTTATGGAAAGGAATCTAATTTATCTACTTTTCTTTTGACTATGAAAGTTAGAGGACATGTCAGTAATATAAAAGGGTAGGTATGTGACACGTAACGCTTGCGTTGTACGAGTATATTACTCTAACTTACGTTAATGGATTTCTTTACAATAATTACAGACCCACCCCAAGTGACGTGGGACTGCCTTACAACAGCTGACATCGTCGTGCGTGTATTGTTAGACCTGAACGCATAGGACCACTAAGGACACTGCTACGATTCTAACAAGCCACGCTCCCTAAGCTCTAGTCATGTCTTACTCAATCCTAAGGCAGAGTACTGCGAAGTTCAACTGTCATTGAGCGAGACACGTTCCAGTAATCACTGGGCGCGTACTAATATAATAATCCCCTTATAACGGCCTAATCACCCGTTACAAAGACAATACAAAACTTGCACAAGCGTACCGCATCGTCAGTTGGTAGTAGAATTCTTTACAATTGCTCCTGCTATACGCCGAAGTGGTTATTCCAAATCGTCACTTCTCACTCTCTTAATCTCCCCATTAGAAGATGCTTTCAATGTAATCGGCAGCCATGCGACTAAGTCAAGCATCGGAACGTTTCTATCTGGGCATCCAAATGTTGTGTCTCGCTAATGATAATTTGTGAGAGGCCGATAGCCAGATGTGGTTTAACGAGACACAATCCCTAGCGTTCCTTAGAACGAACTATCAATCCAGTTTAGGAAACTTGGTGGAGCCTACCCCCTCTCCCAAGAGTCTGCATACATCAAGGGCAATGTAAAATATCCTGCAGTTAGTCAGTCCATAGGGATAAGATAGCCATCACTAGCATTTGGTTTGTTTGTGTTCGTAAACAATTACAAAGTAGCATTATAGCTCAAATTGGCCCTAACGAGTTGCGAGTATTAGTTCGGTTCAGCCATCCATAAGCGGTGTGACTGCCGTAAGTGTCAAGTCTTGGTTGTGGTTGTCTATAGTCTGTTGGTAGAGTAGTCTACCGTCTCTTGTTAAATGTCACACCCAATGGAAGGCGTTCTCCGAGTCCCTAGAACCAAACGCTGGTGTAGGATACCTCGATCGTCATAGAAAGGAATAAGGAGGAATGGAATAGTAAACACTCACCCAATCGTTCACAGATACATTCACTGAGATTCGCGCGCCTTACACACAACTTACATTATACTTGACTAATATAACCTAGTCTAAATCTACACTTATTATTACAATTTAACGTATTAATTAAACTGATAACACTTTCACTATCGCGATCTCTCCATAGTAACATTGTGTCATTATTATCGACCTAGTTCTATCTCTCCTAGTCCGGCCTAATTCAACCGCTCTTTCTCGTGGTATTTTCGCGAACTCCCTAACTTAAGCCGCTAGATATCACGTCCGAACCCTGTCGCGGCTCATCACCGACTCCCCTCAGCCCTACCCTTTTCCGTCCTCCATTCCATCTCCAAAATGACCGGAGCGTCGTCTTTTTTCCCATGCCAACCAAATACTCAGAATAGGTTTATTGCCTTTTTTATACCATTTCTCAATTGTTTTAAGGGCCTGTTTGGGTTTTACCCGAAATCAATTTATCCCAAGCAGATGTTGGCAATAGTATTGTCCTCTGCGATAAGAAATCGAATACTTTAGTCGTATCTTTAGAATTTGTTAAATTATTGCTTTCGACCCGTCCGTTGTTAATTGTCTAAAGTTTGTTTCCCATAAAATATAAATGGAATGCATTTCTAAAAGGTTTCACATTTCCAAAGAAATAGGATGTTTTGTTATTAATTACGGTAACACGTCGAGCTGTCAGCCCATAAAATAGAGATTTAATGTATTTGTAAGGGCCTAATATCGTGAGACAATGTTAAAATAAGAATTTAGAATAAAATATTTTGTTATTAATTAGAAGACATGACAGACAGTCACAATGGCAAAGTCAATAGTTTATATTTATTAAATAATGGTTTACAACTGTCAGTCGTTTTCAGCTTAAACATACTACGTATACACTTCTTCTGGGCTTTGAGAGCAAGTTCTTTGTCAGTGGAGTTTCCCCAATACATTATTCCAAAGCGCAACAATGATGGAATATAAGCTTTGTATGCTATTAAAACTACAGCCTCGTTACATATTTTTGCAAGGTTATGAAGTGCATAAGAATACTGGTTTAGTTTTTTACATACGGTTTCTATATGACATTTCCAGTTTAGGTGACTATCCAAGTGAAGTCCAAGAAAACGGGCACTATCAGTTTCGAGTATTTTTTGATCGTTGTATTTTATATTTAAGTTTAGTTTTTTTGACCTTTGTTGGAACATCATAATTTGTGTTTTTTCTAAGTTTATTTTAAGTTTATTGTTATTTAACCAATGTATAATGTTATGGATAGACTTATTTATTTCATTCTCATATGATTGAAGGTCACTACATGGTACAATGAGCGTACTATCATCGGCAAACAAGACGGTTTGGTAGTGGGTACATTTCGGCAGATCATTAATAAATATGAGAAAGAGCAAGGGCCCAAAAACACTGCCTTGGGGTACACCGCGGGTAGTATACCTAATGGACGACTTGTGAGCGACTTCTATCTTAGAGTTAGGACAAATTCTATTTAAAACCGTGATTTGTTTTCTTCCATACAGATAGCTTTTGATTAGGCTCAATATATTTCCTCGAACACCATAACGTTCTATTTTACCCAGCAGTATTGTGTGATCCACGTGATCAAATGCCTTGGACATATCCATGAGTACTGCGGCAATGGGATTTTTTTTGTCAACATTACTAATAATTTTCATAACCAAGTCATTGATTGCATTGTCAATATTTCTATTTTTCCGGAAACCATACTGTTCCTTTGCAAGTATATGATTTTTTTCAAAGAATGAGTTAAGAGAAGTATAAATTACTTTTTCAAAAATTTTTGATAATACTGGTATTAATGCTATTGGACGGTAATTTGAAAGGTTCGTTTTATCACCTTTCTTATGAAGTGGTTTAATTATGGTCGTTTTTAGTATGCTTGGAAAGTGACCACACTCTATGCATAGGTTAATTATAAAGCTTAGCACGGGTGCAATTACATGCGCCACTAGTTTTAGAATCTTTGTTGAGATTTCATCAAATCCCGTGCTATTGGTATTTTTTAGCGAATTTATTGTATTGAAAATCTCCATAGCATCCGTCGGCGCCATAAAAAGGGTTTTTGGGTGGTGATTTATATGGGAAATTGCATTACCGTTATCAAATTTTGTTGCAGGATGTACCGAATCTATAAAATAATCATTGAAAGCCATAGCTATGTCTTTAGGATCGTTAATTTGTTTGTCACCAATAAGAATTTGCTTCACAGGTTCTGGCGGAAAGTTTAATTTACACCTATTAATTAATTTCCACGTAGCTTTGGTTTTATTTTCTGCACTATTAATAGTATGACTATTTTGAGACTTTTGCGTCAAATGTACTACTCTCTTTAATCGATTCGAATATTGTTTAAGTAATTGTTTGTTTTCAATGTTTGGTGATTCGCTGTATAAATATAGCATCTCTCTTTTTCGTTTGCAACAGTTTTTGATACCTTTAGATATCCATCGTGGAGTTTTCCGAGTGGAAATCTTTTTTTTCACGGTCGGGAAGCACAGATCGTAAAGAAGTTTAAACATATCATAAAATGAATTAAAAGCTATTTCCGGATCTGTACCATTAAATACCTCAATAAAACTTAAATTGCTAATGGCTTCAATGAACTTAGATATATTCTCAGAGCTATAATCTCGATTTAATATATACCAGTGATCAATTGAACATGATTTTCTAACAGGACAACTAAACAGCTGGGCGGTGTGGTCCGAAAGGGCCAACTCTAAAATTTTGCCAGTACCACCTCTAACATTATGCATGATGTTGTCGATGCAGGTTCCACTCGATACACGTGTGGGCTTTTTTATACTCGGTTTAAGTTTGTAGCTCAGCAATAAATGTAGAAATTCAATGGATATTCTTGCTTTTTTCAGAATATCAATGTTAAAATCACCGCAGAGCAAAACCCTTTTTTCCAAATTTCTTCCGCAATAATTTAAAATACGCTCAATTCTTTCCAAGAAAATAGAAGTAGCATCTCGCGTGTATTTAGGAGGTCTATAAATGCAAATTATAATTAACTTGTGAACTACCAGTTCGATGGCACAGCACTCTATAAAACTGGGCACACTGAATTCCTTAATGTCTAAGATCTTGAACTCGTATCTATGTCTAATAAGTATACAGGTACCACCATTCCTGGTCTTTCGTGAAGAGTATGTTGCAATTTTATATTCAGGTATATATAAGTGCATAGTATCGTCATCTTTCATATTATGTTCCGTAATGCACATAACATCCACTGCTTTCCCTTCATATAAGAGTTTATTTATACTAAGGGTTAAAAAGTTTGACTTTCCTATTAATCCATTAATATTTTGGTGTAAGATATTTATTTGATTATACACGAAAAAAATCGTTGTCAGAAGAGCTTTCGGTTTGGGTGGACTGATCATTATATAACTTTTTATTACTTTTTGGTAATTGGTTTAGGATATCCGCAACAGCAGTATTTTCAAAATAATGACAAGAATCAAGACTATAGCAAGTTACTTCATTCACTTCTGCTTCTGAACCTAGATACGCAATATATTCCATTAAGTTTTTTAATATTTTAGCAATTGCTTTATTGTATACTGTTGCAGTATATTTTCGGAACATTTCATATGTATATTCCACACAATAATTAGAATCAAAAAGATAAGCATACTCCCATAGTTCATTATCTAAATACATTAGCTGATTAAACATTTCAATACGTTTATTAAATATAGAAAAAATATTACTTAATTTAAAATTAGGGGAGCAGATGACAATATTAGTATTTATGACATTACTAAGCTCCTTTTTTATGAAGTCAATTAATAGTCTATAGTTTTTGGAGACTTCAAAATCTCTTTCACCTATATAAATGACACAATAATCGTCATGGGTAAAGTTCTCGAGTTTTTTATCCAAATTTGAGAACAGCTGTTTTATGCCACCATTTGGTATGATATAATGGCAGAACTTATAACCTTTGAACGTACTTTTTCCAATGTCTAACATCTTATTCACATTATTACTAGAAATCAAACATATTTTTTTGTGATTTTTTTGACAGTTTTTAGATGAATTTTTGAGGAGACTGTTAGTAATGGTCGGTAGAGTTTGTATTTCCGGTATGTTATTAATATGTGGATGTGTGTCTTGAGGTTTCTGTGCATATTCCATTTGAGTATACTTGGTTGCTTTTTTGACTGATGTAGGTGTTCCCAGAGCAGCCGTAGATTTTCTTAGGTAAGTTACCTTTTTTTCAGGCATTTGTTGTATTAAATGATTTGACGGACTTTTCAAGTTTAGGTTCATTTCTGGTCTCGTAATCTCGGTACATTCTAAGTTCGTATTTTTTCCAGCTGTTTTTGAGGTGTTTGCAATGTTTACCTTTCCATCGTAATTGGTTTCTTTTGTAGTCACTGCGTCTAATTGCTTCATTTCCATTGCAGACGCTCCATGTATTTCTTGTGTTATGTGAAATTGCTTTTTATTTGTACCAGGCGTTATATTCTTGTTGTGGCTTGATTTACGTTTGTGTTCTGGTCTTGGAGTCAAAATTCTTTTATCTGTAGAATTGATGTCTTTGTATGCATTTACTATTTTTATGTATTTTTGCAAGTCCGTTTTTAATCTAAAATTTTCGGAGTTTATATTTTCTATTTCTTGGTGGGCGCTCTGTAAGTCGTCTGATAATATTTTAACTTTTTCCTGAAGATCAATAATTGTTTGACTAGAATTTAAAGATGTATTTGGCAGACTCATCATAGTCGTGTCAAAAAGGACTGAATTTTCTTGACTAATATCGTTAACAGAGCTTGATTTAAATAATTTTTTGTTTCGGAAAGTAATGTTTTCATCCATAGTTGTTATTTGTCTAAATAAAACTTCCAAAAAGAGAGCTCTGATCGCTGGATTCGAACTTGGAGTTAACCACGCTGAACGTGTAGAATGGCTTTACCACTAAGCTATTTGAGCAGTTACGTCTAACGTTGAATTTATGGATCCTAATAGAAGTACTCGTTCTTTAAAAATTGAGTGGCGGTTATTATGATTCATGCGTTAGGAATTTTTGCATTGTTTCTTTGTTCGTTGTACTTCACAACATCACACTTTTTTTAGTGATTTTTTAGATTGTTATTTCACCTGTATGTTTATTGTTAAGTTTATTTGTGTATAATCATAAAGTTTTTTGTTTATAAACACTTTAGTCACATTTATTTATTGTAGTTTGTTTACATAAGTATTGAGGTATAATATAAGGTTTTTCCAGGTTTTTTTTATTAAATAATTATGTATTTTTATTTATTATTATTATTATTTATCACTTTTTGTTTGCTAGTTAAGAATAAGATGGAGAATTGATAATTTTAAGCCGTAATATTTTATTTATGTTGTCTTTTTCCACTAGTGCTCAAGTTAATATAATAAACGTGAGTTTTATACACTTTAGTCAATATCACATTCACAAGATAACTGTGTCACAGATAGTTTTTGACTAATTACACAAACTAGTCCCACAATGAACACAATATTCTTAACATTAATATTTTTTAAATATTTTCGTACGGAGGCGACATTAATCACCGCGCGCGCGACCCAAAGCAGGAAGGTCAACTCGATAGGAAGCGTAATTGTGAATACAGTCTTAATATTAATAATACAGTTATTTAAAACGGATTTAGAGGTTGCCACAGTTTTTGAAAATTTCTTTGCAGATATTCCAGTCTCAACCACTAAATCTTTAAATTCATCACCCACTGTTGCTGAGTCCATATTGAAAGAAAATGTTGATATTTGTAACCATGAATTTAATTTCGACTATGTTAGTGCTCGGGATATTATTAAAACTTTCAATACACTCAATGTTCAAAAAACAGCTGATCTATGGGGAAATTCTCTGGAGGTAGCAAAATGCATTATTAACACTGTAGCGCATGAATTGGCAATTATTTTTGATAAATGTATTGACTGTGGTGTAATTCCTGACTTAATGAAGAGTAGTAAAATAATACCTTTGTTTAAATCGGGCAGCACATGAGACCCCACAAACTTTAGACCAATTTCTGTGCTTGCCACCTTTAGTAAAATATTTGAAAAAATGATGCTAGATCAATTGCAAAGACATTTTAATAAACATAAATTATTAAACAATAAACAATTCGGTTTCACAAAGGGTCGATCGACTACCGATTCTGGTGTGGAACTTCTTGCACATATTTTTGAGATTCGGGAGAAGTCACATGATGCCCTAGGTATTTTTTGTGGTATCTAAGGCTTTCGATTGTGTTTCTCATGATACATTGGACAGGAAATTGCATCACTATGGTGTTAGAAACACTGCCTTGGATCTTCTTATTTCTTATTTGGATAATAGGATCCAAAGACTCGACGTTAACGGTAAGCGATCACCGGGTTCTATTGTCACTATGGGAGTTCCGCAGGGCTCAATTCTTGGCCCTTTTTTATTCCTCGTATATATTAATGACCTACCTCGCCTTATAAAGAACAGTCATGAAATAGTGTTATTTGCAGATGACACATCACTTTTATTTAAGCTTAAACGACAACAAACAGTTACTGAAGATGTAAATAATGCTCTCTCTGAAATAGTACATTGGTTTAGTGTTAATAATTTGCTTTTAAACGAGAAAAAGACCAAATGTATTTTAGATTTCTGACACCTAACGTTAAGCAGGTAAAAACCAATGTACTAGTAAATGGGGCTGAGTTGGATCTTGTGGACACTACTGTGTTCTTATGTATTACTTTGGACTCAAAGCTACAGTGGGGCCCACATATAACCAAATTGTCGAAGCGGCTAAGCTCTGCAGCCTACGCGGTATATAAAATCCGTCATTTAACTGATGTAGAAACAGCTCGATTAGTATATTTTAGTTATTTCCATAGTGTAATGTCGTACGGCATTTTGCTGTGGGGAAATGTCTCCGACATTCAAGCTATATTTGTGCTGCAGAAACGAGCCAATCGAGCAATTTATAACCTAAGTTGTAGGCATTCACTGAGGGATACATTTAAGGATATAAACATAATGACAGTCGCATCTCAATATGTATATGAGAACCTGATTTATGTTAAAAAGAATATTAATCTATATTCTAAACACAGCGACATTCATAGCATAAATACTAGAAACAAAGACTTACTTATTGTGCCCAAGACTAGGCTCCAAAAAATTAGTAATTCATTTAAGTGCCAAAGTATACGTTTTTACAACAAACTCCCAAGCCATGTTAAAGAACTGAGCCTCAATAAATTTAAATTATTTATTAAACAGAAACTCTGTCAAAAAGGTTTCTATAAAGTTAAAGATTACTTGGACGACAAAAAGGCTTGGGATTAATTAAGCTACTCCCATGTACCCCCAGGCAACAAACTAATTTTATACTAAATCTATTTTTATACTAAGTGTGACATTGATGATTTTTTATATTATATATACAATGACATTAATATTTACTTTTTGAAGTATTATATATATTTTTTGAAGTAGGTATTGTGAATGT